>BSBN01000272.1:6160990-7521980 GCA_027924645.1 Cunninghamia lanceolata | reverse complement strand
TAACCCAAGGGGGAAAACTAAGCAAAACAAACCTCGAAGGCAATTTACACCCTTAGGGGAACCCATCAAGGATATCCTTGACCGATGTCTCAAGAAAGGTTTGATAACGCTCCCACCTGTTAAACCCCGTCAAGAGAATGAGCTTAAAGCTGCATGGTACAACAAAAATGATTATTGTGATTACCATTGCATTGTGGGCCATAAAACTGCTGACTACATGAAATTGAAACATTGCGTGCAAGACCTCATAGATCAAAATCAACTCATCCTTGATGAAAGTACCCAACCATCACCAAACACTAACCTCAGAGCTTACAATGATCCATTGCCCAATTACAACAAGGCCTCCTCATCCAATCAAGCCTACAATGTCACTCCATCACCCACATCCTATGACTCTATTGTAGGGTGGATAGAACCATCATTGAGCCATGTCAACACAATCACCATTCAGGCTCAAGCACCTGATTGTGCCATCACAACTTGTCATGGCTGTGTATCCATCTACATAGCCCCTACCACTAATCAAAACCCCACCTCCATGTCTAACTCACTACCCCCTCGTCTAACCACACGTCCATCACCTACCAATCAGTACAACCTCCTAGAACATCTAGGAAAGACCCCTGCACAAATATTCATACTTGAGCTGCTTCGCACGTCACCTCTTCATAAGGAAGTCCTTGACAAAGCACTCTTGGAAACCCAAGTCCCCGCCAACCTGAATGTCAATCAATTCCAAGCCATGGTGGGCCATATCGTCGCACCTCATCATCTCACATTTTTAGAAAAGGATCTTCTCGCTTCTAAACACTTACACAATGACGCCTTACACATCAAAGTCTGCATTCACAAACATATCATCAAACGAGTCTTAATAGATGGTGGCTCCAGCCTAAACATATGCACTCGTAAGTTACTAAAACACTTGGGATACTCAGATGTGGTTGTAGATACTAGTGAGTGCATAACAATCAAAGGGTATGATGATACTGAACGACTATCTAAGGGCACTATCAAGCTCCCTATTCAAGTGGGACAAAAGATAATGGAAACAAAATGTCAGGTCCTTGATCTTGACCTCCCCTATAACATTCTTATCGGCCTTCATGAATAGGGGATCATGGAACCAATCCAAGCAATAAGAAATCCCTATACTCAAGGGTTAGGATATGGTCAATGACAATGTATCCTCACTATGGGCAAATGTATCTTAGCTGAGGTCGCTATGGTTTCCCTTGAAGTCGATAGTATCAACAAAATGGGCCATCAAGACTCCTTTAGTGACTTTGCCAATTTCTTCGATTCATCCATATGCACCATATACATAGTCACCACCCTAGCCTCTTCATCCAATGACTTACCCCTTGTATACCTGGACCTCATAGACTGGGACCGACGGGGACCTCTTGTCTTCAACATAGCACCAAATGATGAAGCCATCGCTGAAATGATGGGGGTTAGAGATCACTTTCCCCTGGGAGATCACAGAGCTGGATACATCATGGAACTCGATACGGTTGCCTATTTTAGGGAGACAACTCCTGCTTCCAGTCATAAAAACATAAAAATCAAACATGGATCTGATGGTGAAAATCGCTCCGCAGTAGTGTCAGATCCCAAAAAAGTAAAAACAAAAGATGTATCTCCCAGTGAAAAGATTCATGAGGTGCTAGGAGATGGAAGCATGGGCCTTCCTGAGATAGACAAGGTATATCTCGACAGATCACCTATCCTAGTCAAGCCAGCTCAAGAGATGAATCTTGGGATGGAAGAGGACCTAAAAATCACTTTTAGGGCAGAATCCATCAACATAGTAGAACAAGAAAACTTCTTAGCATTCTTCAAATGTAGAAATCACAATTTTGTGTGGACTTATGCAGACATGCCAGGGCTCGATCCCGCTTTGGTTGTCCATCATCTTGCAGTATGCCCTAATGCAAAACCAGTGAAATAGAAGCTCAGAAAAATGAACCCTCAGGTGGCCCTCCTAGTCAAGGCATAGCTAAAGAAACTACTGGATGTTGGGTTCATTCGCCCAATTGATTATCCCAAATAGTTTTCCAACTTAGTACCAGTAGCCAAACCTGATGGAAGAATCTGTTGCTGCACCAACTTCTGAGATCTCAACAAAGCCTGCCCGAAGGATGATTTCCCGTTACCAAACATTGACATGATAGTGGATCTTACGGCGGGACACAAGATGTTATCCCTCATGGATGGCTTTTTAGGGTACAACCAAATTAGGTTTGTAGAAGAGGACCAACATAAGACATCCTTTATATGTCCATGGGGGATGTACTGCTGGGTGGTAATGCCTTTTGGCCTAAAGAATGCTAGAGCCATGTATCAGTGAGCCATGACTATCATCTTCCATGATCTTTTCCATCACATCATGGAAGACTATGTGGACAACTTGCTAGGAAAATCAAGGACAAGGGAAGAACACCTGGATGTATTGGCAAAAATCTTCGACCGATTAGAGCAATACAATGTTCACCTAAATCCAAAGAAATGTGTCTTCAGGGTCACCTCCAGAAAACTTTTGGGATACATAGTCTCCAGAAGAGGAATTGAGGTAGGCCCCGGAAAAGTCAAGGCCATCACTGAAATACCTCCTCTAAAAACCTTAAAATAGCTGAGAAGTCTACAAGGGAAACTCCAGTCAATTCGTCAGTTCATTGCTCAACTTGCTGATAAATGCTAACCATTCCAACATCTACTCCAAAAAGATACAGCTTTTGTCTGGAACACTCAGTGTCAGGCTGCCTTCGATCAGTTGAAAGATTACCTAGCTAATCCCCCTATTCTCACTCTGCCAAGACAAGGAGAACCCCTCCTATTATACATCTCAGCAATAGAGACAACTATCAGAGCCTTATTAGCACAGTACGATGATCAAGGAAAGGAAAGAGCCATCTATTACATCATCCGCACTCTGATATCCAATGAGCTAAACTATACACCAATTGAACAAGCATGTCTAGCCCTGGTCTTTACTTCACAAAACTAAGACACTACATGCTCAATCACAAAACCAAGCTCATCGCCAAGATCGATCCACTAAAGTATCTGCTAAACAGAGCTGCTCTTACTGGGAGAATGGCAAAATGGGTCATGATCCTCACTGAATTTGACATTGAATATACTGAGAGAAAAGCCATCAAAGGATAGGTTATCGCTAATCAGTTGGCTGAAGCACCCATTCCTACAGAACATCCTACATTGGTAGAGTTCCCTAACGAAGCTATCTTAACAATAGCACCGGTAATAGAAACATGGAAAATGTACTTCGATGGATCATACACACATAGAGGCTCAGGGGCAGGCATCCTCTTTGTTACCCCTCAAGGTTACACAATCCCCAAGTCATTCAAAATTACATTCCTATGTACCAACAATGTGGCAAAGTATGAGGCCCTTATCACAGGTCTCTGAATGGCAATCAAATGGAAAATTGAGAAGCTGACAGTGTATGGAGATTCTCAACTGGTCATCCAGAAAATAAACAATGAGTACAAGACCAAGGATGATAAGCTACTGCCTTATAAAAAGATGGTCGATGACTTTAAAGACTATTTTGATGACATCCACTTTGAGCAGATCCCAAGGCTAAACAACAAAGCTACGGAAGCCATGGCCACCATCAGATCCCTGGTCGACATGAAGAATGGCAGCAGGAGGTGTGAATTCCTAATAGAAGAACTCCCTATCCCAGTATACGACGTTCCTCAATCAGAGCTAGTGTGCGAAGTCATTGGTCCCCTATCCCCGTGGTATCAAGAAGCCTACCTATATCTCCATGATAACATCATCCCTCCTAACCTATCCACCTCACAATGAAAATCTTTCATCTGCTGAGCCTCCCACTTCGCCCTTGTAGGAGATACCTTATACAAAAGGAGTCTTGATGGCATGCTTTTACGATGTTTAGACTCTAGGGAAGTTGAAGTGGCCTTGCAAGAGGTACATGCAGGCATCTATGAGGCATATTCAAGTGGAGCCGCTCTTGCTAAAAAGATCCTGAGGATTAGATACTATTGTCCAACCATGTTATGAGACTCCTACCGGTTTATCAAAAATAGCCTACCATGTCAATAGCATGGAGATCTCATTCATGCACCAGCACAGGAATTGCAAACAATCATGACATCGTGGCCTTTTTCACAATGGGGACTCGACCTCGTAGGCAAAATACATCCACTATCATCCAATGGCCATAAGTTCATCATTACAGCTATTGAATACTTCACTAAGTAGGTGGAAGCAATACCACTCACCTTCAGCACTAGCACCCAGATATCCAAGTTCATCCTCCATTATATCATATGTCGTTATGGTATCCCTCATTCCATCATCACCGATAATGGAAAACCATTCAAGAACCAAGAAATCTGCACTTTTTGCAAAAAATTTGAAATCAAACACCACTTCTCCACCCCATATTACCCTCAAGGAAATGGTCAAGTAGAAGCTTTAAATAAAACCATCCTCCGCATTCTAAAGAAGATAGTTAATGAAGCTGGCCACGACTGGCACCTCTAGCTCAACCTTTCCCTATGGGCCTATCGCACAAGCATCCGTACCCCCATAGGAGCCACTCCATTTTCCCTAGTCTTTGGATCTGAAGCCTTTTTACCTATTGAGGTCGAGCTCCCATCCCTAAGAGTATTCCTGCAAAACATAATCACTGATGAGGAATACTGAGTCGCAAGGTTGCATCAGCTAGAATTACTGGATGAGAAACATCTAGATTTGTTGAACCACCTGCAGGCATATCAAAATCACCTCAGAGGAAGCTATAAAAAGAGAATTAGAAACTAAAAATTTGAAGTAGGTGACCTTGTCCTGATGGAAAATCAAAAAAACTTGCAGGAGTGCCCTAAGAAAGGAAAGTTTGAACCCAATTGGCTAGGACCTTATGTCATCATAGCTAGCTATGAATCAAGAGCATACCAGCTTGCAACACCTGAGGGGCAGCCTCTAGATAAGCCTATGAACATTCTACATCTGAAGAAATTCTATGCATAACCCATCGAGTACCCTAATCAAAAAATCAAAAAAATAGAAAAAATCAAAATATCAAAAAAATAAAGAAAAACCCGAGTGCAATAAAAAACTTCCAATAGTGAAAATCACTTCGGTGATGCTTTGGATAAGTACCATGGTGAAAACCTTTTTCAGGCACCATGTGTAGTGGCTGGTTCTATCATCTAATAAGTTCTCTTCCCATTACAACACTCCATATCACACCCACCCCATGGCTTGGAATTCTGAAACATCAAATCCTATCACCCACCCCACAGTATCCCATCCAAAGGCTAATCCATGGAATGAGGATCCTTGTAAGCTTCTTTATGTACAGTCGAAAATAAAAAAATCCAAAAACAGCCGAAAATCAAAAAATCCAAAAACAATAGAAAATAAAAAAATCCAAAAATAGCCGAAAATCAAAAAATCCAAAAACAATACAAAATCCAACTACAATATCACCCTCATACATCAATCTCATTGTAACTCATGACCATCAACATTGATCAACTCTCACCATCACACCCATCCTAAACCATTGCCACATCATCAAGTCATGATAGAACTACATATTCATTTCGCCTACATCTTGAAAGTACCTTGATCTCGTGGATACAAGGTATGTAGCTAGTCTGGAATACGAAGGAAGTTTTTAGTACTTAGGTACATAAGATGCACCCATCCAACCCGTTTAAATGGTCCCCATTAACTGAGCTTGCTAGACCCAATATATGATACACATGCTAAGTATACTCTTGAAACATGCTCCCTAATGCAAAAATCATCAATTAACATACCAACTATAACCCTACACATGGCCTGACTGTCCTTTTGCCCACCTTTCAAAAATTATCCAACCGATTTACATTCTAGGATATATCTTACCCACAATGGACAAGAATCTCTCATCCTATCAACATGTATCTTGGCAAGAATACACAAAGGCTATTTGTATCTTTTTGTTGGTCTTTTTGATTATTGATTTTTATCTTTTTGTCTCACTCTAGCTCATTTCCAAAGCTACCTTGATCTCATTATATCATGGCAAGTGGCAGACAACACCTAGAGTAGACATGGTCAATGTTTCTGTATGTTGTGCTTGTAGGTTGGTTTCATTACTCCAAGAATAGTATTCATATCTTGAAGCCTGGGTCGATTCTAGGATGATGTGCCTCATTTGCAGATATAGGCATCAAAACCTTATATGTACTATTAGCACTCATTGCTATGAGTCCCCTTCCTAGGCTAGGCAAGGTTATACTACCTTGGGCATGCATGAAAACACCCTATTGTTTGTGGGTCTAGTCCATGCAATCATGGGATATATATCATCACCTAGGTCATTTCATACATTTGTGAACTGTATCCTACATTGTTATAGTAAACTAAGAAATGCTTTCAATTAATGTTATGCAACTACCGTTACTAGCTCAAATCATCATCCTAATCAACTATACCATTTGGGCCTAGATTTCATAATCACCTAACCTCCCGCTCGTCACCCTACCAAATCCCCTCACTAATCCCACTCCTCCAACTTATTCTCACGATACACATCCCGACCCAAATCATATCCCCCCGCTCAATGACGTGGTGTTTCATGACCTAGCAACTCCCTCATTTAACCATCCCAACCCCCCTCCACCCATCATACCTGCACCCCATCCATCCGCCCTATGCCCCTATCCCACAACCCCACCACCCAGGGTCCAACAAAGAACATCATGCGTATCAAGACTTAATCATCTCGCATATCACCTAGTTTGCATCTCACCATATCACCTAGTGTGCATCTCACCAATCACTTAGTCTAATCCCACATATCATTTAGCTAACATAATCATTTAATTTGCATTTCATTAAGTGCATTTTAGAGTCATTTAGTGTCCATATCATAATCATTTAATTTGCATTTCATTTAGGTACATTTTATAACCATTTAGGGGCATATCATAAACATTTTATTTGCATATCATAATCATTTAGGTTCATTTTAGAATATGTTAGTTGCATATCATAATCATTTAGGTTCATTTAAAAATATGTCAATTTGCATATCATAATCATTTAGGTTCATTTTAGAATCTTTTAGTTGCATATCATCTCATTAGGTTCATTTTAGAATCCTGTTGTTTGCATCTTACATAATCATCTAATTTGCATTTCATTAAGTGCATTTTAGAGTCATTTAGTGTCCATATCATAATCATTTAATTTGCATTTCATTTAGGTACATTTTATAACCCTTTAGGGGCATATCATAATCATTTAATTTGCATTTCATTAAGTGCATTTTAGAGTCATTTAGTTTCCATATCATAATCATTTAATTTGCATTTCATTAAGTGCATTTTAGAGTCATTTAGTTTCCATATCATAATCATTTAGTTTGTAAACACATAGGTGCATTTTAAAATCATTCATCATCACATTGCATTCCATATATCATCTCATAATCATTTAGTTACATTTACTTACATAGCATAATCATTTAGTTACATTGCATAATCACAAGCTATAATCATCTAGCTGCATTTTATAATCATCTAGTTCCACATCCATATTTCCAGACATAACATAAACATACATTTCCACTGCATTTTGCATCCATAATAAACCATGCATCATAGTCCATAAAATCACAAACCATGCATTTATCAAAATAAATAAACCATCATTACATCCATCATGATACATCAATAAGTACATCCATAACATCAAAATCATACATTGCATAAACACAACACCTCCATAGCATATAATCCACAAAGCATACTGCATCCATCAACATAAGCATCATCATAATCATAATAGAGCATCATAAATAAACAAGTAGGCCATCAAACAACATCATATCATATATCATCATCGCAAAAATGTACACGCTTATATATACACATTAAAAATAAAATGTCCTGATACAATGCCTCTAAGGGCCAACATGATACAACTATCACATAAAGGATCCTCTCTCTGATGCACTAGGAGAGCCTGGCCCTGGTGGTGGCTGCGGTCCTATCGGTGGCTGTGGCTGTGGCTGTGGCCGAACTTGAACCTGTGGAACCTGCTGGGGCACATGTGATGGAGGACCCATCCCCTACTGGACAGACTAAACTGATCTACATCTATGTGATCTAGATGCCCAAGATCCACTGACATGACTATAGCTCGGTGCACGCTGCTCTGCAGGCATTGCCGCATGATATAGGGCCCGATAATAGTCTGTCTGTCCTCTGGCTTCCAACAATTGTGCCTATGCCTGAGACAACTGCATCTGTATCAATGTCAAAATTGGGGCCATACCAGCACCTGACACCTGCAAGCTGCCCACCATAGCCTCTACCTGCTGTGCCCTGGCAAGTGCTGCATCCCACTCTCTGGTCAAAATTACTATATCCCCCTGAGCCTGGGCTAACTATGCCTACAATGCAGCCACCTATCCATCTGTACCATCTAATAAAGCCACTGCCCCCCACAACTGAACCAAATCCACCTCACGGCTCTCTAAAGCCTCCTACAGGTTGGCTACCTGTGCCTACAAAGTTTCAATCTCCTCCTCTCCACTCTGTGGCTACCGACGGGGTGTGGGCCCTCAAACCTCTACCTCCCCACCTACCCCTGATGGGCCTGCCTCTACCTGCTACCCTGCTATAGCAGCCTACTGCTATTGCGGTACCTGCGGTGGGGGTAGAACCCCCTATCTACCCTCGGCTGTCCCCCATGCCGTTGAGGCTGTCCATGCCATCACACCACCCCAATCTGAACCTGCTCAACAGGCAGCTTCTATATAGGTGCCTGTTGTCTCACCTATTGTTGGGGCACCTGTCCATCTGCTGTCGTTGCTAGCACATCCATCGACTGACCATCCCTACCAACCTCCTCCTCCTCTCCCTCCCCTCTAACCTCCACAAGGTAATCTGCAATGATCTCCTCACCCTCCTCTAGGAAGTCATCCCCATCAGAATCATCATCCCCATCATCCTCATAATCCTCATCCCCTGATCTCGCCGCCTCCTCTGTAAGGACTACCTCCTTTGCCGGATCAGTAAACTGAATCGGTTGCTACATCTGCCACCTGGTCTCATATGCAGGAGTAGTACTTATATCCCTGACAGTACTCTGCCAATCCCACTGCAACAATTGCAAAACTACAAAGTCCTCCAGGGCAACCCGTGGCTGTATGGCTGCAAGCTAAAAATGTGCATCCTGACGGGTCCGTGCAGAAATAGCCATCTGCTGGGGAGTATCCTACCATAACCCAAACTGTCGCATAACTCGCAATAGTAGATACATGTCTATCATGTGGTCTCCCTGACCTATCAAATACCATTGCTAGAAAGTAAACGACATGTGTATATCATCATTTGGCCATGGCTCCACTCTGACGTAAGGTCGCCAGGTCACTCGAATGATATCATCCAGCACCCGCCTCCAATACTGAACCTGTTCAGTATATGTGTACTCAACATCCCAATATAAGAACATAAAGGCCTCAAATGGATAGCGATAGTACCCACATCTCGACTGAGTAACTGCAATATGCTCCCAAATCCACACATGCAACAAAGTAACCTTGGCTGATAAGGCTGAATCATAGTGATAGACTACTATATGCATCTCGTGATACAACTATGCCAGCATCGCTGGTCCCTAGGCATACACAGTCTCATGCCTGACCATCCCCTCGATCACCTCTCCCCATCCAATTGGAAATCCCCTGCCCCTCCTATCTGGCATCACTACACCACCAATCAATGTGCACAGGAATAAGGCAAAGGGATTTGCACCCGCCGCCAGTGTCCCCTCATAGCTCATCTCCCCCCTATCTGCTGATAAAACAATGTGATCCTGGCCAAATACTTTGATCAAGGCTCTTTGTCCCCTCCTCATGTTGTATGTCACCCGAAGGCCACGAATAGGTAGATTGAGGATGTGATAAACATACTCAAGAGTGATAGTAATCTCACCAATAGGAAGCAAAAATGTATAGGTCTTTAGCCAGTACCACTCTACAACCACTATCATTAGATCTCTATGAGCTCGCAGCATTGACATCAACGTAACTGTCAGAAGCCCTAACCTAGCTAGTCAAGCCCGGTGGCATCATCAAACTGATCAAATAGTGCCATCATAGATGGCACGTGTCGCTCCCACGAGTACAATATAAATAAACCAAGATCCTGCATCCACAACTTTTTGGTCAGAAATCTACCTATCTTTTTATGAATCAACCCCTTTCTTCTAATGTTGAAAAGCCAGAATCATTTGGCACCAAAATAGACCATACTTTGCACCATTTTTAACAATAGTGCTACTACTTCTTCTCATGGCGCTATTACAGATAATAGCGCCACTACGCAAGACACTTTGCACCACTTTCACACATAGTGCTGCTGTGCAAGATACTTGTGCCATTTTAACAAATGACGCCACTGTGCCACTTGGCGCTAATCTACGGAATAACACCAATTCTACTGATAGCGCATATATCACATATTGCACTGATCCTATGCATTGCGCTAAACCTAAATATAGTGCCACTCTTTACAATAGAGATGGTCTAGAACATAGCACTACCCTAATACCCATTTGGCACTAAAATGCCAAAACCCTAACCCCCTATGCACATTACGCCAATACAGACGATGGCACCAAAACACTAAGTATTTGACACCAATCTACCCCTATTCTACCCTAGCAGATAGCGCCAATCCAGAGGATGGCGCTAATCTGTGTACTTTTAGCATTGTGTGACCTTACGATAGCACCACCATTACAAAACCCAATTCCCAAACCTAAAAAATGCGACAAAA
The DNA here is from genome assembly GCA_027924645.1 of Cunninghamia lanceolata. Classification (NCBI taxonomy): domain Eukaryota; kingdom Viridiplantae; phylum Streptophyta; class Pinopsida; order Cupressales; family Cupressaceae; genus Cunninghamia; species Cunninghamia lanceolata. The sequence continues at coordinate 7,511,136 of BSBN01000272.1, read as the reverse complement.
TTAAAAAAATCACAAAGCTAGGGTTAGGCCCTACCTGGGCTCCAGCCTCTGGTGCTCGGCCAAATGATCAGAACCACTCAAAAATGTGTCGAAGTCACGGGAATTGGGGGTTACGATCTACCATCTCTCCTTTACTTCTTCTTCTCAAGAGTTCAATGTGTGCAAATGTGGCACTCTTAGGGCCCACTTTTCTTAATATAGAAAGCCATGTCATCCTTCTGCCCACTCTTTTTCTCCTCCAGGGTGCAGATCACAACCTTTTTGTCTATTTTTCTTCCCGTCATCTTCTTTTTCCATCCTCTATCCAAACTTTGCTCTCGTCATGTCCTTTCAAGAGCTCGCCTGAAATTTTTTTTTTTTTTAGTGACCTCTTGAGGGGGCATCCCTCACCCATCTTATTCCTTCCTGGCAGCTAGGGTAAATTCTTTCCTTGACCTGACACCACTTCCCTGCTAGCTCCTGACGCCACGTCAAAGAGGGGCAAATGTAGACACCTAAAATTGTCTTCATCATTGAACCGACTCTTGACATCCCTAAACATACCAATTCCCCCTCTAATCAATTAATTAAATTTTTATTTAATTAATTATCCCTTCATCACCTAAATTTTCATCATTCTATCCCCAACAATTGGGTTAATTTTATTAATTCAATAGTTCAAACCTTAGCCAATTTGATTAAATAAATATGCAATATTTATTCAATTTCTCCATCCTCACTAAATCCCATTAATTAGCTAAATCATGTTTAACTAATTAATTCAACCTATTAATTGACCTATCCCTACCCTAGGTAATTAAATAGCTATTATTTAATTGCCTACCCTAGCCTACCTCCTCCTAGTCTTAGGATTAATTAAATACAACCTTACTTAATTAATCTTGAACCTCTCATTAAGATGGTCAAATCCAGCTTAACACCCTTCCCCACATCCTCTAAATAAAAAAATTGGAATATATCCACATAAGTCAATTTTTTATTTAAATAAGTCCCACATCACATTTAATTCTCTTACAACCCCTTACCCATGCCATACCTCATTCATGTCCACTCATCCCCAAATAAATTTTTAATTCATTTTACATTCCCCATGTGAATCTTTAATTCACAAATAATCCATCTCACCCTACCTCATTTAATTCACCCTTGTCCCAAAAATGAATAAAAGATTCATATTTATTCCTAGCCCTCCATCATCCAAGATAAAATCTAGGCCCTCCACATCACTTTCATCCTCCACCATTGATCTTCCAAACCAATCTCCACCCTTGGATCGAAATCTCTCCAAAATCTCTATAAATAGTTCATCCTCCAACCCATTTTGGGATCCAATCTTCAAGTAATGTTACCGTGTCCACATATCCATTGAGCTAGTTTTTGTGAGTTGCATTTGAATAGAAGCATTTCACATTTGTATTCATCAATTAGGGTATATCTTATCTAGGAGCTCTTGGGTGCAAAACTTCTTTCCCTTTGATGAGATTGGGCTTTTCATATCAAGGTATAAACTCTTTGTTTTGTTATGCATCTAGTTTGTGTTTTACTTTTGATTTGATTTTCCCAATCACAGATCATAAAGAAGCATAAGGTTGCAACAGTCAGGGACAGTCATCTAGGACTGTGTGGTTGGAAATGAAAGCACAAAATTTGTATACACATCCTTAATCATGTGCTGACCCCAAAGTATATATGCAAGTCTGCAAGGAAATTCTGATAAAGGTCTCTTTACAATTTACTTAGCAAAAGATCATACATGGAAAAAATGAGAAGATATTTTTAGAGCCCTTATAGATACACTGTGAAGCATTAGGGCCTATCATACCATGAGGAATAGTCAACATGGACACAAAGATATTCAAACAATACAAGTAAAGATAATGCAAATCATAAATATGCTCAGGTTGAATCAAAAGAAGGATAGCATGGCAGTTCTAAGTCACCCTCATGTGAACAGGAAGAGAAACAGGGTTCATGTAACAACCTTTAAACTAAAAGAAGGGATTATTATAGTCATGGTTTCGACTGTCCTAACAACAGGAATAGTAGAATAAATATTTACCACTTTTTGTTGTGAGTGAGGAGTAAAAGTTTTAGATAAGGCTGAAACAATAATCTAATTGGCTGTAACAACAAATCGTTTAATTATATCAGTGGTTTTATATGAAAGAAGTATGGCAAGATTCACAGTCTCTAAAGGTGTAGTTTTAAAGTATGATAATATAGTTTACAAAAGGAAAAAGGCAGTTAGTCTTCATTTTCAACACTAAAAAACTACAGTTTGTCTTATTTTGTCCACAAATAATACAACCATTCCCAAAGATTTTTGTGTTTTGCATCTGCAGAAAATGAAAGAAGGTATGGGTGCAAGATAATACTATGGCCGTAACCAGAGAGAAGCTCATTGTTCAGAGAGATAAAAAACCCATATGAATATTTTGTAAAACCCTCACATATTTTGCATTTTGTAGATAAAAGAGATTTATAGGAGGCAATAAAATGCCATGGCCATTACAGGAGAGTATATTTCTTTGAAAAGAAAAAAAAACCCATTACATTTTTTGAGAACCCTTGCTTTAGCTTTGCATACGGTCGAAGGGAAATTTAGAAATGAAGTCAAAACTGTGAGAATAATGCATACATATGTGCGGTTGCTGTAGAGAAGCCATCTTCTCAAGAGAAAACAAAGATACCCACTGATAAAATCAAAACCCTTATCTCTTTTTGAAAAAATGTATGCAAAGAAAAGTATCTACAGTAGAGGAAAGAGAGTTTACCTTTAGTTTGAAGAGAACAAAAATGTGATGGCAACGACTTCCTGAAGGATCTTATCTTTTCTTTCCTTAGTTTTTCTCATATTTTACAAGAAGATTTCAAACACAGAAAGCAAGATTGTTGTTAAAAAATGTTACAGAAGGAGCAACAAATGCAGAGATGGCTGCGACCATTCAGGCTAAAAGAAACCTCAGAAAATGATGAAGGAAATACCAGTGAGATACAAAGATACAAAACTTACCACTTCTAGCCTCTTTCAAATGCAAGAAATCATGGAGTTTGATAGAGAAAGGCCAAGAGGAGAAGCCAAAAGCCTGAAGAAACCCTAGGTATCAAACAAGTTGTAGAGCAAAACGATAGCCAGCAAGGATAACAAAATTAGAAAATGACAAGTGATTAGGGTTTGGCCACTTTTTGTTTGAAACTATCTTTTCTCATCTTTGATTTTTGACTTCGCCAAATGCAAATTATTGCCATATCCAAATATCGACTGGGTCAACAACACTCATAAGTGTTTTCTAGTAATCGTGGTAAGGAGAGGCCGACAAGGTCTTTTTCACAGTATTTTTCCCAAGGTCAGATGGTGGTCGGTGGTCATAAGGGTGATTATTCTACTTTGCAAAAAAATTTCAAACAAACACTCATTTCCTCATGGTCGACATTGCATGGTCTAAAATGTTCCTTTTCATCATGTGTTTAGAGATAAGACAAGTTTCCCTTCATAATACATGTATCATGTAGGATGACCGAATATGGTCAAAAGAAATGATGTTATGCCTTATAATATTATCATCAAAAGTCAAAGATATGCACAAGACAAAGGAGGTGGCAGAGTGGTAAAGTGACTTATGGTTATAGAATGCATGGAGAAGAGATATGGCAGAGGGTATGTATTTTCATCTTGCATGGTAAGTGTATGTGACAGAGAGGCTAATTTTGCTTGGTAATTGGAGTTATAAGGCAGAGAAGAGATATTATTTTCTTTTGAACCAAATATAGAGTTATAAGGGTTTATATGTAATGCCTTAGTTTTATGCATTCTTAATAATGTATTTGGAAAGATAAGGGTATAATTTTCCCCTAAGGCACATTGACATGCAATTAGATGTATTTTCTCACAAGGAGCTATAAGCAAATTGTATTTTTCTCTAAAGTCCTATTTTTGCTCAAATCATGCAAATTAGGCATGTGTATTTGGAGAGATAAGGATATTTTATTTTTCTTTTCATACATGATTTTACAAATAAATCAATTGTAAATAAATAATAAAGTAATATTTTACAAATTACTTTATTATTTTTCACAAATTGTAAAATCAAATAAGTACAAGTTGTAACCAATAATAGAGTAATTATTTAATTACTTTATTATTTACTCACAATCAATTTTGCAAAAGAAAAATCATGCAAATTGATGAGTTGAGTTAACTAGGCCAACTAGGAGATTTTTGCATGATTTGAGGAGTATTTTTATGGTTCTTGGTCAACTTTTTGGTCAAGCATATGGAGAGGTCCAAATTGGAGCTATTTTTGCTCAATTTGTGATAGTTTGAGCCCTTATTTTTGGGGATTTTTGAGTTTGCTGGTGGATCACCTTGGGGAGATTATTTTTAGAGGCAGTTAGTTGCAGTTCATTTTTGCATGCCTCTTAGTGAGAGAAAAGCTATATATTGTAAAACAAAACATGTTTTTCCTAATTCTTGCCTTTTTGCTCTTATACACTTTGAGAGAAGGTTTTGTAGCTCAAATTTTTACAGTTTTATAGAGAAATCACAACAAGTTATAGGTTCATTTTCTTTGTTTTCTTGTAATATTTCCTTTGTTCTTTGAAATCAAGTAGTTGCCTTTCCATTTAATGCAAATTGTATGAAGTGATTTGATGAAGTTTTACTGTGTTTAATCATTAAAACCTTTAAAATTATTGTCTCACTATTACTTGGAGCATTAAGCATAGTGTTATTACATGTCTTAGGTTGTGTTAATGAAAATAATCGTTTTGTGTTGTGAGAAATCCTTTTCCTTCATAAAAAGCCTATTGTAAAGCCTTCCTTAGAAATACTTTTGTGATATTTGTGCCAAGATTGGATTGTGTGAGTCAAATTTCTTAGTTATATTGTGAATCAAATTGTATATTTTTACCCATATAAGGTGCATCACCAAATTTCATAGTTTTTTCATTTCCTTATAGTTTCATTCTTACCCTTTTCCAAAATAGAAAATCATACATTCCAATAAAATATTTTAAGGGAAGTTGGCCCATCATTCGGAGGTCAAATTTCATTATAGGGCACCCACAACCTGAAATTAGTCTCATGTTACATGGAATTGCAGAGCTTTTCTAGCCTTGTATATGGGTGCAATTCCTAGTGATAACAGTTTTTGGCACACCTGATGGGACCTTGATTTTTAGTTCAATATAACTTATCATTTTTGTTGTTTTTGGTATGATCAGTGGTTTATATAGCCTTTTTAGATGTTTATTTACAAATACCTGGTGACTCTATCTTTCTAGTTTGATAGATCAAACTTTTAAATGATTAAACATGTCTTTACTTCATGGAAATATAACATATCATCCATCATATCATGAAAATACTACTAAACTTTCATATTATTAGCCATATTAGATCAGCAATACTATTGGTTTTAGTCCTAATTCCTTTGATTTACAAAGAAATCAGCATGCCCAACATGTTTACCTGTACCCACCCCTTCTCATCCTTCATATCAGCATTTACATGTCCAAAATCATTCCCAGGAGGTTACGGATATGAAGTATAGCATCAATGATATCGATAATAAATTGCTAAAAATCAAAGAGGCTACAAGAGTATCAGTAGCAGCAAGAAGAGATGGATTATCAGGCCTATCTCCATGAGTAGGAATTAGAGGTCCAAAGGATACAATTCCAAGAAGATCTTGCAAGATAAATTGCAGCAAAAGAGGCATAGATGAAGCATTTGCTTGCACAAATACAAAAGCAGAACATCCGGACAGGTGCATTCATTCCATATTAGTATTCTCAAAATGAGGTTAGTAGACATAAAGTTTCAAGTTTTAGGAATTCTGATTGTAATCAGGAACCTATTTACATTCAAGATCAGTCTATTAGTTCTCAGTATCTGTTGTATCAAGTACCTGAATCAAATCATCAAGCTTTTGAACAAGCATGGCGACCTTCTTGTACCAAGTACCCTGATTATAAAATACCAAGTTTTATCAAAGCTACCTCTTCCATACCAATTTGAAATCAGTAATGGGAAGAAGTAGTGATAAAACTTGAATCAATCAAAATTTTGGGTTTCAATCAAGAAAATTCAGTAGTGGTGCAAGATATTTCTGTTGTTGTTACTGTATCTTCAGCTAAAAATAAGCTTAATGCATATGAAAAGGAGGATAGTTCAGGTTTGTCACCAAATCCTTTGCATTTTGGTTCATTTGAGAGCTTTTCTAATGTTGTTTAGAAGATAAACGAACTCAAGTCACAGATATTAGAAGGGAAAAACCTCCAATTGCAGAGACAAACTGCCCAAGTTCCAAGTGAGAATAAATTAGACAAAGCGGAGGACTCAGTCTTTTTATTTGATCAGTTGCCTTCTTTTATTGAGCCAGATGGAGAGCTCATACTATAGGTAGAAGAAACTAAACAACTGGAAGATGCAAGTAATTATGTTAGTCTGTTGATTTACAAAGAGCAGAATGAAGATAGTCATAAGAACACTAAGAGTTTGGAGCTAGAATCAGATATTCTATCACCTGTTCCTAGTAGATTTCAAGAGCCTGATAATTTTGAGGAGTTATTAGCTGTTCTAATAGAAGAGGATGATTTATTAACCATGGAGGAGGAGTTGATATGGTAGCACATCATGTAGGATGAAAGTTTTGAATAGAAAAGTGAAGAAACTCAAATAATCTCAATATAGGAATATCAATTGGATGAGAGTATATTTTCAAGTATTATTGAGGATTTCTGTTCAAATATTGATAATAGTCTGATGTCAGGTGAAACAATAGTATATGATCAACTAGATCAGCTTAAGGAAACAAACCTTAATTCATGTCATTCAAGTGGACTGACTCTTCCAACTCATGACATCAGAACCATTAACCAAAGATATATCATCACAAGAGGCTATCCAATCAGGTATCTAGCTAACAGAGAGCTTAAAAGGGAGATACAAATTTTTGTTGTACCAATAGAGTAGATTTCAACCTCAGAAAAGCAAAATCAGATCATCTTTTTACCCCATGCCAGAGGTTTATATGATCAGGTTCAGCTAGTGAATGAATTCATCTATATTTTTTATGAAACATTGCAGAAACTAGTTGAGTACTTTCTTGTACTTCATCTAATCTTAGACATCCATAAGCATGTGAATTAGTATCCCCTCTTGAGAAAAGGAAGTTATTTCAACCAAATAGTTAATGGATTTGTTTGACCAACACCTTTGGCTAGTTAGAGTAGGATAGGTAGAATTTCAGTTCAGTTATTGTTTTGTTCTCCAAGAAGTGCTTTTGCACATGTTTCTGGCTTTGTTTTAAGCAAGTTAGTTTAGTTTCAGTTTTCAATTTTGTTTTTTCTATTATGTTTCAATCAGTTTTGAGTTGCAGAATTTTTCAAGATTTAGGGTAGAAAAGACTCTATGCCCAATGGAGTTGCAAAAGACTACCGGTTCTAAGTTGTTTAGCAGGCAAACACCCATGAGAGGTCACCAGAAATGTTACTAATTTTTTGTTCATACTAAAATTAGTTAGACCTAAGTGCAATTGTTCAGAAGGAATAAAATAAAACTTTGAAGTTAAGCATTTATTGAATAGTTGATATCTTGACAGAGCAGAAATGGATATCAGTTGACATGATAACCCATCAGTCTAATCAAGACTGATGAGTCATCATGACAAGAGAATAATGTTACCAAGATATCAATCATTTAAGAAATACAGTTGTTTTAAAATGATTTTATCTTTCAGGAGTTATAAGTCAGATTGATTATTCAGTTGGTCAGATATGAAAGAAAGAAAGAAAGATATTTGTATTGAACTGTTATTTCATGTCATGTTTTGAACATACATTCAATATCTGTAACTTTGTTCTATGCATTGAATGAAAAAGAAATACAAATACATCAAGTGCATAAGGTAGAGTAACTGATTATGTTTAAAAGAAGTGTTCAAATGTGTCCCACACAAGCCGTGGGAGTAACGAGACTGAGCAATTGCAGACATGTAAGCAATACATCTGAATGATAAAAGAAATATTATGAACACATGATAAAAGTAAACATCCATCATTACCTAAGCAAGAAGGTTGTTTTGTTGATGTTGGTCTTCAGTCTTCATCTTCAGCTCCTATCATCAACTGAACCTGCAAAAAATTTGTGGAAAGTCCTGTTAGCACTCTAGATGTTTAAAGTTATCATATGATTTTATCAAGCAGATACCTCAACTTGTCACATCATGCAATTCATATGGAGATCAAATCAAGCATGTGCTACAAGTCAACTATCATAAAGATGATCAATCAATACCATCAGGTATATTTTTCATGCTAACTAGTTTGTTCACTGTGCAGGTATAGGAAAAGTAATGTTTCTGATTTGAAGACATTTAAAGCATGTGGAGAAAATGTGTCTCCCACAAGGGTTGAGCCCAGCATGCTCAAAGTGATACCATTACATGTTATGCTATATCTAATATCTCATCATTAATGATCAAATTCCAAATGATATGCAAGAAAGACAAGGTACTGTTCTAGTCTCTTTATCATTAATGAGGTGTGTTCTTTCATAACAATCCTATAGCAATGCAATGTGTACAAGTGCATAGATTATTTTGTAGTTGAGGCTTATCTCAAGGATTATGTCATAAGAGGACTACATTCTAAAAAATAGTGAAGAGGGATAGTCAATGTCATGAATACAAAGATGAAAGAAGATTAGTCAAACAACAAGGATGATAGTCTATGAGATACAACAAGGGCTTCTAGTAGAGAACAAAGTCAAGAAACAGTCCCAAACACTCCAAAACTAGTGGTGATCATCAAACAAAAATGCAAGTATAAGGAAAGCAATGTTTGAAGTCCAAAAGATAAATCAATACTATGTGAACAAACTGTTGGATAGTCATGAGTGCTAAAGCAATCCTCAGTGAAGAAGAATGAAAAAAGGCATAACACAATAACCAAGAACCTTGCGCAGGTTTGTTGATCCAGTATATGACAAGCTCCAAAGAAATTATATATGTAGGGGAACTGAATGAAATAGCAAAAGGTCTTCATCCTTAATCAAAAGAGATACCACCACAGTGAAGAGAAAAGATTGTAATTACCATGGCTATAGTGTTTTATGCAATCTACACCTTTTAAAGCAAGAGACTTAATAGTCAATTACACTGATATCAAAAGAGGACTATACCATAGTCATTGTAGAATCATGACTATAATAAATGGCATGCACAAGGACAGTCTAGTCTAAAAACAATATTGTTTGCTGAAAACAATATTGTTTGCTGAGAACAATGAATAGTTTAAACCATTAATGTATACATACAAGTATGATAAAGAACCAACACTTGAGAGCAGCCCTACTAATAGTAACAAGGGTACTTGATAGCAGCATGATAATAGTCCAAGGAAGTTTGCCAAGCTTAGGTCAGTCAACAATAAAACAACTCATTAGAAGATGCATTAGGAAATAACATGCTAGATGGACAATCTCAACTTCATTTGACTGGTGTCATTCTATCTGCTACTATCTCAAAATCACTCTCCTATCAGCACACTAGTACATGCTTCTCAGTATCAGAGTGTTGTATCAAGTTTTCCTAAATCGCACCTTATAAGCCATGCTATCTTTTCTGAAGCATCATGAAGTTGCCACTAATCAAAAGGAGGAACTAATCAATAAGGCAAGGGCAACATAAAGGATAGAGAGTTTAATACATAGCCTCTATAGGAAAAGACCATTGATCAAGGAGTCCTCAGCAAATCTCAGACTAAATGATATCTTGGCAAAACCATAGACAGTCATATCTCAATGACTATGATCAGTGAAGAAATAGTAAAGGGGTAGAGTCTTCATGGTTCAGCACTATTGAGGAAGATCTGTTCTTTCAGGAAGGAACAATAATCATGATGACTATAACAACCATTAAGAATAAGGTAACTGTCATAAAATGTGAGAATACAGTCATGCCTAAATAGAGGTCATTATCAAAGAGGAGTTTCAGACATTGCCTGCGCTTATTTTATTCAATGCATTCACTTCCCGCATCAGTTGGAAGACAGTGTAATTAAAGCAAAGAAGCTATAGACTATCATGAGTCACTCAAATCAAAGAATTTTGATTCTTGTAGAATTTTGATTCTTTCCTAGTATCAAATCTATCATATGTGTCATTAGTCTTCTATCCATGACTTAACTACAGACGATGTATGATAGCAGCACTTTTGTTGATCATAAAGAAGGATAATGTTGCAATAGTCAGGGACAGTCATCTAGGACTATGTGGTTGGAAATGAAAGCACAAAAAGTGTATACACATCCTTATTCATGTGCTGACCCCAAAGTATATGTGTGAGTCTGCAAGGAAATTTTGATAAAGGTCTCTTTACAATTTGCTCAACAAAAGATCATACAGGGAAAAAATGAGAAAATATTTTTAGAGCCCTTATAGATACACTGTGAAGCATTAGGGCCTATCATACCATGAGGAATAGTTAACATGGACACAAAGATATTCAAACAATACAAGTAAAGATAATACAAATCATAAATATGCTCAGATTGAATCAAAAGGACACCATGGTAGTTCTAAGTCACCCTCATGTGCATAGGAAGAGGAATAGAGTTCATATAACAACCTTTGAACTAAAAAAAGGGATTATTACAGTCATGGTTTTGATTGTCCTAGTAGCAGGAACTATAGAATAAATATTTACCACTTGTTGTTGTGAATGAGGAGTAAAAGTTGTTGATAAGGCTATAACATCAATCTAATTGGCTATAACAACAAATCATTTAATTATATCAGTGGTTTTATATGAAAGAAGTATGGCAAGATTCACAGTCTCTAAAGGAGCAGTTTTAAAGTATGATAATATAGTTTACAGAAGGAAAAAGGTAGTTAGTCTTCATTTTCAACACTAAAAAACTATAGTTTGTCTTATTTTGTCCTCAAATAATACATCCATTCCCGAAGCTTTTTGTGTTTTGCATCTGTAGAAAATGAAAGAAGGTATGGGTGCAAGATAATACTCTGGCTGTAACCAAAGAGAAGCTCATTGTTCAGAGAGATAAAAACCCATATGAATATTTTGTAGAACCCTCACATATTTTGCATTTTACAGATAAAAGACATGTATAGGAGGCAATAAAATGCCATGGCCATTACAGGAGAGTATATTGCTTTGAAAAGAAATAAAGCCCATTACATTTTTTGACAACCCTTGCTTCAGCTTTGCATATGGTTGAAGGGAAATATAGAAATGAAGTCAAAACTGTGAGAATAATGCATACATATGTGTGGTTGCTACAGAAAAGCCATCTTCTCAAGAGAAAACAAAGATACCCACTGATAAAATCAAAACCTTTATCTCTTTTTGAAAAAATGCAAGGAAAGAAAAGTATCTACAGCATAGGAAAGAGAGTTTACCTTCAGTTCAAAGAGAAGAAAAATGTGATGGCAATGACTTGCTGAAGGATCTTATCTTTTCTTTCCTCAAATTTTCTCATATTTTACAAGAAGATTTCAAAGACAGAAAGCAAGAGTGTTGTTAAAGAATGTTACAGAAGGAGCAACAAATACAGAGATGGTCATGGTCATTCAGGCTGAAAGAAACCCCATAAAATGATGAAGGAAATACCAGTGAGATACAAAGATACAAAACTTACCACTTCTAGCCTCTTTCAAATGCAAGAAATCATGGAGTTCAACAAAGAAAGGCCAAGAGGAGAAGCCAAAACCCTAAAGAAACACTAGGTATCAAAGAAGTTGCTGAGAAAAATGACGGCCAGCGAGGAGAACAAAATGAGAAAATGACAAATGATTAGGGTTTGGCCACTTTTTCTTTGAAACTATCTTTTCTCATCTTTGATTTTTGACTTTGCCAAATGCAAATTATTGCCATATCCAAATGTCGACTGGGGTCAACAACACTCATAAGTGTTTTCTAGTAATCATGGTAAGGAGAGGCCGATAGGGTCTTTTTCACATTATTTTTCCCAAGGTCAGATGGTGGTCAGTGGTCATAAGGGTGATTATTATACTTTGCAAAAAAATTTCAAACAAACACTCATTTCCTCATGGTCGACATTGCATGGTCTAAAATGTTCCTTGTCACCATGTGTTTAGAGATAAGACAAGATTCCCTTCAAATACATGTATCATGCAGGATGATCGAATATGGTCAAAAGAAATGATGTTATGCCTTATAATATTATCATCAAAAGTCAAAGATATGCACAAGACAAAGGAGTTGGCAGAGTGGTAAAGTGACTTATGGTTATAGAATGCATGGAAAAGAGATATGCCAGAGGGTATGTATTTTCATCTTGCATGATAAGTGTATGTGACAGAGAGGCTAATTTTGCTTGGTAATTGGAGTTATAAGGCAGAGAAGAGATATTGTTTTCTTTTGAACCAAATATGGAGTTATAAGGGTTTATATGTAATGCCTTAGTTTTATGCATTCTTGATAATGTATTTGGAGAGATAAGGGTATAATTTTCCCCTAAGGCACATTGACATGTAATTAGATGTATTTTTTCACAATGAGCTATAAGAAGATTGTATTTTTCTCTAAAGTCCTATTTTTGCTCAAATCATGCAAATTAGGCATGTGTAGTTGGAGAGATAAGGAGATTTTATTTTTCTTTTCATACATGATTTGCAAATAAATCAATTGTAAATAAATAATAAAGTAATATTTTACAAATTACTTTATTATTTTTCACAAATTGTAAAATCAAATAAGTACAAGTTGAAACCAATAATAGAGTAATTATTTAATTACTTTATTATTTACTCAATCAATTTTGCAAAAGCAAAATCATGCAAATTGATGAGTTGAGTTAATTAGGTCACCTAGGAGATTTTTGCATGATTTGAGGAGTATTTTTATGGTTCTTGGTCAACTTTTTGGTCAAGCATATGGAGAGGGCCAAATTGGAGCTATTTTTGCTCAATTCGTGATAGTTTGAGCCCTTATTTTTGGGGATTTTTGAGTTTGCTTGTAGATCACCTTGGGGAGATTATTTTTTGAGGCAGCTAGCTGTAGTTCATTTTTGCATGCCTCTTAGTGAGAGAAAAGCTATATATTGTAAGTAAAAACTTGTTTTTGCTAGTTCTTGCCTTTTTGCTCTTATACACTTTGAGAGAAGGTTTTGTAGCTCAATTTTTTACAGTTTTATAGAGAAATCATAGCAAGTTACAGGTTCATTTTCTTTGTTCTTTGAAATCAAGTAGTTGCCTTTCCATTTAATGCAAATTGTATGAAGTGATTTGATAAAGTTTTACTGTGTTTAATCATTAAAACCTTTAAAATTATTGTCTCACTATTACTTGGAGCATTAAGCATAGTGTTATTATAGGTCTTAGGTTGTGTTAATGAAAATAATCCTTTTGTGTTGTGAGAAATCCTTTTCCTTCATAAAAAGCCTATTTTGAAGCCTTCCTTAGAAATACTTTTGTGATATTTGTGCCAAGATTGGATTGTGTGAGTCAGATTTCTGAGTTATATTGTGAACCAGATTGCATATTTTTACCTATATAAGGTGCATCACCAAATTTCACAATTTTTTTCATTTCCTTATAGTTTCATTCTTACCCTTTTCCAAAATAGAAAATCATACATTCCAATAGAATATTTTAAGGGAAGCCGACCCATCATCCGGAGGTCTAGTTTCATTATAGGGCATCCACAACCTGAAATTAGTCCCATGTTACACGGAATTGCAGAACTTTTCCAGCCTTGCATACTGGTGCAATTCCCAATGATAACAGTTACCATTTTTGGGTAGACAATAAACTAACCCATTCTTAGAGACAAAGTTACCAAAGTCTTCCATGACCCTACTTGGAGGTATAATCCTTCCAGTCTTTTCATTTAGGTTCATAACTACATAAAATCTCATGCAACAATAAAAAAATCCTCTTTTAAAGGGGAAAACAAATTTGAAAAGCTTCTCCAAACTTCCTATTTGCCTGTTGTTGAATTGGGGCCATACACATTACACAACCAAAAATTAAGATTGCTCTGAAAAAGATTCACATTTAACAACATCCATTTCTGACACTACTACAACTTTCTCTTTCCAAATAACTGCTAAACCTCTAGATGCCCCATCAGCCTCCACCTGTAGAAATTTCTACTTAAACCAAGAGGATTTTTTTAAAACGCATATGATTAGGTAAAACTATTTGCACATTATGTAGATATAGGTATACCTGATGATGACTCTTTTGGCTTCAACAATATAGATGATATTCAAGAAGATAATGTTATTAACAAGTTTATATAAAATATTAGCTAGAAGGATTTTTATTGGTTTATCATAATATAAATAATGAATAGGTATACAAGGAGTGTTGTACTAAGAAATTGGAAGATGAAAAAGAAGAGATGTAGTTTTCAAATATCTTAGATAGAGAGGAAACCTTGTTTTTGATAATATAAGGCGGCAAAACAAGGGGTCGAACCCTTACAAAAAGTAGATAGGACACAAAAGCAGCAAGCACAAAAAGTGCCTTAAACCAGAACCATCAAAACAGTAAACCCATCATAACCAGCACACCCAGCCGATAACCATGATAGTAAAAACAAAGTAGTAGAGAAGCAGAGTAGCAACAAAATAAAAATAGAAACTAAGGAGGCAAATTATCTCCTTGCTTAACCATGGACTTAACAATGTCATCCAAATTCCTAGCAAGATCATCATTGTCAGCATTGACAGGCACCCCCAGGTTTTTCAGCATAGAAATGTTAAGGAAAATAGAACTCTTGAGCATAGTGGAGAGATTCTGCTCCAGCTTCTCAATGCGAGCCCTCAGACCCGCTAGTTTAGCACCTAGATCAGCATCAGTGTCCATATCATCATCAGCCTCTTCCACAAACATTTCACCCGCTTCATCAGCATTGTCGGCAGAGTCAACAACTTCCTCACTGGTAGCCCCTGTATCATGAGTCTCCTGCTTGCCTTCAGCATCCCCAGATATGTCTTGAACCTCAATTTCCTTATCCTCTTCCCCCTGGGTAGATTCTTCCAAACCGCTCTCAGAGTACTCAATTAGTTTTGCTTTAAGATTGGGTTTTCCAGTGATACGCCCGGACCGCCTAACACTAGAGGGGAGACTATCCTTAAAAACCTTGGCAGAAGAATGAGACTTGCTACTCTGGCCCACCGGGGTCCTACCAGGATTTTGAGGGGTCCCAACCATATCCCTACCAGTGCTTATATCCCCAGTAATAGTCTTTCTCTTTTTGCCCTTCGTACTGACATTAGGACCCGGAGTATCAGCAGGAATATCCTCAGGTGTGGAGAAGGCAACTTCTTTGGTCTTAGTAGGAACAGGGGATGGCCCGGGTTCATCAACACCAGGAGTATCCTTAGGGTTAGAGGAGGGTTCCCCACTATTGGTTTGAATGGACTTAGTGGGTTCAAGGGCAAGATGATAATTATAGAGGTAGAGAATAAGGCCTTGGTGAAGAGGAATGGGTCTTTTAGCATGGTTTTTTCCCAGTTTAGCCCTTACCATAAGGACAGAATGTTCAAGGGAGGAAAGTAGATAAAATAGAAAGCTAATATGAGCATTGTGACAAAAATGATTTAAAAGGGGGAGGTGGTAGTTATAAAACCTAGTGAAGCGCCCCTCCAGGGTGAAGTACTTCATGAGGAGAAAACAAACACCATCCCACGGCTCGGGCAGCTTGGCTCTATCAAATCCCCCCTGATATGGGACTAATTCTTTGCCATCTCCAAGGAAGAGCTTCTGACTGGAAAAGTCCACAATTTTAGTTTTCCTCTATAGTTTCAAACCCTAGGTAGACATACCAGTGGCCATAGTGATCACTCTTTCAGAAATTTCAAAGCTAATTCTACCCACTGAAACCCACCGGTTCTGCCAAGACCTAGCGAATTGTTCAGAGATATTTTCATTATAATCGTTGAGTTGCTCTAGATAGGGACTAATCCCACCCTCTTTGCAATAATGCCAGACCACCAAGTTGTCTTTGAACTCACAGCAAGAGATGGGCTCAGTTCTGATTCAGTCTCCACCCATGTCAGAATTATAGAGTATGTCACAAAAACCCCCAATCTCCTCAGTCATGTTTACAGTAGCATTACTGGCATGATCAAGGCTAATAATGAGGGTGATAACACCGCATGCATTATCATAAATATGAGAGACCATGCAATGCTTACCCATCCCATACTTAATCATAATCACATGGCGTATGCCATGATGATCCAGCCACCCTCTCGCCTTATGAAAGCAAGGAGCAGAAATGACAATGGAGAAGGTACAAAAGTACCTGTACTTCAAGAACCATGTCAGCACCCTCCCAAAGAGCTGACAATATGAACTAGCTTTCCAACAAATTTGACTCATCAATACCTTGACACTTCTTTAAGAATGAGTGCCTTAAGATTAGGAGGGATATGACCAAATTATCGCCAACACCGCCAATTTGAATACCATTGTCCCAGATCGGCACAAGTGTCTGCAACTCCATTGCCCTCACAGTAAATATGGGAGATATTCACACTGGGAATCTTCTACAGGAGAATCTGTATATCCCTAATAACATCTTTCAACTTGATGCCAACAATTGACACATTGTTGACTGCATCAATCACTATTTTTGAGTCCCCCTAGATGTACAAATTCCTGATACCAAGGGATATGGCCAATTTAATCCCCCAAAGAAGAGCCATGGCCTCAGCATAGTTATTGGTTTGACAGCCCAGACCGCCAGCATAGATAGCAAACATCTGCCCTTTGTCATCTCTTATGACCCCTCCCCCACTAGCTATACCGTCTATCTTAGAAGCCCCATCAAAGTTAAGTTTCATCCAATTAGGAGTTGGAGGACTCCATCTAGTATTAAGCCTCTGCAACAATTTGACATTGTTATGAACAGGGATATGATTGAGAATTTTCTAATTCACCACAATTTGTTCCTCTACATGGGTCAGTGGTTTCTCCGCAGGTTGGATATGGGCCATAGTGACACTTTCCAGAAGAGTCTTAATGAAAGTGTGAGAAACCTGAGAGGCATCTCTAGCAATATCCCTAAAAATCCTATTATTGCACTCTTTCCACAAAGTCCAGCTTAAACATGGCAGAGTTTGATTCCATAACTCAACAAGCCAGGGATAAGAAGAGGGGGGATACCAGCTGCTAATAACTTTCTTGATATCAGAATTGCAAACCCACTGAATACCAAAATTACTTAGGATTAAATTCCAGATGTCCCTGGCAAAGTCACAGTGGAGGAATAAATGGGAAACAGTTTCCTCCTTATCACAGCACAAACAGTATCTATTGACCAAAGTGAAACCTTCCTTCTGCAAGTTGTCTTGGGTCATAATTTTGTTGTGAACAGAGGCCCACCAGAACATGTTAATTTTCGGAAGAAGTTTGTGATTCCAAGCTTTTCTCCATATCTCCTTTCTATGACCCTTAGGAACCAATAAGTGATAGGTAGACTTAACAGAGAAACGTCCATCCTTATCCAGCCACCAAAATTACTCGTCTTCACGAGGGAAGAGAGGGATTCTAACTTCCTGAATCAACTTTTGAACAACCCAAACTCTAGAGGCAAGATCAGGGCGATGTATGCAGCAGTCCAATAAATTTTTCTAGCTCCTATTACCATTATTATTTAACATGTAATCGCTAACTTTATCACCAAAAAACTGAGTAGCAATGTCAGCAATTTCACCATAATCCCCCTGAGTAATGATAGCCTTATCTTTTATCCAAGTATCAATCCAAAACTTGATAGACATACCATTACCCAGTTTCCATCGAATCCCTTGCGAGAGAAGGCTTTTGGATTTTAGCATTTTGTTCCATATGATAGACCCCTTAGGTAAGCCTTCCTATTGGAGGAAGTTGGACAAGTCAGTGACATGCAGATATTTGGCTTGCATGATTTCACCCTAGTCTTTATGTTGATGAATCAGGTTCCAGTTGATTTTTGCGAGCAGGGCTTTATTCATATTACAAATGGATCTAATATTGAGACCTCCATGGGATTTAGGGAGACAAACGTTTTCCCAGCTGACCAAGGACATTCTCTATTTGTCTTCTACTCCCATCCATAGAAATTTTCTTTGAATCTATTCCAGCTTTTTAGCAATAGAAGTAGGAATTTTAAAAAGAGAAAGGAAATAAGTGGGTATACCTTGCAGGGAGGCCCGAAGAAGCTGTAATTTACCGACACTACTAAGGGCTTTCCCCTTCCAACCGATCAATTTCCTCTGGGTTCTTTCCAATAGGTTGTTCTAGAAATTTTGAGAAACCTCTTTAACCATAAATGGGAGACCCAGATAGATTGTAGGAAGATCATCTTCAGCACAGTCCAAGATATGAATGATTTTCTGCTAGAGAGCAGTAGGAGTATTAAAAAAATATACATTACTTTTTTGGAAATTAATGGTTTGCCCAGAAGCCATGGCATAAAGGTTTAAAATATTCTTCCATCTCCGAGCTTCCAGCATAGAAGAGATGCCAAAAAGGATGGTATCATCAACAAATTTCTGCACCGACATAGGGGCAAGGGAGGAAGCAGGTTTGATGCTCGCAAGATGCTTAGAGGCCACATTAGCTTGAATGAATCTCCCAAGAGCCTTCGCCATTATGATAAACAAGTAAGGAGAGAGGGGATCCCCCTGCTGGAGTCCTCTCAAGGAAGAGAAGAAACCCCTAGGAATCCCATTGACAAGGATTGAGAATTTGGCGGAAGAGATGGCCCTCCAAATGAGGAGGTGAATTTTACCATTAAACCCAAATTTCCTAATAACTTGAAACAAAAAAGCCCATGAGACCCTATCGTAGGCTTTTGAGATATCCAGCTTAAGGGCCATGCCAAGAATTCTACTCTTATCCATAGAATGAATAGTTTCATGAGTGGAGATCACAGCAACCAAAATTTGACGACCTGGGACAAAACCTTTTTGAGAAGGGGAAATAATTTTATCTAAGAAAGGTTGCAGTCTCATGACAAGGACTTTGGTGCAAAGCTTATAGATAGTATTGCACAAGCTAATAGGTTTGAATTCTGAAAGATTGGTGGGTTTTAGCTTTTTGGGGACAAGGGCAATAAAGGTGTTATTGAGATGTTTTAAAATTTTACCAGTTTTGAAAAAATCCCAAACCGCAGCGGTGAGATCAACCCCCACAATATCCCAATATTCCTGGAAGAAAATAGGAGGGAAGCCATCTAGACCCAGAGCTTTGAAGGGACCCATAGAGAATAAAATAGCACGAACTTCCTCCTCGGATATAGGCCTTAGCATTTCCAGGTTATCTTCCTCAGTTATCAAATAGGGGATTTTGTCAATGAATTGATTTATAGCCCTGCCATTGTCAACAGCATTGGCTAGTGCAGTCAACAAAGTCTGGAAGAACTTCACAACTTGTTCTCCAATCTCCTTATCTTCAGTGCTAGCATCACCATTTTCCAAACATAATTTTGAGATGGAGTTAGCCTTCCTATGTTTCATGGCAGAAATATGGAAAAAAGCTGTATTCCAATCTCCCTCCTTGAGCCATTGAATCCTGGATTTCTGCTTCCAAAAGACCTCTTCATGGCACATAAGATTCCGCTAGTCCGCCCTCAGATCATGTTCTTTCTTAGTAATGTCTTCTAAAACATCTCCCTGATCAATCCACTACTGAATCTCCTCTAGTTTTCCAATTATATTTTTCTTCTGACAAAACACATGACCAAAACTATATCTATTCCATCCACGAACCTCCTGTTTGATATGCATGAGCTTTTTAACAAGTCTGAACATAGGAGTACCCTGGATAGAAATTTGCCACCATTGAGACACAAGTTGTTTGAAGTCCTTATGCTTAATCCACATTGCTTCAAAGTAGAAAGGGAAGGGACCTCGTTGACATTGATCTTGCCAATGAAGGAAGATAGGGCAGTGATTAGATATAGTTCTAGGAAAAGCCTGCAAATGCATATGATGGTGATTCTCCTAGTTACTAGATAAAAGAACCCTGTCTAATTTGACTTGGATCATATGGTCATCTCTTTGTCTGTTAGACCAGGTAAAAATCTAATTTTGCAGCTCCACATCAAGCAATCCCCAGTCATTAATAAATTTCGCAAAGTCAAACATGCTGTCAGAGTAATCAAAGATCCCACCAGATTTCTCAGAGGGATATAAAGGAGTGTTGAAGTCACCAGCCAACATCCATCTAGAGCGCGAGGAATTGGACAGAATGCTACTCAATTCAGTCCACAAGGATTGCCTCAGGACTCTAGTATTAGGAGCATAAATATTGATTAAAGACCAATTGACTGAAGGCAAGGAGAAGTTGGTAACCAGGAAATGCCTGCTGGAAGTCACAAGAGAACCCTAAATTTTTGCACTGTTCCACATTGTAACAATCCCACCAGAAGCTCCGATAGCCAGACTAATGCAAAACTCAGCCTTAGGCCATATGTACTCAGCAATCTTCTTGAAGCTTTCCTCATTCATCTTGACTTCCTGAAGAAGCAGGATATCTAATTTATTTTCTAGGATAAGATCCTCATTTAGGAAGTTTGAGGGAACTGACCTCCAGTGTTTTCTGTTTACCACTGGCAATTTCCCTGGGAATCTCTCTTTACCTTGTTTCCCGTAGGGTCAGTCTTCCTTGTTTGGAGTTAGTGCCAACATCAGCAGTCTTTTTGCTTTTACGAGTTTTTTTCTTCAGGGTAATCCAGCCCTCTTGTTCATTTCCACTACCACTTGGACCGATTTCTACTGTCAATGGAGGATCCGCTATGTGGTCCCCAGTTTCCAGAGCATTGTTCCAGGTTGACTCAAGAGCTATTTTTCCTACAGTATCTACTTACTCTTTAGTAAGAACCTGCGGATCCACCTGTAAAACTTTACCTTCTTCAGCATCCCCATCTATCAATTGGTCCCATATTTCCCTCCTCACAACCCCTGGTGGTATGTTGATCCGTATAATCCCCTATGTTTAAAACAGCATTATAGGCTTTGTTCAGAACCTTCTCAGTAATATCCTCTGGGTAAGCATTATCCTCGTTACCTGAAGCCATTTGACAGTCTTTTTCCATATCCTACTCAGTATTGTCATCTGGGGAAACATTTTCTGCATTACCCCTCATGCCCAGATTGTTAGGGGTAACCTTTTTTTGTGAATGATCCTCCCTCTCAATATGGAGATTAGTCTTCCTGGCCATTTGCTTTACTTTACACTGGGTCATTATATGGCCCTTCTTCTTGCATATCTGACAGAAAGTGGTATCATTTTCATAAAGGATTGGCTGGGTCCAAATCCCATATTTAGAATTTAACTCGATAGACATTGGGAGGGTTTGGTTGATCTCCACGTTGACACAAAATTGAGAAACAACACAACAGGATTGAGTGCGGGTAGTCTGGTCCATGGTAACATACTGGCCAAAGGAGTCACCAATGGCAATAAATATTTTTTCATCCCAGAATTCCAAGCGGAACCCAGGTAATCTAACCCAAACAGGAGCAGACTTATTGAGGTCTGAGCTAGGGTCAAAACTAGGTTTCCAAGGGCACAAAGCAAGTGAATGTGATCCATAAAGCCAGGGTCCCCTAGCAAGAGTAGCTATCATATCTTCCCTATCCATAAATTTAAAGAGGAATAGTCCTCTTGCCATAGCAATGACCAATACACTACCTTTGATTCTCCACCTAGATATCACCCATTGTCGGACCATCTCAATATTGGGATGGAAGGAAAAGAACTTACCTACTAGAGCAAGATCCATGGTCGCCACGATTTCTTCAATCAAAACATTTGAAATATCTAGAGTTGTACCTTCTGCGAAATCCTTTTTGACAGGGAGTCCCAGTGTACGATTAGAAGACCCCATCTTTTCCCCTGTTAACGCTTGCTTCCATCCATTGGAAGAGACATCCTCATCTAGGTTCACAGTCCCAGAGGCACTGCCCAAGGCAGTAGCCTCCATTGACGCTGAAAGCACTCCGAGCCCTTATTTTTCCAAAACCCTAGAGCTGAAGCCGAAAGCCCTTCTTCTAAGGAAGTATTTTTTAAAATGTTGAGAGGAAACCTTGTTGAATAAACTAATAAATATACATTTTTTTGGATGATGAGGAAGGAGACATCTCTATCTCAGTATCCTATGGTGAAATAATTGAAATCAATGAGATAAATGATTCCATGGATGACTCTTAATTTTGTATTAAAACTAATATTCACATATTTTATATCTTGAAGATATATGAAAATAGGGGAATTTTCCTACAGTAATACTTGGAATCAAGTATGAACATTAATGATGATACTCTTAGTTTCAACAACATAAAATATGTCCATTTAGATGTTGATAGTACAAAGAAATTTTAATAAATGATGACATGAAAAACTCTCTTCTAATTGACAGGATGGTGTGTGGTGTGCACGTACATAAGAAATATGATGGAGAGTAGGTCATAACTAATAAAGGAGCACAAGTGGATAATGATGAGAATGAATGGACTGATAGACAATCCCTTTTGGTTGATTTAGTAAAATAATAGTTTGAAGTTCATGGAGAAATACAAGTTGTAGATATTAGGAATTGAATGTAGAAGATATCAATTAAATACAAATAAAGATTAAATAGAGGAATGAAAAATAGACAGAAATAATAATGACGAGAGACAATTTTAACATGGTTCACCCAAACTTGGGCTACATCTACCAAAAAAGAGTCCAATATTATTATCTAGAAAATCAAAATGATTACAACCAGCAATCCTTGCAACTCAATACCGCTACAAATGCTACAATACAAAAAATCTACAGAAACCCTAACCCTTAGCCGTTTTTATCAAGACTTATGTCGGTTACAAAATAGGGTTCTTTTATGTCAGCCAATAGAAAAAATAACTTCAAACACCTTTATAAAATAATAAAAGTCATTTGAGGTTTCGAGGGCATTGCCCCTTGCCCCCACCCTATATCACGATAGGAAGCGTGCCAGGGGCACTGTTCCTAGACCTCGCAAGGGCACTGCCCCTTGACCCCGTCTTGGGGGCGCTGCCCCCAAACCCCCGTTAAATAATTTGGGGGGAAACCATGAGAATAAAAGTGGGGAAAATTTAACCTCCAAGTCTGATTAGGCTCCATATAACAACAATCTCCCACTTGGAGACTGATCATAACACCGCTGACCCTGTAGCTCCCACTAGAAATAAACACCCTGGACCCTGCTATTCTGATTTTATTATTTTTAGTTTTGAAGACCCACTGAAGCTGAAGAGGAGCTCAGCTTCTCCCTTGTCACTGCCTTTGTAAACATATCCACTAGATTTTCATTTGTATGTATCTTTTCTAGCCGTAATTGTCCATCATCCAACACCAACCAGATGAAGTGATACCTTAGTTGTATGTGTTTGGTCTTTGAATGCAAGGCAAAATTATTTGCAAGATGTATGGTACTCTAACTATCTATAAACAAATAACTGTTAGCTTGTGGTTTTCCTAATTCTTCCATGAAAGATTGTAGCCATATCATCTCTGTGCTTGCCTCTGTTGCAGCTACATACTTTGCCTCCGTGGTGGATAAAACAACCACCTTTTGCAACCTGGAGATCCAACTCATTGTTGTCCTACCTACAGTAAAGATATAATCTATAGTACTCCATCTGGTATAAATATCCCATGCCAAATATGAGTACACATAGCCTGCTAAATCAGTATTAGAGCCCCCAAAACATAAGTGTTTAGTGGATGTACCTCTCAAATATCTAAGAATTCATTTTACTGCATTCCAATGCTCCAATCTGGGATTACTCATATACATGCTTACGACTCCTACAACACGTACAATATTCGGTCTTGTGCATACCATGGAATACATTAAACTTCCTACAACTAAAGCATATGGTACCTTGGACAATTTTTATTCCTCCTCTTGTGTCTTAGGACACATCTCCTTAGTCAATTTCAAATGACTAGGCAAATGTGTGTTGACAGCTTTTACATTCTCCATATGGAATCTTTGCAACACCTTTTAAACATAATCAGCTTGAGATAGAGTCAATTTTCTGTTCTTCCTATCTATGCAAATTTTCATACCAAGGATTTGTTTTGCTACTCCCAAATCCTTCATAGCAAATGATTGTGCTAACTGTTGTTTTAACTCTCTTATGTGATTCATGTTAGACCCTACTATAGGCATGTCATCAACATATAAACATAAAATAATGTAGCTATCATTATCGAACCTCTTAAAATAAACACAATGGTCAGAATTACACTGGCTGTAGCCTTGCTCATCCATAAAACTCTCAAATTTCAAATACCATTGCCAAGGTGCTTGTTTCAAGCCATATAAACTCTTATTCAATCTGCACACCAATTTCTCCTTACCTTTGACCTCAAATCCTTAGGGTTGTTCCATATATATCTCCTTCTCCAAATCACCATGGAGAAAGGCAATTTTCACATCTAGTTGTTCCAAATACAAATCTTCAACAGCCACAATACTTAAAACAATACGAATAGAAATCATCTTAACAACCGAAGAAAAAATCTCATCAAAATCAATGCCCTTTTTCTATATAAATCCTTTTACAACTAACCTGGCTTTAAATATTTTCTTACCTCCATCTTCCTCTTTCATCCTATAAACCCATTTGTTTGGTAAAACCTTTTTACCTGCAGACAACTTACTTAATTCCCAAGTCTAATTTTTCAGCAAGGAGTCCATTTCTTCTTTTATTGCAAGCTCCCACTGAACCTTTGTATCCACCTGCATAGCTTCATCATACCCTTTGGGTTCACTAGTATCTATTAACAAAATAGAATACAAAGAGGGAAAAAACCTTTCAAGAGGTCTACTTAGCCTTGTTGACCGTTTAACATTCACTGGAGTTTGTGGTATTTCTTGTTGTTTTTGTGAAGCATGAGGAACCACTGGAACATCACTATCTGGAGTATCATCTAGCACCACATAATCCTTTTCTTTCTTCTCATGTTGCTACAACTAATGTTTGTACAACACCCTCTCATTGAATACAACATCCCTACTTCTCACAATTTTTAGATTTTCAACATCCCAAAGCCTATAACCAAATTCATCAATGCCATATCCAACGAAGATACATTTTTTGATTTTGCATCCAACTTGGTTCTATTTTTAGAATTTACATGTGCAAATGCTTCACATCCAAAGGTTTTGAGAAAATAATAACTCACCTTCTTACCTATCCATGCTTCCTCTGGAATACCACAGCCCAAAGGAACTGAAGGACCTCTATTAATTTAATATACAATAGTATTGGTAGCCTTTGCCCACATGTTTAAAAGGAGCCCAACATGCAATCTCATGTTCCTTGCACACTCCATTATTGTTCTATTCATGCGCTCAACCACTCTATTTTCTTGTGGAGTCCCTGGAACCATTTCCTACCTACAAATTCCATTAAAGGAACAATAATCTTCAAATTCTTTGCTGCAATACTCACCACCATTATTAGATCTGAGAAATTTTAATCTTTTACCCATCTCATTCTCAACCAAGCTTCTCCATTTCTTAAATGTTTCAAATACATCAAACTTCTACCTAAGGAAATAAATCTAAACTTTCCTAGTTGCATCATCTATGAATGTAACATAATACCAAGAGCCACCGAGAGAAGATACCTAAGTTGGTCCCCATACATCTGTATGTACAAGCTCCAACTTTTCATCTTTCTTTTGCTTCCCATCCTTGAGAAACCTAACTCTCTTTTGTTTGCCATACACACAACTTTCACAGAAATCCATATTAATACATTTCAGACCTAGTAAAACTTTCTTAGAATGAAGTACCTTCATACCTTTTTCACTCATATGTCCAAGTTTATTATGCCACAATGTTGTTTCAGAACCTGCAACAACTATTTCAGTCTCTTCCTGTGAACCTACAACAACTATTCCTGAACCTGTTTGTTTTTTCTCTACAACAACTAAAGTAGAAGAAACAATATGACATGTACAAAGATATAAGGTGCCTACTTTCACACCTTTTTCTACTATTAAGGCACCTCTTGAAACCTTCCAATTTTTATCATTGAAAGTAACTGTGCAACCTTCATCACCTAGTTGCCCTGCTAAAATTAAATTCCTACTTAGCCTTAGAATGTGCCTTACCTCTTGTAGTAGCCAATGATTCCCATTCTACAACTTAATCTTAATTCTTCCCTTTCCAAAAATTTGATAGGGTCCATTATCTCCCAAATAAACTAGCCCAAAATCCCCTTGGACATAATCAAGAAAATAAATTCTATGGGGCGTAGCATGAAATGAGGCCCCTAAATCTAAAACCCATGAATCATTAGCATTATCTAGGGAAAGAATCAAAACATCATCTTCAGATTTATTATTTACCACATTTGCCTCCTTATTGCCTTCTTGTTCGTCTCCTTCTTTATTCTTCCGAGACTAGCAATCTTTCTTTAGATGCCCTAGTTTCCCATAGTACTAGCAATCCTTCTGTCCTCTAGATTGGGACCCCTTGTCCTTTGATTTTCCTCATGACTTCCCATGACATCTAGAACCTTTTTCTCTCTCCTTTGATCTATCCCTGCTTTCTGCATTCAAAACACTACATAATGTGGACCCTCCTGAGCTTTTCTGTCACATTTCCTTGCTAAGGATAACACCAACAACATCATCAAATTTCAAAGTATTTGAACTAGAGATAGAGTTACTTACAACCATTACCAAGCTATTCCATCTTTTTGGAAAAGAACATAAAACCAAGAGATCCCTCACCTCTTCATCAAATTTCAAATTTACTAAAGTTAGTTGACTAGTAATCATATTAAACTCATTTAAATGATCTGTCACAGATCCACCTTTAATCATTTTTAGATTAAACAAATGCTTCATGAGAAATACCTTATTTGAGGCTAAGGGTTTTTCATACAATTTAGCCAAAGCTTTCATCAGTTTATTTGTTGTCTTTGCTTCTGTTATATTGAATGCCACAGATGGTGCCAGGAACAACCAAATGGTTCCCAGTGCCTTTCTATCCAGAAGTTCTTAATCCTCATTAGTCATTGTTGCCAGTTTCTTGGCTATTCCTTCCAATGGCCTCCATCAATCCTTCTGATAGAGATAATCCTCCATCTGCATTTCCATAACTAATAGTTCTGCCCATTGAATTTATCTACCTTTAATTTACCCTCGTTTGCCATTGGTCCCACTTAACCGTGAGACTCCCACTCAATCGTGAGACTCCCACTCAACCGTGAGACTCCCACTCAACCATGAGACCTTCCTGTAGATGATAATCAAACACAACCCGCTCTGATACCATTTGTTAGGAATTGAATGCCGAAGATATCAATTAAATGCAAATAAAGATTAAACAGAGGAATGAAAAATACACAGAAATAATAACAACGAGAGATAATTTTAATGTGGTTCACCCAAACTCAGGCTACATCCACCAACAAAGAGTCTAATATTATTATCTAGAAAATCAAACTAATTACAACTAGCAATCTTTGCAACTCAATACCACTACAAATGCTACAATACAAAAAATCCACGGAAACCCTAACCCTTAGTCATTTTTATCAAGACTTATGTTAGTTACAAAATAGGGTTTTTTAATGGCAGCGAATAGAAAAAATAACTCCTAATGCCTTTATAAAATAATAAAAGTTTTTTGAGGTTTCAGGGGCACTACCCCTTGACCCCACCCTATATCACGACAGGGAGTGTGCCAGGGGCGCTGCTCTTGGACCCCGCAAGGGGTGCTGCCCCTTGACCCCATCTTGGGGGCGCTACCCCCAAACCCCTGTTAAATAATTTGGAGTGAAACTATGCTGATAAAAGAGGGGAAAATTTAACCTCCGAGTCTAATTAGGCTCCATATAACAATAGTAGATGTATCAGATGAAGTTGCATTCACACTTAATGACCAATCACCGTTGATAGACTTCCTAAATAACATGATATATTTTATCTATGTACCTCTTATTTTTACTCCTTTGATTATATTAGTTTAGGTATGAGGATGTTCCTAAATTCAACATGATTTTAATGAGTTACCTTAATTATTAATCTTGCACAATTGACATCTTAAATATGAGGATAAATTGAACCTACTTTTATTTTCTAAATTTAAGGATGTCAATGCAAGGCCAAGGACCCTAACTTGTAAAATGTTTCTTATGTATACCTTTGTGAGATGTAAGATGCATAACACTAAAATGTTTATTCTTAAACCTTTATTTATGTTTAGAAATAAGTAGTTTAGGAAATTTGTTATGCTTTTTTCCTTTCGTGTTTCTACTTTGTTGGAGTAGTTTTTGTTAAATTTGGTTGTGAAGCCACCCAAGATACAAATGACTAAAGGAAAGAAAGACATAAATATAAATTAAATCAACACTCCCTAGCACTACACTAGTAAAAAGGAGAGGTGAGTGTTGTATATATAGGAAAATAAGGGCAAATACTTCCAAGAGGAGTAATAAATCCCAATTGCCCAAAATAGGTAGGAGTTTTACCTACTTGGTAAATGTCAGATTACATGGTTGCACTTACTCATATAAGACAAATGGTTATGAGAGGTGGCAAATAAATCCAAAAGAGGGTGTGAGACTTAACTACCCAAAGGTGGGTGAGAGTGACACATGTAATTAATGGATTATGCCACATGTCCTCATATTAACCATGTCTAATATAACCTAAGAAAGATTACTAATATGTGTAGGAAAAATAAATATCCCCTAACATAAGGAAAATAAAAAACATATACTAACATCCTTTTGCTAAATAAAGTTCCTGGTAGGATGGTAAGAGATTCTTTCATGTTAAATGCCCTCACTCACCCTCCCACCTATTTGTTGGTTTTTTTAGTTTTACATATTTTTAATCCAAGTCATTTAGTTTTAATTCCTTTTATTAATTTTTTTTTTTTGGTTTGGTTGAATAAAATTTTAAGCTAGAAGTTTATAGGTTGATCAAGTTGATCCTTTGAGTTCATATATTTCATGCCTTTTTATGATTGTTGTAATTAGATTTGAGCAAGGTACCTTGTTTAGGTAACTTTTTGAAGTTTTGAGACCTAATTTTTTGATTTTATTCCTATGTTCAAACCTGTTAAGACCCTTTTTGAGGCTAGGATATCTTGAAATTATGAATTTAAAATAGACTTATACTTTGACCAAGACATCACATATACACATTTTAATACTTTCTAGTTTGATAGGGTGATATATCATGGTCCAGGTTCTTTGGAAAAACCCTATGTTGAACCTCTATCTTCCATGATGGTCCCAAACCAAAAATAAGGTGTCATAATCTATGAAAAGTAAAAAAGAATATACAAAAGAGAAAAATAATGAAAATAAGTTTAGGTAGGTGATTCGGGTATCTCTATTATAATAATGGTTGCTTGGTTGGTAGTAGAGAAATGCCTAGACTAGGACTAAAGTATCTCCATTGAGGTTATAGATACCTAGCTTGCAATGGATAAATGTGTAATATTTGGCAACATATTTTCTTATGCATGCAATCTATATCATATGTATTGTTCCTCGATCCACTCACCTCGATTGTAAACTAGGGATCCCTTGTACAACACATTTTGTAGTTTGTTTAATCATGGTTGATTTTTTTTGTTTATGTGCAATGCTTAGTTAACCCTCAAAAGTCTATAAATGCTAGGTTTGAGTCTAGAAATTAGCTAAGATAATGTCAAACTTGCTTTCATCAAGACCGGACCTAAACTAACTATATGCTATAATTTACACACTTTTCTATGTCAATTTCTTAAGTTTTTGAATTTGACATATTCTTAGACTAATGGAACCTTGATAGTTTTAATTCATGAATTAATTGTCTCTAGAATTAAATTTTAAATTTAGGTTGGCTCCCACATCCCATCTATTATCTGCACTCTCATTTACATAAAGATTCAACATTTGGACCTAAAACACTATATATTGTCATTTGTTTAGTTTTCACATGCAAAATATTTAATTTTGTCTTTGAGTCAAATTTGAACATGAGATCCCTTTATAGTTTTAATTTACTTTATAGATTGCATCCATCCCCATAAAGTTGACCAATCAGAACATATTATGTCATTCTTGGACCTAAAAATATTTCTAAAGTTAGATTTAATCATAGTTTCATGTCCAAATATTAACATTTCATCAGCCAAGGGGATTTTAGATTTCAAAATACTTATTCACAAGGATATAAACATGCTTCACATATTTTAGAAAATAACATGCTATTATTTCTGTGATGTAGGAAAAACTACTCCTCAACTGAATGTATCAATCAAGGGAGATTTCCACTAAAATTACATTAGGGTTCTGTTAGCTAATGTCTCAAACAAAATCTATGTCTACAAAACCACATTATGTTTAAATAGAAAATAATAACAGTAAATAGAATTTTGAGAAATGAAGTATAGAAATGGAAAGACCAAATTATAAGGAACCTAACACCACGCGGATAGCCTCACTATCTATGATGGTAGTGCATGACACAGATGTTTGTGTGCCATGTTGTAGTTTGTATGGTGTGGGTACTGTAGAGATTCACGATCTAAATTCTCATGCTAGTCTTTTTAGTCCTTCCTCCCACCTCCGAGCTTCCTAATGAAACTTGAAAATGCACAGATGAAATAAAGGGGTGGGTTGTATAGGAGTTTGCCATAGCTAAACCCCATTTTTGGTGTTTCCACCTCAAAACAACCAAAAATATAGATTAAAAGATTGATAAAAAGTGTGTGCTCTAATTCTAAGTGCATCTAGAATTGTTATGAGTAGTGACAAAATAATAATGCAATATTGATAAGATAAAAAATTACTCAATGACTTAGAATAAATTTGTAAAATGATTTGCAAATATGAACAAGAAAGGAAATGATATTCAACCACACAAAGAAAAATAAGAGTTTGATATAATCTTGAGAAGACAAATTGTAGCAATGGTGGCTCTCAATTTTGGTAGAGCTTCTCTATGAAAGGAAATTGATCCCTCACAATGGTAAATCTACTTGCTTAAATAGAGAGGGAAAAGGCAAAAAATCAAGGAAAGGATCCATTTGGGCATGAATAAGCATCAGTAAAAAGACAAGTTCCAAAATGACCACAAGACTAATAGATTCTTTCAAGACATCTCTGTGTGGTACAAACGTCTGTGTTAAGTGGTAGAGTCTTAGTAATTTTAGTTCTTAAAAGGTCTAATCAACTTGGGACAAAGGTAGGACTTTGGCTCTTTTATGGTTTTTTGGAGATGATAAGAAAAAAGGGTCAAAGTAGTGCAAAGACACATCTTGTTGGTTGAGGGTAAGGCCAAAGTTAGAAATGATTCTTAAAACATGCTAAGGGAGTGGACACTAAAGAAAGTGCCAAATAAAGCATGAAATTATTTGAGTGAGCATAATTTACGATACTACATTTAACCCCCACTCTAGTTGGCATATGACACTACGGGCATGTGCATGCTAAATTATAGGAAAGAAAGTACTAAAAGTAAATAAGCACAAAAAGGATACCCAAAAGGATACTATAGAGGATGTAGAGCTCTTCAAGTAGAGGAACAATCTCCCCAGGCTGAGAACCTACAAAACTAATACATTAGACAACAAAAACCTACAAGACAATAGTGCTTGAGCAAAAACTTGCAAAACCACTATGTCAGAACATGAAAAACATTTATATAGATAAACAACACATACATAGAGGAGAAAAACACACAACAAGCAAAGAAAAATTTTGAGTTAGAAAAGTGAAAGAGACCTCAATGTGAGATATTGTCTCAATACCATGCATCATCCCTAAATACAACAAAAATAAAGAAAACCAATAGATAGAGGAATTACTAAATGAAGATAGAAGAATATAATGATTCAATCAATCACTTAAAAAAGAGAAGACATATAAATAGATAGGGAATAAATCAATACAAACAAAGAAGAATACATGACTTAGACACTAGATTGCTCTGTCGCTAGGGGTCATGCAAATAATAATATCATCATGGATCACAAACTAGCAAGTTGCCTTATGCTAGGTGACCATGAGTGTAAAAAGGCAAGTCATATGAGACGCATAGACTAGCAAGCTGCATTATTCTAGGTGGCTCATAGATTACATGGATCACAGACTAGTAAGTTGCATCATGCTAGGTGATCATATGCTACCAATGCCTTATAGAGTGTACCAAAAACTAATACCTTAGGGAGTGTATCAAAAAATAATGCCTCATGGAGCATATCAAAAACCAATGCCTTAGGGAGCATATGAAAAACCAATGCCTTAGGGAGCATATCAAACACCAATACCATAAGGGGTGAACACTTCAAGGAGCATTAAATGCAACACCTCAGTGGGTGAATTGATAAGATACACCTTAGGGGTGTGAATAAAGAAGGGCGCATGTATGGATGCACATGTGAGAAGAGTATATGTCCCTCTTAAAATATTAGCATGTACAATATGCACATATTTTAAGGTAAAGAAAAGGGGAAGAAAGAGGAAGGGGTATCCTTATGAAGAATGTACACCCTTAGAATGAATTGTCTCTACCCCCTAGAATATGGGTGAAGACAACCATGAAAAATAATATTATGTTGTTGCCAAAAATAAAGTATGGTTGCACATGAGATTGTACCACCATGAATGGAAATGAGAAAATAAAGAAAGCTACATTTGCCACATAGTGGGTAGAAACATAATAGTCTCATGAGAAAATAGAGGAAGAACCATGAACCAAATAGAGGTGAATCTCAATAGCACTTGTTATGTAGAGGAGAGATAGGTGCTTCATCGGCCAGAAGAGTGAGAGCACCCATGTCAAGAAGTTGAATTTCATTCTCACAAGGTGTGGAATTCACTCGTGGAATGGCCAAGCACTCGATGACATGCACAGAAAGGAAGTATTGATTGAATATGTTGTAGAGATTTCTTACATGTAGGAGAATGAAAATTGATCAAGTGGGCTTTGAGAAACTTCAGTAAAATATGCTCTTGTTTATATAGAAGAGATAGAGTAGGAGTAGGAAGCAACCATTTTTTTTGTGGAGAAAGGTTTTATTTTTACCAAAAATAATATTGTGTTGTTACCAAAAATAAAGTATGGTTGCATGTGAGATTGTACCACCATAAATGGAAATGAGAAAATAAAGAAATCTATAGTTACCACATAGTGGGTAGAAACACAATAGTCTCATGAGAAAATAGAGGAAGAACCATGAACTAGATAGAGGTGAATCTCAATAGCACTTGTTATGTAGAGGAGAGATAGGTGCTTCATCAGCCAAAAGAGTGAGAGCACCCATGTCAAGAAGTTGTTGAATTTCATTCTCACAAGGTGTAGAATTCACTGGTGGAATGGCCAAGCACATGATGATATGCATAGAAAGGAAGTATTGATTGAATATGTTGTAGAGATTTCTTATGTGTAGGAGGATGAAAAGTGATCAAGTAGGCTTTGAGAAATCTCAGTAAAATATGCTCTTGTTTATATAGAAGAGATGGAGTAGGAGTAGGAGGCAACCATTTTTATTGTGGAGAAAGGTTTGATTTTTGAAAAGAAGAAGCCATAGAGCCCTCAAACAATTGAGGAGGGGATGTAGATAGAGGAGAAGGTTGGAAAATTAAACCCACTATAGAGGGTAAGTGCAGTGTAGGTTCCACGGGGACCTTACTCCATGTTTCATGCACCCTAGACTATTTCCATTGTACTTGTGCTTAGAAATAATTTTGTATCTGAGCTCATAACATGTCTCCAAATTAGAAGGAGGAGGAGAATCAACATCACTAGCTTATCAATATGAGAAGTGTATGCACATTTTGGAAGAGAAGTAGTGGAAAAATTTACATGAAAAGAGGGATTGATTCTAATACCAGAATGCAGATCCTTGTTAAATGTGGGAATGTCAAAGTGAGAAGAGTCAACCTTATATTCACGAGGCCCATGGGGATGAAGTCTAAGGATCCCCAACCATCACCAAGACATACATTAGATGAGGAAGGCACATCATCACCAATAGAGGGTGATGATGGTGTTTGAGAATTTGTTGTAGAAGGTATAAAATTATAAAGGGAATAAAGGGCAGGCTTCTCATGACCCAATTCATCCTATTGATAGTATTGAAAGGGTTTCAGATCAACACTTACCTTATGTACTTTATCATTATAAATAAATTTAAGATATTGATGAAGGGTAGATGGAACAACATGCATGGCATGAATCCATGATCTACCAAGGAGAAGATTATAAGAAGGAATCTCTTGCATGACATGAAATTTAGTAAGTAATGTAACAGATGTTGGCAATATGTGTTGTCATTGATGTCAACACTTAGAGTAAGGTCAACACTCAGTTTGTGATGATGATATACTGGTATGGTAATAGAGATGCAGTATAGTGGTGATGTTGATATTCAGTGATGTTCTTGAGGTTCATAGTGGGTTGTTGATGTTCATGGTTAGATGTCATGCCCGGATTAATGTCAAGACAAGGTGTATTGAGCATGCTTGTGGTCAACAAAGTAATAAGATGCAGGTTTGTTTCTAATGTTCATGGTTGGATGTCATGTCCTGATCAGTGTCAAGACAAGTTGTTGGTCAACAAAGATGTTTTCATGATGAAATATTAAGATGGGAATTAGAAGCACTAAGATGAATGATGAAATATTAAGATAGGAATTAGAAGTACTAAGATGAATGATGATATATTAAGATAGGAATTAGAAGTACTAAGATGAATGATGATACATTAAACCATGCTGAGGATGAGAAGATGTTGCTGAGGGCCTGTGGCATATTGTATGATCCTTCTTGTTGTTCCTGAAGATGTATGTGCTATTATATGAAGGTTTTGGTCTCCAGAAGTTGGTGAAGGTTTCTGCCATAGAGAGTTGCCTGAAAGATTGTCTAGTAAAATGCTCTGCATTTGAAGGTATAGTCATGTGGTTTAGAATTTAAGTCTAGTATGATACAAAGGTGCTAAATCTAAAGTTTCAGATCATTTGTCCCTCTGCAATGAAAGTTATGAGAGACAAAGTTCTGGTCTGTGTTGTGCCAGAATTAAATGATGATGGAAATTGTTTGGAATACTCCGCATTCCTCTGCAATGATAGATATGGTTGTATAATTTTGAGGATATGTTCACAGTAGTGTATGAGTGCATCCACATGAGTTTTAGGTGTTTTGAAGGTCTGTAGGCTTAGTTTTCAAATGACAATTGTGATACGGGTAGTTCTGGATGCCTAGTTGTTCTCAAGACATTTTCTAATGATGTGCACCAACTTGGTGTGGCATGAAATGGTACATAGACTAATGGAAGATGGTCCTGATGTTCTTGTGTTGTCTCTAGTTGCTCCGCCAGGTGTTTTTTTCTCTCTTGAGAATCGGCTAAGGTCTGGAATGATGATACTGCTAATCCATGCCTTTGTCTGGCCGACTGAAGAATGTTGAAGGTTTGCACCACCATGTTGTTATTGTTTGGAGTTCAAGGAATGTTTGGAGATGTTGTATAGGTCCTTCTAACTCACCTAGAAGAAGAACATGCAATTTTTAATCATTCATGAGTACTGCCAATATTGTGAAGACTGATATGCTACAAGGTTCATGTTTTCTTGCTTAAGGGTGACCTAATTGAAATTTGCATAATGTGCAGATGATATTCCTTGAAGAATGATATTGTGAAGGATGTTTAGGATTAGACTAATCATGTATTGGGATCTGCAAGGTGTGTTTTTCTTTCTGGAGTAGCCTGTAGTTCATGATAGGGCTTTCCCTATGCATGTTTCATGTTGTATGATCTCTAGCCGACTTGTAAAATGTAATATCCTTGTTGTATTAGCTAACTTTTAATGAAATCAATATAATGTCATGTATAGATTGTAAACCTAGTTGGTCTAGGTGAGGTATGATTGTAAAAATGAAAATATGAAAGTGTGAAGAACAGAATATGAAAATAATATGCATTGTGATGTCTGACTGAAGGAGAAAGAGAAGATGTGTTAGAGGTTGTCTTGATTCATCTTGAAGACATTTTTGTGATAGGAGGGAAGAAGAGTGTGCCTAATTGATCCAATCATCTGATAAAGCAGAATTGCAATCATCAAAATTGTAAGCTTCGATGTTAGTTTTTAGGCAGTAGAAGGACTGTCATACTGTAATCTTCTCTGAGTTTGTTCTCAATTTAGGACGTAGTTGCTTCCTTGGGAGTGACCTTAAAACAAAGTTTGCATGGAGTTGTAGCTTCCTTAGGAGTGACCCTAAATCAAATTTTTTAGGGAGTAGTAGCTTCCTTGGGTTGTAGCCCTAAAACAAAGTTGTAATTTTGAGCTTCATATATTGTGAGTTAATCCTCACCGTGGTTTTTTTGTTCTTGGGTTTTCCATGTATATCTGGTGTTATGTGTTGATGTGCATTATGTTAATATTTCATGTTTATGTTGATGCTATAATGCTTAAAGTTTAATCTATTCCAAAGGATTTGATGTTTGATTAGATACGTATTCACCCCCCTCTCAATATCCTGGTGTGTTCAACAATGGGGCCTAACATAATAGGCAATGTGATAGTCCCTAAAGTTGGGAGAGCCACATTATCAAAACCTCTGATGGATATATTTGAAGGAGAAATAGAAGACACATCAATTTCAAGATGATTAAGGAGGTCTAAATTGCAGACATTAAGAGTGGAACCAATTTCAATAAGGGTTCTCTTAATCCTAGTCAAGTTTATATCTAGTACAATATTCATAAGATTATCATTTCTTCTAAACTTTAGAAGAAGGGAGCATTGATGGTGTTTTTAGCATGCAACAATGCAAATGAAATACAAGGTATCTCACCTCTCTTGAAAAAGGTATCCTATCCTAAATAGGATTGCCCCAAGGTCTATACAACTAGGTCTTAGCTTGTAGTAATAACTTTAGTGGAATGTTTTAGCTGTACCAACAAGTTGACTTACATATAACATAGGGTCCATGAAAATATGGCAGCAATGTAAATGCAGAAACCCTAGGTGATGCAGACTGTAAAGTCTGAAATTTATCAGCATATAATCAATGTAATGCTACTCAAACCCTAAATCTACCAAACTTTAAATAAAATGCAAAAGGAAAGGAGAGAGAGAAGGGATAAGAGATCTTATAGACAATTGCAGGAATGATCAACAAACAAATAGACAAATTCCCAATAATAAATGAATCTCTACTTAACTAGGCAGCCCACAATGCTACAAGGATTGTGCAATCTTCTAAGGAAATGTAAAGATCTTCAAATTATGGAGGGTTCATCAAACACCTAATTCCTAAAATAGCGCAATGAATTCACACAATTGAACTCAGCTCATAAAATATGGCAAGACTAACCATGCACAATGACATACAATCAACAAGCCATTAATGGTATGGACAAGAAATCCATCAAATATCCGAATGACTAATCACAAATGCAACTAAATGTAAACTAATTTTAGATTGACATGAACCATGAAATCCAAAATGAGACAACACAGAAACACAAATTCCCAGCAACCTGCAAAACTTGCTTTGTATTGATTGAATTTTGGCAGTCTTAGTAATTCACTATCAAATCTTACTTACAATGAGAGAAAACTATGATGGCCCTTTTATAAACAAGGCACCATACTGAGTTTTTCAATGGACGGTGGAGATTAACTCAACAGCAACGGTCCATATTACATGGCATTTAATGAAGCACAACAATTTGTTTCATTTTCAAATTTGCATTTGTCCTTTAGGAAAAAGACAAAATATAGCTTTGAAATACATTGAATCTAGGCAAAATGAATACACATTTGGCTATATGGGAGGAAGAGCTAATTTCCAAGACCAAAAGCAGCAAAAAAAGAGTCATATGACATGTGAAAACTTGAGCTGATGTGGACTGATGGGATTCCTCATGCTGATTGGATCATCCTTTTGCTTGTCACTTTTGAGTTGTCTAATAGGACAAATCACTTTTCCAATGAGTTGATTGGTCTAGAAGAGTATGTGGCACATTTTTTATGTAGGTACTTCCAACTGGATGCTTGCTGGATCAATTCTTGATGACTAGATTGCTGGAACATGTGTAGGCACTTGTGAACATGAATTGAGCATTCAACTGGATCTGTAGAAATAACAAGATGTAGGCATGATTTGCATTGTCTTCTTTCTCCTAGGACTCATCTCCATCATCTTGGTATTCATACTGACTTTCTCTTGTAGGTGTAACAACAAATTTGTTAACAAAATGATGATTCTGCATTTTGGGGTCAGCAGTGTATCTCTGGTTGTTCATCCTTCCAAGACAACTCCAGTTAGCTCTTGTGTCTACCCAGACCTACAATTCACAATGCCAAGTAACAATTTTACCTTAACAAGTCATTTTCCATCAATTTAGATCAAGATGTGTCCATTTGCAATCATGGATCACTTAGGAACAACATATTGTTAATGTCACTTTCCTATCAACAACCTCATAAATCTAGTGATTTTCACATGATTTTCTATGTTTTCCACCATTTTCAAGTACCCATTTGGCCAATATATTGATTTGGTAAGTTTTGTGACCATCATAAGCCATTTGGATACTTTTATTTCATGTTTTTATAGCCTTTTTTACAAAAAAGCGAGATTTTTGGGGGGTATTGCATATTTAGGTGCAGTGGCATTAATTGATGCCAAACATGCTCAAAATACACAAAAAACATGGTAAAAATGTTCATCATGATATGGCAAATGGATATGCAACTTAAATCCACCAATAAAATCCAAGTTTCATCTTGAAAACATCAAATTTTTGGCTAAAATTAGCAAAAAGCAGGGATTTTGAGGGGTACTGCACATATGTAGTAGAGGTTGATTTTAGCGTTGGCCTTCCTTCATGTCTTTGGCAGGGATTTCATGGGCTATTGGCTTAGCAAGGTTTTAGGTCCCTACCGCCTATGTGCAATGTAGTTCAAATTTAGCATAGGGTAGTAGACAAGTTTTCTAGAGCAAAGTGTAAAGTGTTAAGTCAGCGGGGTTTTTTGATGCAACCAGTTTGTACAGATTTCTCTCCCTACCAGTCAAGTGTAGTGAAGGCAAATATTAGCACAAGTCAGTAGGTGTGTTATTTAGTGCAAACTCTCCTTAATGCCTCAGTGGGATTTTTGGGCGGTGTTGCGTATATGTAGTGAACCTTATTTTTAGCGCAAGTCGGTAGAAGCCCATTTTAGTGCTAAGTGTGCAAAGGGGGGGTCTAGCGCTAATATCTAGTGGCATTGGATATTAGCGTAAAAGGCAGTAAGGGTCAATCTTAGCACTAGTTTTTGAACTTCCCAGGGGTAAGGTAATACTTTAAATATTTTTAAATATATTGTCAGGATGTTTGAGATACGTTCCAGATCCATAGGATTTAATATGTAGATTCTAGATTTTTGAGGTTCCACCAGATTTTAGACTTAGCCAAATCAAGGCTTTAGGACCATGCATCAGGAT
Organism: Cunninghamia lanceolata; assembly: GCA_027924645.1. NCBI lineage: Eukaryota > Viridiplantae > Streptophyta > Pinopsida > Cupressales > Cupressaceae > Cunninghamia > Cunninghamia lanceolata. The sequence goes on along the minus strand of BSBN01000272.1, from coordinate 7,471,665 downwards.
GAAAGTATATGGACCCCTTAGTGAAACCTTGTGGAATTTGACATGATTTTGTAACTCTAAGACCTAGAAACTAGGAATTTCAACATGACACATCCTGTAGAAGTAGTTTCAAGAATAATATCTAGTGACATAGGATTTTAGAGAAGAATGCAATAACACCTAATTTTAGCACAAAAGGCAACAAATGGCTACTTCTTAAGGACAAGACCACTCAAGACACCTCCAAATCAATCTCAATAGACACCAAATGAATTCAAACATGCCAGATACTTAACTTTGAAGGAAATCCCGCACTCTAAGAATAAATTCACCTTCTCATTGCAATAAGGAAGAAAGGTTGAGACTCCAAGCCAAAGCAAAAAAAAGGGGGTCTCCATGTGATAAAATGGGGCATGTGTGCAAGGCACAACATGGAGTTTAGAGAAATGAAAAGTGATATTAGTAGAAAGATGAGGAGGTGATGGGAGGAAAATGGGGACATGAGTGACATGTTTTCATCACTAAGTATTATACGTGTGGGCTACTATATGGTAGTGAGGAGCCACAAACACATTTTTAGTTATAGATTTTGTAATTTCTAAAAAGTAATTCGAAGGTCGAGGATTGTTAGGAATTCCCTGGACAGTGATCACAAGATGAGAAAATGGGGGTGGATCAGGTGGCCTATGCACAATGATTTTAGGAATAGAAGAAATATTTTGAACATAAATGCACTTATCCAACATCCCTTTTGTATGTGGGATACGTCGACTAACAATGATTGTATTAACATTATTATCTACTTAAGAAATACATGATTTAGGAGAAGAAATAGAAGAAGTATGTTCAACATCTATCTATGGAGGATCCAATGTGAGGTGAGGCTCCTCATCTACTAATGATTCATCTCTAGAAGGGAGAGAATTCAAATGAAGAGAGGGTAGAGTAACATTAAGACAAGTATTAATGATATCATCCTCTTGAGCCAAAATATCCTCACAAGTAGGAGGAATTTCAGGAGAGGGATCAAAAGAATAGAGTGACATTGGAAGAGATAAGTCACCATCACATGAATTGAATGGACCATAACTTTCACGAATCCTTTGAGAAAAGTTAGAAAGTGATGTAAGAAAAGAAAAGAACATACTAATTTAGAAATATAGAAGGAGAAAGATTAAGAAATGTATTGACAGATCTTGCCAAAGGTCGAGGTTCTAGGCAGTGCCTTGAAATGTTTTTTGAGGAAAGAAAAATTCTCTTGATTTTCTTTTGAAAGAAAAAATGCATGAAAAAGAAGGAGCTTTAAGTTAGAGCGGCAGGTTCACCAAAATGTGATGTAGAAAAAACTACTCCTCAACTGAATGTATCAATCAAGGGAGCTTTTTGCTAACATTATATTAGGGTTCTATTATCTAATGTTTCAGACAAAATCTATGTCTATAGAACCACTTTATGCTTAAACAAAAATAAACAACAATAAATAGAATTTTGAGAAATGAAGTACAAAAATGGAAAGATCAAATGATAAGGAACCTAGCACTAGGAGGACATGCTCACTATCCAGAATGATAACATGCAGTGTTGTAGTCTGTATGGTGTGGGTATTGTACATTTTCATGATCTTAGCTCTTGTACCATTGTTTTTAGTCCTTCCTCCCACCATTGAGCTTCCTAACGAAACCTACAAATGCATAGATGAAAGAAAGGGTAGGGTTGTATAGGAGTTTACCTTAGTCAAACTCCATTTTTGGTGTTTCCACCTCAACAACAACCATAGATATAGATTGATAAATTGATAAAAAAGTGTATGCTAAGTGCATCTAGAATTGTTATGAGCAATGAAAAAAAAATAATGCGATAGTGATAAGATAAAAACTTACTCAATGACTTAGAATAGATTTGTAAAATGATTTGTGAATATGAACAAGAAAGGAACTGATATTCAACCACATAGAGATAAGAAAGAGTGTGATATAATCTTGAGAAGACAAATTACAACAATAGTGGCTCTTAATTTTGGAAGAGCTTTCCTATGAAAAGAAATTGATCCCTTGCAATGGTAAATCTACTTGCTTAAATAGAGAGGGAAAAGGTGAAAAATCAGGGAAAGGAGTCATTTGGGCATAGATAAGCATCAAGAAAATCTTACCATATCATGCAAATAAAAAGACAACTTCCAAAATGATCGCAAGACTGGCAAAGGAGTTTTGGACATCTATGCATAGTACAAACATCTGCACTAAGCACTAGAGTCTTAGCAATTTTAGTTCTTAAAAGGTCAAATCAACTTGGGACAAAGGCAGGATTTTGGCACTTTTATGGTCTTTTGGACATGATAAACAGAAAGGGTCAAAGTAGTGCAAAGGTAGATCTCATGGGTTGAGGGTAAGGCCAAAACTAGAAATGATCCTAAAAACATGCTAGGGGAGTGGACACTAAAACAAGCGCCAAATAAAGAGTGAAATTGTGAGCGAGTATAATTTATGACACTACACTTTCTAGGCTCGAGGTATTCACAATACTCAATTTATTCACCCCTTCATGTCCAAAAATATATTTTTAAGTCCATAGTATTTTCAAAACCATTAGTCCCTTTACAACCTAACCTAACTCAACTTAGACATTAAATGAAAGTTGAAACTTGAAAAATGAAAAAGTAATAAATTAGAGAAGAGACTAGTATTGCTACAAGCTATTAAATTGGAATGATGGTTAGCTAATTATTAGATAAACTAGAAGAGACATGCATGGGTACACAACTTGAACTAACAATGGTGATGGGAATCAAGGGTAATGATTATTCAATTTTCCATCCCTGTAAATTCATGAATTCTTTTCTTAGTCATTTTCTAATAATGATTTGAAATTTGTGAAAGATTTTGTGGTTGTGGTTGATTTAAATGACAATTTGATGCAGGAGCATCCAGTGGTGTAAGGGCAATCTTGAATCACCCAAAAACATTTAAAGTTGTTTTGAATTTCTTTGTTTTTGTAGGTTTCTTTAGTTGTGTTGGACTCCATGATGACACTTTAGTTGTTCACAACTATCAGAAGTTTAGAAAGGCTAAAAATAGTAACCTCCTATTTTTAGTAAGTTTTCCTATTTGGGTATGTATGGACCTAAAAATTTACCCCAAGAAGTGGAATCACAAAAATAAGAAAATGTTGAAGAAATCATCTGAATATCATTTATAGTTTGAGAGATATTAAAGTTTTTGTCTTGAAAATTTGCTCCTGATGAACTTTAGATTTGAATTTGAGGCCTTTAAAAGCCTTGTTGGGGTTCGAAGAGTGGATAAATGATCTTTAGATCATTTTGTGTGTTGTAGAACTCTTCATGAGCTTTCTAATGCCTGGTTATGTTTGTCAATCGGATGCCTAGTTCAAAAGTTATGGACCCCAGAAGTTGTGTTACAAAATATTAAAACTTTAAAAATTTCAAATTGCCAATTTCTTGGGTAGGAAAATGGACAGTTGGACTTGGTGCCCAAAAAGGGGAGTTACACTTTCTAGAACATTCAAGAAGATAGTGGAGAGGTGGCATGTAAGTTATTGGTGCCAAATAAAAAGGGGAAACATAAAGGGTTAGGGGGACAATTCCATATGTGCAGTCATGGTTCTAGATTATAGATATCTCTGATAGAGTAGGATTTTCTCCATTGTGAAACAACCCATTAATGTAGCATGTAATACTAGATTTTTACTCCATTTTACTTAAGAAATAAAAGCTGCTTGATTTCATTCCTCACATTTTTGGTGAGAATCTTTGTTGTTGTTTCATGTGTGGGTGTTGGGTGGAGTAGCCCTTCATCTAGTGGTATCAGAGAAAGGGTTCTTGAGTGTGTAGAAAGATCATGGACCATGAGGTAGTTTGCATTAGGACCTGAGGTTGTGGGTTTGTTGTAGAACTCAAAAAAGTGCTTCCATGAAGGAATCGTGGTGGTGCTGGGAGAAATGCTTTGATAGAAGAGAGTTTTAGAGCCCTGCAAAGGCAAATCGATGCATTGCAAGAGGAGCTATGAGAGGGTTTGAGACAAGAATAAGAGAAGAAAGTGAAGATGAAGCTAAAGAAGAAGAGCTATCCAAGGAAGAACAAGATGATGCAGGAGATCCTGTACAAGTTAGGTTGTTGAGGGCCATTTAGAAGATTGGAAAGAGGCCTACGATTGAAGTTTCTACCTATTCTGGGGATTTGAATCCAAAAGAGGTTATTGATTGGATAAATGATATGGAGGAATATTTCAAGTATGAAGATGTGGAGGATCTAGAACGGGTCACCTTTGTAAAAACAAAGTTGAAGGGCCATGCCAGTATTTGGTGGAAGGAGGTCTAGTTAGAGAGAAATAGAAGAGGAAAAGGAAAGATTACTAGATGGGATCGGATGGTGGAAAAACTAAAGAAGCAATTCATTATTGCGAACTATGAGTTGGAGTTGTTGAATAAGGTGCAAGGGTTGAAGAAAGGTAACAAGTATGTTAAGGAATATATAGAAGAGTAGCCTATTATATTAATGGCTTGAGTCCAAGTATTCAAGAGGAGTTGAGCCTGGTCAGAATGACCATCATAGAAGATGTGTACTAGTTTTCCCTGAAGGTGGAAGAGAAGCTAAATAAAAGATTTGAAAGCAAGCAAAGAGGAAGAGGTCATGGTGGAAGGACTAGTGGAAGATCCTATGGAGGCCTGAATGAAGATCAAAATAAAATTGAAGAAGTAGGCACCAATCAAAATCAGAAAGGGGATAATGTCTACCGCCCTCGTGACCAAAATAATGTTGAACAAAGAGGAAGAGGAAGGGGAATACCTAGGAAAGGACTTGGAAGAGGAGGTTTTAGAGGAACCTATTTCCAATGTGGAGAAGAAGGACATCGAACCTACAACTGTAATGCACGAGTTGCACATGTAGATGAAGATGTGAAGTCTGAGCATTCTAAAGATTCTAAAATGGGAGAAACCCTAGTTGTTAGAAGAACCTTGTTAAATGAGGAGAAAGAACTAGATCAGAGGAAGAGTTTATTCCGTACAAGGTGCAAGTGTGAAGGTAAGTGTTGTGATATTATTATTGATAGTGGAATCATTGATAATCTTGTCTCAGAGGAGATGGTTAACAGGTTGAAGTTGACAAGGAGAAGGCATCCATATCCATATCAAATTGCATGGTTGTAGAAGGACCATAGAGCTTTGGTCAATGAGCAGTGTTTAGTCAAGTTCAAGATTGGAGACTACCATGATGAGGTGTTGTGTGACATCATACTGATGGATGCATGTCATATGCTATTGGGAAGGTCATGGCAGTATGATAGTGTGCTATCCATGATGGCCATGCAAACACCTATTCCCTGACAAAGGATGGATTTCTTCATAAGTTGAACCCCTTGAAGGAGATGGAAGAAAATGTGTGTTTTACTACAAGAATTTGTTTGATAGATGGTAGGAATTTTTTGGATAGTATGAAGCACGAGTGTCATTGCTTTGCATTGATTCCTAAGATCAACCAAGAGAAATGTGAAGATGTACCAACAAAAGTCTCAGACCTATTGGAAGAATTTTAAGACATTATCTTTGATAATGTACCAGAAGGTTTACCACCCGTGAGGAGGATAAGTCACCAAATGGATTTAATACTAGGAGCTAGTTTTTCGAATAAGGTAGGCCATAGAATCAAAAGTCATGCCAAAAATGAAATTAGACCAAGTCTTTTTAGTGAATAGTGCTTTCGGTGAACTGGGGAGTTTGTGAACCTAGGTTTCTGCCAAAAATGAAAAGAAATAAAGACTTTTTGTAGAATGGGAGGTTCATGAACCTCAAGATATGTTGAAATGTGCTAAGTTACTCCCAAATTATACAAACTTAACCAAAATGAAATGACAAGTACCCATTATGTTCCTCTACAAGGTGATGTTCTTCACTTGGCCAATTTTAATCTGAATATTATCTTGAAGCCAAAAACACCAAAAACACCAAAAACAATAGAAACACAACCAAAACTAAACTAAAACAAACCTAAAATACTTTTAGTTGATATTGATTGCTCGTGCACTCAGATGCTCCTGCATGAAAAACCTTTGTGCCCTGATTTTAATTTTTTAATTTTTTGTTAATTGCTATATTTAAAACATCATAAATTTCATTTGTAATCTTTAGCAACTTTCTTACAGACCCTTCCAACTTTAGGAATTCTACTATTGCAATTTTGAATCTCTCTTTTCTTTATAAATCTGGTATATTATGGCTCTACTTCATCTCCCGCGACCAGAAATTAATAAGCATATTTTTTTTGTCTTTACTAAAGGGGATTGATGCCTCTTTATACCACTTCCAATTTGGCCCTATTGTCTTGAAAAATTTATTAATAAGCTTTGATTGCACAATAGTGGATTGTGAGGTATATTTTCTATGTTGAAGATCACATTATTGCAATAAGGAAAGATGCTCATAGACCTTTCTAGAAAGCTATACGTATTACCTTTGAATGCCACATTGAAACCAAAACTATCATTGTTATTACAACAACATATTTAGTTGACAACTTGTCTTGAAGACAAAAACCTGGGTACTCAATAATGGCAACTTTCTTTAGCGTTTTGTAGTGTCGTAAATTATGCTCCTTGATAATGCAAGCATAGTTTCACACTCTACTTAGCACCTGCTTTGGTATCTGCTTGATTAGTCTATTATTAGGACCATTTTCTAGTCTTGGCCTTACACTTGACTTGAGATAAGTTCTTCACTTTCCTAAACCTTCCTAAACCTTCCTAAACCTTCCTAAATGTTGTAAATTGTGCTCCTTGATAGTGCAAGCATAGTTTCACACTCTGCTTAGCACCTGCTTTGGTATCCACTTGATTAGTTCATTTTTAGGACCATTTTATAGCCTTAGCTTTACCCTCGACTCGAGATATTTTCTTCACTTTCCTAAACTTTCCTAAATCTTCCTAAACCTTACTAAACTATTACCATAGGGAAGTGTTTAGATATCGGTAATGTCTTGAAGCAATGCTAAATTACTGAGAGGATTTATCTAGGACCCTAACACCTGAGCACTAGTGTCCTCCCGTATCTTGTGGAGTTTTAAATCCCCTGATGGTGTTGGCCTTATCTTGGGTGACATGACCTTGATTTCAACATTTTTGTCGCAAGCTTTGTCGGCCTCTAATATTCAAATATTTTCCCTCTTAAGGCCTCATATTTAAACACAATACTTTGAAAAGACTTTACAACTCTAGATATTTTAGCTATCTCTATGTTATTGCACACTTGTGAATTACTACAGAATATTTATTGTTGGAACACTAATTTGCATACTCTTGAAAAGGATTTTGGTGAACTTGGAAATAAGATCTTTAGTCTATCTTGTTCTCCTAGGTTGAAGCTCCTTGCATGTTTGAGAGAAGGGTTAGAACCACCAACTTGAGATTGGTTTGAATACCTGTATCATCACAATTGGGTATGGTTGCAATGCCTTCTTATTTTATAGACTTCAATAAGTCCACCTTCCTTGAGTTGAAGGTTTGTGTTTCCTTGAGTGAGACACTTCTCTTGAGTTGATCATTCTCTATGCTTGAGTCATACAGGGTTAGGGTTTTGTGATAAATCCTTATTTTACTACTCATTTACAATCTTAGATTCACATAACATTAGGAGTGTTACATCCTGAACTTATGATTTAGTTTAATCTTGCTTTTGGGTGGTAAACATGATGATTAATCATAGTTTAATGATATGATTTTTGTGGAAAATATCAAATAGAATAATTGATTATATGAATATTGATTAATGTTTAGTTTAGATATGTGATTACATGATGATATGATTATTTATTTATAATGATTTATGAATCAAATGATGATACACTAATCATGGTTATGAGTGTAATCAAGAAAAAAATCTTTCTTCAAGGACGAAAGGAGAGTATCATTTGGGAGGAGGAGATAGATGTGGGGAAAATGTTAGATTACCATATGAGTATCATAATTAGTCCTTGTGAACACATGCAAGGTAGAGTGAGTTTGCATCTTTCCCTTGTTAGTCATTTCATTTCTGTGTTAGCATGACAATTTGAGTTATCTCAACGTCATCTATGTCGATTTGACTAGATGATGTTTTTAGAACATCAATTCTAGCCGATAGGTAATCTCTTCAGGTTGTCAAGTATTTCCTTGTTTCCTTATTAGGTTTTTGGTGATTATCATTTTCTTTTTATATTATACTTGTGGTTATTATGGCGAAGAAGGGGGAGTGGAACTTGACCCCAAAGCCACATTTTGTTGTTGTGTCACCCTAATGATGATGTTATCATTTGATGACACCTTGGATTATTTTTTTATTACCCTTAAACATCATTTAGATGCAAAGGAAACTATGTGTGATATATTATTCTAACCCTTTGTGATCAGGCACCTTTAATATTATTATTATTGTATATGACTTATGATAAGTAGGCTGATCACTATCCACAATGAGTAGAGTGAGTGGAGGCCAATTTTAAACCTATCATAATCTCTATCTTCACTGCCCACTCCATAATGGAGATGGTGGAGTGTTTGGATCCCAAAGACCCATGGGGTGGTGGAGGTTAGTAAACTATTTTCACCACTATCTTGAGAAAAAGGTGGTAGATCTTGTTGCATAGAATACATGCAAGAGTATCAAGAGGGTGTCTTTGATTTGGGTGATGTTTTTGATATGCATATGCCAAGGAACAAGAAGTTCTAATCGAGTTTTTTGTAAGAAAGGAATGCTACAAAAGTAGCATGGTGGTGGGTGCAAGTAAGCTCATCGATAGAGCCATTGTTTAAGCACACAGGAGTCATCCTTTAGCAAGATGAACCTGACTATGTATTCCATATACAGGTATGAATATTATCTATGAATTGAACTAGCACTTGGTATTGCAAGTAAGATATCATTACTACATTATTTATGATGTTCACTGTGTTGACTCATGGTTGTAAATGTGATGTTGTGTTATCATTAAAAGGCCTTCAAGGTCATAGACATTCACTATGTTAAAAACTGTGTTAGCAGTTGTGCTATCAATCTTTCTTTAAAAGGCCTTTGAGGCTGTAAATGCATCCTTTGTTTTAAAACTTGTAAACATTGTTTTAGTGTTTAACTTGGCTGAGGCCACAAGGCTGAACACAATGCATAGCTATTGCATGCAAGAAATCTTGAATGTCAATATGGCAAGGTCTGTAGATTATATCATATACTCATGACACTCTCATTGTTTATTATTGGAGTCAACTATGTTCAAGACTGAGAGAGTATTGTATCATAATGATTGTTTTAAGTGTGTTATGAAGTTGGTAATGGGGTAGGCTGAGAGCCTTACTCGAGCAATGATATGAAAGAAAGCAAGGTGTGTAGAAAATGCTTCCTACACTAATCTAATGAGGGGAGATGTATGCAAATTCTTTTTAATCTTTACAATTATAGTGATGTTAACATAAGAATAGAGACATTGCAGCAATACACATACACACAGAATGTTGATAGAGGAGAGAGAGACAAGATATAACATGTGGAAAACCCTTTCAGAAGAAAAACTCCACACTCCAAAACCTACACAATGTATTATCAAAACAAACAATGTTTACAACACACTTGCAATGAAAGTCTTCTAGGAGTCTTCGACACTCATATCAGGAGATATTCTAGTAGCATAACAGTACTTATCAATCACACTATGCACCTCCCATCCAAGCACCTATTTAAATAGATTTTTCAAGGAAAAAATGGAACCTTCTTGAAATAGGCATCCATCTTGGCCTCATGGCCCAAAACCCATGCCTAAGGACACTTGTCCATCATCACAACATGGATTTTACACTTGTCATATCACTCCATCCCAAAGTGGGCACCTATTCCCAAGATAGGCTTTGACAGATGGTCTTATGCACCTTACAACTGTCATAGAATCTGTCATAACTGACGACACTTATAGTTGTAAGAGAATATATCATACACTGACTAAAAATAGTATATTCCTCTTACAACATGTCATAACCTCGCTTGGGTGCCCAAATATGCCTTCCTCAAAGATACTCTTCAACACATGTCTTCACCTATCATAGGATCTTCTATTTATGACTCTTACGTGTCATAGAATCTATCATGACCATTACGGTCATGATTCCTTACACACTGCACAAGATGCCAACATATGGCAGAAAAGATCTACCACAATATGGGATGCCTATGTCCACTTGGGATGAGTTGACCATCCTAGTCACATTACAAGTGGAGTGACAACTCACTATGCCACTTCACACTAAATGATGAAACAAGATGTACAACCCAAAATACATCATAGGCAATTAAATAAATACAAAATCAAATAATTAATGCTAGGAATTACCAAGGTTGAGACATCTTAATTCCCAACATGATAACCTTGTTTTTAATCTTAAACCCTCAACTGTGCCTAGGGCACTTAATATACCGGTCTTGAGGATTGTGGATAACAGTGCTTGACTATTTATGATAAATATTATGATAACTATGGTGCATCCTATGTATTTAAAAGGATATTATGACTCCTCGTTGATAAAGGAGAATGGTAAGAGGTAACTAATATTGTTATCTAGGCAACAATAAGTGCATGCCTTGTTTGTTTGAGAAGTAAACCTTCCTTGATATTTATTTTCTTATGGGAATGAATACTATGTCTAGTATGAAACTCTTGTGTTTAAATGTATATGAATGTCATCTCTTTTTGAATGACAATACTTCATGAATGAAGTATAAGATATCAAGAACCCATGTGGATTCTTTGAGTTAGGGTCTCTTTAATAAGACTGACCTATTAGACTATTATAATATATAAGTCTTAGATGATATGAATTTGAATGTAAAACTTGTGATAAGGCAAACATGAAATCGTGAACTGGGAAAGGTCATAAGTTTGAAAACATGATTGTGCAATTGTCATTATGAAAGGATGGGAATAAAGTGACGTGGAGTCACAAGTTCCCTATTGCAAAAGCAATGAAACATTAATGAATGTACTCCCAAGATAGGAGTCAAATGTCCTAGAAATGGACTAAGAATGAATTTCTTACCTTCCCTAGACCTAAAGAGGTCAAACTATGATTCCTATAGGATGAGACAACTTGTAAGTTGAGTTGAGGTGGTGGACATATGACTACGTTCATTGCAAAATGTATATGTATGTAAATCTTTGGCCAAAGTAATGCATCTATCTTTGCATGCATTAGTCAGTCCAGTATGCTCCAGATGGTATAATGTTTCCAGTAGCGTCATACATAGTTAGAGTGGATCTATAGTTGTATGACCATGAGACATTATGAAGGACACAACACCAGACACTCAGATGGCAAACCTAACGGTTCCTTATATCTATACCCTTCATGAAGGGCAGGGCCAATTCCAGGTAGGAAGTTGTGTGGGGGACCGCCGTTCTATGGTTGGAGGAAAAGTACTTATGTGATGCTCTCGTTCCCAAGCATAAGACAAGCCGAGACTTATGAAGATAGATGTCAAAGTTTCAGATACAATACATTCTTTATATGACTTGATAGTCAGTTATTATGTATATTTTTATAAATGATACCATGAACATAGCTTTGTACATGTATAGTGAAGGTTATTCACTAATAAGTTATCTATGGATGTTGTAAATCTAAATTTTTGAAATGTTCAGAAAAGAATAGCATGTTTAATTATCATGATGATATTGATTCATTCTTGTTTAACTATGATTATGTTAATCATGATGTATTCTTAACCTTAATTAAGAATGGTTAATTATGGTTGATTATGGGTAATGTGAAATGTCATGTTACAAGGAGCACACACTCTTTGATTATCTATGATTTGGTATCCATGAGGTAGGAATACCAAAATGGGGGTTTAACTGAGGCAAACTCCTATATAGCGATAACCCTTCTTCCTTGTGTTATTTTACAGGTTATCAATGATCAGAAACAAATATCACAAATCAGAGAGCATACAAATGATCACAGATCCTGTCACTCAGAAATCACTTTAGGAAAGCCCTAAATACTAGGACTACAGTGCCCAAGTGCCATAGTCCTTGCCAGTTTAGCCTAAATCTCTGTGATAGGTTTCAGTCTGCAGTTTGTTTACTATTATGCTTCTATTTCCTATTTTCTATAATTGTACTATGTGTTTTAGATTAGATTCTTCACTTTGGCCTATTGTTGTGTGATATAGTTAAATCTTTAGTAATCAATCATCATCCATACAACAAAGGGACATAACCCCTATAGTTTGGCTCTCCTTTTAGGACTGTAGCCAAGCTTGGTTTGTGTTCCAATGTTTATGTGGAGGAAGGTTGACCTAGATGTTAGGATTTAGGTGCCATTAACCTTGTAAATCCTTGTAATTATTTCTCCTAATATTATTTGTAAATTACCTGTAAGGGATGTACAAGTTTCACTTGTAGTGGTAATAATTAATTACCGGGGATAGTAATTACGGAGTTACTACATCGGTAATGTCTGGAGTTATCGATGATAGTTATGGAGTAACATTTACTGATGGTAATTGTAAATATAAAGAGTAATTGAAGGTAGGCACCACCTTGGAGGAATCATCTATATTTGGCTTGTATGACACATGTCATAAAGTTGGTAAGTAGTTGTAAGAGATACTATGACAACTGTAAGTTGTCATAAGATTCTATGACAATATGAAAACTTATGACAGATATTTATGAGTAGTAAGTTGCTATTCTTGGCTCTAGGTGCCCATATTGGTAAGGTGCTATTTGGGGGTGTTATGACAAAATCTATGATGGTTATGATAACATTTATTACCCCATAAGTGCCTATTCTTGTCCATGAGCACCCAAGTTGCATGGTTGACTATTAACAAGTGGCATGAGCTTGTAAGAGGTCATTTAATGTTGCACCTTGGAGTATCCAAGGTGAGAGAAAGTGGATGCCTAGTTTGGGAGTGAAATACCTCTATAAATATAGTACATTGTATGTGTTATGTAGATCATAGTTTTCTTGTACATAGTTTCTACTAGATTGAAGGTTGGAGAGACAAAGGAAGCACGTGTATTGTGTATTTCAAAATTTGAAGATAATACAACTTGAGCCTCTTTTCTTGGTGGAGTTTTTTACCCAAAAGGGTTTTCTCCACATTATATCTAGTGTTGATATGGTTTATTCTTCTATGGTGTTTATTCCTATGTTGTAATTTCATTTCTATATACAATCTCTATTCATATTACACTTCTTTAAGATCATAAACATATTGCAATCAGACTTCCATTTGGGTAGTTGTTGCCTTCATTTCTAACACTAGTTTTGATGTATTAGACTAGATCCCTTTTTACACACAACATTTTGGTGAACCCAACGAGCTTACAATTCTTCTTAGATCTGATTTGTGTTTAATTAGCTGGTTAATTGGTTAATTATTTAGACAATTCTATTTTCATATATTATTTATTTCATATTAGAAAGCATAAACTCTTAAATATTTGTGTTTGTAAAAGTAAAGTATGTGACAATGTTAGATCTTTTTATTCAAGATTTTAGTGCATTTGATGATCCATTTAGTAGTGATGATTTTGATATGTTAGATGAAGCCCTTGATGACTTCATCTCAATGGAATCATCCTCTATAACTCCTAAACCATATTTCTTTCAAAGACTTGGTGCATTCATAGTAAACATAATGGAAACAAATGAAAGAAATGGAACAAATGTAGATTTAGTCATTCAGTATATCATAGAATTCAAAATAGAGATTTGTCGGCAACATGTGGGCTTACAATTAGGGCTCATAGGCTTGATCACATGCATGCGCAAGATAAGGCTTTGAAGTTCCCTTTGCACAAAATCCAAATTATCAACTATCACTGTATCATGAACTTGATCACTCCTTTCCTAAGGATCTATTACATCTTTATATATCATTTCTGGACCAATAGATTCCTCCACGTTGGTCAAGGAAGGTCACAAAATCTAATGAAGAGTTGTAATGTGTTCATAGATAGGTTGGACCTAATTGCATAGAACACTTCCTCAAATGAAAGGAACAACATGCGGGCCCTTGGGGAAGGTTGGCCACAAACCATAGAACATTGAATGATGTGTCAATGAGATCCACAAATCAAGGAACGATCCATAAGCTTTCTCCTTCAGCTGATTATCAGGAATTGTTAGAATGCTCTGCTCTGAGAAACAATCAACTTCTGATAGTGATATCTTTCCGGTAACTAATCCAAATGCTCTGAATTCTTTATATGATGTAGATGAATGAATGTAGATGCTAAGTCCAAATCCACAAGATGTGAAATGCCAAAATTAGACCATAAGCTGAGAACTGCTACTAACTTAACTACCTAAACTAAACTAGAAAATGAGAGAACTAAAATGCAAACAAACTGAATGCAAATGTTTTTGGTTGATGCAATATTTCTCTTGAACCAAGGATGCTCCTGCATCAGACATTTGGGGTTATTGAAAAAGTGAGTCCCTCACTTTGCTGGGGCTAGGGGAAAACCAAGATGGTCCACCTCAGCCTAAGAAACCCATGATGAATCTTCTTCTAGTCTACCTTTCCACTTCACAAGGTGTTCTTTGTATTGTCTTCCTCTAGTGCTACGTCCAACTCTGTTGTCCAAAATGTCTTCTAGCTGCTCCAGTGCTTGTTGTGGTAACTACTTCTTTAAGTCTTCTTCCATGCTATCACTATACTCTACTTCATGATACTAATATAGATCTACAATGTTGAAAATAGGTGATATACCCAAAGTCTCCGGTAATTCCACTTCATATGCATTTCCTAAATCAAATTTCCTAGGTATCCTACAAGTCCAAACTTCTTCATCTTCAACTTGTTATATGTCCCAACTGGAAATATTTCTTTCCTCAAGTACACCACTTCATTTTCAACATCAAATTCCTTATGTCTTCTCTTCTCATCTACTTTTTCTTTTTATTTACTATTCATGTCCTCCAAATGCTTCTTCACCTGATTATGCACTGTCTTCATATAATTTGCAAATTCTCCTACTTTTGCACTCCTCTTGTCTTCTGTACTAATATCTCTCAATTCTACAACTCCTCTAGGATTCAATCTGGTAACAATCTCAAAAGGTGTTCTTCTGGCACTCCTATTCACCAAATTATTGTATGCAAACTCTTCTTGTGAAAGAATCAAGTCCCAACTTCTGGTTTTGTCTCCAACCAAACATCTCAACAAGTTTCTCAAGCTCCTATTCACTACCTTTGTCTGTCCATCTATCTTTGGATGAAAAGTAGAACTGAACTTCAAATTTGTCTTCATCTTCTTCCAAAGTGTCTTCCAAAAGTAACCAACAAACTTAGTGTCTCTGTCTGAAACTATACTCTTAGGTAATCCATGCAATCTCACAATCTCCTTGAAAAATAGGTCAGCTACATGCACTACATCAGTTGTTTTCTTACAAGGTATGAAATGAGCCATCTTTGAAAATCTGTCAACCACTACAAATATTGAATCATGTCCTCTCTATGTCTTAGGTAATCCCATTACAAAATTCATGCTTATGTCTTCCCAAGGTCTCTCTAGAACTATCAAAGGTTTATACAATCTAGTGTTCTGACCACTCCCTTTTGCAACTTGACAAACTCTACAACTCTGGACAAATCTCCTAACATCCTTATTTATCTAAGGCTAAAAGTAATTTTCACTTACCAAAGCCATTGTCTTATCAATGCCAAAGTGTCTTGCCAATCCACCACTATGCTTCTCCTTGATCAAATTGTCCCTCATTGAACTTTTAGGTATGCATAACTGACTTCCTTTGAACAACATATCTTCTTGAATGAAATAGTCCAACCACTTACTTCTATCTGTCACAACAAGTTCCTTACATGCTTTCCAAGGTTATTCAAAATCAATGTCTCCCTCATACATGTTCTTCAATTCATCAAAACACAACACTTCAACTGTCATATCTATCAACAAATTTCTTCTTCTACTCAAGGCATCAACAACTTAATTTTATTTACCACTCCTATGCTTCAACACAAAAGTATAACTCTGTATGAATTCTACCCATCTCATATGTCTCTGATTCAACTTTCCCTAACTATTCAAATACTACAAAGCTTGATGATTTGTATGCAACACAAACTCCTTAGGAAAAAAGTAATGTCTCCACTTCTTCAAGGCTTGAATTATGGCAGAGAACTATTGATCATAAACTGAATATCTTCTCCTTGCATCATTCAACTTTTCACTAAAATAAGATATAGGTCTACCTTCTTGACTTAATACTGCTCCAATTGCATTTCCACTTGCATCACAATTAACTTGAAATACCTTAGTGAAATCTGGTAATGCCAAAACTGGTTGCTCTATTACTTTCTGCTTCAACAACTCAAAACTTTTATCTACTCCTAATGTCCACTTGAAATCTTTTCTATCACCTCTCATTGTCTCTGTCATAGGGTTACAAACTGAACTAAAACTTCTGATGAACTTTTGGTAGAAACTACCCAAACCATGGAATGATCTAACCTCTCCAATGCTCTCTGGTGTAGGCCATTCAATAATTTCTTTCACTTTCTCAGGGTCCATCTTCAATCCTTCCTTAGAAATCATAAATCCCAGATATACCAATTCTTCCTTCACGAAACTACACTTCTTGATGTTTATTAGCAACTTCTCCTCTCTCAAGCTCTGCAAAACTTGTCTAATATGCAACAAATATTTCTCTTTTGTCCTACTAAAAATTAGAATATCATCCAAGTATACAATAACAAACTTACCCAAGAATTTCTTCAAGACTTCATTCATCAATCTCATGAAAGTACTCGGTGAATTTGTCAATCCAAAAGGCATCACTAACCACTCATACAATCCTTCATTTGTCTTAAAAGAAGTCTTCCATTCATCTCCTTCTCTGATTTTGATTTGATGGTATCCACTCTTCAAGTCTATTTTTGTGAAATATCTTGCTCCACTCAAACAATCCATGATATCATCCATTCTAGGTAAAGGAAATCTATACTTAATCGTGATCTTGTTTATTTCTCTAGAATCATTACACATTCTCCATTCTACATCCTTCTTTGGTGCTAGCACTGCAGTTACTACACAAGGACTCAAGATTTCTCTGATCAAACCTTTCCTCAGCAATTCTTGTATCTGTCTATTTAGTTCTTCATTCTCTGCCAGTGTCATTCTATGTGTTGCTTTGTTAGGAAAACTTGCTCCCGATATAAGGTCCATGTGATGACTGACACTCCTTATAGGTGGTAAACCATCAGGTACATTATTTGATATGATGTCTCCATACTCTGTCAGCAACTCTCTTATCTCATCCGGTTTAGTTTCTTTCTTCACTACTTCATGTGTTTTAGGAATCAAGGCATAACACATACTTTCCTGTTTCAAACCATCCATAAATTTCCTTCCATCTACCAAATAGATTCTAGCATTTCCACATACCACATCTTTAGGATCATCTTCTAAAGGAATCAAGGTAATTCTTTTCCCATTTTATGTTATAGTATATGTATTCTTTCTTCCATCATGCATATCTTTTCTATCATACTACCAAGGTCTACCCAACAAGATATGACAAACATCTATAGGCATAATATCACACAAAACTTCATCATGATAAGATCCAATATGAAATTTTACCAAACATTGTTCACTCACCAATACCTTATGATCATCTTGAATCCATGCTATCTAATAGGGCTTAGGGTGTTTCAATCTTTCCAACTTCAGCTTAGTCACCATCCCCTCTGAAACTAGATTATCTGAACTACCACTATCAATTACAACTTTACAACACTTACCTCCAGATTTGCACTTAGTTCTGAATAAACTCTTCCTCTATGATGGTTCCTCATTTGTCTCTACTTGAAATAGTATTCTCCTCATCACCAATGATTATCCTTTCTCTGGATTGCCAATTGAGCAAGGTGATCCAACAGGTTCTTCTTCAACATAGGCTACTCTCCCACTATTCCTTGTCTTCTTGCTTGTACTATGCTAATTACATTCAAATGCTCTATGTCCTTCACCTCAACACTTGAAACAAGTACCTTTGAATTTCTTCTTATCAAATCCTCTTCCTTCTCTTTTGTATCCTTCATTCCGGTATGCACTAGGGTTTCCTCTCCAGTAAAAATTTATGTCATCCTTTCTAACTAGACTATCAAACTTGTTCTGCTCCACAAATGACCTATCATATCTGAAAAATGATTGTCCTCTCTGAAATTTACCTCATCTTCCTCTCTGTCTCAGATCATGCTTCTTATTTTTCTTCTCTTTAAATTTCAGGGCAAATTGATATGCTTCTTCCAAAGATGTCATCCTTACCAAGCTTAGTTCTTCTTGAATGTTCAATCTTAGTCCATTGATATATCTAGTCACTTTCTCCTTGCTTGCTTCACTATGTCCTATCCTTATAATCATCTTATGAAATTCTTCAGTGTACTTCTTCATAGATTTCTCCTTTTGTCTCAGGTTTTGTAATCTTTTCAACAATTCCAACTCATAGTCAGTAGGTATGAACTGATTCTTTAACTTTGTTACCATCTGGTCCCACTTTGTAATCTTTTCTTTTCCTCTTCTATTTCTTTCCAACTAAACTTCTTTCCACCATACAGTAACATATCCTTTCAACTTTGTCTTTGCAATTTTCACCTTCTCCAGATCTTCAATCTCCTCATATTCAAAGTATTCTTCCATGTCATTTATCCAGTCAATCAACTCTTCAGGATTCAAATTACCAGTATAGTTCAGAACATCAACTCTAGGTCTCTTTCCAATCTTTGAAATAGCTCGCAACATCTTTATCTGATCTGATTCTTCTTCTTCATCACCTTATAGGGTTTTCCTAGTGTGTTCAATAGATTAAAATTCTTCCTCAACATCACTTTCAACATTAGGTCTCAGTGTTAATCCTCTTCAACAACATCCAAATGAATTCACATTATTCTCATCAATTCCATCATCTCATCCATTCTGTTAGCCATTATACCAATAGGAGGAACTCTTCGCGGTAGCATCTTCCTAGGATCAAGTGCAAATTGCCTCAGGTTCAGTGATTGGGCTACAAGTGACAATTGCCTCTCAATCAGTGATCAGTTACACACAAATAACCTACCTTGGATTGACGATCTGCTTACAACAAGATCTTACAAAATCCCTTTCACCAATTTTCTCTAAGGAATCAAACTTTCGCTCTGATACCACTTGGTACAGTCACAATAGGAGGGTTCATAGAATGAACTATCCAGACCATGCAGCAAGAGTAAACACAACGGAAACAACTCAAAGAAATAGAAAAAATGTAGATTTAGTCATTCAGTATATCATAGAATTCAAAATAGATATCCGTTGGCAACATGCGGGCTTACAATTAGGGCTCACAGGCCTAATCACATGCATGCACAAGATAAGGCTTTGACGTTCCCTTCACACAAAATGTAAATTATCAACTATCACTATATCATGAACTTGATCACTCCTTTTCTAAGGATCTATTACATCTTCAAATATCATTTTTAGACCAATAGATTCCTCCCCATTGGCCAAGGAAGGTCACAAACTCCAATGAAGAGATGTAACGTGTTCATAGATAGGTCAAACCTAACTGCATATAACACTTCCTCAAATGAAAGGAACAACATGCGGACCCTTGGGGAAGGTTGGCCATGAACCATAGAACATTGAATGATGTGTCAATGAGATCTTCAAATCAAGGAATGATCCGCAAGCTTTCTCCTTCAGCTGATTATCAGGAACTGTTAGAATGCTCTACTCTAAGCAACAGTCAACTTCTAATAGCAATATCATTCCAGTAATTGATCTAAATGCTCTAAATTCTTGATATGATGTAGATGAATGAATGTAGATGCTAAGTCCAGATCTGCAAGATGTGAAATGCCAAAACCGGACCACAAGCTGAGAACTACTACTAACTGGACTACCTGAACTGAACTAGAAAATGAAAGAACTAAAATGCAAACAAATTGAAATGCAAATGTTTTTGGTTGATGCAAGATTTCTCTTGAACCAAGGATGCTCCTACATCAAGATTAATCAACACAATTTATGTTTCTAGTTTCTAAAGAGAATGTGAGAAACCCAAAATTGTTGTGCATCTTCATTCTGATTCTCCTCAACCACAGTCAAAACCTATGCTCACTCTAGGAGGTGTGACAAAGTCATCTACATCTCCTGGTTACATTCTAAACTTTGCAAAATAAATCACTAAAAATAATCAACCTAATCAAAATATGTCGCAATAACCCATTCACCATGTGGTTGCTCACATGTATAACACCATAAAAAATAAACAAAGAAAACAAATAACATTTTCTCCAGTTTCTCTTCCACTTGCTACACTTATTCTTCATTAGGCTCCTCGTATTCCTCAACATGTTAGTAGAGAATATGATCTTGTTGAGCAGGTTCACGCTACTCCAAAAAGATCTCACTTTGGGAGTTAATACAAACATTACCTACATACCATGGGATGCTCCAAAAAGCTCTACTGAAGGTTATTGTATTGCATTCTGTTAAGTTGAATGATGTAGCAACACTGTTAGATTGTATACATGTGTCAAATTTGGATGTTATTTTTCAACAACATGAATTACCTCCCATAGAAGTTCAAAATCAATATGATCCTCTCATGATATTTTTCATCATTAATAGAAGTGGAGTAAAACACACTATGATTGATAACAGATCAGGTCTTAATGTTTGTGGCATAGACCTGTTACATAAAATTGATGTAGAGACATCTCTCATAAAACCTGATACACTTAATATTCATTGCTTTGATAATGTTGGCAGACAATCATTGGGTACAATCACACTACCTATTATGGTTGGACCTATGAAATTACCTACACTTATACATGTCATGTCTGGATCTCTTACATATAATCTTCTCCTAGGTAGATCATGGATCCATGCCATGAAAGCAATCCTGTCTACCCTTCATCGCTAAATAAAGTTTGTTTATGATAACAAGCTCCATACGATTGAGGCTAATCCAAATCTAGACAGTTGATTACAAGATGAAGCTGAGAATAAACCTCTTCTTTCTAAACCTCTAAATACATTAATTCTATCTTTATCAAAAATAGATTTATCAGTTCCTCCTACTATAGATAATGCTGAGAAAAAGTCTGCATCATCTTTAGACACATTTTCGGTGATGATTGGGGTTCATTAGATTTTGCACCTACCTTCATAGGTGAGTATAAAGTCTCACCGTCAAAGCCATAAAACTCAAAGGTATCTATATTATCTTCTACATAGTCTATTCTTTCTCTTGAAAATCCTAAAATCACTTTAACAAGATGTGATGATTACACTTATAATATTGACTATTCAACTAATGGTGAGCCACCTTCTTCTATAGAAATGGCATCCATTTATGGTCAAGGTTTTCAAATATTATCTCAATTGGGATACAAAGGCAATGGTTGTGGTTTAAAGGGACAAGGTATCAAGATCCCCTTAAAAGCTAATCCACATAGCTCTTAATTTGGTCTTGGATACCGCCCTTTGAAACCCACTAAAGCTTCTCATTGTCCTTCTCTTAATGTAAACACAATTTTAGTAAATTATACATTTAATACAATCTATCCTAAATTAATTGACACATGTTATAGTGATATTAATTTCAATATTTTCCCAATGGATGAGGCTTTAGCTAAATTTCTAGGAGTCTATGATCATTTGCCTCATTCTTATTATGATCAGGGATTCCCCTATTATTTAAATATGGAAGAATAGTTTGGGAAAGACATTGGTTTATCTAATGATACATCAACATCTCATGAGACACCTATTGAATCCTCTCATCCCCCTAATGTCCCAGACCACAATACTCTCCTTAATGGGAAATCTATCAATGTCTCAATGGACCTTGATAACCTTGAGAAGATTATCTTGATCGGGAAATGTCTAGATTCAGAAGAACAACATGAACATACTTCTTTGTTACATGATTATCCCAAACTTTTTGCTTGGACATATTTTGATATGCCTGACATTGATTCAAAGTTTGTAACACATAATATTGTATTGCATCCTAATGCCAAGCCTATAAAATAAAAAAATTGAAAGATGAATCCTAATGTGGCATTGTTAGTTAAGGCTAAGATTGAGAAGCTTCTACAAGCTATCTTTATCTTCCCTATTGACTATTCACCTTGGATCTTGAATATTGTGGTTGTCACTAAACCTAAAAATTGTATTCAAAATTGTATTGACTTTTGAGATTCAAATAAAGCATCCTTAAAAGATGATTGTCCTATTCCTAACATTGATATGATTGTTGATTCCACTACTGGCCACACATTACTCTCATTTATGGATGGCTTCTCTAGATATAACCAAATCTTCATCAATCCTTATGATCAATATAAAACAACTTTTATAACTCCTTGGGGAACATTTTGTTGGGTTGTCATGCCATTTGGATTGAAGAATGTTGGTGTGACTTACCAATGCACTATGACCCTCATATTCCATGATTTTATACACATCTTAGAGGACTATGTCAATGAAATCATGGCTGAGTCCTTCTCATGCCAAGATAATGTCAAAATAATTTGTCAAATCTTTGAATGTATATGCAAATACAACATGCACTTGAATACCGATAAATACATCTTTGGCATTGATAGTGATAAGCTATTGGGATTAATTATTCCACATCATGGTATTGAGGTGGATATGAATAAGATTGATATTATTATCAACATGCCACTGCCTAGAAATATTTCACAACTTCGTAGTTTACAGGGGAAGATACAGGCCATTCGCTGATTTGTCTCACAACTTGCAGATAAGAGTCTCCCTTTCACACAAATTCTTAAACAAGGTTCTCATTTTATTTGGAACAAGGATTGCCAAGAAGATTTTGATGAATTAAAGATCTATTTATCTAATCCTCTCGTATTACATCCTATCATCTCTAGAAAACCTTTTCTTCTTTACACTTATGCTTCTCCTAACGCTCTTTCAGCTCTATTGATACAACATGATGACGATAGTAAAGAATGTGTTGTATACTACATCAGCCAAACTTTGCTCGATTATGAAGTTTGATATTATACAATTGAAAAGAAATGTCTAGCTATTGTATTTGCAACACAAAAGGTGAGACACTATCTTCTAAATGTTGAAACTAATGTCATTGTAAAATTTGATCCCTTGAAGCATCTCTTTGCTAAAACAGACCTCTCAAGATGTTTAGCTAAGTGGGTTATGATGTTAACAAGATTTGATCTTAAATTTGTCTCTCAAAATGAAATTAAGGGCCAAGCATTGACCGACTACTTAGCTGAGGCTCCTTCACCATTTGCTCTCCCAAACCAAGGATAATTCCCTAATGATCAAATCATTTCCTTGGATGTTGATCGACAGTGGGATCTATACTTCAATGGTTCTATATGTTGAACTAGCTCTAGTGCTGGTGTTATACTAGTATCTCCTTCAAGAAAGACAATTCCTCTATCTTATCATCTCAATTTCTTATGTACTAACAACATTGCATAGTACAAGGCCCTTATTGCTAGCTTGCATGCCACTTTGTCTCTTAATATCCAACATCTTTGCATATTCAATGAGTCTCAGTTGATCATAAGACAAGTCACTAGATCTTATCAAGAAAAAAAAAGATAAGTTAGATCTCAGTATCATGACTTAGCCTTATCACTATTGAAACATCTCTCCTCTTTCACAATTAAAACAATTCCACAAAACTATAATCGACATGTGGATGCAATGGTAGGCACTACTTCCCTTATATCCCTTGATGATTCATCCATGGATTATCAATTCATCATTCATAATATTACATCACCTTCTATTTCTAAAAATTCTTCTGATACAACATCTTGTTGTTACATTGATTCAGATGAATGGTACTCCCATATATTCCAATATTTGCATGATGGTACCTTTCCTAATCCGACATCTAAAAATCCTTGAGTTCACATCTGTAAGCTTGCAACACATTACGTAATTTTATCCAATATCCTTTATTGTAGAGGATACAATGGTTTTCTTCTCCATTGTCTTAACAAATTATAGATCTTGATTGCCCTAGAAGAAGCACATTTAGGTGCCTGAAAGGGCTTTTTAGTGGGAAATCTTTGGTTCAAAAGTTTCTTCACGTGGGATACTATTTGAAGAGCATGGAACAAGATTCTTTTTCCTTCATCAAAGTGCCTACAATGTCAACAACATAACCATCTCATTTGAGATCCTACCTAGGAATTTAATGCCTAGGTATCCTCTTGGCCATATTCCATATGGGGCTTGGATAATATTGGAAAAATTTCTCCTCCTTCATAAGGACATAATTTCATTCTCATAGTTACTAACTACTTCACAAAATGGGTTGATACGGTTCCCCTCTGATCCATGACTTCTGAAGTAATGTGTCACTTCATCCTTGATAATATTATCTCCTAGTTTGGTCTTCCTTCTTCTTTGGTTACTAATAATGGTTAATCATTTAAGAACAAAGATGTGAATAAATTCCTTGAAAGATTTCACATTCAACATCTCTTCTCTATGCATATTATCCAGAATTAAATGGCTAAATAGAAGCTTCTAATAAAATAATTAGGCAAATCCTTTAGAAAACTATTAATAAACACAAGAAGGATTGACATACTCAACTCTCTTATGCATTATGGGCTTACAGAACAAGTGCTCATATGGCTACGGGTACTACCCTATACAACCTTGTATATGGTGCTAATGCGATCATGCCTCTGGAGTTAGAAACTAATTCATTGTAAGTTTCTCTCAATGACATTCTAAACAAAAATTCACATAGAGAACAAAGACTTCAAAAGCTTGAGATGCTTGATGAACAATGTATACATGCTCTCAAAAATCTCCAAGCCTATCAAAAGAGAATCCAATGCTATTATAATGAACATGTTGTTTACCATTCATTTAGGGTTGGAGATTTGGTGCTTTATGAAAATCAACACAAACGTAAACACACCTCTAGGAAAAAAAGGGAAGTTTAGCCCAAACTAGTTAGGACCATACATCAACACTGAAGTTTACAGATCAGGCACATACATGTTATCCAACATGAACAATATGCCTCTTAAAGAACCTATTAATACTATGTATTTGTGTTTATACTATGATTATATTTCTTTCCTTTACTTTCAAGTTATCTTGCATCATTTAATCTAGAATAATATGCTATTATTCTTCCTTTAAAGCAAATTATGTTAGAAATACTTAGTATAGTTTGCTTTGATCATGACAAATATGTAGTCTTGATTTCTTACAAGTAGTTTTCTAACCTTTTTGAGAATTATTTTTGTTAGTGTTATGTCAAAAAATGTCCCCTTGGGGGCTTTTCCCTCTTAAGGTTTAGCTCCCGAGTCCCTAAATTGCATTTAGAGCATCTTGTGTGATAATTTTGACTTCTGATGAGAAAACCTTGAAGTCTTATGATAAATAGGACCTAGGGTGTGCTATCTTGATGATCCTTGAATAGAAACAAGGGGGTGGACTTGGGTGCTAGCACCCTAGTCCTACCCTATTTTAGGTCTGCCCTAAATTTAAATGTCAGTTTATGACCGTTATTTAAGTCCTATGCCGACAACGCAAGTTTGAATTACAAAATTCTTAGTGGGAATGTTTGTAGTTGCATATATAAGAATGATTAGGTTTCATTTGCAAACTAGATGGACTTGATACTTACTTGTGATTATAGAGCATTCAAAATATTCATTTTGTTGCAGAGCAGAGCATTGTTATTGTGTTTGTATTTGCAGATTTGACTCCATCTCCTGATGGCATGAAGAACATCTTCCTTCCATGAGATCCACACTTCAACGTTATAGGTACCAAGTTTCACAGAGTGGAGTTGTAGAAAGGAGGTTGCAACCAATAAAGATTTGGGATCTAAGAAGTAGAGGACTTCGGTGAACATTTTGGGACTAGGGCATTAGTCCTTATGTCCTCCATTCTTCCTATGGCAGAAATGGAAGATACAGTGTAGATCAGTGTTGGGAGAAGTTCCAGATTCTGTGATGAAAAGTGTACCTTGGACTAGGGCGTTAGCCCCTGTGTCCCTGACTTTTCTACTTTCTAGACTTTAAAAAATAGTGAGTTCAATATCTCTGTCCTTCACCTTGATCGGAAAGGATTTGCCGTAATTCGATAATTTGCTTACTGTTTTGCATATTTAGGGTTTTAAGTGAAATTGAACATTAAATTGAGATATTTTTTGATACATCTGAGCTTCCGTATCATTCCAAGCGGCAGCCTAACTTGATAGGTTAATGCTCCTACTAGTGGAGATTCAACTCAGTTGATATGCCCTTGAATGTTTGTGGTAAATGGAGGATTTGCCTTCGAAATCTAGACCAAAACATTTCCCCCCTTTTTACCCTTAAATATTTTGGTGAACCAATATTTTTGGACTTTTTGGCACCTTTCTGAGTGTTGTTTGATATATTTGCATTCATTCATCTTATTGCATTCAAAAAATTACAAAAAATTTGAAAAAATTGGCATCTTAGGCTTGCATTTTAGCATAATTTGAATTAATTGGCATTTAATTTCATCAAATTCTGTCATTTTCATTAGATATGATTTAAATTACAGAAATTTATCATTTAGTATTCACTCGCATTGCATTTTCATACTTAAATTGTCAAAAATTGCTTGAAATTGTGCATTTTTCATAAAAACCTAGTTTTGCATTAGCTAGGGTTTGTAGTCAAGATCTTGTTTTAATTTTTCTACCCTTTCAAAACACTCATTAGGACAGATTTCATAATTTTAGTGTTGTGTCATAGTGGTTTCCTTGCAAAATTTCATGTCTAGGGTTTGAAAACCTTGCATTTTCACTAGATTTGGCCTTATTGTCTCTCTAGATTTGCACTACAAGTGTGTTGTAAGGGATTTTACTGAACTAATTGTCTTTTATCAGAGATATTATTTTCTTCCCCTCCTCAAATTTCTTACAAAACCCTCTCTATTAGGCCTTTGCATTGAAAATTTGTGAAAAACTGCATATTTTAGTTATATTTTCACTAGGGTTTGACTTAGATTGGAACTATAGGCATGTTGTGACAGATTTTATTACATTAGGTGACTGATATTACTATTATAATCTGCTTTCCATCAAAATGTTACTTACAAAACCCTTTCTCTTACTCATTTGCACTGAGAATTGCTGAAAAATCACATAATTTAGCACATTTTCACTAGGTTTTGACTGGTCATCACTCTAGGTTTGCATCAAAAGTGTGTTGTGAAATATATTGCTGCATAATTGGACTATTATTAGGCATATTATTTTATTTCCCTCTTTAAATTCATCACAAATCCTTTCCTTTCATTCGTTTGCATTGGAAAAACTTAAAAAATCAATCATTTTAGGTCATTCTCATACATACTTTTGCATCTTCTTCTTGCATAAGTTTTGAAAACCTTAAAAATATGATTTAGATTTCATTTGAAAAACATACACATGGCTTCTCACTACAACAATAATTCTAGGCTTCCTCTTAGGCCTTATTTGAAAAGACAAGCCCCTGAACTTGAAATAACATTTACACCTCATGCCAAAGAAATGGTAGATACTGAAGAACCTCTTTACATTATAGTGAAAATAATGGAAAGACCTATGGATGGAACACTTGTAGACCCTAATTGTATGACTAATGTGGTTACAGAAGAGTTTCTCCTTAAACATGATTTGGTACAAGATTACTACCAACCGTCGGATTTGAGAATTAAAACACATAATGGAGCTTTGATGAATACATTTGGAAAGATAAACCTTATTGGCCCCAGTCTACGATAAAGCCATAGATCAACTATTTGATGTTATCCCCTTATTTGACCTATTCCATGTAAAACTAGGACATCCTTGGCTTAAATCTATGAATGTCATCCCATCAACTATTCACAAATGCTTAAAGTTCCCTTTGCATGGAGAGATCTGTACTATCCGTCATAATTCATATCAACCTCTGGCTAAGAGCAAGAATTTCACTCTTGATTACTTTTGGTCACAACCTGACACAAACCCTGAGCCATGAAGAGACCAATACTTCCTAAACTACAGATGATACAAATAAAAACAACTAGCTAGAGTGGCCAGGCCTCCTTTACAAACAATGAGGGAAGAACATGTATTTGAAGATCCTCTTAGAGCAAAAGGAAAATGACAAAATGAAATAAGAATTACACAAGACTACTATGAATATGATGAGATAATTGGCATGATAGATGTGGCTAAGGAAAATTTTCATAACTCACCTCATCCACGAAGAGATGGTATCTATGCTGAGGTTCCTCCCTTGTCATCCTTACAAGGATCGGGAGGTTTTCATTGACAACAAAACATACCACCAAGACCAATGAAATTTGAACATGGTGCTTCCTCCTCTAATGCACAAAACCCTATAAAAAAATATGACAATGCCTTTGAAGAGATAAGTGGTAAGACAAGAAGGAATAGACAAGCAAAAGAAAGGAGGAGGAGAAGACAATCTTTTGCCCAATGAATTGGAACTCAACAAGAAAACATTCAACCTAACATTGAGAAAAACTAAGACGAACTTAACACTGAACAATTGGAAGATAAGAACAAAAGTTGGGCCATGGTACCTTACACACCACTTTCCTCTAGCATTTGAGATTGGGAAGAGGATGATTTGCTCGATGACAACCCTTAGTTTGGTTGTCCCTACAGGTAAGTATTTCTAACCCTTGACCTCCGTGTTGTGTTTCCCCTATGATGTGTCATGTGTTGTTTAGGCCTCCAAGGATGACCCTTGATTCTCTTGTAAGGTCAAGGATATCAGGAGACTGCCTCTATTGTGACCCTTCTTCTATTTGTATCATCATTCTTCTATATTGCTTCTCCTCTATTTTCATTGTTGTGTGTTGTCTTATGGACATAGTGTTGCGGTTGGTGACTTGGGGGCACCCTCCTACGTGACTGTCCCTAAGGCACTTGTTTCTCCTCTCTTGATTTATCATTTCCCTTCCTCTAGTGCTTCTACCTAGTGGATGGATGATGAAAAACATATTATACTAATGCAGACCTAGTGTCCCTTCCTTGAGAAATAAAAAAATGGACCTAGTCTGTGCATGACAACGGGGTTGATCTATTATCCGATGCTTGGCTAGTAGAATCACTTTGTGTGATCTTGATGTTGTCTTATTGCACTTACAAAACATAACAATACTGCTACTCTGTGCACTTTGTCTATCTTGGATCTTGCATTCCTCAGATTTCTATGTGATTGATCATATGCATTGTTGTTTATCATGATTATATGGATGCTAACACCTTTTCTTGTAGGAAATTGTGTGTTTGTAGGAACATTTGGCAATTGTAAAGTACATGTCAACTCTGGGGGGCATGGGCTTTATGAGAGCTCATGTTCCCTTGTGTGTTTTCTTCCTACCTTAACATGCTTGATATTGGTACATGATATCAACCACCTTAAGGTGGGGGTATATATAAGGTAAGTTGTCTGATTTAGATGCTAGCAAAGTGTGTTTGTAAAACTTGAATCTATTGTAATCATTTAAGCCCTTTGCGGAGGTGGGATATCATGTATATACTTTTGTCTTAAACCCTTTGCAGAGGTAGGGATGGTGTATTTCTTGAGGAAAGTACACATCCTGTCATTTTCTGGAAGTCCTCTACGGAGGCAGGGAGTAGATCTGAGACTACCTTAGCCCTTAAGCATGTCTTTGGCGATTGTTGTGGTGAAGCCCAATCATCAGTGTGTGCTTGTAATGTGCCTGAGATGGCTGTGAACCTAGCAATAGGTTTCTTCCATCAATTGTCTGTCATTTTTCTCCATGTCTTCTATGTGTGTGTGTGTGTGGCATGTTTGTTCCCAAGCATAGTCTTAAAGACTGGTGGCGACGAGTCCCTCCTATGCTTTGGGATTTGTATGGTGTGTTTGTTCTTGAGTGCAGTCTTAAAGACTGGTGGTGATGAGTCCCTCCTGCATTTTGGGTTGTGTGTTTACTTTCCTTGTACTTGCATCTACATTTCATATATAAGAAAAAAAAGAAGAAATAATTATTGCATTCACTTTATTCACTATGTTTTGCATGTCTTCAATGTTGTATTCTCTATGTTTTGTGTGATTGTAACTGTCTTCTCCGTGTTTTGTGTGCCTTTTATTGTCTTCAATGTGTTTGGTGTGTCTTCGCCATGCTTGACGTGTTTTCTATGTTTATTGACCTTACTTTCATGCATGTATTGGCCTTGCGTTTATACATACATTGAAGTGGGGGCTAAATGTTATGTCAAAAATTGTCCCCTTGGGGGTTTTTCCCTCTTAAGGTTTAGCTCCTGGGTCCCTAAATTGCATTTAGAGCATCTTGTGTGATAGTTTGACTCCCGATGAGAAAACCCTGAAGTCTTATGACAAATAGGACCTAGGGTGTGCTATCTTGATGATCCATGAACAGAAACAAGGGGGTGGACTTGGGCACTAGCGCCCTAGTCTTGCCCTATTTTGGGTCTGTCCTAAATTTAAATGTCAGTTTTATGACCGTTATTTAGGTTCTATGCCAACATCTCAAGTTTGAATTACAAAATTCTTAGCAGGAATGTTTGTAGTTGCATATATAAGCATGATTAGGTTTCATTTGCAAACTAGATGGACTTGATGCTTACTTGTGATTATAGAGCATTCAAAATATTCATTGTGTTATAGAGCAGAGCATTATTATTCAAAATATGCCAACATCTTCCTTCCATGAGATCCACACTTCAAGGTTATAGGTATCAAGTTTTATAGTGTGGAGTTGTAGAAAGGAGTTGCATGCAATAGAGATTTGAGAACTGAGAAGCAAAGGACTCTGGTGAACATTTCAGGACTAGGGCATTAGTCCCTGTGTCCTCCATTCTTCCTAAGGTAGAAATAGAAGATACAGTGCAGATCAGTGTTGGGAGAAGTTCCAGATTCCATGACAGAAAGTGTACCTTGGACTAGGGCATTAGTCCCTGTGTCCTCGACTTTTCTGCTTTCTAGACTTCAAAAAATAGTGAGTTAAATATCTCTGTCCTTCCCTTGATCTAAAAGGATTTGTCATAATTTGATAATTTACTTACTGTTTTGTATATTTGGTGTTTTAAGTGAAATTAAGAATTAAATTGAGATATTGTTTGATACATCTGAGCTTCTGCATTGTTCCAAGTGGTAGCCTAACCTGATAGGTTAATGCTCCTACTAGTGGAGATTCAACTTAGTTGATATGCCCTTGAATGTTTGTGGTAAAGGGATGACTTGCCTTTGAAATCTAGACCAAAACATTTCCCCCCCTTTTTACCCTTAAACAATTAGCATATAAATTGTCAAAAGTGCACCATGTTAATTAATTATTGTCATATTTAATTAAACAATGTGGCAACATTGTTTAGTTGAATCACAATTACATTAATTCAACATGTGTATAATAATTGTGTCTAATTAAATATATGTTTAGTTAGATAACTTAATTCATCCACAAAATACATGTAACAATTAAATCATTGTAGCATTTATTAAATAATCACATAGGATTGTTTATTCAAATGACAATAACATTTAAATATTGCATACATGTCAAATTACCATATGCTACAAAAATAAATCGCATGTAGTATCTAATTAAATCATCTCATAAGGCAATAATCATCAACCAAAGTCACATACATTAATGAGTTTGAATCGTATGGTAAGAAAAATCCACCACTACATCAAAATGTGGTGCATCATAGTACAATACAACTAATCATGGTTTTGGACCATGATAGCTAGATCCCTTGGGACCTAGTAGTGTATGAGTAATGGATGATTTTCTATGTGAGGCTATAGATCGTGAGTGACTCTTAGAAGCACTTTGCATAGATGCCAGCCCCTAAGCTCACCCCTGAGCTCTCCTACCTCTGTCTTAGAATTTGTATACATCTATTATAGTCGACCCCTCTCGATTCATAGCCAAACAACTTCTACCTGCAAATAACTCACAAGAGCATGACCTATCCCAGGTGTTGATGCCACTCTAATCTGATCTAGTTATATATGAAGAGCATCCTACATGATCTCAATAGTAGATGCTCTCTTGATCATCTGGTCTCCCTTGATGATTCTCTCCTCATAGGATACTCTTAATTGTACAATGGGATCAAATATCTCTGCGTGCCATCCTGCACTATGATGTGACGTATAAATGGTCCACATTGACTGCTCAATCTACATGGTAATATCTACTATGAACCAACCCATAAAGTTGAGCCATCCCCGTGTATCAACTATAAATTAGAAACAAATATAGTATCAAAACTCCAATAATATAAATCAAAATCAACCACAAATTCAACACACACACACACACACACATATATATATATTAACAAACTCAATGAAATAAATTCATCACCTAGATCTCCATCTCTCCAGTAGGGATCTACTAGAGGGGTGACTACCTCTAAATTTATAATTACCTGTGTTGCTAGGGGCACTATAGTGGCATCCCCATTCATCTCCCTATGTTCATGCTAACTCTGCACCCTGCTAGTGGTAGGTAGTGGTCGTAATACACGACATCGAGCCCTAAGCCTCTCATCCATCGCATCCCCACTCACATCTCACTGGCACCATTCCCCCCTCACCACCAATGATGGCTGGTCCTCCTCATATCCATCTTCATTATCATCATAATCATGTATCACCTCCCCTCCTAAATCATCTCCGTAATTCCCCCAAGGCCTAGGATTTTCTTTGGGGTAATCTATAGGAAGCACAAGAGCAGGGTGAGAAGTGCTCCACCATGTCAAGTGTGTTGCATTGACACCCACATCATCGGCATTAGACATGGAGCTACATCCTCCTCATCATCATCAGGATTGCTCAAAGAGACATCCACCATGGTAGGTTGAGCCTCATCTCTTGGCCTCACTGCATTGCGAGTCGAGTGCACATAGGTCGGCTAAGGTGTAGGAAATCTCTACACACGTAACTGAACTACCTTGTCATTCAATCATAATATAAAGGCATGATGATGTGATCAAGTTGACTAGATAAAATGTCCCTCTGCATCCTCACTAGCTACTAAGAAATACCACCCATGATAGACAACACCTATACGGTCTCTAGTGGATGTCTATAGGCTATAGTTTGTCTAACCTCACTATCCAAAATAGTAAATCACTACATCCCCATGGTCTCCTTAGTGTGTAGGTATGTGCCTATGGATAGGACTAGGAAGGCTCTATCAGGAACCCCACTGGGCGCATGCATGTAATATGCTTGAATGCCCACATCAGAAGAAGCGTACAAGCTATCAAGATACGTGCCTCATAATGTACATAGATCCCTAAATCATGGTATAAATAAGAGATCATACTCTATCCCCATGCATATACAATCCTATGCTCCTCCATCACATTAATGGTATGAACAAGGCCCCCATGAAGGTGTGTCCCTTGTCCATCCTGTGTAACAAAGAAAGAAATAGTATTAATCAAGATGTGACATATAACTGGTATAACTGTAGAACCTTGCTCCAACCATGACATGCTAATGTGCTCAGATGTACTAGATTGAATGATACAACCAAGGCAATGTAACTAGCCTAACTCAACATACTCATAGGATCAATGCTCAACAATCCTCATGGAGTCGCCTCACATGGGAAGCTATAGAATCTGGTACACATCCTCTAATGAGACCGTCATCTCTCTTGTCAGAAGACGAAAGGTAGATGTATCTATATCCCATCCCTCCATGAGTTCCATGAACATCATACAGTGGTAGCTAACGGTAGGCATCATGCAAACCCACCATAAACCAACATCCCTAAGAAGTGCCCTATCGACAATAGATAATGTCTCTGTGTGACCATGCAACAATGTGTACACATTCTCACCTGCATGCTCGTACATCACTGGGGACACCTAAAATCACATCAAATTAAATCATGTTACTATAACATCATCAAAGAATCAAAGACAAATATAAACATTAAAAATAGCTAAATTCTCCTAGACACTAGCACCCAGAAAGGACACTAGCACCCAGGAAGTGTAAGGAAGCTAAGGTAGCAAAACAACTTGCTACACTAATATTGAGGGGAGGGATATTCAAAAAAATTTAGATCTTTATGATAGTTATAGAAATAAATACAAATAATAATCATACCACAGCATAGTAATTATGTGGGGAAACCCTTTCGGGAGAAAAACCCCACTCCAAAGCCACCCAAAATAGTATTCAGGAACCAAGAATATTACAATATACTTGTAGATCAAGCTTTCACATGAGTATAACCAACCAAAGATCTGGAGGCAACTCAACATCTATAAGACACTTACACACAACCCCCATCTCAAGATCTTGATATATAGGAGATACAATACAGTAAACCATCAATGGTAATTACAAAACCATGAGCCAAAACCACCCAAAAGTGGAGCCCAAATTATCTCTAATTAAAGATGACTTGTGATGTGCCAAATCACACATCAACATGTGTAACTCTCCCCTTTACAACTCTTTTAAATATCCAACATGTTTTCACATTTCTCAAAATAGGAGGTCCAACTTTTGGAGGCCATAACTTTTGATCTGGGTGTCTTATTGACGAACCATTTGATGCGTTAGAAATATTATGAAGAGATCTAGAAATATATAACCTAATTCGTCAGTTATGACAACTTTTGGGGCATTTAGGGATCTCTAAGTGCCTCAAATCTCAGTTTGAAACTCTTTCCAAGAGTTTCAAAAAATGAAAACTTTAATATCTTGCAATTGAAGAATAATTTTGAGTCGAAACTCACCCAAGATGTTTACTTGGCAGTTCCACACTTTTGGGAAAATTTTAGGTCTATCTGTGCTCAAATGTAGAGTTACTAAAAATAGTAAGCCCTACCATTTTTAGCCCCTTTTGGAAACTTTGAAAGTTCTAAACCGTTCTTCAAGATAAAGGGTATTCGAAAAGACCAAAATTGGGAAGAATAGAAACATTTTGTAGTTGCAAGGTTGAGACACCTTTCCTAACATTCTCCCACTTGTCAAACACCTTGCAAGAGCAAAGGGAGTATCAACACCATAATAAAATTGCTATGGGTCGAGAGGCCCATAGAC
Organism: Cunninghamia lanceolata; assembly: GCA_027924645.1. Lineage (NCBI taxonomy): Eukaryota > Viridiplantae > Streptophyta > Pinopsida > Cupressales > Cupressaceae > Cunninghamia > Cunninghamia lanceolata. The sequence continues at coordinate 7,436,557 of BSBN01000272.1, read as the reverse complement.
TCCGAACACCATCTAAACTTATTTGTGCTCAATGCTTAGTTAATGAATATGCAACATTCATCAAATTCTCTACTTTAAATAGTTCCACCCTACTATCCTTGACCATATCTCTAACAAAATGATATTCTACATCAATGTGCTTGGTCCTGGTATGAAATGTTGGGTTCGTAGCTAGGCAGATCATACTGACTATTATAATAAACTGTCATTGCACCTTGTTTTATTCTGATATTTGAACATAGTCTCTTAAGCCAAATGGATTCTTTACAAGCATGAGTACTTTCCATATACTCAACTTTAATAGTGGACAAAGCAACCACATCCTGTCACTTAATTATCCAACTAATTGTACCATCAAATATAGTAAATACATAAGTAGTGGTGCATCATTTCCTATCAACATCACTTGCCCAGTCTGAATCCACGTAACCATGAATACCAAGGGAATGCATGTCTCCTATCAAATTACCATGATAACATAATGAATACTCTAAGGTACCTCGCAAATATCTAAAGACTCTTTTAAATGCATCTCAATGAACTCTACCATGATTAGACATATATCTGGAAAGAACTCCCACTCCTTGAGCAATGTCTGGTCTATTACCGACCATAGCGTACATAAAACTTCTAACTGCACTTTGGTAAGGTAATATGCTCATGTCTTCCATCTCGGATGGATATGTTGGACATTGTGAAGTAGATAACTTTTTTCCAATTATAAAAGGAACACATAATGGTCTACAATCCTACATGTTAAACCTCTATAAACTGAATTGACATACTTACTCTGGCCAAGCCATAATTTTTTGTTCACTGTATATCTTCTTATTTCCATCCCAAGAATGCATTTAGTTGCACTAGGGTCTTTCATTTCAAATCTAGATGCAAGTTAAGACTTTACTTTTGAAATCATTCATTTCCTTTTACCAATAAATAATGTATCATCAACATATAATGCAATAAATAGGAAATGATCACCATTAGATTTATAATAAACACAGTCATCAGATTTAGAACATTCAAATCCCAAACTCAACACATATGTATTAAATTTCTGGTACCACATCTTGGACTTTGTTTGAGGCCATACAAAGATTTCTTCAATTTACAAACTAAATTATTTTTACCTTTCACCATGTAGTGCTTTGGATGTGTCATATAAATATCCTCCTCCAAATCACCATGAAGGAAAGTTATTTTCACATCCATTTGCTCAACCTCTAGATCATAAGCAATAGAAATAGAAAACAAAAATCTAATGGATGCCACTTTTTCAACAGGAGAAAATATCTCACCGTAATCAATACCCTCAACTTGAGAGTAACCTTTTGCAACCAACTTTGCTTTGTACTTCTTAATACCTCCATCTGAACCAATCTTTTTATTGAACACCCATTTGCAACTAGCAGGTTTTCATCTTTTAGGCAATGACACTAGGTCCCATGTATCATTCTCTTTTAAAGCTATCATTTCTTCATCCATAGAAATCTTCCAAGACTCTGTATCATTCATCCCTAATACTTCTTCTACAGATCTAGGTTCAACTATATTAGTATTCAAAGTAAAAATACATCTATAGTCATCAGATTAATACCTTTCAGGTGGTTGTTTATGCCTTGTTGACCTTCAAATAAGTTGAGTTGGAGGTTCTTCCTCCTCTTCTAAAGATTTAGAGCTAGATGAGCTCTCCTTAACTTCATGTCTATCTTGGGGCCTCGATTCAACTTTCTCAGTTGTTGAAGGGAGTTGAATCACATCTTTCTATTCACTTTGTTCTAGATGCAATGTAATAGAAGAATGATTAGTTTCTCTCTAAAAATAACACTTCTACTATATATTACTGTTATCACCTAAATGTGCACCCTGCTCTAATTTGCAGAAATTAGTCTATTTGGTGAAACATGGGAAGACCTCTAAAGCTGTCGGTCACTTTATGGCAGAGGTCAACCTCTAGAGAAGGCCAGCTTCCTAACTTTTTATCCCCTAAAACTTTACTATTCTATGACCTTGACAAAGAAAAGGGTAAGAGAAACTCTGCTCTACAACTAAAAACTTAACTCTAAGGGTGATACACCTATCTTAAATGAGGAATATGAAAATAACAACTCAAACACTTGCTAATGTGATTGAAATAACTTTTCCACAACCTATCAGTTATACCTCTGCATAAATATTTCATGAACAGGTCAATAGTTGCAGAAATTTTAAGAGGAAAAGTAATTTTACACTTAAATTTTAACGCATAACTAGACACGACTTGTAACCTACATAAGTACTTTCTACACAAAGGCTCTTTTCCAAGACAAGATTAAGAGGAAATAAACTTACTTCACAGTTAAATCCATCAAATCAGATAATGAACACAAAATGCATAAGATAGATAGGCACAACTTCCAATCAACGATCTCCAAGGTTCTCTCTGTATATTATATCAAGTAAATTGGTAACATGAGTTACAAATCTTGCCAAAATCTAGAGCAAGGATAAAAAATCACAAGTCTCTGTAAGTAGCATAATCAGAACTAACTCTAATGAGTCAATCAATAGTGACTATATCCATCTAAGTGATTTCCACCAAAGCAGGAAAACCAAACTGATTTGGGTTGGATACCCAGAAAAAGCCTCAAATCTAGGACCTAAAACCTCTCCAAACATTCGCAAATTACAAGAAAAAGTCCATTAGGACTTAACCAAACATTATGGCTCATGAGAAAAAGTCTAAAAAGGACTCTAAAAGGCAATAAAGCCCTCCTAGATACTCTCCAAGTAGTCAAGACAACTACTAACTGTCAACATGACCTATTCAAACACTCTCTCATCAAGGCAAAAAAAGATGCTACAACAAAGGCATGTGTCCACCACATCCTCACAATTCAAGATGTACAAGCTCCACGGCAATCCTTCACTCCCCTTTGCATTAAAATGATAACAACACCCTTAAATGACTTATAAGATCATGTAAGTTTTATTGTTTTACATTTTCTTGTATGTGCAAAGAGAACTAAACATGAATGTAATAAAAAGCACCAAAGTGCACACTCTAATATAAGGAAGTAAAAAGACTTAATAAAGTCTCCACATCTCTCATGGCCCCTTCGTGGCATTCTCCTAGGGCTCACAAGTCATTGAGTCTTGACCACGACTTAATCAAAAGATATGCAATGGAAAATAAAAATGCAAAAGGAAGAAAGGCCCATCGGGCACTTTAGGGCTTTGAAACCCTTTTGGACAAAAGGCATTTTGTAACCCTCATTTTGTACTTCTTGTTTTCTTGAAAAATTGCTCTGTTGTTTTCTTGCCACCGACATGAGAGTTTACTATTTGGGCCTCCTGTAGAGTGTTTCTATGTCTTCTCACCAGCATCTTTGACTTTTTCCGCTCCAAAAGCTGAGGTAAGTTCAATGAGCTCATTTTCTAGAAAATACTGCAAAATTAAATTATTTTCATGTAATTTCCTGTAGCTTCTTGCCACTGTACATGCTATAGAACTTTCATTTTGTAAGGCTATCTCTTTTTGGGGTATGGAAAAGTGTATTTTTTGTATCTGCACATCTTTTTCTGTCTCTTCAGTTAGGGTTTCAGGAAAATAATAAACCCTTACCCTATAATGAATGGCCATGGACCAAGCTACTCATTCTAGTTTACTCCTGCAATGAGAAGGCACTTTTTGAAAAATGGAAAACAAGGGTTTTCCTATAGGATGATTTTTTGTAGAGGGTTTCTTCACTGTGCCTTATTGCCATTTTTCTGTTGTATCTTGGCACTTACTTTTGTATACATGAAGTTTCTATAGGATACCTCTATATTTTACAACTTAGAGTTTTTTTCCAAAACCCTAGTTGTGTTCTTGAAAAGTTATAACATAGATATAAGCTTCACTGTGATCTTCTCTGTAAAGTAAAGCTCCTATATGAGTTTTCCTGACTATTGTTTCTTCAGTTCTAGCTATGAAGAAATGCAAGTCTTATAGATTTTCCTTCTCTAGAAAAGTAACAGCATTTTATTTTCTCTGTAGATCTATCATTTTAAGAAGCAACTACATGAATGTCTCTGCCTTCTTCATTTTGTAACATGACTGATGTATCTTGCAATTTTCCATTTCTACTTGATGGTTTCTAATAGTCATTAGATAGAAAATCTTAAAGTAACTGCTCCATCCTGTTATAGCCATTTGATGACTGTTAGTGCTATCCATTACTTGTTGCTGAAAGGTTCCATTGTTTTCTTCACTTAGTCTTATGGTAGTTGTCAATAACACAACTGGGGTTTTGGAAATAGTCCTCGTGGCTATCTTCTTCATATATCACTGAGGGCTCTTATACTGTCAAAAAAGTATGACTGCATCTATCCTTGTCCTTCAAAGATTTGACTATCTCCATTGTGATTGCTATAGGCATTACTTCAAATATTAATGCTCCATACACTTCTTGCAAGGTTTGCAAGGCCTATGTTATCATTTATGCAAAATCATTTGTGAGATGGAGTTGACACTACCTTTCACTCCTTGTTGTTCCTTTCTTGACCACTTAACTGTTTATGACTGCTCTTGTCTTGATAGACTATTGTCCTACAAATGCCTGTTGCTGTCTCTTCCCTGTTATGTTGTGACAGTCATGCTTTACTATATATACAACCATTTCTATCATCAGTTTTTCTTTCATTCTATATCATTGCTCCTCTTGTCCATGATTGATATAAGCTTTTCATCTTTACTGCTTCTATTACTATTATTACAATCATTCCATTAACTATTTTTTGATGCCTTTGTGTATGTTCCCTTATTATGACCTTCACTAGTCCTTGTGACTATTTGTGACCATTGCTAGCAATGTATTGTTGTCATCTTTTACACGAACCGTAATGACCTATGCACCCTACAAAGAGCAATCTTAGACCCACAAAAAGACTAAAGTAGACTTGTCTCCCCTATTCTGATTGTTGCTACACCTCTTAGAAAAAACCTATGCTAGTCCTTTAAACCTACTTCATTGTTTACTTGTGCATTGGAAACCCAAATCACTGTCATTGTGACTGCATCTATGTGACTGCTATGACTATATTGCCTACTATCTTTGTCTCTGTTTAGGGATGCATTGTATTTTTGCTCTCTTATCCCTTTACAAGATGACTGTCATCTTCATTAGTATGACTGTTCGTTGCCACTTCATCACCATGCTACTGTTAAGAGTTTGTTTCTTTGTATCAAGGATGAATACCTCTTATTGCCTACATATTGTCATGCTTTTTTCCATCATTGAAACAACAATTTACTCACTGTTTTCTATATGAACTCCATATACTGTCTCTCCCCCCTTCTATTTGCATTTGTCCTTTTGAGATTGTAAATTGTCCTAGACTATTACTATGGAAAACTTATAATTGTTATCTACCTCTTTGTTGTCCTTAATGACTGATAGATAACAATCTTCTCAAACATTATGCTTGTACAAGACTAGAAGATGGTGGTCAAGCTACACTTAGTGATTGCCAAATATGATTGTCACACCATTTGTTCGCTACATTAGCATTCATTGTTCACTTGTGATCTCTGTAGCACCCTCGCATATTCACAACTGTAGCTTTTCCCTAAAAGGCATTATTAGTGTAGCATTTACTCTTTATGGCTTGAGATTATTATGACTATATCAATGAGACTTACAGTGTTGAACCTTCTTGTCATGACACCTATGAGATTGTCTGATAGTGCTTTCATAACAGAGATGAATATAATATCTATTGTTTGATTGTATCTTGACATTTTTTGACAGTCCTCTGTTGACTACATGACTATGCCTTAAGACAGTTCTTCAAGTGACCATCTCTTGAATATTTTTAACTATCCTTCATTGAAAATCTTTCATCACACAATCTATCTTAGTATTACTCCCTATACTAATTATGGATAGCTCTGACAGCAATGACAATCACCTAGTATGTGACTATCCTGAAAGGTACAGTATCCTTGGCTGAGATGCATGACTGTACCTTATAAAAGTATATGAATAGCTCTTATTATGCAAGTTGATCCTTATTTCTATTGAACATATATGAGATCTGTCACACTGTTTATGAGCTGGGCTCAACCCTTATGGGAGCCACATTTTCTCCACTCATAATGTACCCTGATGAATCAAATAGAAATATAATTACACCTATATTTGCACATGAAGCAAACTTGTTAATAAAAACAAATGCATACCCTGGATGCATTAGATAACTTTAGTAGTTCTCTACTACATTTATGGTATGCATGACTGATTTTATGCATCTTGTTGAAAAGCCTATACAGGCATAATGAATGCGTATATAATGAATGTAGTCAGTCATTGATTAGAGAAACATTGATCTAACACCTTATCTCATCTTTTGTAGGGAAAATAGGACAATGGACCAAGAAAGCTCAACTAAACAACTCCATCAGCCAGACAGACCAGTCATTTAGGCAATGACTGGTTACCCTCATTCTATACTCCTTATTTACTTTCATTACTTATTCATGTATATGCTTTTTCTCAATTTGTATTGAATAAGAAAAAGCTAATCTCATGGCTTGTGTGAGACAATTGGATATTTTTTCATTCAATAAAGATTGCTTTTCTCTATTATATGCACTTGTGTCAATGCAATAATCCATTACAGCTTTTTGTAATTATTTTTCTGATTTTGCTTATACAATTGAATGTAACATTGGAAAGTATAAAAAATGAATCTCACTTCCCTATTTAAAACAATGAGCTCTACCTGATTGAGCTCTAGTGAAAATCTGGGTAACATTTTTGGTGACATCTGCTATATGTTTGCCTACTAAACATCAGACCAGCTGCCTAGACCTTATCCATTGGGCACAGGGTCACTCAGGGACTTCAAAACACTTTTGACAAACAAACTATTGTACTTCTATAACTTGGCATGTCAGCTATGAAGAACACTTGGAAACCCAAAACAAAACAAAAAATACTGAAAGAAACTCGCCTAACTATGCTAGACAACACTTAGGGAAAACAAAAAGGCATCTAAACTATTGTACAACAACACTTATTGAAAGCAAGAAACCTAATCTACTATTTTACAATGCAACTCATACCTCAAAACACCTCTTCAGGTGTATCCCATTGACTGGGATAGGCAAATTTTCACCATCCATGTTTGATAACTAAAATGCATTGTGCTCCTTGCATTCAGTAATGATAAACGGGCCACTCCACATGCTATCAAACTTGGAGTGCTTCCCTAGCCTACTCTTCAACTCATCCCATTTGAGTACCATATCACCCTCCCTAAAATTTCTAGGAGTGGCCTTCTTATCAAAAACTCTTTTCGTCTGAAACAGATGATACTCCATAGCTTTCATAGCTTTATCTCTAATCTCTTCAAGCTCCATAAGTTGAGCATATCTAACAACCATGGGATCTTCTTCTTCAAACATCTCCAGCTGATTCATGATATCAAGAGCTGGCATCTCAACAGATACAGGCAATCTGGCCTCTTTTACATAAACTAACATATATGGGGAGTTTCCAATAGACCTCTTGGGAGTTATTCTATTTGCCCATAATGCAGATTTCAGATTGGTGTGCCAGGTCCTTTGGTTATCCTCCATTGATCTTTTGATAATCCTTATGAGATTGTATTTGCAGATTTAGCCAAGCCATTACCCTGTGGGTAATAATTTGATGAAGTGTTTAAATAGATTCCATTCTTCACAGCCCAGTCAGTTACCTTCAATCCAACGAAGGCTAAAGCATTGTCTGAGATGATTGATTCAGGTACTCCAAATCTAGATACCAAATCATAATAAAAGTTCAAAACAACATTCTCATTGGCTTCCTTCAAAACCACTGCTTCAGACCACCTTGTAAAATAGTCTATTGTTGTAAGTACCCACCTATGGCCTGCACTTAATGGTGGGTTAATGGGACCTATAAAATCAATGTCCCATCTCGTGAAGGGTTGTTCTACTTGAATTGGCTGTAGAGGTAAAGCTAGCAGCCTTTCTTTGCCTGCAAACATGGCACATTTTACACACTTCTTGGCCCATGCACCGGCATCCTTGAATAAGCTAGGCCAGTAATAGCTAGCTCTCATTATTTTCCAAGTAGTAGTTCTTGGGGCAAAATGACCTCTTGCTGCTCCATCATGAAACTCATGTAGCACCTTGTCAGTTTGATCATTATTAATGCATCTTAACAACACACCATTAAAATCTTTTCTGAAGAGGATATTATTAACTAAAACATAAGGAATATACTGCAGTCTAAAATATCTTCTCTTAGCTCTATCTAAACCTATTGGACATTCACCAATTTGTAAAAAATGAGTCATGTCATTAACCCAACCTATTCCAACTATTGTTGTATCATCCTAATGTTCATCTTCAATGATCAGAAACACTTCTTCTTCCTTCTCTGTTTCATTTTCAGACCTAGTAGCAAACTATTCACTGAGTCCTCTACCTCTAATAAGCTTGGTTATCTTGATATCTATGTCATATTCCATGACTTTGGTAATCCAACCAACCCTTTTCTCATTAACATCTTTACCTAACAGAAACTCTTTCACACCAGGGTGAACAACCATCAAATGTACCTTATTGTTAGAAATAAGATGCCTAAATTTCTTGAGACTCTTGACCACTACAAGGACATGTTTTTCAATGAAGCTATATGATGCAGAGTGTGCAGCAGAAACGTTTAAAACAACAAAACATATCAAACCACCAAAGTGGTTGAACCATTTGTAATCCTTGAACCTCCAAGTTCATTTAACCATTGAACCATTTTCACTTTGTTGAATCGGTGAACCAAATGAACCGAATGAACTCTTTGAATCTTTTAAGTCGGATGAACTCATTGAACCAACCAAACTAAATGAACTTTATGAATCTGTTGAACCTGTGAACCCATTGAACCGGTTCAACCGACGGTTCAACCACATTACTATCGGCCTACTTGAAATTTATTCCACCGATGCCCTTGTCACTCCGATGACCCTTCGACTTAGCATAAACATGATATGACTTGCTATTTTTGGTTCTTCTCACTGTTATTACCAATCATTCCTTGCATATTACGAAATGCACATTCTCTCATGCAACAACGATATACTTTGTAGGATACTCACAAAATGGTTCTTGCATACAAATGTGATAGATACATGAATTGCTTCTTCTCTTACATTAGTGATATACACAATGCTTGTATGTTCAACGAACAACATGAACTCAACCCAATATGAACTCTTATGCATACATCACTTCGCATGATACACACAGAATGCTTCCTCATACAAATGCAATATTTACACAAACTATTTCGACATACAAATGTAGTATACTCACAAAATGCATATTTGTTGATACAACACAAGATTCCCACCATTAATTGTTTTTGTCACTTGTAACCAAACACACTACATAGAAATCACAAAACCCTACCGAACAGAAAGAAATCTAACAACACGGAGGTCATTCCACTAATTTCAAAGAAATCTTAACCAGTGGAATGACTCCAAACTACATTCCCGTAATTAGACCCAAAAACAAAATTTCTTTGATTCCTCATAAATTATACATACAATCTATTCTTCCTCTCTACTCTCTTTGTCTATCTTTTTCTATGAATACAAACTTGGCTATTTAACAACTCACATCTTGGCAGTTACACACGGTGGAAATGAACCACCACTGCCGAACAGTTACATTTCTTGTTCGGTTACAATTCTTTAATGACAACTTAATGACACGTATACAGTCTCCCAATATGGCTCGAAGGCCTTACAATATAACGTTTGCATAGAATCTTCTAGATTCCCAGTGTTTTGAAGTGCTCCTACACCATACAACCAACCAACAAAATTTCCAAGTCCCTTGGAAATGTACCTGCAACAAAAACCTTTTTCTGCATCTCTTCTGGCTTTATCTTCAGTCTCCTCAGCTTCAAGCTTCCAATCTTTAGATCAGTGGAATGGTGACCAACCAACCAACAAAATCAAACTACCACCTTCTTCAGAGCATCTTTAGGCTCCTTCTACTCCCATCAGTGGAGTACTCTTCAGGCTACAACATCAAGTGCTTCATCAGTCAGGTATCCATCTTTCTCACTGCTTCATAACACCAACTCACCAAACCATCCATCCTACCCAACAACAGATTCTAGTGATGTACCTACCACTCTCTCCTCAGTGGCCTCTCTCTATATCCTTATCTAGCTTAATCTCTATTGGAGAATGGTCATGATAGACCTCATCTTGTTTGCCCACACACACAACCTCAGAAACCTCTGATCTATAGCTAGATGGAACAAGCACCTGCAACCAAACAACTTAGCAACACAAAATAATGGTCACCAACACAATTCTTCAGCTTTTATTCAGTTCTTCACCTGCCTTCTCAGTGACAGGAAACAAATCCACACCTTCAGATACCAAATCTCTCACCAGATCTTTCACCAGCTCTGAGACCAATTTGATGCAAAGTGTGTAGCGGAAACGTTTAAAACCGCAAAACATATCGAACCACTGAAGTGGTTTAACCATTTGTACTCCTTGAACCTCCAAGTTCATTTAATAGTTGAACCATTTTCACTTTGTTGAACTGGTGAACCAAATGAACCAATTGAACTCTTTGAATCTTTTGAGTCAGATGAACTCATTGAACCAAACGGACTAAATGAACTTTATGAATCCGTTGAACCCATGAACCCGTTGAACCGTTGAACTAGTTCAACCGACGGTTCAACCACATTAGTATCGACCTACTCGAAATTTATTCCACCGATGCCCTTGTCACTCCGATGACCCTTCAACTTAGCATATACATGATATGACTTGCTATTTCCAATTCTTCTTACTGTTATTACTAGTCATTCCTTGATATTATGAAATACACATTCACTCATGCAACAATGATATACATTTGTAGGATACTCACAAAATGGTTCTCGCATACAAATGTGATATATACATGAATTGCTTCTTCTCATACATTAGTGATATACATAGTGCTTGTATGTTCATCAAACAATATGAACTCAACCCGATATGAACTCTTATGCATACATCACTTTGCAGGATACACACAGAATGCTTCCTCATACAAATGCAGTAATTACACAAACTGTTTCGACATACAAATGTAGTATACACACTACACATAAATCATACATAAGATTCCCGCCATTAATTGTTTCTATCACTTGTAACCGAACACACTACACATAAATCATAAAACCCTACCAAACAGAAAGAAATCTAACAACATGGAGGTCATTCCACTGATTTCGAAGAAATCTTAACCAGTGGAATGACTCCAAACTACATTCCCGTAATTAGAGCCAAAAAACAAAATTTCTTTGATTCCTCATAAATTATACATACAATCTGTTCTTACTCTCTACTCTCTTTATCTATCTTTTTCTACGAATACAGACTCAGCTATTTAATGACTCACATCTTGGCAGTTACACATGGTGGAAACGAACCACCACTGCCGAACAGTTACATTTCTTGTTCGGTTACAATTCTTTAATGACAACTTAATGATACGTATACAGTCTTCCAATATGGCTCGAAGGCCTTACAATACAACATTTGCATAGAATCTTCCAGATTCCTAGTGTTTTGAAGTGCTTCTACACCACTATACCTTTGTTCATACTCCTCCAGTCCTTGACTAAAAAAGCAATTGGCTACTCAAAGCCTTCACTTTGCTGTTGTAATAGAATTGTAGAAATTATATCTATACTGCCATAAGCATACAAAATGAAGCCTTTTGAGAAATTGAGATTTACCAGAGTTGGTGCAGCTGATAATGCTTCCTTTATGGACTCAAAGCTGAGTTTACCCTCTTTTGTCCAACTGAAAACTACATTTTTCTTTAACATAGAGGTCAATGGCTTCAATAAATTTGCAATGTCAGGTATAAATCTTCACAGAAAATTAATTCTGCCAATAAAACTTTGCAGCCCTTTCTTGTGACTTGGTAAAGACAGCTCCAAAATAGCTCTCACTCTTTCTGTATCAATGGTAACTCCCTCTTTTGACACAATGTGTCCTAAAAGCTTGCCTTCATGCACAACAAAAATGCATTTCTTGGGATTGAGAGATATCCCAAACTCTTTACATCTCTCAAATACTTGTTTCAGGTGGGATAAATGTTTAGCTGCATCCTTTGAGAAAATTGTGATGTCATCAAGGTACACAAGTACCAATTTATAAAGTAAACCTTTAATAGCCATATCCATAGCTCTCTGAAAAGTAGAGCCAGCATTTGACAGGCCAAAAGGCATCCTTTTGTAGGCCATTGTGCCCCATTTTGTGGTAAAAGCAGTTTTAAACTGATCTTCCTCTTTGACTAATACTTGATTATAACCGGAATATCCATCAAGTAAGGAGAATCTTTCTGAACCAGCCACTACTTGCATAATTTGCTCCATTGAGGGCAGCGGGTAGTGGTCCTTCAAGGAGGCTCTATTAAGATCTCTAAAGTCAACGCATAGCCTAATCTCTCCATTCTTCTTCCTCACAAGAACAAGATTAGAGACCTAAGAAGTATGCTTGATCAGAAAAATGATATTTCCCTCGATCAGCTTGGTTAATTCCTTAATCATTAGAGGCTCAAGTTTTGGATTTAAAGGCCTTTGTTTCTACCTTACAGGTTTTGCATTTGGCTCTAACTCTATAGTATGCTGGGCAATATGAGGGTCAAACCCCTTTAAGTCTAAGTATTCCTAAGAAAACACAGCCTTAAATTCTTGACAAAGAGCAATAAAAGCTTTCCTATCCTCAGGTGAATAGATTTTACCAATTTTGAGAAGCTTACCTTTACAAATTTCTAGCTCCTCGTAATGTTCTTCTTTGACCTGCATGCTAGTTTTGCTCTTTTTTTCAGTTGATCATCAGTACCAAAAAATGGATTCCAAGGTTACCAACCCTCTGGGTAGCTTATTAGTCCTTAACTGAACAACTTGATCATTACCATATTGTTGTTTGAGTTTGTTCTGATTCATCACAGAGAACTCATCCTCTTCTAATAGAAAACACAAAACCTACTCATCACTCTCAAACACCTGCCAATGAATGTTATTGTTAGGAATAGAGGGTCTATCAACTATCTTCACATGAGGCTATACCTTTTCCCTTTGAATATCACTAGGGATATTGAATTGAGCCCCAATTGCACATAACCTATATGCATGATTGTTCTAATTTCTTGGAATAGAGATTAGATTGAAAGCATCAAACTCCTTAATCATATCCCATACCCTATGTTTATAGCATTTCAAAACATCATTGTTTGTAACATGCAGTCCTCTCACCTGATTCACAATAAGTTCGCTATCCCCATATACCTGCAAACAACTGATTGTCCTCTTCCTTGCCCACTGTAAACCTTGAATCAACCCTTTATACTCAGCAATGTTATTTGTACATGAAAAAGCAAAACATAAAGCAGAATAATATCTGTCACCTTATGGAGACACAAGCATTGCACCACCACCAGATCCATTCCTATTCCTAGAGCCATCAAAGTACATTTTCCATACCTCATCTTTCTATTCTATCTTCTTTTCTGCACTCTTTACAAGGTTTGGAATTGTTGTTTCAGGTTCGTGTAGCATATAGACCCCCATACCACTTTCTTGAATGTGTCCCTTAGGATCATCTACAATATTTTCTAATGCCCACTCCTTTAACAACACTTCTGGTATACTTTCAGCTTGAAGTTCTTGAGTAGCAACAAACTCAAGATCATCAGAAATAAAATAATTTGCATTAACAACACTTGGCACATAAGGCTCTATGTGATCCTTGGTAAGCAATTCAGACTTTATGGTCACTTTTGTACCATATCAGGTCCTAAAAACATGTGGGACCAATCTAAGGATAAATATCCTCCTATCTTGGCTGTGAACTATCTTGACAAACACATGGCAAAATAAGGAGGTACATCTATGATGAACACCTCTTGGGAAATAGAAACATTTGGATAGGTATGCAAAGTGAGACCTAGATCTTTTATCACACCTACAGTGTTGATAATTGTACCATCTAGCTGGAGCACACCCTTCTCAATGGGCTGGTATTTCAATCCTAATTGGTTTGCAATCTATTTTGGCATTACAGAACTACTTGCACCACTATCCACCATGCAATTATGTACCAACTTGTCTCCTATTATTAATGACACATAAAACGGAAGTGGTTTAGCACTCTTATTTGGTTGTTTACTGTTGTCTTGGGATGAATTGGTAAGGACAACCCTAGCTGGGTCAACAGTTGGATCATTTGACACTTTTAAATCAGACAAGGTAGATTGTAACATGTCTTTTTGACCGGGGATGGCTAAGGAAGCCCACATAGATATTGTCACATTCATTTTCTTCATATTTTCAATGATATTAAAAGGTGAAGTGATGTTTACCTTTTGATGTGACTTTGCAGCAGCAATATCAGCCTGAAAATGAGGTTGTTCCCTAGCAGTTGTTTGAATGTTCCTTTGCAAAATATGGGGAATTTGGGATGTAGAAGGATCAGCAGGTCCTTTTCCTTTGTTCGCTACTTGATCTATCTTGTAACCCCTCTTTTTAGCTCTTGTATTCACTGCAACTGAAGTATCTTCTCTGTTCACACCACAAAACTCATCTCCCTGCCAATTTAGGAAGGTGATATCATTCTGAGGCTATTCTTGCTACTGTACAACCCCATCATTAGGTGTGTTTAGCTGTGAAACTACAACATTTTGTACCATTAGAGCCTGATTTATCACTCCATTTGAATAGGTTGCCTGACTGTGTGGCTGATTGTAGGGAAAACACCATTCATACTTAGCTACAATGTTGTTCTGAATAGGGACAAGGTCTCTAACTACATTAATGGGTGCAGGATTGTAAGGCTAGAAAGGCCTTTGGTTCACATTCTGCCTAGCACCCTGGTAATTGCTTTGATATGGCGGCCTATTGGCTTGGTATGGCTGGTTTTACCCTTGATAAGGCTGATTTTGCCCTTGACTGTGTGGCTGATAAGGTTGTCTATTCTAGGACTATTGTTTTTTGATATTCACCAGCTCATTCCCAAAAGTTTGCAGGATGTTCTCTATTTTCTATTAGCTATTTTTAATCTCTCTTAACTCTTGTGATGAGCTGGAAACAGTAGTCTCAGGATTGGCAGTACTTGGCAATGCTGCTACAATAGGTAAAGGGGTAAAAGACAGGATCGACAAAGGCATTGAAGCTTGAATCTCAAGAAAAAATGGGCACTAGTGGTCTAGGTGCTATTTTCCCAGCCTGAATCAAGTTGTTTTCTGCTCTAATAGCTATTTCATATGCATCAGGTAAACTTGTACCTCCCATTGATTGTATCATTACTGAAATGTCACTATTTAGAGCTTTCAAAAAATACAGAAATGCATATTCTGATGAAGGCCTCACTGTGGAAGGAATCTTGTTCCACGTCTTCTAAAACCAAAAATTGACATCCATCATTTACTCCTGGGGAGCTCTCTTTATTGTAGTCAAATGTTCAACTAACGATAAGTTATCAGACTTATCACCCAGATCATCCCAAGTTGCAATGGTTTGCACTGGTAAAATCCTGAACCACTGTAATGCTTTTCCTTTAAATGAGGTAGCCAGCAACCTGATGGCTACATTTTCTTGAGTTACATGATGAACACAACATAGAGAAGCTACGTCTCTAATGTGTTCGATTGGGGTAGTTTGATCCTCCCCAGCGAAATAGGGTAGGCTCTTCAAAGATGCCATGGGAATATTATCATGCACTATCAAGTTCAAAGGGATGCCCCCATCAAAAGCCACAAATGGCTAATTCCTTTCCATTGGAACAGTTGGAGGTGGGTTTGCTTGAACTGGTATATGAACTGTAGGTACTACTGGTCTGAAACTTGGTGGGGTTGATTAGATTCTTTTTGAAACTGGAGTCCTTACCATAGTTCTACTTTGTCTTCTAGGTGGAGACAGCTACAAATAATCAAAGGAATTCAAACTCCTAGTTTGTATTTATCTCATAAAAAATGTAACAACACTGATCTACTTGTCCTTTCCTAGTATGAGTCGCCAGATATGCAGAAAACTACCTCTTAAAGGCCTAAGAATACTGGTAGCATACCAAAACCAGCAAAATGATTGAAATGTAAGCACTGTTCAGACTCAAACAATCCCACTGGGTGTGCCAAAAAATTTTATCACCTAAATGTGCACCCTACTCTAATTTGCAGAAATTAGTCTATTTGGTGAAACATGGGAAGACCTCTAAAGCTATGGGTCACTTTATGGCAGAGGTCAACCTCTGGAGAAGACCAGCTTTCTAACTTTGTATCCCCTAAAACTTTACTATTCTATGACCTTGACAAAGAAAAGGGTAAGAAAAACTCTGCTCTACAACTGAAAACTTAACTCTAAGGGTGATACACCTATCTTAAATGAGGAATATGAAAATAATAGCTCAAACACTTGCTAATGTGATTGAAATAACTTTTGCACAACCTATCAGTTATACCTCTGCATAAATATTTCACAAACAGGTCAATAGTTGCAGAAATTTTAAGAGGAAAAGTAATTTCACACTTAATTTTTAACGCATAACCAGACACGACTTGTAACCTGCATAAGTACTTTCTGCACAAAGGCTCTTTTCCAGGACAAAATTAAGAGAAAATAAACTTACTTCATAGTTAACTCCATCAAATCAGATAATGAACACAAAATGCATAAGATAGATAGGCACAACTTCCAATCAGCGATCTCCAAGGTTCTCTCTATATATTATATCAAGTAAACAAGTAACATGAGTTACAAATCTTGCCAAAATCTAGAGCAAGGATCAAAAATCACAAGTCTCTATAAGTAGCATAATTAGAACTAACTCTAATGAGTCAATCAATAGTGACTATATCCATCTAAGTGTTTTCCACCAAAGCAGGCAAACCAAACTGATTTAGGTTGGATGCCCAGAAAAAGCCTCAAATCTAGGACCTAAAACCTCTCCAAACATGTGCAAATTACAAGAAAAAGTCCATTAGGACTTAACCAAACATTATGGCTCATGAGAAAAAGTCTAAAAAGGACTCTAAAAGGCAATAAATCCCTCCTAGATACTCTCCAAGTAGTTAAGACAACTACTAACTATCAACATGACCTATACAAACACTCTCTCCTCAAGGCAGAAAAAGATGCTACAACAAAGGCATGTGTCCACCACATCCTTGCAATTCAAGTTGTACAAGCTCCACAACAATCCTTCAATCCCCTTTGCATTAAAAAGATAACAACACCCTTAAATGACTTATAAGATCATCATTTAAGTTTTATTGTTTTACATTTTCTTGTATGTCTAAAGAGAACTAAACATGAATGTAATAAAAAGCACCGAAGTGTACACTCTAATATAAGGAAGTAAAAAGACTTAATAAAGTCTTCACATCTCTCATGGCCCCTTCGTGGCATTCTCCTAGGGCTCACAAGTCATTGAGTCTTGACCATGGCTTAATCAAAAGATATGCAATGGAAAATAAAAATGCAAAAGGAAGAAAGGCCCATCAGGCACTTTAGGGCTTTGAAACCCTTTTGGACAAAAGCCATTTTGTAACCCTCATTTTGCACTTCTTGTTTTCTTGAAAAGTTGCTCTGTTGTTTTCTTGCCGTCAACATGAGAGTTTGCTATTTCGGCCTCCTGTAGAGTGTTTCTATGTCTTCTCACCAGCATCTTTGACTCTTTCCACTCCAAAAGCTGAGATAAGTTCAATGAGCTCATTTTCTGGAAAATACTGCAAAATTAAATCATTTTCCCATGATTTCTTGTAGCTTCTTACCACTGTACATGCTATAGAACTTTCATTTTGTAAGGTTGTCTCTTTCTGAGGTATGGCAAAGTGTATTTTCTTTATTTGCACATCTTTTTCTGTCTCTTCAGTTAGGGTTTCAAGAAAATAATAAACCCTTACCCTATACTAAACGGCCATGGACCAAGCTACTCATTCTAGCTTACTCCTGCAATGAGAAGGCACTTTGTGAAAAATGGAAAACAAGGGTTTTCTTGTAGGAAGATTTTTTGTAGAGGGTTTCTCAGCTGTGCCTTATTGCCATTTTTCTGATGTCCCTTGGCACTTACTTCTATATACATGAAGTTTCTGTAGGATACCTCTATATTTTGCAACTTAGAGTTTTTTTTCCAAAACCCTAGTTGTGTTCTTGAAAAGTTATAACATAGATATAAGCTTCACTGTGATCTTCTTTGTAAAATAAAGCTCCTATATGAGTTTTCCTGACTGTTGTTTCTTCAGTTCTGGCTATGAAGAAATGCAAGTCTTGTTGATTTTCCTTCTCTGGAAAAGTAACAGCATTTTATTTTCTTTGTAGATCTATCATTTTAAGAAGCAACTTCATGAATGTCTCTGCCTTCTTCATTTTTTAACATGACTGATGCATCTTGCAATTTTCCATTTCTACTTGATGGTTTCTGACAGTCATTAGATGGAAAATCTTAAAGTAACTGCTCCATCCTATTATAGCCATTTCATGACTGTTAGTGCTATCCATTACTTGTTGCTGAAAGGTTCCATTATTTTCTTCACTTAGTCTTATGGTAGCTCTCAATAACACAACTGGGGTTTTGGAAATAGTCCTCATGGTTGTCTTCTTCATATATCACTGAGGGCTCTTACACTGTTAAAAAGGTATGACTGCATCTATCCTTGTCCTTCAGAGATTTGACTATCTCTATTGTGATTACTACAGGCATTACTTCAGATATTAATGCTCCATATATTTCTTGAAAGGTTTGCAAGGCCTGTGGTTATCATTTATGAAAAATCATTTGTGAGCTGGAGTTGACACTACCTTTCACTCCTTGCTATTCCTTTCCTGACCACTTAACTATTTATGATTGCTCTTGTCTTGATAGACTACTATCCTACAAATGCTTGTTGTTATCTCTTCCCTATTATGTTGTGACAGTCATGCTTTACTGTATATACAACCATTTCTATCATCAGTTTTTCTTTCATTCTATAGCACTGCTCCTCTTGTCCATGATTGATATAAGTTGTTCATCTTTACTACTTCTATTACTATTATTACAATCATTCCATTAACTATTTTTTGATGCCTTTGTGTTTGTTCCCTTATTATGACCTTCACTAGTCCTTGTGACTATTTGTGACCATTGCTAGCAATGTATTGTTGTCATCTTTTACACAAACCGTAATGACCTATGCACCCTACAAAGAGCAACCTCAGACCCACAAAAAGACTAATGTAGACTTGTCTCTTGTGGTCTGACTGTTGCTACACCTCTTAGAAAAAACCTCTGCTAGTCCTTTAGACCTGCTTCATTGTTTACTTGTGCATTGGAAACCCAATTTACTGTCATTGTGACTACATCTATGTGACTACTATGACTATATTGCCTGTTGTCTTTGTCTTTGTTTAGGGATGCATTGTATTTTTCTATCTTATCCCCTTACAAGATGACTGTCATTTTCATTGGTATGACTGTTCATTGCCACTTCATCACCATGCTACTGTTAAGAGTCTATTGCTTTGTATCAAGGATGAATACCTCTTATTTCCTACATATTGTCATGCCTCTGTAGATGTTCTATACTGTCATGCTTTTTTCCATCATTGAAACAACAGTTACTCACTATTTTCTATATGAACTCGATAGACTGTCTCTCCCCCTTCTATTTGCATTTGTCCTTTTGAGATTGTAAACTATCATAGACTATTACTATGGCAAACTTATAACTGTTATCTGCCTCTTTGTTGTCCTCAATGACTGATAGATAATAATCTTCTCAAACATTATGCTCGTACAGGACTAGAAGATGGTGGTCCAGCTACACTTAGTGATTGCCAAATATGTCTGTCACACCATTTGTTTGCTACATTAGCATTCATTGTTCACTTGTGATCTCTGTAGCACCCTCACATATTCACAACTGTAGCTTTTACCTGAAAGGCATTATTAGTGTAGCATTTACTCTTTATGGCTTGAGATTATTATGACTATATCAATGAGACTTATAGTGTTGAACCTTCTTGTCAGGACAACTATGAGATTGTCTGATAGTGCTTTCATAACAGAGATGAATATAATATCTGTTGTTTGATTGTCTCTTGACATTTTTTGACAGTCCTCTGTTGGCTACATGACTATGCCTTAAGAGAGTTCCTCAAGTGACTATCTCTTGAAGATGTTTAACTATCCTTCATTGAAAATCTTTCATCACACAGTCTATCTTAGTATTACTCCCTGTACTGAATGTGGATAGCTCTGATAGCAATCAGAATCACCTAGTCTGTGACTGTCCTAAAAGGTACACTATCCTTGGCTGAGATGCATGATTGTACCTTATAAAAGTATATGAATAGCTCTTATTATGTAAGTTGATCCTTATTTCTGTTGAACTAGTATATGAGATCTGTCTCACTATTTATGAGCTGGGCTCAACCCTTATGGGAGCCACATTTTCTCCACTCACAATGTAACCTGATGAATCAAATAGAAAACTAATTACACCTGAATCTGTATATGAAGCAACCTTGTTAATAAAAACAAATGCATACCCTGGATGCGTTAGATAACTTTACTAGTTCTCTGGAACATTTATGGTATGCATGACTGATTTTATGCATCTTGTTGAAAAGCCTCTACATGCATAATGAATGTAGTCAGTCATTGCTTAGAGAAACATTGCTCTAACACCTTATCTCATCTTTTGTAGGGAAAATAGGGCAATGGACTAAGAAAGCTCAAGTCAACAACTCCATTGGCCAGACAGACTAGTCATTCAGGCAATGACTGGTTACCCTCATTCTATACTTCTTTATTTACTTTCATTACTTATTCATGTATATGCTTTTTCTCAATTTGTATTGAATAAGCGAAAGCTAATCTCACGGCTTGTGTGAGACCACTAGATATTTTTTCATTCAATAAAGATTACTTTTCTCTATTATATGCACTTGTGTCAATGCAATAATCCATTACAGTTTTTTGTAATTCTTTTCCTAATTTTTCTTATACAATTGAATGTAACATTGGAAAGTATAAAAAATGAATCTCACTTCCCTATTTAAAACAATGAGCTCTACCTGATTGAGCTGGAGTGAAAATCTAGGTAACAATTAGCTTCTATGCAAGAGGGTCCCAAATCTTGCATCCTTTCACACCATAACTATACCCGATGAAGATACATTTCATAGCCTTGTTCTCTAAATTTCCTTACTTCTCCTTTGGTACATGTGCATATGCATGTCAACCAAAAACTTTAAGATGTCTCAGTGAAGTCTTGTACCCCGACCATGCCTCCATAGGCATTTTATCAACAAGTGATGATGTAGGAGACTTGTTAATCAAGTAGCAAGCAGTAGCAATAGATTCATCCCAAAACCTTTGTTCTAGACCAACACCACTAAGCATACTCCTAGACTTCTCCATCAGTGTCCTATTCATTCTTTCTGTAACTCCATTCTATTGTTGAGTATAGAGTTATTTCTTGTCTCTGAATGCCACAATCTTGATAGAATTTATCAAATTCATTAGAGAAAAATTCACCGCCATTGTCAGTCCTCAAACATTTTATTTTCTTTCTAGTTTGCAACTCAACCATTTCTTTAAATTCTTTAAATTGACTAAAAACTTTAGATTTATTATTTAGAAAATATACCCATGTACTTATGCTATAATCATCAATAAATGAAACATATGTGGATTTCACAATGGAAGGAACATCTACAAGACCAAACACATCAGAATGAATAAGATCCAATGCACCACAAGATTTATGAGAACTTGATTAAAACTGAATGTGGTTTTATTTACGTTAAATGGAATGCTCACAAAAATCAAAATCAAGATTACAATAAGTCAACCCTTCAACAAAGTTTTTTATTTTTCAAGGTCCTTAGACTCTTTTCTCCTATGTGGCCTAATCTCTAGTGCCATAACATAGTCTTATCTGTAGGAGATTTTGATTAAAAAGAAAGAGCACCCTTAGGTACCCAGAAGCCACAACCATCCACTAAAAATGAAACCATCTACTTTTCCAATGAAGTAGTCACAGATTGTTTTTCACAAAAGTACTATTGTACTCAATAGTGCATGCATCAAGCTTATACAATGTGCCAAATCTGAGACCTCTAGCAATCACCATAGCACCTCTTACCATCTTGCATCTTGAATCAAAAAAGACTGCTTGTACACTCTCATCTATTAGTTTTCTCACAGATAATAAATTTCATGCTAATCCAGGGATATACAACATGCCATTAATCCTTTTTATTCTATCATAGGAAATATGATTTTAACTTCACCATGACTAACAATATTTAAATGAGAATCATCACCCAAGTACAACTTACCTCTATCAAATTCTTCATATTCAGAAAACTAATCTCTATTAGGGGTCATATGGAAAGATGCCCCCGAGTCAATTAACCATGCATCATTACTTGCATGAGTGGCCAAAGATGCAATGAATGCATCACCATATTCCTTCTTAGACTCAGAATTAGAATCAAATTTCTTTTTTTTCTTCTTCTTTTCTTCTTTACACTCCTTATAGAAGTTTCCAGGCTTACCGCAATTCCAACAAATAACTTTGGACTTTGTAGGATATTTGGATCTCCCTTTGGACTTGGATTTGTCTCGCTTCTCACTCTTCTTTCCTTTTTATTTAGGTCTTCCACAAACACTTAGGAATTTTTTGGCACTAATGGATACCTTCCTCTTCATTTCTTCAAAAAGAAAAGAGCCCACAACATCTTCAACTTTCAAGATAACAGCAGTACTCCCAATCGCCATAACAAGAGAATCCCATGAATCAAGAAAAGAAGAAAGCAAGATCTGACATCTCTCCTGCTCATCCATTTTTACACCAACTGATGTCAATTGAGCCACCAAGATATTGAATTCTTCTAGGTGGTCTGCAATTCATCCACCCTCTTCCATTTTCAAGGAATACAATTTCTTCCTCAAAAAAGTCTTGTTCACTAAAGATTTGGCTTGATGTATCTCACCGAGTTTCTTCCATAGTTTCTTTGCAGAGGGCTCTTCATGGACACTGATTAAAATAGAGTCTGTTAGGCATAATCTGATTAGAACCTTGTCTTTATAGTCCATAATATCAAATGCAACAACCAAAGTAGCATTTGTGGGTCTTGAAACATTCTCATCAATAGCATCCCACAAATCTTGATCGATTAACAGATCCTCCATCTTTAGCTTCCACATCTCAAAATTGTTACAAAATTTTTTTCTACCTCTATTCTCCTTGATGTACTTGTTGTTGGAATTAGGGAAGACAACTGAGAGGGGGGGTGACTCAATTGTCTCAAAACTTTAACACTTGCTATAATTAATTCTTCTCCACCACTTATTTATAGATCATTATTATAACCATGAAAGCATGAATCAATAGCACATGAGCAGAAACACAAATAACACACTTGAAACCAAGATTTTTAACATGGAAACATGGTTAAGAGAAAACCACGGTGGAGGTTAGTCCAAAAAAATTAATACCCTGTTAAAAGTATTACAAATGGGGAAGGCACATGCCTTCGAGCTCACTACCCAGAGCTCACTACTCAAAGAGGCTCACTGTCTATAGAAATGATTACAAGAAGATTACAGAGTGTTTGAATTGAAGAATAGCATCTACCAATGCAAGAATTCAGTTCCGGTTAGGTACATAATATTGATCTTACACACTTCATCCTTGCTCTGCCCTGTTTACTGTTCTGCCATGATCTGGTACTCAAATCTCTTCTCCTTCGCACTTTGTTTTTCCTTTTTCACACTTACTCCATCATCACATCGTAATCACACACTAAAACACTTGAATCCATCAGCTATATATATCCACATCAAGAAATTCAATCAATTGTAATCGACTTTCATAAAACTTAGAACATTTATTAAGCACTCTGCTCTGTCAGCTGAATCTATGCACAAATATCAATGCAAACCAAAAACTTGTGTGCCCAGATCATCAATCATGTCGGCCAATATCACTTATTATCACTAATTTCTTATCCAACAACTTTTCTACATCTAGACCAAGATCAAATACTAGGTCACCTTGTTCTTCTTCTGACTGTACTGACTAACTGGAACCCAATAATCAAATCCTTATACTTTTGAATCCTTTATCACCAGAGGCTAAATCTCTGGATTTAGATAGTCCTGACAATCCTTATCACTCCCTCAGATCCATAGCACACTATGATTTACTACTGGAGAGATCCAGACCAAGATATTGGACCCTGTCACATGCTCTATTTCTAACATCTAGACTTAGACAAATCCTCACTCTGACTTCCAATATGAACAAATTATGTAGTACAAATACGTAGGATAGAATTAGTTGCCATCAATGACAACACCTATCATGTGTAGCAGTGTCTCTTGCCAACAATCTCGCCCTTTGGTATTGATGGCGACACTTAGTGAAAAATGACTAAGTGTCGGAACAACTCCCACTTTCTATGTACACTTGCTTTTTATTGTTCTCCAAAGCTCCCCCTTTGCTGGATTCCTCATTTTTCATTGCTCTTCACTCCCCCTTTAACATCAGTGGAAAAGGGTGGGATCTACAAACCAAAAATTACACAAAAATTCTACACACCAGGCTGCATATGTACAAACAATCCTTAAGTCTTATTTACATAAACTTAAGTACATCACCAGAAATGTTCTTCAATCGTGCCATCTTGCTATCCCAGCTCTTCTTCATAGTGTTCAAAATTTAGATGTGGCCACTGAATAGGAATGCATGTGATTCTGCCATCCGCAGATCAATGGGGTCACTTGACTAAGTTGCAGCTTGGGCTTCAGTCAAAGCATTGAACATTGCTTCCATTTTGGGGGAAATTAGTCCCCGGAGCTCACTCATCTTGGCATCTATTCTCTCCATTTCTTTTGTCAATTTCTTTATGTCTTCAATCAAGTTGATCACTTGACCCTCCTTGCTTGCCACTGATGCTGTCATAGGATCAAAAGAATTTGATACACTAGATAATTTTTGCTTAGACACTTTTATTTTATCTTCAAGATGCTCCAAAACTTTAGGATAGGATAAACAAAATTTATATACATTTCCTTCTTCTATAAGAGCATTTTGAATACTCTTTACACTGGCATCCAACACCATTGTATCAACTCCAATCAAACCTTTAAGAGCATCAAATCTTTTATCATTGAATTCCTTTTGGACCTTGACCTCTGCAGACTTCTCTAAAGATTCAAAATGAGAGCTTACTGAGTTTATCAAGTTCTTTAACTATCCGGAGGGGGATACAGAAGAATCCCTCTGGTATGTTGGCATGATTTTCTCTAAAATCCTTGATGCCAAACCAAGTAGCTCACTATCTTCTATGTGGGACTTCAAACTGTCTTCTCTTGCTTTAGCTTCAGTAATGGAAGCTAGCTTTATCTTTTGTACCGGAGATAATGTGTCAAAATTTATTAGACCTTGGATTATGTCCTGATCTTCTTCAATTTGTTTGTCCCTTTCCAAAATTTCCTTTACTACCTCTGTAGTTTCTCTTGCCCAAGATGATGATGTGTCTATTTGATTTTTGTCGGTAGTGTCAACTGGATTGTCCTACCTGGGCTCTTCATCATCCTTTACAATCTCTTCTTCTTTATCATTTTTCTCCTTGACTTCTTCTGCTTCTTGGTCCTTAGCCTTTTTTGTTTCATGCTCTTCAATCTTCAATGAATCATCTTCAATTTGATCATCTGTCATCTTTACATCTTCCTTGTTTATTGCTTCCTCTTCTAGAATAGAGAAGTCATCTAACTCAGATTGTTGCTCATTGATTTTCAATTTTTCAACATCCAAAATGGAAGAGTTGACTCCATCATCAGTTCCTTTTACTTGATCTTCTTCCACCATTTCTTCATCTTTTTTATTCAATGCTTCTTCTTCTAGAAGGGATTCATCATCTACTCTAGTTTGTTGCTTATCCTTGTACAACTCTTCATTATTTAGAATTTCTGCATCCTTAGTATCAGTTGGTTCTTTTGTGACCACATAGAACTTGTTCTTGTCTAGTGCTTTTCTTAGAATTTGTTTAGTTTCTTGGACAATTTCCTCTATCTCTCCAATCATCAGCTTATTCATCCTAGTCTTGCTTCTGAATTCATTCTTGACTTCTTTGAAAATTTTGTCTGCTACTTTTCTGGAGATCACTGGGCACAAACTTGACAAAACATGTTCTCTTAACTCCATATCCTTTGACTTGGCAGCTTCTTTTCTGATTTCCAGAATGTCTCTTAAACTCTTGGGAACTTCTGACAAGATCTCTACCAGAGCTTGATTGAATACATTCAAGTATTTGATAGTAGCATCTTCCAAAAGTCTCTTGTCAGCATCATTGAAAAGATCATAAAATTTAGTCAGTGGCTTTAAATTCCCATCAGCGGTGATTGACTTAACAATGTTTTTCATAGAAGGAGTTGGATTCTCAACATTGGCTTCTGACTTCTGCTTCTTATTTGTCATCTTGCTTCTAGAATGCTTCTCTTTAGACACTTTGACTGCTTTGGTGCATGTGGCCTTCAGATCTTTAAGCTCATCATCTGAATCTACCTTTTCTTCATCCTCCTTTTCCAAACTGCCATATGGCCTTTTTGCCATTACTTTTGTTCTTTTATTTTCCCTACCAGATGATTTATCTTCTAGTTTCTCAGAATTGGTAGGTTTTGGGGAAATAGCCTGGGTAGTAGTAGAGCTTCTAGTGGTCCTTGGTACAGAGGAGGATTCTACTAGAGAACTTGCTTGATTCTTATCCTGCTTCTCCCTCTCAGCCTTTTCAATTCTTTCCCTAAATTGCCTCATAACTTCCTTGGTGAGGCCTAGGTTCTCAGCCAACTACTCAATTTCTTTCCTTACATTCCTTTTGGTTTCAAGTTGTCTGAGCTCAACATGCAGTTTCATACTTAGCTCCTCATATGTCCCAAATCTTTCAACTATTGTGTCCTTTGGATTGCTCAAAAGGTGTTGAGCATACATATTCAAAATTTTCTCATCTACCTCATACTCCATGGGCATGATCTAAACAGTTCTGGGCTCTACTACTTCCATTAAGCACTAATCAGTGTCCACCATAAAATAGATTTTATTCTTGTATTTCTCAATAACTGATTTAGGGATTCTTTCCCTAGAATGCATCATACTCTAAAAATTCTTGAAGTATCCCCAGATTACAGTTTTCTGTGCTTTAGAGTCACCAATGCTTTGTAGATGATCTCTTATCTGAATAGCAGTTGGCCTGTCATTAGTCCAGTGAACACCCTTTACTTTAGGCACCTCATTCATGAAGTAGAAAAATACACATATAACCAAAGAACCATATTTGAAGGTGTTTTTCTTGTCCTTCTTGCTTTTGCTCAAGTTCTCAATTAGTTGGTTCTGTAACAACTTACACAAGTCATAATATGCATTTTCTTTTAATATTTTGTATGTAGCATATATGGCCATTCCAGACATAGAATTCTCCCTACTGGATTGATAAATCTTGTAACCAATTACCATTGAAGCAAACTTAACATCCACATCAATAATGTCATTGACAGTCATTGCCCTTTTGTCAAATTTGGCACCAGTTGCATCAGTAATGGTCTGGATCTCACAGATTTCAGCATGGGTAAACCACCAGTTGAATTTAACCTAGTTACAATCTTGATAACATCCTTTGTAATCTTGAATGGTTTCAACAACCATATAAACTCATCATGCATTCAGCTCAAGACATTTCAAACCCACTCACTCTCATCAAATGTCAGAAATTCAATGACTTGTAGAAAATGTTTGCTTTCAAGGGCTTTGTATTCTGGTTTCAAATCATAATTATCATCCTTAAGGAAGTTGTCAAACAAATCCAGCAATTTTAGGTTCCCAAATTCATCTATGCTATAGTGAATGTATGCCCTAATATCCTCACAATGCAGCACTCTGTAAGGAACACCAAAAAATGCTCCTAATGGTTTGACTTCAATTGATTTGTGTGGATGCTTCTTAAATTTTAGTCAGAAATTTTAGTCAGGGCCTTTTAGTAATAGCAACAACATGAGGAGTAGCCATATCAAAAGATTACAGGTTCAAAGCTTTGTAGAAAATATCTTTTTCTTCATGGAGTTAGGGTTAGCAGGTGAATTCACCGATTGCACTTCAAATCCTTGAAATCTTAGTTCAGGTGCTCTTCTGCTTGAACTCTTCAAATACAAAGTGATTCAAATACTCAAATGAATGACTTTTTATCCTCCACAAAACCTAATTTGTCATTGTAATAAATTCTTTACCCTAAAACATCCAGTTACATTGTTTTTGCTTGCAGTCAATCTTCAATTGCTCCACAATCAATCACATTGTCTTCTTTTCTTCCAGAATTTGCTTCAACAGGTCTACAATAGGCTTTTCTAACTTCAATCATCGTGCAAGATTTAGGCACCCACTTACTAGTTAAGGGAATTTATTTTTCTATGTAGCTCCCCATGAGCCAGAGCTCCTAATTTAATTCCTAGAGGAATTGCTAGCACTAGATTCTGGTGCGAACCCATCATCATTGTTCATTGCACCTTTCTTCACCCATGTCTTATTCATTTCATTCTGGACCTTATTTACATCAACTTTTCTCTTCCCTTTGTCTTGTCTCTACTCATCTAATTTTCTATTTACTAGACGTCTTCTTTCATTATTCCTACTTCTATAGAATCTTGCAATATGACTCGATCAGTTACAATTGAAGCATACAACATTTCTTTGCCCGTTTGATTGATTTCCTCTTGATCTGCACTAATTAACCATATGTCCAAATCTATTGCATGCAAAGCATTTCCCATTGAAAGAATTGTCATTTCCTCTATTGTTAGAGTTATTCATTATCATATTTTTGCATTCATTGGATCTATGACCATACCTCTTACACTTGAAACATTGACCGAAGAAGGATGGACCACATTGGTTTACTCTACTTTTGCACTGAGTAGCTCTATGACCAAATTTATTGCAATTGAAACAATTTCCATTGAAAGCTGGATATCTTTGAGCATTAGGTTGTCTTACCGGAGGACTTCTAGGTCTTTTTCTCCCATTCCTTGATTGAGAATTTCTTTGTCTAGATCCAGAGCTTTCACCTTTCACATACCCAAGACCATGCTTATTGTAAATGGGAAAATCGGATTGATCAATTAATGATAAATAAACCCAAACATCAATGAAATATGCGAGTAACAAGAATAAACAAATGAAAGCACAAAACTTACAAACTTGTTACCCTGCAACTTCCATTGTTCGCCTATCTGTCCTCGACCTTGATGAAGAAGGTTGTTG
Source organism: Cunninghamia lanceolata (assembly GCA_027924645.1). NCBI lineage: Eukaryota > Viridiplantae > Streptophyta > Pinopsida > Cupressales > Cupressaceae > Cunninghamia > Cunninghamia lanceolata. The sequence continues at coordinate 7,407,198 of BSBN01000272.1, read as the reverse complement.
GCCCTCAGGGAGCTTGCTTCCTTGCTCGTTGATGGTGACAAGAACGGAACGGCTGTGTTATTTTGTTGTGTTGAAGAGCAGCCTCAAACACAGGGATAATGAAGGAGGATATATGACAGCTAGGATAATTTCGGCATTACGATGGTATGAAGAAGAGAATTGAGAAGAAGAAGATTCCCTAGAGGAATTTGGGCATTATGAGGATGCAAGAATCAAGTCCTTAATTGCTTAGAGAGGGGTCTTATTTATAGAGTTTCTAAAAAGAGAATGGAGGGTGAGGATCAATTGATGAAATCAATGGCTAGGAATAAAAGTGAATCTTTTATTCATAGTGGTGAATTAAAAATTCAGAGTGGAGGATAGTGGATGAGTTAAAAATTCAGAGTGGAGGATAGTGGATGAGTTAAAAATTTTGAGTGGAGGATAGTGGATGAGTTAAAAATTTATTTTTGGGAAGAGTGGAGGATAGTGGGGAACAATTGAATTAAGAATTCAATGAGTGGAGAATAGTGGGGGACAATTGAATTAAGAATTCAATGAGTGGAGAATAGTGGGGGTCAATTGAATTAAGAATTCAATTTTGGATAATAGAGGAATTAGCTAATTAAATATTAAGAATATTTAATTATATGTGCAACATGGTGAGGTGGAGGAGATGAGGTGGAAAGATGAGGTGGATTGATGAGGTGGATTTAGGATTTGAGACATTAGAAGAATTTAGGGATTTTAATTAAATAAAATGATTTTATTTAATTGTAGGATAATGAACCAATCAAACAAACTTATAATATTTATTTAATTGACAGAAGAAAATATGAATTAAGATAAATATTAGAATATTTACTTAATTCAACCTGAGCCAATTTTAGGTGTCTACATTTTGCCCCTCTTTGAAGCAATGTGTTTTATCACGTTGTTTCAAAGAATAAATAGTCTGATAATGATACATGCCCCAGTTTGCCCCTAGTACAGGTTATGATGATAGGATGCCCCCTCGGGAGATTGGACGAGGAGAAGGCAGTAGGCGTGAGACAGATAATCTCATGATAAGATATGTTGAAAGGAGATGAAATAGTTGAATGCAGAAGAAAGGGATGAATGATATGGAATGCAAGATAAAAATGATAACACACACAAGCAAGTAAGCAAGTATGTACAAATGATACAGGAATAACCAAGGTATTGCCCCTGTCGAGTGGTAAACCAATGATATAGGTCGATGATGTCTGGTTTTAGGAATGAGATATGTCGTATAAGACTCTGGGTCTGGTTTCGACAATATAACATCCTGTCTAAGACATTTGATATGATAATGATATAAAACAGTGTTGTCATGGTGGGGAACAATATATCCCTAGACCAACACGGCAGGTGTGTTGTCATGGCGGGGAATGATGGATCCCTAGAGCAACATGAAGGATAGTGTCTGGTTTTAGGAAATGAAACATGTTTTATAAGACTCGTGTGTTGGTCTGGTTTCGACAATGCAACATCCTATCTAAGACAATTGATTGATTGATTGATTGAGTTGGTTTACGACCGGACAAGGATCAAGACCATTGATTGTGATTGGATCATTTGACAAGATTGACTTGACTTGATTGACATGGATTAAGGATAGACTTGCAATTGGATACGATATGGATACGGATATGAGACACAATTGGATATGGTATGGATATGAGACGTGATTGGATACGATATGGATATAGATATGGATATTTGTCACCTTGATATAGCAAGTATTTTGAAGAACTTTCATCATTGGGCTTTTATTATGTTGTAAGAAAATACAAGCATCTAGGTATAATTGAACTGAGATGACCTAAGTATTACTTACATGGATTTTGATTTAGCAAGTTAATACAAGCATCTAGTCAAAATTAAATCTAGATGACCTGAGTACTTCTTGCATTTCAACAAACAAGGATTGCCCCTTTTCATGTTTAGATCTCAAAGTCCTCGATGATCTTTTGCCGATCATGTCGTTAAACAAAAGTCATCACATTACTAAAGTTTAATCCACAAGTAGTAGACAAAGAAAATAATCATGCCCCCATCATAGCATCTCTAGCTTTTGGCATCCTCGAGTAGCATAGAAAGGCATGATAGCATAAATCAAGACTCTTAATCTAACCAACACAAAACATTCTTGCATTTAGATGTGTCTTTTTGCCATAATTGATATGAGATTTAGCTTGAGTGTTTTAGTATGGTGTTCTATTTTGCCTTGGATAGGTTGATGTTTTTCGTCAAGATTTTTGTTTGGAAGCGGGCTTTGTTACTCTTGTTTGTCTAACAGAAGGTATCACAATCCTTATTGGTGGGACAGATGACAAGACATGGGATGGACAGGAAGTGGAGTGGACTTAGATGGATAGAAGGACTAGACATGGAACGGAGGGGAAAGTGGAGTGGACTCAGACAGATAGAAGGACTAGACATTGCACAAATAGGGAAAGTGGAGCCTCGGGGGCACATTGATAATGGCCTTGCCTACGTGACAACGCAGAGGCAGCATAGTTCAGGGAATTGGACCATGGATAGACTAGAGGATAGACGACAAGATATAAGATGGACAGGGAAGTGGAGCCTCGGGGGCACATTAAGAATGGCCTTGCCTACATGACAACTCAAAGGCAACGTAGTTCGACAAGAACCCTAGTGGACCTAAGATATGGATTAGATGAGACATGGTATGGAATAGACATGGATCAGATATGGAATAAATAAGACATGACATGGAATAAATATGGATTAGATAAGACACGATATGGATCAGATATGGAACATATAAGACATGAGATGGAACTGACATGGATCAGATATGGAATAAATAAGACATGATATGGAACTGACATGGATCAGATATGGATTAGATAAGACTAATGACAGGAACCACCATGGATAGGTAGATGTATGGGTGAATGGAACAAGTAGGTAGAGGGAACCAAGGATGTGATCTCCAAGTACTATGTCGCATAAGAATAATGTGCCCCATTATAGGTAGAATGTGTAGGATTGTTCATGACAATGCTAATGACGATAGGAGGATGAGAGGATAATGAATGATCTGCATGGCTTGGAGGGATAAGGTATGTCAAGAGACATCTAGAACATTTGTCAACATTGTGCCCCCAATCTTTATCAAGACCAAATAATAGAGGAAAGGAAGATTGGATGGATGGATGGGACAGGATAGGAAATGGAATGAAAGGAAACTAGTAGGAGAAAAGTGATATGCCGATGAGACAAGGTGCCCCCAAGTGTAGGTGACCTAGAAGATCAACTTTACACATGACACCTGTTTGCCAGGTTTTCATCACGGTACTTATCCAAGGTGCTTGTTTGCCAAGTTTTCACCATTGGACGAAGGGATTTCTCTTTACTTTTTTCATTTTTTTTTTGTTTTTTTGTTTTTGAATATTTAGATAGGAGAAGGTGGATATGGAAAGACTCAAGTATAGAGTTCCTGGAAAGGTGATAGTCCTGCTAGATAGATACTGTCAAATGGACAATGTCAAGTGTTCTCACAGATGTTGGTAGGGGATCGTATGAAAGTGATATGGCATAGGTAGATAGTGGATTATGATGCAGAATATGGAGGGAAGGCTTATGCAAAAGCATGGACCATAGGAATAGGATGAGGAAGATGTGTAAGATAATAGTAGAAGGAAGGGGAGATGGAGGTGTATGAAAATGTTGTGGAATGGAAGGGAATCATGACCAATGATTGCACATAACATGGTAAACATTGAAGCTAGTGATGGGAAAGTAGTGTAGGAGGCAACAGAGACTTTTGCTTGTGGATGAATGATTTAGGAATTTATGGACCCACATAGACTTAGTATTTTTCTTATTTTTGTTTGCTATGTGGGATGGAAGAATTTCAGACTTATGGATGGAATGGGAGAAAGTGGATGGTTGAGATTCTTGAGAGGTGGATGCCTCATGTAACTTTAGGGTGTTTTGCTTGGGTACCCAAACCATTTTGCTTTTAGATAGTACCTATGAAGGTAGGGGTTTGGGTGTATGCAGCTATTGTGCAGCTGTTGGAATAATCATTTGTTGCTTGGGGACCCAAACCTTTTTTCAATTTAGCATTGAGGTGTATGGGTGTATGCAGCTTTTGATGTGGATAATGCTTTGATTCTTGGCTTTTATATCCTAGGTCATGAGGACTCTTAGGATTTTTGACTTTATAGGTAGAGGCATCCACATATTTGTCATTGAATCCCCGTGGGATGGTAGAAGTGAGGTTGGTGAAAGCTCCTTGTTTAGACCGTATGTGCGTTTGTCGGCCATGATTGGGATATTTAGAAGATTTATAGAGGTATGGATAGGGTGTTGGAAGAAGTGGTGGTAAAAAGCATGGAGGGGTGTTAGGAGTTGGAAGTAGCGGAGGTATATTGGATGGTGGGATATTAGGAGTTGGAAGTAGTGGAGGGAGATTGGATGGTGAGATATTAGGAGTTGGAAGTAGCAGAGGTAGATTGGATGGTGGAAGGTGTATAGTCAAATGCTTTTGGGATGTGTATGAAAAAGGAGGTGGGATGGCAACATATGTTTTGGGAATATGATAGGATTTGCAATGGAAAGTCGTGGACTTTGGAGGAGTGGAGGAAGTACCAACATCTCGAGTTTGCTCACCTTGGGGTATGTATCCTAGGCCATATGAAGGAGGAGGAACATTCACATGGACGGGCTCCAAAATACCTTGTTCATGAAGGCCTAAGCCTTTACCTTGATAGTGCATATTCTGGAGTATGCGGTGGACAGCAGGATTATGTATAGGTGCACTAGCAGCGAGTTCTATATTGGATGAGGAAGATACGATAGAGGATAATGGTTGTTGGTGTTCTAATAAAGAACATTCACGCATGAAGGTAGTAAGACCAAGGATATATGGTGGAGGATTTATAGCTTGGTCAATAATGGATGGTGAAGGATCATTACTAGTTTGATCTTCTACACTTGCTTGGGAGGCAAGTGTCTCATCAAGGGAAGTGGAAGTTGTTGGATTTTGGGTAGGACTAGATGGGGTGATAGGCTTAGGACCATGCAACACATAGAGTGGGCTTAGAGGATCATCATGGTCTGCTTGATTGTAGATAGGCGCGTCATCATAGATGGGATCTTGATCATAGATAGGAATTAGCGTGATGGGATTAATGTTCTCTTGTATAGATTCTGTATCAGCGATAATATCTTGATCATAGGAGAGATATAGGTTATGTATATGGTCTTGCTCATGTATATGATCAAGTTGCTCATGGATAGCTTCTTCATCAACAGTAGTATCTTGATCCTGGAAAAGATATAGGCTATGCCTGGTGGGAAATTGGATCTCTTGCTCATGTATAGGTATAGGATCAATGAAGAGATAAAGGTTATGCAGGGGTCAGATGGGAATGTTTTGATCTTGGTTTAGACAAGAGGTTAATGTTTCCACATGCTCTAAAGCGTGCTCTTGACATAACTCTTGGGTTGTTGGAGTTGAAGCGGAGGTAGAAGACTCTTGGATAATGTCTTGGTTGACAATATGGATGTGTGATGGACCTTGCCTTTGGTGCATGGTAGAATGTTCTTTGATAAGCTCAAGGGGTTGCGAATGACATGAAGGGGTTCTAGAGTTTGACCTGGCATTGGAAGAATCTTTGGTAAGGTCAAGGACTAGAGTTTGGGGACATGGTTGACTCTCTACGAATAGCCCTTGGAGCACATCCTTTGTAGTTGAATGGGTAGATGAATGAAGGGATGGATGAGTGGATTTGGAGTTCTCTCTAGCTTTGCATTTGTTGTATAAATGTGGAAGACATTTTTCCCACCACTTATCTGACTCTTTTTTGGTGTGCCATTTAAAGTTTGAGGAACTAGATGGTGGTGTTGTTGTAGAACTGGTAGCCTTTGGGAGAGGTGTCTTAGAATATGGTGAAAGAGGATTAGGAGCCAAAGTGGTATATGATTTCCCTCTTGAGGTGGCGGTTGCCTTGTCATGAGTATGGGAAAAGGACATAGGAGTTTGGGGCGAGGCATAGCTAGTGCTGGCACGTTCAGCTTGCAAGATTGTCAATTCTTGTTTTAAGACTTGGATATGTTGACAAATTGCTATACAGTCTTGGGGCGAGGGACCTAAGTTTATTTGCAATTCCAGATATTGGATTTCTTGGTCAATATATTCTAGGTGGTTTGCCATGGACACAAGACTGGAAGAGCTTACTAGTTTGGGATGTGTAGCAGTAAATGTGCCATAACAGAGTGCAGATGTGTCCCAAGTCGAGACAAGCATGCCAAGTCTAGTTTTTGATTAGTTTGGCAATGTTCAATGATCACACATGTACAATCATGAGTCACTCACACAAGACACATAAGCAACTTTGAATGTTGAATTTGAAGAATATGTTGATTAGTAAACAACACATGTGGAAGACACATCAACAAGCCCTAATGTCTAGTTTGATGTAGGGTATGGCCAATTAGGTTCAAGCAATGTTTACATGAGGTTAACTAGGGATTGAAAGTGAAATCTTGTCACACAGCTGGGAGAAGGGGGTAACCCACCCTCCACCTTCACTACCCAAAGGTAGAATGTTCTTTGGGGCTTAGCCAAGAGTGACAAGGTTCTGATTTCAATGAGGGTGTCTTTTGATTCAGCCTTGATTGAGGTCATCCCTAGGGGTGATGAAATCCCCTAGCAGGCCTCTTAGGAAAGGGGTTGACAAAAGCAAATCAAGTGAGGTGTTTTTGATCTCCAAGGTCACCTTACGGTGCGAGGAGAGAGCATACACACGCACACTTGAGTCACACTCGCACTTGGTTAATTGCCCTTAGAAATTGAAATGTGTGAAGGATACGCCAATCAATGAGTCTTTTTAGTCTAATTTGAAGATGTGATTGAAGACACTGGTTGATTTTAAGCCCAATTTCAATGATGTGTGATCAAACAAAGTTCATTTTAGAAGCCCAAATCAAAATGTGTTTGCAAACAAGATTGAGAGATAAAGGATGAAAATGGATGCACTTGGATTTGTTTTCTCTGTCCAAATTGATATAGATGTTGATTTTGATGTTCTTTTAGCCCCGAATGATCACCTGCAAGTCACAAAATTGAAAACGAAGCAAGTAGACTAGTGTAGGAGATTGTTATGCAAAAATTGATAATCTGATAAAAATCTAATGAAAAATGAATTGATATAGGAAAATGAAGTGCATGATCAGATTTTAGACAAAATTCTATGCGATTTGAAAAAAATTTCACTAAAAATTGATCAAAATTGCTCAAGTTATGACGGTTTGAAGTTTTAGTAGAGCTTTGACTTTGACAGTGATAAAATATTGTAAAATGCTATAGTCACCTAAAAATGTCCTCATGGTTGTAAAGGTCATCTCGTCAGCTTTTCGGAAAGTCTAAATTTGCAAATTTTTGGCTCCGTATGCAAAAGTTGTGTGAGTTTGAAAAAAATGGCCTATTTTGCTAAGTGGGAAAGCAAAAAAGGAAAAAAAATAACTTTCCTTTTTTTTCTTATATATATATATATATATATATATTTTAGGTTTTGGTTTTTTGCAGAGAGGTGGTGGGTTGTATGTGGCGGCGACCGAGCGGAGAGTGGCGTGCAGGTGGTGGGAATGGGAGTCAGGGGTTTGGGGAGTGGCTGGACAGCAGGGAGTGGTGGGCCAGAGAGAGCAGCAATGGCTAGGTGGCAGGTGGCGTGTGCAGAGGGCTTGAGGGTAGGTAGGTGGCAGAGGCAGGGAGTGGTGGCGGTAGCTGAGCGGAGCGGGGGAGGGTCGGGGAGGCGGAGCGGAAGGGAGTTTGGCGGAGTGGGGGTTGAGGCTGTGGGAGTGGCATGCGCAAGGTGGGGGAGGGGGAAGGCAAGACGGGGAGAGGGGGGTGGGATGGTGGTACGAGGGGAGGAAAGGGGGGTCGGGGGGTGGGATTGTGAGCAGGGGTGTCGAGGGGGTGGCGGGACAAAGGGGGAGGAGGCACAAAGGGGGTTGGGAGGGAGGTTCAGGGGGAGAGACGCGGGGGGGCGCAGTTGTAGGAAGGCAGGGAGGAAAGGGGGAGAGGGCCGAGGGGTAGTGGCGCCAAAATGTAAATAGGAAAATTGGATTGATCAATTAATGATAAATAAACCCAAACATCAATGAAATATGTGAGTAACAAGAATAAACAAATGAAAGCACAAAACTTACAAACTTGTTACCCTGTGGCTTCCATTGTTCACCTATCTGTCCTCGACCTTGATGAAGAAGATTGTTGGCCCTCAGGGAGCTTGCTTCCTTGCTTATTGATGGTGACAAGAACGGAATGGCTATGATATTTTGTTGTGTTGAAGACGAGCCTCAAACACAGGGATAATGAAGGAGGATATAGGACGGCTAGGATAATTTCAGCATTACGATGGTATGAAGAAGAGAATTGAGAAGAAGAAGATTCCGTAGAGGAATTTGGGCATTATGAGGATGCAAGAATCAAGTCCTTAATTGCTTAGAGAGGGGTCTTATTTATAGAGTTTCTGAAAAGAGAATGGAGGGTGAGGATCAACTGATGAGATCAATGGCTAGGAATAAAAGTGAATCTTTTATTCATAGTGGATGAATTAAAAATTCAGAGTGGAGGATAGTGGATGATTAAAAATTCAGAATGGAGGATAGTGGATGAGTTAAAAATTCCAAGTGGAGGATAGTGGATGAGTTAAAAATTTATTTTTGGGAAGAGTGGAGGATAGTGGGGAACAATTGAATTAAGAATTCAATGAGTGGAGAATAGTGGGGGTCAATTGAATTAAGAATTCAATTTTGGATAATAGAGGATATTAGCTAATTAAATATTAAGACTATTTAATTATATGTGCAACATGGTGAGGTGGAGGAGATGAGGTGGAAAGATGAGGTGGATTGATGAGGTGGATTGATGAAGTGGATTTTGTGAGGTGGATTTAGGATTTGAGACATTAGAAGAATTTAGGGATTTTAATTAAATAAAATAATTTTATTTAATTGTAGGATAATGAACCAATCAAACAAACTTATAATATTTATTTAATTGACAGAAGAAAATATGAATTAAGATAAATATTAGAATATTTACTTAATTCAACCTGAGCCAATTTTAGGTGTCTACACTTATTATTAGCCTTCTTCTAACTCTCAAGCAGCACTTCAAGTTTAAATGAGCTTATCTTAAACTTCTTCTTGTATTCATTTGTAATTTCTAGGTCATGTTTGAGAGTGACAATTTGCCTTTCAAGTTCCTCCTCATTATATCTGTATTCTTGTAGATCAGATTTTAGGTGACCAATTGTTCTGTCTATTTTGCAGCATTCTTCTGTTCTTTCCTTCAGAGTTTGATTCGGGTCTTCTTTAGTCTTCTTCCTTTCCTCAATTTCTTTGGTTAGCCTCATCACCCTAGATTCCATCTCATGTTTTAGAACATAAACTTCTTTTGTCAGCTTCTAACATTCCTTTGTCTTTTCTTCCAAAGCCTCATTCATGCCATTTTCTTCTGTAAGATTAGCTAACTGACGAAGTAGCTCCTTCCTTTTCTCCATTGATTTCTTTAATTTATCTTTTAACAAGTCAATGCAATCATCAACATCCTTAAGGTTGGTTTTCAAGTCATCTACTTCTGCTTTGGACCAATCAAGATCTTCTAAAGCCAATTGAAGTTGTTCTCTAAGTGAACCCATTGAAACTCCTTCCCAGATCTTCCTCAAGCTATTAAGCTTCCTCCAAGGAGCCTTGCTCTGATATCAATTGTTGGAATTAGGGTAGACAACTGAGAGGGGGGTGAATTAGTTGTCTCAAAACTTTAACACTTGCTATAATTAATTCTTCTCTACCACTTATTTACAGATCATTATTATAACCATAAAAGCATGAATCAATAACACATGAGCAAAAACATAAATAACACACTTGACACCAAGATTTTTAACGTGGAAACCCGGTTAAGGGAAAACCATGGTGGAGGTTAGTCCACAAACATTAATACCCTATTAAAAGTATTACAAATGGGGAAGGCACATGCCTTTGGGCTCACTGTCCAGAGCTCACTACTCAAAGAGGCTCACTGCCTATAGAAATGATTACAAGAAGATTACAGAGTGTTTGAACTGATGCTAGCATCTACTAATGCAAGAATTTAGTTCTAGTTAAGTACAGAATACTGATCTTACACACTTCATCCTTGCTCTGCCCTATTTACTATTCTACCATGATCTGGTCCTTAGATCTCTTCTCCTTTGCACTTATTTTTTCCTTTTTCACACTTCATCATCACATCACAATCACACACTAAAACACTTGAATCCATCAGCTATATATATCCACATCAAGAAATTCAATCAACTGTAGTCGGCTTTCATAAAAATTAGAACATTTATTAAGCACTTTGCCCTATCGGTTGAATCTATGCACAAATATCAACGTAGACCAAAAACTTGTGTTCCCATATCATCCATCATGTCAGTCAATATCACTAATTATCACTAATTTCTTATCCAACAACTTTTCTGCATCCAGACCAAGATCAAATACTAGGTCGCCCTATTTTGCTTCTGACTGTGCTGAATAACTGGAACCCAATAATCAAATCCTTATAACTCCCTCAGATCCACATCACACTATGATTTACCACCGAAGAGATCTAGACCAAGATACCAGACCCTGTCACATGCTCTGTTTCTGACATCTGGACTTAGACAAATACTCACTCTAACTTCTAATATGAACAAATCATGTAATGCAGATGTATAGGATAGACTTAGTTTCCATCAATGACAACACCTGTCATGCGTAGCAGTGTCTCTTGCCAACACTTGCCATCTAAAAATCTCTACAACAAGATCACAAGGTATCTTCTACACAATCTCCACTCAAAACTTGATTAGTTCAAAAAACCCAACAACCCACATCTGAAACCAAAGGTGATCAAGCTCTAATACCTTGTAAGGAAAATAAGGTAGTGGAACAAATTCTTACATTAATCTTGAGGGGAGGTATATGTAGAACTTTTTAGATATTTACAATAGTTACACAAATAAACACAAATAATAATCATACCACAACATAATAATTACGTGGTGAAACCCTTTTGGGAGAAACCCCACACTCCAAAGCCACCCAATATATTATTTATTAATCAAGAAGATTACAATATACTTGCAGAGAAAACTTTCACAGGAGTATAACCAACCAGATATATGAAGGCAACTCAACATCTATAAGACTCTTACAAACAACCTTCATCTCAAGATCCTGATAGGAGATACAATACAATTAACCATCAATGCTAATTACAAAACCATGAGCCAAAACCACCCAGAAGTGGCACCTAAATTATTTCCAATCAAATATGCCTTGTGATGTGCCAAATCACACATAAACATGTGTACTTCTCCCCTTTACACCTCTTTTAAGTGTCCAACACATTTCCACATTTCCCAAAATAAGAGGTCCAACTTCTGGAGGCCATAACTTTTGATCTGGGTGTCTGATTGACAAACCATTTGATGTATTGGAAACCTTGTGAAGAGATCTATCAAGATATAGCATACTTAATCAGTTATGACAAATTTTAGGAAATTTAGGGACCTCTATGTGCCTCAAATCTAAGTTTGAAAGTTTTTCTAGGAGTTTAAGAAACATAAACTTTAATATCATGCAATCAAGGCATGATTTTGAGTTGAAACTCACCCAAGATGTTTACTTGGAAGTTCCACACCTTTTGGGAAAATTTTGGGTCCTTCCATGCTTAAATGTAGAGTTACTAAAAATAGTAATCCCTAGCATTTTTATCTCCTTTTGGAAACTTTGAAATTTCTAAACCATTCTTCAGGATAAAGGGTATTGAAAAAGACCAAAATTGGGAAGAATAAAAACCGTTTGTAGTTGCAAGGTTGAGACACCTTTCCTAATGGGAAGGACACTAGTGTCTTGGTGGGACACTAGCACTCAGGTAGATAATAACACTCTACATGGCCTAGTTTGACATAGAAAACAACAAAAAAATCATCAGAAAAACTAATATGAAGTAAAGATTTCTAACTTACCTCATTTTCCTGCACACCCATGCTATGTTATCCCTCAGAGCGTCCAACCTAAGTGGTCAATATGCCCGTCGACGTGGTATGATTGATTTGATAAGCTACTTAAGATCGTCTAAGTTTCCTCGAAAGTGGTGTGGTGAAATGAATGATAAGAAAGAGAATTCCTTTTACTATTTATAGTAAAACAATCAAAATTGTTCTTGCTATTTAGGGTCAAAAGTCAAAGTTCTCAACCTCTCTTAATTCAAACATTCATAAATGAGGCTAGTAAACTCAGATTTTCATGTTGTTTGTTGTACATGACTCATAGTTCTACCCTCTCTTCAATCATATGCTTTGCATACTGACATTATTCCATTAAATGACCCTATCAAAGGCATATTCATCAAGCTTCCCTAGAAAGTTGAAGTGGAAAGATCACCACCTTGTTTCTACATCCTAAGAAGGAAGCAGAAATAGGTTGGGCATGTATCTACCTGTGATTTTTCACTTTGATCATGTCTCATCTCATTCCCCTTTAGAAATTTTTCTAGACTAATATTTTCATTTGTTTGATTGCAAGATAATAGGTCCCTGACATTGTGGTTTTATAGGATCATAAATTAGGGGATTCACTCCCTTGCATGGAAATGATCTATGTACTCTATAGTATCCTTTTGGATATCCTCTTTTATGATTGTAGTATTTACTTTTCTATACTTTAGCTTGCATATGCACGTAGTGCCATACACCGGCTAAGGTGGGGGCTAAATGTTAGTAGTGTCGTAAATTGTGTTCCTTAATAGTGCAAGCACAATTTCACACTCTTCTTAGCAGTTGCTTTGGTATCCACTCAATTAGTCCATTTTTAGGACCATTATCTAGCCTTGGCCTTACCCTCGACTCAAGAGAAGTGATTCACTTTCCTAAACCTTCCTAAATATTCCTAAACCTTGCTAAACTGTTACCATTAACCAAATGTTAACATAGGGTAGTGTTTAGATCCTGATAATTGTTGGCAAGAGACACTGCTAGGCATGTTAGATGTTGTCATTAATGGAAAATAAATCCATCTTACACATCTGTATTGTATCATCTATTCATACTAGAAGTTAGATTGTAGATTTGTTTAAGTCTGGATAGATAGGAACATGGCATATGACAAGGTTCAGCATTTTGGTCCACATTTCTCCACAGGAAATCATATTGTGCTGCAGATCTAAGGGAATGTTAAGGGATGTTAGGGGTACCTAAATCCGAAGATTTATCCTTCGATGATAAAATTATTGAAAGTTACAAGCATCTGAGTATCAGGTTTTGGTTATACAGTTTAGTCTGGTGAAGAACAAGCTAACTTGATGTTTGATCCTTGTGTGGATTGAGAGAAGTGATTGGTTGAGTAATGTATGAGATCTAGTGGTATGGGCCAACATGAGGGGTGACTTGAGAACATAGGTTTTGGTCCGCGTTGATGTTTTTGCATGAATTCAGCTGACATAACAGTGTTCTTGAAATAGCTTCCAAGTTTTCTTATGGCCGACTGTAGTTGATGTTAGTTCATGTAGTGGATATATATGATAGATGGATTTGAGCATTTTGGGAAGTGAGCATGCAAATATGAAGGGATAAGCATGAAGTATAGTAGTATCAAGTGTAAAGTAAGGAAATCTAAGCTCTGGATTATGGCAAAATAGTAAAGCAGGGAAGAGAAAGATGAAGTGTGTAAAGTTAGTGTACTGAACTAAACCGGAACTATTATTTTGCATAGTTAGATGCTATTCTTTAGTTCAAACATTCTAGTGAACTCTTGTAATCAATTTTATAGGTAGTGAGCCTCCTTTATAGTGAGCTATGGGCAGTGTGCCCGAAGACATGTGCCTTCCCCATTTGTAAGACTCCTAACAGAGTATAAATTCTTGTGGGTTAACCCCCACCGTGGTTTTTCCCTTAACCGGGTTTCCACGTAAAAATCCTAGTGTTCATGTGTTATGATCTTGTTGTTTCTGTTCATGCTTCTTTCTTTTGAATGTATGTGGTGAATTATTATAGGAACATAATATTAATTTTGTAGAACACTGATTCACCCCCCCTCTCAATGTTCCTTAATTTCAACAATAATGCCCTAAAGCAATGCTAACTTGTCGAGAGGATTTAGCCAGGACCTTAGCGCCCAAGTGCTAGTGTCCTCCTATATCTTGTAGAATTTTATATCCCCTGACAGTGTTAGCCTTGTCTTGGGTGATGTGACCTCAATTTTGATATTTTTGTCCCACACTTCATCGACCTCTAATATTCATATATTTTCCCTCCTAAGGCCTCATATTTAAACACAATACTTTGAAAAGACTTTAAAACTCTAGAGATTTTATATATATTTATGCTATTGCACACTTGTGAATTATTGTGGGATATTTACTGTTGGAACACTGATTTGGATACTCTTGAAAAGGATTTTGGTGAATTTGGAAATAAGATCTTAGTCTATCTTGTTCTCCTAGGTTGAATCTCCTTGCATGTTTGAGAGAAGGGTTGGAACCACTAACTAGAGATTGACTTGAGTACCTACATCATCGAGATTGGGTATGGTTGCAACACCTTCTTATTCTACAGACTTCAATTAATCCACCTTCCTTGAGTTGAAGGTTTGTGTTTCCTTGAGTGAGACACTTCTATTTAGTTGATTATTCTATATGCTTGAGTCATATAGGGTTAGGGTTTTGTGATAAATCCTTATTCTTCTACTCTTTTACAATATTAGATGCACATAATATTAGGATCACACACTCTTTTATTATCTCTAATCTGGCTATCCGTGAGGCAGGAAATCCAAAATGAGGGTTTGACTGAGGCAAACTCCTATATAGCCACAACCTTTCTTCCTCATGTTATTTTGCAGGTTATAGAGGATTAGAAACAAATATGAAAATCAAAGAGTAGACAGATGATCACATATCCTGACACTTAGAAACCACTTTTGAAAGGCCCTAATCTGATGTTTTATCTCTATCATTGTTCTTTCTAGTCTACACTCTCCTTACTATTCTACTTTAGTTTCTTATTTTCTATAACTCTACTTTGTGTTTTAGATTAGATTCTTCACTTTGGCCTATTGTTGCATTATATAGTTAAATCTTTAGTAATCAATCCTCATCCATATGAAAAAGGGACAAAACCCCTGTAGTTTTCTCTCCTTTCAAGATTGTAGCCAAGATCGGTTTATGTTCCAATGTTTATGTGGAGAAAGGTTGACCTAGTTTTTATGTATTAGACTAGATTATTTTTTACACACATAAGATGTTCCTCCAACTATATTGGGACTTGGATAAGCTTGATTGTCATATCCTTGTTTCTTTCAAGGAAGGGTCTTTGCATGAGATTGTAAACCTAGTGAAGGACAAGAAGAAATTGAAGCGTCTATATAATGTGATGTTCCTATACTATTCCCAAGATTGATGAGGCTACTTGAAATCTCACCTCTATTATCTTAACCCTTGCTTTAGAACAAGTTGTTATCTGGAATTGCACCCTGCTTGAAGCCTATTTAAGAATTCCAATGACACAATGGGACTAATCTCAAGGTGTGGGATCTTGCAGATGAGATCAGATCTCTAGAGAAAGCTGGTTCCTCTTTCTGAGCTTAAGGCTTAGAGAAAATAGCTAAATTTAATGCTATTGATCATAGAGAAAAGGGGAAGAAGAAACTAAAATTAAAAGGGAGGTGATACACCAAATTTAGCTTGTTCAGCTACAACTGACATAGCACAGTAATGATCTCAACCACTAAAGGGAACTCATACAAACTCATGCAGGTTCAAATAGAGGTTAAGCAAGAAAGATAAAACTATGAAAGGCACTATTTTATCCACAATACACAGCTTGCGTCTATCAAATAAACATAATTGAAGAAAATTGAGAGAGATAAAACATCAGATTATATTGATCATAGAGGATAAATACCCATTAGAAAGAGAAGACTAACTCATTAGAGGTGAGAAATAGATACAATATGATAGACTCTCCTTCATTGATGAAATGATACAGAGACATGAGAGGCTCAGAAGAGGGCACAATCTATCAAATCCACCCAGTTCTAGAGAAAACCACAAGGTATGAACATGCAAAAGAACCTTCTGCCTATGAAAATGACCCAAAGCAACCAACCCCTTCAAATGTATCGATTACATTCTTATATAGATTTTACAATCATTGTGTAGCTCTAGGCATAGGAAAGAGTGGTCAACAAGAAAAACTAGTCACCCATGCTGCATTAAATTTGGCCCAAAGGCCCTGTTAGAATATGCATGATTTTGAGTGTTGTCCATGTCCTGGCATGTCTGCAAAACTTGTAGAGGAGGATTGTCTAGAATTTTTAGGTACCTGGTGCATTGAAAGGGAAGGTCTGGACTGCTAGGAAATCTATTTCTTGGTACCTGCATTACTTGTTCATCCACTTTTTCCTCCTTTTATACTGGCACATTGAATATTTTCACTGTGTCAACAACCTGTATGACCCCAACCTCCAACAATGGCGTCATGTGGAAGCATGCTTTAAGTACCCAGGAAATTATGCCTTTTATGAAGCTTTTACAACACTTTAAAAGTGTTTACTCTTAATTTTACTTCTCGAACCTTTCCACATTTTGATTTTCACTTTTCTGCATTGGTGCCCTTTGTATTTCCTCTTTATTGCCAACTTTAGCTATCGGTGAACCTGCTTCTTTTTCTTTTTGGCTTCTTTGTTGGTAAAATTCTTTTGTGAACCATGTCTTCTTATCAGAAAGTTCACCAATCAATGAACTTGTCAATTGATGAACCATGCCTTATCTTTCTTTTTCCTTTTTCTTTTCCTATCTCCTTTGTCAGTGATTTTCTGCTTTTATGAACCATTTCTTACTTATCTTTTGCTTCTTGGCCAATTCTCTAGCTGAAGAACTTCTTGGTCAACAAACCTTACGGTTTGTGAATTGTGCTAAGTTCATTGATGAACTCTTTTCTTCCATTTGCCTTGTCGACTTCTTTCTTTATTGCCCACTTCACCTATCGGTGAACTCCCCAATCGGTGAACTACTTGGTTCACAAACTATCCCTTTAGCTGATTTTACTTTCTTCATCTTCATCTTTTTCTTTTTTTCCTCTGTGCCTTTCTGTTGGTGAAAATGCCTATTAGTGAACTGGCTTGTCAAAAGACTTGTCGATCGGTGAATCAGTAGGTTTGCAAACTTCCACTTTACTGATAAACACTTAAACATTTTCCCATTTTTACCTTCTCTAAGGAGGAAAGATCCCTTCCTTACCTATTAGTGAACCAAGAGGTTCATAAACTGCCAATTTTTCTAATAAGGCAAAACTCCAAAGGAAAATACTCAAAAAAATTAGGGTTTTTACAAGGCAAAAACACTTAGGATTTGGCAATATTTCCTGCTAATTTTTGGGATCCTTGGGCTATTTTGGCTTGTGCTAAAATAGGAAAACATTTTGGTGACTATGCAAGGGTGTTTTCTTGCTAAATACAAGAATCTAGTGGCCTTAACAATCCATTGGGCATAGAGTCAAAGGGAACTACAACATATTTGAAATAGGGGTTGGCCAGACCATTATAAGACTGAACATGCCTCCAGAAAACAAAAGACCACAAAATAGACAAAACAAACAACCTCCTAATGAGGATGTAGCCTATGCAAGATCACTTGGAGGAGAGCAAAACTACACATAATAAACCTATCCTAAACCTAAACTAACAACAAGGAAATGACCTCAAACAAAGACATTAACTGGTTCTTGAAAGTAACTGTCCTTTCTTAACAATTTACAATACTTCACATGCTTGTGGGCAGTTAATAAGAGGTGGGGAAGGAGTTGACATATAAAAAATTGGTGAAGAACTTCTCTAAGAATATGAACAAACTCACTTACCTACTTGAACTAACTGGAAATGTAGCTACTAAGAAGTGGATAAATGGGTTGATCCTACTCATTTTGATGCTCGACTTCATGCTCAAAGGTAAGCATGACATGTGGTGACTCTTGTCTATCTGTCTCTAGTTGGGCTAGATGTTTAATAGGGAATCCCTTTCAAATAACATGCTACTCATCATTGTTGCATTCATGTTCATGCTCTGATTCTGTAACATCTCTCTAGTCTGAATGCTCTGGTTCCTACATATCAATTGGAGGAATGACTGCCTCCTTAATCTGTTCAAACTGCTCATGATCTGCCTCACTAAGAGGAGTTGATTTACTATCTAGGTTTGAGTAGAAAACATCAAGCTCATCCTAGAAATGGTCCTCCTCCATGTCCTTTGCACTCTTCAATATAGGGTTGCTTATATGCTCTTCCTGATAAAATGGAACTTTGATGTCATTTTTGGCCCCATGTGCCAGCAACATGCCATCATTTTCAATGCCCTCAAGATGTTGCAATTCATTTGCTTTAGATACTTCCTTCCTCAAAATAGGATTGCCTTCATGCTCTTGCCAATTCAAAAACACAAATTCAGCCTACATTTGCCTTTGTCCTCCCATAGCCCGCTGACTAGGTCCAATATGTTAATTTGGAACTGCTAAAAGATTTTGGACCATCAAGGCTTGATTAAATTCTCCATTTTAGCCTATGTTGTGGATACAAGACTAATTGCATGGATTGTGCCACTCATAACCTTAAGCCAGGTTGTTCTAAATTGGAACAAGTACTCCTGATGTACTTGCAGCAATTGAATTTATGGAGTTCATAGACCTAACATAGCTCAGTTGATTTTGTCTTTGGTTGTTCCCCTAACAAGGTTGCCCACTAGGCTGATAAGGCTAATAGGACTGATTGAGAGCTTGGTATGGCCCATTAGATATAGGAATTGGTGCCATAATTGGATGAATGACTAGGGCTTCTAGGAATAATGGCATTAGAGGCCTTGGAGCAATCTTTCCAACCAGAATCAAACAATTCTCTACCTTAATATCTACCTCATATGCATCAGGTAACACATCCCCTCCTAGAGATTGGATCATGACAATGATATCACTATTTAGGGATCTCAAATAATACAAGGCAACATTACGGGAAGGTCTCACCAATGGTGGGATTTTGTATGAAGTATTTTGAAACCTAAAATTAAAATCCACCATGAATTCATAAGGAGCTCTTTTAATAGTGGCCAATTTCTCTATCAGGGACAACTGGTCACTGTTATCTTCAAAATGTTGAAAAAGCCTATCTCCTAACTCATCCCATTCATGAATAGAGTTTGATGGTAACCCCGTGTACCATTGGAGAGATTTTTCTTTCAAGGAAGAAGCAAGGATCCTTACCACAACATTATTTTGGGTAACATTGTGAATAAAGCATACATTTGCAAGGTCTTCTATGTGCTTGGTAGGGGTAGTGGAATTTTCTCATGTTGAAAAGGGAATAACCTTTAGATCTAAAACTGAGATGTCAACATATTGTGCAAGGTCAAGAGGGCTTCCACCATTGAAGGCCACAAAGGTTATATTTCTTGGGAAAGCCATGACAGTGGTGTGAAAGTTATGATGGGTACATGGAAGCCTATTCTTGATGGAGGGAAAAAGGCCATGACTTCCATAATAGATTGACATACTAGAGCAATGAAAAGTAGAGATGCATCAAAATATTCTTTTGGTATGGGGCTAACAGGTCTACTTTAAAGATATGGTACATACTAGAAGAGAGTCACTAGGTGATTTAAGAACCTTCAAGGTTGGAAAAGACCAAGAGCATCACCTAACTTTGACCTTTGTTGAAGCTTTAAGCACTTTGGTTGCTTTCACTAGCAGATTTGATTAGCATATTTGCATTGGTGTTAAAGGAAACTATTGATGATGATTGTTAGTAATAACAACATGCATAAAAATGTGCATAACAAACCTTTATTATCTTATAAATTATGATCAAATTGAGATAAATTGATGACTCCAAGGCTCTGTTGATCAGGTCATGATCGCCTGACGTTACTCAAAGGTTGATGTGACATGCTATTTTCCATTCCAAGGAGTCTTACATTTGCTTAGGTGATCAATATTGCATTGTATTATGTAAATTCACTCTACAGAGAGGTTAATTCTACTCTATTTCCAAAGGTCACTGTAATATTTGTAAGTTTGATCAATTCTTTTGATCATTGATCATCATGAACATACACATTGTTCTACACTATATATTTATTTAAATGATGTGTCTACAAGTAGATATTTATGTGTTCTTCATAGATATTTAGCTATATTTGCATGATATTTATCAATTTGATATGCTTCCGTTCAAAATATGCTCTGTATTTTAAATTGCCTATGAGATATCTGCATACTTCATGTTTATTTTCTTTTGATTATGTGTTATTTGCAATTATGGAGATGATCTGTAAATGAAATTCAAAGAAATTTAAATGAATACTTCTAATTTTAGTGAACCTTTAGTTATTGAATCACATACACTCAGGATATAGTCATGAAGAGAAGAAATCAAACCATAATTCACCAGGTTGTTCCACAGCTAGGTATGGTTGATGCTAACTTCAAAGGAACAAAGACTGAAAACAATAGATACAGACTGATAAGTACTCCAAGGGACGCAGCTAATCAATGCATATATCTAGATTCCATGCACAGATTACTTAGGATTTACAATGATTTTGTAATCAAAATAGCTTATCTTTATTTAAGTATGCAAAACATGTACACTCACAATAACTTTGAAATAAGTCCTGAATTCTTCAACAATCAGATTTCAATTAAGTTTTGAATGATTAAAAGATTACACCCCTACACCTTTTATAGAATAAGGTGGGGAGGCAGTTACAATTGACCTACGGTCAAGATTTATCAATTTAGATCAAGGGCTGACAATCCTCTTATGACTTAGTCAACTCTTCACTCGTGGCATAAGTTGCCAGCTAGCAACCATCTGTATGACTCACTATTTATAAGTATCCCATGCATATGTTCACTTAGTGATGCATCTATACTTATTCTTCATGTCCTTCCTCTTCACTTTCTTATTGCTCATCATTCTCTTCATCTTCATCATTTTCATTATCACTATCACTCTGATAAACATTCTCTCTCATGTGGACCTTTACTGTTGTCCTGATAGATTCATATGCCTACACTATTTTATCAACCTCTCCCCCATCTTGGGTTTTGGCTTTTACTATTGCATGTTTATGAGATTGGAACTTAGCCTTGAGAGCTTCCATTTTTCCTATCTTGCTATTCAATGTCTCATTGTATGTCTCCACTTTAACCTTTATTCTCATGATTCTATTCATCACCTCCTCTATCAAGTGGGTAAGGGGGCATTTGCTACTGGCTTAAAATTACCATGTAGAGCCTTAATAGCAAAATTTGCATCTTGATTTTCAATCTTTCCTTCTATTTTCCCCTCCAAAGCTTCTAGGGTTTCTGCCTCATATGCCATCATGCTGTGTAGCTTGACACTGATATCCCTGAGCTTGCCGCTGCACTTCTTCAATACATCACACTCAAACCTGATATCTTCATACCATATACCTGTTAGTAGGGTAGTATTATTATCTAAAACCTTATTACTTATTAGAATTTGTGAATCAATTCTTTTCATCTCACTTAAAGCAGTCAAGTCCTTTTCCAATTGGAATGACCTTCTTTCTATGTCATTCTGCATTTTGTCCACCTTCCTCTTTAGGTTACTTAAAGAATTCCACCTCTGCAGAGAGGTTCTTAATACATCTTCAACCCTAGTGAGTGCTGAAAACATCCATTTTTCCATCACCATTGCTTCATGTTTCATCAAGTCTAATTTGGTGACCTCCTCTTGTGATATGATAGTCAATGGGACTGCAGGATCAATTGGTGCATGATCAAGGTTAATTAACCCTTTTATGAAAGAATGCAATTGAGCAATGTGCTCCTTATGTACCTTATTTTTCTCCTTTTCCTTCTTCACCCTTTGGGTTAAAGAATCAATAATATCCTTCCCTTCTTGACCTTCCTGGTCTTCATTGGCAAAACCCAGATCAACATTTGTGATCTGAATTCCTCCAGGCTTATTTTTCCTTTTTCCTTTTCAACCGTGGGGAGGGCTACTTGTGTGGTCCTCTTACCCATGATAGGATCTCTTTTTATAGCAGATGTTAAACTAGCCTTCCTTCTTGGTTTCATCATGCTTTTAGCAAATAGGGTAGAGACATCAAAATCTCAAACCATTCTACATGTATTTCCTTTCTAAACCAATGAGGTATATCACCTCCAGATTCTTGGTGGCCCTTGTTTATATCGTGGGTATCCAGTTCTCTAGTATTATCTTCTATCCTTGGTGGAGATGACACCTTCCTGATTTCTTCCTCATGTAGTTCATCATGAGGGGGATCTTGTCGGAGTTCCTTTTGTTGAGGGGGCACCCCTTGCAAAGGAGGAAACTGTGGAATATCCACATTCTGATCTTGTGCTTCATTCTGTGATCCCTCCTTTGGATTTTCATCCTCCTCCTTATTGTGTTCACTGTGTGATACATTGACCTCTTGAAAGGCTTATGTATTCTGCCCCTAGGAGTCACCCTGATCACCCTTGTTCATACCCTCTGTCTCTTTATTAATATCTTGATCATGGGTCATTTCCTATTCTCCACCTGTAGGTGCATTGATATTTTGTGGCTTGAGGTCTTCCTGACCTAATTTGTCTTCTGTCCTTGGGACTTCTCCTGAATCTCCCTATTCGGTATGTAGTATAGGTATGCTCTATTCTTTATGAACATCTTTGAGTATCATCCCTTGATCTTCTTTATCTTGAGGCAATGATGAACCTCCCTGAGCCTGAGCAACACCAATGTCTGATATGCCCTGATCACCCTCACTCTTATGTTGGACCTCTGATATTTTTGGTTCTATGGGTGTCTCATGTTGTTGATGATCTTGATCAAGAACAGTACTATTCTTCTCTGTATGCTCTACCACTTTAGTCCTTTTAGGTTCCTTGGGTACACCATCATCCTTGCTTGGGCTTATATCACCCCTATATGCTAAGTCTATGGCTGTAGGACTAGCAACCTAATCAACCAGAATGTTGAGTCCTATCTGTTGAGCCACCTTCTCAGGACTATCCTATTTTGTTTCTTCCAACACCCTCATTTGGGCTAATGGAGTCCCATGAGGAGTCATTCTGGTGATAGCAACCAGAGTTTCCATGCGTTGAGCGATCACCTCTTGGACTACCTCATCATTTGATAAATCCACTATATTATCTAAGGAGAGAGGAAGATCCCTACTTATCTTGAACATTTCTCTTGTTTGCTCTTTAGATTTCTTAGTTTTAAATTTAATTATTGTGGGAAGAGGAACATCATGTTACAGTTCCATCCTAAAAACTTCACCACCTACCCCTCTCAACATGATGGGGTCAGCATGGACATCTCCCCTAATGGCTATTCTCTATTTCTTAGGTGGTGACATCAGTGGCATCCCCTTCCTCTTCTTGCTTGCTATCAGTGAGTCATCATTTTTGGGTTCTTTATTTAATTTCTCTTCTTCCAAGGGGTCTCCCTTTTCCAATTCATGTTGCAAGATCTGCCCTTTCACCTACATCTCTGTAATCTCAACAGTAGGCTTCAAAATTCTCTTAGTTTTTGGTTTCTCTGGTGGAGGTTGTGTCCCTAATGTAGATGCCTGAGCTGATGTGGAGGCACCCACAACCTTGGTGGTGACCCTTTCTATAATCACCCCCGTTGGTTCATTCTTAGTTTCCTTACTTTTAGGGGGTATCTTCTTTCTCTTTCTATGGGCAATCTCTCCCCATTGGATTTCCTCTTTTCAGTGAGGAAATCATTGTATTCCTCATCAGACAATTCTTATCTCTTCTTCTTGGTATCAATAGTAAGGGTAACGTCCCTTTTCTTTAGTTTTTCCATTTCTACATCTACCCAATCTTAGGTTAGCTAGATCACCCCATTCATCATTCGATCTAGGGATATATCTTCTTGCTCTGTAAGATCAGGGGTTGATATGGTGTCATTATACACCTTTCTGTCCTCATATTCATTGGACATTATCCTCCCATCATCTTTATGTAGTTGTGCTAGCACTGGGATACAGTCAAAGGTCTTGACTTGATTTAGGGTGAGCCTTTGATACTTTTTTCTTCTCACCTCAGCCTCATCATCATAATCGGTCCAAAAGTCTTCTAGATACTTTTGATGTATCTATTTTCCCAATACCTTCTACATCCTACCATAAGGATCATATGATCTAGCCAGAGGAAATGGTTGTAAATACATCAGTTTCAACCCCCCGATAGCATGCTTTATGCTCTCTGAATCTGGGCACATGTACCAGCCCATAGATACTGGAAACAAAATTGGAGGTATCTTCTTCTATGCCTTATAGGCCTCAATTATGGTGGATACCTGTCTAACAAATTCCATCAAGACAACCCAATCAGTAGGGTATCTTAGCAACATAAGAGGCTGTCCCTCAAATCCCGCAATCCTAATATATGAGAATGTAACAAATTGGATAAACCATGCTCCATGTTGATTTTTAATTTCTTGAGCTTCTATGCTCAGCCTTTTAGTTCTATCCTCCTCCATAGTTCTGACCAGATGCATGGAGAATGCATCATTTACCAGTTTATAGTCTTGGAGGTATACCTTTCTTTGCAATTGGGGATAATGATCCAATATGTGTGCATCATCAGCATCACCACTAGCCTTGCCTACTGTTTTTAGAGCATCAAATGTTCCTCTATATGCACAAGAGTACACCACATATGAAGTCATGTAGAACAAACATGTCTATCCTCCTAGGTTCCTCATTCCTTCATCTAATGAGTCACTGATGATTTTGGCCCATAGAGGTTTGTTGTCTACATATAAGACCATCTGGATGATCCCAAACATCTATTTCTCAAAATTTCTAGCATGAGGTCTGCCAGTCACCCTACTCAATAGGGCAATCATATATTGGTACTCATCATCAAAGTCAAACTTGTACAAGTGTACTGGTAGCTTGGCTGAGGCGGTATAAGTGCTGCTCTTTGATCTCCATTGGTAAATATTCTTCCTGGTATTCTTCTTGTTATTGTTATACTCTGTCTCTAGTTTACACAGGTCCACATTCACCACCTTATTCCCTACTAGAAAATTGAAAGTGGCAGTGATGCCCTTGACTAAAAAGTTAGCGTATATCCTTCCATGCTTCTCTACCCACCTGGTTTCTGGGTTGTTATTTCTCGCACATTCCACTACCAATTTCAGAGCATCCATAGCATAGGGAAAACCAGCCGTATGCCACATACCTGAGATAAACACCCTATCTAGAATAGGATTATCCTTATCATTATCCAATCTGGTTGACCATACAGCCAGGTTTGTATCTCCTTGATGTGTATCACCAATGACCCCATATTTGAATTGTACCCCCTCTTGTTGCACAAACATGGGCTTGAGGAACTCAGCCTTAGACCTATTTATCCTGAGATTGGCCATGGATTCCTATAATAGACATGATATATTTTACCCTATGGTGTCCATATGCATTCTTACAACACCATGTACTTCTATCATATCATGCATGTTCTACATATTACCGCTCATTTTACCTTTCTTCGCATTATCATAAGATCATACCCCAGTAAAGTTCAATACTCTACCTGGAATTACAGAAAATGACAACAGGAGGGTTTACAATTACTTACCTAATAATGCTTTCCTTTGGATTAGATGAGTGATTATGGGGAAAGACTGTAAACATGCAAGATCACCCATTTTGTTCCGTTACGTTGAAGGATCCGATCTGTTGACAGGTAGCTTTTGAGGGTTGACTTTAGAGCTCTATAATTTCTTGATTTATCACAAGGTCAATAAAAATGACCTTTAAATTTTACCCTTAAACAGATCAATAAGACAAATTAGGGTAAAATGTGTTGCCTTGATTAAATCCATCGATCATTTGCAGGGAATTCATAGATGTTGCCAAGTGTTCAATTCATATTTGTAATTAGTGGGAGTTCAACTACCTCTTTAATTACATTTAATGTTAAAGGGGGTGATCTTTGAAAGATCAGGGGATATTTAGAAATATGACCCCCCTTGGATAATATGACCCCCCTCTTTGCGCAGGATAACTATGTGCAAAGAAACAGGTGATATGGTCAACCATTTGACCATGATGTACATCAGGTCATGGAATTAAGATCAGGGGAATCTAGAATATGACCCTCTTCTTCTTGGAAAAATATCGTGGTGACATCATCATGTCATTGATATTGTTTAGTTATCATGTTTTAATGATGTCATCGTCATATTAAGAAATATGATAGATATTGGATATATGAACCCCCTCTTGGATCAGATGGGATGATGATGTCACCATCGGGGCGATTTCTTTCATTCATTGGAATTGGATGATGTCACCATCATATTGGTGTAGGGTGATATCTGCGAAGAGGGTGATATTCGTAAGATGACTGATATTAGGAAATATGACCCTCCACGGGATATGCAAAGTTCTTTGATAGGTAGGTGTCAGCTCTTATTTAAATTTGGCATTTGTGCATCACACACCTAGTGATTGTCAGGTGATGATTCTATATCTGGGTGATCTTATCAAATATGACTAATATTAGAAATATGACCCCCCACCCAGGTAATATCAGGTTTGACCAAACTTTGATTGATCATAACTTTCTTTCCTTAGACAATTTTGGGGTGATCCAAAAGATAAACCTGCCTAGAATTTTGTGTATTTTCTAACCATGAAGTTAATAATGGCAACTGGTAATTTTATCAACTAACCTCATCCAATGGCAAATCCACCCTCTTACAAGGTTACATGCATGACTGATTTTACCAAACCGCCCAAAGAAAAAAACAAGCAAGCCACAAGCAGAAAGAAAAGTTGGGTCCCTATTTCGTCAAGGCAAAATGGGGTGTGTTGTGTAACCACACAATAAAAACTTGGCCTAAATGGTAGAATGCACTGAAAAGTTGATACAATCATGGATGGAGGGTCTAGAGAATGGACTGTCCAACCATGCAACCTTAGAGTAAACACAATGGAAAACACAAAGAATGCAGGAACAAATAAATATACCAATTAAATATCATGAACAAGTACAATCTTCATATGTCGGTAATATGCGGACTATTATCGGCTCACAGGCCTATCCTCTAGAAGAATTACATGAAATATATAGCTTTGAAGTACCTTCTACAAATCCACAACTAAAGACTAAAAAATTTCTATCATATTCACTATTTTTCTAATACATCAAATGAATGCTTATATATTATCTCCTAGCTCAAGGAATGCTCTGCGTCGACATCAGGAGGGTTAAAACTTCAATGCATGATGAAACATGTAGGTCAGCCTACAACATGTGCTAATGCTCTGCAAATGGATGAAATGTGTTACAGTTCTCAATGAAGATCTATCTGGTCTCATACTACCTTGTGAGATGTTCCATTTGTCTTTGTAAGTCACATAAATGCTTTGTAAACCTTGTATGCTCATACTGAATGTTGAATGCTCTGGTTTGTGAGTTTTGATGGTGTTTTAATAGCGATAAATTTATGTAGGCAATTCCAAACCTCATAAAATCTGGATATGATGTAGATGACATAGTGTAGAGTCTAAATCCTACTCCATGAGCTATGAAATGATGATGTGGTAGAATGTGGTGTAATCTACTAAGACTGTGCTAACTAAAATGTAACTAAAATGTAAGAAAATAAAAGAGATCAAAATATTTTTGGTTGATACAAGATTACCTTTCAACCTAGGATGATCCTGCATAAGACACCCGGGGTTGTTTGAAAAGTGAGTCCCTCACTTTGCTAGGGCTAGAGGAAAACCAATGCGGTCTACCTTAGCCTAAGAAATCCATGATGAAGTTTCCTTTAGTCTTCCTTTCCACTTAACCAGGTACTCTTTGTATCACTTTCCTTTGGTACTATGTCCAATTCTGCTGTCTAGAATCCACTCTATCTTCTTTGGTTGTTGATGTGGTAACTGATCCTTCAATCCAACTTCAGTGCTATCACTTGATTCTCCCTCATGCTACTAATATAAATCTGTAATATTGAATATAAGAGATATACCAAATTCTTTCGGTAATTCACTTCATATGCATTTCCTAAATCAAACTTCTTAATAATACTATATGGTCCAAATTTTCTCATCTTCAGCTTGTTGTATGTCCCCACTAGAAATATTTCCTTCCTGAGATATACCATGACTTCATCTCCAAAACAAAATTCTTTATGTCTCCTCTTTTCATCTACTTGTCCCTTATACTTGTTATTCATCTCTTCCAAATTCTTTTGGACTTGAGCGTGTACTGTTTCCATGTATCCTACAAATTCTTTTACCTCAGCACTCCTTTTGTTATCCATACTGATGTCTCTTAGTTCCACAACTCCTCTAGGTTGTACTCCAATTACAACTTTAAATGGTGTCTCCCCTATACTTCTGTTCACCGAGTTATTGTATGCAAATTCTTCTTGCGGTAGAATTATATCCCATTTTTTTGTGTTATCTCCTACTAAGCATCTCAACAAGTTACCCAAACTCCTATTTACCACTTCTATCTATCCATCTATCTGTGGGTGAAATGTTGAACTAAACTTTAGGTCTATCTTCATCTTCTTCCACAATTTCCTCCAAAAATATCCTATGAATCTTGTATCCCTGTCTGAAACTATACTCTTTGGTAATCCATGCAATCTCACAATCTCCTTGAAAATTAGGTCAGCAACATGTACAACATCATTTGTCTTCGTACAAGGAATGAAATGTGCCATATTTGAAAGTTTGTCCACTACTACAAATTATAATCATGTCCTCTCTATGTTCTTGGTAAACCTAATATGAAATCCATGCTTATATCTTCCCAAGATCTCTCTGGTACTATCAAAGGTTTATACAATCCTATATTCTGACTACTTCCTTTTGCAACTTGAAAAATTCTACAACTCTAAACAAATTTCCTTACATCCTTATAAATTTGAGGCTAAAAGTAATGTTCATTCACCAAAGCTATAGTCTTATCAATACCGAAATGTGTTGCTTGTCCATCACTATGCTTCTCTTTGATCAAATTATCTCTCATTGAGCTCCTAGGAATATACAACCGATTCCCTTTGAACAACATATCCTCCTGAATGAAATAATCCAACCACTTTCTTCTATCTATCACAATAGGTTCCTTACATGCTTTCTATGCTTCCACAAAATTAAGATCATCCTCATACATGTGCTTAAGTTCTTCAAAACCTAGTACTTCTACCCTCATCTCTGTCAACAAGTTCCTTCTTCTACTCAATGCATCCACAACTTTCTTTGACTTTCCACTCCTGTGCTTCAATAAAAATGTGTAACTTTGCATGAACACTACCCATCTCATGTGTCTCTGATTCAACTTACCCTGATTGTTCAAATACTACAAAGCTTGATGGTTAGTGTACAACACAAATTCTCTTGGCAACAAGTAATGTCTCCACTTCTTCAAGGCTTGAATTATTGCATAGAATTCCTGATCATAAACCTATTATCTCCTCCTTGCATCATCCAACTTCTCACTAAAATATGCTATTGGTCTCCCTTCTTGACTTAACACTACTCCTATTGCATTCCCACTAGCAACACAATCAACTTGAAATACTTTTTCAAAATCTGGTAATGCTAACACTGTTTGCTCTATCACCTTTTTCTTCAACAACTCAAAACTCTTTTGTGCTCTTGATGTTCACTTAAAATCCTTCCGGTCACCTCTTATTGTCTCTGTCATTGGTGTGCATATAGTACTAAATTTTTTGATGAACTTTTGGTAGAAACTTGCTAGTCCATGAAAAGATCTTACCTCCCCATTGTTCACAGTTTTTGGCCACTCAACAATTGCTCTAAATTTCATTGGGTCCATATTTAATCCTTCCACATAAATCACAAATCCCAAATATACCAATTATGTCTTTATGAAACTACATTTCTTGATGTTGTTAATCAACAATTTTTCTTCTCTCAACCTTTGAAATACTTGTCTAATATGTTGCAAATGTTCTTCCTTGATTCTACTGAAAATCAAAATATCATCCAAGTAGACAATAAACAATTACCCAAGAATTTCTTCAAAACCTAATTCATCAACCTCATGAAAGTACTTGGTACATTAGTTAATCCAAAAGGCATGACTAACCACTCATACAATCCTTCATTTGTCTTGAATGCAGTCTTCCAATCATCTCGTTCTCTGATCCTAATTTGATGGTATCCACTCTTTAGGTCTATCTTTGTGAAATATTTTTCTCCGCTCAAACAATCCATGATATCATCCATCCTTGGAAATGGAAATCTATACTTGAATGCGATCTTATTGATTGCTCTTGAGTCTATACGCATCCTCCATTCTCCATCCTTCTTAATTTGGTGCTAGTACTGCTGGTACCGCACATGGGCTTAAACTTTCTCTAATCAATCCTTTCCTCAATAGCTCTTGTATTTGTCTATTTAGCTCCACATTTTCTATTGGCGTCATCCTATGTGCCACTTTATTTGGAAAACTAGCTCTCGGTATGAGGTCCATATGATGATTAACACTCTAGATTGGTGGCAATCCTTCTGGCACATTCTCTGATATGATATCTTGGTATTTTGTCAATAATTCAGTTATTTCCTTTGGTGGTGGTTCCTCTTCTTTTGCGGTGGTGTTTTCTGCACTCTGGGTACCACACTTCTTTGGAATCAATGCAAAACACATGTTCTCATGTCTCAATCCATCCAAAAATTTCCTTCCATCCACTAGACAGATCCTAGCATTGCCCGCATATTTCACTTTTGTTCTCCTCTTCCAAAGGTATCAAGATATGTCTTTTCCCATTTGATGTTATAGTATAGGTATTCTTCCTTCCATCATGTATTGCCTTTCTATCATACTGCCATGGGTTTCCCAACAATATATGGCATATGTCCATTGGCATAATATCACACAATACATCATCATTATAAGATCCTATATAAAATTTCACCAAACATTGTTCACTCACTAGTATCTTGTGCTCATCTTGGATCCATGCTATCTTGTAGGGCTTCAGATGTTTCAACCTCTCCATATTCAGCTTCCTCAATGTCTCTTCTGAAATTAATTTGTCTATGCTACCACTATCAATGATAACTTTACAACATTTACCTCTTGATTTGCATCTTGTCTAGAATAAAATTTTCCTTTGTGGTGGCTCCTCAGTTGTTTCTGCTTGGAACAAAGCTCTTCTTGTGACTAATGATTCACTCTTCTTTGGATTTCCTGCTAAACTAGGTGATCAAATTGGTTCTTCCTTTGCATATGTTTCTCTTGCACTATTCTATGTCTTTTTGTTAGTATTCCCTTGATGACATTCAAATGCTCGGTGTCCTTTGCCTCGACACTTGAAATAGGTTCCTTTGAATGATCTCTTATCAAATCCTCTTTCATATCTCCAATATATTTCATTGTGATAAGAATAATGACTTCCTCTATTATTGTGGTAGAAATTTATGTCATCTCTCCCTCAATGATATAAATTATTGTCTCTTTCTTCTTTGTGGTATGGGCTACTCTCATTGTTTTGCTCCACATATGGTCTTCCTTCTCCTCATTGTGTTATACCTCTTTGGAATTTTCCTCCTCCACCTCTTTGTCTTTGCTCAAGTCTCTTATTCAACTTTTCTTCAACTTTCAACGCAAATTGATATGCCTCTTCCACTATTGTCATCCTTACCAAACTTAGTTCTTCTTAAATGTTTATTCTCAGTCCATTTATGTATCACACCACTTTCTCCTTGCTTGCTTCACTATGTCTAGTCCTACTAATCACCTTATGGAACTCTTCAGTGTACTCTTTTACTTTCTTATCCTTTTTCCTTAGGTTTTGAAATCTTTTCAAAAATTCCAACTCATAGTTAGTAGGTATGAATTAGTTCTTCAATTTTGTCACCATCTTGTCCCATTTTATGATTTTCTCTTCTCCTCTCCTATTTCTATCCAATTGAACTTATTTTCACCAAATAGTAGCATGTCCTTTCAACTTAGATTTTGCAAATCTCACTCTCTCCAAATCTTCTATTTCTTCATATTCAAAGTATTCCTCCATGTCATTTATCCAATCAATCAAGTCCTCAGGGTTTAAATTTTTAGTATAGTTTGAAATTTCTATCCTAGGTCCCTTACCAATCTTAGAAATAGCTTTCAACATATTTACTTGATTTGATTCTTCTTCTAGGGTTTCTTCATTTTAGTTAACAGCTTGAACTCTTAATTCATCATCATCACTCTCATCTCATGTCTAGGGTTTAGACCTCTCCTTCTATCCTCTTCTACAACATCCAATCTAACTTTCATTGTTCCCATCATCTCTATAATTTCTTCCATTCTTCTGGCAACATTGGCCATAGTAGGCATCCTCCTTGGTGGCATCTCTTCCTCAAATCTGGTGCAACTGCCTCAATTTGGTGATCTAGCTACAAGGTTGCAACTACCTCACAATCAGTACTCTATTGACAAACACATGTAGACTGCCTCAGGTCATCAATCTGTTCACTTCAAGATCTTTCACAATGCCTTCTCTCCCAAAGGATTCACAAACTTCACTCTAATACCACTTGGTGCATTCATGGATGGAGGGTCCAGAGAAGGTACTATTCAACCATGCATCGTTATAGTAAACATAATGGAAAACACAAAGAATGCAGTAACAAATGAATATATATTGATTCAATATCATGAACAAGTACAATCTTCATATGTCGGTAATATACAGACTGTTATGGCCTCGCAAGCTTGTCCCCTGACAGAATTACATGAAAGACATAGCTTTGAAGTGCCTTCCTCAAATCCACAACTAAAGACTAAAAAATTTCTATCATATTAAATATTTTTCTAATACATCAAATGAATTCTTATATATCATCTCCTAGCTCAAGGAATGCTCCGCGTCAGCATCAGGAGTGTTAAAACATCAATGCATGATGAAACGTGTAGGTTGGCCTACAACATGTGGTGATGCTCTCCAAATGGATGAAACGTGTTGTGGTTCTCAATGAAGATCTATCTAGTCTCATATTGCCTTGTGAGATGTTCCATTTGGCTCCGCAAGTCATGAAAATGCTCTACAAACCTTGTATGCTCATACTGAATGTCGATTGCTCTATTATGTATGTTTTGATGATGTTCTAATAACGATAAGTTTCCATAGACAATTCCAAACCTCATGAAATTTGGATATGATGTAGATGACATAGTGTAGAGTCTAAATCCTACTCTATGAGTTGTGAAATGATGATGTAGTAGAATGCGGTGTAATCTACTGAGACTATGCTGACTAAAATGCAAAAAAAGAAAAGAGATAAAAATATTTTTGGTTGATGTAAGATCGCCCTTCAAACTGGGATGCTCTTGCATTAGAACCACACCAAAACTCTTTAGTGGATGATAAATCTCATCAAACTAGTCCCATTGAGTGTGCCAAAATTGTTGTCACCTAAAATGGCACCCTAGTTGAAGCATGTTCAAGCTTTCCAATGACACAATGGGACTAATCTCAAGGTGTGGGACCTTATAGATGAGATTAGACCTCTAGATAAGGTTGTCTCCTCTTTATGAGCTTAAGGCTTAGAGAAAATAGAAAAATCTAATGCTACTAATCATAGGGAAAAGGGGGAAAAGAAACTAAAATTAAAAGGAAGGTGATGCACAAGATTTAACTTGCTTAGCTACAACTGACATAACATAGTAGTGATCTCAAGTGCTAAAGGGTACTCACATAGACTTATGCAAGTTCAGATAGAGGTTAAGGTAGAAAGATAAAACTATGAAAGAGACTATTTTATCCATAATACACAGCTTTTTATCTATCAAATAAACACAATGTAAGAATAATGAAAGAGGCAAACCATCAACTTATACTGATCATAGAGGCTAAATAGCCATTACAAAGAGAAGATAGATTTGTTACAAGTGTGAAATAGACACAAAATGATAGACTATTCTTCATTGATGAACTGATATAGAGACATGAGAGGCTTAGAAGAGAGCACATTCCATCAAATCTACCCAGTTTTGGAGAAAACCACAAGGTTTTAACTTGTAAAAGAACCTTTTACCTGTGAAAATGACCTAGAGTAGCCAACCCCTTCAAATGTCTTGATTACATGCTTATATAGATTTTACAATCACTGTGTAGCTCTGGGTGTAGGAAAGAGTGGTCAACAAGGAAACCAGTCGCCCATGCTATAGTAAATTCATCCCAGAGGCCCTGTCAGAACATGTACGATTTTGAGTGTTATCCATGTCCTAACATGTTTGCAAAACTTGCAGAGGAGGAATTCCCAAAAATTTTAGGTACTTGGCACAATGAAGAGGGAAGGTCTGAACTGCTAGGAAATCTATTTCTTGGTACTTGCATTACCTATTTCATTCACTTTGTCCTCCATTTGTATTGGCACATTAAAGATTTTCATTGTGTCAACCATCTATATGACCCCCACCTACAACAATGGAATCATGTTGAAGCATCTTTTTGGCACCCAGGAAATCATGCCTTTTATGAAGCTTTTACAACACTTTAAAAGTGTTGACTCTTAATTTTACTTTTGGCACCTTTCCACTTTGATTTTCACTTTTATGCATTGGCACCCTTTGCATTTCCCCTTTATCACCAACTTTAACCATTGACAAACCTACCTCTTTTCCTTTTTGTCTTCTTTGTCGACATAATTTTCTTTTGTGAACCATGCCTTCTTATTAGCAAGTTTGCCAATCAACAAACTTGCCGATTGGTGAACCATGCCTTAGCTTTCTTTTTTATTTTTGTTTTCCTATCTCCTTTGTTGGTGATTTTACACTTTTACAAACCATTTCTTACTTATCTTCTGCCTTTTCGGCCAATTTGCCAGTTAGAGAACTTCTTGGTTGATGAACCTTGTGGTTTGTGGACCGTGCTAAGTTCCTTGATGAACTCTTTTCTTCCATTTGCCTTGCCAACTTATTTCTTTATTAGCCACTTTGCCTATCGGTGAACTCCCTAATCAGTAAACTACTTGGTTCATGAACTGTCCCTTTAGCCAAGTTTCATTTCTTCATCTTTGTGTTCTTTTCCTTTTCACATTCTTGTCGATGAAAATGCCTATTGGTGAACTCGCTTGTCAGCTCGCTTGTCAATCGGTGAACTGGCAAATTCATGAACTTCAACTTTGTTGATAAACACTTAAAAATTTCCCCATTTTTTTCCTTCTCTAAAGAGGAAAGATACCTTCCTTACCTATCGGCAAACTAAGAGGTTCACAAACTGCCAGTTTTGTCGATAAGGCAAAACTCCAAAGGAAAATACTTAGAAATTTTGGGATTTTTACAAGGCAAAAATACTTAGGATTTGGCAATATTTCTTGCAATTTTTTGGGATCCTTGGGCTATTTTGGCCTATGCTAAAATAGGACAACACCAACCAAAGAAGTAACTCTTGTTTGAGCCTCTTCATTAGGAAATATGATAGATCCTTTAGCAATATTGGCTAGAGTTATTGTTATCAACTAGGATTGCACCCGTGACGCAAAGCTATGAGGCTCAGCAATCCTATGTAACATGGGAATAGATTCAAGTTGTGGGTGCCCTATGGTGAAGGTAGACCTCCATATTGTAAAGAGAGAATCAGTCTGTATATCATAAGCTTGAGTATGCTGAGTTCACTCAGGAAAAACCATTTTTGCCAAACCCTATGGTGGCACAACAGAGAGGAGCAAAGAAATACAAAGTGCAAAATAAATATTTTAGGGTTTAAACCTTCTTTTTGGTCGAATGACCTAGCCTGACTATGGGCATGATGTGCTTTTCTTGACTTCTTTGTTGTGTGATCATTGCTACCCAAAAGTGCTCGAGCTCAACACTCTTGAAGTGTTAAGAACCTAATGATGTGAGGGGCCTGTGAGGCTGATGATTATTTGTTTTGTTTTCCTTGAGGTTTCAAGTGAGTAAGGCCAAAAGCCTAATGATACAAGGCTAGCATTGTTTGCTTTGTTTTTCTTCAGGATGGAAATTTTAAAGTTAAGGAGACAATGATATAGAGATGTCCTTATGACATGGAGATGCAATAATATGGATATGGCATGGGAGTCATAAGGGTGAGGTGAATATGTAAATCAAAGGGGAGTTATAAGGAGTTTTATTTTTAAATCTTTTGAAAATAATTACCCTCATCTTGCATGACTTAGAAACTGATAAATCAAATGTAAACAAAAATAAAGAAATACGATTATAAATTACTTTATTATTTGTCACAAAGTTGTAAAAAGGTCAGAGATAGACAAATTTATAACAAATAGTAAAGTAATTCATTTGATTACTTTATTATTTGTTCACTTTGTTTTCCTCATCCCAAAGTCATGCAAAATCAGGAGATGGAGTTAACTGAGGCATTTTGGGATCTTTTGCATGATTTTGGTCAAACGTGGAGGGTCTTGAGGTTCTACATGGTCAAACTGATAGAGAGGGGCAGTTTGGAGCTATTTTAGCTTAAATTAGATCAGTTATAGCTCTCCTTTTTATGGATTTTTATCTTTGCTAGTGAGAAGGATTTTGGGGAGATATTTCCACTTCCAGTTAGTTGTTAGTGCCACCTTTTGGCACTTTGGAGTTATCTTTTGTATATATTGGAGAAAAAACTTAGGTTTTTCTCAGTTCTTGCATTCTATTCTCTCTTACACATTTCAGAGAGGTAGAGTTTGTTTGTAACTCATTTTTCAGATCTATACAGTACAATAGGTTACAGGTCCATATTTTTTATCTTATGTAGTGCTTTTCCTTCTATTTTTTTTAGAATTCACCAAATTTGCCTTCTCAGAAATATGCAAGTGCCTTTATGAATGATTTGATGAAATTATTGTGTTTTAACCATTAAAGTCTTTAAGTTTGTCTCATTTATTATTGTGCATCCATCATAGGTCTAAAGTTGTGCTTGTTTCATTTTTGCCTTAAAACTGTCAAAATTTGTTTTCCTCTTGAAAGGACAAACTGGTTGGCCTTCTTTAGAAACATTTTTGTGATTAAGTCATCATTTTTGAATTGTGTAGCCAGTGTCTGAGAATAGCTGTGAATCATTCTGCAACTTTTATCATCATATAGGTGCATCACCATAAATTCATTTTTAGTTTATTTTTCCAATGCAATTATTTCTATCCTTTTTCCTACAAAGTCAATTTACCATTAGAAAATCATAAGTGAACCAACCCACAATCTAGAGGCCTACCTTCACCATAGGGCACCCACAACCTGAAGGTATTCCCATGTTACACAAGATTGCTGAGCCTCATAGCTTTGCATCACAGGTGCAATCCTAGGTGATAACAATTTTTGGCATGCCTGGTGTGACTGTTTAAACTCTCATAGTTCAAAACTCATAATTTCATTACTCGTTTTTGGTGTGTACACCAGCAATCTCAACCTTCGGAGGCAACAAATCAACACATCTAGTGACTTCAAGAAGCATTTTTCTGATTTTAGTATGATTAGGTGCTAATAAAGTTGATTCTTGCTTGTTTCAACTTTTGAATGAATAAACATGTCTATGTTTCATGGGAATATGTTATATCATCCATCATATTATGAAAATCTTGCTCATCCATATCCTTATCAACCATATCAAGCTGAACATGCAGTTGGTTTCACCCCTAATTCCTTTGATTTACAAAGAAATCAGCATGTTCAATACTCTTACATCCCACCCACCCTAGTTCAGCCTTGTTGGCAGCCTATGCATAAACCAAATCATCTTCAAAACCATTAGTATACCCTTCCCAACTAGCTCCAAGTGAGTGAAAAAGAGAAGATTACAAGAATAAAGAGTATGTTGCTTGACTCCACAAAGAAGATGGAAGAGATCAATAGAGAATTAGAGTATAACTTACAGTAACAAGAGTTGGTTGATCAATCCTTTCAGTATGATCAGGAGTTGGAGACACAAAGGATACAATTTGAAGAGCGTCTTGAAAGA
Organism: Cunninghamia lanceolata; assembly: GCA_027924645.1. Classification (NCBI taxonomy): domain Eukaryota; kingdom Viridiplantae; phylum Streptophyta; class Pinopsida; order Cupressales; family Cupressaceae; genus Cunninghamia; species Cunninghamia lanceolata. The sequence continues at coordinate 7,369,182 of BSBN01000272.1, read as the reverse complement.
GTGCTAGTTGTAAAAGAGGAGCAGATCAAACTTTTGCTCACTTAAACACATAGGCATCAAGTTCAAACAACTCCTTTCATTCCAGATCAGCCCTTTCAGGATGAGTTTAGAAGGTATGAAATTCCAAGTTTTAAGAAAAGTGAGCCTCTTAACCCTCCTATAGTTGAGATTCCAAGTTTCAGGAAAGATAAAGTTCTTGACTCTTTAAATCAGCCTCTTAAGCTTGAAATTCCAAGTTTCATAAACCTTCATCCTTTTGCAAGTTGAGGAAAGTAATCAGGTATAGCCTAGTGTAGTTATAGAGAAGCCCATTGATTAGGATAGCTCACTCATCATGGAGAAGATTACAAATATAGATCCCATACTTCTAGCTATAGAGTACTACCAACTAGAGTAGCAAAAGGTTGAAAAGGAGCAAGAGATTGTTGTTGTTTTTACTGTGTCTCCAGCTAAAAATGAGCATAATGCATGTGTAGAGGGGTTTGACTCACGTTTGACACCGAATCCTTTACATTTTAATTCATTTGAGAAGTTTTCTAATGTTGTTCACAAGATGAACGAAAGCAAGATATAGATATTGGAAGGTGAAAATATTCAATTGCAAAGACAAATTACCTAGTTCTGATGGAGAATAAACTAGATAAAGAAGAGGATTCAGTTTCTTTATTTGATCAGCTACCTGCTTTTGTTGGTAATGATGAAGACAACATACAAGTACCCAAATTACCAGCTAATTTAGGACAGCCAGAAGATATTGTAGAACATGATGTATTGTTGGTTCATAAAGGCAAGGAGGAGATTGAGGTCTCAATTCAGCTAGAAGAGTAGTCAAGTGAACTAATAGAAGATATTTAGTCTTTTTGAGATAACTCTACATCTGATTATCAAGATCCTAACTATTCAACATGTAGAGAGCTTGCCACTCTGATGAACTCTTGTAGTGATCAAAAGCCCAAGCCAATAAATGATGAGGACAGCAAGGTAAAGTAGATTTCTAAACTTTTGCCTTTTGCATTTGAACAATATAAAGTTAATCAGTTTGAGGATAGCAAGGAAAGTATGCAGATAGAGCTTTTGAAAGATGAACAATGCTTGATTGAACTAGCATCAATGCCTAGTTTCAAGTAGCAGGATGAAGGGAATTAGTTGGGCAAAGTACATATTCAGGAAGAATGAAGTGTGGACGGTCATGTTTTGGAATGTCAAGAGGTTGATTCACAAGAAAAGGTTGGTCAAGTAGAGCAAGAGAAACAACAAATCATACGTTTTGAAGGTATGAGATTTGAAATCCATCATGAGTATAAGTTAGAGCATACATTGCATGATGAAATTGTTCATCAAGAGGATTTATTCTCAACTATCATTGAAAATTTTTGCTCTAACATTGTTGATAACTTAGCATCTTTTAAGACAAAGGTTTGTGATCAACATAATCAAGTGATCAAAGAGGTTGTGTTTGAGAAAACAATTGACAAAGGAGAACCCAACAAAAATAATTATTAGTTTATCATCTCAAAAGGATGCCCAATCAGGCATCTTTCCAGGATTGAGATTCCAAGCAAACTTGATGAGGTTTCAATAAAAGGATAGTAGATCCAACTTATCCATTCACTCTCAAACAGTAGCATGGTTGGTCATATTCAAAGGATGAGTGAGTTTGTCTACATTCTTTATGAAGCATTGTAGTAGTTTATTGAGTATCTTCTTGTGCTTCATCTAGTTTCAGCTGTTCATAAGCATGTAAATCAGTGTTCTTTGTTGAGAAAGGGTAGCTACTTTAACCAAATAGTAAATGGATTCGTTTGAGCCTTCACATTCATTTGGTTAGGGTAGGGTAGATTTCAAGTAAATAAGTGCAATGCACATTTCCTTTCATTTTTGTTTTTGTTTTCCAAGAAGTGCACATGCACATTTTGCTGACCAGGTCCTAAACAGGGTCAGATTAGTTTGATTATTGTTTTGCTGTTGTATTTTTTCTATCAGTTGAGTTGCAGAAGTTTTTAAGGTTTAAGGGAAAGAGTTGACTCTTGTACCCAATGGATTGCTAAGGCTACTGGTCTATATGCTTAGTAGGCAAGCATCAGTAGAAATCACCAGAAATGTTACCAATTTTTCACCTACAGCTCAAATTGGCAGAGCTGAAACAATTCATTACATTTGAGGTGAAGAATATTCTAACACATTCCTTCTATGCTTAAACCACAACATATTTTTTAAGTATTTGAGAAAGGTTTGAATTCAGTATCATTGTTTAGAGTAAAGAGACATAAAGAAGAGTACATATTGAACTCAAGACATTGCTTTCATTCAGTGTAGAAATGTTTCATTCATTTCGCCAATAAAGTATACACAAAATTGGTCAAGTATTGTATTTGTATTCATTGAAAAGAAAAGAGTAATCAATGGTCCCACACAAGCCATGGGAGTAGCTAACTAATGCAACATAATATATGTTATGTATCTGAAGATAAAAGAAATGAAAAGTGTTGAAATTAAGGAACACTGAGAGGGGGGGTGAATCAATGTTCTACAAAATTTATTGTTATTTTCCTTTATCAGTTTACCACACACATTCAAAAGAAATAAACATGAACATAAGATCAAGAACAGAAAGATCATCACATATGAACACCAAGATTTTTACATGGAAACCCAGTTAAGGGAAAACCACGGTGGAGGTTCATCCACAAAAATTAATACCCTGTTAAAAGTATTACAAATGGAGAAGGCACATGCCTTCAGGCTCACTGCCTAGAGCTCACTACTCAAAGAGGCTCACTGCCTACAAAAATGATTACAAGAAGATTATAGAATATTTGAACTGATGAATAGCATCTACCAATGCAAAAATTCAGTTTCGGTTAAGCACAAAATACTGATCTTACACACTTCATCCTTACTCTACCCTGTTTCACTCTTCAACCATAATCTGAGCTTAGATCTTCAACTTTGTACTTTGTTTTGCCCTTTTCACACTTACTCTATCATCACATCACAATTTTCAATCAAAACACTCAAATCCATCAGCTATATATATCCACATCAAGAAATTCAATCAACTGTAGTCAACTTCAAGAAAACTTAGAACATTTATTAAGAACTCTGCTCTGTCGGTTGAATCCATGCACAAAAAACAACACAAACCAAAAAATTATATTCTCAAATCATCAATCATGTTGGCCAATACCACTAATTATCATAAATTAATTAACCAACAACTTTTCTTCATCCAGACCAAGATCAAATACTAGGTCGGACTATTCTTCTGACTGTACTGACTAACTAGAACCTGATACTCAGATGCTTATAACTTTTGAATCCTTCATCACCGGAGGTTAAATTTATGGATTTAGATAGTCTTGACAATCCTTATCACTCCCTCAAATCCAAAACACACTGTGATTTACCACCGAAGAGATCTGGACCAAGATACTGGACCCTGTCACATGCTCTATTTCTGACTACCCGAACTTAAACAAATCTTCACTCTGACTTCTAGTATGAACAAATTATGTAATGTGGATGTGTAAGATAGACTTAGTTGCCATCAATGACAACACCTATCATGTGTAGCAGTGTCTCTTGCAAACAATATCCCACTTTGGCGTTGATGGCAACACTTAGTGAAAAATGACTAAGTGTCGAAACAACTCCCCCTTACTATGTACACTTATGCTTTTCACTGTTCTCCAATGCTCCCCCTTTGCTGGATTCCTCATTTTTCACTGCTCTTCACTCCCCCTTTGACATCAATGGCAAAGGGTGGGATCCACAAACTAGAATTTACACAAAAATTCTATATACTAAGCCACATATGTACAAACAATCCTCAAGTCCTATTTACATAAACTTAAGTATATCACCAAAAAAAATTTCAATAGTGCTAGCTCACTATCCCATCTCTTCTTCATACTATTCAAAATTGAGATGTGGCCACTGAATAGAAATGCTTGTGACTCTACCTTCTGCAGATTAGTGGGGTCACTTGTCTGAGCGGCAACTTGGGCTTCGGTCAAGGCATTGAACATTGCTTCCATTTTGGGGGAAATTAGTCCTCGGAGCTCACTCATCCTTGCCTCAATGCTCTCCTTTTCTTTTATCAATTTCTTTATTTCTTCAATCAAGCTAATTTCCTGACACTCCTTGCTTGCCATTGATGCTATCAAAGGATCAAAAGATTTGGATACACTTGATAGTTTTTGCTTAGACTCTGTTATTTTATCTTCAATATCCTCTATAACTTTAGGACAAGATAAGAAAAGTTTATATACATTTCCTCCTTTTGTAAGAACATTTTGAATACTCTTTACACTAGTATCCAGCATAATTCTATCTACTCCAATCATCCCTTTTAGAGCATCAAATATTTTACCATTGAATTCATTTTGAACCTTGACCTCTGCAGACTTTTCAAGATATTCAAAATGAGTACATACAGAGTTTATCAAGTCCTTTAACTAACCGAAGGGGGATGCTGATGAGTCCTTCTGGTATGTTGGCATGATTTTCTCCAAAATCCCTGATGCCAGACCAAGTAGTTCACTGTCTTCTATGTGAGACTTCAAAATATCTTCTCTGGCCTTAGCTTGTGTGAGAGAGGCCCACTTTATCTTCTGAATTGGTGAAAGTCTGTCCAAATTGATTGGACCTTTCAACTCTTCTGCAACTAGTTTATCATTTTCCAAAATTTCTTTCACTACTTCTGCAGTGTCTCTTGCCCAAAATGATGTTTCTGACTTGTGTTCTTTAGGGCCTTCACCTCCTCCCTTTTGAGAGTCAACCATATTGTCCTGCCCATCATTTTCTTTCCTTTTCTCTGCTTCTTCCTTTTCTGCATCTTCATCAAAAGCATTCTTGCTTTTATTTATCTCATAGATATCCTCTACAATCTCTTCTGGAGAATTTGGCATATCCACAGTGGCAGTTTTAATAGGTTCATCAATATTTGGAATGGAAGAGTCAACTCCACCATCAGTTTCTTTTACTTGATCTTCTTCCATCATTTCTTCATCCTCTTTATTCAATGCTTCTTCTTCCGGAAAGGAGTCATCATCTACTCCAGTTTGTTGCTTATTTTTTGGCTGCTCTTCATTATTCAAAATTGATACATCCTTAGTATCAGTCAGTTCTTCTGTAACCACATAGAACTTGTTCTTGTCTAGTGCTTTCTTCAGAATCTATTTTGTTTTTTTAACAACTTCATCAATATCTCCAATCATCAGCTTATTCATCCTTGTCTTGCTTCTGAAATCATTCTTGACCTCTTTAAAAATTTTATCTACTTCTTTGTTGGAGATCATTAGACATAAACTAGATAACACATGTTCCCTTAGCTCCAAATCTTTGGCTTTAGCAACCTCTTTCCTCATTTCCAAAATGTTACTCAGACTCTTATGGATTTCAAATAAAATTTCCACAAGAGCTCTATTGAATGTATTCAAGTATTTTACAGTGGCATCCTCCAAAATTCTCTTGTTTGCATTATCAAAAGTGTCATAGTATTTTATTATGGGTTTTAGATTCCCATGAATCATCACAGCATTCACATTTTTTTCTACAGACAAACTAGATTTTATATCTTGGGTTTCAGTCTTTTGTCTTTTACTTACCTTCATACTTCTAGAAAGCTTGTCTTTTGTAGCCTTTGAAACTTTTGCTTTCTTTGTCTTTATTTCCTTTACTGCTTCATCTAATTCTATTTCCTCATCATATTTAATGCTCACATATGTTCTGGATACTTTAGTCTTCATTCTTTTACCATCTATACCAGATGGTTCATCTTTTAGTTTCTCTATTTTGATAGGTTTTGTGTGAACAGAGGCAACAGTAGAGCTTCTTATTTTTATGGGGTGGCTGGTGGAGACTTCCAGAGCACTAGGTTGTTCTTTTTCATCTTTCTTAGTTCTCTTCCTGACTTCTCTCACTACCTCTTTGGTTATCCCTATGCTCTCTACATACATTTCCACTTGCTTTTGAACTTTCCTCTTGATTTCTATTTTTCTGAGCTCAACATTTAGTTTCACACTTAGCTCTTCATATGCCCCGAATCTTTCAACTATTGTGTCCTTTGGCTTGCTCAAAGGGTGTTGAGCATACATATCCAATACTCGCTCATCAACCTCATACCCCATGGGCATGATCCATATTATTCTTGGTTCAACAACTTCCATTAAACACTAATATGTATCCACCATAAAGAAGACTGTATCCTTGTATTTTTCAACCACATATGTGGGAATTCTTTCCCTTGAATGCCTCATGTTCTAAATTTTTTTTGAAGAAACCCCAAAGAACAGTCCTTTGGGAATTGGGGTCACCAATACTGTTCAAGTGCTCTCTTATTTGAATAGCAACAGGTTTATCATTGGTCCAACACATGCTTTTCTTGTCAGGTAACTCATTCATGAAATAGAAGAACAAACATAAGACTAGTGTACCATATTTGAAAGTCTTCTTCTTATCCTTCTTAACCTTATTCAAATTTTCCATCAGTTGGTTCTGTAGCAACTAACACAAGTCATAATTAGCATTCTCTCTTATCATCTGATACACTGCATAGATAGCTGTATTAGATACATAATTTTACCTACTGGAATGATAAATCTTGTATCCAATCACCATTGAAGCAAATTTGACATCTGAATCAATGATGTCATTTATTGTCATTGCCCTTTTGTCAAACCTTGAACTGGTAGCATCAATTGCGGTTTGATTCTTTACTGATTTCAACATGGGTAGTCCACCGGATGAGTTTAACCCTGTCATGGCCTTGATGGCATCCTTGGTGATCTTGTGGTGATCTTGAAAGGTTTCATTAGCCACATAAACTCATCATACATATGGCTTAAAACATACTGGACCCATTCATCTTCATCAAAGGATGGAAACCCTATAACCTGAATGAAATGTTTATCATATAGTTCCTTATACTTAGGTTTAAGACCATGAATTTCATCCCTTAGATGATTCTTAAACAAATCTACAAACCTTGAGTCCCCAAATTCATCTATGCTCGCATGAATATAGGCCCTAATATCTTCAACATGCAATACACCATATGGAACATTTAAAAAGGCACCTAACAGGTTGACTTCTACTAATTTGTGTGGATGCTTCTTGAATTTAGGTCAAGGCCTTTCAGTAATATCAACAACCAACGGTGTAGCCATTGTAAAAGATTACAAGTTCAAAGCTTCACAGAAAAATACCTTTTTCTTCAACGGAATCAGGGTTAGCTGATGAATTCACCGGTCACACTTCAAATCCTTGAAATCTTAGCTCAGGTGCTCTTCTGCTCACTCTCTTTGAATGCAAAGTGATTAAAATGATTGAATGAATGACTTTTTATCCTCCGTAGAACTTAAATTGTCATTGTAATAAATGCTTTGCCCTAATACATCTAATTACATTGTTTCTGCATGTAGTCAATCTTCAATTGCTCTGTAATTAATCACATTTGCTTCTTTTCATCCAGAATTTGCTTCAACAGATCTGTAATAGGCTTCTCTATCCTCATTTATCATACCAAATTCAGGCACCCACGTACTGGTCAGGGGAATAAGATTTTCAATGCTTCTCCCCCTGAGCCAGAGCTCCTGATTGAATTCCTAGAGGAATTATCAGCACCGGATTCCGGTACGGACCCATTGTCAACTTTTATTTCACCTTTCTTCACCCATGTTTTGTTCATTTCATTCTGGATCTCATCCACATCAACTTTGCCCTTGCCTTTGTCCAAATTCTGCTCTATTTTTCTTTTATCTTCCTATGAGTTCTCCTTTTTGCTTCTGCAAACTTTAGCAATATGTCTAGATTTGTTGTAGTTGAAACACACAATCTTATTTTTCTGAGAATTACATGTTGGAGCAGGTTTAGATCTGCATTGTATTGCAATATACCCAAACTTATTGCAAATAAAACATCTTCCATTGAACACTTGTCTGTTCTTAGGAGGATTCCTTGATCCACTTTTGTATTCCTCAGCCTTATGACCTATCCTTTTGGAATTAAAGGATTGAGTGGAGAAAGATGATGCATTTTGATTCACTTGACTTTTGCATTGATTAGCTCTAAGACCATATTTATTGCATTTGAAACAATTGCCATTGAAAGATGGATACCTTTGAGCATTAGGTTGTCTTATGGGAGGTCTTCTAGGATACCTTATTTGATTTCTTTCTTCAGGATTTCTTTGACCAGATCCAGACCTTTCACCTTTCTCAAATCCCAGACCATGCTTATCATTTGCCTTCTTCTGACTATCAGGTAGTGCCTTAAGTTTAGCTAAGCTTATTTTGAATTTCTCTTTATATGCATTTGCAACTTCTAGGTCATGTTTGAGAATGACAATTTGTTTTTCAAGTTGATCCTCATTATCCCTAGTTTCCTGTAGATCAGATTCTAAATGACCAATTATTTTGTCCAATCTATAGCACTCTTCTATTCTTTCTTTCAGAAATTGATTCAGTTTTTCTTCAGATTTCTTGCTTTTCTCAATTTCCTTAGTTAGCCTCATCACCCCGGATTCCATCTCATGTTTTAAGACATCAACTTCTTTTATTAACTTCTCACATTCCTTTATCTTCTCTTTTAGTGCCTCATCCATGTCATTGTCTTCATTCTAATTTGTTAGTTGAAGAAGTAGCTCCTTCCTTTTTTCATTAGATTTGCTCAATTTTTCTTTTAAGGTCTCAATAAAATCTTCAGCATCTCTAAGTTTTCTTGCAAATCTCTGATTTCTGCTTTGGACAGATCAAGATCATCTAAGGTTACTTGTATTTGTTGATTGATATCATCAGAATGCTTGAATGAACCCATTGAAAACACATTCCAAGATCTTCCTCAAGCTATTAAACTTCTTCTAATGAAAAGTGTTGAAATTAAGGAACACTAAGAGGGGGGGTGAATCAGTGTTCTACAAAATTTATTGTTATTTTCCTTTATCAGTTTATCACACACATTCAAAATAAATAAGCATGAACATAAGAACAAGAACAACAAGATCATCACATATGAACACCAAGATTTTTATGTGGAAACCCGATTAAGGGAAAACCACAGTGGAGGTTAATCCACAAAAATTAATACCCTATTAAAAGTATTACAAATGGGGAAGGCACATACCTTTGGGCTCACTACATAGAGCTCACTTCTCAAAGAGGCTCACTGCCTACAAAAATGATTACAAGAAGATTATAATATGTTTGAACTGATGAATAGCATCTACCAATGCAAATATAAGTTCCAGTTAAGCACACAATACTAATCTTACACACTTCATCCTTACTCTTCCCTGTTTCACTCTTTGGCCATAATCTAAGCTTAGATCTTCACCTTTGCACTTCTTTCTACCCTTTTCACACTTACTCTATCATCACATCACAATCACCCATCAAAACACTCAAATCCATCGGCTATATATATCCACATCAAGAAATTCAATCAACTGTAGTCACCTTCAACAAAACTTAGAACATTTATTAGGAACTCTACTCTATCGGCTAAATCCATGCACAAACAACAACGCGGATCGAAAACTTGTGTTCCCAAATCATCAATCATGTCAACCAATACCACTGATTATCACAAATTGCTTAACCAAAAACTTTTCTTTATCCGAAACAAGATCAAATACTAGGTTGGCCTATTCTTCTTCTGACTGTACTAACTAACTAGAACCTGATACTCAGATGCTTATAATTTTTGAATCCTTCATCACCGGAGGCTAAATTTCTGGATTTAGATAGTCCTGACAATCCTTATCACTCCCTCAGATCTGCAGCACACTATGATTTACCACCAGAGAAATTTGGACCAAGATACTGGACCTTGTCACATGCTCTATTTCTAACTACTTGGACTTAGACAAATCTTTATTCTGACTTCTGGTATGAACAAATTATGTAATGCAGATGTGTAAGATAGACTTAGTTTCCATCAATGACAACACCTGTCATGCCTAGTAGTGTCTCTTGCCAACAAAAAGAAGCATAAAGGAAAATTTATATCCATCATTGTTTGAGATAGCTTTTGGGTGGATCTTCATCGTCTTGCTCCTCCTCTCCTAATCACCAAGTGAGCCTGCATCATGGTAAATAATTGGTTAGAGCTCTGGATATGGATCTCCCTATGTGCCCTACCAACAGAAACACAACATATATCATGAAGCATCGGATCAATAAGAAAGAGATCCAGAAAGATCAAATCATCACATGAGTATTGTATTCATTGTTTTATCTAACTTGTTTGTGCAATGTGTAGGTATAGGTATATCCATCATTATGCAAGACATATCAACATGTGGTAAAAAATGGGCTCCCACAAGGGTTGAGCCCAGCATGCTACCCCTTGATCTGAAGGGGAATATAAGATAACCAAAGAGACTTTTAGATCAATAAATAAGAGCATATCCTAATTGAAAGTCAATGACAACACCAATACATCATGGAGCAGTAGATGGACAGCAGTAAATCAGGTATTACCACTTTTGTTGTGAATGAGATGTAAAATTGCTATTGAATTCATTAAACAGCCATAAAAGGACAAAAATTAGTCATTAAGGTGACTATCCCATCAATCAGGAAGCATGTTATTAGATATAGGGTAGTCATTTAATGAGAAACAATCCTATATCTATGTGTCATGCCATGTCAACTAACTTGTATGCAAGAGAAATCATAAATAGAGTGAATAAGACTGCCAAATAAAGGCTTACAATGCCATCATAATGGGACAGTCACCCTAATGACAGTCCATTCATCATATAGCTACCATATGCCTCTACAAGATGAAGATACAACCATAGGCTATAGGTATAGTGCATGAAAAGGAATAGCTAGTATGAGTGCAAGAGTGGCAGTGAAGAAGGACATAACAGCCACAATGCTTGCATCCACATAGTGTGAGATAGTCAACCATATATAACACATCCATAGAGTGCAAGGTACATGTGGAAGACAATCATCTTGAAGATATAGTATACCTTTGAATCAAAAGTGGACACCATACATTTAAATCAAGGAGACAAGTGTACAAGTCAAGGTGGGGTACCATTCACATCTATGCAAAGAGGGACAACCACCTAAGTGGGTAGCATACTAGGAGTTCATGACAAAATTCCAAGCATAATAGAACATGCCTTATGATGAAGAGTACATGAGATATATAGAGAAAATGAAGAATACAAACTCCAAATAACAAGGCATCAAGATCAAGTATGTGGAGAAACCTTAAGGAGCAAGTGAAATGCATTACATGATCATGCAATGAAGGATATAGGTGCAACCATAAGAATTAAGAGCCATCTACAGTCATAGTAATAACATATACCAGATAAAGCCATAGTTATGGAATAATTAGACAATTATTTATGTCCTGCAAGGATAGGTATGACTTAGCAGATAAAAGAGAAATCATCATGTATCTGAGAGCATTCCATAGAAATTAGAAGGATCAGCCATACAAGTATCCTGTAGTAGGTGAAGTGCATTACAAGGATAATAAATCATGAAGAGAACTCATTATGCCCTCAATGAAAGGTACACAAATATAAATAATATATTTTTATGCTACAGGATGTATGAAAAGAGAGATAAGGATGCGGCATTTTAAAAGGTACAATCATAAGAATAGAGTTCATTATTGCTTTTGTCTTCATATCAAACTATCACAGCCATCAAATAGATAATATTCATCTCCAGATACATTCATGACTACATAAGCATAGAGTCACTATAGCCAAAGTCATTCTTATGACAAGTATAACAACCTATAATGAAGAAGACAGCCTTTGGCATAGTGTATATGTGAGTCAACATGCCTTGGAACAGAAGAGGATATAAATCTTAGCATGGTCATTTAAAGGAACTTACTAGTGCACTGTCTTAGAGCAGTAGAGTAGAGAAGACACATAAACCTTCAAACCAATGATATCACTATCATTAATGAACAAGGCATCAAGATCGAGTGGTTGTCTAAGATGTAAATGAGGAAATCGTAGCATGTGCAGATACAGACACTTCCATCATGAGCATTGAGAACATAGTCATCAATGGAAATAGTACAGTGTCATTAATGCAAGGTTACAGTCAAGTAGTCATAACATATGCAAACAATCTCTTGCATCAGGAAAGGGACAATTATCATGATTAGATGGGCAGCAATGAAGAAGTCTCCTGATAGAGGTAGGCCATGCTATAGAAAGCAAATAGATAGAGATCAACATGAAGCATGTTACCAGTTCAACAAAGAAACAATCACTCTTAATCAAACAAGAGATAGTAAGGAGACTGAGGAAAGTGTATGACATTCATTTTGAAGTTTCTATCAACTTATGAAGAGATATGTCTTGACAAAGCTGAAACAATGGAGGGTAGCCATGAATAGACAACAAGTGGACTATGAGAGTACAACATCATGAATATACAAGAGGAAACATAGAAAATCAAAGAGCATATCTATTATACACAGTCATTATAAAGCTCTGCTAAAACTTATCAAACTCTCTACAAATTTGGTAAGACAAGGCAAGGGCACGAAGGCACCATACTTACAAGAAACATTCATCTCAAGTGAATGAAAGGCATGAAGGGAAAATAAATTTTCCTTTACTTTTCTTTTGTTCATTAAAGTAAATACAAATGAAGGAAGCTCATATATGTCTTGTACAGTCCTAATATCATGTCAATAGAGTTAAGGAACACATATAGCCACAAAGCTTATACAAAGCCCTCAAGTCATATCCATAGCAAAAAGAGTAGTAGTTAAGGAAACCTTGTGTTGGCAAGAGACACTATGTGGCTTCATGAGTGTTGTCATTGATGGTAACAAAGTCCATCCCACACATCCATAGGACATGGTGTGTCTATACTGGAAGTCAGATTGAAGAGTATTTTGGTCCAGTGACCAAGAACAGAGCATGCAGCAAGGTCTGACAATCAGGTCTGGATCTCTTAGAGGAAGTATCTCAGTAAAGTACAGACTTGGGGAAGTTAAGAGGAGTACCATGATTAATATATTCTAGATTTTGAGCCTCCGGTGATGTAAGACTGAAAAGATATGAACACCTAAGTGTTGGGTTCCTGTTTGGCATAGTAGACTGAGGAAGAACTGACCGGAAGAGCTTTAGACCTTAATCCAGATGGGATATTGATGGTAATCAAGTTTCTTAAGGGATCATTCATGATTGGCTAACATGATTGATGACTTCTATAAGCATCTCTTTGATATGCATCACTTGGTAAGCAAGGATTTAGCCGACAGACTAGAGTTTGGAAAAATATTGAGTATTTTGGATGCCGACTAGAAAGATGTTGAAATCCTTTGTGCGGATATATATACCAGATGGATTTCAATGAGAAGGGGTGTGTGGTGTGTTGTGTTGTACGAAGAAAAGTAGAGAGAAGTGTGAAAATAGTAATATAGGTCTGGTATGTGACAGGACAACAGCAGTAAAGAAGAGGAAGAATGAAGTGCAGTAAATCAGTGTATTGAGCCTAACCGAAACTGAACCTCAGCACATGTGGATGCTTCTCATCAGTTCAAGTATCTTGTTACTTTCTTTATACCTTGAAGACAATGAGTCTCTTGTAGGCAGTGAGCCTCTTGTGAGCAGTGTGCTCGGGTAGTGAGCCCTAATTGGCAAGTGTCATTTTGTACTTCTATTCTTTTAATAGAGAATACAATCTTGGGTTAGTCACACCATGGTTTTTCCCTTAATAGGGTTTTCCATGTCAAAATCATTGTGTTATGTGTATTGATTTTGTTTCTTCTTTCATGGTTATGGATGCTTATTTGTTTTGATGCTGCACTAGTTATTAAACAAGAACAGAAAGTTAAATTAATTAAGATAACTGTTTCACCCCCCCCTCTCAATTATCAACAATTGGTATCAGAGCTAAGTTCCTCCAAACAGAGCCTAATAGCTTGAGGAAGATCTAGGAATTCCAATGGATATGTATGGTATGAGGGAACAACTTCAGTCTGCCCTTGATGATCTTGAGCAATCTCACTCTGAAGTCAATAACTTGAGGGAAAGACTTAAACAAGCTGATGACTTCATAAATGAACTAAAGGAGGAACTGAGTATCTCTATGAAAAAGAGAAAGGAACTTCTTCAACAATTAGCAAGTCAAAGTGAAGCCAATGATACTAATGAAGATCTAAATGAAAAGAATAAATTATGTGAGAATCTATCAAAAGAGGTTATTATGGTAAGACATGAAATGGAATCAGGGGTTATGAAATTCACCCAAGAAATTGAAGAGAAAAGAAAGTCTGAAGATAATCTAAAATAATCTCTCAAGGAGAAGTCAGAAAACTACCACAAAATGGATAGAATAATTAGGCATTTGGAATCTGATCTTGAAGAAGCCAGAGATAATGAAGAACAACTTGAGAATCAGATTGACACTCTAAAAAGGGATCTTCAAACAACAAATGAATACAAAGAGAAATTAAAGATAAGCTCTGCTCAGCTTGAAGTTCTTCTTGAAAGCCAAAAGAGGGTAGATGACAAGCAAGGCTTGGGGTATGAAAAAGGTAAAAGCTCTGGATCTGGTCAAAAGAACTCTGGATCAGGAAATCCAAGGAATAGACCTAGAAGACCCCTGATAAGGCAACCAAATTCTCAAAGATATACATCCTTCAATGGATACTACCACAATTGAAATAACTTTGGTCATAAAGTAAATCAGTGCAGAAGAAGAATGAATCAGACTAATTCATCTTTCTCTGGACATTGTTTTAATTGCAAAAGGTATGGTCACAAATCTCATGAGTGTAGAAATATGTAAATGAACAGTTCATTCAATGGTAGATGCTTTGCATGCAATAGAATGGGACATATCGCTAATCAGTGTAGATCAAGAGGATATCAGTCAAATATGCAAAGAATTGTTGTTTGCTACAATTGCAATAGATCCGGTCATATTGCCAAATTCTGCAGAAGTAAGAATGGACAAAAAGGTTCCTGTGCCTCATAATCAAAACAAAGACAAAGGAAAAGGAAAATTGAATGTAGATGAAATTCAAAGGGAGATGAACAAGATTTGGGTAAAGAGGAGTACAAAAAATGTTGAGGATGGATTTGTACCAGACTCTAGTGTTGATATTCCTTCCAGAAACTAAATAGATGAGCTCTGGCTCATGGAGAGTCACAAAAGAAAACAAGTTCCCCCAGCCAGTCAATTGGTGCCTAAAATTGACACATGGAAAGTTGCGGATTAAAGGGTTCTTAGAGAAACATCTAAATAAGCCTTGGTAAAGATATGGAAGATCTGCAAGAAATTTAGAAGAGATTAATCTTCCAAGAATGATTTAGTTTAACAGTCATCTAGCAAGAACAAGATTTTCATAGTTAGATCCGGTATGCTTCAAATTTGAGGTATCTTGATCTGCAAATAAATGGAATGATTGGAGAAAGGTAGATAGATTGCCAATATTCACCGAGAATAACTCTAAGTGCATCTCAGTGATCTGGAAAGATCTCTCAGAACAAGGAGAACAAAGCAACCAGAATAACTTAAGTTGTGCATTTATTACAATGTGAAATTAGGGTTTGGGTAAAAATATAAGGGTTCTTTTTTTCATCATTTGCACATTTGCATTCGAGAAGAAGAGAGAAGGAGCTCTGCAACTAAATTATCTCAAACCTCTCAAAGATCAATTACAGAAGTTGATTCATCCTGCAATCTAATCTGGCTCATATCAGGAACCCTAGAAGCATAAAAGGTATTTATCACTCTTGAAAAACTCTCTCTAAATATTTAGAAAGATGGCTACTTTGAA
This sequence comes from Cunninghamia lanceolata, assembly GCA_027924645.1. Taxonomy (NCBI): domain Eukaryota; kingdom Viridiplantae; phylum Streptophyta; class Pinopsida; order Cupressales; family Cupressaceae; genus Cunninghamia; species Cunninghamia lanceolata. Next base: position 7,353,396 of record BSBN01000272.1, on the reverse strand, counting down.
TGTTGTCAAAATCACTAATAGGCCACGCCCTAAATTCAAAAAACACCTCTACAAATCTCTGGAAGTTGATCCCTTGGGCACATTCTCTAGCATTTCGCATGGGGTTTTGCATGTTGAAGACGTTAGGGTATACATTCATGCGAATATTAAGGAATTCAAAGAATCCAAGTTGATGGATATATATCATAAGCAGCTAATAGATGAATCATTTGAAATCAAACCTCAGTACAAAGCCATCCGGGACAAGTATTTTGGACAGTGCATTCATTTCCCTTGTTTTGCAGAAGATGAATGGGTCTGGTATATTCTAAGCAGAGTGCATGACAACTTCATATGGTTGATGAGGCCATTTAAGATCACAAAGGATGTCATTAGGGTGGTGACCGGATTGCACTCATCCGGTGGGTTACCTACTCTAAAATCAGTCAAAAACCAAACTATGAGTGAGGCTACCAGATCTAATTTTGATAAAAGAGTAATGACAATTGAGGATATCACAGATCCGGATATCAAGTTTTCTGCCATGATAATTGGCTACAAGATATATCACTCCAGTAGAGAGAATTCTGTATCCGGAACAATAATTTACACTGCTTATGAAATGTTAAGAAAGAATGCTGACTATGATCCTTGTGAGCTCCTTCTGAACCAACTTTTGGAGAATCTATAGAAGATAAAGAAGGATAAGAAGAATTCTTTCAAATACGGTGGCTTGATACTCTATCTATTCTTCTATTACATGAATGAGCTACCCAAATCTAGTGGCTGGATATGGAAAAATGATAGACCTGTTGCTATACAAATCAGGGATTATTTGTATGGGCTTGGTGATGCAAATGCACAAAATACAACACTGTGGGGTTACTTCAAAAACTTCCAAAGCTTGATGCAGGCTAGAGAAAGAATCCCCTAATCATTGCTTGAGAAATATAAGGATACAGTGTGCTTTATGGTAGACACTGATCAATGCCTAATGGAGGTAGTGGATCCAAGGACAGTCTGGATCATGCCAATGGGGTATGAAGTAGATAAGAAAAATTCTAGAGCTACATGTTCAACACATGCTAAGTCAACCCAAGGATCCTAAGGAAGAAAGGTTTGGAACCTTTCAAGAATTGAGTGTGAAAATTCATGTTGAACTAAGACAGCCTGAGATTAAGAGAAAAGTGAGAAGGGAAGTAGAAGAATTCACCAAGAGGCATGGAATATCAAAGGATGCACTTGATGCCAACAAACAGAAGATGGAAAGGGTAGAGAAAGAAAAGGAAGAAGTAGAAAAAGAAAGTGCTCTAGTAGAAGCCCCCTCCCAGACCAGATCCTCTAAGAGCTCTGCACCTGCCACTTCTAAGAGCTCAAAGGCATCAAAACTAGAAGCAAAATCATCCGATAAAGGAGAAAAGAGAACAAAGACAAAGGCTACAAGATCATACACAAGCCTCAAGGATGATGAAGAGACAGAGATAGATGAGGAAGTAAAGAAAATGAAGAAGAAGAAGAAAACATCTGGTGAATCCTCTACTGGTCAAGGCAAGCAAGAAAAGGCAGAAGAATTTGTTGAAAAACCTACTCTCTGTATTGATGATATCATCAAATCAGTCACTGTGGATGGGAACCTAAAACCAATGACTGAGTTCTATGATGAATATAATGAAGCTGACCAGAAGATCTTGCAAGAAGCTACAGTCAGGTATCTAAATATCTATAATAAGGCATTTATTGAAATCATATCTCTAATTCCTAAAAGCCTAGAGAAGGAACTAGAAATAAGGAAGAACAATGCTAAGGCAAAGGACCTTGAGATCCAGGAACAGATAGCTATTCAGCTCTATCCTTCAATCACTTAGAAACAAATGAATATGATCTTCAAAGATTGCAAGGATGAGTTCTAGAGCAAAGCTAGAATGAATCAGCTTATGCTTGGAGAGACTGACAAAGTGGCAAAAGAAACAGAAGACATCCTCTAGAATGCATACAAAAGATTCAATATTCCTATTATAGAGGACATAAGTGATGAACCTTCTGATGTTGAAGGACTAAGCATATCAAAGGAAGATCCTGCAAAGGAAATTGCTGAAGAATCAAAGGAGATAAGAGAGGAGAAGACCAAGGACCTGGATTCCTTTGTTCTAGAAAAGGAAGTCCATGAAGAAGTTAATATCTCTCATCTAGATTCCCCAGTAGACTCCGGATCTAAAGGAGAAGAAAGAATAGAGGAGAAAATCAGTCAAGAAGAAGAGGTGAAGGAAAGAAAAGAAGATCAAATAGAGAAGACCCCAAGAGATGGTTCTGAAACTGTAGAAGGAAAGAAGACTCTGTCTCTAGCAAGAGACACTACAGAAACTATTAAAGATTGCTTGAACAAAGAAATGATGGAGATTGATGAACCGGAACTGCTTCAAGGACCATTCAATTTTGACTCCCTGTCCCCGGTTCAAACAATGAAGATAGCTTCCTTTGCCCAAGCAAAGGCAAAAGAAAAACTTCTAAAATCTCATATGGAAGACTGTGAACTAATAGAGGTTGCATCTAGTGTGTTGGAAAAGATCATGCCATCCTTTCAGAAGGATCCTTCAGCCTCTTCATCTGATAATCTCAAATCTCTTGTTAATTCTGTTAGCACACATTTTGATTCCTTGCAGAAATCAGCTGAGGAAAAAGTCCAGAAAGAATTTTTGGGTAAAAGATTCTTTAAAGTATAGGGGTACATAGCAAATGATAGGAGAAATCTGAATATTGGAATCAAGAGCTTAGAAAATGCTCTTAAAGATGACGGAGATATATATAAATTTTGTTTATCCTGGTCTAAAGTGACAATGGATATTGAGAAGAAAGTGAAAGAACAAGAGGGTAAACTTTCAAGTTTATCTCAGAATTTTGATCCTATCACCACATCCATAATAAACCAAGAATGCCAGACTATTACCATTCTAAACGAACTAAAGAAACTTGAAAAGGAAAGGAAGAATATAATAAGTAGGATGGGTGAACTTAGAGGGATAATTATCCCTAAGTTAGAGGCCATGCATGAGGCCCTAATCGATCCTCAAACCACAGCCTGAACTAGTGATCTGATAGATCTAAAGAGGGTAGAAGCTTTTGCATTCCTGTTGAGTGGTCACATCTCAATTTTGGATAGGATGAAGTAGAGTTGGGCAACATAATTTGTCTAGTTGAAGACAACTTTTGCAGATATACTTCAATATATGTAAGTATAACATGTATATGTATTTATGCGGCCAAGCATAGATTGCTTTTGGGAAATTTTGGTGTGCAGATCCTACCCTTTGCCATTGATGTCAAAGGGGGAGTGAGGAGCAGTGAAAAATGTGGAATCTAGCTAAGGGGGAGCTCTGGAAAAGTGTACATAAGAATAGAGCATCAACCAAGGGGGAGTAAGCTATAACACTTAGTCATTTTTCACTAAGTGTTGCCATCAATGCCAAAAGGGGAGATTGTTGGGAAGAGACATTGTGTGGCTTCATGAGTGTTGTCATTGATGGAAACAAAGTCCATCCCACACATCCACAGGACATGGTGTGTCTATACTAGAAGTCAGATTGAAGAGTATTTTGGTCCAGTGACCAAGAACAGAGCATGCAGCAAGGTCTGACAATCAGGTCTGGATCTCTCAGAGGAAGTATCTTAGTAAAGTGTGAACTTGGGGAAGTCAAGAGGAGTACCATGATTAATATATTCTAGAGTTTGAGCCTCTGCTGATGTAAGAGTGAAAAGATATGAACACCTAAATGTTGGGTTCTTGTTTGGTAGAGTATACTGAGGAATAACTGACCGGAAGAGCTTCAGACCTTAATCCGGATGAGATATTGATGGTAATCAAGTTTCTTAAGGGATCATTCATGATTGGCTGACATGATTGATGACTTCTATAAGCATCCCTTTGATACATATCACTTGGTAAGCAAGAATTCAGCTGACAGACCAGAGTTTGGGAAAATATTTCGGATGCTGACTAGAAAGATGTTGAAATACTTTATGCAGATATATATACCAGATGGATTTTGATGAGAAGGGGTGTGTGGTGTGTTGTGTTGTACGAAGAAAAGTAGAGAGGAGTGTGAAAATAGTAATACAAGTCTGGTATGTGACAGGACAACAGCACCAAAGAAAAGGAAGAATGAAGTGTAGTAAATCAGTGTATTGAGCCTAACTGGAACTGAACCTTAGCACATGTAGATGCTTCTCATTAGTTTAAGTATCTTGTTACTTTCTTTATACTTTGTAGACAGTGAGTCTCTTGTAGGCAGTGAGCCTCTTGTGAGTAGTGTGCTCGGGTAGTGAGCCCTAATTGGCAAGTGCCATTTTGTACTTCTATTCTTTTAATAGAGAATACAATCTTGGGTTAGTCACCCCATGGTTTTTCCCTTAACAGGGTTTTTCACGTCAAAATTATTGTGTTATGTGTATTGATTTTGTTTCTGCTTTCATGGTTATGGATGCTTATTTGTTTTGATGCTGCACTAGTTATTAAAGAAGAACCGAAAGTTAAATTAATTAAGATAACTGATTCACCCCCCCTCTTAGTTATCAACATCCTATTGAGCAGCTTAGAGACATTCATAGTTTACAGAAGTAGAAACATTTGTTATCTTCAGAAATCACTATTTCCTTAATATTTTTGACAAAGACAAGGAGTAGTCTAGAGTGAAGTTAATGAGGTAGAGTTTCTTAAATAGATATAGATAAATAATCCAAATGCTTTAAATATACCTTTGAGCAGATACCCACATGGGTAAAATCATGAAGACTGGAGTGTATAATCCCTAGTTAGGGTTAAGTCCAAAGTGCTAAGAATACAACCATGAAAACTATAGCAACAAATAGAAAAAAGCTCCATTTCTAAGAAGTAGCAATGGCAATAATCAATTTCATGCTCAAAAGGGGAAGTACAAAGTATGTATTCTTATTCAAATAAGTAGAAAATGAGAAAATATAGATTAGAATGACAGTAATCTTACCTTGAAGCTAAGAGTTTGAGGAGAATATCCAGTGGAAGACAAACTAGATGTCTAGTTTGCAGAGAGAGCATCAATCTATATAGCATAAGCTCGAGTATGCTGAGTTCACTCAGGAAAAACCATTTTTGCCAAACCCTATGGTGGCATACCAGAGACAAGAAAAGAAATGAAAAGTGCAAAATAAACATTTTAGGGTTCAAACCTTCTTTTTGGTTGAATGACCTAGCCCGGCTATGGGCATGATGTGCTTTTCTTGACTTCTTTTTTGTGTGATCATTGCTACCCAAAAGTGCCCAAGGTCAACACTCTTCAAGTGTTAAGAACCTAATGATGTGATGGGCATGTGAGGCTGATGATTATTTTTTTTGTTTTCCTTGAGGTTTCAAGTGAGTAAGATCAAAAGCCTAATGATACAAGGCTATCATTATTTGCTTTGTTTTTCTTAAGGATTGAAATTTTAAAGTCAAGGAGACAATGATATAAAGATGTCCTTATGACATGGAGATGCAATAATATGGACATGGCATGGGAGTCATAAGGGTGAGGTGATTATGTAAATCAAAGGGGAGTTATAAGGAGTTTTATTTTTAAATCTTTTGAAAATAATTACCCTCATCTTGCATGACTTAGAAACTGATAAAACAAATGTAAACAAATAATAAAGTAATGTAATTATAAATTACTTTATTATTTGTCACAAAGTTGTAAAAAGGTCAGAGATAGAGAAATTTATAACAAATAGTAAAGTAAGTCATTTTCATTACTTTATTATTTGTTCACTTTGTTTTCCTCATCCCAAAGTCATGCAAAATCAGGAGATGGAGTTAATTGAGGCATTTTGGGATCTTCTGCATGATTTTTGGTCAAACTTGGAGGGTCTTGAGGTTCTACATGGTCAAACTGATAGAGAGGGGTAGTTTGGAGCTATTTTAGGTCAAATTGGATCAGTTATAGATCTCCTTTTTATGGATTTTTATCTTTTCTCATGAGAAGGATTTTGGGGAGATATTTTCACTTCTAGTTAGCTATTAGTGCCACCTTTAGGCACTTTGGAGTTATCTTTTGTATATATTGGAGAAAAACTTAGTTTTTTCTTAGTTCTTGCATTCTATTCTCTCTTACACATTTCAGAGAGCCAGAGTTTGTTTGTAACTCATTTTTCAAAATCTATACAGTATAGCCGGTTACAAGTTCATATTTTTGATCTTATGTAGTGCTTTTCCTTCTATTTTTTTAGAATACACCAAATTTACCTTCTCAAAAATATGCAAGTGCCTTTATGAATGATTTGATGAAACTATTGTGTTTTAACCATTAGAGCCTTTAAGTTTGTCTCATTTATTATTGTGCATTCAACATTGGTTTAAAGTTGTGCTTGTTTCATTTTTGCCTTAAAACTGTGAAAATTTATTTTCCTCTTGAAAGGGTGACAAACTGGTTGGCCTTCTTTAGAAACTTTTTTTTTATTAAGTCATCATTTTTGAATTGTGTAACCAGTGTCTCTGAGAATAGCTGTGAACCATTCTGCAAGTTTTATCATCACATATTTGCATCACCATAAATTCATTTTCAGTTTATTTTTCTATTGCAATTCTTTTTGTCCTTTTTCTTACAAAATTAGTTTACCATAAAAAATCATAAGGGAACCAACCCACAATCTGGAGGTCTACCTTCACCATAGGGCACCCACAACCTAAAGGTATTCCCATGTTACACAGGATTGCTGAGCCTCACAGCTTTGCATCATGGGTGCAATCCTAGGTGATAACAGTTATCTCACTTGTTACTCTTAGAAAGGCATATTTATTAGATGTTATTAGCATCATCCTTCCATTCATTTTCAAAATATGTTCAATGTCCCAAGACTAATGCCCTCCCCTGAAGAAGATCTACCTAGCTCTTGAACAATTGCTTATGCAACAATATCTATCTTTTTTGGTCATTCTTTCTCAATCTTTGGCGACATTGAAGCAACTTTAACTTTACGGTTTGTAATGAACTTGTGCTTTATCAATTTATAAATTGTACACCATAGATGAGGCTCCTTTGTTAGGCAATCAACAAAATTATGGAAGATAAAAGACCAATTTTCTTTGTCCTCAAGTGTCGATGTAGGTTCACTTCAAATCATGAGCAATACTCCCATGATATGTACATTAGATCAAGGGTAAAGTTTCTTTTCTATCTCAATTGCATAGACTCCTAGAGTCCATACATCCATCTTTCCACCACTGTGGATCTCTTGTATTACTTTAAGAGCCATTCAGTTTGGAGTGCAAATAAATATATTCCATTTTAACATGGCCCTAGTTAGATGTGCAACAACATCACCTAGTTTTACCTTTCCCCATTCTTTAAATAATATATTGCCTTCTTTAATGTCATGGTGAGACTTAAAAATTGATTGTAAATATGACAGTCCCTTGAGAACTTCCCTACAAACGTAATATATTTGATGCTCCTCCAACAATTCACCAGTGGTGTTTAATAGATCATCAGCACACTTCCTCACTTACCATACTCCATAATGATCTAGAGATACTTTCCACCTTGATAACTTCCAAGACATCACACTACATTTGATTCATTATATTACTGAAGCATTTTATTTTTTCCACATATCTCTCTATAACCTTCTTTCCAATCACATAATAAAATCACTGTAATAGAAACCAATTTTGAAGCTTTAAGATCTCTATATTTAAAGACAACTCCATAAAACTTTGAATTATAATTGGTATTGGTAAGAATTTTTGCACATCTTCCTAATTTTAGATAGTATAGATGTGTCTTTGACTGAGGTCCAAGATCAAGGTGAATGGCATCTGAGTTGATCAAATTTATTACACACTACTTAATTTCTTGGTGTAGCTGTTTAAGATGGCTCCATTTCAATTTCCTCACAATTTTGTATTCATCCCTAGGGGCATCATAATTATAACATGTAACAACAAAAGGACCTCTTGTTGTGTGTCCAAAACTAGTTCCTCCATGATACATATAATACTTTTACAATGCATCCCTTGTCTCAAAGATATGTGCAACACTAAATTCCTGGTCTTCTATAGGACTATTGGGAACCCTAACACTCAATGGTTGAAACCAACCTACATTGCTTTCTATCAAGAGTGTAGGTTTATATACAAAATTGGGAAGAGGGTCTTCACAATAAAAACCATTAAAAATGTTTTGAATCAAATTAGGAGTATTTCCTTGCCTACTCATTACCCAAGGATCACCTTGAATACTTATGGATTCACCTTTGGTGGAAATAGCCTTTAATATGGGATAGATGACATGTGCTTTATGACCTCTTGAGTCCCTTTGAAAAGATGGTCTAGTCCATTTGGTAAAAGACCTTTTGTTGTATAGATAGGTGGCAAAAACCATGTAATGGCCATGCCAAGTGCTAATAGCTAGTTAGGTACAACTCAAATTTATCTAAAACAGTATTGGATTTAGACTAAAAAATATTTCCAGCTGCACTGGAGTCACATGTAAAAGATATACTAATAGTAGATCTACCTCTAGACCTTTATATAACTCTAGTAACAAAACAAACATTCCCTAGGCTAGCATAATCAATAAAACATTGTTTCTTCTTCTCTAGAGTTGATTTTCCTCTCAAATATGAATGTGCAGGTTCCATGTTACTAAATCCACATACATATTCAACTCCAATCATCCATTTATATTTTTAAAAAACCTCATGAAAAGAAAGCAAGTTTCCCTTTGATAATTTTGGGAAAACAAACATTTCACGGCCAACACCAAGATGAGCCTTACAAAATTTAACCTCATAGATGAGGGGATTCCCAGAATGATTTTAGCATATACCTCACATATTAACTCTCTAGCATTATTGTAGACACAAGGTCAAATGCTAGTGTGTCTAAGAAAACTTGTAAACATTTCCCCTGAAGCACTCCCAACTGATGCAATAGAAATGGCCATAGTGGAATACTTAACAAGTACTCTCACTCAGGGGCCTCCATACATTGTCAACTCTTTGTCTGTTAGAATTTTTGAACTGACTAGATTTGTTTGATTCAGTCTAAACTTATCAATTCCTCTGCACAAAGATACTTTCAAATGACTAGGTTCCCATACCACTATACAAAACAATCTTTTTGGATTTTAAAGGAAGGAATTATATACCATTTTCCACAAATTGTCTCATTCACATTTTCAAAATTATTGGGATTCTTCCCATTATGACAAGGGATTTGTAATGACATGGTATTGGACTCTTGCATAAAGTTTTGGTTACCACTACCTTCCTCACTTTTTGAAATGTAATTCAAAAAACAATCAAAGTGTTTACCTTCTATCAATGACTTGGGAATTCTTGAAAAATTTGTAGTAACACTACCATTCTCAGAATGAGGATTATTAATGGAGCAAGAAATAATCAAAGCATCCTTCACAAATTTGTACCCATCAATAGAACTATACATCAGAAAATGTCCCCTTGGGGGCTTTTCCCTCATAAGGTTTAGCTCCCAGGTCTTTAGCATGCATTTAGGACATTTTAGTTCATATTTTAGCATCCCGATGGAATGAGACCTAAGTCCCATGGAAAATAGGACCTAAGAGGACCACTTGAGTTGTACCCTACCTAAAATAGGGGGGAGGACTTGGGTATCTGTGCCCTAGTCCTGCCCTATTTTGCAGCATCCTCAATTTCTAGGTGTTGGTTAATGACCGTTATTAGGTCCCTTTGCCGACACGGTAAGTTTGAATTTCAAATATCCTAGCAAGAGTGCTTGTAGATGCATATATAAACATATGTAGGCATTCATTTGTAAAATAGATTTCAACTAGATGATTACTAGCAAGCTATTTTGTTCTCAAGGTGATTCAAGGCTTTCTATTGTGTTGTAAGAGAAAACTTGTGTGTTTTGTGTGTTGATATTTGCAGATTTGAGCATCAATTCCTTCATGGCATGAAGAGCATCTTCCTCCACAAAATCTTCACTACAAGGTGACATATCATTGTGTTTTTATCACTGATTCCTTTGGTTTTTGGCCTTTACCTCACAAGGGCACGCCCTCTTTATTTGACAATGATGTTCAGAGACTTAAGTGTCCTCTGGGGTTTGACTAAGGCAAACCTCTAAACACCACAACCCCCAAACCAAGTCTTGTGATTGTATGTTATAGGTGTCACATTTGGGAAAAGTGGAGTTGTAGGAAGGCTGGGAAGACATCAAGGATTTGGGATCTAAAGAAAAGTTGGACAAAGGAGCACTTCCAGGACTAGGGTGCTCGTTCCAATGTCCTCTATAAATAGATTCTAGAAAATAGAAGTTACAGGGCTGATCAGTGTCTGAAGGAGGTCCAGATTACCTAAAAAAGTAGGTACCTTGGACTTGGGCACCTGCTCCAGTGTCTTTGACTATTTCTCTTTGAAACCCTAAAAATAGGTACTCTGTAATTTGGTATTTTACTCTCGTCTGCAAGAGCTTTTTCAGTAATTCTTTAATTTGTTGTCGTATTTGCATAATTAGGGTTTTAATGGTCAATTGAGCATAGCAGAAGGAAAAATTGATAATTAATTCCCTAATCTAAGTTTCTCTACATTGGAAAGTGACTCTAGGGTATGATAGTGCTTTCCATTCGACCCTAGATCCTTCAATGTATAGTGGAGAGGCAGATTTAAACACCTAAACATTAAAACATTGACAAATATAATTTTCCATTAAACATTTTGGTGAATCCGTCTCTTTGAACTTAAATAGCAACTTTATAAGTGTTTTTCTATATATTTTGTGTGATTTAATTCATTCATTTGGTCATTTAATATATTGCATTGAGAAAATTTCAAAAAAATTGAAAAATTTGGAAAAATACAAAAAATTGCATTGTTGGGCTTACTAAATTGTGTCAATTCTTCCTAAATTTTCCTAATTCATGATTTTTGCATCAGATCTGATATAAACTACATAAAAATATAAAAAATCAGAATTTTACATTGCATTTTCATCATTTAATTGCTAGGATTTTGTGGAAATTTTGACAATTTTATATAACCTGGTAATTTCAAAATCTAGGGTTTGTAGGCAAAATCTTTTATCAGATTTTTATACTAATTTTAGAGGCTCATTAAAATTTTAATTTTTCTTTAGTCTTGCATTTTAGTGTGAATTTGCATTTAGATTTAAAATATTTGCATTTTTACATAGAAATTTTCAACAAAAACTAGCAATTTTGATGCATTTTCATTAAATTTGCATGGGCATTTTGCATGTTAAGGCTTGAAAATAATTTTCATATTTGAGACTAAGTCATTTTAATCATAAATCAGACTTCAAATCATTCATATAGAATTTTGTCCCAAGATTTCAAACCTAGGGCTTCAAAAATGACAATTTTTGCTAAATTTGGCCTTATCAGCTCTCCAAACTTGCATCGTAGGTGTGTTGTGAAAGATATTTTGGCATTTTTTTTCTATTATCAGGGTAATAATTTTATTCCCCTCATAAATAGCTTCAAAACACTCTTTTAACGGGCTCTTGTAGTGAAAATTCGGTGAAAAACTACACATTTTGGCTATTTTTGCCCTAGGGTTTGGCCTAGTTTGTACTCCAAGCGTGTTGTGATCAATTGTATGGATTGATCTGACTGATATTATTGATATTATTTTCTTTACCTCCTAAAATTCCTTACAACACCCCTTTTTCTAGGTCTTGGAGTTGAAAAACCATGATAAATTGCATATTTTGCTATATTTTTCACTAGGGTTTTACCTTAAGTGGCACTACAATTGTGTTGTGTTGGGTATTTTTACATCAAGTGGCTGTTATTTATGATATTATTTTCTTTCCATCATCATTTTCCTCACAACACCCTTTGTTATTCTCTTTTCCATTGAATTTTGGTGAAAACAGTGCTCATTTTGACATATTTTCACTATATTTTGACTTGGCATTATCTTGGATTTGCATCAAGAGTGTGTGTTGAGAGTGATTAGATTGCTATTTTGGACTGATATTAGACATATAACTTTCTTCCCTTGACTGAAATCCTTACAGAATCTCTTTGTTTCATTCATTTGCATTGGAAAAAGTATCAAAAAACCAAGCATTTAGGTCACTTTTTGCATATAGTCTTGCATTTGACTTTTGCATAAAGATGGAAAAGATTTTCAAAATCTGATCTTACATTGGAATGGTACCTTCATGTCATTTCTCAATGATATCTTTGCATTCATTTATCAAAGATCTTGATTTTGACCAATTTTTAATCCTCGTGGGTGAACATCCTTTGATATTAGAATATTTAACCAAATTCAACTCTAGGAACACTCATGAGAAAGATGACGGTGAAAATCCTTTTTCCACCATAGAGTATGATGACGATGATGATGTACCTTCCTCTCATCTGATTTCTCTCCCTAGCCAAGATGTAGCATTAGTGGATGAGAAAAGGTCTCTCCATTAAATACTTTAGGGATGGATGTTGGGTGCAATCAAGTGGGAAACAATGTTAATTCAATACTTATTAATAGTCTTGGTAGCACTATTCCTAAGATGGTTGTGCAGGGGGCACCTAATGCACCTTATTGCTTAAATCTGGTGATTACTGTTCAAGGTTTCCAAACTGTGTTACAACAACCACACCATAATGTGATTGCTCACACATACAACACTCGTAATAATAAGCAAAGTAACCAAGCACTGCATGTGCCTGTCTCTCTTCCATGTTCTCAACCTATGCTCCCTAAACCACCTCATCTTACTCATAAAATTGGTCAAGAGTATGATCTTGTCAAACAGCTTCGTACTACTTTGGCTAAGATCTCTCTTTGGGATTTAATACAAACATCGCCTACATAGCATGAAATGCTCCAAGAAGCTTTATAGAAGGTGATTGTCCCACTGACTACTAAGCCTAATGATGTAGCAGCCATATTGGATGGTATGCATGTGACAAAAATAGATATTCTTTTTCAACCACATGAATTACCATCAGTCAAAGTTCAAAATCAATATGATCCTCTTGTAATCTTTTTTACAATAAACAAAACATTGGTTAAGAGAGTTATGATTGATAATGGATCAACTCTTAATATTTTTGGCATTGACTTATTACATAAGATTAAAGTTGATATATCTACCATCAAGCTAGAATCATTAAGTATTCGTGGTTTTGACAATGTTGGATGACAATCCGTGGGTACTATAACTTTACCTATACAAGTGGGACCTATGATTGTGCATACCCTAGTTCATGTCATGCCTTCTTTACCTTACAACATGATTCTTGGTAGACCTTGGATTCATGCATTGGGGGCAGTCCTTTCCACCCTACATCGTTTGATCAAATTTATATTCAAAGGAAAACTTCATACAATTCATAGTGATCTTGAACCAGATAACTATTTACATATTGAAAAGCAAAAACTAGTTTACAACCATATGAGCTTAAACAATTTGCGAGGTGATCCACCAATGACTAATGTTGTGCAAGACTCTCAACCACCAAATGCACTTGTTGGTGATGATTGGGGTTCATTAAATTTTAATCCTTACAATATAGGGGAATATAAACTTAATAACCTCAACACACCAAAAGTAGCATCGATCTCGTCTAAGAAATCTTTTGAAGCATCTAAGAACAACAAAGTCTCCTTGGTTGACAATAAAGACAATACTCTAACTTATACCACAAATTATGATACCTACGAGGCTTCACCTTCTTCTAAGGAATTGGATTCTCTATATGGTCATGGATTTCAAATTTTGTACAAACATAACGACTATGTAGGTAAGGGATGTGGTGTAAATCAACAAGGAATTTGAGTACCTATAGAATCTGCTTCAACACATTACTCAAGTGGCATTGGATATAATCCTTTTAAAGAAGAGAAAGCTTCTCGTCATCCTAAAGTTAATGTTAGTTCAACAAGATCAAAACACCATGATAGATATGTTTGTTCTTAATGATGGTTCTAACAGGTAAGTATCTATAAAATTTTATTTCTATCATAATGTGCTTCCCCTGTGATCTGTTATGTGTTGTTTAGGCCTCCTAGAATGACCTTAGATTCTCCCTTAAGGTTCAGGATACCAGGAGATTGCCTCTATTGTGACCTTCTTCTATTTGTATCATCATTCTTCTATATTGCCTCTCTCTCTAATTTCATCGTTGTGTGTTGTGTCTTGCGGACATAGTGTCATGGTTGGTGACCTGGGGGCACCCTCCTACATGACTATCCCTAAGACACTTGTTTCTCCTCTCTTATTTATTGTTTCCCTTCCTCTAGTGTTTCCATCTAGTGGGTGGATGATTACAAACATTTATACTAATGCGGACCTAGTGTCCCTTTTGAGAGCAATAAAAAAATGGACTTAGTTCCTAATATGACGATGGGGTTGTATATTTTATCTGACACTTGGCTAGTGGAAGCACTCGTGCTTTCCACATAGTGAATTTTATGGTGTTTCTATCACATTTATAAACCTTAACAATATTGCTGCTCCGTGCACCTTTGTTTGCCTTTGAATCTAACTTTGGCGGTACTCAATTCGGAGAGCTTCATGATATAGCCCCTAGTTATCCTCAAACTCTAAATTTGTTGTATAACCTTGGCTCTTTGTGTGGTTAATCATATGCATTGATGTTGTTTATCATGATGTTGTAGACACTAACATGTTTCTTGCAAGGATGTGTTTGTAGGAACATTTGGTGATCGTAAAGTACATGTCACCTCTGGGGGGCATGGGCTTTGTGAAAGTTGGTGTTCCCTTCTGTGTTTTCTTCCTACCTTAACATGCTTGATATCAATAACTGATATCAACCACCTTAAGGTGGGGGCATATATAAGGTAAGCAATCTGTTATAGATGTTAGCAATATGTTTGACCTCAGATGTAGTGACCTGTGCTCTTAAATTGTGCATCGTACATATTGAGTTTGTTTGCAATCAATCAATTAATCATGTAAGCCCTCTAAGGAGGCGAGGATGGTGTACTTCTCAGAGCAGATTGATCATCCTATCATTTTCAAAAGTCCTCTGTGGAGGCGGGGAGTGGTTCTGTGACTAACTCAACCCTTAAGCGTGTCTTTGGTGATTGTTGTGGTGAAGCCCAATCATCGGTGTGTGCCTATAATGTGCCTGAGATGGTGCTGAACCTAGAAATAGGGACACTCCATCACTTGTCTACCATGTTTTCTCCGTGTCTTCAAAGTGTGTGTGTTTGGCGTCTTGCTTTGTTTAGCGTTTTTGTTGCTCCATATGCAGTCTAAAGACCTGCGTGATGAGTGCATCCTATATTTTGGGAGGTTTTGTGTGTCTTGAGTGTGTGTTGCCCCATATATGCAGTACATCCTACATTTTGGGAGGTTTATTTACTTTCCAGTACTTGCATTTGTATTTCATATATATGAGAAAAAGAAAAGAAAAGATACCATTTCTGTCTTCCATGCATTAATGTGTCTTCTATGCATTAACTGTCTACTCCATCTTCTGCATGACTGTAACTATCTTCTCCATGTTTAGCATGCATGTTACTGTTTTCTATGTGATTGGCATGTCTTCTCCATGCTTGGTGTGTTTGTTATATTTGTGACCTTACTTTAATGCATGTATGGGCCTCATGTTCATACATACATTAAAGTGGGGGCTAAATGTAACATCGAAAAATGTCCCCTTGGGGGTGTGTCCCTCATAAGGTTTAGCTCTCGGGTCTTTAGCATGCATGTAGGACATTTTAGTTCATATTTTAGCATCCTGATGGAATGAGACCTAAGTCCCATGGAAAATAGGACCTAAGAGGACCCCTTGAGCTGTACCCTACCTAAAATATGCGGGGACGACTTGGGCGCCGGCACCCTAGTCCTACCCTATTTTGGGGCAGCCTCAATTTTTGGGTGTCAGTTAATGACCGTTATTAGGTCCCTTTGCCGACACGGTAAGTTTGAATTTCAAATATCTTGGCGGGAGTGCTTGTAGATGCATATATAAACATATGTAGGCATTCATTTGTAAACTAGATGATTACTAGCAAGCTATTGTGTTCTCAAGGTGATTCAAGGCTTTCTATTATGTTGCAAGAGCAGACTTGTGTGTTTTGTGTGTTGATATTTGCAGATTTGAGCATCAATTCCTTCATGGCATGAAGAGCATCTTCCTCCATGAAATCTTCACTACAAGGTGACATATCATTATGTTTTTATCATTGATTCCTTTGGTTTTTCACCTCTGCCTCACAAGGGCATGCCCTCTTTTTCTGACAACAATGTTTAGAGACTTAAGTGTCCTCTAGTTTGACTAAGGCAAACCTCTAAACACCATAACCCCCAAACCAAGTCTTGTGATTGTAGGTTACAAGTGTCGCATCTGGGAAAAGTGGAGTTACAAGAAGGCTGTGAAGACATCAAGGATTTGAGATCTAAAGAAAATTCGGACAAAGGAGCACTTCTGGGACTAGGGCGCTCGCTCCAGTGTCCTCCATAGAAAGATTCCAGAAAATAGAAGTTACAGGGTTGATCAGTGTCCGAAGGAGGTCCAGATTCCCTGAAAAAGTAGGTACCTTAGACTTGGGTGCCCGTTCCAGTGTCCCTGACTGTTATGCTTTGAAACCCCGAAAACAAGTACTCTGTAATTTCATATTTTACTCCCGTCTACAAGAAATTTTTCTGTAATTCTTTAATTTGTTGTCGTATTTGCATAATTAGGGTTTTAATGGTCAATTGAGCATAGGAGAAGGAAAATTTGATAATTAATTCCCTAATCCAAGTTTCTCTACATCTGAAAGTGACTCTAGGGTATGATAGTGCTTTCCATTCGACCCTAGATCCTTCAATGTATAGTGGAGAGGCAGATTTAAACACCTAAACATTAAAACATTGACAAATCCAATTTTCCACTAAACAAGAACTACTATGTAAATTAAAATCATATGACAATGTCTCATTCTTTTCCATGCTAGAAATATTGACAAGGGTTTCTTCGACACCATAAAAATTCTTTGGGACAATTTTTTTAGTTAAAAGCTCCTTACCTTTGTCATGTATAGTGGGTTTCTTTTTCTCTCCTTCTTGAATTCTTCCTTAGCCACTTCCTTCAAATCTAATTTTTCTTTTTACTTTAGCTCATGTTATCCATCCTCCTCATCTTGAAGTTGCAGCTCAAGGGTGTCCATCACCCTATCTAGTTCCATTATCTCCTTTTTTGGCTCCTTTAATTCTTTTTCTAGCTTCACTTCTTTCCAAGATGTCAGAGACAAACTTTTCTTGCTACTTTGAGGCTGAAATTCTTTTTGTAGGAGATCTAGGGTTTTCTTTAATTCATCATGTGACTCCTGTAATGCCTCCTGAAATTGCCTCAAATTATCTCAAATGAAATCTGCATTTTTCTCATCTTTCAAAAATATCAAGAAATCCTTCCATGATTAACAATTCAATGTACCCTTTGGCCTGGCAAGATCATAGCTCTGATGCCATTGTAATATTCCAACTAAAAGTTTTACCAATAAATTTTAGATCTGAAAATTGCATAAAACCAAATTTTACCAATGCTACACAAATTCAACACAAACTAGCCAACTAGACAACAATGAAGTTGCATCAAATAATCCAGAAACTCCTACAACATATACATTTGATATGAATCTATTTTTTACATCATAAAGAACTATTATAACAATTAAAACACCTACAGCAACAACAAAATACAAATCTGAAACAACTACTGCAAATCCACCACAAAATGGTGAAATATACACTAGGTATTTCATCCATACACCACCAAACTCAACCCCACATGAAAGATGAATGCTTCAGCTCTAGGAAAGAACATGAAAAAATAAATAACAATAGAAATACTCCACACAATTGCACCTACAATGCACTGAAAACATAATCTACAATCCTGAACCTACAAACACAACACAAAAACGCACCAAATCTTCTCAAACCTTGAAGTTCCAATGCACTCCTTGGATGAGAATTCTCTCAAGAACCAAAGGGTTTTCATCCCCTGATCCCAAAAACTAATGGGTTTTCATCAATAGGGCACAATCTCCTATGGATTTCTGTCCATAGAAGCAATTGAAGAACACAAGTGTTCATATAGAAAATATGAGATGATACAATTCCAAAAGATCCTTCTATATGCATCAAGACCTGTATTTACAAGAATCAAGCCCAAATTGGGTGTCCAAAATCTACGCCTCATTTTGGTGGTAAAATAATAATTAAAAAATATATCTTGAGATTCCTACTCCTAAAAGTATGCCAAGAATATCATGTCTATTACAACCATCAGTTGCATTCATAGCCTATCATAAATCACCTAAAAATAGCTCTTGGCTGTTACAAATGACCCCTCAGCAATATCCATGCCCCAGTTGTGCATTAATCTTTAGTATTTAATATTTTATTACTCCCGGTAAAATATAACTTCCTAAATTTATTGGAAATATAATAAAATATTTTACCTAGTTTTAATTATTAGTCTAGGGGAAAATAGGAATGAACTAATAATGTTACCAAATTTATTTTATTTGAAAGGGGACATTAAAAATATTATTGTAAAGGTGATGATAAAATCGACACTAGACTTTAAACTTGTTAGTCTAAAAGAAAAAAGAGAAGTTGCTCTACAACACTTTGTCAAGCATAAAGCTATGTTCAAAAGATGGGTTGACAAAAGAGACAAGGTCAAAACTTTTACAATTTCAGACCTAGTCCTCTTATGGGACAAAGATGGAGGGAAAAAGGGAGATCATCTAAAATTTGAAAAGGTATGGCTTGGACCCTACTAGATTTCTAAAATTCTGGGAGAAAACACTTTTAAGATCAATTCCTTAACTAAAGACCCTGCTCCATTGCCTATCAATGGGTTGTATCTCAAACATTACTTCGGTCCATAAATATATCATAAAACCATTTAACATAGTCGGCATAGGTTTTGATTTTTTTCTTCTTTTTTTTGGTCTTCGATGGCCTAGTTTTATTTTTTTGGTTTTGTAAATGTTTTTGTTGATTTATTCTCTTGTTTTTATTTTCTTTAAGTCTTCTTCCTAATAAGAAGAAAGATTGGGCTAGCATACAAGTTATGCTAGAAGTATGGCTTTAGTGAGAGTTTAGTGTATTGACTTCTAGTAAGAATTAGTGAATTATGGAGTCTCCAAGGTCATTGCTGGAAATCTTTTTTTATATCATTAAGAGATCCTTGAGTTAGTTTAAGTTAGGTGTTGTAATTTCATCCCAAGTGAAATATCTAAAGGTTATGTTTATTTCAAGATGCCCACAATGGTTTCCAAACTTAGGCTTCATTTCTTGAGAGTTCAGAAATCAAAATATTTTATCTTATAGAAAAAATCAATATCTTGAGAGAATGCAGTTATATATATATTGAAACTCAATTGTTTGAATGATTCAAGTAACCTCTAACGAGGCTATTGACACTCAACTAGTAGTAGAGTTATGCTTATAATGGAAACAAAGGTACCTCTGCCATGGATATAGATGCCTAGCTAGTAGTAGAGCTATGCCCAAGTCATCACAAATGTTAAAAATGCAACTATGATCATGTAGCTTGGGTGAAATTCACTTCATTTTGATTATGGAAACACTTTTGAAAGGAAATGAATAATTTGTACACAGTTATAGGTTTCAAATTCATCTTAGAACTTTATGATGACCTTTTCCTTAATAGTGTTTGTACTTCTATTAATTGTTTTAAATGGATTCAAGCTGAGGATTCTAGGTTTTTGGGGGGTTATATAATTTAAAATGCCCAAGAGCATTCTCCCAGTAGAATCACCATTTGTTATGGATTGTGTACACACCCCATCTTTTTTTCTTGGCAAATGGGAACCCCCCTTTTTCTTCTTCTATTTTCTTCTTTTGATCTATTATTTTTTAAACTTTTGTTCCTTGTTTTCTTTTGTTTTTTGTCTTTGATCCTTGGGATCCTTATTTTTCCTTTTGTTTTTTGACTTTGGGTCTTCTTTTTCTAATTTTTCTTTCCTTTTCAAATTTTTGGATTTTTTATGGACCGTGGAACCAATCCCGAGTTCCTTTGAAAAATTTCCCCTATAGTTTTGTTGGAAGTTTAGACTTTTGGGGTTTTCGACACTTAGGAACCTAGTTCTAGGTCCCTGCATCTTCCTGCTTCCTGTGTATCTTTTTTTTATTTTCACTTCAGACTTTCAAAAGTCCAAGGAACTTAGGCACTGGTAGAGTTGCTTCCAAGTTCTAAATTTCTCCTAACTCTTTAATTTCTACCTGACCTAAGTATTATTAATGGTGCACGTGTGAGGTAGATAATCCCTATATATTTATTTTTTTTCCTCATTTCCTTACTTTACATTTGAAATTTGTGTTCCTAAGCTTGAAGTGATAATTAAAATCAATAATGTGCACCCTTAATTGAATTTAAAAATGAATTAACATGCTTTCTACTTGCATTTGAGCTATGGGATTTGCAAAGTTCCTAGAACTAGTTTGCTCCTACGTTATTCATACTTCCCCAACATTTTCCAGGTTAGTACATTGTGCCTTCTCGTTTGATTTTTTGATTATGTCCTTGTGTTTTTTCTATTCTTCTTGGTTTCATTTTTCTTTTAGGTCTTTTTCCTTGACTTTATCATGTTTTCCTCTTAGGGTTTTTTTGTTTTCAGTGTGTTCTTGGTCTCTTTTAGGGTTTTCCTAGGGTCTAGTTAATAAATTAGGAAATGGGTCCTTGTTTCTTCTCAAGTAGGTTTTTATTATGCAAATTTTTAGTTCCAATCCATTTAGTTTGATGATTTTTTTGTTTGCAAGATTTTCCTCTAGATCTAGACTTTTAAAAGGGTCCCTGATCCTTGTATCCTTTCAATTAGTGGCTTAATTCTTTGCCCTTTGGATCAAAGTTCCAAATCCTTAGTTTCCTTTGATTCTCATAAACCCATGAAGAGCAAAAATTCCTTTAATATTTCAAGGTATAAACATTCCTTGGACTCTTGGGCATGGTTCCAAGTCCTTAAGTCCTCTCTCTCCTTAAAATCCCATAAAAGATGAATCATGTTTTAACAACATCTAGAGTTCTAAGTTTTTCTTAGAACTTAGAACCTTTATCCCAATATCCAAGTTCTTCTACTTTCCTGATCCCTAAACTTAAATCAAGGTTAAACCTTTTTCATGTTTAAATTTTAGATTTTTGGAGGTCCCAAGCACATTTTCATGTAGATTCCTAAGTTCCAAATACCTTTGATGGTTTGAATCCCACATTCAATAATGTCTTTTAAATTTGATTCCAAAGTTCCAATTTTCTCCACCTTCTTGATTTCCTAGGCTTGTGGGTTCCCTTGTACAAGTGGACCTCGTGCTAAGTCCTTAAGTCCTCTCAAAACCTAAAAAACTTGTAACACCTCAAAACACTTGAAATTTAATGAATTTGATGGATTTTAATGGTATATATGCAATTATTATGGATCTTTGTGACTTTGTAGCTGCAATTAAATGATTGATAAGGTCAAATGAACAAGAAGTAAGGGAACACAAGATATACCCTGGGAAAACCCTTTGCAGGGAAAAACCTTGCCTCCAAAAGCATCCATACTCCATATATTATTCAACAGTAAATCAATACAAGAGTTACAATGAATACCCCTAAAGCATCAAGAACCTCCAATGCATCCTCCATGTGTACAAGCATGAATCCACACATCACCTACCATGCTTCACAATCTACACTTACAGGAGAGAGCTCAATACAATGACAACCTCTCACAAAACCTCCATTCACCTACAATGAAATATCTAGTCTATCTCAAATAATAACATTGTGCTTGCTTTTATAATATAAGCTCACACATTACATTGAGAAAACCATGTGCCCCAAAACCATGGGTAACACAAAACCACTAAACCCACATTTGACTATTGGTACTACATTTTCCCAATAAATCAAATAATGCAAATAATATCCCAATGTTACAATACAACATAAAGTGGACCCAAATAATTACCTAGTGTGATTAACCACACCACCTAGGTGCATCACAACTAAATAATCATTTAATTACAACATTATAAAAAATATATCAAAATATGCAATGCTGTACAACACCATATCCTAACATTCTCCCACTTGTTGTATACATTGCATAAGGGTCAATACATGAAATACATCATCATAGGCAAACATGAAATCACATGAATCTCCAACATGCTCTCGTGCTCCATCAAGATACTTGCAATAAAAAAAAAAGTGACCACCATCTCAAGCAAGAACTCATGTCATCCTCCAACATGCCACCTATTGAAGAAAAGGAACATGCCAAGGTGAAGATGCACCAATCCAAAGAACACAAGCATCAAATCCAAATGATAACATAAGGCTCCAAGCTGCTGTCAAAGGTAAAAAACCCACATGACTGGAAATAGCACCCACATCATATGCTAATACATCCAACCATCCATACCTCATAGGTATCAACAACATCAATAAACTCATGCCAATAACATATCTAACCCATATACCGTAATCACAATCTCCATGTATAAAACCTGTCAATGAAGAACGCATACATCTAGGAACTCCCACTGCATGGGTGATGTCAAATCTAAAAATAGATCCAAGGCATACCAAGTCTATCAATCAACACTCAAACTAAGATGTGGCTAATCAACAAGCCAATGTAGTATCAAGAACAATCACAATGATTCACACATGCATGATAAATCATTGCATATTCTCTCACAACATGTCACCATAACTTTCCCGAAGTCCAACCATATCAACATGATCCTCTAGGAAGTAGCCATAAGACAAAGAGAGAAAACCTATAAATCATAATGTCCTTCTACAAACACCTCAAAGTACTAAGCTGAATCAAATATGACCTCCTCTACAACTCCAAATTAAAAGCCTCAACAACACCTAACCATTCAATCTCATAAGATCAAATGAACATATGTAACATGTAACCAATATGGATGTAAGCCTCTCTAATCAAGGTAGATCAAACTCATAACCATTCCATAACAAGAAATAATCCCAACACATCTCCTAAACTCCTCATAATGAACATCATAAATCAAACCATATGAATAAGAAGATAACCATGCTAACATCCCTCAAAGGAACCCTCCAGAACCAATAATTGTAGCTTAAGATCCATATCTAAGAGAAGATGAAACATATAGCAAAATAAATCTAAAAGGATGGGTAATACCTCATAGATGATAAAATACTGAGTAGACCAAGAGTGGGGAATGAGAATGATCCTACAGGATACACCAAGACACAATGACTCTCTCCAAGAACAATCTCCTCTAGGTTCATGATGAACTCACATCCATATCCAAGTATAAGGCTCCTTGGTCTATCTGCTAAAACCTCCAAAGAGTAACCATCTCAATAAGTGTCTCTCATCACAAGATAACTCCAGCCTCACCTAAGTCTCCAAGTATCCATGAGCACCTCCATAATCAATCCATTCCAAACTCCAAATACAAAACCACACTATCATGAAGATGTAAAGAAAATGACCAAATTACTCAATACCAAGAGAACTGACAAGATCACCGTCAATGCTCCTACTACACATCTGCATAATCAAGAAGCCTATCATGACATCATAATCTAACCATCTCCTCATTAGAAGATCACATGCAACAATGCAAACATCTTGTCTCAAGAGAACATGTATCATGTCAAAACTCTAAACCAGTATCAAGAATCAAGACACAATATCAACATCTCTAAATCAAGGATAAACATGTCATACTGACAAATCATAAACTGACACCTCAACCAAAGACTCAAATAAGTCCTCCATGGTAAACCAAGATGTCAACATCTCCAATTATATGAGGATAACTGTCTACTATCAACAGAACTAAAGATGTTAAATAAATCTCAAAACCAAGAGCTCCTCCATGACACCAACATCCACTACAGAAGATCATTCATCACGTATGATGAATCCAACATGCCACCAAAGCTCCCACTGAACCATGATACTGAGCTATCCATGACAAAAAAATAACCATCTCCTAAATGAATATTATCCATGGCTCCAAACCAATCAAGGAATCCCACTGTAACATCAATAGCTCCCAAAAGGTCTAGTGAACCAAAAAACTGCAAACAAGAAGATAAAGCCATCACTATCAAAAGCTAATATAGAACCATGCATCCAAGCTCTCCATGACATCATGATAAACATGTTGCAAGTCCCATCAACCGACTATCTAGGCACTCTAATTATCCATCCTCTTATCCCAAAGCAATCATACCAATGCACAAATGACCATAGACAAGGCCAACTGACAAAGTCTGCATAAACACTAAATCAATCTCATGGATATAGGCATTCCACATCTGATTCATCCCACTGTAGCTAAATAGGTGATCAATCTACGAAACTACATAACTCATAGATCCAAAATAAATGTAACATGCAAAATCATCATCACACTAGTAAATTGCAAACTGAGATATCAAAGAAGACAACCTATAAACTCCAAGACTCAAACACCAAATCAATGCTAGATTCAATTTTTCAACAAGTCTACAAATGAGTAACCATAGTCAAGGAACTAATCAAGCATCCAGGAGATAAGAAAAATCCCCTAAAACAACACCACAACACCACCTATAATCATGAATCAAACATCATAGCCCATACCTGTCAATCACATACATGATCATTTCATGCCAATGCAAAAGTGTACCTACATATCCATGACACCATAATCATCATCATCATTGTACCTATTCTCAACTCCCACTGAAACAAGACTCCAAGTCTCACACGAGTATCAACCATGTCCTCAAACTAGAAGACAACTTGTACATGTCTCCATCAAAGTCCAAACTCTAAAAAACACCTGTAAACCTATATCAAGAAGCACCAAATCTAAAAACCTACTATACCATGGTAATGGTCTCATAACAAGTACTCCCATAAGTTTGTGCCAAAAAATCCATCCAAATGTACTCATAAACGCCCTCTGAATCTCAGGCATCTACAAGTGATCAAACAAGTACAAAACTCTCTACACATCAAACTAAAAATCTATATGATCTATACTGTAGTACACTACAAGAGCTCTCCAACACCTATCTGAAATCAAAAATCTGACTCTGTATGCAAAAGTGATGAGCATAAAACTATACTAGAGCAAAGTGGGCTTCAGGCACCAAATTCTGACATAAACTGAAAAATCTGAAGACCAAACCTATACTACAGCGTAGTTCTCAGAGAGAAATTTTTGATGCCTATAAGAAGTCAAAAATCTGATACCGTATGTGAAAGTTATGCCTCCTGGGAAAAAGGCACTCCTAGGGCTAAAACTGGACCCTTGGTGGGCCCTAGTACAATGTTGACGTCATTGCTAACACAAGCATGACTGTGCGCTGACTGGGCATAGGTAGACAGTCTATCTATCCTTGCAATTTCTTACTGTGTATCTGCTATGTCTATCTATCCTCGCAATTGTCAACTTCAATTGCCTATTCAATCATGGGAATAACCAATGCACGGAAGCATCAAATCAGATTTCATGGCTAGGGCCTTCAAACTATTTGATGAAGAGCTGGTGGAGGATGCTTTGATAGATGTATGTGATAGAGATTTTCTGCTGCAATCTAGGGTATGTTATGCTTGGCATCTGGTATCTCATTTTCTCTCAAATACAATGGACTTATTTCATCAAGTTGATAAGGTTAAAAGAATAGAATCAATGTTTGTTCATGACTATCTAGTCCCAGATGTCAAACTATTTGAAGATTTTGCTACTTATAATCTCCATGATGGCTCAGCCTTGGTAGGGGGGCTCTTCCTCAGTGAAGATATCATTAATAAACCCATTTTCAGTTGTGTTTATCAAGCGATGATTTCAAGTTTCCAATCAGGTAACAGAGAGCTCTTTGACAATTCACTATGGGTTCACAAATATGCATGTGGAAGGTCCAAGAGGGAAAGGATAGAGGAAGTATTCAATGCATGGAGCTTCTTGTCAAATTTCCAACCATTGGTAGTTCCCTTCACCAATGATGATATAGTCCTTTCTCAAGAGAATTCAACTGGGGGTTCATGGCTTTAGGGTTGCAAATTTAAATATGGACAACATGTGAACCACTCTTTCTATTTTAAGTTTTTGGTTTCACCGTAACTTTGGTTTCCTTTTTGGGGCTAGAAAGGGCCTTTTCAATCTGTAGCTTTGTTCAGGGCTCTTAGTTAAAATGCTCTGTCATGTTATCTTTTTGGCCAAGATGGGCCTTTTTTGTAATCTGTAAAAATGTTTTTATTAATATTAATATATTATGATGCTCTAAGCATCCTTATCGATTCCAAAAAAATGTCAACCCTGGTTCATGTGTTGTCTCAGTAAAAACCTGCACCATGAAAGAATTCGTTAATTATTCTAAATTAAGTTGATGAGAAAAGATATTTGATATCCAACTGGGAAGCTTTAACATCCAAAAATTACTAACTTGATGTTTCACAACAAGTTTCCCAACTGTGACATCATCTTTACTTAAGAAACTGGATATTGATCCACTACCATATTGGATCTCACATGATTCTCCTTCATAAACAACAAATGATATATATTAATTTTTTAGCAACTTCCTTAATATCCCCATGTAAGCATACTAAACTAAGTGAGGTTGAGGGTTTGAAGTAGAGTATCTTCTTGGTATGTGATTAATTTTGATGACTTGTATCTTGAATGAAAATAGCAAGCTAGCTACACTGTAAAATCATTGTTACAAAAATAACCACAAAATCCTCTTTAATTAAAATAATCCTTCTAGATATTTCAAGACAAATTATTTTAGTTAATTTCTAAGAAAGCAAATAATTTCACTATCCAAACAACCATCAATCTATTTACTGTATATAATTTCCCAAAATTCAGAATTTGAATGTAGGCTAAGTATTCCAGCAACACTACTTTTTTAGTTGGATCCTAAAAATGCTGCAACTTATGTTCTTCTCTAAAACATCTATGCAGAAGTGGGTGGGTGTGATGAGGTTTAAATAGTAAGGAGATTGATGAAAGATAGAGGAATTAAAAAGATACCTACATGTAGTTGGATTGAAGGGCATAAAATGGTACATGCCTTTTTGTATAGGAGACAAATCACATCCACAAACATGGGATAGCTATACAAAATTGGAGAAATTGGCTTGGCAAATGAAGGTAGTAGGGTATTTCTAGATTCAAGACTTTTACTTAATATTGTGGAATAGAAGAAAAAAGAATCATTTATCTGCCACCATATTGAAAAGTTAGCAATTGCATTTGGTTTGTTAAACATGGCCCTTGGTTCAACCATTATAGTTGTTAAGAACCTTCGAGTATGTTCTAATTTTCACACTGCATCTAAATTAATCTCTAAGATTGTTGCAAGAGAAATTGTTCTGAGAGATGTGAACCATTTCTATCATTTTAAACAGGGACAATGTTCTTGTGGAGAATATTGGTTATGCTAAATGAAACAATCTGAAAAATAGGCTTGCACTATAATAATGTGCACTACATCAAATATCTATTAATAACAAAGGGACATCCATCAAAGCATAACAACAAGGATTTTTTTGTCATATGTTGTAGTTACAAGTGCCCTGCTAGACATACATGAAAATGTGGAAGCATAGACAAGGCAAGCAAACTGTTTCAAAAAATGCCTCAAAGAAATGTGATATCATGGAATGTCGTGATTAAAGGATATGTTTAAAATGAGTTTTTTTGAAAATTCCTTTGAAAATTTTAAGAAAATACAACCAATGGGTGTAAAGCCCAACTCCTCAACCTTTGAAAGCATCCTTCCTGCCTGTGTGTGAATTGGAACTTTGGATGAGGATATGAACATCCATCCAAAGCATATTTGGAAGTAGATTTTTATCAGATATTGTAGTTGCAAGTTCCATTTTGGATCACCAAAGCCTTCACAAAATTTCTGCACAAAATTCAATATTATGCACAAATTATCTTTTGAATGATGCACAAAGCCTCCACCGCAACACCGCACAATTTGTTGTTGGGCCTTGCGGTGATGCAGGAATCACCCACATCATCGCAAGGCCTAGCAATAGTGTGATGTTGTGGTGGAGGCTTTGTGTATCATTCAAAAGAGAATTTGTGCATAAATTCTTCATTATTGAATTTTGTGCATATGTTTTTTGGAAAGCTTTAGTGATCTGAAGTGGAACTTGCAACATTTCTACTTGAATAAATAGGAGGATAAGGTACAACCTCCATTCCACCAGCTCTTCTACCTCCAACTAGACCTATGACAAGTGATTGAAGGAATAAATTAGAAAAAATATCATCCTATCTATTTATGATGTTTTTTTTAAGCATCAAAAAATTAAACAAACAAACTACAAAGCACACAAGTACATCTCTTAGTTGTATAGACTAGGACAGTTCAACCACCATTATACCACTCAATGAATACTAACCAGCTCCTAAGTCATGATCTAGATGACTCCTTTGGCACCTTGTAGGTGGTCCTACATATGAAAGCTCTGGGTCCTAACAAAAAACCACAAAATCAAGGAGTTCAAACCAAGAATAAATAATATAGGGAAAATAACCTACAATAAAGATACCTTCATACATTTGATAAAAGAACATTTGATAAATCCATAAATCCATGCAAATTTCCTTCCATAAATCCATCTTGAGGATCCATATTTCTTTTAAAATTATTCCAGGAGTCATTCATAAGCACCCCATACCAAGTCCATGTGAAATATATTTGTATTTTTGACCATTAATGTGAAAGATATTTGTATTTTATTTGCATGTCACTCAAAGGGTCTTAGCGGGTGTGTGGGAACCAAGGATAACAAGGGACCAATTATCACTATCCTATAGCATGAAGAGATTGCACTTGTGGCATTACAGGATGTAGAGACTGATTACTGCAGCCCCATAGTAGTCTCAAAATGAAGTGGCAAGCTGGCAGTATAAATTTAAGTGGCATATGATACTTCACTGCGGTCACGGGGTAGTCAAGAGAATAACCGGTGGTAATGTGAAAAGGAGTAGAGGAAAATAGTACACCACGCCCCTGCAGTAGCCTTAAGTGAGGCTTACGATATGGCGGTAAGGAGCAGAGGAAAATAGTACACCATGCCCCCGCAGCGGCCTCAAGTGAGGCTTGCGGTATGGCGGTAAGAAGGAGCAGAGGAAAACAGTACACCGCATCCTCATGGTGGCCTCAAGTGAGGCTTGTGGTATGGCAGTATAAGGAATTTAAGTTATGTAAGTGTTGAATATTGCAACCTGGTGATAGTTTCAATGAAGGAGTGCAGTAGTGCGGTGAAAGGCTTCAAGTGATGTTTAGTATACCCCGGTCCCGTGATGGTCAAAGAAACAATTTGTAGTATTGCAGCAGGAAAAAAGTCATGGTGATATAGTTGAATTTTTGAGACAATATTTATGAAATGGAGATAAAACAAACTATGAACTTTCCTAGACACAACCAAGCCATGACTTACACCCTCTACATGTTCCATATAGGTTTCTTTATGGTAGAGATAAGTCAAGGGATAGTAGTTTGCAGTCATTACATTTCATGAAGGAGTGGGATTCTAAATAATTTTTGGTGTTGAGATACCCCTGCTACCAAGATAAGAATCATGTGAGGATCTACCTTAAGGCAATAAAGAGATACAGAGCTATGCCATGACTTACACCCCCTTGACAGTTGAACAAATATAATTAGAAGCAACAAAATAAAAGATCATATTTTTTTTAAAAGATAATGCACCTGGTAAACTTTTTAATGTGACCAGTGATGCTGGTGCGACATGCCCTCTGGCTCCCTGCAAATGCTTTTGCCCAGAGTAATGAACTGGTGAGGCCACAACATGGGGAACCTCATCCCCTATCAAGAACACTTCAAACCTGCGAGCTCATTAGCCCAACAAAGGTGTAAAGCCTGTGAGCTCATTGGGGGTTTGAACTCTGGTGGTTGCCACTACAACTGAGCGATTTAACCACCAAACCATGCCCTTATTGGCAACAAAATAAAAGATCATTAACCATGCTTAGAAATTCACTTTAATTTTGCATCTATGGCCCATTGGCTCCAATAGTTTCCATCCTATCTTGTTTCTATTGTTGATTCTGTGTGTTCCTCGGAGTCATAAAAGTAGACAAGACAGTCAACTCCATCATAGGCAATCGATAAAATCATGAGCCCCCAAAGTTAAAGCATTGGAAGGCCTCATTTGGTTCAAAATTGATAGTCATGACTTAGAAAATGACAGTCAATAGAATGGTAATAAAATCCTTGGTTGACACTTCACATTAGATACTCATTTGTTAAAATAAGTCAAAACAACAGACAATCATTGCTAATCTCATTTTTTTAATGCCTATTGGTATCCTAGAAGATATCACCATTAATAGCATTTTGTGGATTGTGTCTAGATGTATGATCTATTTTAGCTTTTGGTATTATCCCATCTCCGGGGTCATATGCCTATCTTAGTAACATATATCATTTCTCTTTGTCAAGCTATCTTAGTGAAGCCTCAAATCAATTTTTATTTTTTCCCATAATGCTCTTCATTTGTGTAATAATGTTGGCCAAGGTATTGGTAATGAAGTTGACAAAGACATGGTGATATAGTTGAATTTTTGAGACAATATTTCTCATTGGCCCGATCAAATCAAAGAATAATTTTTCTGCCTTTTCTCCACTATTCTTTTATGAGCTGAGTAATTTCAAATTTGATTGTTGTCATTTTCAATGCATTTCTATTGCATTTCAATTTGAAATGTTTGATCCATTGTTGGATTGTTGTCACCTTTACAGACATAAAAATGTATCTATTCTAATATTTTGAACTTATGACAAGTCAAAGTGGGTTGTGCTCATTTAGCAGCTGGTTGAAATTTAATTTGAATGTACTTCTTCTTGATGTTCCCCTTGACTCATTATCATTTTTGTTTATCATCTTGCGTTTTGGCTAGCAACAAACATGTGATGTCCTTGTTGGCAATGAGTTGCCCCCTTGTCAGTGAGGCGTTCAACACTGACCTCAGGATTCGTGACATGGCAGTGAGCCTCCCATGGATCTAGGTTAAGTCTGGCATTTGTAGTGAGCATTGATAGCTTGATCTTTTGGCACAATGGCAAATGATTCCAACAATTGGTATCAGAGCCATGGGTCATGGGTTCAAATCCATTGGGTTGCGTTGAGGGGGGGATTGTTGGCAGTGAGCTGCCCCCTTGTTAGTAAGGCATTTAATGCTGACCTTGGGATTCATGACATGGCAGTGAGCCTCCCATGGATCTGGGTTAAGTTTGGCATTTGTAGCGAGTGTTGATAGCTCAAGATTTTGGCACAACGGTAAACGATTCCAATAGTCCTGTGGATGGTGGCATTTTCCAAATTATTTTCAAACTATTTTAAGTTCTAGGTGTACACCTTGTGGAGACTTATGGCATATTTCTATGCTTAATTTTTTTTCCAAGGTTACAGTGAGCTAATAAATGCAATTATTCCAAATATAGTGGAAATAATTTTGGAACAATTATCTAAGTTCTCTCTTAATGTTCAGATTTGTGTAATTTTTGATTTTACAGATTTTTAATAACCTTGCTTGATGAGTCTTAAAAATTGGTTTCAAGTTATAGGGTAAAGTTTCCATCTGGAGCTAAAAATATTGTGCCAAGTAGTTGCAGAGCCATGATTGGTCAGGTTATTGGTGGTGGAAGGATAGAAAAGCCAATGCTCAAATCTGGCAATGCATATCACAAATATAGGGTCAAAAGAAATTGTTGGCCCAAGGTTCATGGTGTGGCACTGAGTCCCGTTGAGCATCCTCATGGTGGTGGTAATTATTAACACATTGGGCATGCCAGTACTGTGTGCCATACAAAGAAGGATTAGCATGTACATGTACTTAATGATAATTAAACAATTATAGAGCTCTGATTATTTTAAAATGTCATCTTTTAGTTTTTTTTTTTAGGTTACTTTGTGTCAACAATTTATGGGGACCAGGTTGTAAACCATGTTTCCTATTATTGTTTCTTATCATTAGTGGTTTACTCTTGATTCAAAATTTTGGGAAAGACTTCAAACTAGGTTGTAATCCTTGTTTCCTTGTATTGTTTGAGGCTTATTTTAGGCTGCCATATTAATTGACTTTGTTATTTTTTATTCTTTCTTGAGTGCTTGTTATTTTCTTTCAGATCATGGAAATGGCAAAATGATTGATTATTTCTTAGTATTATAAACTATGAAATTTCTATTTTAAAAAAAGTAATAATCATCATGCTAAAAGGACATTTTAGTTAGACTATCATCAAGGAGAGAAACATCTAAAAGGGTGACTTCCATATCATAGAAAAAAGTTAGAAACCCTAGATTGATCTGCAAGCTCATCACTTGGGCATTTTAAGCCAAGTTGAACCACATAAGATGACCCCAACTAAGAAAAATCAAACCCCATTGTAACAATAGAGCATATTGAATACTGTTCAAAACACACCAACACTAGTATTAATAATCAATACTTCAACATAATAATGACTATTCATGGGACTAAACTGTGATAGGGCTAGCAGAAACTGAAATGGGTATTAAGCAATATAAGATTATTTGTTGTTTTGTTTTAAAAAGTTTGCAAGGTTGAGGTAGTTCTTCTACAATTAGGTGAAACCCCAATCCTTCACAACTGAGCTTTGAAACCCTAATCCCTAATAAGAGTGGGGTATTGTTTGAGTATTAACAATCAATAGATTGAATTAGATTTTAGTCTCAGTATTTATAGCATCTGGTAAATGGGCATAACTGAAACAAAGTACCAAACACAACAAAAAATTATAGTTTAAAAAATGCATGAATACCAGACCTACTAGTAAGGTTCCTCGGTGATTGAATGCAATGCATCTGGCCATGCCCTTCTCCAGAAACTCTTCTATCACTTCTAGGAAATCCCCTGAAATGTGTCTGCTCAATACAAAATTTAACAAAATACAATAAAATTAACATCTTCAAGCGATTGTGTTCCAATTCATCAATGCAAAAAGAGGGACATCAATGAGCCTTACCTATTTTTGAGCATGAATTCAACCCATGTACAGTGCATCCAATGCATGAACAATGTCTTGAGCGTAGAGGCGGTCAAGTTTCTTTTGTTTGAATTATTTTTCATGGAAAAAATTTTCCTCTAAATTTCCCTCTTTCCAATTCAAAATATTTTTTTAATTTCCCTCTCTTTCTAATTTTTACTTGTGTGACTAATTATTTAGCCATTTATTTAGTCATTTATAGCCGTGTTTTTTACCCACCATCAAATTAGTCATTTATAGTTGTGTTGCAAAATATGACTAGAATTTAATCATTTCTAGTTGATGTGACTAAAAGTTTTAGTCACTTAGTCATTTATTTGCCAAAATTCTACTACTAATTGCAGATTGATAGCATACCAAATGAAAATATTCAATATTAGAGGAGAATTTCCTTCAAAAATTTCAAATGATGGCAATGTCCTAAATCTAGCGTATGATATTTAGAGGATAGATGATCAACCAATCTCAAATCTAAACTAGTCTATTAAGGAGAACATTTCTATCGACAAGATAAATAAAGGTGCTATGGAATTTAGTATATCTTGGTTAAAATCAAAGATTAAACACTTAGAGAAGAAGATGGAAAAGAAAGAAAATAAAAGGAAGAAAAAGGGTGAATCTTTTGTAGAGCCCAAGGTATACAAGAAAAGTAGGAGTACAAAGAAAGAATAAAGAAATATTACTTAAGGTGATGTAACTCTAGAGCAATTGCCAAAAGCCTTACTAAAGGCTAACATACTATATGATGCAGCTTCAATAGGGGTATTAACTAAACTAGAAGTTACTCCATTAATGAAAGTTCTTCCAACACAAAATTTTCATGGGAAACTTCTAGTTCCAACATCATCACAAGATCCAAATCTTCAAGAAGATTTAGAGGAATTAGGTGAGTCAAGCTCTTCTTATGAGAGAATTCCCTCCCCTGCACATCCACCCTTTACCAAGACACTTTCTCCACATGTAGAAAAGGATATTAACAAAGAATATTAGGAGGAAATCATGAAGATAACCAAAGAAGCATCTAAGAAACTCCTTAAAGGGGAGAAAATTTTGCAAACCCCTTTACCACCTCCAATTGTTGAACTACAAAAGGACGTGTCATAGACTCTAATCACTTTATCTACTCCTGAGGTCAATGAAGTTGAAAAAGAACTCCTAAAACAAAATTTTAAGGTAACCATTGAAAATGATCAATGGGAGCAGAAAGAAGAGTCGCTATTAGAAGAACAAAAGGAGATACTTGCAAAGGAAAAAAATAGAGCCTCAAGTGGATAAATCTAAAAAAACACTTGAGGAAAGATAGCAATGAGAAGAAGGTATGTACTAGGAAATGCCAAGATATGAGACTCCTAAGAAGGATGCTCAATAAGAAGAGGAGATGCCTAAAATAATAGATAAAATAACTAAAAAAGTTGCTCTCCCTACATGGCTAAAGCTAAAATTAGAGAAGAGGCAATAGATAGTGGTAAAAGCACTTGACAGAACAACCATTACAATCTAGGTGTAAAAAGGGAGACCTTATGATGAGGGTCACTGCAGTGCTCATCATTCAATTAAAAATGTCAATCCAAGGTGGTGTCCATGGCAATATGCAAGAGGGAGAAGAAATCATTTGCATGACATTCTTTTTCTACAAAGAGAATTGAAAGGAAATGCATGAAACAAATTGTTGCAATCAAATCTAAACTAAGAGCTTGTAAATGAAATTGCTGGAATCAAATCTATCTTAAAATCTTGTGAAGGGAAATACTGGAAATGTAAAGAACTAGAAATGAAATGGCTGCTAAGAAATGAAACTACAAACAACTACTACTGCTAAAAAAACTGAACTTTATTATTTCATAAAACTCTTCCCATTTGATTCCTTGATTACAATAAATTTACAGAATTCTTATTCTCAATCAATCTGCCAAGAATGTGGATCTGAGATCCTATTCTTGACAAGAAAAACTATAACTTCTTCCTCTGATTTCGCTGCCTTCTTTCATGCCAGTTTTGTTTCAGTCAATTTCAGTCATGAACTGCTCATTTAGTTTGATGGATCTCCTCAAACAGTTTTTGGGTTTGTTCCTCTCATTCCCATATTTCCATATCATTTTGAAATTCTAAAGTTCATTAAGAAATGAGGGAGATATCTTCATTTTACTATAACTGCATTTTTTACGTCCTCTTTTCGTGCTTCTTGTTAGGAAGTTTTCTGGCACTTCAATTTGGTAGAATTTATTCTCCAATCCTCTAATTGTTTATTACAAGGAAAACATGCAGTATCATTAAGACATGTAATGACATTAATTAAGAAAAATATATGCTTTTATTTAGCTAATAGATGAGACAATTTATTGTCTCATCATCTCCCCCACACCTAAAATGTTGCAGGTCCTCCTGTAACTCATAGTGAGCTTTTGGAGCCAATCTCTTCACCTTTATTGCAATTTCTCTAGAGATTTTTCTGAGAGGTGCATTAGAGATGCTCTAAAAATGTTCAAAGTTACTCTGGAGCTATCCAAAGCTAGCTATCTTTGCCCCATGGTCAGTTCTAAGTTATTGTAGGGCTCTCCGGAGCTCTCTAGAGCTAATCTAGAGCTATCCAGAGCTAACTATTTTTTTTCTCAGCAGCTCCAGAGAGATGTAGAATGTTCTAATGCTGGTAATAGAGCCCATGTGAAGCTATGGAGAGATCCGGAATGCCATCAAATACCAAAATAAATTTGCAAGATTTCTTGGGAGCAACATTTTTTATAGAGAAATGCATGTTCAGCTTTGGAAGAAGGAATAACATATGCTAAGCACTTATTTGCAGAAAAGAAACCTACTCTATCCTACTCTACTTATTGATGTAGAGATAGGTTACACAAAACCATTAACTAGTTGTGGAAAATAACATCCTTTTCTCAAAAGATGGATCCATGCATTCAACATTTTGAAAGGAGAGGAAAACCATGAGAAGATGGCTAAATATTTGAACTCCGATGCTCCTCCTTCCTTTGAAATGGAAGCCTTCTCCATAATATCTTATTCTAGTAGATGCATGGACTGATTGGAAAGATCTTGCAATCCTTCCTCACATTATGTTGCATGCATGATTGGATGCAACTCCTTTTCCTTCAAAAATCTGATCGGGCATCCCTCCTTGGACTTTGAAGGTGTCCAAACATTAATCTTTTTCTTGTTGGGGCTTGAATTCATGGTCCTCCAATTGAGGAAGTTGCATAAGAGTTGTCACCTTTGCATGCAAGAACCTCTTCCTTTAGTTCTATTGTTTTGGGGGGGAGTTTCTAAAATAATAAACCTAAAAAAGACTTGCCAAACTAATTTTCTCTTTTGACCTACTGTCACCAGATCAACAACTCCCTAATGACACCTTTCCCTACAAATGACATCAAAAATGATGAGGTTTGTTGCAGTCCTCACCATTCAATTAAAAATGTCAATCCAAGGCAGTGTCCATGGCAATATGCAAGAGGGAGAAGAAATCATTTGCATGACATTCCTTTTCTACAAAGAGAATTGAAAGGAAATGCATGAAACAAATTCCTGCAATCAAATCTAAACTAAGAGCTTGTAAATGAAATTGCTAGAATCAAATCTACCCTAAAATCTTGTGAAGGGAAATATTGGAAATGTAAAGAACTAGAAATGAAATGGTTGCTAAGAAATGAAACTACAAACAACTACTACTGCTAAAAAAATTAAACTTTATTATTTCATAAAACTCTTCCCATTTGATTCCTTGATTACAATAAATTTATAGAATTCTTATTCTCAATCAATCCACCAAGAATGTGGATCTAAGATCCTATTCTTGAGGAGAAAAACTATAACTTCTTCCTCTGATTTTGCTACCTTCTTTCATGCTAGTTTTGTTTCAATCAATTTTAGTCACACATTGCTCATTTATTTTGATGAATCTCCTCAACTAGTTTTTGGGTTTTGTTTCTCTCGTTCCCATGTTTCCAGATCATTTTGAAATTCTAAATTTCATTGAGAAATGAGGGAGATATGATCGTTTTACTATGATTGTATTTTTAACTTCCTCTTTTTGTGCTTCTTTTTAGGAAGTTTTCTGGCACTTCAATTTGGCAGAATTTATTCTCCAATCCTCTAATTGTTTATTACAAGGAAAACATGCAATATCATTAAGACATGTAATAACATTAATTAAGAAAAATATATGCTTTTATTTAAAAATAGATGAGACAATTTATTGTCTCATCACCTTATAAGAAACCATGAACCCGCTCCATCATAAGAATAGATGAGTCTGGGCACCAAATTGCATAAATAAGCACTCCCATAGTGGAAAAAGATGATAGAGAGATAAATTATAAGGACTATTAAATATCAAGGGTTAATTTAGTTAAGGAAACTAGAGAAGAAGAAATTACTTCCTTATATTCTGTAGTGCAAATAGTAGTAAACAGAATGGAAAAGGATAAGTAGACCAGGGAGAAACTGAAAGAGCAATTAGATCAGATGAAAAAGTTTATCAAAAAACTCATTACTCCTCTATCTCAACAAGAGATCCCTTCTACCATTGCTCCAATTTTGATATCTCAATATGAAGAAGATTAATTGTAGAGCATGAAAATGAGATTGGCTGCAATAGATAAGTGGATTAGTAAATTTTTGGAGGATCTAATAAGGTCTTGGACCAACGAAGTGAGTTACATGAGAAAGCCACACAATTGGAGAAGAAGATTCAATCATTTGCACAAGAAATGAAAACTGAAGAAGGTACTTATGA
Organism: Cunninghamia lanceolata; assembly: GCA_027924645.1. Classification (NCBI taxonomy): domain Eukaryota; kingdom Viridiplantae; phylum Streptophyta; class Pinopsida; order Cupressales; family Cupressaceae; genus Cunninghamia; species Cunninghamia lanceolata. Next base: position 7,315,620 of record BSBN01000272.1, on the reverse strand, counting down.
GCAAAATCTCCCAAAGTTAGAAGCTATGAATGATAAGATATCAGAGAAATTGAAGACTAAATAAATTCTTTAGGGTGAAGAGCTAGATTTTGTGAAGAAATGCATTAGTATAATTGCCTTCAGAATAGACTTGATGGTTGAATATAAGAGAAGAATATTATAGACACAAAAGGAGGTATATCAAGTTATGTGTAAATTTGAAAATTTCTTAGCCCATTTTATAAGCCATGAACATATACATTCAGGAGAAAAAAGACTTGACACAATAGGTGTTATCAAAAAATGCCTCAAGTAAAAGATGGAAGAGAACTAAACTAGGCTTAAAAATTTGATAGTTACACTCTAGATAAGTGCATAGAGACCAAAGCTAACTTTAAAGTTATTAGAAATGAGTTACTTGACATGAAAAAAGGTGGAATATGCACATAAGGATTTTGAAGATTACAAGTTCAAGTCAGACTAGCTAGATGGACCTGATGGAACTAGTTTAAACAAGTGCTTAACAGCTTTCACAGAGTACAAATTGTTGCAAGTATGGGCCTAACCGGTGTTGTCATTGATGTCAACATACTCCTATTGCATTAATGAAAAAGATTGAATGAGCTGAGTGCTAAGGATATTGAGAAAATTAGTCTTAATCAGGAATAGAGAAGAACAGTAGATCCAAGATAAGATGACTATCAGAGGTTGTGGTTCAAAGGGTTTAGAGATATAAGTCTTGAGATGATTCAATAAAGATTTCAGAGGTTTGCATGAAGATCTAAAGGAATTGTGGCCACTCAAGTAAAACTGGTTCCGGCAGGTGTTCAGAGGTGACAGAGTGTCACAGATAGGTCCGGTGAGATCCGAAAATGCATTATCCTACTCTACAGATTTGAGGGAGTGTTGAGGAAGTCGTTGTGAAGTGGTAACTCGATTGGTTCATGGTTTGAAGGTCCACAAGTATCTATTCCTTTGTGACAGTGATGATAGACTGTGTTCTTGAGGTTTTGGATGAAGGAGAGAAGGATTTTCAGTAAGAAAATGAAGTGCGGATGTTCTTGGTGTTTCAGGCAATCTTGTGGAGGTCTTTGGATTGTGTCCAGTTCGTGTTGGTGGTCCGCATTGGAGTTAGAGCTTGCAATTGAAGAATAACTCCTGGATGATGGTGTTCTTCTTGAGACTGGCCGACCGGATGAGTTACATGTCTTGCAGATGTTCTTGTGGATGTTTGCCAAATTAGATGATTATTCTTAAGTCAATTCCTTGTATAAATAAGGGATTGTGAAGTCATTCCAATGTGTGTCTTATGGGGATGTGAGTGTGGTATCGAGGAAGAGAGTGAAAGGCAAAGCAGAAATTTTGGGCTTAAATGGAACTGATTCAAGCATGGTGAAGATGCTATTCTCCAGTTCAAGTATGTGATACTTATCATTCTATAGACAGTGAGTCTATTGTAGGCAGTGAACCTCTTGTGAGCAGTGTGCTCAGGCAGTGAGCCCTAATTGGCATGTGCCATTTTGTTCTTTCTATTCTTCTAACAGAGAATACAATTTTGGGTTAATCACCTAGTGGTTTTTTCCCTTAACTAGGTTTTCCACGTCAAAATCTTGGTGTCTCATGTGTTGATATGTTTCTACTCTTAATTGAATGCATTATGTTTCCATGATTGATTTATTGATATGCTACTAAATCACTAAGAAGACTTTAAGTGTGTAATTGGAAAGAAAGTTTTGACAACTGATTCACCCCCCCTCTTAGTTGTCTGTCCTGAATCTAACACAAACAAAGATAGAAGGCAAAAGATGAAGCTAATGTTGAGATTTTGGGATGAGAAGGCATTATTTCTATTTTTGGTAAACTAGAAGTTATTTTTTGAATTTAATTGATTAATTATTATTATATGAGGAACTCTATATGAGACATTGCAAATGTAAGTGGGTGCCACTAAAATTATAAAGTGGTCCCAAATTTTGAGTGAGAAAAGGAGTGGCTTGATTATCTAGAGTTTGCATGAAGTTGACTTAGATGTATGCATTAGTCTAGTTCGAAAAAAGGAGTTTTCTTCAAGTATCAAGTATAAAATCTCTTTTGCATGGTATAATATAAATAGGATAATTTTCATGAAATGCTTTGAGGTAGTTAACTACTAGTTAGAATTGAGGCCCTACGGTTTCCTCTATTTTATAAAAGGTGTCTAGAATGTAATAAGGATATTTTTTTTTAGTTTTATCAATTCTAGTCTTAGAATTTCTTTAAAAGTTTTAGTAGTTATTAGTCAAAGGAAGATTTCTAAAGGAGAGATCCAAGTTTTGGTGTAGCAATCTTGCTGAAATTGTAACAACTTTTCCAAATCAATGAAATGGTTCTAGCTTCTTCAAAATTTTCTTCTCTTAAGTGGTGAAGTACTCAAATTTATCTTTGCATATTGATTATTTGCTAAAATATTATTGGATTTTTAATGATAAATTTTACATAAATAAGTTGTGGATGTAATACATAAAACTTGCATGTGGAATACAATAGTTTCATGTGTTTATTTCTATTTCTCATCAAAATTTCTTCAAGATCTTGGATCTATAGTGTGAAAGATAGAGTTTTGATTGATCATAATATTACAGATTAACCATAATTCTCAAAATTTTCATCATAATAATTGGAATTGAAAGTAGAGAGTTAACTCATTCTATTTCTTATAAACCCTAAATTCTTTTGTCCTTTTTTTAAAATTGTTAGCGTAGGATTAGATTAGAGATCATCTAACATTAAGGCTAATAGAATAAAAATCTTGAAAAGGTGAAAATTGGTTGAATCTATTCAAATTGATTTATATTGGTAGAACAGTATAGGCCTCTTGAACAAACATACCACATTCATCACTTAGTTTACTTAGCATGCTTGTGACTCAACTCCCAAGACCTTAGAGGTGACTGATCCTCATATTAGTTATCTTTTTGGGAGAGGTGGGGTGATTTTCACTCTACTTGTGTTGCATGTGTCAATTTGGCCATCAACAAGTCAAAAATTGATATTTAGGGAGATTAGGGATTCTCCTATAAACTTATAGCCAACAGAGAGTGTAAAGTCAATAATGCAACTATAACCAAAGATGAGGAAGGTTGCACTTGAGGCTAAACCAAAGGTTCAATACATGGATTGTATGAATAGGATGATACAAATATCTCTGAGATCTTAAAGGAGGAAGAACCTCCACTAAAATTTTTGAGGAGGTCCACTTGATAGAGGAGGAAACTAAAGAGGTATATCCCACCTGCTTTTAAATGTATTTTTTCTTTGTTTACTAATGTTGATGAGCCTACAACTATGAATGAGGCAACAAAGATGAATGGTAGCATGTCTTGGAGGTTGGTAATATAGAAAAAGAACACATGGGACTTAGTTTAGTTGCTTAAGGGAAGGAATCTTGTTGGTTACAAATGAGTCTTCAAGGAAAATTTTAATTCCAAGATCTAGGTATATAAGTACAAATCAAGGTTGGTTGCTAAGGGATATTCCTAGGTAGAGGGAATAGATTTTGGTGAGATCTTTTCTTTAGTTGTAAATATTACATATATTAGATTTCTATTATTTTTTGTTGTTCTTTTGGCCTTGAGTAAGTTGTAAAAGATAAACAATTATATTAATGATTTACAAAATCCCCTGTAGACACCCAAAATTGACCCATTATCATTAACATTCAAACATTGCATTACACATCTACATTTGTCTAACACACTTGAGAAATATCCCTAACACATCTATTTCTTCTATTAATTAAATAAATTTATATTTATTTAATTAATTCATTAGCTATTTCTTCTAAGCTATAATTAAACAATCTTTAATTATTTAATTATCTTCATTCTATCTATTTTTATTTAAATAAATTTATTTATTTAATTAAAAATTCCTTTCACAAACCCACTTTCCAATTAATTAAATAAATTTTTATTTATTTAATTAATTTATCTTATCATTTATCTCATGAGCTGACATGTGTGCCTCTTTCGTTTAAAAAAGATAAGTGGTACTACATCCTTTATTTCATATCTTTCACATGTTGTACTTTTTATGTACACAAGCACACATAAGCCCTATCTTGTCTCCACTTGTCATCTTCACAATCACCTATGTCTATCATTCAATCTTAGCCATTCACATAGCCACTGAATCTCCACCGTTGATTGATTTTGGTTGAGTTCTATATAAACACCCTCTCATTCCATACTACATCTATCCAGCATTCATATAGCGTCTACTGTGAGGCCGATTATTTTTCCTTCTTTATTTTGATCGTTATGCATTTCAATTGATGACATTATCAAACCTTTTAGAGACTATGGTTTCATTATGCAGATTTCATTATATCTCTAGATTTTGATATGACATTGTTTAGACATATGGTGATTCGATTTGATCATATTTTGATGCTATTTTGTGATTCAACATACAAGATATATATATTTGATGATGCTTTGTGATGAGATTCTAGTTATTTATGTGATGTTGACTATTTGACATGTGATTGAAAAATATAGTTTAATTCAAAATTATGTTATTGATGATTATTGTTATATTATATGGCGTGAATTTAATTCTAGTTGCTTCGGCTATGATTATCATGATATGATTGAAACTTGATCGAGATGTGCAGGTTTACATTCCCAAGCCATGGGAAATTAGAGGTAGAATTCACACCAATGTTATTCCTTGTGAAACTGATCCATTCCCAGGAGGGATGAGGATCACGTTTGAAATTGAATGTTGATTTAAGTGCTTGATTTAATTTTATCATTTTGGCCTAGTACCCCTTTGTTTAATTAATTAATATTAAGTGTTGTATAATTTTTATTGACTTACACCACTTGGTAATTGTTTTTATTTTTGAGGCCATTTAAAGTGGATTTATGACCCCCTTGGTGAACCTTAGTGTCCCAATAGTTACCCTAGGTGGTTACCCATGGGTCTAGGGTCAAGTTTGACTAACTAACCCTTGGATTAACTCAATTTTGGTCACTCTAAACTATGGTTTAGTCAAAGTGACGAAATTTGAAATTAGAGAAGGTGGGAGTTGAGTCATGCTTTGGGAATCCCTTTCCAAGGAAGACTTGGGAGGTCTCCAAGACTCCCAAGTGTGTGGGATCTTCCTCCAAGACTCTCACACACGTGTGAGAGCATCTTGGAGGGAGATGGCTCTTTGAGAGAATAAGAGGATGCCATATGGCATCCCTTATCCTCTTGGAGGTTTGAATGGGAATGCCACCTCACCACTTGTCCTCTCACACATGTGTGAGGGCACAAGTGGATAAGGTGAGGATTGAGATGGAATTGGAGGATGACACTTGTCACCCTCACACTTCCTCTCCCTTGCAAGTGACATTAGAGGAGGAAGGAGAAGGTGACAAGTGTCACCTTCTCATTCCTCAAGGCCAAATTGATGGCCTATATTACCTCCTCTTGTTGAGGAGCGTGGGGTTCTTGCATTTTTGAGTTTCTATCTATTTTGGAGGAATTTGGGAAAGTTAGAGGAATTCTTGGAGATTGGAAGGTTTGGGAAAGCTTGGAGCTCTTCACCAAATATGCTTCCATTATAGGGCTTTGAAGGTAAGCCTCTTGAACTATGTTTCTTCACCCTTGCTTATATATTGTGATGTGTTTGTGTTTTTTTTGTTGGTTGTTGTTTCTTTATTTTGTGTGGGATGGGAGTATGGTGAGAGCACCTCCATTTGGAGGTAAGGCTCAACTTGTTTGGGGTAGGGGAAAGGAACCTCCTTGAGGTCACTCCCATATTGTGTTATTCATGCCTTGAGGGATTTTACTTGTTGTAGAGATTGTTTGAATGGCAAGAGTGCCATGGAGATTATTTTGTGATATTGGAGAATTGGGGTTTTTGGAGATTTTTGGCTTGAGGCCATGAGATTGGTATTTTTGGTATTTTAGGTGGCCTTTGAAGTAGAGGGGTCCATTCCCTACCCCCATCAAACTCATTTTCATGAGTTGAGTTATGTGTTTATCCTTGGGGCTATTTTTGTGTTGATGTTGTTGATTCTTATTGTGGAATGTTTACACCCATGTGAATCCCTACCTCCCTAGCTCAGTGGTGACCCTCTTGCGGGTCTATGGTAGGGAGGAGGGCATTTCGAAGTGGCTGTGTTGTTCTTTTTTTTGTGTTTTATTGTAGGCTCTTAAGGAGGAAATGGAGTTTTGGAGAAGCTCCTTTTTGGTGTCTCCTTGGTCATTTGTTATTGGTTGTTGGGACATAGCCTTGTGGCCTTATTGTATCTATTTGTCAAGTAATTATACTCTTGGAGTTGGTTGTTATGAGTTTTGGAATGTAAATATCCTTTCTATTTTTAATTGAAAAACTATTTATCTCTCATGATGTGAAGTTAGTGAACTTCTGAAATGCATGTTGAAATTATATATATAGTTCTGTCATTATTCTTTGTAAAGAAATTAGTATTTGTGTATGAAAAAAATAAATCTAGGAGTATGTAAAAGAAAGAAAAAGAAATCTTCAAATTTGTTTTCTGTTTGTTGGACTAAAACTTCCTTTATATTAGTTGTTGTTGGAAAGAAAACAAAATTTAGATTTCAATGCATTCTCTACCTTATTTGAATTCTTTCAAAAAAAAGTATAATAGAGTATTCATGATTATTGTGCTTCAAAAAAAAAGGGAGAAGAGATATTGATTTATTTTATGTTTAAATCTAAAGGATAGTGTTACTTTTGTTTATACTATAGTTTTGTGAAAGTAAGTGCAATGTGTATATATATATTTATGCATATATATACCAGTGTATATACATATATGAGTATATAGATATATTTGTTTGTTTACCTTTTTTTTCTAAAAAAAAACAATCCAGTTGCTATTATATGTTTTATTCCTATGTATATGATGTGAGTAAAAGATAATATAGAAGTAGTTTAATGTTGAATATCTTATATTGTATATACAGTTATATATATATATATAGGTGTATACATTTATATATATATATATATATAAAATATAATAGTAGAAAATGTAAATTTAAAACTGTGATATAGATCGAAGTATATAAATATATATGTATTCATATATATATTTATATACATATATTATGTGTGTATATATATATAAATACCCTTAACCAAAATTTATTTACAAAAAAATATGTAAAGAAGACTGCTGAGAGAGAACCCTACGACGGGCTATGCTGTTAATAATGGTAAACTGTGGTAATGATACACAAAAAGTATAAGGTTTGGGGTGGGGCTGTGGTGGGCGGCGCTCACCAAAGACCCCACCTCTGTTTCTTTAAACATAGGGTGTGGGGAGGGGGTTGGACCCCCCACCCACACCCAACTCCTTCTCTGCAGCGCTTGCAACGGTGTCCCCACCATCCTCCATGTGTGGCCTGCACTGCATAACTCGCCCAACCCTATACTCCACTCCTCCCACATTTCTATTAAGATTCTGATCCCCCTCCGCAGCCCACCTCACTCTGCACTCTCCCCTGCATACACCCCGCCTCTCTTGTGATGATCTGCCCTTAATCCCTGAGGGCGGTGCTACAGCAGTTACTTCGACTCTGTGGTAAGAAACAAGATTTTAAAACATACAGATGTTTTCAGATCAATATATATATATCACTCAGATTTTAAAAAAATAGACAAATAGAAGATATTAACCTTGTTGTGCATACCTCTATGAGAGGTAGTAGCAAGCTCCTCTCATGGCCTCTAATTTCAAAATAAAATCCTAACCTGCAACACATAGGGCAAAATAAAACAAAGAGAAAGAATATGTTAAGGAATTAGGGCAACAAAACAAAGAGGAATATTATAATGCTATTAGGGTTTCCATTAGAAATACAATTTTAAATTGGATTAGGGCTCCTCCATTTAGAAAGCAATATTTTAATTGTGAGGAGTGTGTGAGGATTTTTGTTTATATTCTTTTTTTTAAATCCTCTATTTTTACCTTACCCTTATTTTATTTCTTGAGCTCTTTTAAAATTTTGCCTTTATTTTAAATGGGGATTGCAATTTGATTTTATTACCTTGAGAATTAATTTTATTTTGGGGAATTGATTTTATTTTAATTGGGAAGAGTATTTTCCCTTGTCGTGAATTTCATTTGAGTTGGGTTAATAAAATTATTTTATTTCCTCCTTAGCGTGTTTATTTATCATTTTATTTATTTATTGATTTTACTATTAATTTATGGGAAGGAGTATTTTAATCTCTTTCCTCCTCATTATTTCAAGTTCGTTAATAAATGTAATGTTGAAATTATATTTATTAACGGATTCAATTTTGAAATCCGATTTGGCATTTGTTAATATTTTATTTTTTTATATTATTTTCAATTTTCATTCTTTGTGCAAGGTCAATTTATTCGACCTTGGCAAGGTCATTATTGTTGTTATTTTAAATTGTTTTAAATTTGTCCTTAAGTTTAATCTTTTTTTTCTAAAGTTTATTTATTTAATTTCTCATTGGTGATTTATTTTAAAAATTTTATTGCATTTATCGAAAACTCATTATGTTGTCAAAATTTTCCTAGATTCCTAGGGTTTTAAATTTACATTATTTTATTAATTTTTATTCCATCATTCCACTTTAACCATGCGCCATCATGCCATTTCACTTATCTTTATTCAATTTCATTTTGGACTTGAATTAGAGTTAGGTTTCGATGCTAGAGGAATCATCTTCACACCTAGGAAACTAGGGTTCAGATTAAAACCAGTCTAACCCTAAAAGCGACACACTTCTTGTTGCATACCCCCTAGATGACTATCATCATGCAGGGGACTGCGTGGGACAACACACCTCCCCAAATTTTGTTGACATGTTTACGCCTTATGCGTATTGCCATCGAGCACGTAGACGTGTGCGAGGGGGTTCCTAGGGATAGGTAGAAAAGTTTTTCGTAATTCGTGTGATGACCACATGGCAAATGTGGACATGACACGTGTGTTGTGTGTCGTGACCACATGGGAATGCGGGCATGACATCTACATTATCATCCATAACATCCATCATGGTAGCTTTTATCTTCATAATTGTTCATTGTTGAAGAAGCAATCCACATGATAAACAAGGAACCACATAATCTAGGTGATATTGTGTTTGAATTGCATGCTTTTGGTTTCATTTGGATTAGATTCTTTGATGATGGTAGGGTTAGGTTTATATGGCTATGCTTGATCTTATTAACCTAATTTTTTATCTATCACATTTTGGCATGCCCGGTGGGACTCATGTCCTTGATTAACTTTGCTGTTTGAAGTTGTTTTTATGAAGATCAAATTTTTTGAGTGCTTACGGCAAGTTCCAGTGGCTTTTGAGAAAAAAACTATTGCTGTCTAAATACACACATCGCTTTTGAGCTGAAACCTGCCACCTTTAGCATTTTCTGGATCGTTTATAAACAAACAGTGGTCACTTTTTGTCTGTTCTACATCACTTTTACACTAACAGTGGTTGCTTATGCATTTATCTAAATCACTTTTGATCTGATAGTGATCGCCTTTAGCTAATTGAATCACTTATTACAGAACTAGGGTTTTTGTTGCATACTGTTTCTTTTACAGATCTGGGTCTTATGAGCCATAACCAGTCGCTTCCTACCATTTTGCATTGCTTGTGAGCTTTAACAATTCACATATGGTGCTCTCAGCATCGCTTATGATTTGTAACATTTCACCTATGACAAAATAGAGATCGCTTTTGACCAATAGTGGATCACCTCCAGTAAATTGTGTCACTTTCAGTCTGTATCATTTGTAGTTTGTTTTTCTTGGCTACTAATTGGGTATTTGTGCAACATCTTATTGATTGTCCAAGAAAAGGAGGTTACTAAACTACTAACATATCTGTTGTAGCTCCGATCAGTCCAGGACTTGTGGTTTTTCACTAAATTAGGAACATTTGGGCTTGGTGTTTAAAATGAATCATTGCTTGCTCTGTGCTTGATTTATCTTTTTTAATTGCTTGCATGTGATTGATTGTAACCCAAATTTAATAACAAAAGTATCCTCTCCCCTTTCTTATCAAATGGATCTTGGGTGTATGAGAACTTGTTATTATCTTTAGAGGGCTTGCCTTCTCAATGTGAGAAGGGATACGACCCAAGTGGTAACGGGCTAAAGCCAAATCCTTCTGAACCGCTATATAAAAAAAGTGTTTGTGTCGAAAGCCACAAACAATGGGTGTTGTTGTGTTATACCGACAGCCAACCTCCCCCAAAACCCTCTAAGGCATAACCCTTGAAGGCTGGGAGACTCCATAATGGAGAGTAGTGCTACCACATGTATAGCCACTTGAATGGATGCCCTCATTAGCAACATTATCTAGTAGCCAAAAACCTTCTATTTGTTGATGGAAAAGGTGGGACCTTTGAAGCTACCCCGATTCACGTGGTTCTTAGAAGAGATAGTAGGGACAATCCAAAGGTTTGGTGAGGGACAGGCCTTATAGGAAACCCAGATCTTGGTATGCGTGAGAAATGTGTGTTGTGGAGAGGACTCGGTGCTACCAAGATCCTAAAGCTATTTGTTTTGAATAAGTACAGCCAAGGGATTCAACAAATACAGTCCTTTCCTAGCCTAGGTTGTACAAGTTTATGATTGTTGTGAGTGTGATTTTCTGTAATTACTATTTTCTTGTCAAAAATCACAAATTAGACATCTTTTTTGATAGATACAGTCACTTTTGAGCTTAAACTACTAGCATCCAGACAACTGAATCACTTTTAAACAATAGTTAGTCACTTTTTGCCTAAACAGAATTACTTTTAAACAACAGTTAGCTACTTTTTTCCTAAACAGAGTCGCTTCTAAACAACAGTCAGCCTCTTTTTGTCTAAATCAATTTGCCTTTAAACAATAGTCAGTCGCCTTTGGCCTAACCTACGTCGCTTCCGATTAGCTGTAAATCACTTTTGAGACAATATTAATTGCCTGTGAAAAATTGGCTCACCTCTGGTTAACATTGTAACCTGCTATCAAAACCTAAACCAACCCGCATCTAAGCTATTACCAGTCACCTTTGGCCTTTTCTGAGTCACATATGAGCTATTACTTGTCGCATGTGGTCTAATACCAACAAATCTTAGCGATCCAGCCTAATTAGCCACAAATCTAGCTTGCTCAGCTTCAGCATTAGCTTTCAGACATGTCTCTAATCATTAGCAGATAACTGGACTTTGTCTCCTATTTTGAACTTACCAATCAATCAAATTTCATGAGATTTTCATCTTTTTGAGATCCCAAACCAACAAACCAAACATCAAACCAATCGTTTCTATCAATCAGCAAAACATCATCTTCTAGCTTTAGCTTCAGGAACATTAGCAAAATAGAAACTCTTAGCAAACAACTTTTCCCTTGAGTGTGTGAGCTATTCTCTAGGGAAAACTAGCCAACAACCAACCAACCAAAGCAAACCAACCAAGAAAGCAAACCAACCAAGCAAAGCAAATCAAAACAGCTAACTAAGAAAACCAGCAACCAAGTAAAACAACAAAGCAACCAACAACCAAACCAACCAGCAAACTATCACCTTTCTTTTGGGTCTCAAAACTTTGATAAGATAAACTTCCATTTTCAACATCAACATCATGCCTCAAACTAGGAGTCAATATAGAGCTGAAATGGAAGCCAAATTGTGAGCTAAAATGGAAGCCAAATCACAAACTAAGATGGGAACTAAGATGCAACAATCTAGATAAACACCTCTTAAAGACACAACTCAATTTATGATTGGTATGCCTCCTCATATGTGTATGCCTCATGGGTATACTGTTGGAGAGTCATCTTCACAACAAGTGCAACCTCAAATATTTTTTGAGACTTTTGAAGAACAATCCCAAGAAGACTTATCAGAATTTTAGGATACCCATGTGTGGAATCAAGTTGAGAGACTTGTTTTATCTGAGCCTAATCACTACTTCTTGCAACTTGCTCGCATGGGCGCTAAATTACCAAGAGATTTTGACATATCTGCTATTAGCGAGCACGATCCAAACACTCCCGCTGTTATTGTAAAGGGACCATCCACTATAGTCACACCATCCCCCATCATATCACAAGTTTTATCTTCCACCACATCTCTTTCATTGCCTATTGTTACTTCATTTGATCCACCACATTTGAAGTACACTCTAGAACCTTTGATAATGCCAACTAATGTGCTCCCTTTAATTTCACAAAACTTGAACATTCCACCTTTCCATTTTCCTCATCATACTCCTCCTCCTACCATGACCATTTTCATGCCTCAAGTAACACAAGCTATCCATGTGGCCCAAGCACAAATGCTCCAAACATCATAAGCTATCCCCATATCCCATAGTGTGCAAGCCTCCCAAACTATCCCAACAACATCAATAATTTAAGCTTCACGACCATCACAACCTGCCATATCCCATATGAATACCATATCTCATATATCAACTACTAATACGCTTTCCACCGTCTCTACTAATCCCTCCATTACACCATATAATCCCAATGTTAGTCTTATTGATATGAGTGACCCTCCTATCATTTCTCCAACCAATCCTAGCACTATGGTCACTTATGTTGAGCAACTTACATCCATTCCATCATATTCTTCCAATCCTTCACACACCATCAATCCATCTTATGCTACCCAAGGCTTGCCTATTATCACCCAACACATAACACATATCAATCCCCATGTTGTCCAAAATACAAACCCAAGTGTCCATCCTTCTTTCGCATCTACCAATCCTTCCATCACTTACCATGTCACAAATCCAACTCCAACTTCCCAACCATTAACTAATGTCAATCCATCTTCCACTTCTCATGTGATACAAAATCTTGGTGCCAATTCATCACAATATACCCAACCACTGCTTGTGTCTCAAGGACAGCACTCCTCAACCACATATGTGTCACATACCAATCCTTTGACATACATTGTGAGTATGCAACCTCAACAAACAATCTTGGCTTCATATATCCCACAATAGCAACCCCAATATACATTATACCATGTTTCACCCCCTCTACAACAATAGCAATTATCTCCAGTGGATGTTCAACAAATGATCAACCAAGTGGTAGGACAAGGCAAGAAGACATTTTCTCTAGAAAACATATGCGCTTCTCCATTTGAAAAATCTCTTCATATGACACCTTTTCCGCCACACATCGAAATTCCACAATTTGACAAGTACAAAGGAAAAGGAAATCTGGAAGACCGTCTTTGAGCATTCTTTGTGGCATGTCTCAATGTTGCTTATGACAATACATATCTTTTGAGACTATTTCCTCAAAGCTTAGCAGGACAAGCTCTTGAATGGTTTTCTCATTTACCTCTGAGAATTAAGTTTTTTTCAGAATTAGCAAATAAGTTTTGATCACACTTTTCTTTTAACATTGAACTGTAAAGAAAGCAGAGGTGCGGAATACAACTTCCCTAATGTCAATTCAAAGGGGATAATACAAATAGGTAACGTTTAATTCAAATACACAGATGAACACACTAGAAAAATAGAATAAACATGTAAGATAACAGAGAACAACACCAGATGTATGTGGGAAAACCCTTTCGGGTAAAAAACCCACCACCACAAGAGAGAAAATCTTTATTTATAGTAAGCTTAAAAAGATTACAATAAAGATCCCAGCCTTCTCACTCAAGTATCAATTCTCAAATCATACATAACAATTCACTTCCACTGTACATCTACAAAATGAACACTATGATCAAATCTCATCATCATCAACTAACGACCTCACCAAATCTGTATATACCACAGTCTTCAAGAGCAAAACCGTTTGAACTTCTGCCCTAACTGTTTGTTCCAACTGACTCAGCATTGCTGTCTTCCGACCGTCGCATAACTGCCATCTGACTGTTCACATTCAAGAGGACTCATTAGTCCCACATGCACCAAACATCGGTCGTAACCGTAATATATATACATGACCACAAGAATGTTAACTGTCAACACTTATGCCGACAAGACCAACCAGTCTACCATTCACCATCCATTAGGAAGACTCTAGTTGTTATCTTTCATCAGAGTGACTTAAGCAATCAAAGTGATATCATCAAACAACGCCGATGGTTCTTTTCTTACAGATGTTCAACCTTCATCGGAGAGATAGTTAACATTGTAAGAACTTCCAAACCTCAGACTGACAATGCTTCTCATGTTGATGCCAAGACCTCATCGGAGTAGCCTGAAGTGTCGGAGAGACTCATACCGAAGTGACATGTCTCGCCGATGTCAAACCTTCGTTGGTGTAGCATGAAGTACCAAAGAGACATCTTCCAACCACACTGATGTCACTTATCATGCTGATTGTCGGAATGACTCTCACTGATGCCAAACCTCCATCGGAGTGACCCAACACATCGGAAGGAAATATCCACAGCACACTGATAAGGTTTGTCATGCCGATGTCCAACTATCAGAGTAACACAACACACCCTCTCACCGATGCAAAGAACAACACCAATGAATGAATGAATGAGGTTCCAAATAGTAACTTGAGACATTAGGTCTCTTCAATCTCCCACTTGTTGAAGAGATTACTGCTACCTCTTAATCCTCATATGATTACTGAGAATTATGGGCCCGAAGACCCATTTCATCTGAACACCATTTGAACTTGGCTATACTCACTGGTTTAGTCAAGGCATATGCAACATTATCCAAAGTATCAACCTTTTCCAGCTTTACCTTTTTGTCTTCCACCATATCACGAATAAAGTGATATTGGACATCAATATGTTTTGTCCTAGCTTGAAAAGTAGGATTTTTTAGCAAATAGATAGCACTTTGATTGTCACAATGAATTTGTATTTTCCCTGCATCAAAATTGACATCAGAACACAACCTCTTCAACCAAATGACTTCTTGGCATGCATGAGTAGTTGCCATGTACTCTATCTCTATTGTGGACAAAGTGACTACAGCCTGCCGCTTGCTCATCCAATTGATAGCACCACCATTTAACATGAATACATATCCACTGGTGCATCTTCTACTATTAATGTCCCCTGCCCAATCAGAATAAACATATCCCTAAATGCTGATAGATTTCTGAGATCCAACTGATTTTCCATGATAGAAAATAGCATAATCAGAAGTTCCCTTCAAATACCTCATGACTCTCTTCACAGCATCCCAATGTGATTTGCCTAGATTTACCATAAATCAGCTCAAAACTCCCACTGCCTAGGCAATGTCTGGTCTGGTACTGACCATTACATACACTAAACTGCCAATAGCACTTGCATAAGGCACTTTTTTCATGTCGTCAATTTCATTCGAAGATTCTGGACAATCTTCAACAGATAGTTTCATTCCCTGGAAAATTGGAACAACTAACTGTTTGCAATTAGACATATTAAATTTATTAAGAACATTGGTAATATACTTGCTCTGGCTGAGCCAAAGCTTTCTACTTGATCTGTCCCTTTTGATTTCCATTCCCAGAATGTACTTGGCTGCCCCCAGAATCTTCATTTCAAATTTCAAGGACAACTAAGATTTTAAATCTGAGAGCATCCCCTTACCATTGCCAATGAATAACATGTCATCCACATACAAATCAATTATAAGAATCTAATCACCATTAATTTTATAATAGACACAATAATCAGATTTAGATCTCACATATCCCAAAGATAAAACATACGTATCAAATTTCTGATACCACATTCTGGGAGATTGCTTCAAGCCATAAAGAGACTTTTTAAGTTTACATACCAGATGTTCTTTACCTTTTACCACAAAATGCTCTGGTTGGGACATATAAATTTCTTCTTCAAGATCCCCATGAAGAAATGTTGTTGTCACATCCATCTACTCAATTTCAAAGTCATATGCTACTGTAAGTGACAACATAAATCTAATGGATGTCAGCTTAGCTATAGGAGAAAAGATTTCTCCATAGTCTATACCTTCCTTTTGAGAATACCCCTTAGCAACCAGTCTTACCTTGTACTTTTCAATACTACCATCTGGACCATATTTCTTTTTAAATACTCACTTACAGCCCACATGTTTTCTACCTTCAGGCAAGGGCACCAGATCCTAGGTTCTATTTTTCTCCAATGATGACATTTCGTTATCCATGGCTTCCAACCAAGAATCTAAATCAGGTAAACTAATAGCTTCTTTCATAGTCCTAGGTTCATCAGTATCAGTAAGAAAAGCATAGGCACAACTTGAATCAAGTACTAAAAATCTATACCTATCTGGTTGTCTTCTTTCATGTGTAGACCTCCTCAATGGTTGAGGTGCAGGTTCAGGTTCTTGCTCTGGATCTGAATCTTCAGAGCTACTCGAACTCTCTTCTGAATCATCTACACTTGGTGCTTTTTGTTCCTCTTTTACAGGGGTCAGAGGAATATTAACAACACTCTTTTCTTTCTTTTCTTATGTCTTCTCAAGTTGAGGATCAATAACCAAAGGTTTCAGTTCTCTAAAAATTACATTCCTGCTGTAAATTACCTTTTCAGTTTCAGGATTCCAAAGCTTGTACACTTTAACACCGATTCCATAGCCAATAAAGATAAATTTGACTGCCTTGTAATCCAGCTTAGATCTTTTTACCTCAGGAATTTGAGCATATGCCTCACAGCCAAAGACACGAAGATGTCTTACAGAGGGCTTCTTTCCAAACCATGCTTCCATAGGTGTCTTATCAACCAATGCCGAAGTAGGAGAATGATTCAGTGAGTAACAAGTTGTAGCAACTGCCTCAACCTAGAACCTTTGTTCAAGACCAACATAACTCAACATACTTCTTGCTTTCTCCATCAATGATCGATTCAACCTTTCAGCAACTCCATTTTTCGATGGAGTATAAGGTGTAGTCTTATGCCTTTTTATTCCATGATCAAGACAAAATTTATCAAAATCTGCATTGCAATATTCACCACCATTATCTGTTCTCAAACATTTTATTTTTCTACCAGTCTGATTTTCCACAAGATTTTTAAAATCTTTAAACTGACTCAATACTTCTGATTTATTTTTCAAAAAATATATAAATACCCTCCTTGAATAATCATCAATAAACGATACGTAGTATCTTGATTTAGACAGAGAAGGAACATCAACTAGACCAAAAACATCAGAATGTACATAATCAAGAACACCAGAAGATTTATCAGAACTAGAGTAAAAAGAAACACGGTTCTGTTTTCCATATATGCAATGTTTGCAAAAATTAAACTCCAGATTACAATCAATCATCCCATCTACCAGGTTTTTGTTTTTCAAGGTTTTTAAACCTTTTTCACCTATGTGACCAAGTCTATGATGCCAGAGCATTTTTTTCTCTGTAGGAAGTTTAACTTCCATAGAGTTTGCATCATGTGTTACAATAGTATCTTTTTCAAATTTTATAGAGACATTATTACAGCACACAGGTTTAGCATCTAACCTATACAACGTTCCAATGCGTTCACCCTTTGCCAGTACAATAGAACCTCTAGTCATCTTACAGCCACCATTCACAAAAGTAACTTGCACTCCAACATCATTAAGCTTACTAACAGAAAGTAAATTTCAAGCCAAACCTGGTATGTTTAATACTCCATTCATTCCCTTTATTTTGCCATCCGGGAACTGGATTCTGACTCTTCCTTGGCCAACAATTTCCAGTGTCGAATCACTTGCCAGGAACACCTTCCCACCAGCATACGGTTCATACTTAGTGAACCATTCTCTGTGAGATGTCATATGAAAAGATGCTCCTGAATCCACCAGCCATACATTTTTAGATGCAGGCATTGCCAAGGCAGCAATGAAGGCATCAACATCACTCTGAGAAGAATCAGTGTCAAAGAAGTTCTTCTTTTTTTTCTCCTCTTTGTAGTCTTTTCTGATGTGTCCTTTCTGCCCACAATTCCAACACTTCACCTTGGACTTTTTACTAGGAGATTTCAATCTCCCCTCTGATTTGGACTTAGACTTCTTGTCCTTCTTGTCTCTTTCCTTTGATCTACCTAGAACAGACAGGGCCTCTTTGGCCATATCAGAAGATTTCCTCCACATCTCTTCAGATAACAACGAGGTAACAACTTCTTTAGTTTTAATCATGGTTGTGGTACTTCCAATAGCCATCACAAGATGATCCCATGAGTTAGGTAAGGAACACAATAGAAGCATACAGCGGTCCTCCTCTTCTATTTTTATACCTACAAAAGTCAACTATGCAACAATCATATTAAATGAGTTTAGATGATCTACTACAGATGCTCCTTCATCCATCTTCAAAGAGTACAACTTCTTTCTGAGGAAACATTTATTCACCAAGGACTTGCCCTGATAAATATCTCCCAACTTCTTCCACAAAAGGTTTATAGTCGTCTCTTCATGAATGTTCAATAGAATAGAATCCACTAAACTTAATCTTATCAGTCCTCTGGCTTTCCTATCTACCAAGTCCCAGTCTTTTTGCTTCATGCCCAAAGGTTTAGTCCCAGACATAGCAACCCAAAGATCTCTATCGACCAGTACATCTTCAACCTTAAGCTTCCACAACTCAAAGTTTGTGCCATTGAACTTTTCAATGTCTATTTTTCCTGATGTACTTGCCATCTTATTTAACAAAATAGACCTCTACAGAACTCCCACTCACAGAACTGACACAAAAAACCCAACCTACCAACAAGGATAACACAATTGGCCAAGCTCTGATACCACTTGTAAAGAAAGTAGAGGTGCATAATACAGCTTCCCTAATGTCAATTCAAAGGGGATAATGCAGATAGGTAACGTTTAATTCAAATACATAGATGAACACACCAGAAAAATAGAATAAACATGCAAGATAATAGAGAACAACACCAGATGTATGTGGAAAAGCCCTTTCGGGTAAAAAACCCACCACCACAAGAGAGACAATCTTTATTTATAGTAAGCTTAGAAAGATTACAATAAAGATCACAGCCTTCTCGCTCAGGTATCGATTCTCAAATCATACATAACAATTCACTTCCACTGTACATCTACAAAATTAACAATATGATCGAATCTCATCATCATCAATTGACAACCTCACCAAATCTGTATATACCACAGTCTTCAAGAGCAAAACTATTTGAACTTCTGCCCTAACTGTTTGTTCCAACTGACTCAGCATCGTTGTCTTCCAACCATCGCATAACTGCCATCTGACTGTTCACATTCAAGAGGACTCATTAGTCCCACATGCACCAGACATCGGTCATAGCTGTAATATATATACATGACCACAAGAATGTTAACTATCGACAATTATGCTGACAAGACCAACTAGTCTACCATTCACCATCCATCGAGAAGACTTTAGCTGATATCTTTCATCGAAGTGACTTAAGCAATCTGAGTGATATCATCAAACAACGTCGATGGTTCTTTTCTTGCCGATGTCTAACCTTCATCGAAGAGATAGTTAACATCGGAAGGACTTCCAAACCTCAGACTAACAATGCTTCTCACACCGATGACAAGACCTCATTGGAGTAGCCTGAAGTGCCAGAGAGACTCATACCGAAGTGACATGTCTCACCGATGTCAAACCTTCATCGGTGTAGCATGAAGTACTGGAGAGACATCTTCCAACCACGCCGATCGTCAGAATGACTCTTACCGATGCCAAACCTCCATTAGAGTGACCCAACACATCGGAAGGAAATATCCACAGCACACCGATAAGGTTTGTCATGCTGATGTCCAACTGTTGAAGTAACACAACACACCATCTTGCCGATGCAAAGAACAAAACCAATGAATGAATGAATGAGGTTCCAAACAATAACTTGAGACATTAGTTCTCTTCATGAACATGAGGTAAACATGAATGACCTTGTCAACAATAAACAGTGCAATGGTGAAGCCTTTTCTTCATTTACTCAATGATGGCGTAATATGGCTAGCAAACTATCATGGGAAATTCTTGAGAAACAACAACTCGATATCTTTGTTCAAAATCTTCCTCCCGAGCTATCATTCCAATTACAATTGCAAAGTGCTAGCACCTTTGATGAACTTGTTTCCAAAGGTACCATCATTGAACGAGCTTTAACTACTAAAGGAACTATCAAGATCTTTCGCAATAACAAAGACTATCCTCAAAACTCCAACAATAAATCTCACTTTTGGAACAAAAATAAGAATGTTGTCAACGATGCTGTTGTAGATGCAAAGAACATACAAACTATGAAAGTTCCCATCAACATTCAAGCTGCTTCTATAACAACACAACCTTTTAGACGAATGTGACAACGACAAACTTCCAATCCGCGTCGACAATTTACACCATTAGCAGAACCTATGGAAGTTGTCTTTCAAAATCTTCTCCAAGTGGCCAATATTATGTTACTAGAAGCACCACCCAATGGTGAACTGCTCTTTAAAGCTCCTTGGTACAAAGAAAATGAGTATTGCGATTACTATAGAGTTAAAGGACAAAAAACAAATGGTTGTATGCACTTAAAACATGTTATCCAAGATTGCATTGATCAAGGTTTAATCAAAATTACACCCTCAACAACTCAATCTACACAACAATCAACATCAAACTATGATCTACATGCTTTAAAGAATCCACTTCCATCTCATGATAAAACAAGTAACCCTCATGTCAGGAATGCCATTCAGTACAACTATGAATCATTTACCATTGGCCGCATTGACCATGCTCGCATTTCTACCATTACTATCCAAGGCAAAGCACCTGATTGCATTGTAACCACTTGAAGAGGTCGAGTCACCATTCAAGGAGCACTTGTTCATCCTCCTCGACCATTCTCTAACTATAATATCTTGGATCACCTTGGAAAAACACCCACACACATATCCATTCTTGAGTTGCTTCGCATATCCCCTGCTCACAAAGCTATCGTTGACAAAGCCTTACAAGAATCTTCAGTGCCCAGTGATATTGATATCACACAATTCCAATCTATGGTCACTAGCATTGCAGCCCCTTGTCATTTAACCTTCTCTGACAAATATCTTCAGTCTTCCATTCACCCTTCACACAATGAAGCCCTCCACATTGAAGTATTTGTTAAACAACATTGTATCAAATGAATCTTGGTAGATGGTGGAGTTGGTCTTAATATATGTTCTTTTAAATTAATAAAACAATTGGGATATTCTGAGAAAGATGTTGACACCTCCAAGGTTATTACTATCAAAGCATATGATGATGCTGAGAAAGATATTGAAGGGATTATTTTCTTGCCTATTCAAGTTGGGCCGGTCACCACAGAAACTCGTTGTCAGTTCTTGATATTGACCTTCCTTATAACATCATCTTTGGTCATCCATGGATACATGCACTCAAGGTAGTTCCTTCCACATACCATCAATGTCTTAAATTTCCACATAATGGTGTTGAGATTACTATCCAAGCTGATCCCAATCCATTTGAATTTTGTCGTGCCTTTCAAGCTAAATATCAGAGTTCAAACTGCATTCCTATCAACATCGAGGTGTATCCATCCTCATCCTATGTAGATCCATCTGACCTACTCAAGCCATCATCTAGCAAAATCACTTCCAATCTCTATATCAAGTACACCGAACATGGCCCTGGTGAATACAACTGCAAGAATCTTGTTGTGTTGGCACCCTTCCCCTATCTCCTAAATCCTATGGTAAACCTTCTACATCTAAACCAACTTCATCCCCCGCTGTCATCAAAGCCCCATCCACCGTATTCATTAAAGGTGGATTCCTGGATGATGAAGACATTGATGATATAGACTCTTGGATATTCTTTGATGAAAATGACCAAGTCCAACTGGAAGTGGAGAGATACAACAATGGGTTCCATATCATAAAGAAAATGGGCTACAAAGGACATGGTGGATTGGGATCATAGGAACAAGGACCTATCAAACCCATTATTGTGTCTAAGAAGTTTAATAAGCAAGGCCTTGGTTATCAGCCAGAGGTACCATGACTCAAAGACATTAAGTGTATTTTTGATCTTGACGCTGGACCTTCCTCGATAGGAGAGCCTTCTAATTTGGATACTATCGATGACTCCTCCCTTCATATTACTGATCTTTTCTAAGAAAACTCCATCTTCATGATTTCCAGAGCTTCCTCTAGCCATAACCATTCCTCCATTACCCTTTCACTTGTATATCCTGACCTCATCGATTGGGACCAATAGGGGGCACCAATGTTAGATACATTTGAAAATGATGAAGATATTATAGAATTCATGGGCTTATGACAAGGTATTCCATTGGGTGATCACAAAGTAGGTTTCATTATGGATCTATCTACACTAGCATATTTTGGCAGAAGTATCAAATCCTTCAGTCATAAAAGTGAAATAAACAAAATAGGTCACTAGGTGAAAACCGAAAGGCACCTCTTGACCGTGAAAAAGTAAAAATAAAGGACATATCTAAAGGTGAAAACCTCTCTGAGGCACCTAAGGATGAGGGATTTGATCTTCCTGTTGCCACTAATTATCATGAGAAATCAACCGTGCTATTTGAACAATCACAAGACATGAACTTGGGTACAGAGTAGAATCCAAAGATCACTTTTTTGGCAGCATCACTATCAGAGCAAGAAAGAAGAGACTTCATAGCATTTTTTATAAAAAGAGCTATAAATTTTACATGGACTTATGTTGACATGCTAGGTCTAGATCCATCACTTGTGGTACATCATCTAGCAGTATCTCCTAATGCAAAACCTGTTAAACAAAAATTGTGCAAAATGCATCCACAGGTAGCTTTATTGGTCAAGGCAGAGATTTAGAAACTGTTAGAAGCAAAGTTCATAAAGCCTATTGATTATCTAGAATGGGTGTCAAATTTGGTGCCTGTAGCAAAACCTGATGAATGAGTTCGTTGTTGCACAAACTTTAGAGATATTAATAAAACATGTCCGAAGGATGACTTTCCACTACCAAGCATAGACAACATTATAGATCTTACAGCTGGACATGAAATGCTATCTTTGATGGATGGATTTTTAGGGTATAATCAAATTAGAATAGTAGAGGAAGATCAAGATAAAACATCTTTTATTTATCTATGGGGCACATACTGCTAGGTTGTAATGACTTTTGGTCTCAAGAACGCTGGAGCTACTTATCAACGAGCTATGACAGTTATTTTTCATGACCTTTTTCATACTATCATGGAAGACTATGTTGATGTCATCCCGAGAAAATCTAAGAAAAGAGAAGGACATCTATAGGTATTAGCACAAATCTTTTATTGATTAGAAAAGTATCAAGTCAAACTAAACCTAAAGAAATGTGTATTTGGTGTAACATCTAGAAAACTGTTGGGATACATTGTGTCTCGATGAGGGATAGAAGTGGACCTAGCTAAGGTAAAAGCTATCATAGAAATGCCTCTGCCAACAAATCTCAAGCAGCTCCGCAGTTTACAAGGCAAGTTACAATCCATCCACAGATTTATCTCACAACTAGCAAATAAATGTCATCCTTTTCAGCATCTTCTTCGTAAGGATGAACCTTTTAAGTGTGATGAAAAGTGTCAACAAGCTTTTGATAAAATAAAGGAATATCTGGCAACACCTCTTGTGTTAGTACCTCCTGTGCTTAACCGCCCATTATTGCTCTATATATCATCAACAACAGCAGCATTGGGTGCCCTTCTAGCTCAACATGATGATTCAGGAAAAGAACAAGCCATCTACTACATCAGCAAAACTCTTATGGGATATGAACTCAATTATTCATCTATGGAAAAAGCATGTTTAGCATTAGTGTTTTCTTCCCATAAGTTGTGACACTATATGCTAAACCAAACAACTAAGCTTATATCTAATGTTGATCCACTCAAATATCTTCTTTCTAAAGTAATCCTCATGGGAAGATTAACAAAATGGGTCATGATCTTAAGTGAATTTGACATACAATATGTGGATCAAAAATCCATCAAACGACAAGTCATCGCTGATCAATTAGCTGTAGCATCCATCATAGATATTCATCCAATGTATCTAGAATTGCCTGATGAAGGATTGTTTAATTTAACTTCTCCAACATGGTGGCAACTATATTTTGATGGATCATACACACAACATGGATCAGGATCAGGCATATTGTTTGTTACCCCTCAAGGAGATTGTATACCCAAATCATACAAAATTGCATTTCCATGTACCAATAACATAGCAGAGTATGAAGCTTTAATCAGAGGATTACGCATGGCAGTACAATGGGCTATCAAATAGTTACAAGTTTTTGGTGATTCTCAACTAGTTATCAAATAGGTCTTAGATGAATATCAAACAAAAGATGAGAAGCTTCTTCCATACAAGCTAATGGTTGATGATTTTAAAAAGTATTTTGATAATATCACTTTTGAACAAATCCCAAGACTATAGAACAGAGTAGCAGATGCCATGACAATGATTGGGTCTCTCCTAGACATGCCATCTAATACACATAAATGTGAGTTTTTGGTTGAACAGCTTTTGATTCCAGCATTTGAAGTTCCACAGTTTGAGCTTATATGTGACATTGTTGGTCCCAATTCACCATGGTACGAGGATTTATACAAGTATCTCTATAATCAAACCTTTCCACTTCAACTATCTAACAACCAACACAAAACCTTTATCCACTGAGCCTCTCATTACACTATTTTGAGAGACATCCTTTATCACCAGAGTCTTGATGGTATCCTTCTTAGGTGTCTTGATTTTGAGGAAGCAAAGGTGGCCTTATGTGATGTACATGAAGGTGTATGTGGCTCGCATTCTGCTAGCCCAGGCCTTGTTAAGAAACTTCTATGAGTAGGATACTATTGGCCAACCATGGAAAAATATGCACTACAATTTACAAAGAGATGTCTACAATGTCAGAAACATGGAGATTTAATACATGCACCAGCACATGAGCTTTAGCCTATCATTACTCCATGGCCTTTTTCGTAGTGGGGACTTGATCTCATAGGTAAAATCCATCCTACTTCATCAAATGGTGATAAGTTCATTATCACCACCATTGAATATTTCACAAAGTGGGTGGAAGCCATACCAATGACTTATATCATAGGCAAGCAAATATCTAAGTTTATTCTACACTATATCATTTGTCATTATGGAGTTCCTCAAGCTATTGTCACAGATAATGGTCGTCCCTTCAAGAATCAAGAGGTCAGAGATCTTTGCAACAAGTTCTATATCCAACATTGATTCTCTACCCCTTACTATCCTCAGAGCAATGGCCAAGTTGAAGCATCTAATAAAACAATCATCAAAATTCTCAAAAAGACAGTCAATGAAACTAGTCAGGATTGGCATCTACAACTTCATCCTACATTATGGGCATATAGAACAAGTATCAGAACTCCCACTGGAGCCACACCTTATGCTCTTGTGTATGACACTGAAACTATTTTACCTATTGAGATTGAGATCCCCTCACTGTGAATATCTCTACAACATACCATCTCAGAGGAAGAATATTGAGTATCCATACTCCATGATCTCGAGCTTCTAGATGAACAGTGTCTTACAGCACTCAACCATCTCCAAGTCTATCAAAACTGTCTATGCCGCAGCTACAATAAAAAAATCAGAGAATGCAGATTTCAAGTTGGAGATCTTGTCCTTAATAAAAATCAAAGGAATTAGCAACACCAAGAAAAATAGGGCAAGTTTGAACCAAATTGGCTTGGTCCTTTCATCATCACAGTAGTTTATGGATCAGGTGCATATACTCTTTCAACACCTAAAGGTATTCCATTGGATGAACCAGTCAACAACATTCATCTCAAGAAGTTTTATCCTCGAATCTCAGCTATCCCAAAAAAAACAAAAAAAAAACCATCCAATAGTGAAAACCACTTTGTGGCACTTTGGATAACAAAAAAATACTAGTATAAGATAAATAATCCATCCTCTGGTGAAAACCTGGTAAACAGGCGCCTTGGATAAGTACCATAGTGAAAACTTGGAAAACAGGCGCTATGTGTAGTGACCAGCTTCCATCATCTCCTTGGTTTGTTTGATCATCTCTCTTCCTACCATATCTCACCATCCTATCCCACATAATCCATATCATAATCCACATGTCATTGTAATAAATAGCATTTCCATCTTCGTCTCTGTCAATGCTAGCTATCATACTTGAGACATTGTTGCGATAACTATCTCTTTTGGCACCTTAGCATCTTGACCGCATGCCTTTTTTCATCGTCGCTTCTTCATAATAAACCTCATCCCACACTGGGGGCATTTGTTGAGTCTTATTTGGAAGTGGATACCGCTATCTCTAGCTCATAACACATCAAACACTTTAGCTCACAACACAACAAACTTTCAACTTCAACCATAGCGTTCATCCAACAACAAATGTGGCAAAACAATTTGCAACCAGGATTCATATCTTTCCAATCAATTCATGCTCATCTGACATCTAACAATTACAAGACATTGCCAACACAAGCATTCAAGCAATTAGTTGAGTCTCTCAATATCACCCATCCAGCATAATAAGCAAGAACTACATCCCAGCTCTATCATTCAAGCCTTGATCCCATGGATACAGGATATGTAGGCAATCTGAGATGTGAAGAAAGCACTCTGATTTAGGCTAAGATGATAGCCCCTTCTTGGTGCAGGAGCACCTACCTGACAGCTGGTCTGGATAAGGCAGTTAGTAGTTTAGGTCCTGTTTATGTTTCCAAGAAGGTCTGTTAAGACCAGTTGCATGTAATAAGGTCAAGCTGATCATGATAAGATCATGCTGACCGGGCTTTTGCTATTTTTAGCTAGTTAGTTATAACAGCTGTCATGATGTATGTTCGGTGGGATCTCCCAGCCGCCTGGAGAGTTCCCAGCCGCTTGGAGTTGGGTCAGTAGTACTCATAGGGAAATCTTTATAAGCATGAGATCGGTTGATTGTAGAGATCATCGATCGGCAGTGTAGTGTTGCATCAAGCAGAGGAGGTTGAGTGTTCTGTGTGAGGAACATCATATTGTATTGCATCTTTGAAATCAATAAAGATCCTGTTCTGTTTTCTGTTTGATCTCCTTCCTGTAATCGATTGCTGGTTTGAGAGGTTTTCATGGATATACTGATCCATTCCACCGGTTGACTCATCTGATCGGTGGAATGGCAATGTACAGTAGGTTAGTAGGTAGTTTGTTTGTTTGCATGCAGGTGTGCAGGATCGCGGTCAAGAGATGTTGAAGACCCTAGCATCCTCATGTGCTAGGTCAAGTTGAGAAGTTCAAGTTGAGAGAGATCACCCTGAGTTGGATCGGGTCATCCCTGAAGGATCGGCGAAGTGAAATTTCGCTAAGTGAAGAAACTGGTCAAGACGGCATCATCAGGATATCTAGGTGAATATCCTGCAGTCGGGTTAGACATCATCATCCGGATAAGTGGAGGAGATCGGCATGATGTTGTCGATTGCATGAAGTGTGAGGTCGTCGGGGTGATCATCAGCAGAAGGAGCCGAGGAGGAGTGCATCGGCATCAGGTAGAAGATCGGGTCATGAAACTGTTGGAGTTTTCATGTTGCGAGTGCATCAGGATGTTTTGAGTCGGACATAGACTAAGTGCATGTATCGGCATCAGGATCATCATATTGGGAGTGCCAACCATCTGCGTATCGCGAGTAGATGCGGGAGAGAAAGTTCGGATTTTTTTTGACTAAGTGTTGAAGAGGTCATCAGGATATTGGGTGACGTCATCGTCATCAGGATATGACGTCATCGTCATCAGGATATTGAGATATCCCCTTGTGCGAGTTCATCCTGCTGTCGTTAAGTGCTTGGGTATCGGCGGAAGTCCGTGGCAGGAAGTTGTGTTAACATCATCATCAGGAGGTTTCGAAGAGAACCGGATAATTTATATCATGATGCTGTTGCTTGTATCATCGGGCAGTGGAGCGTCGAAGGCAAGTTGCTGAGGGTGATCGTCATCAGGATATTTGAGCAACCGGATATTTGGATATCCTGCTGACGAAGGTAGAGTCGGAGATCATGATGATGACGATGGAGTCCGGCGCCTGATGAACAGTGCAACCGGAGGATGTGTGCGCCCGCTGAATATCATGATGATGATGTTAAGCGACTGGCGGAGGGAGTAAATAGTAGTCGACCGGAGGATGATTGCAAGTGTCCGCAATATGATGATGCTGTTGGTTTTAAGAAACATGATGCTGACAGAGTAAAGCCGAAATATGATGATGATGGCGAAGATGATGATGATGAGGTTGGTCTGCAGACATTCATGCTATATGCGAAGGTTATAGTGTGGATTCCTCTGCATCACTTCTCTTCATCATCCATCTTTCATCTTTCTTCTAATCATCCTTAAATCTTTCATATCACATTCTTCTATCTTTCATCACACATATCATCAATAAAACCTAGAACTACATATTCATCATGTCTCATCTTCATCGTAAATGTGCTTTGATCCCATGGATACAGGGTATGTAGGCACTTTGGAATATGAAGGAAGTTTCTAGTACTCAAGCACAAATGATCCACCCCATCTTCTTCATCTTCTTTCATCTTTTCATCTTCTTCTCTTTGATTAGCTCAAGCAGGAAGTAAACTATGTGTATACTGAAAGCTCAAGCACTTTACCCCATCAAGAATAAGCCAGAAGCTATTTGTCTGCATGCCTTTAGCCAACATTTTCTATAGCATTTTATCAACATCTTTAGCCTTCAACAGGATACATCTTTCCTCTCAAACAAGGTGCTAGCTTAAATCC
Source organism: Cunninghamia lanceolata (assembly GCA_027924645.1). NCBI lineage: Eukaryota > Viridiplantae > Streptophyta > Pinopsida > Cupressales > Cupressaceae > Cunninghamia > Cunninghamia lanceolata. Next base: position 7,286,916 of record BSBN01000272.1, on the reverse strand, counting down.
ATCTAAGAGCACCTAAATTTGGCAAGAGAACATGATGACAGTATCTTTTGTTTTATCTTTTGATTTATCTTTTGTCCCTTTTCTATGCCTACTCAAGACTGTCTTGATCTATCTATATCTTGGTATGTTGCGATGAGGTAAGGAATGGGGCATGGTCATATTGCTTTCGTATGCCGTGTTTACGAGATGATCATATTCTCTTCCTAAGCATATTGGTATCTTGTACGTGTTGGGACTAGCATCTTACATATCAATATCTCTAGCATCTGATAAGCTAAATAGTCTCTTATGCATTTGAGACTATTATATGTCAAGACTAGCTCCATACATATAACTAGCAAGATGTCACTATACGTAGTGGAGATAAGCTTAAACCATTGCTTGTAGCGTCGACGTCCATCTTGAAACACTAGCTATTATTCATATCTTGTGCATGTTGGCTCAACATCTTGACCTCATGTGTTCAGACAAGATTACAGCATGCTAGTTGCGCATTGGATATCTTGACACCTTGGTCTTCTATACCCTGGTGATAACATCCACATGCTATATCAAACATAAGGATTGCATTTCTTTTCATTTTGAGCAATTACTTAAAAAAAAAGATGCCCATCATCCCATCTATTCATCCTATTATTCGTCTATATAGTCCTCAGCCAAGATCAATCATTTCCATCATCCTTCGTCCACATCTCTTATCTTACAAAACAAGTGTGTTAGACATACATAATTCCATCATATATCATCTAATTACCATATATCTATATGCATACATCCATATCATAACCATTTACATATTTGCATTATCATACATTTCCATTCATATCATTTGCATAAACATCCATACATAATCCATGAAAATACAAATATAACATGCATAACCATCATAATACCAATAGTACATCCATTACATCATCACATAGATCACCAATACCCCATCATATATATATATATACAAGTGTCTACATATACAAGCTGAGCCATAAAGAATGTATGTACAATCAGCTCTAGGCCTCATCATGATACAACATAAAACAAGGTAGCCCTAGTGACTACTAGCAGCTCCCTCGCCTTGACCACCACCACTAGGTCTTGCACCTATCCCCTATCTCTCAGTGGCCCCATCACTAAGGCTACTGATCGAGATCCACCTGACCTCCATGAACTTGAAGCCCCTGATCTGCTCCTGAAGCTAGGCTACCTCTACTTTACTAGCACAACCCCATAGTATAAGCCTCTATAGTATTCCGCCTCACCCTATACTCTTTGCAGCTCTGCCTGTATTTGTGTCAACTGTGTGGCCAAATACATCATAGCCCCATCTGTACCTAATGAAGTCACTGCTCTATCCTGCTCACTAGTCATCCTCTGTAGCTGCTACACAGCCATATCTCTCTCTACCTGCAGACCATTTCTCTCTGCTCTCATTGCCTGCACCTGCTGTACAACAGTATCTCACTCTAATCTCATAATTTGCTCGCTCTGTCTAGCCGCATCTCTCTCCCCTGTCACTTTAGCAAGTGTACCATCATCCTGTCCATCCCCAGCCTGCACTCTCAATTACAACTGAGCCTGGTATGTTTGAGCTTGCACGTTAGCATGCCGCAAGCTAATCACCACCTAGTGTCTATCCAACTCCACCCTCCTCAACCTCGTCTAAGCCTACTGCCTCCATCTCCTCTCCTCTCTGATCCTCCTCCATAGCTGCTGAATCCCAACATCATCACCCACCAATATCTGCCCCTAAGGCTGTGCAAGTATTTGAGGCTGTCCTGGCATCTGTCCCTATACCTGTATCCCTAGCATTGCTAGTATAACAGCCTACGCTAGTGGAGCCCGTCGTCACCTCCTCCTGACTGGTCTCTCCATCCCTATCTCCCCTATCTCTCTAACCTACGTTAGCCGCGTCGGTCTTTCTGTCACCCAGTATGCATCATAATTTGGTAGTGTACCTAGATCTGCAGGACCTTATCACCACTGCCATACAACTGGATGTAGCCCCTCTCTCTCCACCAAAGCCATGTCAGCCACAACCTCTGGCCCCCAATCAAAAACCTCCTATCTAGTCCTCCCAAAAATGGCATCACCAACCGGTACTGCCTATGGTAACCTGAACTGTCTCAAAACCCTCTATGGCAAATAGCGCTCTATAATGTATATGCTGCATCCAAAAATATATCTCGCCTACCTAGAATAGACAAGCTTAGTATCATCCTCAACCCATCTCTCACATCTTAGCCATGGCCTCCATACAAAGCTATCTACCTCATCCAATCTCCTCCACCAGTACACCACTCCTCTACACTACCGATATGTAAAGCTCCTCTATACATCCTAGCATAAGGCCCTCCTACTGCTCAAGCCACCCATCCCTCTGGTCTTGTCACTAGACTATGCTCATAAGCCCACACATGCAAAACTATAACTCCTATAGACATACTAGCCCTAAACATATATGCACAATCATGCAGGAAATGATAGAGCTGTCCAAGCACACACTTTGTCCATGCATATATTGTACCATAAGAGAACATCCCCTCCATCACTGTCCCCCATCCTACTGGAAAACCTCTCTCTCATCTATCTCCCACTAGCCATCTGATAATAGCAACTACCACTCATTGTAGTCTATCACATAGCTCCTCCATCCTCACCATAGGAATCTCTAATCCCTCTACTCCAATGTCTGGTGTCCCGAACAATCTCCTAAATGAAGCTGGACCCATATCAGGATCATAATCTACTTGGTCCCCATCTATAGGAATCCGCAGAATCTGAAACATATCCTCTAGTGTGATCGTAGCCTCTCCTGTTGGCAACAAGAAAGAACTATGCTCTCTCATCCATCACTCCACCATCTTTGTCATCAGTCCTCAATGTGCCTACACCGGCTCCAATCTCGACACATGCTCTAACTCGAGGATCTCTAACACTAGCCACTCCTCTGCATCCATCAATCTCATGAACCACAAATCCCTAGGATGTGGCTCCCATGATAACAAAGGCGGTAGTATATCCTGCATCATTTCATTCATCATATATGTCCCTTCCGCTACTTAAATGATGTAAAATTTGATCGTTTATTGTTATCCTAGCTTTTCTCTACCATAAGCAGTTCATTTTTCCATATGCACCTATCTGCTGATCAAAAGCCACCTCTTTTACCATATGTGCTTATATCTCACTCATATGTGACCTATTTTTCTTATGCGATCACTCCTTGACTATGTGCAAACTGTCTTTCTACATGCATCTACCTTTCACCCATAAGCGAGCATGTTTTAATTCTAAGCGAGCTAAACCTATGCATGCACCCACTTTTAGCCCATAAGTGACTCGATTATATCTATATGCACATTTTGCCTATACATTTGCCTAGCCAACTGGAAGCAACCTATTCTTTCTATATGCGACCAAGCCGCGCCTAAAAGTGACCCTAACTACTGTAAGTGACCGGTTTTCCCTCCTAAGTGACCTGAACTACCTATCCTAAGATCGAGTCGCTTATGGTGATGTGTGTGCATTTATGACACTTCTATCCTATAAAAATCATTCTTTTAGTAAAATTTTTGATACATACCAATACGTCTGATCCCTTTGGTCATCCATGTGTCCTCACTCGCTCAGCACAATGATCTCTACATGGAATCACCATCCTGATAGCTCTCCAACTCTCGTTGCACACCAACTCTAAGGAGCTCTTGATCTCTATAGCTTTCTGAACACAACTGAGCACAAATGACCCTATTTGCCTTTGCAGAACCTACTTATAGCCTTATCCAAACCCTACTTCTTCTATGCCACAACCTTTCTTTCTTCTGCATCATCCCTTTTGTTCCCACCCAACCCCCATTTTCTTTGTGTCAACCTTGCGTCCTAGCTTTTCTTCTATCGCGAGTCAACCCAGCCCTTCCTGGTTAGCCTGGCTTACCTCTTGAGGGGGCATCACCTTCCAGTTACACTGGGGTATAACCTTGTTTATCAAAGGCATATCATATCTTCTTTGACACAATGCTATATTGAACATTGTATCAAAGAGAGGCAAAATGTAGACACCCAAAATTGACCCATTATCATTAACATTCAAACATCACATTACACATCTGCATTTGTCTAACACACTTGAGCAATATCCCTAACACATCTATTTCTTCTATTAATTAAATAAATTTATATTTATTTAATTAATTCATTAGCTATTTCTTCTAAGCTATAATTAAACAATCTTTAATTATTTAATTATCTTCATTCTATCTATTTTTAATTAAATAAATTTATTTATTTAATTAAAAATTCCTTTCACAAACCCACTTTCCAGTTAATTAAATAAATTTTTATTTATTTAATTAATTTATCTTATCATTTATCTCATGAGCCGACATGTGTGCCTCTTTCATTTAAAAAAGATAAGTGGTACTACATCCTTTATTTAATATCGTTCACATGTAGTACATTTTATGTACACAAGCACACATAAGCCGTATCTTCTCTCCACTCGTCATCTTCACAATCACCTATGTCTATCATTCAATCTTAGCCATTCACATAGCCATCAAATCTCCACCGTTGATTGATTTTGGTTGAGTTCTATATAAACACCCTCTCATTCCATACTACATCTATCCAGCATTCATATAGCGTCTACATTATCATCCTGAGCATATTGAGCACTTGAGTATCCATAACATCCATTGAACTTGTCATCTTCATCATTCATCCATCATGGCAGCTTTTATCTTCATAATTGTTCATTGTTGAAGAAGCAATCCACATCATAAACAAGGAATCACACAATCTAGGTGATATTGTGCTTGAATTGCATGCTTTTGGTTTCATTTGGATTAGATTCTTTGATGATGGTAGGGTTAGGTTTTCATGGCTATGCTTGATCTTATTAACCTGATTTTTTACCTATCACATCCCCTAAAAGTGATATAACAAGTGAGACACTACATAATCCATTCACACATGATATATTAGCTTATCTTTTACCAATTGGACTTGTGGTGCCTGTTAGTGTAAATAGTGTCATTATCTAACTATTTTAGATATCACCTCTTTGAAGGTTTGACCTATTCACACATAAGCTTAAGTTTACTTAGTCTTTTAGGAGTTTGTCTCATTTTGATATGTGTACTCACACATATGAGACACCTATTTCATTTTGGCTTGCCACTTTCTCTCACACATGTCATGTGAGTTAGACAAGTGTTGCATGCATCTAGGGGTAGTCAATAGTTTAGTCCTACCTTCCTACCTCCTCCTCACCTATTTATGCAAGGATTCTCATTGTATTTATACACTCTCATTGTATATGATAGATCTACTCTTGTGCTCCATTTTTGACTTGTGGAAGGTTATTCAATTTGTACTTGCTAATATTGGCTGCTCCAACATGGTATTAGAGCCATGCTTGCACATTCCTTCCCAGATCAGTGACTCCATCATTTATCCCTATCATCAAAGAGTCATGAAACCAAATAGACTATGTCATTGAGTTTAGAAGGCCTAAGATAGTCAAGGTGACCCTTCAATTGATGTTTTTTGGTAAAGCTGATTTTTTGCAAAATTTTTGCCCTTGTGCTTGAATACTATGATTTTTGGTTTAAAAAAAGAAACAAAAAATTAGCAGAGGGCCATATTGCCCCTTGCCATTTTATCTTGTAGGTTTTTGAAGAAGGTATCTCACCTTCTTAGCCATCTCATCCGTGTTGTATGGATTTTGTAAAAAAAATTAATTTTTTTTGCAGAGGGCAATATTGCCCCTTGTAATTTTTGTATTCTGGGTCAATTTTTGGTTTGTGCAAGAATTTGGGTCACTTATTTTGGTCTCTTGCAAGTTTTTTGATAGATTTGTGGCCTCTTCAGCCTCTGCCAAAGCTTCTCAACCTGCATTTGGCTTCTGATTAGCCTTCATGTTGCAGTCTAGTTTGTTTTGGACCCATCCACAACTTCCATTCGGCCTTTGCACATAGTTATTCCAGTCTTGCTATCCATGCGGCTCTTTTTGGTGACTTCACTAAGATAGGCATTCTAGCCCAATATCAGCTTCTTTGGCCACTCATTTTCTACATCTGACTCTATTCTGGTGTCTCATTTTCTTGTTTGGATTGATGGCCACCTATTTAGTCCCATAGTTTGCATTCATGGAGTTCTTGTCCATTCTCATCCACGACTCTATTTTTTAGTTGCAGGCCCTTTGTTGGCTTCAAGCTCCTCTGGATCAACTTGGCCCTACAAGCATTTTTCTTGGCCTTAATCGGCCCTCTTTGGACACATTGGTCCCTGCTCGGCATTTAGGCTCCTCTTTTGGGCTCTCTAATTCTTTGGCCCTGATTTTGTGTTCTTCGTGGCTCTAGGCCCATTGTGGATCCTTGGATTTTGGTTTCAACCCAACAATTTTTTGTATTATGGTCTCTATTTTTTTCCTGTGTATGTTGCAGGCTATTGAGGCAGGAGTTTGGAGCTTTCTCATACACGTCGCCGACTCTTTCTAGATCAAGTTTTAGCCATTTGACCCTTTCTCTGGCTTATAGCCTCGTTTTCTTGGCTCGTGGAGCCTCTTCAAGCCACCCCATTCCCTGCTCATTCATTGCCACAAGTTTAGACATAGGATCTAACCACATTTTTGGGCTTGATCGTCCACATTTCAGTCTGCTTGGGTTTGCAAAATTCATCCTTTACAAGCTCACTTGGGATCTCATTTGGCAATCCATCGTCCTTTCCATCAAGAGTCCTCTTTGGACTTTCCACCGGCATCTATGCCCATTTTTTGGGCTCTACATATCGTCACTCTCAATTTGCATCAAGATTGCCATCATTTGTATTGTGTTATCCTCAAATTTTGCTTGCTCAATTCATGGGATAACCCCTACAAAACTTGTTTGTTTCATAGCCCATATCCTCTAAGCATGCAAATCGAGGCAAAATTTGATTGGTCTCGCACGTAGTCTAACCCTTCAAAAAATCATTTTGGTTTGAGTCACTTTTTGCCTTTTGGAAAAAATTGCAAAAGTGACATTTCATGACTTAGTATTTTTTTTCCCTTTGAGTGCAACATCATTGGTTTCAGTGCACTTACACTTTTGTTAAATTTTGAACTCATGTGTAATTGTGGAGAAATTCTCCGCAACTACACTCCTATCCTAGCATGCTCAGGCATTTATGGTAATTAAATGTTGAGTAATATATGTTTAATCCTCTCTCATTTTTTGTTTTAACCATATAATTTTTACCTCCTCCCTGCCATTTTTGAAGCTCTTAGCATCTCGTTTGTTGCGTGGTTGATTCGCCCATGTCATTTCTAACTTGTGGATTTTCCTCCTAGTTTTCTGTCACAAGTAAATTTTTATCATTTTATGTATTTTCTATTGTTTTTGTTGTGTTTTATTGCCATGGTAATATTAGTAGTTTTTTTGTTTGTTTAAACCCTATCTTTTCAAAGTATTTGAGTCGACTGGTTAAACACAATTGTATTAATACTTATATATTTGTGAGTCATGAATGTCATTGCAAACATAGTGTAAACCCTAGTTTTGCTTGGAGAATAATCTCCAAGCACACTATTTAAATTGTCATTTTCAAAGTCATTTAAATTTGTGTCTTTATGTTGATTGTCGCGTTAAACGAAATACCAAATAGTGTTGTTAACAGTTTTTCTCCAAACAGCACTATCGATCCTTTGGACCAGGTGTTGTTTAGAGAAAAAAACCTCAAACAAAACCCTCATGTCCCCTTTTAACTGTTGAAACACCATATGATTTGGTGTTGTGTGGGGAATTTTCCCTGAACAACATCCTTAGCCATAAGGTGTTGTTTGGGGAAAATTACCTGCACAACACCTAACCCTATATCACCAAAAATCTTAACACATGCATGTTGTCTCATGCACTTCAGAGAAAATTCTCTGAAGTGCATCAAGTGTTTTACCCCATGCACTTCAGAGAATTTTCTTTGAAGTGCATATCCTTGTTTTACACATAAGACATGCAAATCGAAGAATTTTCTCCTATTTGCATTAAGATGACTTACACCTTCAAAGATGCAAATTAGAGAAAATTCTTTGACTTGCATTTGTTCCTTTGACCTACCTTAAGTGTAGTTTGGAGAATTTTCTCCGAACTACACCTAAAACCATACCCCTCATGCAAGTACAGAAATTTTTCTGACTTTGCACTAAAAGGAGAAATTCCCAAGTAGTTCAAAGAATTTTCTTCAAACTACACCAAACTCAGTTATAAAATGTAAAAGTGTAGATTTTCTCCACAATTGCATGGATCTTGACACTTGAAATTTTTCTAACTTTGGAAGTTTTGAAACTCATTTTGCAGTCTCCTGCCAAATGACTGATCTGTCTCCCAAGAATAAAAATATGAAGTACAAATATCAAGGCATGATCCTGATGTCTTGTATGGAGTCCAATGTGGACAATATCAAAGACACAGAAATCAGGCACGTGGACATGTCAGAATTTTTGGAGAGAGTGAACAAACAACCTATCACCTCAAACATGCAAAATATTTTCAACAGTAGCATCCATTTGGTTTCTGCCTTCCTAGTGTCAGCTCAAAACTCAGAGTTCATGTTCTGCTAATTTCAATAAGGAGAGCAAGAGTATAATAGATGCAGATGGCAAAGTAGTGATAAAGTTGGATGGGGAATTCTTTGATAAGATTTTCATGTGCCTCGACTTTGATGATTATGTTGATACAACCATGGATTCAACACAAGACCATTATGATAAAAATGTAGAGAAGTGTAAGAAAATCATTAACACTCAGTGGCTCAAGAATCCTAGGCCTACTTGTAAGGTGGCCAAAGAGCATCTTCCGAAGTGAGTTCATTGAAGAGGTAGGTGATCTGATCACTCTCTTGAGCAGAGTCAAAGGGCTTGCTAAATCCAATACTTTTCAAGAATGGATGTATCAGTAATATATGTCATAAAGAAAGGTAATCAGAAGATATTTTTGGGTAAGCAAATTAGTGACTCAATTTGTGAACAACTCTAAAAAGTGTCAACTTCTTTGAAGCTCTATATGACTTCATATTTAGTATATGTTGTTGCTTCCATGAGGCATTTTCCTAGCTTAACTTCAGAAAGTGATAGAAGACACAATCCACTGTATGAATACTACCCTCAACTAACATTGAAAGAGAGCATCAAGCACTTCAAAAGGGTAAATGATGCCTTCTTTTACAGTTACATTTGTATGTTTGAGAAAGATCTTGAAAAGACGAGTTTTTGATGAAGCTTGGGAGTAGGTGAAAAGGTTTAGTTGTATCTTTTTACAATTTCCTACTTTCACATATATCAGAGTTGGTTGTTTCAATGGGCAACCATAAATGTTGCCAAGATATCCAAAGGATAAAATGATACTAATGGAACTCTGTAGACAAATAGTAATGAGCATAGAAAATAGACAGAGTCTCATAGCGTTGGATTCAAGTTTTAGGTTACCATTGGCCAGTATTCAATATCTACAACTCCCAAATCCAAGGCAATGGAAACTAAAATGCAATGGATAACTCCATAGAGGTACAGGAAAATAATTGATTTTGATTATAGAGGTATGAAGAATAAACTCAAAGGCAATTACACCCATGTTCACAAGATTGAAGATATATGGGTTGAGTGCAGAACTGATGAAGAGGTAAGGAAGATAGAATTCAATTGGCTTACCTTAGAACATATCAGGAACTTTGAGCTTGTTGATATTCCTGAGGACATGCAAGAAGAAGGTGATATAGTGGGTTCTGCATATTTAGGAAATAAAATTGTTGACACTCCTCTTCCACCAATTTAATGGTCACAGAAGGAGATGACTTCAATAAGGGAAAGGTTTCAACTTATTCTTGTAAACACCAATGTTTAGTTGCAAAAGAAAGGAATAAAGATAAATCTCTTCAAAAAAAGATCAGAAGAAGAGCATACTAAAGGACCTTCTGGTAAAAGGGAAGAATTGAGAACAAAGAATAAAGAAGATACTCCTATTACTAGTAAGAATCCAAAGTTTATTTTCAAGACCAAAGGGGATAAAGGAAAAAGGAAAGAGAAAGAGGGAACATCTACCCATGTGGATGTTGAAGAAGAAGAAGTTACAGTTGAGGAGTCACAAGAACCTCATGTCACTTCTCAATTGGAGTCATCTTAGGTAGAACCTCCCTCCTCTCCTCTTATAATTTCCACAGTGCAAACCCCTACTCCTCCTTTTTCTTCAAGTGAACAATCTTTACCTACTGTTTCTACTATTTTTTCTACACCCACTGTATCAGTTCATTCTGTTCATTCATCCCCTTCCTCACCCACTAATGAATCATTATTTGAAAGCCCTCATGGAAACATATAGAATGTGTTTGGCTCACTTTCTTCTTTGCCTAGTTTATATGATGTATCCTCACCTACGATTGACACATTTATGACCACACAATCAAACTTTGAAAAGTTTATATATGCTTACACATCTAAAGTGTCAAGTGTTGAGATTCCTGTTGGTGATTGTTTTGATGCAATCAGAATAATTAGTTAAAATTCACATAAAATGAACCAAAACTGACTTGAAATATATGAAGGAATCGGTTAAGATTCACTTAATCCCAAGTTTAATATGGTCAGGTCTTGACCTGTTGGGAAAATTAAGTTGGTCGATGTGAAGCTATAATGTTCAAGGGGCCTTACGTAGTTTAGGGTTTCTTACTAGTTTACTAGACTCAAACTATGCAAAAGATCATCAATATCAGCATGTTGTTCATTCCTTTTGCATAAAAATGTTACTGTGCTGCAAAAAGCTTTAAATGGTTTTCTTGAATTATTGCAGCTTTCTCCTCTTAAATATTTATGAAAACTGTCTACTTTTAACTCTGTTATGCATGCTTCTTTCAAATATGAGACAAATTTCCTTCAAATTTCTACGTTTTAGGCTAAGTACTTTTAGATGGGCTGGGAAAAGTTAGAGAGATCTAATCTAAACTTCATTCAAATCTACCAAAGGATATAGTTGTTCTATTATGCACTTTATAAATAATACAACAATTTGATCAAATCCACAGACAAAACCTTAAATGTATATTCTGAGCATTTTCACAAACATACACCTAAGATTGCAAGCTCTAAGAGAAAATGTTTCAAACACAAAGAAGAGTAGGAAAACACTCAGAAGATAGATGTAGAATTTTAGATTCAATTGTATTAGAAACAGACAGTCATATAAGATTTACAATGTTTGAATGACTCTTAGCTTCATCGATCAAATTACAGAAAACTTACAAGCTTTACAGATACAGTAAGGAAGCCATATGTTCCACGCATTCCTTATTACAGACACAGGCAACCTCCTTCTACTACTTCTAAACTCAAAGGTCCCTCTATACTAAAAAATCCCTGTGTAGCCCCTGTGTAAAGTTTTACAGTGTATCAAGGCCCAATATATAGACTTTTTGATTGTCCTCAATATAGCCCAAAAAACCCTAGCTTAAACCCTGGTTCAAACCTCTGGTTACAACAATAAATGCTGGTGAACCAGTCTCCCAAAAATATCTCTGAGGATATGTCCAATCTGGGTGAAATATGCCCTTCTGGAAACCCTAGTAGCTCAATAATAACTTCTGTTTATCTGCTGTGATGATGTTTCAACTGCATTTTGTCCTCATCAATGAAGACCCTTGACTTCTTTGCACTTCATCTGTATCTTCCTCTGCTCCTGAGATCTGATTTCCTCCTTCGTGATGTCATCGCCATCAAGCTTCAGCTCCCTCTCAACTGCAAACCTGCAAAAATGAATAAGCAATAAGTATCACATTTAATAAACTTGCAAGAAGAAAAATAGCTGCCAAAAGTCGTGACTGTGTAAACGCATCAATCGGGCCCTGAATCCATGAAAAATTACATCCAAAATGCATATTCAATCTTAAAACCAGTCAAGTCAACTATCGTCGACTGAAAATATGCATTCAGGCTCCAAAAACGCATCAAAAACCTAACGATTTGTCCTTTCCCGCCTATCGGCATGATACCCATTCATCGGCGAGTCCAAAAAATGATTGGTCGATGCATCCCTTTGTTATTTGGCATGTGCTTTCTTCTGTTTAAATCTTTGTATATCTGATATACAAGTCAGACACGATACATCCATTTAATCAGATTCCAATCTTTTTTAGTTCCGCGGCTTGCATATCGCAAAGCATATCGGTTGGTATGTTCAAAATATAAACGCCAAAATATGCAAGCATTTAACTCTATTTTATGATTTTTCAATTCCGCTCGATGCATAAGTGCATTGTATGTTTTAGATATTCAATTCGGACGTGATACAAATATTTAAATCTGACTTTAAATTCATTTGGATTCTGGCTTGTTTGTGTGCAATATATGTTTTGGAAATATACAAGTCCGGAATCATACACCGAATTAACATTGTTTGATAACTCCTTTAAGTCTGCGTTGTATGTAGTGCTTGTATCTTCACTTGTATGTTTATTATATATAAGCTAGACGCATACATTGATTTAACTTTCCTTAACCTTCCTTTGCATCCATGCAATGTATAAGTGTCTTTGCATCCTTCAGACATTTCACTTGGACGTGATACAAACACTTAACCACATCTTATTTTCCCTCTAATTCCGCATTGTATATTTCAGAATGTATGCCCATGCTATATGTCATGCTTTTGTATATTCCACTGAAACATACAAGTATTTAAGTCCGTTTAATAAAATTTCGGGTCCACATTGTATATGGACATTGTATATCGGCTTGTATGCATTGTTTGTATCTTTAGATATACAAGTCCAAAAACATACAAGGACTTTTCTCTATTTGATAAACTTTCGGTTTCGGTACTTGTATATTTCGATTGTACGTATCCTTCGATATACAAGTCAGATGCGATACAATGAACTAATCAGATTCTAACCTCTCTTCGATTCTGCTTTGTATGTATGTGTTGTATGTTTCGTAACATACAAGCCATGGAATATTCAATGAATTAATCACAATTCATAACCCTTTTGGATTCCGGCGGATGTATATTCTGCAATGTATACTTGCTGCATATCGAGCAATGTATAAAGCATTATACATTCTAGATGTAATACATTGGCTCAACCCAATTCGAGACACTTTGGATTCTGGCTTGTATATAACACTTGTATCCTTGAATATACAAAGCGTGGAAACATTCAATCGCTAAAACCATACTCTATAAACACTTCGGGTCTGCCATGTATAAAGTGTCTTGTATATTTGACCTGCCAAAATATACAAATGTGAGATACAAAGCGGAACTTAAACATTTATCCATTTTAACCCTAAATTACTTTAGGTCCACCTTGTAAATACCATCCTTTATTAAAATGCACGCAAGGTAAAAAAAAGAATATACAATTGCCTTTGTATATGAAAGCGATGTATAAAGGGCAATGTATGTAACATGACAATGACCCAACATGCAAATGAATAATGCATATGCAACTCAACTGCAAAAAGTGACTAAGTATAAAAATAACTTTGCACATACAAAGGACATTGCATATGCAAAGCGATAGACAAACCTGAATGTACATTTTACCAAAATGATCATAACTTGCAAAATATGACAAATTTTAAGATGGTTCAAAAAGCAACCCTAGCTCATTTTTCACAAGGAATCCAACCATATTATGCACTGGTACTGAAAATGCATTTTTCTTCATTTCTATCAAAGTTTGCAATTTTAACCCTCTTTTCCCTTTACCACCAAGCAAAACAAAACACACAAAAGCAGAAAAGCAAAGCCACAATAGGGGTCCTCATTTTGCTAAGGAGTAAAATGGGGGCGTGTTGTGAACATCACAACAATTCCTACTGCAGTGTTAACTCAAACCCCGCCAATTGTGACCACCACTATCATTTCACCTAATATTCCATCTTCTTTAGAGTCCATAGGTCCTACCTTGTCATCACAAACCTTGGTGATAGAAACAAAAGATGATTCCTTCATCCTTCCTCCTTGGCTAATATTACAGAAGCCAAAGAGAAAGAAATAGGTCATCTCCTTGGATGACTTTGACTTTGGCCAATTTGTGATAGTAAAGCCCAAGACAACTAAGAAGGCCAAAACCTTATTGAGGTTGCTTGTGGATCAATCCATGAACAAGTATGTTGAAGTGGTAGTGCCTCCACTAGATAAAGCTATTAAAGAAATCAAAGGTACTAATTATGTTATCTCAATGATCGAGCTTGGAAAACAGACACATGAAAGTGCCAAGGAGGACCTACAAGAAACATTAGCTACTTTGCTCTAGAGATATGATAGAGATAAGATTATCAAAGATCAACTTAAGCTCAAGGTGGAACAACTTACTTTTGTGCTGTTAAAAATAAATCAATCTTCTAAACTAGTTGAACTTGTAACATGTGTTGATGATGATACAATTCAGAAGGCTGAAAAGATTGGGGCACAAGGCCCAGCTATGAGTGCATGGATTGAAAGACTAATTGCACAAGGAACTCAAATTATAAAGTCTTCTATCGGATTGTTTAACAACATGAATGATGTCAAGTTAGAGTTGAATCAAACACTTGACATGTTATCAAAAAACTTGCAGGTGGTGGAAAAAGACCTTGAGACTTGGACAAAGCTAAAAGATTTCAAGTTGGAAGTGTTAGTTGAGAATGGGGTGATCCCCACAAGGAAAATGTATATTGAGTATCGGGAAGCAATGAATCATAAGAGAGATGTCATCAAGGAGCTGATAAAAGATCTGCATGAAACCTAAAATAGAAGCATCGACAAGGGATTAGATATCACTGATAAGATAGGGGAGCTTTCATGTCAGATACTTGATGATAGTTAGAAGAATCTTCCTGTGGACATGGTTATTCAGGAATTTACTATACTAATTCATACTAAGATAGAATTAGAAGCTTTCTTATTAGCTTCTATTGATAAATTAGTGGACTTCCAAGTAATTCTGGACAAGTTGCAGACAATTTTGGACAAGCACAAAAAGGTACATGTAAACATAGGGGACTCTATCACACGAGTTCTAGCTATCTCTAGTTACACACCATGGCCAAATGACACTGAAGTTGAAGCGGCTTTGAAAAGATATGAAGACTTTCTAGAGAAAGAGAAAGAAGAAGAAGAGAATGTGTCTTCAGACACTTAGTTTATTTTCCAATTTTTTCGCATGTAGTTTGTAATTTGCAAATGACATCCTACATGTCTTTTTGTAATATGCAATTACATGTAGGAGAAGTACAGAGTCCTAAATCAAGTTGGACTCTGTCTTGAATAAGTCAAAGTAGTTGTAGATTTCCTATTTTTTCTCATAGCTTCCCTCTATAAATAAGAGGGGGCTCTTTTGTAAATATTATCTTTTAGCTATTGAAGTGAAACACTACCGAATTGAGGAGCCTATTGAAACTTTGTGTTCAAAAGTGTAAATCTTATCCAATCAATATAAGTGAAGCAAGTTGGCATTCAATCT
The DNA here is from genome assembly GCA_027924645.1 of Cunninghamia lanceolata. Classification (NCBI taxonomy): domain Eukaryota; kingdom Viridiplantae; phylum Streptophyta; class Pinopsida; order Cupressales; family Cupressaceae; genus Cunninghamia; species Cunninghamia lanceolata. Next base: position 7,271,448 of record BSBN01000272.1, on the reverse strand, counting down.
CTGTCTTGAATAAAGCTTGTGGTGCATTGGAATTATTCTTAAGTCTTTTCTTTTGCATTCTCTTGTGTATGTGATTCAATCATGGCGTGGAATCAAATATTATAGAAGGTACTCTAAATCTGATTTTGTAGTCTTTGAGCTGCAATGCCATCTTTGGATTTGTGTCTTACGTTCGTGATAGAAGGTGACTTGAAGAATTTGGGCTGCAAGTTATCATCTGTGATTGTTTGATCTAATTGTGGCATACGGTGAAGACTTTGAGCTGCATCATATTCCATGCATTTTCCTTTTCTAATTGGCCTAAGAAGCAATAAAAGACTTTGTGTTTTTGTGGGTTTCTTGGTGTTAACATATGCTGGTATCATTTTAGTTACTCTTTTGTTTAACTTAATTGGATAATGGTAATTATTGCTCCAATTAGTAGTTTGGGGTTTATTGCATGTTGTAAGCATCACCGGATTGTTATTGTAAGTTTATAAGAGAACATTTATTCTGAAATAAGAGAATTAGATGATATGGAAACACCCCATGGATAGTTTTAGTGTAAATAAGCTTAGTTAATTACTAGTTGATTATAGTTAGCAATAAGAAGGGAGCCTCCCCTTTATGACAGGAGAGATTTATCTCATCATACTATGGTTGATACAACCGTTTTGTCATCAATTAGTTGATAACAAAATATCCACCCAACATATTGCAAGTCACCATTTGTAGTTTGAAGTCCATGCTTCAAACCTCTTCTACATCCCAATTTACAATCTTATAGTCCCATTCGGAGTTCATCAAGTGCCTTCCCTATTTTTTGTCCTTGTTTGAAGTCATGGTTGGACACTTCTTGCAACTGCCAAGTCGTGGTTTAGTTCAACACCATTCTTGATCTTCAACCAATTAACACGTGTATGTAGCACCCACGGTTTCATCATATGTGGTTTGCCTAAATCTCAGTCGTTACCAGCTTGCTGAGGAAAGGAAACAATCAATAGTTAACATTATTGTTAACTATTTTCCTATTTATTTGCTTTTGTTTGTGGTGACATCATTTTCTATTAGAAATGTCTAACACTTAGCATTTGTTCTTCACATGTAACCTCAACAACAACAGTAACCTCAAAAAATTAATGTAACCATTTGTAAACTGTCAAAGACTTATCATTTTTTGCCAGAAGCTAAAATTTTATGACACGGTGACCTCCGAGACCATTTCTGATGTAGGGACTTTCGAAGGTCATAACTTTTGACTCGGATGTGAGTTTTCTATGAAATTTTATAGGTAGATGTGTTATGAGGCGGATAGTGGTTTCCCAACCCATCCTAGTCAGTTGGACCTCGTCTTGGCACTTTTTTCGGGGCTTGAAACTTTCATCTTGGCCCTCAAAATGACAATTTAGTGTTTTTTTCTAGTTTTTTAAAAGTTGCTTTTTTTAATAACTCGAAACTCATGTTTCAAATTTAGGATGTTAGTTGGCTTTTTGTCCTACCTTAGTTTTAGGAAGTTTTTGCGAAAAAACTAGATTCTCAAGATATGATTGTAAAATTACCTAAAATGGAAAAATCTGACAATTGTCAAAATCTGCCAAAAAAGGTAATTTTTTTATTTTTTTTGTTTTCTTAGATATAGGAGAGTTTTCTCTCATTGTAGAGCAGAGTTGATGAATAGAAAAAAATTTTATGTTCCAGTCTTCAAATCTTTGGCTCTCACATGCTGAATGGCAAAATTGTATTAAGTGTATGTTGTGTACTGCATCATCTGGTATCAGAGCCAGGTTGATGGCTGGGAGAGGAAGAGGAAGAGGTGGTCTTGCCTAGATGTATAGAGAAATGCAAAATCTGTAGAGGCAAATAGCAAAACTTACAACACGAATGGAAAACCAAAGACTAGGTAGAGGAGGAGACGAATCTGATGAAGAGATAGGTCAAGGAGGTGCAAATCAAGATACAAAACAGGAAGAAGAAGAATTAGAAGGCATGAGTTTTGAAGAGAGGATGCTCAGGGCCTTAGAAGGGAAAAATGAAGGGATCAAGGTAGATGTTTTAGATTATGCAGATAGTCTTAAACTAGAGTAGTTGATAGACTGGTTGAATGACATGAGAAATTTTTTTGAATGGAAATCCATGACAGAGGAAAAGAAGGTGAAATTCGCATGCACCAAATTAAAGGGTCATGCAATGATTTGGTGGGATCATCTTCAAAAGGAACGAACAAAGAAAGGCAAGGATAAGATTAGGACATGGAATAAAATGGAGAAGAAGTGGAGAGAAAAAAAATTGCCCATAGATTATGCGCAAACCTTTTTCCGTAGGTTTCAAAATTTAAAGCAGAACCTCTCTTCTGTGCAAAATTATACAAATAAGTTTTATACACTATCTATACATATAGAGCATCAAGAAACTGATGAACAGATGGCTGCTAGATATGTGAATGGCCTAAAATTCTCTATTCAAGATGAATTGAGCATGCATCGACTCAACAATATGGAAGAGGCTTACCAATTGGCTCTAAAGGTTGAAGAAAAACAAAACAGACAATACCATTAGAGGAATTAGGGAGGAAGAAGGGGTACATCAACCCCATTTTGAGGAGGTTCAAATTATGGCAGGGGAGAGCCATCCCATGGATTGGAAAAACAAGTAGACACTCGACAAGATCCTCTGAATCAAGAACGAGGAAGGGGATTTCAAAGAGGTAGAGGTTCTGGTAGCGATAGAGGATGGGAAAACCAGAGAAGGCCTTTCACTTGTTTCAGATGTGGAGAAGAAGGTCATAGTGCATTTGAATGCTCAAATTATAACATGCAAGAAAGAAATCAAGGAGGACAACCTAGGGTGAACCTGATTCAAACGCAGCATGAAGTGGAAGGGACAGAACTAGAGGTTCCACTAGATGTGGGAGAAAGTCTCATGATGAGAAGAGCAATGGTGATTCCAAAGAAGGAGAAAACATAAGCCAAAATCTCTGATGGTTCATGGCTTCGAACCAATATCTTTAGAACTAGATGCACTTCGGGTGGCAAGGTATGTCAAGTTATTGTGGATGGAGGTAGTTGTGAAAATATGGTTTCTAAAGAAATGGTAGAAATATTGAATTTACATTGTGAAAAACATCCTCATCCGTACCACATTACATGGTTTAAAAAGGGAAATGAAGTCACTATTGGTAAAAGATGCCTAATTAAGTTTAGCATAGGGAAGATCTATCAAGATGAGATATGGTGTGATGTTGTCCCAATGGATGCCTATCATATGTTATTGGGAAGGCCATGGTAGTATGATAGAAAAGTTATGCATGATGGAGAGAAAAACACATACACCTTTTGGAAAGATGGCTCTAAGGTGATTTTATTACCTCTCAAGGATGAAGGAAAAGGTGAGACCATGTTGTCTAAAAGAGATCTTGTTAAAGAAATGAAGGTGACAGGGTGTTGCTACACATTAGTAGTGGAAAAAGGTGAAGAGGAAGACATTTCGGTTCTCCCAGAAGTAGCAGAGCTATTGGAAGAATTTGTTGATGTTTTGCCTGATGAATTGCCTGATGGTCTACCGCCAAAGAGAGATATTCAACATCATATTGATTTGATTCCACGAGCAACTCTACCCAACCAAGCAGCTTATAGGATGAATCCAACACAACATGTAGAGATGAATAAGCAAGTAACAGAACTCATAAGTAAAGGTGTGGTGAGAGAGAGCATGAGCCCATGTGTTGTACCTGCATTGTTGACCCCAAAAAAAGATGGAACATGGAGGATGTGCACTGATAGCAGAGCAATTAATAAGATTACCATCAAGTATCAATTTTCTATACCTCATATGGAGGACATGATGGATGTCCTTGCAGGGGCCAAATATTTCAGCAAGATCGACTTACAAAGTGGCTACCACTAAATCTGGATCTGAGAAGGGGATGAGTGTAAGACAGCCTTTAAGACTAGATATGGATTATATGAGTGGATGGTTATGCCATTCAGGTTATCAAATGCACCTAGCACTATTATGAGATTGATGAACACTATACTACGAACTTACATTGGTAAGTTTGTAGTATTTTATTTTGATGATATTTTGGTATTTAGTAATAGCAAAGAAGAGCACCTACAACACTTGAGGATCATCTTTGGTGTGTTAAGGAAGGAGAAGCTCTATGCCAATTTGAAGAAGTGTAGGTTCATGTAAGACAGTTTGGTATTTAGGCTTTCTCATTTCTAAAGATGGTGTCAGAATGAATCCAGAAAAGGTCAGGGCAATTCTAGAATGGCCTAGTCCAAGCAACATCACATAGGTAAAAAGTTTTCATGGCTTGGTCACTTTCTATCGAAAGTTCATTTGAAATTCCAGTAGTACTGTATCTCCTATAATAGATTGCACCAAAGGAAGGGAGTTTGTATGGACCAAGGATGCTGAGGAGAGATTTAAGTACTTGAAGCAAAAGGTAACAGAAGCACCTATACTTGCATTGTGAAATTTTGATAAGGTATTTGAAGTAGAATGTGATGCCTCCCATGTGGGAATAGGTGTTGTGCTTAGCCAAGCTAGAAAACCTATAGCTTTCTTTAGTGAAAAGTTGAATGATGTGAGAAAGAATTATTCTACTTATGATTTGGAATTTTATGCAATTGTTCAAACATTGAGGTATTGGAGACATTATCTAGTTCCCCAGGAGTTTGTATTGTTTACAGATCATATTGCACTGAGATACTTGAACACACAGAAAAACTTGAATATTAGGCATGCCAAGTGGGTCTCTTTCTTGCAGGGTTACAATTTTGTGTTGAAGCATAAGTCTAGAACACAAAATCAGGTTGCAGATGCATTAAGTAGGTGTGTTGCATTTTTTACCACAATGGAAACTAAGGTGATTGGTTTTGATGCCATCAAAAACTTGTATGTCTGATGATGATTTTTAGGAGATTGTGGAACAATTGAAGGCACCAATATCTGGTAACTTGTATCACTTTAGGGGTGAATATTTTATGCAAGATGGGTATCTATTTAAAGGAAAACAACTTTGCATACCAGCTGGCTCTATGAGGGAAAACATTATCAGAGAATTTCATAGTAGTGGGTTAGCTGGACATTTTGGCAAGGACAAGACAATAGCCTTGATAGAAGATAAATATTACTGGCCAAAGATGAAAAGGGATATAACTAAGTATGTAACAAGGTGTAGAATCTACCAAGTGGCTAAGGGACATTCACAAAATACAGGGTTGTATATGCCATTACCAGTACCAACTATACCATGGACAGATTTGAGCATGGACTTTGTGTTGGCACTTCCACATACTCAATGAGGTAATGACTCTATTTTTGTAGTTGTTGATAGGTTCTCCAAGATGGTTCATTTTATTGCCTGTAAGAAAACTAATGATGCAACGAGGGTAGTAGAGTTATTTTTTTAGAAGTTGTTTGACTACATGGTGTTCCAAAGACTATTACCTCTGATAGGGATACCAAATTCCTCAGTCATTTCTAGAGGACTTTATGGAAGAAGATGGGGACTAAGTTACATTTTAGTAGTGCTTATCATCCTTAAATGGATGGGCAAACAGAGGTAGTCAATCGGAGTCTGGGAAATTTGTTGAGGTGTATTGTTGGAGAAAAGCCAAAACAATGGGACGTGGCATGACCCCAGGCTAAATTTGCCTATAATAGTTCTATTAATAGATCAATGGAAAAGTCCCCTTTCCAGATTGTGTATGGTAGGAATCCTCAGGGTGTTCTAGATTTGGTATAGCTACCAATGAAAGATAGGGTCAGTGATGATGGGGAAGCATTTACAGAACACCTTCAACAGTTGCAAAAAGAAGTGAGACAGAAGTTGTAGGACAGTAATGAGAGGTACAAGAATATATCAAATACTAGTAGGCGACATCAGACATTTAGTGAAGGTGACTTCGTGATGATATATTTGAGAAAAGAGTTGTTTCCTATTGGAACATACCACAAGTTGAAGTATAGGAAAATTGGTCCTTACAGAATTACAAAGAAGATCAATGATAATGCATATGAGGTCAGTTTACTAGATGATCTAGATATTCCTCTTGTGTTTAATATTTCTGATTTATATGCATTCCATGGTGAGGATGATGCTAAAGATAGTCAACCAGAAGTGGAATGGCACCACCACATTCCCCATAAGAAGAAGGAAAAGATTGCACAAGTTCTTGATAAGAAAACTATCTACACTCGGCAAGGGCATTACAACGAGTATTTAGTATAGTGGGAACGATTGCCACCAATAGATAGCCCATGGATTATAGAGTGGGAAGTGCAGAGGTTAGATCTAGTCAAATGGCAGCAGTTTGAAGACACTCACTTGTAGGAGTTGCATTCTTTTCAACCAGAGGAGAATGATGCAGGGACTTCCGGAGGTCATAACTTTTGACTCGGATGTGGGTTTTCTACAAAATTTTATAGGTGGATACGTTATGAGGTGTCCAGTAGTTTCCCAACCCACCCTAGTCAGTTGGACCTCGTCTTGGCATTTTTTCGGGGCTTGAAACTTTCATCTTGGCCCTCAAAATGGCAATTTAGTGTTTTTTTCTAGTTTTTTAAAAGTTGCATTTTTAATAACTCAAAACTCATGTTTTGAATTTAGGATGTTAGTTGGCTTTTTGTCCTACCTTAGCTTTAGGAAGTTTTTGCAAAAAAATTGGATTCTCAAGATATGATTGTAAAATTACCTAAAATGGCAAAATCTGACAATTGTCAAAATCTGCCAAAAAAGGTAATTTTTTTTTTTTGTTTTCTTGGATATAAGAGAGTTTTCTCCCATTGTAGCAGCAGAGTTGATGAATAGAAGTTTTTTTTATGTTCCAGTCTTCAAATCTTTGGCTCTAACATGATTAATGGCAAAATTGTATTGAGTGTATGTTGTGTGTTGCATCACTTTCAAAGTCCTACTCTTGGGTTTTTTTTTCCATTTTGCCACAACTTTCATCCACAGAGGCAAAAATTTGCAAAATTATACTTGACAAAAAGGTCTTTCCATCTACTTCTCTTTGGTAAAGTCAAATAAAAAAATTACATTTTTTGATGGGTTTTAAATCCTCAAAGTTTATTGTAATCGCAAATTTTGACAGGGCATAACTTTTGCCCATGACATCGAAATTTCGTGAATTTTTTTGTGAAGTTGCTCAAAATTTTGCAAGGAATTCATTAGTGCAGGTAAAATTTAGTTTTGGATAGCCATTTTTAAAAAATTTTAAAAATCTATGTGTTTTATAAACAGGTGATTTAGATTCCAAACTTGCACAAATTGTACTTTTTCTCTTGCATATTTTTCTAGGACGGCTTCTAACTCAGTCATAATCCTTGTTGGAAGCAAAATTTTTTGATCATGTCTCTCACTCACAATCCCTTCCATTCGAGTATTCTCAAGAAACCTCATAATAAATGGAAGATCAAATGTGGATATTGTGGGCTAAAACAACATATATCAGAAGAATGTCATCATCACAAAATAGATGAACTACAACAACAAATTCTTCATGCCTATCAACTTTCTATTAATCTTAATAAAGCACTTGCAAAAAATCTCATCTCACTATGCCATCTTGTGAGACATCATCAGTTGGGTATGTACACTGTAGTCAGATGAATTACATTGAGATCCCATCTACACCATCATCACTTGTTTCTACATCTGAATCTAGAGTTGATATCTCCATGGCTTCCAGCAATTCTTTGCACTAGGATATGGTTATCGTCTTTCTAGATCCACCACATTGGGATGCATATCTACTCGACATTTCATGTCTTTTCATAGAGTCCTGCATTGCAGATTTGGGAGACACCATTGAGGACATTCATCTTCTTTTCGATGGCAGCTTCTACGAAGTTGCATCAGCCTTGTCTTCTTCATATATGATTGCTCTTACCTTGCCTACATCAACTTCTATAGTGACAAATTTTATAGATATTTATGAGTCCACATGTTTGATTTTGTCATCATGTTTTTGACATCCTCTGCAATAGTATCAGCTTCTTCTAGGTTTAGTTATCACCATACATCTATGGTCCTATACCTGAATCTCAACATTTGTCACACCTCAGCATTGGCTTGGAGATCATTGATTATTTTTTGAAGACATCATGGGCATAATCATGGCCTAGTAGCCAAGACCCATTATCATCTGTGTATAGATTTTCCCTAAGTTGCACTTAAGGGGAGTGTTAATGTAAATAGTGTCATTATCTAACTAGTTTAGATATCACCTCTTTGAATGTTTGACCTATTCACACATAGGCTTAAGTTTACTTAGTCTTTTAGGAGTTTGTCTCATTTTGATATGTTTACTCACACATATGAGACACCTATTTCATTTTGGCTTTCCATTTTCCCTCACACATGTCATGTGAGTTAGACAAGTGTTGCATGCATGTAGGGGTAGTCAGTAGTTCAGTCCTTCCTTCCTACCTCCTCCTCCTTGCCTATTTATGCAAGGCTTCTCATTGTATTTTACACACTCTCATTGTATATGATAGATATGCTCTTGTGCTCTATTTTTCACTTGTGGAAGGTTATTCAATTTGTGCTTGCTAATCTTGGTTGCTCCAACAATGCCTACTTTTACAATGTATGATGGGAAAGGTGGTCCCTTGGCTCACATTATTTCAATGCAACATGTCTAGACTGCATTTATGATATGTACTTACTTGCTAAGTTATTTTCATAGAGCTTGAAATATTATGCACTTACTTGGTTATATTTGTATCTCATGATTTATTGTTTGAAAATTAAGCTAATGTCTTTGTTGAATATTTCCAACACAATATTAGAGTTAAAGTAATAGTTGTTCAATTAACGTGATTAAAACAAGGATCACATGGAATGTTCAATCAATGATTACATTCTTAGATTTCAAACTATGTTAGCTTAAATGAGTTTTAATCAAAGAAAATCAAGCTTTAACACACACTTATCAATAGTCACTTGCCCATAATTAAGGAAAAGTGTTTTTCAATAATTATAGTTCATTTTGTGAATTATGCTCTAGTGTATGCCATTATAAGGTTTGATTGTTTCAAAATAATCTCTTTCACTATAGCATCTACACTCCCGCTTATCCCCATAAACTTCAATCCAAGTCAAATTTCAAAAATAGAGGAAATGAGGGTGGATTCAAGAACAATATCAATGTAGTTAATAATTCTTGTGTCAACAAAATTCAATTAAAACCAAAATAATTTAGAAAATCCACTAGATTGATAGATCCTCCATATGTAGTGTCACAACAACTATTGCAAAATCAACTTATTGAAAACAATGTGCTTTAGGTAGATTCCTTCAAGGGTGAATAGAAAAAAGAAAGTATAGGAAGAGTTGAGATAGAAGATAAAGAGAAGAAAGATAAAATTAAAATTTTGATGAGGCTTCAAAAGATAACCCTAGTTAGGTAGGAGTTGGTTGTGTTGTATAATAACAAAGGTGGTTTTTTGCTTGAAGGTTCTATCTTCCTAGGGAAAAAGACCAATAACTATGTGGAATGAGAAGTGTTGGTTAGTGGTCTCAAAGAAACTTATGTGGAAATTTTTAGTGAGGTGGAAGTTTGAGGGGACTTAAATATTGTTAATGTGGTAAAGAAACGTTAATGTCCAAACTTAGAATTGAGAGAAATCTAAGAAGTATTACAATGGAAATCAAAATTTCTTTCTTTTTAGATTTCTCATTGCTATAGGTCACAAAATAAAGTTGCATATTTTATGGATAAACAAGGGATAATGCTAAAGGATTTTACCTTGTTAGAAAGGAGATTAAAGATTGGGATAATTTTGATGAATTGAATTGAATTGAATTTTAATGACTCCATTGAATTGAATTGAATTTTAATGACTAAGAGGCCCAAAACAACCTAACCACAGCCCTAAGATAATTTTAATTGAATTGAATTTTAATGACTCCACGAGGCCCAAAACAACCTAACCGCAGCCCTAAGATAATTATGAGAGTGATAATTATGAGAGGGAAGAATCATCTGGGAAGAATCATAAGTTTTAATGAATTTAATTTTTTGCTTCATTAGCTTGGCGATAATTATGAGATGGAAGAATCATCAGTTTTAATGAATTTAATTTTTTTCTTAAAAATTACTTTTTGTCAGACAAAGTTATATTATTAATAATATTATTAAAAATATAGGGTTCTACACATTTTATTTTATGAAATTAGATTATTTTTGGGATTTCAATTTTATTTATTTAAGAGTTAAAAATCTAGTATTTCAATTTTATTTACTAAAAAGTTAAAAATCTACAATATGAAAAATATTTAGCCATGTTATTACATTTTTTATTTTATTCTTCATACATACATTTAAATTATCATAGTATTAATATTATTACATTTTAATATCAGACATTTCAAATCTCTATACACTCAACTAGGCCAAGGCTCTCCACATAATACAAATATGCAGGCTTTGTAAAGTTTAGTTTTATAGTTTAGGAAATATTTGTGTTATTTAATAGGCTTTGTAAAGTCACATAAATTTTTTCTTATAAATTTAGTTCTGGAAATATAATAGTTACAAATTTGAAATGATAAACAATTCTTTATCTTTAGAAAAAATTATTGCTAAACCAAAATATTAGATTAATTAAAATAATTAAAATCATGTTCTCTAAAAGTTATGGACTTCCGGAGGTCATAACTTTTGACTCGGATGTGGGTTTTCTACGAAATTTTACAGGTGGATGCGTTATGAGGTGGCCAGTGGTTTCCCAACCTGCCTTAGCGGGTTGGACCTCGTCTTGGCACTTTTTCGGGGCTTCAAACTTTCATCTTGGCCCTCAAAATGGCAAATTAGTGTTTTTTTCTAGTTTTTTAAAAGCTGATTTTTTTGATAACTCGAAACTCATGTTTCGAATTTAGGATGTTAGTTGGTTTTTTGTCCTACCTTAGCTTTATGAGCTTTTTGGGAAAAAACTGGATTCTCAAGATATGATTGTAAAATTACCTAAAATGGCAAAATCTGACAATTGTCGAAATCTGCCAAAAAAGGTAATTTTTTGTTTTTTTTGTTTTCTTAGATATAAGAGAGTTTTCTCTCATTGTAGTAGCAGGGTTGAGGAATAGAAATTTTGTTATGTTTCAGCTTTCAAATTTTTGTCTCTCATGTTTAATGGCACAATTCTGTTGAGTGTATGTTGTGTGCTGCATCATTTGGTATCAGAGCGGGAAGATGGCTAGGAGAGGAAGAGGAAGAGGCGGTCTTGCCCAGATGCATAGAGAAATGCAAAATTTGCAAAGGCAAATAGCAGAACTTACAACACGGATGGAAACCCAAAGACTGGGTAGAGGAGGAGACAAATCTGATGAAGAGATAGGTCAAGGAGGTGCAAATCAAGATACAGAACATGAAGAAGAAGAATTAGAAGGCATGAGTTTTGAAGAGAGGATGCTCAGGGCCTTAGAAGGGAAAAATGAAGGGATCAAGGTAGATGTTTCAGATTATGCAGGTAGTCTTAAACTAGAGGAGTTGATAGACTGGTTGAATGGCATGAGAAAATTTTTTGAATGGAAATCCATGACAGAGGAGAAGAAGGTAAAATTTGCATGCACCAAATTAAAGGGTCATGCAATGATTTGGTGGGATCATCTTCAAAAGGAACGGACAAGGAAAGGTAAGGATAAGATTAGGACATGGAATAAAATGGAGAAGAAGTTGAGAGAAAAATTTTTGCCCATAGATTATGCGCAAACCCTTTTTCATAGGTTTCAAAATTTAAAGCAGAACCTCTCTTCTATGCAAGATTATACAAATGAGTTTTATACACTGTCTATACATATAGAGCATCAAGAAACTGATGCACAAATGGCTGCTAGATATGTGAATGGCCTGAGATTTTCTATTCAAGATAAATTAAGCATGCATCGACTCAACAATATGGAAGAGGCTTACCAATTGGCTCTAAAGGCTGAAGAAAAACAAAACAGACAGTATCATCAGAGGAATAGAAGAGGCAGAAGGGGTACATCAACCCCATTTCGAGGAGGTCTAAATTATGGCAGGGGAGAGTCATCCCATGGTGTGGAAAAACAAGTAGACACTTGGCAAGATCCTCCGAATCAAGAACGAGGAAGGGGATTTCAAAGAGGTAGAGGTTATGGTAGTGGTAGAGGATGGGAAAACCAGAGAAGGCCTTTCACTTGTTTCAGATGTGGAGAAGAAGGTCATAGGGCATTTGAATGCTCCAATTATAACATGCAAGAAAGAAATCAAGGACAACCTAGGGTGAACATGATTCAAATGCAGCATGAAGTGGAAGGGATAGAACTAGAGGTTCCACCAGATGTGGGAGAAAGTCTCATGATGAGAAGAGCAATGGTGATTCCAGAGAAGGAGAAAACACAAGCCAAAAGCTCTGATGGTTCATGGCTTCGAACCAATATCTTCAGAACCAGATGCACTTCAGGTGGCAAGGTATGTCAAGTCATTGTTGATGGAGGTAGTTGTGAAAATATGGTTTCTAAAGAAATGGTAGACAAATTGAATTTACATTGTGAAAAACATCCTCATCCGTATCACATTGCATGGTTTAAAAAGGGAAATGAAGTCACTGTTGATAAAAGATGCCTAATTAAGTTTAGCATAGGGAAGATCTATCAGGATGAGATATGGTGTGATGTTGTCCCAATGGATGCCTGTCATGTGTTATTGGGAAGGCCATGGCAGTATGATAGAAAAGTTATGCATGATGGAGAGAAAAACACGTACACCTTTTGGAAAGATGGCGCTAAGGTGATTTTATTACCTCTCAAGGATGAAGGAAAAGGTGAGACCATGTTGTCTGAAAGAGATCTTGTTAAAGAAATGAAGGTGACAGGGTGTTGCTATGCATTAGTAGTGAAAAAAGGTGAAGAGGAAGACATTTCAGTTCCCCCAGAAGTAGCCGAGCTGTTGAAAGAATTTGTTGATGTTTTACCTAATGAATTGCCTGATGGTCTACCGCCAAAGAGAGATATTCAACATCATATTGATTTGATTCCAGGAGCAACTCTACCCAACCAAGCAGCTTATAGGATGAATCCAACACAACATGCAGAGATGAATAAGCAAGTAACAGAACTCCTAAGTAAAGGTGTGGTGAGAGAGAGCATGACCCATGTGCTGTACCTGCATTGTTAACCCCAAAAAAGATGGAACATGGAGGATGTGCACTGATAGCAGAGCAATTAATAAGATTACCATCAAGTATCGGTTTCCTATACCTCGTATGGAGGACATGATGGATGTCCTTGCAGGGGCTAAATATTTCAGCAAGATCAACCTACGAAGTGGCTACCACCAAATCCGGATTCGAGAAGGGGATGAGTGGAAGACAGCCTTTAAGACTGGAGATGGATTATATGAGTGGATGGTTATGCCATTCGGGTTATCAAATGCACCTAGCACATTTATGAGATTGATGAACACTATACTACGCCCTTACATTGGTAAGTTTGTGGTAGTTTATTTTGATGATATTTTGGTATTTAGTAACATCAGAGAAGAGCATCTACAACACTTGAGGATCATCTTTGGTGTGTTAAGGAAGGAGAAGCTCTATGCCAATTTGAAAAAGTGTAGGTTCATGCAGGACAGTTTGGTTTTTTTAGGCTTTGTCATTTCTAAAGATGGTGTCAGAATGGATCTAGAAAAGGTCAGGGCAATCCTAGAATGGCCTAGTCCAAGCAGCATCACAGCGGTAAAAAGTTTTCATGGCTTGGCCACTTTCTATCGAAAGTTCATTCGCAATTTCAGTAGTATTGTAGCTCCTATAACAGATTGCACCAAAGGGAGGGAGTTTGTATGGACCAAGGATGCTGAGGAGAGCTTTAAGTACTTGAAGAAAAAGGTAACAGAAGCACCTATACTTGCATTGCCAAATTTTGATAAAGTATTTGAAGTAGTATGTGATGCCTCCCATGTAGGAATAGGTGCTGTACTTAGCCAAGCTAGCAAACCTATAGCTTTCTTTAGTGAAAAGCTGAATGCAGTGAGAAAGAATTATTCTACTTATGATTTGAAATTTTATGCAATTGTCCAAGCATTGAGGCATTGGAGACATTATCTAGTTCCCCAGGAGTTTGTATTGTTTACAGATCATATTGCACTGAGGTACTTGAACACACAGAAAAAGTTGAATAGTAGGCATGCCAAGTGGGTCTCTTTCTTGCAGGGTTACAACTTTGTGTTGAAGCATAAGTCTGGAAAACAAAATCAGGTTGCAGATGCGTTAAGTAGGCGTGTTGCACTTTTGACCACAATGGAAGCTGAGGTGATTGGTTTTGATGCCATCAAAAATTTGTATGAGTCTGATGATGATTTTTGGGAGATTGTGGAACAATTGAAGGCACCAATATCTGGTAACTTGGATCACTTTAGGGGTGAATATTTTATGCAAGATGGGTATCTATTTAAAGGAAAACAACTATGCATACCGGCTGGCTCTATGAGGGACAACATTATCAGAGAATTTCATAGTAGTGGATTGGCTGGACATTTTGGCAAGGACAAGACAATAGCCTTGATAGAAGATAAATATTACTAGCCAAAGATGAAAAGTGATATAACTAAGTATGTAACAAGGTGTAGAATCTACCAAGTGGCTAAGGGACATTCACAGAATACAGGATTGTATATGCCCTTACCAGTACCAGCTGTACCATGGACAGATTTGAGCATGGACTTTGTGTTGGGACTTCCACATACTCAACGAGGTAATGATTCCATTTTTGTAGTTGTTGATAGGTTCTCCAAGATGGTTCATTTTATTGCCTGTAAGAAGACTAATGATGCAATGAGGGTAGCAGAGTTATTTTTCTCAGAAGTTGTTAGACTACATGGTGTTCCAAAGACTATTACCTCTAACAGGGATACCAAATTCCTCAGTCATTTCTGGAGGACTTTATGGAAGAAAATGGGGACCAAGTTATAGTTTAGTAGTGCCTATCATCCTCAAACAGATGGGCAAACAGAGGTAGTTAATCGGAGTCTGGGAAATTTGCTGAGGTGTATTGTTGGAGAAAAGCCAAAACAATGGGATTTGGCATTACCCTAGGCCGAATTTGCCTATAATAGTTCTGTTAACCGATCAACAGGAAAGTCCCCTTTCCAGATTGTGTATGGCAGGAATCCTCAGGGTGTTCTAGATTTGGTATAGCTACCAATGAAAGATCGGATCAGTGATGATGGGGAAGCATTTGTAGAACACCTTCAACAGTTGCAGCAAGAAGTGAGACAGAAGTTGCAGGACAGTAATGAGAGGTATAAGAATTCAGTGGATACTAGTCGGTGACATCAGACATTCAGTGAAGGTGACTTAGTGATGGTATATTTGAGAAAAGAGCGGTTTCCTACTGGAACATATCACAAGTTGAAGTACAAGAAAATTGGTCCTTGCAGAATTACAAAGAAGATCAATGATAATGCATATGAGGTCAGTTTACCAGATGATCTCGCTATTTCTCCCGTGTTTAATATTTCTGATTTATATGCATTCCATGGTGAGGATGATGCTGAAGATAGTCAACCAGAGGTGTCATGGCACAACCACATTCCCCATAAGAAGGAAAAGATTGCACAGATTCTTGATAAGAACACTATCTCCACTCGGCACGGGTGTTACAACAAGTATTTAGTACAGTGGGAAGGATTGCCACCAACAGATAGCACATGGATTATAGAGTGGGAAATGCAGAGGTTAGATCCTATCCAATGGCAGCAGTTTGAAGACACTCACTTGCAGGAGCTGCGTTCTTTTCAACCAGAGGAGAATGATGCAGGGACTTCCGGAGGTCATAACTTTTGACTCGGATGTGGGTTTTCTACGAAATTTTACAGGTGGATACGTTATGAGGTGGCCAGTGGTTTCCCAACCTGCCTTAGCGGGTTGGACCTCGTCTTGGCACTTTTTCGGGGCTTCAAACTTTCATCTTGGCCCTCAAAATGGCAAATTAGTGTTTTTTTCTAGTTTTTTGAAAGTTGCTTTTTTTAATAACTCGAAACTCATGTTTCGAATTTAGGATGTTAGTTGGTTTTTCGTCCTACCTTAGCTTTATGAGCTTTTTGGAAAAAAACTGGATTCTCAAGATATGATTGTAAAATTACCTAAAATGGCAAAATCTGACAATTGTCAAAATCTACCAAAAAAGGTAATTTTTTTTTTTTTTTTTTTCTTAGATATAAGAGAGTTTTCTCTCATTGTAGCAGCAGGGTTGAGGAATAGAAATTTTGTTATGTTTCAGCTTTCAAATTTTTGTCTCTCATGTTTAATGGCACAATTCTGTTGAGTGTATGTTGTGTGTTGCATCACTTTATCTTTAGAAAAAATTATTACTAAACCAAAATATTAGATTAATTAAAATAATTAAAATCATGTTCTCTAAAAGTAATTACTATTATTACTTAAACAAAAAATTAAGTGACTAAGATAAAATACTCTAGTGATCTAAATATGAATATGTTATTGTTATTATATTGTGTAATTATTCTTCAAACTTACAATATTTTAATGCATTTTAAATTATAAAAGTATTAGTATTATTACATTTTAAGGATATATTTATGTTATTTAATAGGCTTTATAAAGTTTATAGGCTTTGTAAAGTTTAGTTTTATAGTTAAGGAAATATTTTTGTCCTATTATATTTTTACCAAATTAGATTATTGATGAGATTTCAGTTTTATTTACCCAAGACATTTCAATACTATTCAAAAATTAATTTTTCAATTATTGAAATGCAATTTGTCTATACAACCAATACCTAATCAACAAAAAAAATTACAACTAAACAAATACTATATACAACCAATAGCTAATCAAAAAAAAAATTTACAACTAAACAAATACTATAATAACAACACTACAAGGTGGCCACTATGTGGCACTTGTTAGGTTTAGAATTCACTCAAAACATATATACACATAGTAAACTAATCAAACATTATTTATTGTAAATTTATGGAACTATAGTTTATTAGGTTTAGAATTCACTCAACTATAACCAAGATTTTTCTAGAACTAAATTTATAAAGTGATAAATTTATTAAATAAAACTATCATATATATATTTAAAAATATATCAAAAATATGTCAAGAGATATCCTTCTCCAGGAGCCTAAAAAAAGGGCACCTCCAGAAGGAGAGAAGGATATCTCTTGGCATATTTTAGATATATTTTAAAAATATAGATATGCTAGTTTAGTATTTATTGTAATTCAAGTTGACAAACCACAACTTCTCAAGGGGTTACTCATCTTAATATTAGTTTGGTTCAAGTACACTTAGTTCTATGGAGTTTTGCCTATAATCCAACCCACCTAGCTTCATACCTTGTTTGTAAAACCTTCAACAGTGTTGTGTCTTATGAACCATTCATATAGTGCTCCATAGCACATTAATTTTATTTCGAGATAAGTAGCACTCTCTTAGGTTGGATTCATTAGTCGAGACACTATGTTATCTAGTTAAAAGCCCTAGTTCATGTTTTAATGGGCCTAAGAGCTCCAATTGATGTTGTATGAGTTAAGCCTATGAAAAAATTATTAGGTTTGGGAACATTATTAAAAACATTTATTAAATAGTTCAAAGAGACTCCTTATATTTTTTTAAAATAATTTGATTGGAACAAGACAATAAAGATGAATGCTAAAGTTAAGTTCATAACTTGGCCAAATTTCATAATTAGCCTTATTCATTTGAAACTATATAATAAGCTTGTAGATGAGAAAAGGGCATACTTCATACTTTTCCCCTCATTTTACACTCATTTTGGCCTTTTCAATAGATGCACATATCATTTTGGTGTCCAATTCAATGAATTTTTGCACATAAACTAACATGACCCATCTAATGCCCTTGCCTTTTACTAGTTCATCCACGGTGGTTTAGACCCAACATGATTCTTATTTGTTTTCCCACCCAAGACTGAATTGTGAGTTTTATCTCCTGGAATGAATTGTGCACGCATTTGTATCCACCTTATTTGATCTTGACTTTCACTCTCCCCTAGCTGACTTCATTCCAAAAATGGAGCATTACACATTGTCTTGCACACAAAAACATTTGAATTTGGCACTTAGGATGTCATATATAAAGACAAGCCCTAGTGTACTAGTCATGAATCCCTTCAAGTACTTAAGCACTCATAGGTAACATCATTTAAGCATTAGGGCACCAAATCATAGAGCTTTCTACACTTGCTTCAAATGATATTGCATTAGGCATATTCCATATTGTATGTTTTCTATTTTTGTACTAATGTGGAAAATAGCAAGGGGTCTAACTAAGGTACAAGGAAATTTTAAACCTCAATCCTAGCACACCAAACTCCAAAAGGTTTTGATTAACAAGTTCTACCTTAGTCCTAATTCAAATATGACAATAGGAGTAAAAATTCTAGAGGTAGGTGAGTTACAAACATAATCATGACAAGTAGAACAAAATAACGTAAGTCTTAGAAAGAATCACATGTGATCTCATTTGATAGTAGTGTAGAGTATGGGGACACATCAACTACATGATTCATCCTTCAGATCTAATTTCTAGAGTTCATAATCATTGTTGAACACATCTATGTAATCCATATCAACAACATCAACTTCTATCGGTATCTTTAAGACCTAAGCACCCTCTAACCTCCTATTTACTTTATTAATTACTTGGCATGTTGTCATACTCAACTCTTCTCACTTTATCTAGGGGGTCTAATTAATGTACATCATTAATTATCCTATAGATCCCTAGAATGTTTATAGAAGGCGTGTTTATTTCCTCTATATTATGGTGAACCCGAACTTCCCAAATCTCTCTAGTTTTAACCATAGAATTAAGTCTTGTTCTTGGTTATGATTTTTGGATCTAATAAATTTCTATTTCTTTTCTAATTTTTATTTTAGATCTAAAACCTTATTGTGTTTCCATTGTTTTATCTATTTAAATTCTTTGTTGTTTGCATACCATTGACCAATCTCTAATTTCCACTTAGGAGAAGTCCTAGATTGAATCTAACCATGGTCATGCATCAAACTAAAGCTCCCATCATTAGAAATCTAAACACAATGGTTTATTTGAATGAAGAAGACTCCTTTGATCATGAAGCTCACCTTGCTAGAATGGATAGAAGGGATAATGATAACACAACTCAAATACTTAAGGAGTATTTTGTTCATCTTGATTTCATATCTTTCAAATATGTTTTTCAATTATTTTGATTCATTTGTAGCAAATGAAAACTCCCCAATGCCTCCAAACCTTGATTCACTAAATTGAGTGCATGAGGAAAATCCTGCTAAAGAACTAGCACAACCTAACCCTCTCCAAACTCTTCCGTCCATTTTGCGACACCCTCATGAGACACAATCCAATATATGAAGGTAGCTTGAAGAAAAAAAAAAACTTCAAACATAGGTTGAAACATTAAAAACTCCAAATGCAACAAGCACACATTGAAGAGCCCTTGTGACATCCTTGGAATCTATAATTTCTCATATAGATTATGTTAGTAGTTAAATAAACACATGGTCAAATCATCGAGAGAATGCATGATAGTATTATTCTACAAAATTATAATATAAATAAGTCAAAGATAAGAAAGTATTGAAATCCAATTTATGTGCATTATTTATTGATCCAAGAACCAGTGAGCCCATGCATGGAAGTTTCAAAATATTCCCTATTTATTGGTGGCAACACCAAGGAACATGGAATAATTTTTGAGATAGGTGGTGGATTGTTTTTTACCATCCCCCATGCAAAAATAATATGGTGCCCAAATATATCTTGAGGAAACTTTATTGTGAGTTTGTCCTCAACGATATTCCAAATTATTTTGATATGCATGATTTCTAGGATAGAAGTAAAGACTCAATCCAAGACAAGGAGGGCACATTGTGCCTAGGACCACTCAATGAGATTGCCAACCAGGTCATCTATTTAACATGTCATAGTCCCTTCTATTATGAAGGAGAGTATTAAGATGGAGACCCTATATTCTATCAGTTCCCTCATACAGACCTTATGACAACATACTAGGCCTCTTTCACAAGTTGATGAGTTGAGCCTCTTAGGCTTCAATGGTCACCACACATTTGTCATGTTTGTGGAGATACTTGTGATTATGGGTCTAAGGATGTTGATGATACACATATTAGAGAGTATTCTCCATAGTATCAAGATTATTCTATGTAAGGCCAGCAGTAGGATACATCCATATTAGATAACATGGTAATGACAGATGAGTTTCTAGATATGGCCTTTCACATTGACCAAAAAAATTTTTTAATAATGTTTTGTAATTTATTATTTTTCCTTTTAAAATCTATAATTAACTATATTAATCTATTATGAATGGAAATTAATATAATAATTGTATGTATTATAAAATTCTAAGGTTAAAGTACTCATCCTTCACTTGTCGCACCTCCAATACATGGTTATGCAGCCATGTCGAGTTTACAGGGATATAATTTGTAATAAAATAGTAAATATACTATGTGTAAATTTTTATGTCATATATCAATGGTAATCTTAAAATGACATTTGATGATGAATAGGTGGATGTTGGATCTTCAACATCATGAGGAGTTCGTGGGGGTAGTCATATATCAAGTTTCACTGAGGTAAATTTTACTATTTTTAATAATTATGCATGTAAATAACATTATTTAGATTTTGGTTGAATTTAATAATGTTATTCTATTTTTAGTTGATGGCATTAATTTAGACTCCTAATATTCATGGCACAATGGAGGTGGGCATTATTGTAGTTATTTTGTCTTCAATGTCTTTGACCAAAGGATGAGCCAGTAGTGTAAATGTCATTATGTATTTCTTGTTTTATCTCACATCATTTAATGTAAATAAATGATATTAATCTTTAATCTAATTTGCTTCTTCATTCTTATCATAGGTCACAACTCCATTTTATACACCTACCTCTTAAGTAGATGAAGATAAATAATAGATGATTGAGAATAATTATCAACTTATGGTAAGTGATTATTTATGTATGTCATTGTATATTTCATGTTTTCTATATTAAAGCATATGTTATTTAATTGTATTAATTTATGTGGAGCTCAAAAAAAATGAGAGGAGGTCTAGTCAGTGGATTAGAGAGAAAGAGTTATCGATTGCTTCTCCATCTTCCTGACAGATCAAGGGTCGCTGACTATTCCTCAACACTTCATAGGACTTTCTATGTTATGAAATTTTGTTGTATGCCTGTACACATACATTTATGTTTTATTGATGTATATCAAATTGTATGCCAATATGGATTTGTTTATACATTCACCATATTCATGACATTATGTATACACTATATGGCATTTTCATGACATTATGTATATGACATTTTATATTCTATATGATGATCAATTATGATTATAGATGTTGTCATATTTATTATTTTGATATGATGCTATTATGGAGTAAAAAGTGTCCACTTGCCTTTTTACCTCCTTGTTTAGCTCCTAGGTCCCATTTATTACATTATGTATTATAATTTATCATCCTGAAGTAAAATTGCCAGACACTTATGACAATTTGGGACCTTGGGCCCTCACTAATCTTATCCCAGACTAAAAAGGGGCCCTTGAACTTGGGCGCCAACCGCCCAAGTCCTCCTTGATTGGTCAGGGCAAATTAGAGGCATGTCAGCTTGAGACCTTTCAAAAGGTTTCTCTTTGTTGGCTCTTGTGGTTTAATTTGATGGATGTTAGTGGGAAAGCATATATAAGTGAGTTTTTGAATTCATTCTAAGGTAAGAAAGAGATAGCCAACTTATAATCTTGGAGAAAAAGAGCATTCAAAGTAATCATTATGTTTCTAGAGCAGATTTGTGTTGTCATTGTGTGTGTTGTTGCAGGTTTGAAGTCATCATCTATCTCCTTATGAGTTGAAGGATCTTCATTCTCCTAAGGGCTTCACCGCATAGGTGATATCATTGTTATTTGAATCATTCTATCATAATTTTGTTTAGCCTCTACCCTGCTAGGCCACACTCTCTTTATCTATCAATAGTGTTGGAAAGATTAAATGCTATTCCAGGGTTTGACTGAGGTAAATCCATAAACACCATAACCAGCTAAACCCTCTCTTGTCATCTTGTCTACAGGTTACAAGTGTAGGATTCAGGAAAGGTGAAGATATGAGAAGACTGAGTAGGAATCAGGGTTTCAGGATCTAACAAAAGTTTAGGAATATTCCCCCAAAAAGACTTGGTTGCCTGGTGCCCTAATCTTTTGGGCCTTTTGACACTAGATCAAGCATCTAAGCATCATTTACAACATATCTCTAGTTTTCAGCTCCGACAAATTCCAACTTTTAGGACTTGGGCACCTCCTATTTCATCCTCTAACACTTCAGCTTCTGAGACATAGGTTTCAATATCTCTCTTATCATCTTTATGCATTTAGATTCT
The DNA here is from genome assembly GCA_027924645.1 of Cunninghamia lanceolata. Taxonomy (NCBI): domain Eukaryota; kingdom Viridiplantae; phylum Streptophyta; class Pinopsida; order Cupressales; family Cupressaceae; genus Cunninghamia; species Cunninghamia lanceolata. Next base: position 7,249,040 of record BSBN01000272.1, on the reverse strand, counting down.
TGGTTTCAGTCATTTTCTCTCTGTTATAAATTGATCATCTTAGAACTAGGGTTTATTGCTTATTTGACATAGGGTTTGATAAAAAGGCTTGGTTAAATTTGACATTTCCATAGAAAACAAGAGTACAAGATCTGTAGTTGAGTCCTCCTCCATTTGGTAGTGATTTTTCTTAGTTTTTTCCTTGAATGTTATTGTGAAAGAGGGTTTGATCTAGTATGCATGGTAGATTTTATCATTCATCTTTTTCACACTTAACATTTTGGTGAACCGGTAGTACCTTACACTTTGGCATCCTTCTTGCATTAGATCCTATTTTCCAATCTATATCTGATTAAATTCCATTCATTTATCATTTTCCATAGTTACATAGCTTAATTTCATTGTCAGGGTTTCAAAAATCCTTGCATTTTAAGGAAATATAGCTAATCTGAATTCAACCTAGGGTTTCAAGATTGGTGCATTGTGGTAAATCTTGTTACATTATTGGATTGATTAAAAGATTTTAGGTTTTTGTACCTTCTCATCCTTGTTTTAAGACATTCTTTTTGCATATTTGTATTGGAAAAGTGAAAAAATAAAGCATTTTAGGCTTGCAAAAAGGCATAATTTTGCATTGTTTCATTGCATATGTTATAAATTATCATAGAAAGATTTAAATCTCTGATTTTTGCATCAAATCTGAATCATATTACAGAAAATAATCATTTCATGGTGTTGCATCTTGCATCTAAATCTCTCATTTGCTAGGGTTTTGTTTGAAAAGTTGCATTTTTTAAAACCTAGACAAATTCAAAATCTAGGGTTTGTAGTCGAAATCTTGTTTCAGATTTTGCCACCATCATAAAAAATTTCAATTCATATATAGCATTAATTTATAGCATATTTTCATTGTTCATTTGAAAATTTTGCATCATTTCATATCTTGGTTTGAAAATTCATATGTTTGTAATTACACATTCTATATTTCAACATAAGAAATTTGACATCTCTTTAACATTTCTTTGCAAGAAATCTTAAAATTGTCTATATTACCTTTTTTGCAGTACTTTTAACATCTTGATCACTATGTTTGTAGTGACACTAGTGTGTTTTTGATCTTTGAAAAAAGATGCAAAAACTCGATTTCCTCAAACTAGTGTTGTGTTGTACAAAAGTCTCTCATATTGGTGGTACTTGATAAATGAATAGATTTGAGTATATATTACTCTTCCAAGACATTTCATTATGGAATCTTCTAATTGTTCCTCTTTGGTATCTTTGCTTTCACATATCAAAGATTTTAAAATTTTTTACAAATTCGTTAATATGTATCCTTATGTTTTGACTCATATAGCATCCATGTATGATAGGGATATCTTTAAATGCTCTTCATTTAAAATCCTTGATTATGTATCTAATTTTAATAACTTCATAACTCTCATGAATGAATATCCTTCAATATTAAAGGACTTTACTAATTTCATCTCTATGAATTGTCATGAGAAAGATGATGGTGATAATGTTCCTTTTACTTCTACTACAAGTCATAATGATTCTATGTCTACTCCCATGAATTTACTCTCTAATACATGTGACAGTGACTTAGCTTTTCCTATTTCACCTTCTGATTTGGATCCCTCTCCCAAAGTTGTTCCCACTTGTGAGGACATTTTGGTGCAAGAGTGTGAAATCATTGATACATTCTCTAACATCACCCTACCCTCTCTTCATTCAAATGCTCTCCCTTCAAAAGATGAAGCATTGATGGATGAAGAAAGGTCTCTCACATTAAATCCTTTGGGGATGGATGTTGATCTTAATTAAAGTAAAAACAATGTTAATTCAATCATCATTAATAGACTTATTCCACCCACTAAGGGGATAGTGAATAAGTGTACTAATGTTCCTAAAATCATTGTGCATGAGGCACTTAATGAACCTTCTCACTTCAAGCCCATGATTATGGTTAAAGGTTCTCCAACACCACCTCGACCCCTGAGTTACATTCTCAATTAAATTGCAAAACAAATTACTTAAGGAAATCAAGTCTATCAAAATGTGTCGCAACAACCCTACTACAATATGGTTTCTCACACATACAATACATGAAATAATAAGAAAAATAAACAACAATTGAATATTCTAATCACTTTACCAACTTCTCAACCTATGATTTCTCAACCACCTCATCTTACTCATAAAGTTAGTTGAGATTATGATCTTGTTGAGCAACTTCATGCTTCTCCCGTTAAGATCTCTCTTTGGGAACTCATACAAACATCGCCTACATACCACAAAATGCTCCAAGAAGCTTTAAAAAAGGTGATCATACCACCTGTTGTTAAGCCTAATGATGTAGCAGCTCTGTTAGATTGTATGCATGCGATAAAAATAGATATTTTATTTCAACAGCATGAATTATTGTCAATTAAAGTTCAAAATCAACATGATCCTCTTATAATCTTTGTCATAATAAACAAAAAGTTGATAAAGCGAGTTATGATTGACAATGGATCAGCTCTTAATGTTTGTGGCATTGATTTGCTACATAAAATCAAGGTTGATACATCTTTAATTAAATTGGATAAACTTCACATTCATGGCTTTGATAATGTTGGTAGACAAGATCCCTGGGTACCATAGCTTTACCCATAAAGGTTGGACTCGTGATATTATCTACCTTATCCATGTCATGCCTAGTGCACTTTCATATAATATGATTCTCTATAAACCATGGATTCATGCCATGGGGGCAGTTCCATCTACCCTTCATTGATCATTGAAGTTTATTTACGAGAATAAACTTTACACCATTGAAGCTTACCCGAATCCAGAAAGTTGTTTACAAGTTGAGTTGGAAAAACAAGTTGTTAGTCACAAGATTCTCAATAAATTAAAAGTTGATTTATCAATACCTCTTGTTGTAGATAATGTTGTGCAAGATTCAACATCACCATCGAATGCACTTCTTGGTGACAATTGGGGTTCATTAGATTTTACTCCTTCCTTTAAGGGGGAATATAAATTTAATAACCCTAATCTTGAAGAATCAAAAATTGCCTCAATTTCATCCAAGCAAGCTTTGGAAATACCTAAGAAACTGATGTAGGAACATCCAGGGTATAAGAGCAATCTTGCATCAACCAAAAAAAAATGTTGTTTTTTTTTCAATAAGGGCTAAATTTGGCAGGCTTGCTATTTTTAGTAAGTTTGCATTTGTGCACGGTTGGACACAAAATATTACACAGACCTCTAGAATGGTGAATTGAAGCTAATGGTGAAGAAATCACTTCAATATCATTTGTCATTTGTGAGATATTAAAATTTCAAATTCTAAAAATCCTATTGAAATATTCAAAGTCAAATTTGAGGCACTTAGAGGCTCCGGATGGACCCGAAATTTGGTGGGAAACCCAAGCAGTCTATTTTTTGGGCACCATCATATTTTTGAGAGCCTTCCAAAAATGTATTATAATTGAAAATCCAATGGTCGGATCAAAAGTTATGGCCCCGCGAAGTTGACCTATTTTTGGAGGGAGATGCAAATTTTGAAATTATGCTGGTGGCTGCCAAAAAGGGCTATATGTGACCATTTTTGGGAACCCTTAGGGTAGTAGAGTTAAGGGCGAAGGTGTAGAGTCAGGAAAAGGTGGGAAAATAGAAACCCTAGTTGATTTGGGGTTACAGAAGGCCAAAAATTCTAGTGTCTTGAGAGAGGGAGTTGCAATGTGTTGCAGCCTATAGGGGATTCATCCTCTGATTGTATTTGAGCTTCTGTAATGTAATGTTTTCCCCATATTAATAAAATATCATTCTATTTTCTGTGTGCAATTTCTATTATTGTGTGTTTTATGAGTTACCCCCTTCATCAAGTGGTATTAGAGCAAGGGTTCCTGAGTGTGTAGATAGATCACTGACCGTGAGGTAGTTTGTACCAGGACGTGAGGTTGTGGGTTTGCTACAGAGATCAAGATGCCTCCATGAAGAAATCATATTGGGAGGAATGCTTTGACAGAAGAGGGTTTTAGAACCCTGTAAAGACAAATCGATGCATTCCAAGAGGAGCTGCGAAGAGGGTTTGAGCCAAGAACAAGAGAAGAAAGCAAGGATGAAGTAGAAGAGGAGCTATCTGAGGAAGAACAAGAAGCTGTAGGAGATCCTACAGAAGTTAGGTTGTTGAGGGCCATTTCTAAGATTGGAAAGAGGCCTAGGATCGAAGTTTCCACATATTCTGGAGATTTGAATCTAGAACAGCTTATTGATTGGATCAATGACATGAAGGAATATTTTGAGTACGAAGATGTGGAAGACCCAAATCGGGTCAAGTTTGCAAAAACAAAATTGAAGGGCCATGCCAGTATTTGGTGGAAGGAGGTCCAGTTAGAGAGGAATAGAAGAAGAAAAGGAAAGATCACTAGATGGGATCGGATGGTGAAGAAACTGAAGAACCAATTCATTCTTGTGGATTATGAGATGGAGTTGTTGAAGAAGCTGCAAGGATTGAAGCAATGCAACAAGTTTGTTAAGGAGTATATAGATTACTATAAGAACTAGTCATGCAGAGGCCAACAAGGAGAAGGTAGCCTATTACATTAATGGGTTGAGGCCAAGTATTCAAGAGGAACTGAGCCTGGCTAGAATGACCACCATAGAAGATGCATACCAGTTTTCCCTGAAGGTGGAAGAGAAGCTGAATAAAAGATTTGATAGCAAGCAAAGGGGAAGAGGTCAAGGCAGAAGGACTGGTGGAAGACCCTATGGGGGCCGAAATGAAGATGTAAAGAAAAGTGAAGAAGCCATCAACAGTCTAAATCTGAGAGGAGATAATACCTACCGCCCTCGTGACTAGAACAATGGTGAGCAAAGAGGAAGAGGAAAGGCAGACCTAGGCAAGGACCTGGAAGAGGAGGTTTTAGAGGAACATGTTTCCAATGTGGAGAAGAAGGATATTGAGCATACAAGTGTCTGCAACATCAAGGAAGGACAAATAGAAGACTTGAAGGTAATGCACGAGTTGCACATGTCGATGAAGATGCACAATCTGAGCGCTCTGAAGATGTTGAAAGGGGAGAAACCCTAGTTGTCAGAAGAACTTTGTTGAATGAGGAGAAAGAACCCAATTAGAGGAAGAGTTTATTCTGCACAAGGTGCAAATGTGAAGGTAAGTGTTGTGATATTATTATTGACAATGGAAGCACTGATAATCTTGTTTTAGAGAAGATGGTTGACAAGTTGAAGTTGACAAGAAGAAAGCATCCGCATCCATACCGGATTGCATGGTTGTAGAAGGACCATAGAGCTTTGTTCAATGAGCAGTGTTTAGTGAAGTTCAAGATTGGTGACTACCATGATGAGGTGTTGTGTGACATCATACTGATGGATGCATGTCATATGTTATTGGGGTGGCCATGGCAGTATGATAGGAGCGTTGTCCATTATGATCATGTAGACACATATTCCCTAATAAAGGATGGAGTTTGCCATAAGTTGAAGCCCTTGAAGGAGATGGAAGAAAAGGTATGTAGTACTACCAGAATTTTCTTGGTAGATGGTAGGAAATTTTTGGAGGTTATGAAGCATGAGCATCATTGCTTTGCATTGATTCATAAGATTAATCAAGAGAAATGTGAAGATGTACTAGCAGAAGTCTCAGATATGTTGGAAGAATTTCAAGACATTATCTCTGATAATGTACTAGAAGGTTTACCATCAGTAAGGAAGATAAGTCATCAAATGGATTTGATACCGGGAGTTAGTTTTCCAAACAAGGCAGCCCATAGAATGACTCCAGCAGAGAGTGAAGAGTTGAATAGACAAGTTCAGGAGTTGTTGAGGAAGGGATTGATAAGAGAAAGCCTAAGTCCATGTGTGGTACCTGCAGTACTAGCACCAAAGAAAGATGGAGAGTGGAGGATGTGTACATATTCCTAAGCCATCAACAAGATCACAATCAAGTATAGATTTCTATTGCCTAGAATGGATGACATAATGGATTGTTTGAGTGGAGCCAAGTACTTCACAAATATTGATCTGAAGAGTGGGTATCACCAGATTTGAATCAGAGAAGGAGACGAGTGGAAGACAGCCTTCAAAACAAAGGAAGGTTTGTATGAGTGGTTAGTCATGCCATTTGGACTAACCAATGCACTGAGCACATTCATGCAGCTCATGAACGAGGTACTGAATTTTTTTTGGGGAAGCTTTGTTATTGTTTATTTAGATGACATTTTGATTTTCAGTAAGACTTGGGATGAGCATTTGATGCATATCAGAAGAGGTTTAGAGAAGTTGAGGGAGGAGAAGTTGTTGATCAATCTAAAGAAATGTAGTTTTGCAAAGAAGGAGTTGGTATACCTGGGTTTTTTTTGTCTCAGAGGAAGGTCTTAAGATGGACCCAGAGAAGGTGAGGGCTATCATTGAATGGCCTATGCCAAGGAGTGCTTTCGAGGTAAGATCTTTTCATGGTTTGGCAAGTTTTTACAGAAATTTTATCAAGAATTTTAGAAGAGTTTTTGTGCACCCCTAACTGAGACAATGAGAGGGGATAGAAAAGAGTTTAGATGGACTAAAGGAGTAGACAAGATCTTTGATACATTGAAGCAGAAAGTCATAGAACAACCTGTTTTGCCACTTCCAGATTTCAATAAGGTATTTCAGGTAGATTGTGATGCTAGTGGTAGTGGTATAGGAGCTATTTTGAGTCAAGAAGGTAAGCACATTGCCTATTTTAGTGAGAAGATTAATGATTCCAAGAAAAAGTATTCTATATATGATCATGAGTTTTATGCAATAGTTCAGGCTTTGAAGAAATGGAGGCATTATTTGTTGCCAAAAGAGTTTGTTTTATATACTAATCATCAGGCTTTGCAGTATCTTAATAGTCAAGGAAAGTTAAATCAAAGGCACTTAAAATAGGTTGATTTATTGCAGAGTTATACTTTTGTTTTGAAGCACAGGAGTGGGAAGTTCAACAGAGTTGTAGATGCCTTGAGAAGAAGGCAAAATTTGTTGACAAAAATGAAGATAGAGGTTGTTGGGTTTGATGAGCTCAAAAATTTTTATCCTAAAGATCGAGATTTTGCAAAGGCCTAGAAAGCTTGTCTAGAACCTGTTACTTTAGATAGGACAAAATGGTTGGATTTCATAATCCAAGATGGCATGTTGTTTAGAGGAAGCCAGTTGTCCATTCTAAGGAGTTCCATGAGAGAGAACTTGATTAGGGAGAAGCATAGTGGAGGATTAGTTGGACACTTTGGTCGTGATAAGACCATTGCTATTGTTGGTGAACATTATTACTGGCAACAATTGCAGCAAGATGTGAGGAAATTTGTGCAGAGTTGTAGAGTGTATCAGATGGCAAAAGGAACAAGTCAGAATACAGGGCTATATCAGCCATTACCTGTACCAGAGAAGCCATGGGATGATATTAGTATGGATTTTATTCTTGGTTTACAAAGGACACAGAGAGGACATGATTCTATTTTTGTGGTGGTGGACAGATTCTCAAAGATGGCCCATTTTATTCCTTGTAAGAAGACTAATGATGATGTTCATATTGTAGAGTTATTTTTCAGGGAAGTGGTGAGACTACATGGCCTACCTAAGAGCATAGTTTCAGATCGAGATACCAAGTTTGTTGGTTATTTATGGAGGACATTGTGGAAGAAGTTGAAAATAGATTTGAAGTTCAGTTCTGCACACCATCCATAGATTGATGGACAGACAAAAGTGGTGAATAGGAGTTTGGGTAACCTACTACGATGCTTAGTAGGAGATAAGCCCAAGGGATGGGATTTGATTTTACCACAGGCGGAATTTGCTTACAACAATTTTGTCAATAGGAGTACTGGTAAATCACCATTCCAGATTGTAAATGGCAATAGTCCAAGAAATGCTTTAGAGTTAAGGAAGCTAGACAAAGGAGAAAAGACAAGTGTCGAGGGCGAAGACTTTGCAGAACACCTGAAGAATTTGCATGAAGAAGTGAGAAAGCACATTAATAAGATGAATATTCAGTACAAGGCTAAAGCAGATCAGGAGAGGAGATATAAGGAGTTCCAGGTAGGAGATGAAGTTATGGTTCACTTGAGATAATAAAGGTTCCCAATTGGAACATACAATAAGTTGAAAATGAAGAAATTTGGACTGTGTAGAATCCTGAAGAAGCATGATTTAGGAAATGCATTTGAGGTAGAGTTGCCTGATGACATCAATATTTCACCAGTTCCAACATTTCAGATTTGACAGAGTATCATGATGATGGACTTGATAAAGGAACACAGTGGGACATTCCAGCATCTACTTCAGAGAAGGAGGAGATAGAGGGCATTCTGGATAGCCGTGTAGGTAAGAGTACAAGAAACAGGCAGTATATAGAGTACTTGGTGAAATAGAAAGCAAGGCCTGTTGAAGATTCATCATGGTTATCTAAGACTGAGGTTAACCATTTTGGTTTCCCTCTAACTCATGAGAAGTGACAAGGTCACTTTTCAAATTACCCCAGGTGTCTGATGCAGGAGCATCCAGGGTGTAAGAGCAATCTTGCATCAACCAAAAAAAAATGTTGTTTGTTTTCAATAAGGGCTAAATTTGGCAGGGTTATTATTTTTAGTAAGTTTGTATTTGTGCATAGTTGGACACAAAATCTTACACAGACCTCTAGAATGGTGAATTGAAGCTAATGGTGAAGAAATCACTTCAATATCATTTGTCATTTGTGAGATATTAAAATTTCAAATTCCAAAAATCCTATTGAAATATTCAAACTCAAATTTGAGGCACTTAGAGACTACGAATGGGCCCAAAGTTTGGTGGGAAACCCAAGTAGTCTACCTTTAGGGCACCATTGTCTTTTTGAGAGCTTTTCGAAAATGTATTATAATTGAAAATCCAACGGTCAGATCAAAAGTAATGGCCTCGCGAAGTTGACCTATTTTTGGAGGGAGATGCAAATTTCAAAATTAAGCTGGTGGCCATCAAAAAGGGCTATATATGACCATTTTTGGGAACCCTTGGGGTAGTAGAGTTAAGGGGGGAGATGTAGCGTCAGGAAAAGGCAAGAAAATAGAAACCCTAGTTGATTTGGGGTTACAGAAGGCTAAAGATTCCAGAGTTTTGAGAGAGGGAGTTGTAATGTGTTGCAGCCTATAGGGGATTCATCCTCTAATTGTATTTGAGCTTCTATAATATAATGTTTTGCCTATATTAATAAAATATCATTCTATTTTCTATGTGCAATTTCTGTTATTGTGTGTTTTATGAGTTACCCCCTTCATCAGAAACCTAAAGTTTCTTTAGTAGCAAACAAAGACAATAATTTCACTTACACTTCAGAATATGAGACTTATGAGGCCTTGCCTTCTTTTAAAAAGATGGAGTCTCTCTATGGCCATGGATTTTAAATCCTTTATAAAAATTATAATTATGTAGGTAATGGTTGTGGCATAAAACAACAAGGAATCAAGGTCCCCTTATATGCTATTGCACATAGCTCTTCGGTTGGTATTGGATACCATCCTTTGAAGCCCACCAAAGCCTACCATGATCCTACTCTTAATGTTAATACATTATCAACAAGTCCAAGACTAAATATGATATATCTTGAGATGATAGACATGGATTGTCCGCCAAGAAATATCCCATTGAATCATGTAAGTATTTCTCCCTCATTTTGCCACACTCGATGTAGCACCTATTCTAGTTGCTCTCAAGGGTGGCCTCCTAAATATATATGTTGATAGTATTGTGTTGTGTTCCCATGTGTTGTGTTAAATGTTTTTTTAGGTCTCCTTGGATGACCCTTGATACTCTTGTAAGGTTATGGATACAAGAAGACTACCTTTGTTGTGATACTTCTTCTATTTATTTCTCTTTTCTTCTATTATCCTCTCTCTCATTGCAATTGTTGTGTGTGGTGCCTTGGGGGCATAACGTTGTGGAGGATGTCTTGGGGGCATCTTCCCACATTGTAAACCTAAGTCACTTTTGTCTCCTCTCTCATTTTTCATGATTTAATTCTTCCATCATGCTTGCACCATGGTTTTACTAGTTGGCGGATCACGATAACAAATATATACTGATATAGACTGTGTGTCCCTAAACAAGAATAAAAATAAACCTAGTCCATATATGAAGTTGGGGGTAATTTGTTACTAACACTTGACTAGTAGAATCACTTTTGTGTTGTGATGTGATCATGTGTCATGTTGTGAAGATTATTGTAACAATCCTTGCAATACTCTAAATCTGCTTCTAGGCACTTTGATATGTTTTGTGTCTTACCTTGTGCTACACTCTATTTTGAGATACCTAAAGTATAACCTCACAGTTATACTCGGTTTTGAACCTGCAAGTATAGCCTTGGTTTGTTTATGTGGTATTTTACCTTATTTCTATGCATGAATATTGTTGGTTATTAGAAATTTATACTAACGTGTGTGATTGTTGGAAACATTCAATGATCGCAAGCACATGTCACCTTGGAGGCATGGGCTTTCTGAAAGCTACTGTTCCCTTGTGTGTTTTCAACCGTACCTTAAATGTGATTGCTACCAGCAAGTGGGATCAACCACTTTAAGGTGGGGGCATATTATGCTTTATTATCTTAGATAATGTGATAGAGCATGTGGCGTACACTTCCTTTTCACCATAAGGCATCTCCGCGATGCAGGTGGGGTTGTATACTTTGTTTTGTGTGTTGCGTATACCGCCTTTTCATCATAAGGCATCTCCGCGATGTAGGTGGGATTGTATACTTTGTGTGCATGCTTCCTTTTCACCATAAGGCATTTGTGCGATACAGGTGGGGTTTCATTTTTAAAGCCATTCTGCAGAAGGCAGGATTGTGTCTTCCCTTGAGCAGATGCACATCCTTTTGAAATTCCTTTGCAGAGGCGAGGTTGGATCTTGAGTTATTCACCATTAAGCATGTCTTGGAAGTTGTGGTAGCATAGCTCAACTATCAGGTTTGTTTGGCATGTCTTAAATGGTGGAGCATAGCAATGAGCTCCTCCCCATCACCTATGTTTGCTATGTATAAGACGTATAGTGTGTTGATGACATACTCTATGGTGCTCATGTATTATGTGTGTCTTCCTTGCATGTTTTGCATAGTTTAGTTGTGGTGTATAGTGATGAGCTCCCACCATCACCTAGTTAGGGTTATTTAGTTGTTAAATCATGTCTCCCCTTTGTGTATGCTTTATGTATTGTGTATTTTTTCTCATTCCTTCTCCATGCATTGTGTACCTTTTCTATGTATTGTGTGCTTCTTTACTATCTTCTTTACATTTTACATGACTCTCATGTGTCTTCTTATGCTTGCCTAAGATTGGGGGCTAGAGATAGCTTTCCAAGCTTTGGGTGTGCCTTTGGCTCTAGTGCTTGGCATGTTTGATGTGTTTTGACCATACTTTAATTCATGTGTTGATATTATGATTGTACATACATTGAAGTGGGGGCTAAATGTTATGGAGTAAAAAGTGTCCACTTGCCTTTTTACCTCCTTGTTTAGCTCCTAGGTCCCATTTATTACATTATGCATTATAATTGATCATCCCAAACCAAAATTACCTAACACCCATGACAATTCGGGACATTGGACCCTCACTAATCTTATCCTAGACTAAAAAGGGGCCCTTGGACTTGGGCACCAACTGCCCCAGTTTGTGAGGCCTACTTTTCACTCCCTTATATTTGACTATTTATTTTCCTGTTGGTGATACATTTAGACTTGTGAGATTGTTGATCCCGAATTTCTGAACTATTAGAATTTATGCTGTATGTGGAATTGTTATGCTTAGTATGTTTACGATGTGTTTAGACCTAGATATTGATTTACTGATGTTGTTAGACATATGGTTTATATTATGATGTTATGGGAAAACTAATCGGGTGATGTTAGTTAGAAATTTGCTATGTGATTCAATCTTGGGAATGGATGTTTGAAATGCAGAATTTAGAATCTAATTGTAATGTGACTTCCTTTATGCTTATATGAACTTGTGATATTTTATGCGAGTGTATGTTTCAATTTCTTTAGCTATTATATATATGTGGAATTAACTTTTCAATTGAGTGTGCAGGTATTTCTAACAAGCCACCGAAATTGGAGATCATCCCACACACGATGTTGTTTTCCCTTGTGAAGCCAATTTGGTTCCACGAGGAACCAAGATCAACTCTATGCATGATGAAATTTTGTAATGTTGATTGCATGTTGTTAGTTGGGCTAAGTCTACCCCTCTTTTATTTTGAATTCTAATTGGTGTTGTAAGAATATTGTCTTTTGAAATTTCATTTTTTTTTTTAATTTTAAATTTTGAGACCCCTTTTCATGTGCTTTAACTTAACCCTTGGTGCTCAAAATGAGCTAAACTTGACCCTGGGTTGTACCCCTTGGGTCTAGGGACCTTTTTGGCTTGGGTAACCCAAGGTAAAACTCCATTTGGTCACTTTAAATTCACCATGAAGTAAAGTGACGAAATTGGAGGCATGGGAAGGAGAGGATGAGTGAGTCAAACACTCAACCTCATCCTTACCTCTTCCCTAGGTTGGGGATGTCTCTAAGACCCCTCAATTGTGGAGGACTTTACTCCAAGTATCTCTCACAATTGGTGAGGGTACCTTGGGGTTGTGTGGTCCCTCTTAGGAGGAAAGGAATGGGGCACATGTGGCACCCATTCGCTCTTAAGCTCCACTTTTCTCTCTCACATGTTTGAGAGAGGACAAGTGGAAGGGAGAGAGAGACTTTGGGATGGGTGAATGACATGTGTCACCACCCATTCCATGGGTCTTGCTTGTAGTTGGGAGGAGGAGTGAGGAGGTGACAAGTGTCACCTCCCCATTCCTCAAAGCTCATGGGTAGAGCTTATTTTAATCCCACTTGGAGAAGGGTATGGGTTGTTGAATTTTTGGCAAATTTTATTGTTTTGAATTTTACTTTGGGGAGAAAGTTGAGGAGAGTTTTGTGGCCTATTTTGGAGAAGGAGTTGGAGGAGCTCTACATCAACCATCTACCAAATTGGGCTTTTAAGGTTGGTTTCAAGGCTAAGGCCTTCCCTTATGTATTTTTATTTGTTTGTGTGATGATATGTGTGAGTTCTATTTTTTTGAGTTTTTATTTATTGTTGTGGGGAAAAATTGTAAGGGTGTTGTAAGAGCCTCTCCCACTTGGGAGAAGATGCTCAACAAGTGTGGGGTGGGGGAGGAGTGAACCTCCTCGGGGTCATTTCCTTGATTTTGTGGTGTTGTAGCCTTGAGGGCAATATGAGATTTTGTGCATTATGTGGCTTGAGAGCCAAAATGGAAGCTTTGTGGAAATTGTGTTTAAAAGTGTTGGCATGAGGCCTTGAGAGGTATTTGTATTGGGATATTTGTGTTTGGTTGTTGAATGCCTTGTTGTGATGTGGTATGAGTTTCCAAGTGTGTGGATGACCTCCCTAGCTTGGAGGTGACCCACTAGCGAGTCTATAGTAGGGAGGAGAGCAAGTTATTGTGGCTTCTTTCCCCTTCTTGTGATATTGCAGGTTCATTGGAGCTAAGTTTTGTGAAGTTGAAGAAAACATCTTGGTTCTTGGAGTTGATATTCTATTTCTTTTTAGCTCTTGAGAGAGATCTTAGCCTATTTAGGAGTTTGCTTCATTGTTATTTGTCATAGAGGAGAGCATTGTTCTCTCTCTTGTTGTAAAAGTATATTTTTTGTATTGTGTGTAAGCTATTTACATTTGAATTAGAAATTTAAAAATTGTTGGTTTTAATGCTTGTCATTCAAAAAAATGTTGAAGCAAGAAAAGTACGTTTAGAAGTTATTTCATTTGTATGTTTATCTTTGAAATCTCAAAAAAAAAAGTTGTGGTTTTATTATTGAGACAACAAGAAAATTTGTATTTAGTTCTTATGAGAAAGAAAATTAGTGGATGTTTTGTATTAGAAGTAATTACTCAATTGCATTGTTCTTTTCTTTACAAATGTAAATCTTAATATTACAATGAATATATTTTGTTAAAAAAAAAATGAGTTCCTTGCCTTATAGAAAATTTGTTTATATATATATATCTTTGCTTATTTGTTTAAAAAGAAAATTTACAAGTGTTTAGAAGGAAAATTATTGTTGAAAATATAAATTATATATGTGTGTGTGTGTTATGTGTATTTGAAAGTATGCACTATATGAATTTAAACATAAACTAATTTTTTTATTTTATTTCTGTCAAACAAAATTAAGTGACAGTAATAAATATACACATTATATATATATTCTGTATATATTTTAAAAATATTATAAACTGTGATTTTAAATTAAAATAGGGTTTGTTGTGGATATATATATAATATTAAATGAAATTTTAATAAAAATAAAATTAAAAAAAATTAGATGCTGAGCGAATGGAAAAGACTACGTTTTGCAGTCGCTGCTATGTATAACAGTTAACAAAAAGAAATATGTGGCGGGGGGGGTTCGAACCCCCCCCACCGTGGCTTATCTATTGATGGGTGTGGGGAGGGGGGCGGAGCCCCCACCCACACCCCATTGTATGGGATGTGGGTGGGGGCTCCATCTGCCTCCCCACACTCCCCCCTATCTTTATTTCCCCGCGGACCTCCGTCATATACCCCGCCACGACCATTGTATCTTCGCTTCCCATGGCCACTGTATCTCCACCCTCCGCCACTCCACCTCCCTGTGGCCGCCAGTCCACAACACCACCACCTCTGCCCTCTGCCACAGTCCATCGCCACTGCCCCCAGTAGTACCTCTTCTCTCTGCCATAGCAATTTGGGGGTTTAGTAATTTAAATTAAAAATAAATAAATATATTTATTTTAGAAAAAGAAAATCCAATTTATAAATAAAACACAATAAATATATATATTTGTATGCCATCATGTATTTCATATGTGGCCTCCATTACAACCTGCAATACAACCAAAACAAAAAAAAATGAGAGAGAGAAAAAGAAAGAAGAAGAGAAAACAAAGAGGAGAAAAAGGAAATGAGTTTCAAAATAGGGTTAGAGCTTTTTTGCCTTAGAGATATTATATTTTATTATAGGAGGAATTTAGGGCAAAGAGAAATTAAAATTCTTTTTAAAATTTAACTTCCCCTCTTTTAAATATCTTGCTCATTTGTTTTAAGTTCTGATTTTATAAAGGGAATTTGAGATAATTAATATAATGGGTAAAACTATATTCTTTTTGGAATATTATGTTTATTTGTTAGTGGATGTTAATAAATATATTAGATCATGATTAGAAGAATTTTATATTTTATTGATTTTTAAATTGATATTTGAAGAAAAAGATTTATTGATTTTATTTAAATTTTACACAATTTAATTATTTGGGATGTAAATTATTTTAAACAATCGGGTTAAATCTTAGATTATAAAACCTAACTCGACGAGGACGATTTAAACTACATCGTTATTAATTAAAATTTAATATTCTTTTTAATCATTTTTGGAGCAATTTAATTAACAAATTTAAATTAGACGTTATTTAAAATCTAACTCGGAAACCTAGTAAACTTTTAAAATGAAGTTAGTAAAACCTATTTCTGAGATCTGATCTACCAAGAAATTAGGAATAATGTAAATGATGCAGAGATAACTCTGATTAATCAAAAACGTGAAGGAGAACAAATTGATCGAGCTTTGTTGAAAAATGTTTTAAATTATAGAAAACGTGAAGGAGAACAAATTGATCAAGCTTTGTTGAAAAATGTTCAATTAACTTATTTAATTGATCTACCATTTCAACTAGTGAGACGTAGGTAATATAAACCAAATCAGTAAACCTTTTGATCAAAATTAGTTTAATTATAATAAACCCTTATCACACCCGTGAGGCATTATGCTACCAAATTTTTCTGGAATATAAGGTTTCGTTAGGTTAGTGGAATTTAACCTTGTTTAGGATTATAATATTGTTTTTTTGCTAAGTATCGTCATTTAATTTTTGTATTATATCTTATTCTCTCATGCACTTGACTTTGGCTATTGATTTTGACTTACATCAAAATCCCTTCATTCACATAGGTTAACTTAGGGTTTTGATCGTTGATCCTAACCCTATTGATGATGTTAACTGCATCACATCGACCCCCTAGTTGGCCTTCATTGTGATTGGTATGGGCACATGAACGTATTACCCTGCATTCAATTGTCATGTTTATGCCTTAAGAGTAACACCACCGAGCACGCTTACGCGTGCGAGGGGGTTTCTAGGGAAGTGAGAAATTTTTTCTGATATTTCGTGTCATGACCACATGACAAATTTAGACATGACACGTGTGATGTGTGTCGTGACTGCATGGGAAATGTTGGCATGACACAGTCCTCCTGGATTGGTTAGGGAAAATTACTGGCATGTCAGCTTGGGACCTTTCAAAAGGCTTCTCTTTGTTGGCTCTTGTGGTTTAATTTGATGAATATTAGTGGGAAAGCATATATAAGTGAGTTTTTGAATTCATTTTGAGGTAAGAAAGAGATAGCCAACTTATGATCTTGGAGCAAAAGAGCATTCAAAGCATTCATTCTGTGTGTTGTTGTAGGTTTGAATTCATCACCTATCTCCTTATGAGTTGAAGGATATCCATTCTCCTAATGGCTTCACCACATAGGTGATATCATTGTTATTTGAATCATTATATCATCATTTTGTTTAGCCTCTGCCCTACTAGGGCATGCTCTTTTTATCTATCAATAGTGTTGGAAAGCTTGAATACTATTCCAAGGTTTGACTGAGGCAAATCCCTAAACACCATAACCTCTTAAACTCTCTCTTGTCATCTTGTGTGCAGGTTACAGGTGTAGGATTCAGGAAAGGTGAAGATACAAAAAGACTAATCATGAATCAACGTTTTGGGATCTGACATAAGTTTAGGAATATTTCCTCAAAAAGACTTGGCCACATAGTGCCCTAATATTTTGGGCTTTTTGACACCAAATCTAGCATATGAGCATCATTTACAACATATCTCTAGTTTACAGCTCTGACAAATTCCAACTTTTAGGACTTGGGTGCCTCCTATTTCATCCTCTGACACTTCAACTTCTAAGACACAAGTTATAGTATCTCTCTAATCATCTTTTTGCATTTAGATTCTGGGTTTCAATCATTTTATGTATGTCATAAGTTGATCATCCTAGAACTAGGCTTTAGTGCTTATTTGACCTAGGGTTTGATAAAAAGGCTTGGTTAAATCTAATATTTCCATAGCAAACAAGAGTACAAGATCTATAGCTAAGTCCTCCTCCATTTGGTAGTGATTTGGCTCGGTCTTATCCTTGAATGTTATTGTGAAAGAGGGTTTGATCTAGTGTGCATGCTACCTTTCATCATTCATCTTTTTCACACTTAACAGATGCTATTAGATTTAGACATAGATGTGTAATGATAGACACTAAATCATGACTTGTGTTATGCCATATTGTCATTTCATATTATTATGAGCTTATTTGGGTGAGTGTGTATTAAATGTATTATTTACTGTATATATTTGAGAATCCATTTATATGATGTGATTTATGAGATGAGATTTATTGAGATAGATTTCATTCATACTAAGAGACTAGAGATGTGGTGTGTATGGTATTATTTGATGTGGTTTGATGTGTAAAATGAATGTATGACATTATTTGATGTGGTTTAATCTTCTTGATGTGAATGGAGTTTGAAGCTTTATGGTTATTTTCTCCCTTAGTGCATGTTTATTTTAAAGAATGGAATAATATTGTTGTATTCTATAAATGGTGTTATGTCTTGTTAAGGGTCTTTCATTTGATCTTAGAATTATCTTAACATGAGTAGGTATGTCCCTTTTGTCATAAGTAAGAGTGTATGAACTTTCCTAAAAAGGGTTTAATTTTACATAGGATAGATAATGTGACATATTTACAAGTTTTGATATTGTCTACATGTTCTTCAATGTTTCCATGAACCTCTCTTGAAAATGTACAAGTATGTGATCCATCCATGTTTAATCTCTCTTAGCAAGGAGGGCTGATACTTGAAAACATCACAATGGTTGGGAGGTAACTATACCCCCATTGGTTTGGAGCTTGCACCTTTATGGAGATTGGACTTTTAAACAAGACTATTAATCTTCAATTTCTTTGTTTTAATTTATGTTAAAAGTTGATCTACAAGTTGTAAAAGGAGATTGTTCCTTAACTACATCCAAATGTTGTCAACAAGTATTTAAGCATGTATTCTATGGAATTATATATTTAGAATTTGTGAACTACTTCATGCTATTTAGTTTTGGAATAAATGAATATTATAATGATTTTAGCTTGTGAATGAGTGGTTGGGTAGATTATTGTTGTTTGAACCTGTGAATAGGCCCCTAATGTTTTGGAATAAAGAATTATTAAATAAATAGTTTTAAGTTGCTATGGAAACCTTAAATTTATTGTTAAACAAGAAATATAAAGTTCCATTCGATTTTATAATAATGAAAATTTGTAGGAATGAACCATGTGATATGTTGTTTCAATAGGAAAAATCATCCCTTATCATCTTGGTTGAAAATTTGTAGAAATAGTTAATTTTTGCATGCTTGTTGTCTGTCTAAAAAATCATCCCTAGATAGCACTTGGATGATTTGAAATAAATTAAGGCTTGTCCTTAAATATAAAAACCTGGGACATAAGTTGACATATTTGTGTGCTTTAGTTGACTCATAATGGCTAGTTGGAGGAAGTCAATGAGGCCCATTTGGTAAGGGAGGTATATGCCTGAAAAGAGTGGAGACCATTTTTATATGAGTTGGAAACCCTAGGTGTTATCTATTAGGACTTAGGATGAACAGGAAAAGGATTTAGACACAAACTCAACCCATCAAATTTACCATGAAAAGTAATGAAGAAAACAAGCTTTTTGCTCTTAGGGGTCTTAAGAGACTCTCTTGGTCCAATATATCTTGGAAGGATCATGAGACCGAAGGAATGAAATGAGACCTCCAGTAGCATTTACCCAGCCACCCCAATGTGTTGGAACTATCAATTCAGTCCCATGAGGTTTCCAAGAAAAAATATGGTTTTTGGCACTTTTACATTGCTCTCGAATGAGGCTTTTTGCAAAAATGCAATCATTGTTAGCATGGTCAAACAATTTGGAGTTGATACAAATTGAGATAGGCTATTATAGATGGACCCAACATCCTCTTATATGTGAAACAACATTCCTAAGTGCCATGAATTTTAAGAATCATTGTGTCAAATTTTGACATCTTTCAAGCTCTTAGGGCTCTTAAGAGACTCTCTTAGTGTAATGTAGCCTTGAAGGATCAAGAGACCTAAGGAATGAAATGAGACCTCCATTAGCATTCACCCATCCACCCTGACATGTTGGTACTTTCAATTCAATCACATGAAGTGTGAAAGAAAAATATGGATGTTAGCAACTTTAGACTACTCTTAAATGAGGAATTTTACAAGATTGCATCCATTATCGGCATGGTAAAATGGTCTGGAGTTGATAAAAAATGAGATATACTATTATATATGGACTTGAGATCTACTTTTAGGTGTAAAAAACATTCCTAGATGCCATAAATTCTAAGAATCATTGCATCAAATTTTGACAACATTTTGCTCTTATGGCTCTTAAGATACTCTCTTGATCTAATGTAGCTTGGAAGGATTAGGAGACTTAGGGGATAAAATGACGTGGAGGCCTCCACTAGAATTCATCCACCCACCCTAATTTTCTAACACTATCAGTTCAATCCCATGAGGTACAAAATAAAAAAATATGGCTATTGGCAACTTTACTTTGCTCTCAAGTGAGGTATTTTGTGAGAATGCATTCATTGTTGACATGATCAAATGGTCTGGAGTTGACAAAAACTAATATAAGCTATTATAGATGGACCCAACATTCTTCTTTAGGTGCAAATGAAACATTCCTAGGTGCCATAGATACTGAGAATCATTGCGTCAAAGTTTGACAACTTTTTACTCTTAGGGATCTTAAGAGACTCTCTTGGTCCAATGTAGCCCAGAAGGATTAGGATACATAGGGAATGAAATGAGTCCTCCAGTAGAATTCAACTACCCACCTCGATGTGTTGACATTGCTAGTTTAGTTTCATGAGGTGCAAAAGAAAAAATATGGATATTAGCAACTTTATACTACTCTCAAATGAGGTATTTTACAAGAATGCATTTGTTGTCAGCATGGTCAAATGGTCTAGATCTGATAAAAACTAAGGTATTCTATTGTAGACAAACCCAACATTCACTTGTTGATGAAAATAAACATTCATAGGTGCCACAAATTCTAAGAACTGCTACGTCGAAGTTTGTCAACTTTTTGCTCTCACAACTCTTAACAGACTCTCGTAGTCCAATATAGCTTGAAAGGATTGGAAGAGCGAGGGAACAAAGCAAGGCCTCCACTAGCATTCGCCTACCTACCCCAACATGTTAGTTCTATTAGTTCAGTCCTAGGAGATGTGAAAGAAAAATATGGCTATTGGAAACTTTACACTACTCTAAAATGAGACATTTTGTAAGAATGAATTCATTATTTACATGATCAAATGGTCTAGAGTTGACATAAATTGATATAGGCTATTGTAGATGGACTTGACATCCTCCTTTAGGCAAAAAACAAAACATTCCTAGGTGCCATGCATTCTGAGAATCATTGCATCAAAGTTTGACAACTTTTTTTATCTTAGAGCTCTTATGAGACTCTCTTAGTCCAATGTAGTCTAGAAGGATTGGGAGACCTAGGGAAAAATGAGGCCTCTGCTAGCATTCACCTACCCAAATTGATGTGCTAGCACTTTTCATTCTGTCCTGTGAGGTGCGAAAGAAAAATATGGCTATTGCCAACTTTACACTACTCTCAAATAAGGCATTTTGCAAGAATTCATTCATTATCAACATGATCAAATGGTCTATAGCTAACAAAAAATAAGATAATCTATTGTAGATGAATCTGAATCCACCTATAGGTGTAAATAAAACATTCCTAGGTGCCACGGATTCTGAGAATCATTATGCCAAAGTTTGACAACTTTTTTTCTTTTAGGGATTTAAAGAGACTCTCTCGATCTAATGTATCCCAAAAAGATCGAGAGGCCTAGGGAATGAAATAAGGCATCCACTAGTATTCACCCACCCAACCCAACATGTTGGTTCTATCAATTTAGTCCCATGGGATGTGGAAGAAAAATATGACTATTGGCAACTTTATGTTGCTCTCAAATGAGGCATTTTTTAAGAATACATTCATTGTTGGCATGGTCAAATGGTCTATAGTTGATAGAAACTAAGATAGGCTATTATATATGGACCCAATATCCTCTTGTAAGTGCAAATGAAACACTCTTAAGTGCCACAGATTATGGGAATCATTGTGTCAAAGCTTGACAACTTTTTAAGTTCTTATGTCTCTTAAGAGACTCTCTTAGTCTAATGTAGCCTGAAAGGATTGTGAGACATGGGGAATGAAAAAAGGCCTCCACTAGCATTCACCCACCCACCCTAATATTTCAACACTATCAATTAGGTTCCACAAGGTGTGAAAGAAAAAATATAGCTATTGGCAACTTTACACTACTCTCAAATGAAGCATTTTGCAAGAATGCATTCATTATCGACACAGTCAAATAGCTTGAAGTTGATAAAAACAAAGATAGGATATTATAGATGGACCTGGCATCCACCTGTAGGTGCAAACAAAACATTCCTAGGTGCCACAGATTCTAAGAACTATTACGTCAAAGTTTAATTAACTTTTTGCTCTTAGCGATCTTAAGAGACTCTCTCTATCCAATGTATCTTGGAAGGATTAGGAGACCTGGGGAATAAAATGAGGCCTCTACTAGAATTCATTCACCCACCCTAATGTGTTAGCATCATTTATTTGGTCACACATAGTGCAAAAGAAAAAATATGGCTATTGGAAACTTTACATTGCTGTCAAATGATGCATTTTGCAAGAATGCATTTATTGTCAGCATAATCAAACAATCTAGAGTTGACATAAACTAAGATAGGATATTATAAACAAACCTGAAATCCTCCTTTAGGTGCAAAAGAAACATTCCCATGTTCCATAGATTCCAAGAATCACTGTGTCAAAGTTTGACAACTTATTTCTATTAGGGCTCTTAAGAGACTCTGTCTCTCTCAGTCCAATGTAGCCTAGAAGGATTATGAGACCTAGGGAACAAAGTGTGGCCTCCACTATTCACCCACCTATCCCAACATGTTGTTGCTATCAATTTAGTCCCATTTGATGTGGAAGAAAATTATGACTATTGGCAACTTTACGTTGCTCTCAAATGTTGCATTTTGCAAGAATACATTCATTATTGGCATGGTCAAATGGTCTAGAGTTGATAGAAATTGAGATAGGCTATTATATATGGACCCAGTATCCTCTTGTAGGTGCAAATGAAACATTCTTAATTGCCACAAATTCTGACAATCATTGTGTCAAAGTTTGACAACTTTTTAAGTTCTTGTCTCTTAAGATACTCTCTTAGTCTAATGTAGCCCGAAAGAATTGGGAGACATGGGGAATTAAAAAAGGCCTCCACTAGCATTCACCCACCCACCCACCCTAATGTGTCGACAGTCAATCAGGCCCCACAAGGTGTGGAAGAAAAAATATAGTTATTGGCAACTTTATAGTGCTCTCAAATGAGGCATTTTGTAAGAATGTTTTCATTGTCAACATGGTCAAATAGTCTGAAGTTGATAGAAAATAAGATAGGCTATTATAGATGGAATTGAAATCCACTTCCAAGTGCAAATAAAACATTCTTAGGTGCCACAGATTCTGAGAACTGTTACATCAAAGTTTAATAACTTTTTCTCTTAGGGATCTTAAGAGACTCTCTTTGTTCAATGTATCTTCGAAGGATCAGGAGACATAGAGAATAAAATGAGGCCTCCAGTAGCATTCATTAACCCACCCTAATGTGTTGGGATTGTTGATTTAGTCCCATAAGGTGTAGAAGAAAAAATATGGCTATTGGAAACTTTACATTTCTCTCAAATGAAGCATTTTGTTAGAATGCATTTATTGCCAACACAATCAAACAATATGGAGTTGATAGAAACTAAGATAGGATATTATAAATAGACTAGACATCCTCCTTTAGGTTGAAAATAAACATCCCTTTGTTCCACAGATTCCAAGAATCACTATGTCAAAGTTTGACAACTTATTCCTCTTAGGGATCCTAAGAGACTCTCTCAATCCAATGTAGCCTAGAAGGATTGCGAGACCTAGGGAACAAAGTGTGGCCTCCATTATTCACCCACCCACCCTAATGTGTTGGCACTATTGGTTCAGTACCATGGGGTGTAGAAGAAAAAATATGGCTATTGGTAACATTACACTGCTCTTAAATAAGGTATTTCATAAGAATGCATTCATTATCAATAAAATCAAATGGTTTGGAGTTGATAGAAACTAAAATAGATTATTTTAGATAGACCTGACATCTACCTATAGGTGTAAATAAAACATTCCTAGATGCCATTGATTCTAAAAATCACTACATCAAAGTTTGACAAATTTTTGCACTTAGGGCTCTTAAGAGACTCTCTCAATCCAATGTACCCCAAAAGGATCAAGAGACTTGGGGAATGAAATAAGGCCTCCACTACATTCACTCACCTACCCTAATGTGTTGACATTGTCAAATCAGTCCCACAAGGTAGAAAAGGAAAAAATATGGCTATTGGCATCTTTACACCACTCTCAAATGAAGCATTTTACAAGATTGCATTCATTATCAACACTTTCAAATGGTCTAGAGTTGGAAAAATTTGAGATAGGCTATTATAGATGAACTTTTCATCCTCTTGTAGGTACAAAAAAAACATTCCTAGGTGCCATGGATTATGATAATTGTTGCATCAAAGATTGAAAACTTTTTTCTCTTAGGGATCTTAAGAGACTCTCTCAGTCCGATGTACCTTAGAAGGATCGAGAAACATGGGGAACTAAATAATTCCTCCACTAGAATTCACCCACCCACCCCAATGTGTTAACACTATCAGTTTGGTCCCATGAGGTGTGAAAGAAAAAATATGGCTATTGACAACTTTACACTACTCTCAAATGAGGCATTTTGCAAGAATGCATTCATTGTCAACATGCTCAAATAGTCTAGAGTTTATATAAACTAAGATAGGCTATTATAGAGAAACTTGACATCCTCTTGTAGGTGCAAATGAAACATTTCTAGGTGCCATAAATTTTGAGAATCACTATGTCAAAGTTTGACAACTTTCTGCACTCTTATGGCTCTTAAGAGACTCTCTTGGTCTAATGTAGCCCGAAAGGATTAGGATATCCAAGGAATCAACCAAGGCCTCAACTATAATTCACCCTGTTGATGTGAATAGGGTTATCACCTAACCGGTTTACCCTAGTGTGGATAATTCATCTTATTTAACTATTTACTAGTTAAATAATATTCACACATCACACATTAATCACACATGTTAAGTTGACTTAATGAGTCTACTAGATGTCTAGTTGTGTGTTGAGTTGTTGATAGTTGGAGTGAGTTGTCTTATCCTCCACATGTGCAATTAGCTATCATCCTCTAGTTGGCACATGTTGTAGGAATATCTCCACTTTCCACTCCACATTTCATTCCACCTTTCTAGCTCTCACCTTGCCTTTATAAGCAAGGCATATCATGTACATTGTAACAACAACAATAACAATCTTTTGCATTCATTGATAGAATAACATTATTCTTTCATTTGATCTCTCTTGTGCTTTCATAAAGTCCTAGATCCTGGGTGGCTCCAATCATAGCCAACTCTAACATGGTATCAGAGCTCTAGGAAGAATCACTTTGTGTTAGTCATTTTTTGAGAGATCTTGAGTGCAATTCATGGTTGATCTTGATAGTTGAGTATGCTCTTCTCTTGCATCACATGATGACCTGGAGAATCAGAAAAACTTGATAGAAATACCAGTTTTGTGAAGGTTTTTGCTTCTTGCCCTTTATTGCAGGTGCATTTCAATGTGTGTTGTTGCAAATCAGATTTCACCATTGCATCCAGAGTAGTTGAAATAATCAAGATCACCTTTGGTTTCATCCAAATCGAACATCGGAGGCAAAATTGACAAGGTTTTCAATTTGGGGCTCTTTGGCATGATCTGGGAGGTACCAACAATTTCAGAGTAGTTTGGCCCAAATTAGACATTGCCATTGTGTCTGGAGCAGCCAAATCAGTACGGATCAACTATAAAATCATCCAAATCGGACAAAGTTGCAGCAAAAGGAAAAAACATTTTGCCTCTCAGCTGTACAGAATCTGTTGCAGAGAATATTCTTGACATATTCCTCCAGAATCTTTGACTGCCTCTGCAAAATCTGATTCGGTGCATTTTTATCATTGGGTTATGGGTAAAACACTTATATGCTGGTTTGATTAATTTCTGAAGGCTTTAAAGTTTTGTTTTTCTGTGAAATATTCTTTGGTACCCTGTACGCAGGGTACAACATGTGGACTCTACAGGTTACAAAGTATAGAGGAGTTGGTGGGGCGCCACATGGTGCGAACCCCCACCCCATTCGAGGCCTAGTGGCAGTTAAAACGGCAGCCTTCAATCAAAATTTCCCGGTGACAAAATTTTGACTATCAGCGTCCTCTACATAAATCACGCTCGGGATCGTCTTATGCCATAGAAAAGATCATGGCAGAAAATTTTTAATCTCTGTCAGTTGTTCCTATTAGTGTATCCCCTGAAACTCTAGTGGGAATTAAGGCAAACTCCCTCGGGATCCCTCACTCTGTAGTCAAGTAACATTTCCGGCAGCCTTCTCCTAAATCGATTCAATCGGCGGTTTATTCCAACTCCAGTGCATTCAACTCCATTAGATGTGTTAATTGGTAGCGGCATTAAAAGCTATTGGCCATCCAATCTTCTACAACGACATCTGAAATTCTTTCACACTGGAGATTTTCTAAACTCGTCGTTGTTCTGATCAGCATATTCCTTGAGACCCCCTCGTGGGTGTAAATCGAGGCAATCTGTGGTGAGATTTGTTTCAAGCCATAGAAAATCCACGCCTTGTCAGTTGTTATAATCTCCAGCGGTCTCCATTGATTAGTCTGTCGACAGTTGAAATGCTTCAGCCATAATCAACGGCGATCTGTGTCAATGGTTTAAACCTTCACTGGGATCAGACTTGTCTCAAACCATCAGGCATTGGACTTGTCTCACACCATTAAAGTTTCACACCAGGGAATCTTCTAAACTCATCAGTTGTTCCTATTAGCGTATTCCCGATTACCGGTAGCAGGCGTTTACATGGTGGTCAGCAAACAAAACTGGTGGTGACCATATTTGCCAACTGTGAAAACCACAATTCCTAGCGATCTTTGTATAGTCATGGTGGTTTGCATTCATCAACTGGAAAATCTACTAAACACCAACTGACTACATAATATTTGAAGGTAGTCTAAAATCCTGATCATTAGCAGGTGGTTAAAACTCTCGACCGTACCAAACAGTGGTTTTGCCTGCAAACTAGTGGTTTTTGTGCATCAAGGTGGTTTCTAACAAACAATAATCAGTGTTTTGCAAAGACTGGCATTTTTTCTTTCCACAGAGAATATTCTGGTGGGAGGAGAATATTTCGTCGCCATTTTTTGCTGACGTCAGCACTACATTAGCACTAGGGGCCATTTTTGTCCCTCAAAGCCCTAAACAGGGGCTTTTTTTCTTTTTTGTATAACTTTTGTCCACGAAGGAAAAATTGGGTAAACAAGATATCATTGGAAAGCTGAGAGAGAGAACTTTGTAGTGGTGTCAGTAGTTTTCTAAAATTCTGTTGTAGGTGACTGCTATAGCAGTTTGAAGATAGATCTTTGTTTTTTACTTCCAAGCTCACAACTTTCTACCATGATCTCCAATTTTTGCGATTTTTACGACATAAGAAAGGTATTCAGGAGCTCTTCAAATCTATCTATGTACTTTTCTTAGATTTTTCTCCAAGTTCATTTTATTTCATTTGTCAATTTTTTGGCTTTTGAGTGATAACTTGGGCATTTTGGCACTTGAGAAAGTGAAACTTATTTTGAAGGGATCTGTTTGATGTGGTAAATCATTGTGAGCAATTGTAATCTCCTTTGACTCTTAGTTTTAAGAGATTTTCATGCTTTCCTAAATTTGGTCCCCAGTGGACAATTGTAAATCGCACTAAGTACAAAATGCCACAGTCATTCTTTTTTGGGGGGGTGATCTCTTTGATTGAGTAATAGGGGGGTTTACTTGTGTTCTTTTTTGTACTCTTGCATCATGGATCCAAACAAACTTCCTCTACTCACACCATATAACTATCATGAGTGTAAAACTAAAATGGAGATTCATTTAAGAAGTTTGAAAATTCATAGAGTAACAATGGGTACAGAAATTGAACCAACAACAGCTGCAGAAAAGAGAAAGTGGTATAATAGATGTGATCAAGCCTATGGAACACTATGCTTGTCTATCTCTCCTAATCTCCTTTTTCATATTGAATCTTGTACTACACCTAATGAAGTGTGGACTACCTTAGAAAATCTCTTTGGTAAGCAAGATACTATGAGAGGTTTCAAACTAGAGAATGAACTAATTGGTTTGAATCCAACTGATTTTACAAGCATCCAAGATTCTTCACAAAGCTAAAATAACTTAGATTGCAGCTCAAACAATGTGGAATTGAGGAGGACACTCAATTGATTCTTTCAATCCTTGCCAAGCTTGGTCCTGACTATTCAATTTTTGTTTCTACCTTTTATGCTACTATGGATGCACTTGGGAAAGCTTTCACAATGCCTTCACTTGATGAGTTTACTGCATCACTCAAAAGGGAGGAAGCTAAGTCAGTACACATGGGCACATTGAAGTCACCTATACCTCAAGCACTTCTTGCTAATCAAAGTTCTAAGGATCAAAAGGCTTCCACTAGCAAAGGCAAGAAACAGAAAAATAAGAATCTCAAGAACAATGAGCAAGCAAAGGAATCAACCAAATCACCTAAGTCCTCATCCTCTCCTAAGGAGGAATCATCTAAGAAGGAGAGCACAAAGTGCACATTTTGGAAGAAACTAGGACATGATGAGCATAAGTGTTATGAGAAGCAAATTTATGAGTTGACTCACATTATTCAAAAGCACAATATCCAAATGCCATCATCATCACCTAATACATCCTCTTCTTCGACGTCATCATCATCTACACAGACAGGGACAACAGGCATTGCAATGGGACAATCAAAGGAAAAGGACAGGCACTCTTTGCTTCAACAAGTCTACAGTCAGAGAGATGGCTTCTTGATTCAGGAGCTTCTCATCATATGGCATCTTCACAAGGGATGTTCTCTTCATTTGAGTCATGTACTTCGACACCTATTTTGATGGGTAACAATACATACATGCATGCAACTGGTAAAGGAACTATTGATGTTGGAGAGAATACATTCAACCATGTGTTGTGTGTACCATCCTTAATATCCAATCTCCTTTCCATCTACCAGATTACTCATTGTGGTGCAAGGAAGACAGTTGAGTTCACTCCTGATTTAGTAATCATACGGGACTTGGAGAGCAGAAATATCATTGCTGTTGGGATGGCTAATCATGCATCTCACCTATATACTTTCTCCCATTTTGTTTCTTCTGATGATGTAGATCCATTGATTGACATTCACACTCATGCATCAAGTGTGAATCATGTTTCTGAGGAGAAGTTTGGTCACTTGAACCTTGGTGTTCTTTCATCGACTTTGGTTCATGAGACTAGTCCTGAGCTTCCATCACCTCATTCTCCTGCTTCTTCAGAGATTGACATCAACATGGTTTCATCTACTTTAGTTGAGCAGGACCATTCCAGTCTTTCAGACATAGCTTTGTGGGATACTTTCTTGGCAAGTATATCAGACTTGTTTTGTGAGTCTCATATTGCAGATTTGGAGGACACACTTTAGGGGATATCTCTCCTCTTTGATGACAGTTATAGCACAACTATTATCCCATCTACTTCATCTTTGGAGGTTGTTCTTCATCAGTCTACACAGGATTTTGGATTGGACACACATCATTGCATTGTGGCATTCCTTGATTCTGACATGTGGCCATTTGAGCAGTTTTCAGAGACATCATTCATGAGGCTTTTTCCCTCATCCCTTGAGATGGAGTTTCTTCGACACCAGCCTTTAGACTTGTTTCTTCCTAAGGGGAGAAATGTTGTTTGCAGGTACATGACACTTTCCAATGTTCTTCCTCAGGCATTCACCATCGACACAGGAGCTACTTCATTGTGGGGGGGACCTATAGTCTCACACTTGCTCTCCTATAGGGGAGTATTTTATTGTACATATGTGATAGAAGTTGTCCTTGGGGGGTCATGTTGAGTCCTCCTACTATCACTTCTTTCACTTTCATGTTTCATACATTCTCACTTTTGGAGAGGAGTTTTTTCCCATGAGGTTTTCTCCTTTTCTCCACTTGAGATTTATTTGTGCATGGGTACCTAACATGGCCTAGTAGATGGGACCCATCCATCATTTCATCTTGCTTTAGTCAGCTACTCCCTAAGTTGCACTTAAGGGGGCGTGTTGGTGTGAATAGGGTTATCACCTAACTGGTTTACCCAAGTCTGGATAATTCATCTTATTTAACTATTTACTAGTTAAATAATATTCACACATCACACATTAATCACACATGTTAAGTTGACTTAGTGAGTCTACTAGATGTCTAGTTGTGTGTTGAGTTGTTGATAGTTGGAGTGAGTTGTCTTATCCTCCACATGTGCAATTAGCTATCATCCTCTAATTGGCACATGTTGTAGGAATATCTCCACTTTCCACTCCACCTTTCTAGCTCTCACCTTGCCTTTATAAGCAAGGCATATCATGTACATTGTAACAACAACAATAACAATCTTTTGCATTCATTGATAGAATAGCATTATTCTTTCATTTGATCTCTCATGTGCTTTCATGAAGTCCTAGATCCTGGGTGGCTCCAATCATAGCCAACTCTAACACACCCACCCGCCCCAACATTTTGGCACTATTGGTTCAATCCCATGATGTGAAAAAGAAAAAATATGGCTCTTGACAACTTTACAACACTATCCAATGAGGCATTTTTGCAGAATGCATTCATTGTCAGCATGTTCAAATAGTTTAGAGTTAACATAAACTAAGATAGGCTATTGTAGATAGACCCAACATTCTCCTATAGGTTCTAATGAGACATTTCTAGGTACCACAGATTTTGAGAATCACTGTGTCAAAGTTTTACAACTTTGTACTCTTAGGGCTCTTAAGAGACTCTCTCTCAGTCTAATGTAGCCTGAAAGAATCAAGAGATGTAGGGAATGAAACAAGCCCTCCACTAGCATTCATACACCCACCTAGCATGCTGATGCTATCAGTTCACTCCCATAAGGTGCAAAAGAAAAATTATGGCTATTTGTACATTTACATTGCTCTCAAATGAAACATTTTAAAAGAATGCATTCATTGTCGACACAGTCAAATGGTTTGGAGTTGAGAGAAACTAAGATAGGATATTGTAGATGAACCTAATATCCCCTATAGGTGCAAATGAAACATTCCTAGGTTACATAGATTTTGAGAATTATTATGTCAAAGTTTGATAACTTTTTTCTCTTAAGGCTCTTAAGAGACTCTCTCGGTCTAATGTAGCCTAGAAGGATCAAGAGACTTGGGGAACAAAATGAGGCCTCCACTAGCATTCACCTACCCATCTCGATGTGTCAAGACATTTTCACTTCAGTTCGTTAAAGTGCAAAACGTAAAATTTCATTCCTAGCACCTTTTCACTAGATAAAATTAAATCCACCTGTTGTGTCTTGCACACACACCCCATAGTTTCTTAGGAAAATGGGGATCCCCCTCTTTTTCTTTGCATTAAATTTTTCTTGTCTCTAACCCATCTTAATTTTCAACTTGCCTTGTGAGCTTCAAGTCCTGATTGATCAACTTCATTTAAGTATGGAGTTCATGATTGTTTGACATAATTTTGGATACACATGGATGTTCTTGAGGTCCTAGTTTCATGAGTGTAAGGTCTTCAATATTTTGAAGGTTCTACAATGATAATGCTAGCATTTTTGGTTAAAATAACTTCACAGCATGAGTGGAGTATGAGGACCTAGGGTTTGGTTACCCTGGTAACTAACCAAACCCTAGAAAGAAGGTTTATCTTGATGTTATAGTTTTGGTACTGCTATTATAATAGTGCCATGGAGTCTATTTTACCTCTTTTTCCATGAGGATTGTCCATGCCCAAGGGATTACTGTTGTAGCAATCTTAGGAGTAGCCTTGACTCTTTATTTTACTCCTTTTTTATGTGTTACAAAGTGCCATAGGACCATTACTAAGTTTGCCTCTCAAGATACTTGTCTTTGTAGGGTTTTAAGAGCCTTATTTCATATGCATTCGCTTGGATTGACATGGTTTCATGACAAGTTTAATGGCTCTCTCTATGTTTGTAGGTTAGGTGATGTGTCTTCAAGATTTCAACAAGTTACATGAGGGTTTAATGGAGGATTGTTGACATGACAACCATAACAAGGGTTGTTATTAGTCAAGATATTGTCATGATGAGGTCATCCAAATGGTGCCATACCAATAGTAAGATTTCATAGGAAGAAGAAAATGTTTTCATGGTAGTGAAAATAGTAGATGAAGAGGTATTTTGTTTCCTTATATAGTCATGTAGAAGTCAAGAAGGGACTATCACAGTCCAAAATAATCAAATACTACCCCAAGCCATTAGGAAAATCATATAGGAAGGTCTTCCAAGTTGTCAAATTCCTAAGTGAGGACTATATGACCATGGTACAACATTTCTAAAGGTCCTAAAATCCTTACAGAAAATACATACACAGTGAGAGGGATTATTATAGTCCAAGATGGTTAAAGAGTGCCATTGACTTTATTAGGACAACCATACCTAGGACTGTCATAATAGTCATTAAACTAATCTTGGTCATCTAGGGTATTGAAAGGTATGTAGTCCATCTAAGTAATCTTCATCATCTAGTAATAAAGGACAATCAAGAAAACTATTGTTCACTAAAAATATCCAAAATAGTCCTAAAATTGTCCAACTTGTTGCCATGAAGATTGCATGCTATAAGACCTTGTCCATACCCATTAGAGACCTAAAAGATCATGAGAAACATGCTAGAATCCTTCATGCAAGATTATCAACCTTGAAACCATAAAAAATGCATTGACAATAGCTTAGAAACATTGTTGGAAACACTTTGGAAACATGTTGCAACTTATTGGAAACATGCAAATGGTTAAACTAAAATTGGCTTGATTGAACAGTCAAATACACATCCTAAGAAGGATAAATTATTTGGTGTTTCCTTTGGCACACTTGATTTCATGAAAAATGACAAAAAAAATACATGGAAAAAAGTGACTAAAATTCCATTTTTTTTTTTAATTTTTGGATATGAATGCTTATTATACTTATGATAAATGACTATAAATGATGATTTTATGAAGGTTTTGATACTGGGATTCTCTTGTGTAGGCGAAAATAGGTGAAATGAAGGCATGAAGGTCTGAAACAAGGTAGAAACATAATGAATTTGGAGACTCTTTGATTGAACCAATTGTTGTACCTGCACATAGATGGATGGAAATGGTTAATGATAATAGAAAAAGGTGTTGAGACTAAAATTAGATGAAAACATTGAGCTTTTACCTAAATTTTGAGCCTCATATGTTGTTGCTACACCATTTTAGAGGTCTTGGTTGGTTAGATCAACAAGAGGAAACCATGGAAAGGCCTTGAAAATGTTTGAGTGATGGAAGAAATGAAAGATATGATACAGATTAATGGTTGTACTAGTGGCTTCTAACTCAAGATCAACCTTGTTACAACATCATATTGCTATTAATTCTTAGGTGTCTTAAGAGACCATCTCAATCCAATGTAGCCTAGATGGATCAGGATGCTTGGCCACTAAAAATACACCTCCACTATCATTCACCCACCCACCCAACCAAACATGCTAGCACTATTGGTTTGATTCCATGAGGTGTGGAATGTAAAATTTCACTCCTAGCACCTTTTCACTAGATGAAACCAAAGCATTTTGAATCATTGTGTTCCTCACCACCACAATCAAATGAATTTGAGTTAGCAAAAATTGAGGTGGATATTTGTAGGTGGACTGACATCCACCTATACATGCAAATGAGACATTCTTAGGTGTCATAATTTGAGAGAATTGTTGGTCTAGAGTTTGGCACCTTTTTAGTCTTAAGGCTCTTAAGAAATCATCTCAGTCTAATGTAGCTCAAAAGGATCAATATGCTTGACCACCAAAAAGAGACCTCCACTAGCATTAACCCTCCTATCCAATGTGTTGGCACTATTGGTTCAGTCCCAAGAGGTGTGGAATTAAAAAATTCACTCCTATCACCCTTTCACTAATTGAAACTAAATCATTTTACAACATTTTGTTTGTTGCCACCATGGGCAAACAAATTTAAGTTACCAAAAATTGAGGTAGGTATTTGTATTTAGACCTGACATCCACCTATACATACAAATGAGACATTCCTAAGCACCACAGTTTCAAAGAATAGTCAGTCCAAAGATTGGCACCTTTTTGGTCTTAAGGCTCTTAAGAGACCTTCTTGGTCCAATGTAGGTTGGAAGGATCATAATTCTTGGCCACCAAAAAGATGCTAGGAATTTACTAGGTTGATCAAGACAATTCCTACATAACCCAATGAGAAATAATGATGCATACAAGGTTATAGATTTGCCGTAATTCAAAGATCAAATAAATGAGCCACAAGCGAAAAAATGATATAGCCTGGAAAAACCCTCAAGAGGGAAAAACCCAGCCTCCAAAAGTATCCACATTCAGTGTATTATTTAGTAATGAAATGTTACAATACACTTCCAGAGTCTCATGAATACTCCTGAAACATCAAGCTCCTCTAATACATCATCCATGTGTCCAAGCATGTAACCACACATCACATGCCATGCTTCACAAATGCACTCACAAGATAAGCTCAATACAATGACAGCCCACTCGACTAACCAACCCCAACTATTAACCATGTGCTTTTGTTTATAGAATAAATATCACACAAATACAAAATCTAGTATACGGAAAACCATGTGTCCCAAAATCATGGGAACATAAAACCATTGACCTCTCATTTAATCTTGCAACTAAGTTTCACTTTATGCTCCAATTAGTAAAATTATTATTCTATGTCTCCGACACATAAAATAACTAACCAAATGTTAAATAAAACTTTTACAAGTGGCTCCCAATAAATATTTAATGTGGCTAAACACACCAAATAAGATGCACCACAAATGAATATTTATTTTACATAATTAAATAATTAATTTTTATGCAAGGTGTACAACACACTTTTCCCAATATTCTCCCACTTGTTGTATGCATTGCATAAGGGTCAATCAATAAAATACATCAGGTGTGTGCATGAAGATGGGGGGCCAAAAAGTGACCACCCCACTTTTTAGTGCTAGGAAACCATAACACGATCGTGTTTTCGACTACTAAATAAAGTGAAAAAACATAGTCCCATAGCCTCACTTTT
This sequence comes from Cunninghamia lanceolata, assembly GCA_027924645.1. Taxonomy (NCBI): domain Eukaryota; kingdom Viridiplantae; phylum Streptophyta; class Pinopsida; order Cupressales; family Cupressaceae; genus Cunninghamia; species Cunninghamia lanceolata. The sequence continues at coordinate 7,214,431 of BSBN01000272.1, read as the reverse complement.
TCACTCTGATTTTCCTATTGCATCCAAAATGCAACTAGGGATTTAATGCAAGTGCATGCTGAAAGATTTGAAGGAGAAGACCATTGAACACAATGTCACGTCACCAATCCCACTATGGATGAGGAAAACAAAGTTGGGAAACTCAAGAAGGTAGGGTTTTATCAATTTTCTTCATTTCAAAACAAAATGAAGTTACTTTTTATTGTTTTAATTGAATTTTTCTTTTCAATTTTTTTAGTTAATGAATCATTGCATTTAACCCCAATCCAGATGTTGAAATTCCTACTGAAGAGCAACCTCAAAACCCTCAAAATCTGCCTTCATGTCCTCACCCGCCACATGACACCCAACAAAATTATTTAAGCCAAATCGAAGAAAACAAAAACAACTTCAATCCTTACTTGAGACATTGAAAAATCTAAATACAAGCAACAATCACAGGAGAACCCTTTCCTGATGTAGGAGCATCTGGGTTCACTGGCAATCCTATATCACCAAAAATATATTTTATTTTCTAAGTTGGTTTTTGGTTTATGTTTTCTTTGTAGAGTTAGTTTTGTGTTTCAAGAGTCTAAAATTCTAATTTTTTGGCCAAGTTAAGAGTGGTATCATGTAGAAGAGACAATTGGGTATCTCAAGTTCCAATTTGGTGAAATTTGGCTAAAAATTGGCTAAGTTAGAGCCAGTCAGAGAATTTCTCAATTCACAAACTATTCAGTTCACCAATCCTCTAGTTTGTTGATAGACCAGTTCGCCAATGGGAACTTTCATCGAAAAACCTTCAAGACAAGTTCGCATTCTCCAAATTTCCCCAAGGGAAGCCTTTGGTCGACAAAGTTTTGAGTTCGCCGATCCAGTAGTTTGCCAATTGTATGGATTGCTGATTGAACCTCTGAAAAGCATTTGGAATTGTTTTCTTTATTATCAGAAAAATTTGAAGTTTGAGAACTCCATTGGCAAAACCACTAGTTTGCAAGCCCTTAGGTTCACCACTAAGTAATTTCACAGATAAGAAGAAAAGTATGAGTCTCAGCTAGTTCGCGATTTTCAAAAGTTGCCGATACATCGAGAAAGAGTTAATGGAAGATAAACTTTGCTGATAGAAGGAGTTGATAGCTTATAACTTGGTATCAGCAAATCTTTTCACTTGCAAACTAGTTTGTGGTTTCAGAAAATTGTTGATATGCCAACAAGGGTTCAGGAAAGGCAAGTTTTTCCAATAAAGGGGATGGACAACTAAAGGCTTTATATCAGAAAACCTTTTAGGTTGTGAAATACTTAATTTGCTGATAAAGCATGTGTTTGCACAACTTAAGTTTGCGAAGGGCCATCTTTATCGACAAAGTGTATCAAGGAATGTCTAAGTTCCTAAACTTGAAAAGTTGTCGATAAAGGAACTTGATGGATTAGGAGCATTGTATTGGCAAACTCCCTAGTTTACAAGACAAATAATTTTTTGATAAGCTTGTATCGGTGAAATATTATGTTGGTGAAGTTTCACTTTTGCTGACAATGTTCCTATATGGTGTTTCAAGGAACCGAGGAAGACATAAATGGTTCATGAAGAGAAATTGCCTATAGACTCATAAATAAAAGATTTTAACAAGCATTTATTATAATAATCAAACAGTATCATCATTAATCTATTGGGAAAATTTGAAAAGTTAACTAGTTATTTGAATACTTGTCTACTCAGTTCCATAACTTAGTAAATCCATAATGGTTTAAATTCCACGTAGGAAGAATAAAAAGGTGATTGTCATTCTTGTTTAGGGGGTGGTTTCGCTCAATGCAGAGGGTGTTAGTATTTGTTCCTTGTAGAACAAAGGTGGGGAAATAGTAGATTGGGGAAAATCTCTATATTCATTGGAAAGCATTTTGGTGTTGTAAGCACATAATCAATTGAATATTGCAATGTAATGCTCAATGTTGAAGCTTTGAAAGGCCAATGAATTTATGAATGCTAATGTTATGAATTTGTGCTTTTGTTATGTATTATTGGTTGCATGACTAGGTTATTTGATAAAACCCCCTAGTCTTAACTGCCCCATGACCACTTCACTAGAGTCAATTATTTCTCATATTAACTCAATTACAAAGCAAATCACTGGTTGTAAGGACTAAAGGGAGGAGTGTCAAAAATTCTACGCTGATAAATTAGCATACAAACAAATCAAAGATAAGAAAATTTTGAAAGGTATCTATGTGCACTTTTCATCTATCCTAAAACAAAACAACAATTACATGAGAGTTACAAATGATTCCCAATTCATTGGTGTGTGCATGAAAAATTATCTCAAAACTTTTAGGATAGATGGTAAATGGTTTTTGATGACCTCCCTTGTAATAATAATGAGGTTCCCCAATATTTTTTGAGCAAACTCTATTGTTAGTTTGTCCTCAATGACATCCTAAACTACTTTGACATTTAGTTCTAGGGTAGAGACGGTGGATTCGCATAGGATAGAGAGGGTGTACATCATGCCCAGGACTGTTCACTGAGACCCATTATGAAGCCACAACATGTCTCACTCCCTTTGACTTTGAAGGAGACTGCTGCTTGGTGGAGACACTGCAATCCTAAGTTCCCTCACCAAGACTTTAGCACAACATGGTGGTGATCTTTCACAAGTTGGAGAGGGTCAGAGTAGTATATGTCATCAGTCCCCCATCTTTGTGGGTCATGTGGGGAATTGTGTGATGTTGGGACCCAGGACACTACCCAGGATGTAGACATTCCAGAGCATTAGGACAATGCGATGCAGGGGCAGCAACAGGTGATGGCCATATCCATATTGGATGATATTATTCTCATCGATGACTTCTTTCACCATATGTTTGGTATTGACTCCCAAGTAATTTTTTAAAAGGTTCTGCAATTTAATATATTTGTATTTGAAATCTCTAATTATTTACATGAGTAGATATTATAAGTCAAAATTAATCTATGTGATTATCTGCACTATGAAATTCTAGGGTCAAAGTATTCATCCTGCGTTCGTTAGTCATCCAATGCAGGGATATGAGAGGAGGTCCAGTCAACATGTATGTAATTTATCACAAGATCATAAACATAGTACATGTAAACTTTTTTTCATATATAAATGGTAATCTTATTTAGTTACAATTTTACGATGAACAAGTGGATGTTGGAGCATCATCATTAGGATGATTTCCTTAGTCCCTAGGCAGATCCACTTTCACTGAGGTAAATTTTACCATTTATAATCATTATGCATTTAAATAATTTTAAGTATCTATTTTTTTTCAAATAACCTTGAACTCAATTTTTAGATGTTGAATATGCAGACTCCTCATCTTCTTTAGTTAGCGGAGGTGGGCATTTTTGCAGCTATTTTGTCTGCAAATCCTTTGACCAAGGTATGAGTGAGTAACATGTAAATGTCATTTTATATTTCTTTTTATCTCACATCATTTAATGTACATAAATGATATTCATGTTTACTCAATTTTTCTTCTTCATGCTTCTCACAAGAGGTCACAACTCCACCTCATCTAGTGACAGATGAAGAGAGACAAAAAATGATTAAGAGGGATCACCAGATAGTAGCAAGTGATCAATTGCATATGTCATGTTATATATTTTGAATATTTTCTATATTAATATGGATATTGTTTGATTGTATTAATAGATGGAACTTCAAAAATCTCTATCGAGGAGGTCTAGTTGATGGGCAATAGAGGATGAGTCATTGACTAGATCACCATCTTCATAGCCTAGCAAGGGCTATCAATTATTTGATAATAGTCCATAGGAGATTTGATTTTGGGACATTTTGTTACATATGCCTATTTGGATTTGTAAACATGCTTTTGTATGTTATCGATGTATATTGTTGTATATGTTTGTATAGATTTATTTGCACATGCCTATATGGCTTGATATAAACACTATATGCTATTTTTATGACATTATGTAAATATGAGATTATAAATATTTTCATGACAATATATTTTATGACATTATATATATTTTCATGACATTATATATATGTTGGCAACATCTTTGCAAAATACATTTTGTGCATATCTTGCAATCATTGCATTCCATGAGACCACATTTCTTTGAGGCATCATGTAAAATAGTTCACACACCTTGTATATGCTTTCACACTTTGCATACATGTCTACAAGGGTAGTTGTAAATAGAACATGTGACAAAATTCCTATATCCTTTATGCTTTGATGGTTGTCCACACCCTGTTTCGAAGATCCCATTTTGGCATAGGCAAAGAGGATGTTGGATAAGGTTGTGGAATTTGTCTTAACACCAACCAATTGCATTTGCTTGAAAGTTTTTTTGAAGCCTTATCAAAAAATCTATTTTGTGCATATCTTTCAATCATTGCATTCCATGAGATAACATTTCTTTGAGGCATCATGTCAAACAGTTCACATGCATTGTCTATGCTTCCACACAAGTTGCATACATGTCTACAAGGGTAGTTGCAAATACAACATCTAAAAAAATTCATATATCCTTTATTCTTTGATGGTTGTCCATATCTTGTTCCAAAGATCCTAATTTGGCATAGGTAGGGAGGATGCTTGCAAAGGTTATGGAATTTGGTTTTACACATGCTAATTGCATTTGCTTGAAAGTTTATAAAGCCTTTTCAAAAATCCATTTTGTGCATATCTTGCAATCATTGCATTCCATGAGATGGCATCTCTTTGAGGTGTCATGCCAAACTGTTCACATGCCTTGTCTATGCTTCCACACTATTCATACATGTCTACAGGGGCAGCTACAAATACAACATATGACAAAATTCCTATATCCTTTATGCTTTGATGGTTGTTCATACCATGTTCCAAAGATCCCATTTTGGTATAGGCAAGTAGGATGCTGGATAAGGTTGTGGAATTTGGATTTACACCCACTAATTGCATTTGCTTGAAAGTTTCTTTGAAGCCTTATCAAAAAATCCATTTTGTACATATCTTGCAATCATTGCATTCCATGAGACAACATTTCTTTGAGGCATCATGTCAAATAGTTCATGTGCATTTTCTATGCTTCCACACAAGTTTCATACATGTCTACAAGGGCAATTGTAAATACAACATCTAACAAAATTCCTATATCCTTTATTCTTTGATGGCTATCCATACCTTGTTCCAAAGACCCTAATTTACAATAGGCAGGGAAGATGCTTGCAAAGGTTATGGAATTTGGTTTTACATGGCCAATTATATTTTCTTGAAATTTTCTAAAGCCTTTTCAAAAAATCCATTTTGTGTATATCTTGCAATCATTGCATTCCATGAGATGGCATCTCTTTGAGGTGTCATGCCAAACTATTCACATGCCTTGTCTATGCTTACACACTTTAAATACATGTCTACAAAGGTAGTTGCAAATAAAACATTTGACAAATTCCTATATCATTTATGCTTTGATGGTTGTCCATACCCTGTTCTGAAGATCCCATTTTGGCATAGGCAAGGAGGATGTTAGATAAGATTATGGAATTTGGATTTACACCCACCAATTACATTTGCTTGAAAGTTTTTTTGAATCCTTATTGAAAAATCCATTTTGTGCATATGTTGCAATCATTGTATTCCATGACACAACATTTCCCCCATTTCCCCATGTTTATGTTAGCATGTGTTGGAGTTAGAACATTCCTTCATTTGTGATGTGCATAATATGCTATAATTGTACATGCTTACAACAAGTGATTCATGTAGACACCCAAAATTGACCTAATTAGCATTAACATTCAAATATTGCATTAGATACCATCTGCATCTGTCTAACACACTTAAGCAATATCCATATTAGCTATTTCTTTTATTAATTAAATAAATTTATATTTATTTAATTAATTCATTAGCTATTTCCTCTAAGCTATAATTAAACAATCTTTAATTATTTAATTATTTTCATTCTATATATTTTAATTAAATAAATCTTATTTATTTAATTAAAATTCCATTCACAAACCCACTTCCCAATTAATTAAATAAATTTTATTTATTTAATTAATTTCTCTTATCATTTATCATTACAAGTCGACATGTGTGCATCTTTCATTTAAAAAGATAAGTGGTACTACATCTTTTATTTAATATCTTTCACATGTAGTACTTTTTATGTACACAGGCACACATAAGCCTTATCTTCCCTTCACTTGTCATCTACACATTCACCTATGATTATCTTTTAATCTTAGCCATTTACATAGCCACCAAATCTCCACCATTGATTGATTTTGGTTAAGTTCTATATAAACACCCTCTCATTCCATACTACATCTATCCAACATTCCTATAGCATCTACATTATCATCTTGAGTATATTGAGCACTTTAGCATCCATCTAGCATTTTATCATTATCATCCATCCATCATGGCAGCTTTGATCTTCATAATTGTTCATTGTTGAAAAAGCAATCCACATCATAAACAAGGAATCATACAATCTAGGTAATATTGTTCTTGAATTACATGCTTTTGATTTCATTTGGATTAGATTCTTTGATGATGGTAGGGTTAGGTTTTCATGGCTATGCTTGATCTTATTAACCTAATTTTTACCTATCACATTTTGGCATGCCCGGTGGGACCCACCTCCTTGATTAACTTTGCTATTTGAAGTTTTTTTTGTGAAGATCAGATTTTCCAAGCACTTACGGCAAGTTCCAGTAGCTTCTGAGTGAAAACCAGTCGCTACCTGAACAAGCGCATTGCTTTTAAGCTGAAACTAGCCGCTTACAACATCTTCCAGATCACTTCTAAGTGAACAGTAGTCGCTTGGTGTCTTTTTTGCATTGCTTACAAGCTAAAAGTGGTCGCTTATGCCTTTATTTGAATCTCTTTTAACCTAATAGTGATCACTTTTAGCTATCTAGATCACTTTCTGCAAAACTAGGGTTTTTGTTATATTCTATTTTTTTTCGCAAATCTAAGTCGCTTATGACCCATAATCAGTCACCTGTTGCTTTTTTGCATCACTTATGACCTTTAGCATTTTACATCTGGCATTACTAGCATCTCTTCTGATCTATAACATTTCGCTTGAGGTAGAATATAGTTCGCTTTTGATCAACAGTTGATCACCTCTGGTAACTGTGTTGTTTTCAGTGTTTATCATTTGCAGTTTGGTTTTCTTGGCTACTAATTGGGTATTTGTGTAGCATCTTATTGATTGTCCAAGAAAAGGAGGTTATCAAACTACTAACATATCTGTTGCAGCTCCGATCGGTCCAAGACTTGTGGTTTTTCACTAATTTAGGAACATTTGGGCTTGGTGCTTAAAAAGAATCATTGCTTGCTTCGTGCTTGATTTATCATTCTTGATTGTTTGCATGTGCTTGATTGTAACCAAAATTTAATAGAAAAAGTATCCTCTCCCCTTGCCTATCAAATGGATCTTGGGTGTATGAGAACTTGTTATTATCTTTAGAGGGCATGCCTTCCCAGTGTGAGAAGGGGTACGACCCAAGCAGTAACGGGCTAAAGCCAAGTCCTTCTGAACTGCTATATAAGAAAAGTGTTTATGTCGAAAGCCACAAACAATGGGTGTTGTTGTGCTATACCGATAGCCAACCTCCCCCAAATCCCTCTAAGGTGTAACCTTGAAGGCTAGGAGACTCCATAATGGAGAGTAGCGTTGCCGCACGTATAGCCACCCGAATGGATGCCCTCATTAGCAACTTTGTGTAGTAGCCAAAAACTTTCTATTTGTTGATGCAAAAGGTGGGACCTTTGAAGCCACCCCAATTCACATGGTTCTTAGAAGAGATAGCAGGGACAATCCTAAGGTTTGGTGGGGGGACAAGCCTTGGGAAACCTAGATCTTGGTATGCGTGAGAAGTGTGTGCCGTGGAGAGGAGCTAGTGCTACTAAGATCCTGAAGTTATCCGCTTTAAATAAGCACGGCCAGGGGACTCAACAAATACAGTCCTTTCCTAGCCTACGTTGTACAAGTTTTTGATTGTTGTGAGTGTGAGTGACTGAAATTATTGTTTTCTTGTCAAAAACACAATTCAAACATATTTCCTGATAGACACAGTCGCCTTTGAACTTTAATTGCCCGCATACAAACAATCAGATCACTTTTAACCAATAGCCAATCTAAACTAAATTGCCTTTGAACAATAGTTGCTCGCCTCTGGTCTAAACTACATTGCCTTTAACCAACAGTAAATCACTTCTGAGTTAATATTGATTGCCTGTAGTAAATTGGCTCACCTCTGGTTAATACTGTAGCCTGTTACCCAAACCAAAACTAGATCACATTTAAGCTATTACCAGTCACTTTTAGCCTTTTCTGAGTCGCATCTGAGCTATTACCGATCACCTGTAGTGAATTACCAGCAAATCTTAGTGACTTAGCCAAATCAGCTACATTTCCATCTTGTTTAGCTTCAACATTAGCTTTCAGACCTATCTCTGATCATTTGTAGATACCTGGACTTTGTCTCCTACTTTGAGCTTACCAACCAATTGGACTTTGTGAACTTTTCATCTTTTTGAGATCCCAAACCAGCAAACCAATCATCAATCAATCCACCCAATCAATTAGCAAAACATCATCTTTTAGCTTTAGCCTTAGCAACATTAGCAAAACAACTTTAGCAAACAACTTTTCCCTTGAGTGTGTGAGCTATTCTCTAGGGAAGTTCAACCAACAACTAACAACCAAGCAACCCCACAACAACAAAGCAACCAGCAGACTAGCACAACAACTAGCAACCAAACAATCAGCAAACCATCATCTTTTTGGGTCTCAAAACCTTAACAAGCTAAAGTTTAATTTCCAACATCAACAATCATGCCTCAAACTAAGAGCCAATATAGAGCTGAAATGGACGCAAAACTGCGAGTTGAGATGGAAGCCACAATGCAACAATCACGATCAACACCCCTTAGAGATGCAACTCAATTTACAACTGGCATGCCTTGTCACATGTTTGTGCCCCATGGGTACACCATTAGAGAGTGATCTCATCAAGTGCAATCACACCCCTTTATAGTGACTTACGAAGAGCATTCCCAAGAGGATTTATCTGACTATCAAGACACACATGTATGGGACCAAGTTGAGAAGCTTGTTTTATCTGATCCTAATTGCTACTTCTTGCAACTTGCCTGCATGGGACCCAAACTACCAAGAGACTTTGACATATTTGCTATTTGAGAACATGATCCAAGCACTCCCGCTGTTGTTGCAAAGGGACCATCCACTATAGTCACACCATCCCATACCATATTACAAACTCCATCTTCCAACCCATCTCTTTCATTGCCTATTGTTACTTCATTTGACCCACCATGCTTAGAGTACACCTTAGAACCTTTGACAACTCCAACCAATGTACTCCCTTTCCTTTTGCAAAATCTGAACATCCCACCTTTCCATGTTTCCCAACATACTCCTCCTACCATGACCGTATCGGTGCCTCAAGTAACACAAGTTGTCGATGTTGCCCAGGTAAAAACTCCTCAAACATCACAAGCTATCCCCATATCCCATATTCTGCAAGCTTCCCAAGCTATCCAAACAACACCAATTGTCCACGCTTCACAACCATCGCAATTCGCTACCCCCATTGCATCACATATGGACACCACATCCCATATTCCTACCGCTACTAATATGGTCTCCACTATCTCCCTGAATCCATCCAATACATCATACAATCCAAATGTTAGTCTCATTGACATGAGTGACCCGCCTATTGTCTCACAATCTAATCCTAATACTACAATCTCTTATGTTGATCAGCTTACATCAATTCTGCCATCTTATAATCCTTCACAAACCATCAATCCATCTTACACTACCCAAGGATTACCCATCGTGACCCAACATATGACATATACCAATCCCCATGTTGTCCAAAATACAAACCTAAATGTCCATCCTTCTTCCGCATCCACCAATCCTTCCATCACTTACCATATCACAAATCCAACTCTAAATTCACAACCATTGACCAACGCCAATCCATCTTCCACTTCCCATGTGATGCAAAACCTTGGTGCTAATTCATCGCAATATACCCAACCACCACTTGTGTCTCAAGGACAGCAATCCTCAAACACATATGTGTTGCATACTAATCCTTTGACATACATTGTGAGTATGCAACCTCAACAAACAATCATGGCTTCATATATTCCACAACAACAACCTCAATATACATCATACCACACTTCACCTCCCAACCAACCACCCCCTTTGTAACAATAGCAATTATCTCCAGTGGATGTCCAACAAATGATTAACCAAGTGGTAGGACAAAGCAAGAAGACATTTTCCTTAGAAAATATATGCGCTTATCCGTTTGACAAGTCACTTCATATGACACCTTTTTTGCCACACTTTGAAATTCCATAGTTTGACAAATACAAAGGAAAAGGAAATCTAGAAGACCATCTTAGAGCATTCTTTGTGGCATGTCTCGATGTTTCTCAAGATGATACATATCTTCTGAGACTATTTCCCCAAAGCTTAGCGGGACAAGCTCTTGAATGGTTCTCTCACTTACCTCCGAGTATAAGGTCTTTTGCGGAGTTAGCAAATAAATTTTGATCACACTTTGATTTTAACATTGAACATGAAGTGAACATGAATGACCTTATCAACAACAAACAATGCAATGGTGAAGCTTTCTCTTCGTTTACTCAATGATGGCGTAATATGGCTAGCAAACTATCATGGGAAATACCTGAAAAACAACAGCTTGACATCTTTGTTCAAAATCTTCATCCTGAGCTGTCATTCCAACTACAATTGCAAAGTGCTAGCACCTTTGATAAACTTGTTTCCAAAGGAACAATCATTGAATGCGCTTTAATTGCTAAAGGCACTATCAAGATTTTTCGTGATAATAAAGACTATCCTCAAAATTCCAATGATAAGTCTCACTTTTGGAACAAGAATTAGAATGCGGTCAATGATGGTGTTGTAGACACAAAGAACATACAAACAATGAAAGATCCTATCAACATTCAAGTTGCTTCTACAACAACTCAACCTTTTCAACGAACTCGACAACGACAAACTTCAAATCCTTGCTGACAATTCACACCATTAGTAGAACCTATGGAAGTTGTCTTTCGAAAGCTTCTCCAAGAGGGTGATATCATGTTACCGGATGCACCACCCAACTGTAAACCACTCTTCAAGGCTCCTTGGTACAAAGAAAATGAGTATTGCGATTACCATAGAGTTAAGGGACACAAAACAAATGGTTGTATGTGCCTAAACCATGTTATCTAAGATTGCATCGATCAAGGTTTATTTAAAATCACACCTCCAACATCAAAACCTACACAGCAACTGACATTGAATTATGATCTAGATGCTTTCAAGAATCCACTTCCATCTCATGACAAACCAAGTAACCCTCATGCTGGGAATGCCATTCAGTACAACTATGAATCATCCACTATTGGCCCCATTGACCATGCTCAAATTTCTACCATTACCATCCCAGGCAAAGCACCTGACTGTGTTGTAACTACTCAAAGAGGTCATGTTACTATTTAAGGAGCACATGTCCATCCTCCTCGACTGTCCCCTAGCTATAGTATCCTTGATCACCTTGGCAAAACACCTGCACACATTTCCATTCTTGAGTTGCTTCGCATATCCCCTGCCCACAAAGCTATCCTTGACAAAGCTTTACAAGAATCTTCGATGCCCAATGATATCGATACCATGCAATTCCAATCTATGGTCGCTAGCATTGCAGCCCCTTATCATCTAACCTTTTTCGACAAAGATCTTTAGCCCTCCATTCATCCTTCATAGAATGAAGCCCTCCACATAGAAGTGTTTGTCAAACAACACCGTATCAAATGAATCTTAGTGGATGGTGGAGTTGGTCTTAATATATGTTCCTTGAAATTAATAAAATAATTGGGATATTCTGAGATAGATGTTGATACTTCCAAGGTCATTACTATCAAAGCATATGATGATGTCGAGAGAGATACCGAAGGGATCATTCACTTGCCTATCCAAGTTGGACTGGTCACTACTGAAACCTGTTGTCAAGTCCTTGATATTGAGCTTCCTTATAACATCATCCTTCGCTGTCCATGGATCCATGCCCTCAAAGCAGTTCCTTCTATATACCATGAATGTCTTAAATTTCTACATAATGGTGTTGAGATTACTATCCATGCTGATCCCAATCCATTTGAATTTTTTCGTGCCTTTCAAGCTAACTACTAGAGTCTGAACTACATTCCTATCAACACTGAAGCATACCCATCTTCATCATATGTAGATCCATCCATCCTACTCAAGCCATCATCTAGCAAAGCCACTTCCAATTTTTGTATCAAGTACACCGAACATGGCCCAGGTGAGTACACATTGCAAGAATCTTTTTGTGTGGGAACTCTTCCCTTGTCTCCCAAATCTCATGGAAAACCTTCTACATCCAAGCCATCTTCATCCGCAGTTGTCATAAAAGCCCCACCCATAGTATTCATTAAAGGTGGATTCCTGGATGATGAAGACATAGATGATATCAACTCTTGGATATCCTTTGATGAGAACGACTAAGTCCAACTTGAAGTGGAGAGATATAACAATGGGTTCCACATCATAAAGAACATGGGCTACAAAGGACATGGTGGATTGGGATCATAGGAATAAGGACCTATTGAACCCATTGTTGTGTCTAAGAAGTTTAATAAGCAAGGCCTTGTCTATCAGCCAGAGGTACCGTGCTCCAAAGACATTAAGTGTATTTCCGATATGGACACTAGACCTTCCTCAATAGGAGAGACTTCTAGTTTGGATACTATCAATGACTCCTCCCTTCATATTACTGACCTTTTTCAAGAAACCTCCATCTTCATGATTTACACAACCTTCTCTAGCCATAACCATTCGTTCGTTACCCTTTCACTCGTATATCCTGACCGCGTCAATTGGGACCAATAGGGGGCACCAATATTGGATACATTTGAGAATGATGAAGCTATTGCAGAATTTGTGGGCTTACGACAAGGCATTCCATTGGGTGATCACAAAGCAGGTTTCATGATGGATCTACCTAAACTAGCATATTTTGGCGGAAGTATCAAATCCTTCAGTTGTAAAAGTGAAATAAATAAAATTAAACAAAATAGGTTTCTAGGTGAAAATTAAAAGGTGCCTCTTGACCTTGAAAAAGTAAAAATAAAGGATGTATCTGAAGGTGAAAACCTCTATGAGGCGCCTGAGGATGGGGGATTTGATCTTCCTGTCGCCACCGACTATCATGAGAAATAAATAGTGATAGTTCAATAATCACAAGACATGAACTTGGGTACAGAGCAAAATCCAAAGATCACTTTTTTGGCAGCATCACTATCAGAGCAAGAAAGAAGAGACTTCATAGCATTTTTCATAAAAAGAGCTATAAATTTTGTATGGACTTACGTTGACATGCCGGGTCTAGATCCATCACTTGTAGTACATCCTTTAGCAGTATCTCCTAATGCAAAACTTGTCAAACAAAAATTGCGCAAAATGCATCCACAAGTAGCTCTATTGGTTAAGGCAGAGATTCAGAAGCTGCTAGAAGCAAAGTTCATAAAGCCTATTGATTATCCAAAATGGGTTTCAAACTTGGTACCTGTAGAAAAACCTGATGGACGAGTTCGTTTTTGCACAGATTTCAGAGATCTTAATAAAGCATGTCCTAAAGATTACTTTCCACTACCAAGCATAGACAATATTGTAGATCTCACAGCTGGACATGAAATGCTATCTTTGATGGATGGATTTTTAGGATATAACCAAATCAGAATAGCAGAGGAAGATCAAGATAAAACATCATTCATTTGTCCATGGGGCACATACTATTGGGTTGTAATGCCTTTTGGTCTCAAGAACGCTGGAGTTACCTATCAACGAGCCATGACAGTTATTTTCCATGACCTTTTCCACACTATCATGGAAGACTATGTTGATGATATCCTTGGGAAATCCAAGACAAGAGAAGGACATCTACAGGTATTAGCACAAATCTTTGATCGACTAGAGAAATATCAAGTTAGACTGAACCCAAATAAATGTGTATTTGGCGTAACATCTGGAAAATGGTTGGGATACATTGTGTCTCGATGAGGGATAGAAGTGGACCCATCCAAATTAAAAGCTATCATGGAAATGCCTCCACCAGCAAATCTCAAGTAGCTTCATAGTCTGCAAGGAAGGTTATAGTCCATCCACAAATTTATCTCACAACTAGTAGACAAATGTCATCCTTTCCAACATCTTCTTCACAAGGGTGAACTTTTTAAGTGGGATGAAAAGTGTCAATAGGCCTTCGACAAAATAAAGGAATATTTGGCAACACCTCCTGTGTTAGTACCTCATGTACTTGATCGCCCATTATTGCTCTACATATCTTCAACAACGGCAACATTGGGTGCCCTTCTAGCTCAGCATGATGATTCAGGGAAAGAACAAGTCATCTACTACATCAACAGAACTCTTGTGGGATATGAACATAATTATTCATCTATGGAAAAAGCATGTTTAGCATTAGTGTTTGCTTCCCAAAAGTTGCAATGTTATATGTTGAACCAAACAACAAAGCTCATATCTAATGTTGATCCACTCAAATATCTTCTCTCCAAAGCAATCCTCACAGGAAGATTAGCAAAATGGGTTATGATCTTAAGTGAATTTGACATACAATATGTGGATTGAAAATCCATAAAAGGACAAGTTATCGTTGATCAGTTAGCTGCAACAACCATCATAGATGTTCATCCAATACATCTAGAATTTCCTGATGAAGGATTGTTCAATTTAACTTCACCAACATTGTGCTAACTATATTTTGATGGATCTTACACACAAAATGGATCAAGAGTAGGGATATTGTTTGTTACCCCTCAAGGAGATTGTATCCCCAAATCATACCGAATTACATTTCCATGTACCAATAACATAGAAGAATATGAAGCTTTAATCATAGGATTATGCATGGCAGTACAATGGACTATCAAACAACTACAAGTCTTTGGTGAATCTCAACTGGTTATCAAACAAGTCTTAGATGAATAGCAAACAAAAGATGAGAAGCTTCTTCCATACAAGGTAATGGTTGATGATTTTAAAAAGTACTTTGAAAATATCACCTTTGAATAAATTCCAAGGCTACAAAACAGAGCAGCCAATGCCATGGCTATGATCGGATCTCTTCTAGACATGCCATCCAATACACACAAATCTGAGTTTCTGGTTGAACAGCTTTTGATTCCAACATTTGAAGTACCGCGGTCTGAGCTTATATGTGAAATTGTTGGTCCCAATTCACCGTGGTACGAGGACTTATACGAGTATCTCTGCAATCAAACCTTTCCATTCCAACTATCTAACACCCAATGAAAAACCTTTATCCATCGAGCCTCTTGTTACACTATCTTAGGAGACATCCTTTATCACCGAAGTCTTGATGGTATCCTTCTTAGATGTCTTGATTTTGAGGAAGTAAAAGTGGCCTTACGTGATGTACATGAAGGTGTATGCAGTTCACATTCCATTGGCCCTGGTCTTGTTAAGAAACTTCTACGAGCTAGATACTATTGGCCAACTATGGAAAAAGATGCATAGTACTTTACAAAGAGATGTCTACAATGTCAGAAACATGGCAATTTAATACATGCACCAACACATGAACTTCAGCCTATCACTACTCCATGGCCCTTCTCACAGTGGGGACTTGATCTCATAGGTAAAATCCATCCTACTTCGTCCAATGGTCATAAGTTCATTATCATCGCCATTGAATATTTCACAAAGTGGGTGGAAGCCATCCCAGTGACTTATATTACTAGCAAGCAAATATCCAAGTTCATCCTACACTATATCGTTTGTCGTTATGGAGTTCCTCAAGCTATTGTGACTGATAATGGTCATCCCTTCAAGAATCAAGAGGTTAGAGATCTTTGCAACAAGTTCCATATCCAACATAGATTCTCTACACCTTATTATCCTCAAAGTAATGGCCAAGTTGAGGCTTCTAACAAAACAATCATCAAGATCCTCAAAAGGACAGTCAATGAGGCTGGTCGTGATTGGCATTTACAACTCCATCCTACATTATGGGCATATAGAACAAGTATTAGAATTCCCACTGGAGCTATTGAGTACATGTGTCTCAGATTTATAGGCATCAACAAGAGTTGATCTAAGTCTCAGTGATCGACAAGTATCTCAACGATCACATTTTTCACAATGGATTGTTCCTTGCATTAGCGAGATGGTGTGTTGTGTTACTCTGATGGTTGGACATCGACATTACAATCATTGTCGGCATGGTTTGCAAATGTCGCTCTGACAGTTTAGGTTACTCTGATGGGAGTTGGCATCGGCATGAGTCATTCTGATGAAGATCAATGTATCAATGTGAGAACCACTATCGGCCCAGCTTTGAGAAGTCACTCTGATAGTTTTGAGTCTTTTCAATGAAGGCTTGGATCGGCAAGACTATAACTATCGGTGCAGTTTTGAAATGTCTCTCCAATGGTCTTACTCACCCCGATGAAGCTTTACTATCGGCAGGACATGGGACTTCACTATGAATCTCTTCAATGGACCTCGTTACTCTGATGGAGGATGTTCGGCAGGATTCTCCATGATAGGGTGGACAAATGGTCATGTCGGCAACAAAATTGCATGACATTTGTATTTCCTATGGTCATATATATAAGCTAGAAACGCGATCGTCGACTGGTGCATGTGGGACTATTGAGGTCTCACGAATCTGAATAGTTGTAGAAATAGTTATGAGTTGGGGTGCTAGGAATGGTTTGATAGTGGTGACATGGTCTCCTTGACATGGCAGAAGGACAAAAAAGCCAACGATGTATTGGCAATGCATATCACAAATATTGTCAATTAAACGGTTGCCTTTTGTAACTGTCTAGTCCATTATGGTAGTCGAACCGAATGTTCTCTTTTGTAATGTGATATATTAAAATGTATTGTAACAGAGGGCTAGGGTGTATAGAGAGGGAGACAGAGAGAGTTTGAGCTATTCTATTCGATTGGTTATTAGAGACAAGAAGAGTAGTCTCGACACTCATGCATGGACATGTAGTTCTGAATGTTGGATGAGTGTGATACCTGGAACTGGGCAAGACAGATAGAGAAGAGGAGTGACTGTCGGATTGTCTCTAGATGGAATAAGATGTTAATCTCATGTAAAGGCTATGAGCCTGTAATTGTATTGTAACTGTTTGGTTGCTGAATAATACAATGGTTATGTGTTTTGGAGTGTGGGGTTTTTTACCCGTAAGGGTTTTCCCCATGTAAATCTATGTTTTGGTTCTGTCTTTCATGTTTAATAATTCTACTGTTGAAACTGGTTAATGTTGCTTTTACTTTCCTCTAAGGGTTAATGTTTGAAATGAACTATGTTTGATTCCACTTTGTGGCATAGTTGTGAGTGTTTTTGAGGCAATCTAATGAAATTTAAAGTTATCGAAGACACCACTATTCTTAGATGTTCATTCTAAGTTGCACTCATTTCCTTACAACTAGTATCATAGCTTTCTGTTGGGATTTATTTGTTCCTAGTATTTTTGGTTTTGGGTATTTCTTCTGTAAAGATTTCTTAGCTTGGAAAGCTTGAGGAAATTAGAAGGAATCGACTGATGTTTGATCCTTGTTTGAGTGGAAGCCTTGTAGTTGATCTTGTCTTCATGTTACAGTAGGCACTTGAAGGATGGTGAAAATGGAGAAACTGGAGCTGGTCATATTGAAATGATTTGGTCTGAGGCTCCTACTTGACAGTGAAATAATCGTGATGCATGGGGTGTGATTCTTTGCCTTGTGGTTGTGTTGCAACAAAGCTTTCATATTGGGTGTCTGTGTGAGAGGCTCCATGATGATATGGAGAAGCTTGGGTTGTTTCTCATCTATGGAGAAATGTGCTTATGATGGGTGTTTTTTCCTGTTATTGGAAGGCATAACTTTATGTTACCTCGATTGCATGTAGGCTATGGAGTTGATCATTGGATGGTCTGAGAGATTCTATAATAGCATGTCTCCCTCGGATGCATGTGCATGTTGGTGGTTGTGGAATTGGCCTACAAGTGGGCATGAAGTTCCTAAACTATTATTTCCTTTAATGGATGCTTTGTACTTGCATATCTCAGAATCATGTTCCTTGGTTTTGAGGGGTTTCATAGTTTTTCCTAAAATCTATGGTTATGCATATTCATGATGATCCATTTTTCTAGTTTAACTGTTATGGTGTTTCTTGATTCATATTCTTGATCTTCCAGATGTGAAGTGGGTATGGATGTGCATGGGTGTTTTTCAAACATAGTGGTTTTGCAGGTTTTACATGATCAAGAGAAAAACTTGTGGTTTTGTGAAGCTGCAGTTAAGCTATTTCTAGACCCTGGCTTTTGGGGTGTTGCTGGATGATATAGTTGCAGTTTTGCATACTTCGTGCATGATGTGAGGAGGTGAAATGCTTTCTCTGCATGGGAGTGCTGGTATGTGATATGTCACTTAGCATTTTTGTGGTAATGCTTCTGGTTTTCTTGACTATGGTGCTCAGGTTGTGGACATGTTTGGCAAATCAGATTTGTATGCAATCTGGTGTTTGAGTCATGTTGTCTACATGATTTTTTTTTAATTCCTTGAGATCTCAGGTTTGCAGTTTCTAGTGCAATAGTGGGTTTTCATGTTTCAGTATATTGGATCTATGAGTTATGTAGTTTTTTAGGTGTGTATAGCCTATTGATTGTAGTGGGATAACTCAAAAGTGGATGGTCTATATCAACAAGATTGATTATGTGATTATGTAAACTTGTTAGCTGGCCTTATCTGTGGTCACTTGTGCATTGGTGTGCCTGCTTCGGAATGAGAGGATGGATGTTGTAAAGTACCTGAATAGTCAGTTAAGGGGACTTGTAGCATGTGTATCATGATGTCATGAATAGATTGGATACACAGGTTTGTGTAAGCTATTGACAGTGATAGTGTATTTCCTTGGTTTGGAGATCTTGGTGCCACTTGGTTTTATTGTCACATGGACATGTTACTGTGTGTACCTGGAGGATTTTTAGATTAGGAGATGTTTGGTCATGATGCCTGAAAAGATCGGTTGCCATGGTTCAGTGGGAGCTTTAGCATTGACTGTGTGTTTATCACTTTGTGGTGAATGATCTTCTTTAGTGTTGCAAGTCTTACTAGGAGGAGCTCTTAGATCCTGTTGCTGCAGAATGGTTCTTTCGCATTTGCAGGGGCACTATTTGAGGATGTGTAACATCTTGGAGCCATGGAGGATTCATGAAATCCTTGGCTGAGGTGTTGGTGGTGCTTGACAGGTGATGTTGGTTTAGAGTTTGGTTTGTTTCATGTCATGGTATTTTCTTGATTTATGCATTTGAGTTTTGGCATGATACATTTCTCTTGAGACCATGGTTATGTTCACCTAGAGCATGGAATCTCCTAAGGGGGGATGGTAAGATCATGATGTCATGATAAGCTCCTGATTCAAATGATTGGAGCTTTGACAAAGGTCTGGTGATTCTCTGTGTGTTGGGTGCATTGATCTTTTGCTTGATTACTTCATGTTGGTGTAGTGATGTATTTGGAGTTTAGCATGAAATGATTATTTGCAGATGCTCATAGGTACACGGAGAATAAGGTGAGACTGTAATTCTCTTAAGATAAGAGAAGTGTTGTTGATGATTACTCTTGATGAATATTTTAGCAGAAAGTTTGAGGAGCCTACACCTTGGTTGGACATGAGTTCAACAGAGACCTATGAGGAGATTGCTCTTGGAAGAGTCATGATGGCTTGTATATCTTGGAGGAGCATTCTTATCCCTACTCATGGTCTACTCGGCAGTTTATTACTTGAGAGGAATTGCCCATTATTTCTCTCAGGTGTTTTATGCTTTCTTTCATAGACATGGATCTTGAACTGCTCATAGATGGTTCTGGAGGATTCATTGTGAGAGATGGATAGCATGATTAATCTCCTTATGCATTTTAATTTAAGATATCATTCATTAATGAGGATTGTTAGGAGATGGTTTGATGGGTTGATTTCCTAAAATGGGAAATGGATTAGTTTGATCTTCTTTGGTTTGAGAGGCTTACATCCATGTTAGTTGCATGATTACATGTGTTGAAGTTGATCTCTTGAGATTGAATGTTTGTTTGGGTGTTGTTATATTGTTCTCTTTGGGGTTTTGAAGAGGAGATCATACTTGACACAGTTGGCACTTAGAGGTGTATGTAGAAGGATTTTCTATAGGTATATGATGTGCAGTGTTTCTCTCTTTGTTTTGGTTATCTTCCTGGATGTTTTGTTTCACACTACATTGGTTTGATGTTTTATTGGAGCTGATTGTGATCACTAGCTTGTGGTCATGTGGTTTCACTTATGTCCTTGGGTGATGACATGGAGGTTCTGTTATCTCTTTCCTTTGTTGGATGTGGAGAATTTGGGAGAGTTTTGGATTGGTGGGGAGAATTGTTGCAGGATATTTGTTTACAGGTTTTGCATATCATTGTGGTTGATTCCTTGGTACTAAATGATGGTGTTATTACACCTACCATATGGTGCTATTGGTAGACTTTGTATGCCATGATATTTTTCAGATCTGTATTACCCATGCAGTGGGAGTTCTTGGATGTGTTTGGTCTTCTTCGACTGGTTGACACATGGAGCATGTATTTGCAGTTGATGGGTGTATATGTAGGTGGCATGAGTCTGCTGAAATGAATACCTTCAAGGTATGAGTGATTGGATGGATTAGCACTTGTTGTGTGTGCTATTTTCAGTCAAGTGGGTTTTTTGTTCAGTTGGATGGAAGCAGTCAGTTTTCTGATTGTTGTTCTAGCTGATGTTCTATCTTGTTTCTAGAGATTGACTTCATAGTTGTGTTCTAGTTTTGGGCTTTGAAGTTGATGTTGTGATGCTTCTATATAGCTTGTGAGCACAGTGGAGTGGAGGCAGTGTCTAAGCTGATACAGTGACTTCGAGCATTGATGGAATCTTGTAAATCCTTCGTCAAGTGGGAGAATGTTGAGTACATGTGTCTCAGATTTATAGGCATCAGTAAGAGTTGATCTGAGTCTCAACGATCGACAAGTATCTCAATGATCACATTGTTCACAGTGGATTGTTCCTTGCATTGGCGAGATGGTGTGTTGTGTTACTCCGATGGTTGGACATCGGCATAACAATCATTGTCGGCATGGTTTGCAAATGTCACTCTGACAGTTTGGGTTACTCCGATGGGAGTTGGCATTAGCATGAGTCATTCCGATGAAGATCAATGTATCAGTGTGAGAACCACTATCGACTTAGCTTTGAGAAGTCACTCCGATAGTTTTGAGTCTTTCCGATGAAGGCTTGGATTGGCAAGACTATAACTATCAGTGCAGTTTTGAAATATCTCTCCAACGGTCTTAGTCACCCTGATGAAGCTTTACTATCGGCAGGGCATGGGACTTCACTATGAATCTCTTCGATGGACCTCGTTACTCCGATGGAGGATGTTCAGTAGGATTCTCCATGATAGGGTGGACAAATGGTCATGTTGGCAACAAAATTGCATGACATTTGTATATCCTGTGGTCATATATATAAACCAAAAACGCGATCGTCGACTGGTGCATGTGGGACTATTGAGGTCTCACAAATCTAAACAGTTGTAGAAACAGTTATGAGCTAGGGTGCTGGGAATGGTTTGATAGTGGTGACGTGGTCTCCTTGACATGGCAGAAGGACATAAAAGCCAACAATATATTGGCAATGCATATCACAAATATTGTCAATTGAATGGTTACCTTTTGTAACTATTTGGTCCGTTATGGTAGTCGAACCAAATGTTCTCTTCTGTAATGTGATATATTAAAATGCATTGTAACAGAGGGCTAGGGTGTATAGAGAGGGAGACAGAGAGAGTTCAAGTTGTTCTATTCAGTTGGTTATTAGAGACAAGAAGAGTAGTCTTGACACTCATGCATGGACATGTAGTTCTAAATGCTAGATGAGTGTGATACCTGGAACTAGGCAAGACAGATAGAGAAGAGGAGTGACTGTTGGATTGTCTCTAGATGGAACAAGATAGTAATCTCCTGTAAAGGCTATGAGCCTGTAATTGTATTGTAACTATTTGGTTGCTAAATAATACAATGGTTCTATGTTTTGGAGTGTGGGGTTTTTTACCCATAAGGGTTTTCCCCACGTAAATCTGTGTTTTGGTTCTGTCTTTCATGTTTAATAATTCTACTATTGAAACTGGTTAATGTTTCTTGTACTTTCCTCTAAGGGTTAATGTTCGAAATGAACTATGTCTGATTCCACTTTGTGGCATAGTTGTGAGTGTTTTTGAGGCAATCTAATGAAATTTAAAGTTACCGAAGACACCACTATTCTTAGTTGTTCATTCTAAGTTGCACTCATTTCCTTACAGGAGCTACACCTTATGCTCTTGTATATGGCACTAAAGCTATCCTACCTATTGAGGTCGAGATCCCCTCACTGCGAGTATCTCTACAGCATACCATCTCAGAGGAAGAATATCGAGTATCCAGACTCCATGATCTTGAGCTACTAGATGAACGACATCTTACAACACTCAACCATCTCCAAGTCTATCAAAACTGTCTATGCCTCAGCTACAACAAAAAAATTAGAGAACACAGATTTCAAGTTGGAGATCTTGTCCTTAGATAAAATCAAAAGAATCAGTAACATCGTGAGAAATAGGGCAAGTTTGAACCAAATTGGCTTGGTCCTTTTGTCATCATGGCCGTCTACGGATCAGGTGCAAACACTCTCTCAACACTTGAAGGTATTCCCTTAGATGAACCAGTCAACAATATCCATCTCAAAAAGTTCTATCCGTGAATCTCAAGAAAAAAAAAACATCCAATAGTGAAAACCACTTTGTGGTGCTTTGGATAACAAAAAAATAAATAGTACAAGATAAATAATTCATCCTCTAGTGAAAACCTGGTAAACAGGTGCCTTGGATAAGTACCATAGTGAAAACCTAGTAAACAGGTGCTATGTGTAGAGACTAGCTCCCATCATCTACTTAGTTTGTTTGATCACAACTCTTCATAGCATATTTCACCTTCTTACCTACCTAATCCATATCATAATCCACATTTCACCCTGTACAAACATTTTTGCTCATTATCCCTTATCCATCCATAATAAAAGTCTTTCCATCCTCACCTCTATCATGCTAGCTATCATATTTTAGACATTGTTGGGATAACTATATCATTTGGCACCTTAGCATCTTGTTTTGCATGTGCACAACCATCATGACTTCTCCATAATAACACCTCATCCCATACTGGGGGCACTTGTTAAGCCTTATTTGGAAGTGGATATCTATAGCTCTAGCTCATAACACAACGACCACCTAAGCTCATAACATAGCAAACTTTTAACTTCAAACACAACAAATAATCCAACTTCAAACATGGTAAACAATTTGCAACTAGGATTCACTTCTTCACAATCGCTCCAAACTCAAAAACATCAAAATTCAAAAAAAATCAAAACATCACAAAATCCAAGCAATAAAGTTGATCCTTTGTCATCAACCATCAACACAATAAGTAAGAAC
Source organism: Cunninghamia lanceolata (assembly GCA_027924645.1). Classification (NCBI taxonomy): domain Eukaryota; kingdom Viridiplantae; phylum Streptophyta; class Pinopsida; order Cupressales; family Cupressaceae; genus Cunninghamia; species Cunninghamia lanceolata. The sequence goes on along the minus strand of BSBN01000272.1, from coordinate 7,190,815 downwards.
TACATCTCCAGCTCTATCGTTCAAAGCCTTGATCTCATGGATATAGGATATGTAGGCAATTTGAGATGCGAAGGAAGCAATTTGATTCAGGCAAAGATGATAGCCCCTCTTTCATCATCCATCTTTCATCTTTCTTCTAATCATCCTCCAATCTTTCATCTCCCTTTCTTCTATCTTTCATCACTTACATCATCAATAAACCCAGAACTAAATATTCATCATGTCTCATCACTATCGTAAATGTGCTTTGATCCCATGGATATAGGGTATGTAGGTAGTCTAGAATACAAAGGAAGTATCCAGTACTCAAGCACAGATGATCCACCCCATCTTCATTTTCTTTCATCTTCCATCTTTTTCTCTTTGATCAGCTCAAGAAAGAACTAGACTATGTGTATCAGTGAAAGCCCAAGCACTTTAACCAATCAGTGATAAACTAGAAGTTATTTGTTCGCATGCCTTAAGCCAACATTTGCTATAGTATTTTATCAACTTTCAACCTTCAACGGGATGCAACTTTCCTCTCAACAAGGCGCCAGCTTAAACCCATCTAAGAGCACCTAAATTTGGCAAGAGAACGTGATGATAGTATCTTTTCTTTTATCCTTTGAGTTATCTTTTGTTCCTTTCCTAAGCCTAATCAAGACTGCCTTGATCTATCTATATCTTGGTATGTTACGATGCAGTATGAAATGGGGCATGGTCATATTGCTTTCGTATGCCATGTCCGTGGGATGATCTTATTCTCTTCCTATGCATATTGGTATCTTGTACTTGTTGGGATTAGCATCTTACATATCAATATGTCTTACATCTGAGAATCTAAATAGTCTCTTATGCATTTGAGACTATTCTATGCTAAGACTAGCTCCATACATATAACTAGCAAGGTGTCACTATGTGTAGTGGAGATAAGCTCAAACCATTGATTGTAGCGTCAAAGTCCATCTCAGAACACTAGCTGCTATTCATATCTTGTGTATGTTGGTTCAACATCTTGACCTCATACGTTCAGACAAGATTGTAGTATGCTAGCTTTGCATTGGATATCTTGACACCTTGGTCTTCTATACCCTGGTGCATAACATCCACATGCTATATCAAACATAAGGATTGCATTTCTTTTTATTCTTGAGTAATTACTTTCCAAAGCTGCCCACCACACCATCTATCTATTCCAGCATACGTCTATATAGTCCTCAACCAAGATCAATCTTCCCTCCATCATCCTTTTTCCACATCTCTTATCCTGCAAAACAAGTGTGTTAGTCCATATCATATCATTACCATCTACATATTTACATTTTCATTACCATAAGATTCGCATAAACATCTATATAAACCATGAAAATACAAAAATAAATGCATAACATTATACCATAAATGCATCCATACTCATTACATCATCACATAGAATCAAAGCCATCATATATATATACATAAATGTGTCAATATACAAGTGTCTACATATACAAGTTGAGCCATAAAAAATGTATGATACAATCAGCTCTAGGCCTCATCGTGATACACCATAATATACACAAACAAGGTAGCCCTAGTGACTACTGGCAGCTCCCTCTCCCTGACTGCCACCACTAGGTCATTTACCTAGTCCCCTATCTCTCTATGGCCCCATCACTGATGCTACAGATTGAGACCCACCTATCCTCCGTGAACCCGAAGCTCCTGATCTACTCCTGAAGCTAAGCTGCCTCTACTCTGCTGGCACAACCCCATAGTATAAGCCTCTATAATACTTAGCCTCACCCTATACTCTCCTCAGCTCTCCTTGTATCTGTGTCAACTGAGTGGCCAAATACATGGTAGCTCCATCTATACCCAATGTAGCCACTACTCTATCCCACTCACTAGTCATCCCCTGTAACTATTGCACAACTGTATCCCTCTCTATCCACAGACCATCTCTCTCAGCCCTCATCACCTACATTTGCTAAATGGCAGTGTCTCGCTCCACCCTCATCATCTGCAAATTCTACCTAGCTGTATCTCTCTCCCTGTCACTCTGGAAAGTGCACCATCATCCTACTCATCACCAACCTGTGCTCTAGCCTGCAGCTGTGCCTAGTATGTTTGAGCCTATGCTCTAGCATGCCATAACCCTATCACCGCCTGATGCCTATCTAACTCCACTCTCCTCAACCTCAACTGAGCCCGCTGTCTCCATCTTCTCTCCTCCCTAATCCTTCTCTACAATTGTTGAATCCCAATATCATCACCTCCTAATATATGAGCCTGAGGCTATGCAAGTATTTGAGGCTGCCCTTGCGCCTGTCCCTGAACCTGTATCCCTAGAGCTACCGACACAATAGCTTGTGTTGGTGGAGCCCATCGTCATCTCCTCCTGACTGGTCTCTCCATCCCTATCTCCCCTATCTCTCCAACCCGCATCAGCCGCGTCGGTCTCGCTGTCACCCAGTATGCATCATAATCTGGTAGCGTACCTGGATCTACAGGACCTTGTCCCCACTGCCATACCACTGGTTATAGCCCCTCTCTCTCCGCCAAAGCTGTGTCAACCACTACCTCTGGCCCCCAATCAAAAACCTCCTATTGTATCCTCCCAAAAATGGCAACCTGAACTATCTCAAAACCCTCTTGGGAAAATAGTGCTCTATAATATATATCCCGCATCTAAAAATGTATCTTGCCTGCCTAGCATAGACAAGCTCTCTGTCCTCCTCATCCCATCTCTCACATCCTAGCCATGACCTCCATATAAACATGTCTACCTCATCCAATATCCTCTGCCGGTACACTAGTCTTCTGCATTGCCGATATGTCAAAGCTCTTCTATACATCCTCGCATAAGGCTCTCCTACTGCTCTAGCCACCCATCCATCTGGCCTCGTCACTGGAATATGCCCATATGCCCATACATGCAAAACTATGACTCCTGCAGACATACTAGCCCCAAACATATATGTGCAATCATGCAGGAAATGATAGAGTTGTCCTAGCACACACTCTGTCCATGCATATCTCATCCCATAGGAGAACATCCCCTCCATCACTGTCCCCCATCTGACTGGAAAACCTCTCACTCGTCTATCTCCAACTAGCCATCTTCTAATAGCCACAACCACTCACTACAGCCTATCACATAACTCATCCATCCTCACCATCAGAATCTCTAAGCCCTCCACTCCAATGTCCGGTGTCCCGAACAATCATCTGAACGCAGCTGTACCCATATCAGGATCATAATCTACTCAGTCCCTATCAATAGGAACACACAAAATCTAGAATACATCCTCTAGTGTGATCGTGGCCTCTCCTGTCAGCAACAAGAAAGAACTATGCTTGCTCCTCCATCACCCCACCATCACTGTCATCAGTCCTCGATGTGCCTGCACCGGCTCCAATCTAGACACATGCTTTAACCCAAGGATCTCTAACACTAGTCGCTCCTCTGCATCCAGCAATCTCACCAACCACAAATCCTTAGGATGTGGCTCTCGTGATAACAAAGGTGGTAGTACATCCTGCATCATTTCACTCATCATATCAGTCTCTTGTGCTTCACACAACTAATACAAAATGGACTATTTACTACTCTCCTTGCTTCTATCTACTGCAAGTGACTCACTTTTCTATATGCGACCATCTGCTGATCCCAAGCGACCCATTTTACTACATGCACTAATTTCTAGCCTACATGTGACCTAGTTTTCCTATGCGACTGCTTATTGACTAAATGCGAGCTAAATGTCTATATGTGCATACTTTTTGTCCTTAAGCGATCTATTTTCTATAAGCGAGCATCTATTCTTCCTAGGCGAGCTAAACCTATATATGCGCCTACTTTTAGCCCATAAGAGACTTGCTTTTAACTATATGTGCATTCTGCCTATCTATTTGCCTAGCTAACTAGAAGCGACCTGCTTTTCCCATAAGCGACTAAGTCGCACCTATACGCGACCTCAACTACCCTAAGTGACCGCTTTTAGTCTACAAGCGACCTGCATGACCTATCCTAAACCCTAGTCACTTCTGGTGACGTGTGTGCATTTATGACACTTCTAGCCTATTAAAATCACACTTTTAGCAAAAGTTTTGATACATACCGATGTGCCTGCTCCCTCTGGTCATCCATGTGTCCTCACTTGCTCGGCAAGATGATCTCTACGTGGAATCACCATCTTAATAGCTCTCCAACTCTCGTTGCACAACACCTCTAAGGAGCTCTAGATCTCTCTAGCTTTCTGAACACAATTGAGCACAAAAGAGCCTATTTTCCCTTGAAGGACCTACTTATAGCCCCTATCCCTACCCTAATTCTTCTATACCAAAGCCTATTTTCTTTTACACCATCACAATTCATCCCTCCCAACCCCCATTTTCTTCATGTCAAGCTTGTTTTCTAGCCTTTCATCTTATCGCGAGTCCACCCAGCCCTTCTTAGTTAGCCTGGTTTACCTCTCGAGGGGGCATCACTTGCTAGTTACACTAGGGCATCACCTTGTTTATCAAGTGAATTATCGTATCTTCTTTGACACAATGCTCTAACAAACATTATATCAAAGAGGGGCAAAATGTAGACACCCAAAATTAACCTAATTAGCATTAACATTCAAATATTGCATTAGATACCATCTGCATCTATCTAACACACTTGAGAAATATCCATATTACCTATTTCTTCTATTAATTAAATAAATTTATATTTATTTAATTAATTCATTAGCTATTTCCTCTAAGCTATAATTAAACAATCTTTAATTATTTAATTATTTTCATTCTATATATTTTAATTAAATAAATCTTATTTATTTAATTAAAATTCCATTCACAAACCCACTTCCCAATTAATTAAATAAATTTTATTTATTTAATTAATTTCTCTTATCATTTATCATTACAAGCTGACATGTGTGCCTCTTTCATTTAAAAAAATAAGTGGTACTACATCTTTTATTTAATATCTTTCACATGTAGTACTTTTTATGTACACGGGCACACATAAGCCTTATCTTCCCTCCACTTGTCATCTACACATTCACCTATAATTATCTTTTAATCTTAGTCACTCACATAGCCACCAAATCTCCACCATTGATTGATTTTCGTTGAGTTCTATATAAACACCCTATCATTCCATACTACATCTATCCAGTATTCCTATAGCGTCTACACTATCATCCTGAGTATATTGAGCACTTTAGCATCCATCTAGCATTTCATCATTATCGTCCATCCATCATGGTAGCTTTGATCTTCATAATTGTTCTTTGTTGAAGAAGCAATCCACATCATAAACAAGGAATCATACAATCTAGGTGATATTGTTCTTGAAATACATGCTTTTGATTTCATTTGGATTAGATTCTTTGATGATGGTAGGGTTAGGTTTTCATGGCTATACTTGATCTTATTAACCTAATTTTTACCTATCACAATTCATGCTACAATGAAGCACAACATGATGAAATAAGAAGATGCATATTTATAACACTTAAGAATATGTAATGGTGTTTCTCATGTCATCAATACATGTTATATCCCTTACTTTCTCATGCAAATGGATAAACTATGTTTTCATCTTCACATACATGGCTTACAACATGTGACAATAAACCACTACAAATTGTATATGTGCTTAACAACAAGTATATGCATGTGATACAACACCCTAAAACACGCATTGACTTATGTGAGTGGTTCTTTTATTAGTGGTTGTGTTCATTTTGGACATAAAATAATGGTTATTTTTATACAAATTATTCATGGAACTTGTAATTTGCAATCTTGTTCTTTATGCCTATTCCTTTTGTAATTTGAAACAAAAGATGGAATTCCTACCCACATTCTATGCACCTACATTAGTGACCAATGTACTTTAACACATAGGGAGAGAGACATGGGGAGAACATCATTGATGAAAACCAAGGTCTTTGCTTATGAATAAGACATCTTGTTGTTGCTACAATCTTTGGACTGTCACAATTTTGCATGCTTTTGACAATGATAATGAGGGTTTTGGATGCTCAAAAAGGTTACTCTCCACTCATGACACCCTCATAGTATCCTCATAATATTTTCCTTGATGATCTATTGACTAACTCAATAGGATAACTTCATAAATTCATTAGAAAAAGGCAAGCCCATGACGTAATACTAAAGACAAGAACTCTAGCAACCATAGGTAACATCCCTACACACAAACATTAATCAAATATGCATAGAAGACCATGAAACCACAATGTAAGTCTAAAAAGATGAAATTGATCCATTTTGAAACTTCTACCATAGCTGCAACAGTTAAAACAATAGTAGATCCTTCCATTATTTCCAAAAAACATCATAAACCCTAGTTTGATAACCATTTCATGTGATTTTTGTAGCACATTCTTTAAGATGTGTTTTACCATTATGTTTTTCTACTTAAACACTATATACATGTAGTTACAAGATTATATTTTGTAATTTTAGATGATGTTATCTATCCCGTTATTACATTTTCCTTGTGCTAACATGATCATATATATTTTACATTTTTCTTGTGCTAACATTGATTAGAATGGGTTCATCGTCTTCAAGACTATTTGAACCTTTGATTAATTTCCTACAACACATTGGATCAAGTGAGAACACCATATCAACCTAAGGAGAGTAGAGGAAGCACCTAAAATTGGAGATTACAACATAGCTTTTAGTTTAGTTTCAACTACTAGAAAGGTGCTAGGACTAAATTTTTGCATTCAACATCTCTTGGGGCTAAACGGATGGCACCAACACACACAGTTGGGCAGGTAAATGCTAGGGGGGTTTTCTTTTCAGTGGTGAAACCTCCTGGTCATTCTTGGCTACATTGGATGAAGATAGTCTCTTAACAACCCTAAGACAAAAAAAGTGTCAAACTTTGGATTGGATGTTACGTCAAACTGTGACACCTAGGAACATATTATTTGCATGTATAGGTGGATGTTAGGTCCACCTAAAAATACTTACCTCTTTTTTTAAATCAATTTTGTTTGCCTATGGTGGCAAGGAACACATTATTCCAAAATGCTTCAGTTTCATGTAGTGGAAAGGTGCTAAGAGTGAAATTTTGCATTCCACACCTTGTGGTGCCCAATGGACTCTACCAACATGTTAGGGTGGGTGGGTAAATGCTATGGGAGGTCTCTTTTTGTGCTCCAAGTTCTCCAAACGTTTCGAGCTGCAGGCTACCAACAAAGTCACTTGAGATCCCTGAGAACAAAAAACTGTCAAACTTTAACAGAGTAGTTGTCAGTATTTATGGCACCTAGGAATGTTTTGTTTGGACCTACAAGTGTACATGGGGTCCATCCACAATAAACTCTCTTAGTTTTTGTCAACTCCAATCCATTTGACCATGCCAAAATTAAATGCATTCTTGCAAAATGCTTCAGTGGCATTCAACACAACCTTGCCAGGAGCCATATTTTTTGTTTTGCTCATTGTGGGGCCCAACGGACTATGCTAACATGTTGGGGTGGGAAGGTAAATGCTAGGGGAGGTCTCTTTTCATGTGCCAAGTGCCCTAGATGTTATGGGATGTAGGCTACCGACAAAGTCCATAAACGTGGCTTTGTTGGTAGCCTATAGCCCATAACGTCAGGGGCACTTGGTGCACAAAAAGATACCTCCCCTAGAGTTTACCTATCCATCCTAATGTGTTGGAATATTCCATTGGGCCCCACAACAAGAAGAACAAAAAAATGGCTCCTAGCAAGGTTGTACTGAATGCCACTGAAACATTTTGCAAGAATGCGCTTAATTTTGGCATGGTCAAATGGATTAGAGTTGAAAAAAATGAGAGCTTATTATGAATGGACCCAACATACACCTGTAGGTCCAAATAGAACATTCCTAGGTGCCACAAATTCTGAGAACCGCTTCATCAATGTTTGGCAATTTTTTGCTCTTAGGGATCTCAAATGACTTTGTCGGTAGCTTGCAACCTAGAACATCTGGGGCATTTGGTACATAAAAAGATACCTCCCCTAGCATTTATCCACCCACCCCAAATATTTTTGTACATTCTATTGGGCCCACAATGAGCATAATGAAAAATGACTCCTAGCAAGGTTGTGATGAATGCCACTAAAGCATTTTGCAAGAATGCGTTTAATTTTGGCATGGTTAAATGGATTGGAGTTGACAAAAACTAAGAAAGGTTATTGTGGAAATACCCTACATGCACCTATAAGTCCAAATGGAACATTCCCAAGTGCCATGAATTCTAAGAATAGCTCCATCAAAGTTTGGCAGTTTTTTGCGCTTAGGGATCTCAAGTGACTTTGTCGGTAGCCTGCATCTCAGAACGTCTAGGGCACTTGGTGCATTAAAAGAGACCTCCCCTAGCATTTATGTGCCCACTCTAACATGTTAGCATAGTCTATTGGGCCCTACGAGGTGTGGAATGCAAAATTTCACTCCTAGCACCTTTCCACTAGATGAAACTAGAGTATTTTGGAACAATGTGTTCCTTACCACCACAAGCAAATGAAATTGATTTAAAAAATTGAGGTAGGTATTTGTAGGTGGACTTGATATATACCTATACATGCAAAGAAGATGTTCCTAGGTGTCATAGTTTGATAGAACAACCGGTCCAAACTTTGACACCTTTTTGGTTTTAGGGCTCTTAAGAGACTGTCTCCGTCCAATGTAGCCAAGAATGACTAGGAGGATTCACCATTGAAAAGACACCTACCCTAGCATTTACTTACCCACCCAAACATGTTGTCATCATCCATTTGGCCCCAGGAGATGCCAAATGCAAAAATTCAATCCTAGCAACTTTCTAGTAGATGAAACTAAACTAAGTGTTGTACTTGGCTATTGATGAAAAAGTTTGATAGTTGGTTCTTCGGCATGACCCTACTATAAAGGTGTTCTCACTTGATCCAATGTGTTTTAGGGGATCAATTAAGGTTTTCCTTACCACTGTTATCAATTCTTAGCATCAAATGTGAAGAAACACATGATGGTTTGTAAGAGGGAATCCTTGTCATTAAAACTCATAGTAACATCATGGTATTATGGTCTTGATCTCATCATAGGATATGACAAAGCTAGTCTGAAATAAGATCCTTGTATGATTTCATGATTCAAAGATAAGTTTGATGTACAATTTACAACTTTGGTTTCCATGAAGAAAGCCATAATGTAACAAGATGAAACAATCTTTGAAGGAATCCCTATCACTATGATGCATAAAGGACCATGGCTACTCACAAGCCTGATAGAGGATATTTTTGCCAAGAATGCCACCATTGGTACTATGAAACCTTCAAACTCTCAGGGCCTGTAAGATAAATGAGAACAATCATCAAGTTGATTCCAAAGGATATAATGGCATGACCATTCAAGAAAATGAGACCCTTCAAGAAAACATAATGGCATGACCTTTCATGATGCAAGAGAATCCTAGGTTGCAGAACAATCTTGCATCAACCAAAAACATTTGCATTCTTCTTATTTTCTTTCATTTTCCAGTTCACTTTAGTTCAGTTCAGTCAGTAGCAGTTTCAACATTTTGTATCGCATTTTGCTGCATTTTCATTTTAGAGCTCATAGAATAGGACTTAACAACTAGACATCATCAGCTAAATCATATCCAAATTTTATGTCATTTGGACTTGTCTACTAAAAGTTATTGCTATCAGAAGATCACATATTTTCACATAACAGAGCATTCAGACATGCAACTAAAGGAGAAGGTTTCTAGAGCACTTTCATGACTTACAGAGTTAAATGGAACCTATCACATGGCACATAATGATTAGATAGACCTTCCTTGAGGTCTGTGCCAAATTTCATGCATTTGTGGAACATTACCAAATGTTTAAGGCTGATCTATTTGTTCTACATGTTGCACTCCTTCATTGGAGTTTGTAACCTTTCTTGGCCAATGTGGAGGATCTCTTGAGCTTGGAGATAATAAATATAGATCTCTAGGATGTATTAAGAAGTCATTTAGAATAATTCATAAGATAGGTAGTTTGATTATTTCCGGATAGGTGCTTCAATGCCATATCTTGCATATGTAATGTAATCTGGAATTTAGGCCAGTGAACCCTAGATTGTAAGCTGGCATATTGCCAGCATATGAACATTCTGAGTATATGATATATTGAGAATTTCAATCATTCATTGCATTTTATATTTGTGGTATTTCCATTGTGCTTACTCTTGTTGCATGACCTGGACAGTTCATTCTATGAACCCTTTGATCGTGATTGAACCAAGTGGTATTAAAGTGAAGTTTTGAATCATTTGGAAGTGAAGTTTAAATCCTTTGGGAGTGAAGTTGTGAAGGCATTTCATAGGATCTTGTGGTGAACCAATCGTTGAACTGAGGAAGTCTACCCATGTTTGTCAACAGATCACCAAGTGTGAGGTAGTTGATACCTTGTAGTCAGATCACCAAATTTGAGGTAGTTACACTTGATCCTAGGAAGAGATTCCACCAAGGAGAATACCTATTGTAGGCACTATGGCTAGAAGGATGGACGAAATGATAGAGATGATGAAAACAATGAAAGTTCGACTAGATGTTGTTGAAGAAGACAAAAGAAGAGGACTAACACCTTGACCTAATGTTGAAAGTGACGATGAATAATTTCAATCCATTGATCAAAATGAAGAAACCTAGAAGAAGAAGAAGAATCAGAGCAAGTGAAGATGTTGAGAGCTATTTCGAAGATTGGAAAAAGACCTAAAGTGGAAGTATCGAATTACATTGGAAATTTGAATTCAGAGGAATTGATTGGCTCGATAAATGGTTTGGAGGAATACTTTTAATATGAAGAAATTGAAAATCTGGAGAAGGTAATATTTGCAAAGAATAAGTTGAAGGACATGTTACTATTTGGTGAAAAGAAGTACAGTTAGATAGAAATAGAAGAGGAAAAAGAAAAGAACATAAAATGGGATAGAATGTTGACAAAGTTGAAAAATCAGTTTATACCTACTAACTATGAGTTGGAATTGTTGAAGAGATTGTAAAACTTGAAACAAAAGGAGAAATATGTGAAGGAGTATACTGAAGAATTTCATAACATGATCATAAGGACTAGACATAACGAAGCAAGCAAGGAGAAAGTAGTAAGATACATAAATGGACTGAGATTGAATATTCAAGAGGAAATCAGTTTAGTAAGGATGACAACAATAGAAGAAGCATATCAGTTTGCCCTAAAAGTTAAAGAAAAGTTGAATAAGAAGCATGAGCAGAGACAACTAAGGAACCACCACAAAGGAAAAGTTTGTGGTGCACTTCAGCACCTAAAACTTGAAATGAACAATCATACTGAATATCTGAACTCATCCTCCAAACATCAAAGCCAAAAAATAAACTACAATGAAATGCGGTGGATTTTGTCATCTCCTCCAGATTACCCTAATCAGCAACATGATAGTTCTTTGTTCTGTTGACTCCAGAGAACTTTTGAGGTATATCAAAACAACTAAAACTTGAATATAAGAGTATTCTCATTTATAACTGACCATCCTCCAAACCGTAGGACCTCATCTTCAAAAATAGAGAAATGTGGAGCATTTCTCTGACACCTCCTGACTGCAATCATTCTGAACCTCTGTCTTCACTCTACGAGCTCTAGAATCTTCTGCGGAAATGTCCAAGCTCTAAAATCAAGAACATACAAACTTCATACATGTCTTTGACTAACTTCCAAACCGCAAGGCCATACCTACAAATGCAAAGGAATGCAAAGCATTCTCCCAAACTGCTTCGGTACAAACTCTAGTACCTTGGACCTCCTAAATCTTTCTTTCAAGACTAAAGCAATGTCTTTCCTCAAGAAACAAGAAATACGATATTCACCACACTAGAGACATCATTCTCCATATCAAACACAACTCCTTCCAACAAAACAAGAATCTTCATGTTAGCACATTGTTCTGCTCACAACTCACTTTTGCATGAACTTCAGAAGATAGGGTACAACTATGTACAAATGATATTGATCCAATTAGTATACATAGTACATGACATTCATCATCTTACCCTTTACTTCACAACTTCTTTGATCCATCTCTTTATTACTCCTTTGTCTTCTTCTCTGATCACCTCAGCATATACTCATCACTTTGTTTCTCTGTCTCACAATATTATGCAACAATTTCCTTTAGTCATCACAATACTTTGGCATCTCATCAATTGATCATCACTTCCACTTCCAACCTTCAGCACTATTGACAAATATGCAATCCTATACACACTGAACATCACACTGTTGACATCAATGACAACACATGCAATAGTTGATGATTTTCTTTTGATGGTATAATAGGATTGATGAATGCATTCTACATATATGGGACAAAAGGGAGCACACACTTGTTCCAATGACTCAAATTTCTAGGTTTCAAAAAATTCACATCCTATTTACGAGTGTTATTTATTTCATTTCTACTTTGGCATGCTTACTTATTTGGACTTGCATACCCCCCAAAGTGGGGCCAAAGTGTAGAGAGAAAATTGCATACCTTGCCCTTTTCCTCTCTCATTTTACACCACTTTGCATGGATATTGTAGATGCACAATTTTAGCACCCAAATTGTCTCTTTTGGCTAACGAGTTAACCATATTCTTGAACCTCTCACTTTGTTATGCTAAATCCTCTAATTCAAAATACTAATCATCCATTTCCTCAAATTTTAACCTCCCTAGAATAGGTCATGTGTGTGATATCGTCTTCCAATTTGAAATTCAAAACTTTTCATTTCATAGGTCAACAATGTCAGAATATGATTGTTACCCATTGGCTCACACATCTAAAAGTTTTGAATTGTGTGTCAAGGGCTATGTATTTAAGGACATCATCCTATGTTATTTTCATAAGGAGATATAATCAAATATTAATGGAAAACATTCACATTTGGCAATTCAACCTCAACTTACTCAACATCCAACATTCTTTGTACCAATCTTGTTAAATCGACCTTGAGATTTGATTGTCATCAAGGAAGTTGAATACTCTTCCCTCTATACCTAGCAAGCCCACAAAAGTGTTTATTAACACCACCATTTATCAGAAGTAAGTACATTCAATGATGAATAAGTTATGTAGCTACCAAAGCTAAAACTATGTAGTGGACTAAATTACACTAGAGAAAAGTGTCCAAGGATCAAATTGTGAGCACGACCTAATCTTAGCATCTAGAAAGCTTAGGATTAATTCTTCAATGGGCTTCAATCACAAATCCAATTCTAGATTTTAGTTTTTAGATCTCTATCAAAGCATGGCAAGCAAAACCAACTTTGCCAATTTTTAAGTGAGCCCTTATTTCCATCTCAATCATTTCTTTCTTAGATTACTCAACTTATCTCAAGCTACATTAATTTGGGGTCCAATTAAACTGAATGCTTATTACTCCATTTTATTTCCCTACATATATAAATTAATAGTTACAAACTAATTAAAGCCTAACTCTTTACACATTAGTCCTAATTATTTTGTCTAACTAAATAATATTAATAATCATATTAATTTTCCAATTGATTCTTTCACTTGGGAGATTTAATCTTTTTTGGAGTGGCTCAAGCTCAAGTCTTGTCTGTTTTCAAATTGTTAGGGTGTTACCTAATTTTTATGGCCTCTTTCAATCTTATCTTGTAAAAATGTTCCTGATTTGCAATGACTTCTGCCTCTTATAAGATACACTAAGCGTTTATAACCATATCAATTTAAGAAATATTAATAACCTATTTATATAAGTAACTAACTAAAAAATCCGCAGGGGACGTACGCAAGTTCCATAGTCCAAAATAGCCCGATCTCAGAAAACTGAGATTCAGTAATTATAGTACTCACGATAAAGCCTTCTAGAGAAGTAAGGAACCCCCGAAAAAACCAATTCAAAGTGAATAAACAAATTGCAGCAAATAGCAATTGCCTGCACTAAATTAAAATTATATATCCATTGCTCTTAGTTTCAATCGATCAGGGAGAATTCCGTTGTCTCTGCCTCTGTACAATAAAAAAATGGTGAAAACCATGCAAGGGGCTCAAGTTGGTTTCACCTCAAGTGAAAGTTCCCAAGCTGTCCACCTTGGATGAGTGCAAAATTTCTATTAACTATTTTACCATGAACCTGATGATGTTTAATTAGAGTCAACAATTTAGTGGCAAGGAATAAAACTCCTCTCCAATAGTTGGTTGCCGGTGGATCAAAAATGCAAAATTATCCATCAGCGGATGCCTGCGTCCAGTTCAAAATTGCAGCCTGTTCAATGCGTTGCGAAAATTTCAACAAGAAAGACCTATCCATAATTGGGATTGTCCACTGTAGTTATATAAATTAGGGAAAACATCCAACATCCATTTACTCCGAGCTATAAGAGGATTATACCTGTTCAAACTGGTCATGTGGCAAGAGCTTCCTAAGCTTGAAAATGACACTCCATCATGTCTCTGCCTTTGAACCTCCAGAAGGAATTCAATACTAAATGATCAAGTTTTGTTAGGTGGAGAATCGATGGAAGTAGAAAGTGACTTATCTGCATGAGTAAAAGAGGAGACACAAAATTTTGATTTGTCAAGATAGTCCTGTATTTGACACAACAGTGACTGTTGTTCAGACACCCCCAATGGTTTCAATAGGCCTGGCATAATGCCTACACCTGCACATTCTTGATTAGAAATGTCGACATTTCGATTGCTTGTATTGTATGGAATACCAATGTTGGTATTGCCTGCACATGATGAAGTAACAATGTTGGTATTGATTACATGTGATGGAAGAGTAGAGCGGCTAGTACTTGACATAGCAGCCCCAAGCATGTTATTGTCTAATCCAATCACGTTTGAATGTACTCCTGAGTTGGAGGAATTCATAAAATTATAATTTTGACCTATTTTAGGATGAAATGATACACCTGCACCAACTTTTGTAGGTGGATCTCGCGAAGACGGCACCTCAACATTGAATGTTCCCCATTTTATGTAATTGCCTATAGCTTGAAGGTCATGAGAGTTATGTATCACAGGGAGTTGGTCTTTTACTTTTAGCTTTTTTTTTGAACCTGTCATGTTCATATTCAATGTTGAAATTTTCAGTCTTGCTTCCACTGCCTCCTCCTCATCTTTTTTATCTGCTGGAAAAGGAACAGGAAGATGTTGCTGAGTATTCTGTGCTATTGGCTTCAACACATGCTTGAAACCACCAAACTGGTTTGCTGTTGAAGACAGCTTTTGTGAAGATGGACTATTATCTGGACTCGTGTGATTGTCCATGGCACATACCTCAGTTTGTATGGAATGAGGCTGCACTTCGAGTTTCCTGTTGGTTTTTGTTGCCTCTATTTCTGCTTTATTTACATACTTTTGGCTTAAAACAGACCCATCTGCACGCATATTATTTTTCAGACAAGCGGGATCCAATAATTTGTCATTTCTTCCTAAATTTGTCTGAGAAAGAGCAATAGCAGCTGGTTCTGAGGATTGACTTTCCATTTGAGCCTGTTTACCTTTGTTGATCTTCCTCCTTTTTGGAATCTGTTTATCTGGGTTCTCCAAACTAGTGTTCATATTTTCTCCTGGAAAATGAGGTTGATGGTACGAATGACCATGGCTCCCCTCTGCAACCATTTCCCTTCTACAATTTTGTCCATCTGAAGTCTTCATTACCGTTTCCAGAGCATTGGATTGAAAAAGAGGCGGTACAATTGGCAGAGCTGTGCTACTATCTGGTTGGACCTGATTAACTTCTTTATTTTGTGTGCAATGTCTGCCTGTACTCAATGCAAGCACAGCGATTCTCTGCCTGTCCCCAACTTTCCTTTTCCTTGTCAGATTATCTTTCAAGCCTACATCATCAACTAGGTTCTTATTTATGCTACAGAAATTGGGATCCTGGGAAGCAGCAGTCTGGAAGTCTTCATCCTGGAGGCCTTTTTCAGCCTTGTAAGTTGCAATTCCTTTAGGAGCTTTACTGGAACAGTAATGTTCAATTCTCTTTTCTATGTATGACTGGAGTTCAAACTTGCTCTGATCAAAGCACTCTCGAGATAGTGTAGTCTGTGTATCTAACTTGTTTCCTGTAAAAGTACACATCGAAAATTTTGGTTTCATGACCAGATCCATCTTATATAGTTGCATTAGAAGCCTTATCACTGGAACTAGTTCATATTTAAGTTTGAGAATACAAATCTAACTCAGCTTAGTTCACTTGCTTTCCATTTTACCTTGAGCAAAGCTTAAAATAACTGGTGATCTTAAAGGCTGTTGCTCGGCAGCATTGGCCATTGTGTCTGCACCCAAACTTGGAGCATTCATGGTATTGCATTGCAGATTGCAATTAAAAGAAGGTTGAAAGCCAATTTTGTTTGATGGCTTATGTTCCATGGAAAAATCTGCGACAACATTTTCAAAATTGGATAAGTTGAACATCAAGCAACAAGAAACCTACAAATTCCCATTACCCAATATGGCCCATTTTAGAACACGGTACTTTTCATACATTCTAAGTTTTATGATTACTTACTTTTACCAGGAACACCATTCAGAAATTTCAGTGTTTGCTGTTCATTACCACTCAATACTGGAAAGGTTCTAACAGCTTGTGCCACAAAAGTTCCCTGTTTTTGGCAGACCTGTAAAGAAGTAAATACTCTCCCATGTTAGACCATTGCTTAAATAATGGCTTCTTTGCATTGGCCAATATAATTGGCTGAATTCAAATATTACTCCAATATTTTCTGAGAAGATAAATTGGAATGGGTTTTTGTTATTTTGCTAATGCAAATTCTAAATTAAGAATGGGTGAAATTCAGACTCTTCCAATTCAATTCAATTCAAATTAAGACCGATAGAACTGATTAAATGAATAAGAATGGGCAAAGTTTTGTTTTTTCTACCAAATTTACCAACTACATCTTACAAAGTTCTTTTACCGATGGGAAAACAAAGCCACAAACTATGGATCAAAAATATTATCCTGATCTGCCAGCGATTGGAAAGTGGCCTTTATTCAAACTTTTAATCCAATTGCTTACCTGGTCCTTTCTTTGTTTCACAATTCCTACCGAACCCTCAAACATGAATTCTCTTTCGGTTGAGCTCAATGATAGGTTAGTAATGAAATTCTCTCCCATAGTTGGCTGAGACCCAGTTAACAGTAGATTGTATCCTGCAGAAAATGAAGTATAATCTGTGTTCCCTTTTATGTTTGAATTTGTTGAATTTTCAAAATCTGTAATCAGATTTGGATTTATCAGCCTGCTTTGACAATGAAGAGACAAGTCAGGTTGGACTGATACAGCTGCATTTGTTTGGGGAGGGCACAAAGTGGTCACTGCAACTGTTTTATATGTGTTTAAAGAAGTGTCTTTGCATACACTCTCGGGCACATACTGTTCTGAGCCAATGTTATGATTGTGGAGAGTGTCTTTGCGAGAATTGGAAGGCACAGATTCATCCAAGCCATTGTCATAACCCTCAAAACTAGTATCTGAAAAGCCATGAATTGAAGCATCCAAAGACGCATTACTTTGCTCAATAATAGACAGTTGATTGTGATTTGATTTGAAGGTCTCCCCCAGAACATTAGACTGAAAAAGCGGCAGTACAATTGGTGGAGCTGTGCTACTATCTGGTTGGACCTGCTTAACTTCCATATTTTGTGCACAATCTCTGCCTCTACCTAATTCAAGCACAGTGGTTCTCTGCCTGTCCCCAACTCTCCTTTTCCTTGTCACTCCAACAGTTTGGGAACTGTTTAAAGAAGTGCCTTTGCATGTACTCTTGGGCACAGACTGTTCTGAGCCATTGTTATGATCATGGAGAGCATCTTTATAGGAAATGGAGGGTACAGATTCATCCATGCCATCACCATAACCCTCAAAACTAGTAGCTGAAAAGCCATGAATTGCAGCATCCAAAGAAGCATTACTTTGCTCAATAATAGATGGTTGATCATGATTTGGTTTAAGGGGATTACCAAGAGCATCAAATTGAAATTGAGGTGGTACAATTGGTGGAGCTGTCCTACCATCTGGTTGCACCTGCTTGACTTCCTTATTTTGTGTACAATGTCTGCTTGTACCCAGTGCAAGCACAGCGATTCTCTGCCTGTCCCCAACTTTCCTTTTCTTTGTCACTGCAACTGTTTGCAAAGTGTTTAAAGAAGTATCTTTGCATGGACTCTTGGGCACAGAGTTCTCTGAACCATTATTATGACTGCGGATATTATCTTTGCAAGAATTGGAGGGCACAGATTCATCCAAGCCATTGTCATAACCCTCAAAACTAGTAGCTGAAAGGCCATGAATTCGAGCATCCAAAGAAGCACTACATTGCTCAATATTGGGCAGTTGATTGTGATTTGATTTAAGGGGCTTTCCTAGATGCTCAATTGTTTGCTTTTTAAAAATACGGGAGCCATTGTTTCTCTGAGCTTTTATCATGACATCATTATCAGTGTTGTCTTTATCACAGACCGACTGATCACTTGCATCTATTTTCATGTTTCTATCAACTGCTTCTGTGTTCTGGCAAGCATGATGATCTGAGCTTGAAGAAATACCAATCACAGTATCTGAATCCACATGTGCTTCCTTATCTTGTCCTGACATCTCCTGTTTCTCATGCTTACTAGACTCTTGTACTTGATTAATCTTCTTGCCATCTTCTAGGAGAAGATGAATTTCATTGTCCACTGTGGCATGCTTAGCTGAATCATCATGATTTGATTTAATGAGCTTTCCTAGATGCTCAATTGATTTCATTCGAAAAGTACAGAAGCCACCATTTTTCTGGTCCATTACCATGACAGCATTACCTATGGTGTCTTTATCACTGATTGACTGATCACTAACATCTCTTTTCAGGTTTTTATCAACTTTCTCTGTATTCTTGCAAGCATGATGATTTAAACTTGAAGGAGTACCAACCACAGTATCTAAATTTGCATCTGTTTCCACAGTTTCTCCTGATATCTCCTGTTTATCATTCTTACCAGACTCTTGGATTTGATTAATCTTCTTGCAATCTTCTATAAGAAGAACAACTTCATCATCCACTACAGCATGTTTAGTTGAAGTGTCTGTCCCTTTAACCACCTCATCCTTCAAACACTGGTTGTTGTGAAACTGAATTGGATCACCAGACTTATTTTCTGTCACAAAACAATTACCATCTTCAGTTTCTTTATTCTGAACCAATGAATCTTTGAGAAAATCAGTTTTATTAAGATTGCGAGATCTTCGTGCTGTTGAATCTCGTTCATATTGATTTTTAGCCATAAAATGTGCCAAATCATTCAGTAACTCATCTTCTTCTGGAAGTAAAACTTCTTGTTTCTCTAATCCATTCTGCACAAGCTCTTGAACAGGTGCTTGCTTTTTCAAATCCTTCGAAAGCAGTTCCTTTTGAGGGCTCCCAAGCTTTTTAGAGCCAAAATGTCTTTTGATTACTCTTCGTTCTTCCTACATAAATGAAAACAAAAGTATGCTTTTGGATTTCAGAATTTGAATACATCCCCAAACATTATAATAGAATATGTTTCATCCATATGTTCTGTAGATATCTCGAATTAAACAGCACTTATTTTTCTTTCTTTAGTGTGTGGCAAAGTTATCCTTCTAATAGAACTCTTAGAACCTATCAGGCTAACTTGATCCTAAATAAACTGTAAACAGACGTTATCATTTTTTTCTAACAACAAATTTATAAACCATAAAAGAACATCTCCACTACTTCTTATAAAACTATGAGGTTAGCAATGAATTGGAGTCCAAGGAACCAGAAACAGCCACATATGTGACTTCCCTAAAATCAACAGTAAACAAAACCGGCAAACAAAAGAAGAGTGTCTTTAGCTTCAATTCATATAGAAAAATAAACAATTTAAGTTTTCCTAGTAATTGGACAAAGCATCACCTCTCTAATATTCATATGATCTTATATTGAGGAAGAAGCATAGCTCTTATTTTAACATAAAGTACAAGATAATATCTGTTACATCTGAGATACCTATTACATGCCAAAAGTCAGTCAGTCCTAGTGGTTGCCAGTACAGTAATATTCTATTTATTGAGAAAATGTGAGGAGCGGATCTCGCATAATTGTCAAGAGGATACAATGTTCAATCACCTTGCAAGAGACCTGAGTTCATGTCTATGACATCTAGGATACCCGTTAGAAAATGGTTGATCTATCTTGTAATACATTTAAAGATTATAGGAGAATCAAAGCAAAGAAAGCTCAAAACTTAAAAGAAAGAAGTTTCACAGGATAACCATAAAGATACATACTCTTACAGACTTCTTGCAATCTTCTGTAAGAAGAAGAACTTCACCATCCACTACAGCATGTTTAGTTGAAGTGTCTGTCCCTTTAACCACCTCATCCTTCAAACACTGGTTGTTGTGAAACTGAATTGGATCACCAGACTTATTTTCTGTCACAAAACAATTACCATCTTCAGTTTCTTTATTCTGAACCAATGAATCTTTGAGAAAATCAGTTTTATTAAGATTGTGAGATCTTCGTGCTGTTGAATCTCGTTCATATTGATTTTTAGCCATAAAATGTGCCAAATCATTCAGTAAATCATCTTCTTCTGGAAGTAAAACTTCTTGTTTCTCTAATCCATTCTGCACAATCTCTTCAACAGGTACTTTCTTTTTCAAATCCTTCGAAAGCAGTTCCTTTTGAGGGCTCCCAAGCTTTTTTGAGCCAAAATGTCTTTTGATTACTCTTCGTTCTTCCTACATAAATGAAAACAAAAGCATGCTTTTGGATTTCAGAATTTGAATACATTCCCAAACATTATAATAGAATATGTTTCATCCATATGCTCTGTAGATATCTCGAATTAAACAGCACTTATTTTTCTTTCTTTAGTGTGTGACAAAGTTATCCTTCTAATAGAACTCTTAGAACCTATCAGGCTAAATTGATCCTAAATAAACTGTAAACAGACGTTATCATTTTTTTCTAACAACAAATTTATAAACCATAAAAGAACATCTCCACTACTTCTTATAAAACTATGAGGTTAGCAATGAATTGGAGTCCAAGGAACCAGAAACAGCCACATATGTGACTTCCCTAAAATCAACAGTAAACAAAACCGGCAAACAAAAGAAGAGTGTCTTTAGCTTCAATTCATATAGAAAAATAAACAATTTAAGTTGTCCTAGCAATTGGACAAAGCATCACCTCTCTAATATTCATATGATCTTATATTGATGAAGAAGCATAGTTCTTATTTTAAGATAAAGTACAAGATAATATCTGTGACATCTGAGATACCTATTACATGCCAAAAGTCAGTCAGTCCTAGTGGTTGCCAGTACAGTAATATTCTATTTATTGAGAAAATGTGAGGAGCGGATCTCGCATAATTGTCAAGAGGATACAATGTTCAATCACCTTGCAAGAGACCTGAGTTCATGTCTATGACATCTAGGATACTCGTTACAAAATGGTTGATCTATCTTGTAATAGATTTAAAGATTATAGGAGAATCAAAGCAAAGAAAGCTCAAAACTTAAAAGAAAGAAGTTTCACAGGATAACCATAAAGATACATACTCTTACAGACTTCTCTGATAGTAAAGATTGACATGAAATGCCTTGGCACTGTAGTTTCCTCTTATCATCCACAGATTCTAGGTTTGGTTTAGCTTGAGCCTTAAATTTTTGTGAGCTGTAGATTGAAGCTTTTGAGACTCTCTGCATCTCCATCTTTGCTCTCCTTGACATATGCTTCAATTTAAATTTCCAGTTTTCTTCATTGCTTCTCAGTTGTTCGTTTGGGACAACACCAATAAGATCTGATATTAAGCGTTTTTTCAGTGTTTTCACTTCACCCTTTTGTCTTTTAGAACTGTGTTTCTTTACAACGGGAGGGATACCATCAATATCCACCTTGGTAATACAACCTTCCTCATCAAAATTGGCCACAGTGGATGATGCTAATGTGCTATCTCCCTGAGTCTTGCTTATAAATGCCTCCATTGTCTCTTCTGCAGTTATATTTCCAAAATTTTCTTGGAAAATGGCATCGTCATCTAGCTCATACATAGCTGCTTTGTTCACTGCACAATGGATATAATTAACGTGGTCTGCCTTCTCTGTAAAAATTGAGGTATATGTTTCAGCTCTTAATTCACTTGTGCAATTGGAAAGAATTTGATCGTCATCCTTGCCAGATAAACTTTGTTTTGCACTGGAAGTCTCTTCAGAGTCTGTAGGCCACACAGTAGCATTACAGGCAATAATTTCATATTTAGGATACAAATTATCACCATCTGATACATTCTTTGATGTCAACTGCTTAACCGTGCCATGTAATGGAACTCTATCTTCACTGTGATGATTTTCCTTGTGATTTTCAACACTGGCATCCCCAGGTCTTTCACCTACTTCCATACACTGTGCCACTTCAATTCCTGCTTCCTCTTCCTCTAA
Source organism: Cunninghamia lanceolata (assembly GCA_027924645.1). Lineage (NCBI taxonomy): Eukaryota > Viridiplantae > Streptophyta > Pinopsida > Cupressales > Cupressaceae > Cunninghamia > Cunninghamia lanceolata. The sequence goes on along the minus strand of BSBN01000272.1, from coordinate 7,168,383 downwards.
ACCATTACCTGCCTTTCTCCTTAGATGATGATTCTGTATGCCATTGCCTGAATCTTCATGTTCATTTTCGGATAGTTCAATTGGAAAATTTGTATCACCATTTATAGGCATGGCATTCATCAAGTTATCTAGCTGCTGCTGATCATTCCTTATTTCATTTAAGCTAACCAGGTTAAATTCACTAACAAGACAATCTAAGCATTCCCAATATCTGAATGTAGGAACTTCAAGTGGGGGAAGTAAAGTGACTGTGTTCTTCCTCATTCTTCTTTGCGGTAAATGCAGAGGAAAAGGCCAGCATTTACTTATATCTGTTTCTCGAATATTTGCCACATAAGCTCTGCAAAAGACAATAACACATACCTTGAGAACATTACAATAGTATGAAACTGTCAGAAGCAAATCGACAAAGATGTAGGTTTTTAAAATAGAAAATAAAATCAAACAATCAATTTAGCACAAGGTTATGTGCAATGCTTTTTTAAGTTAACATAAAACAGAAGTTATTGTGTGCACAAGTACTACTCTATATATAAAAACATGCCAAAATATTAAATTCACATTTTCCATGTCATTGCTTTCCTTTCAGCCTATAGGCATGAACTATTTTTTTTTTCCTGACATCGTATTTCAGTGGGGTAGAGAGGCATATCCAAAATTACAGAGAGGTTAATTACACAATCTGCAATTTGCCCATGGTAAATCATGGTCCAGAAATGAAGCATTTAATGTTCAAATGCATATCTTAATAAAATTTAACTTTGAATTAGTTAGTATATAGTGTAGAGGGCATGGATTGTAGAAAGAAAGGTTGAGTATGAGATTATGATGAATGATGAATCAAACAATGTCAATGGGAAAAATATCATGTGAAAGTGTTAGCAAATATTGCAAAACTTCTTTTAGACTCGAATTTTCAACTTTTTTAGTTTGGTATTAGGCGCCTCGAGAAGGATATCTCTCAGCGTACTTTAGATATATTATATTTAATATAAATATGCTAGTTAATAAGTTGCAGTAAAACTTTCATAAGTAATTATTTATTTTTAAAAAATCGCAGAAATACTATGTTCCATGACATTTCAAGGATGGAGACGTATTTTAGGGATGGCAATCCAAGGGCTATTTTTGGGGATGGTATATATATACTCTTATTTCTACAAGTTTAACTATACATAACATCAAAACTAAGACAGTAATAGCAATATGTATCATTAAGACAATAACAGCTATATATATCTTCTAGCCCTATATTTCAATATGAACTACCTCCTCCACTGAAAGTGTGTACCATTTTATGGACTTCGGTCCAACTTGAAATAGGAATGTCAACACAAATTCTCCTTGCCCTATACTTCATGTGAGCTACAAGTACGAAGCAAACACATCTCGATCAGGTTTTAATAGCATTTTTACTACAAAGTGTAGTGCTCCCTCAAAATAGGCACGGTCTAAAAGGTCAACCATGCATATATAATGTTTAATTGTAGGCAAATTGCAATAGGAGATACCGATTCAGTTTAAGTACTTGCAGCTGTCATCGATTAGAATTGCATGGCTAATTTCAAATAAGCACAACCAAATTGAAAGTCAAACATACATATTGATTGATTACAGGCACAATACAATAAGAACTATTCAGAGAATTGAAGTATTTAAAGTCATCGTCTACTAGACCTGCATGTCCAAGATGCTTTTTAAAACTATTTTTTTCATAAATTCAAGGTTTTTTTTTTGGGTTTAAAAACATGCAAAATTCCCCTTCTCAGACATCCCCAGCCATCCCTGGGATAGCCGAACATCTCACAAATGTTTCCTAATGTTCTACACCATTTCAAGGGTATTTCAAAGTTTTGGAAAAAATTGGGGATGGTTAGGGATGTCCCCTTCCATCTTACCATCTTGGAAATGTGATGAGGGATGAGGATGTTGGTTTCAAGGTCGGGGCCATGTCCCCATTGTACATAGCAAAAATGTGTCATATGTGTCCTTTTACTTATATTCAAAGTTCGAATTTTTTTTTAAATAGTTCAATTGGGCAGAATGACACCTTTATTTTTTAATGAAAATTTTAAATGTACCTCATTGAAATATTCAATTTTTACCAAATTAATTTTAAAAATTTCAAAAAAAGAACAAAAAAAAAAGTGGTCCATAAACTACATTCAATTTCCTACAACTTTTATTACTAGTTTTTTTTTTTCAAGTTGTGTAAACATCCCAATCAATTTTTCATGTGAAGTTACTTAAAATTTTTCATGTAAAGTTACTTACGTCTGTTTTTTAGTAGATTCATTGCAAATTTTAAGAGTCTTATTTAGCCCATCATGATCTCACACTCACCCAACAATAGATTTTGATAATTAGGTAACATCTCTGTGGAAAAGAGCTATCCCCCTTGCGGAATCTATAAAAAGTCTACATTCATAGGTTTAAGTTATACTAGGACTCCAAATGGGAAGCTCTTTCAATGGGATCAACTCCTTTGATCATTAGATCCGAAACTGAACTCAAGATGATGGATATATACAGAATTTTATTCTTTTACAAGGATCAGAAGTTAAAAATATTCTCTAGTTTATAACTTGATACCACACAACAGCTATGCTTAAAAAGTGCATATAAAAAGACTCATAGCAAACATCTATTAGTGAATATTATAAAGGTTGCTTTTACGTCATGAGCAGGCCAGGCACAAATTGCTGTGAGACTACCTTTAGATGCCTAAGAGGGGAATTCTTTACATTTAGCTAATATGGCATTCAAATTTTGTACTCGCAATTTTCGACCTTCTAACAGCACTTGGGAATAATCTATACCTTCCCAATCCACCTACATATGATAGGTAACAAGAATCTAAAACTTCTGCCACAATATGGGGAGGTTGTAACCACTAAAAACTGAGGTTAATTTTCCATTGTCAGTCAAGAACAGTTTTTCGTTGGCCAGTGCTTCCCCAAGTTGTGGCTGAATTCTCAAGTTCTTAAGAAAGTGAAATTAATCCAAACAAACAAATTCCAAGTCTAAGGTCCGCCACGGTATTATACATATAAAAAGTAACTTGGGAGACATCTTAACTTCGCTCAGACCCTCAACTAAATATACTAATTGCAAAATTCACTCTGAAAACCCAACTATGGCTTTTAAATGAAGTTACGATTTCCACTAAAGACACTATGATGGGAAGAAAATAAAAAATAAAACAAACTGATTCATTCATTCTTACCTGAGAGAAAAAGCCTTGCAAATTGAACTTTTAACTGGAACTGTTTCCTGCTCTTGGGATGATATACATTTTCCACTTTCAATGTCGACCTGCCCAAGATGAGGATGATTTGCATCCCCATTAACAGATATCCCAAGAGTGTGGCTCAAGGATAGCTGCTGCCTACAACGAATCTCCGTTTGTTCTAGCCTGGACTTCCCAACTTCAAGCTCATCCTGCAATATATTTTGCCTGTATAATTCTGGCACCTGAATAGAAGACATTATACCAGACCCACTCTCGATAACCAAAAATAATTTTCAAAGACTTGTTTCGCTGATGATGAGCCCAGTAGTGTGGCTCGAAAAATAATTTCTCTTTCTCCAGCTACAAATAATATAAAACTAAAAGGAATCGCTTTTAATCTCCTCCTGATAATAATCCTCCATGAAACCCAATCTTCTGCTATTTTACATTTTCCCACATATCAATTGAAATTCACCTGATTAACATCCTCATCTAAAAGAGCATCAGTCTCAGCCCATTTCTACACACAAGTTTTCATACCATACTTCAAGTCCCTCATGAACAACTAGAGCTATTATTCTCATGAACAACTAAAGCTATCATTCGGACTATACCAAACTATAAAAAAATTCCGATCAGTTGAGAGTGTTCATTGTAGCCGAGTTCGATCTGTGCAAACTCTAGCTCTTATTCTTACTCCAAACCCTAAAAAATCTCACGGTCACAATTTATTTCAAAAAAATAAGAATAAAAATTCCAGCAAACAGAAAGTTGAGATCAATTGCTCTCGACGGTTAAACATAAATAAATGAATAAAATGAAACCCTAGCTTTAGAAAACCTCCAAACCCTAAGAAGAAAGGAAAAATGTCTTCCAACGTACACTTGATAAGTCAAAAAACAATGCACCACGTATAAAACAGGAGAATAATGCTCTTTTTCGATATCTTCGGGAGTTGACAAGAAGCTGTGAGAGGAGGCTTTTTAAACGGTCAGTGTCTTTCGTTTTTCGAAAACCTCACGCAACATCTCATTATTTAAGTTAGTCGTTAGATTTTGTTGAAACACTGTCTTACCCATGTTGGATTGGATAATGCATTGCCCTCCCCAGTCCCACGATGTGTGCATGAGACACTGGTATCATTTTGTCCACAATTTTGATGAATTGAATTTTAATGACTCTGTGAGGCCCAAAACAACCTAATTCCAGCCCTAAGATAATTTGAATTGAATTGAATTTTAATGACTATGACGCCCAAAACAACTTAACCGCAACCTTAAGATAATTTGAATTGAATTGAATTTTAATGACTACGAGACCTAAAACAACCTAACCGCAGCCCTAAGATAATTTAAATTGAATTGAATTTTAATGACTACGAGGCCCAAAACAACCTAACCCCAGCCCTAAGATAATTTGAATTGAATTGAATTTTAATGACTCCACGAGGCCCAAAACAACCTAACCGCAACCCTAAGATAATTTGAATTGAATTTTAATGACTCCACGAGGCCCAAAACAATCTAACCGCAGCCCTAAGATAATTTCAAACTCTTTTCCATTTGGACTCTTCTAACATGCAACTTGACCAAGGAAATGTTTTTTATAATATATTTATCTTGAATGATTAATAATAATTTATTGGGATTTACGTTTTAATTTTAAATCACTTTATTGATTCATATTTTATTAGTTATTTACAATAATTTATTTTTCATAACTATAAACCTATATTAAACACTTTAAAATATTAATATAGATATTCAAGCTATTTTATTTGTTCACATTAGAATCATTTTATTTGCTACATACCTAATTTTGGTTAATTATTTAATTATTTAAGGTTTATATCTTGCCCATCAAATTAATTAACAAATCAAATTTAAACTTTTTATTGATTAAATTACACTACTACATTTTTTTATATAAATTAATTAAGATTCAAACCTAAAACATGTATAAAATTTTGGTTGAAATTATTTCTAACAGTATATAAAAAATTAAAGCTTTTTTCTTTAATTTAATAATATAAATGTTATAGGAATGAACTATATGATATGTTGTTTCAATAGGAAAAATCATCCCTTATCATCTTGGTTGAAAATTTGTAGAAATTGTCAATTTTTGCATGCTTGTTGTCTACCTAAAAAATCATCCATAGATAACACTTGGATGATTTGAAATAAATTAAGGCTTGTTCTTAAATATAAAACCCTATGACATAAGTTAACATATTTGTGTGCTTCAGTTGACTCATAATGGCTAGTTGGAGGAAGTCAATGAGGCCCATTTGGCAAGGGAGGTATATGACTAAAAAGGGTGGAGACCAATGTTACATGTGTTGGAAACCCTAGGTGTTAGCTATTAGGACTTAGGATGAAGAGGCAAAGGATTTAGACACAAACTCAACCCATCAAATTTACCATGAAAAGTAATGAAGAAAGTTACAACCTCTTTACTCTTAGGGGTCTTAAGAGACTCTCTTGGTCTAATATATCCTTGAAGGATCATGAGACCCAAGGAATAAAATGAGAAATCCACTAGCATTCACCCACCCACCCCAATGTGTTGGCACTATCAATTTAGTCCCATGAGGTGTGGGAGAAAAATATGGTTGTTGTCACTTTTACATTTCTCTCAAATAAGGCTTTTTGCAAAAATACATTCATTGCTAGCACAGTCAAACAATTTGGAGCTGATAGAAACCGAGATAGGCTATTATAGATGGACCCAACATCCTCGTATATGTGAAAAAACATTCCTAAGTGCCATAAATTTTGAGAATTATTGTGTCAAAGTTTGACATCTTTTGCTCTTAGGGCTCTTAATTGCTCTTAGGGATCTTAAGAGACTCTCTCAGTCCATTGTAGCCTAAAAGGATCAAGAGGCCTGAGGAATGAAATGAGACCTCCACTAGCATTCACCTGTCCACCATGACATCTTGGCACTATCGATTCAATCACATGAAGTGTGGAAGAAAAAATATGGCTATTAGCAACTTTAGACTACTCTTAAGTGAGTAATTTTACAAGAATGTACTCATTAGCAACATGGTCAAATGGTTTGGAGTTGACAAAAACTAAGATAGACTATTATATATGGAATTGACATCTACTTGTATGTGTACACAAAACATTCCTAGATGCCAAAGATTATAAGAATTGTTGCATCAAAGTTTGACAACTTTTTTTACTCTTATGGCTATTAAGAGATTCTCTTGGTCTAATGTAGCCTGGAAGGATTAAGAGACCTAGGGGATGAAATGAGGTGGAGGCCTCCACTAGAATTCATCCACCCACCCTAATGTTTTGACATTGTCAATTTAATCCCATGAGGTGCGGAAGAAAAAATATGGCTAGTGGCAACTTTACACTGCTCTCAAATGAGGTATTTTGTAAGAATGCATTCATTGTTGACATGATCAAATGGTCCAGAGTTGATAAAAACTAAGATAAGCTATTATAGATGACCCAGCATCCTCCTTTAGGTGCAAATGAAACATTCTTGGGTGCCATAGATTTTGAGAATTGTTGCGTCAAAATTTGACAACTTTTTGCTCTTAGGGCTCTTAAGAGACTCTCTTGGTCCAATGTAGCCCAGAAGGATTAGGAGACCTAGGGAATGAAATGAGGCCTCCAATAGCTTTTACTCACCCACCTCGATGTGTTTGTTGGATCTAGGGCATACAACTGAGAGGGGGGGGGGTGAATCAGTTGTATAGAACTTCTTCTCTTTTAAACACTTAATTCTCTGTTGTTAGTTAGCAGCATATCAAATAATCATCCATGGAAGCATAATACATAAACACAAGAGCAGATAAGCATCAACACATTGAACACCAAGATTTTGACGTGGAAAACCCGGTTAAGGGAAAAACCACGGGGTGATTAACCCAAGAATTATTCTCTGTTAGAAGAATAAATAAAAATGAATGGCACATGCCAATAAGGGCTCACTGCCCGAGCACACTGCTCACAAAGAGGCCCACTGCCTACAAGGAGACACACTGTCTACAAAGTGATGAAAATCACAGTCTTTGAACTGGAGAATGACATCTCTACCATGTCCAGATCAGTTCCAATTAAGCCCAACAATCTCTGCTCTGCCTTTCGCACGTTTCTTCGCTATACCATACTCATCCTCATACCACACACTGAAATGAACTTACAAACGTTTATTTATACAAGACATCGACTCAGGAACAAGCATCTAAGTCGGCAAACAACCATAGGAGTATCCGCAAGATGAATAACACATCCGGTCGGCCATCACAAGAACATTCGCAGGATGAACAACTCATCCGGTCGGTTAAACAGAGCAAGAACTTCATCCGGAAGAATAACTTCAATTCCGGGCTCTACCATCAATGCGGACCAACAACACAACCTAAACATGATCCAAGAACCTTCACAAGCCTGTCTGAATGTCCGGATACATCCGCACTTCCTTTGCTTACTGGGATCTCTTGTCTTCCTCATCCGGAACTTCAAGAACACAGTCTGTCGCCACTGTCATAATGCAAGAGGTACTTCCGGACCTCCAAATCATACACAAATCAGGATGACACATCACAAGGACATCCCAAACACTCCTTCCAATCCGCAGATTAGGGTAATACAATTCCGGACCTCACCGGACCTTTTTGTGATCCTCTGTCACCTCCAGATACTTGCCGGACCCGGTTCTATACCGGCAGCCACAACTCCTTCAGATCTTCATGCGGACCTCTGAAATCTTAGCTGTAGCATCTCAAGACTCATATCAACTAACCCTTTAATCCGCATCCTCCGGTTCTCATCCTATACAGTACATTTACCTTCTTCTCATCACTGTTCTTCACTGTTCCTGACTGAGGCTAATTTTCTCAGTATCCTCAGCACACAGCTCATCAAATCCTTCTTGTCAATGCAATATGAGTATGTTGACATCAATGACAACACTGGATCACCTCATACTTGCAACAGTGTTGACACTACTAGTTCAGTCACACGAGGTGCAAAAGAAAAAATATGGCTATTAACAACTTTACACTGCTCTCAAATGAGGTTTTTTACAAGAATGCATATGTTGTCAGCATGGTCAAATGGTTCAGAGCTGATAAAAACTAAGATATTCTATTGTAGACAAACCCAACATCCACCTATAGATGCAAAAAAAACATTCATAGGTGCCACAAATTTTGAGAAATGCTACATCAAAGTTTGTCAACTTTTTTCTCTCACGGCTCTTAAGAGACTCTCTCAATCCAATATAGCTTAGAAGGATTGGGAGAGCTAGGGAACAAAACAAGGCCTCCACTAGCATTCACCTACCTACCTCGAATCTTTGTGCTATTGGTTCGGTCCCAGGAGGTGTAAAAGAAAAATATGGCTATTGAAAACTTTACACTACTCTCAAATGAGGCATTTTGTAAGAATGCATTCATTATTGACATGACCAAATAGTCTAGAGTTGACAGAAATTGAAATAGGCTATTGTAGATGGACCTAACATCCTCCTTTAGGTTCAAATGAACCATTCTTAGCTGCCATGGATTTTGAGAATCATTGCATCAAAGTTTGACAACTCTTTTCTCTTTGAGCTCTTATGAGACTCTTAGTCCAATGTAGTCCATAAGGATTAGGAGACCTAGGGAAAAATGAGGCCCCTACTAGCATTCACCTAACCAAATTGATGTGTTAGCACTTTTGGTTTTGTCTTGTGAGGTGCGAAAGAAAAATATGGGTATTGCCAACTTTACACTACTCTCAAATGAGGCATTTTGCAAGAATTCATTCATTATCGACATGATCAAATGGTATAGAGTTAACAAAAAATAAGATAATCTATTGTAGACTGATTTGAATCCACCTATAGGTGTAAACAAAACATTCCTAGGTGCCACAGATTCTAAGAATCACTGCGTCAAAGTTTGACAACTTTAAATCTCTTAGGGATTTAAAGAGACTCTCTCAATCTAATGTATCTCGAAAGGATTGAGAGACCTATGAATGAAATAAGGCCTCCACTACCATTTACCCACCCACCCAACATGTTGGTGCTATCAATTTAGTCCCATGGGATGTGGAAGAAAAATATTACTATTGGCAACTTTACGCTGCTCTCAAATGAGTCATTTTGCAATAATACATTCATTGTTTGCATGTCAAATGGTCTAGAGTTGCAAGACACTGAGATAGGATATTACATATGTACCTGATATTCTCTTGTAGGTGCAAATGAAACATTCTTAAGTGCCACAGATTCTAGGAATCGTTGTGTCAAAGTTTGACAACTTAAGTTCTTATATCTCTTAAGAGAGTCTCTTTCCAATGTAGGTCAGAAGAATTGGGAAACATGGGGAATGAAACAAGGCCTCCACTAGAATTCACCCACCCACCCTAATGTATCGACACTATAATTAGGTCCCACAAGGTGCGGAAGAAAAAATATAGCTATTGTTGACTTTACACTGCTCTCAAATGAGACATTTTGCAAGAATGCATTCATTGTTAGCATGGTCAAATAGTTTGAAGTTGATAGAAACTAAGATAGGCTATTATAGATGGACTTGAAATCCACTTGTAGGTGCAAACAAAACATTTCTAGGTGCCACATATTCTGAGAATTGTTATGTCAAAGTTTAATAACTTTTTGTTGTTAGAGATCTTAAGAGATTCTCTATGTCCAATGTATCTTCGAAGGATCGAGAGACCTAGGGAATAAAATGAGGCCTCCAATAGTACTCATTCACCCACCCTAATGTGTTGGCATTGTTGATTTGGTCCCACAAGTTGCAGAAGAAAAAATATGGCTATTGGCAACTTTATATTGCTCTCAAATGAAGCATTTTATAAGATAAATATTATTTTAGGGAAAATCCTATATTATTTACTTTGAGATGCTTTAAAAAAATATATGTAAGAGAACAAAAAAATTAAAAAGAAAAAATATATTAACATTAATCAAAACATATATACAATAGTAAACCAATCAAACATCACTATAGTTTATTACTACCTAGAGTTGGCACTTAATAGTTATTAATAAACCAATTAAACATCACTATAGTTTATTACTACCTATAGTTGGCACTTAATAGTTATTAATTTATTGATTGTAAACCAATCAAAAGACATGATTATTGTTACTATAGTTTATTAGTAAGTTTTAATGAATTTAATTTTTTTCTTCATTGACGATAATTATGAGAGGGAAGAATCACCTAGAAGAATCATCAGCTTTAAATTTTTGCTTCATTAGCTTGGCGATAATTATGAGAGCGATAATGCTTCATTAGCTTGGCAATAATTATGAGAGGAAGAATCATCACTTTTAATGAATTTAATTTTTTGCTTAAAAATTACTTTTTGTCAAAGGGACAAAGTTATAATATTAATAATATTATTAAAAATATAGGGTTTTACACATTTTATTTTATGAAATTAGATTATTTTTGGGATTTCAATTTTATTTAATAAAAAGTTAAAATATACAGTATGAAAAATATTTCACCATTATTACATTTTTTATTTTATTCTCCAAACATACATTTAAATTATCATAGTATTAATATTATTACATTTTAATATCTTAATCAAACATTTCAAATCTCTCTACACTCAACTAGGCCAAGGCTCTCCACATAATACAAATATGTAGGCTTTGTAAAGTAAATCATGTTCTCTAAAAGTACTTACTATTATTACTTAAACAAAAAATTAAGTGACTAACATAAAATACTCTGGTGATCTAAATATGAATATGTTATTGTTATTATATTGTGTAATTATTCTTCAAACTTACAATATTTTAATGCATTTTAAATTATAAAAGTATTATCATTATTACATTTTAAGGAAATATTTGTGTTATTTAATAGGCTTTGTAAAGTTTCGTTTTATAGTTAAGGAAATATTTTAGTCCTATTATATTTTTACCAAATTAGATTATTTATGAGATTTCAATTTTATTTTCCCAAGACATTTCAACACTCTTGAAAAATTAATTTTTCAATTATTGGAATGCAATTTGTCTATACAACCAATACTTAATCAACAAAAAAAATTACAACTAAACAAATACTATATACAACCAATAGCTAATCAACAAAAAAAAATTACAACTAAACAAATACTATAATAACAACACTATAAGGCAGGTACTGGCCACTATGTGGCACTTGTTAGGTTTAGAATTCACTCAAAACATATACACATAGTAAACCAATCAAACATTATTTATTGTAAATGTATGGCACTAGTTTATTAGGTTTAGAATTCACTCGACTATAACCAAGATTTTTCTAGAAGTAAATTTATAAAGTCATAAATTTATTAAATAAAACTAGCATATCTATATTTAAAAAATATATCTAAAATATGTCTGGAGATATCCTTCTCTAGGTGCCTAAAAAAAAGGCGCCTCCAGAAGGATATCTCTTGGCATATTTTAGATATATTTTTTAAATATAGATATGCTAGTTTATTATTTATTGTAATTGAAGTTGACAAACCACAACTTCTCAAGGGGTTACTAATCTTAAAATTAGTTTGGTTCAAGTACACTTAGTTATATGGAGTTTTGCCTATAATCCAACCCACTTAGCTTCATACCTCATTTGTAAAACCTTCAAAAGTGTTGTGCCTTATGAACCATTCATATAGTGCTCCATAGCACATTAATTTTATTTCGAGATAAGTAGCACTCTCTTAGGTTGGATTCATTAGTTGAGACACTATGTTATCTAGATAAAAGCCCTAGTTCATGTTTTAATGGGCCTAAGAGCTCCAATTGATGTTGTATGAGTTAAACCTATGAAAAATTTATTAGGTTTGGGATTTATTAAATAGTTCAAAGAGACTCCTTATATTTTTTAAAAATAATTTGATTGGAACTATTGTCCTATTTTCCTCTATCCAAAGTTAAATAGCTCACCTTGTATATTCCTTGAATATCCTTTAGAAAATGACCCTACAATGCTTAAATTCTTAAAAAATCCATGCTCTACCTTGCCAAAAATCCCAAAAGCTTTCTTGGAGAATCCTTGATGAAAACCCAAAAAACCTAGAAATCTTTTGTCTCCAATTGTTTTCTACCGTAGAGATTTCTCAGTTTTGTACTTAGTCATTTTTCATGTATATGATGATGACGTTATCCTTGTTTTGGGTTTTTCTATCATTTGGTCGAATTGTACCTTAGATACAATTTTTCTTGTATCTTGGTTATGTACAAATGTTACTATACATCAGGTTCATTGTAGGTTATGTTGTATGTATCTCTTTTGTATTTTGCACATACAACTGCATATACAATGCAATATACAAGAGGTTATACAAATATGAGATACAATCCTGGACCTAAAAGAATATGCATTTTGGTTTTGGAAAGGCAGATGCGGTTGTATGCATCTTTGTATGTATGTTCACATTGTATATTTGCAGATACAAGGTCACATGCAAAGGTCAAATGCAATGTTTGTGTGTACAAGCAATTGTATACCATTTTGTTTGTATTTTTGCATTGCATATGCGATATACAAAGGCAATATATAAGGGAATACATACAATCCGGATGTGATTGGGGAATTGAATGTGGCAAATAATCATTTGGGGTCCGCAGTTGTATATTGTATATACAAGGTCAAAAGGGTGCAACATACATGAAGGTAAGATACAAGGCCTGACCCAATGTTAATTTCAATTTGCTTCATAAAAATGTTGGGGTCCGCCTATTGTATGTATATGCAATTGTATCATCCCATATACAATCCTATATATAATTGCAAATACAAAGGTTACATACAAAAGGGATATATAATGTGGACCTGACTGGGAAATTAAATTTGGCAAACTCAATGGTCGAGTCCACAGTTGTATGTTGAAGTGCATGTATGTGCCGATATGCAAAAATGCAAAGATACAAGTTGGACATGTTTCAATGTTCCTTTCTAGTTGATAATCCTTTGAGTTCCGCAATTGTATGTACATGCGATTCTATTTCATATACAATCACATATACAAAGTCACATACAATGGATTTTTGTCGAGACAATGTGTATCAACGGCTCAGTTTGAGGTCGCTCCAATGGCCGATAAAGATGCAGGGGATGCAGCGGTGGGTCCCAGGTTCAGCTTAGAGACCAATGGAGTGATGACACATGGCAAGGGCATATATACAAAAGGTGATACAAAGGTTAAGGTCCACTTTTGTATGTTGGCCATTGTATTGTATATACAATTGCACATACAAAAGCATATACAAAGGGAGATTCAAAGACATATGCAAAGCGATTTGATATGCAAAATACAAAAAAATGAAGAAATCACATAAGTACAAAATTGAAGGATTTGAAGGACCCGATAACATGATGATGTCATCCAGGCCTGTTCTTTGCCCAAGTTCTATATGATGCTGACATCATCATGGTTGTTTTTACAGTGTATCCATTTTTGTATGTCTGTATGCATACAAACAACATTTCTCTTGGCAACAAGGATAAAATTGACAGTCACCGACTCAGAAGCCAAAAGTGCGATTTTGGTCAAATAAGGAAAATTTAAAGGCCGATTCAATTGCGGATGCAAAGCGATATGTAGATGCAAGATGCAATTGACCGTAACTTTGACCGCCCATATCTCGTTCATCTTGAGGAATTTTTGTATGCTCCAAAAGGTAAATGTGCTTGTTTTTGCCTCCTCTTTCAATTGGTGGGCTTTAAGGAGGATATCTTCACTTTCAGAATTTGATGTAGATCTACAGGCTTGATTGATTAGACGTTTCAATGACTAATTTGACATATGCAGGGGCTAATATTGTTGCATTTATTCTAGTTGGTAGGCTTTACGGGTGGATTCATGGCAGATCACTTCACTTTTCAATGCGTATGGGCTCTGTGTCTCATTGGCAGATCTTCCTGTGTTTGGCAACAAGACATCTCAATAGCTGAATTAAGTTTTGTAGAGGTCCTTCAATGCAGATATTTGTTGCCTTCATTATTGAAGATAGATATTTGAGCTTCTCACATTCAAGGCCCCAAAATATCTTCCACCTGCCCTTTTCTAGATATTTTATTCCATAACTTCTTGTAGGTGGACGTCCCTTCTGGTGATGATATTTTCCAACAGAGCCCATGGGAAGAATTCATTGTAACTGACTTAGGTCAAATACAAAATGCTATATATGCATAAACATGAGATGTAAGAGGGGTTGGAAGATTTAGTAATTTATGATTCTGATTCCAAATAGGGCATTCCTCTACTGTAACCTTGCCTTCTGATTAAATACATGCTGGTTATTTTACCTCTTCATGCTATTTTGACTCTGTGTGATTTAAGGATGATGTGTTTGTGAATGTTTAATTCCTTCTAGTCATCTCTTGCTCCTTGCCTCTGTCAAAATTAGTTTGATCTGTGTATGTTTATTGGTTGTATCTAGTCATTTTATGTATTTTCTCTGTTCTGTGAGGGTTCTTTTATTCAACCTGGTGAATCACCCTTATTTTCAAGTTTTCCTATTTTATCTTTCATTTTTAAAAGCATTCCTTCTCCCTTTTCCTCTGCAAATCCAGTAGATTTTAGGTGATAACCAGCTAGGAAGCTGGCCTTCTCTAGAGGTTCTTTCCAACTCAAGTGACCCACAGACTTGGAAAGATCCTATGTTTCTCCAGATTGCCAAGTTTTACAACTTAGCAAGGGTACAAATCTAAGAGAACAATTTTTGGCATGCCCGGTGGGACCAATCTGTTTGAGTTCAAATAGTGCTACGTTACAATCATATTACTAGTTTTGATATGCCACCAGCATTATCAGGCCTTTAAGAGGTAGTTGAGCATATCTAGCGACTCATACTGAGGAAAGACAAGTAGATCAGTGCTATTACATTTTTTATGAGAAAAATTCAAACTCAGAGTTCGAGATCCTTTGATTATTTGCAACTGTCTCTGCCTAGAAGACAGAGTAGAACTATGGTAAGAACTCTGGTTTCAAAAAGAATATAATCAACTCCACCACATTTCAAGCCAGTAATACCTATAGTTTCTGTACCAGTTCAAGAAAACCCACCTCCAGCTGTTCCAATGGCAAGAAATCAGTCATTTGTGGCTTTTGATGGGGGTAGCCCATTCAATTTGATAGTGCATGATAATATACCCATGGCAGCTTTGAAGAGCCTACCTTATTTCACTGGGGAGGATCAAACTACCCCAATCAAACACATTAGAGACGTAGCTTCTCTATGTGGTGTTCATCATGTAACTTAAGAAAATGTAGCCATCAGATTACTGGCTGCCTCATTTAAAGGAAAAATATTACAATGGTTCAGGAGTTTACCAGTGCAAACCATTGTAACTTGGGATGATCTGAGTGATAATTTGAACAAACAATTTCAAGATAAGTCAAATAACTTATCACTGGTTGAACAATTGACTACGATAAAGAGAGCTACCCAGGAGCAAATGATGGATTTCAATTTCTGGTTTCAAAAGACATGGATCAGAATTCCTGCCACGATAAGGCATTCATCAGAATATGCATTTCTGTATTTTTTGAAAGCTCTTAATAGTGACATTTCAGTAATGATACAATCAATG
The DNA here is from genome assembly GCA_027924645.1 of Cunninghamia lanceolata. Classification (NCBI taxonomy): domain Eukaryota; kingdom Viridiplantae; phylum Streptophyta; class Pinopsida; order Cupressales; family Cupressaceae; genus Cunninghamia; species Cunninghamia lanceolata. The sequence goes on along the minus strand of BSBN01000272.1, from coordinate 7,152,583 downwards.
GGAGGTACAAATTTACCTGATGCATATGCAATAGCTATTAGAGCAGAAAACAACCTGATCCAGGCTGGAAAAATAGCACCTAGACCACCAATGCCCATTTTTCCTGAGATTCAAGCTTCAATGCCTTTGTCAATCCCGTCTTTTGCCCCTTTACCTACTGCAGTAGCATTGCCAGGTATTGCCAATCTTGAGACTGTTGTTTCTAGCTCATCACAAGAGTTAAGAGAGATAAAAAAGAACCAACAGAAAATAGAGAATATCTTGCAAACTTTTGGGAATGAGCTGGTGAATATCAAAAAATAGTAGTCTCAGAATAGACAACCTTATCAGCCACTTAACCAAGGGTAAAATCAACCTTATCAAGGGCAAAATTAGCCATACCAAGCTAATAGGCCACCTTATCAAAGTAATTACCAGGGTGCTAGGCATAATGTGAACTAGAGGCCTTTCCAGCCTTACAATCCTGCACCCATTAATATAGTTAGCAACCTTGTCCCTATTCAGAACAACCTTGCAGCTGAGTATGAATGGTGTCTTCCATGTAATCAGCCACACAATTAGGCAACCTATTCAAATGGAGTGATAAATCAGGCTCTAATGGTGCAAAATGTTATAGTTTCACAGCCAAACACACTAAATGATGGTGGTGTATAGCAGCAAGAATAGCCTCAGAATGATAATGCTTTCCTAAACTAGTAGGAAGATGAGTTCTGTGGTGTAAACAGAGATGATACTTTAGTTGCAGCAAATACGAGAGCTAAAAAGAGGGGTTATGAGATAGATCAAGCAGCAAATAAAGAAAAGGGACCTGCTGATCCTTCTACATCCCAGATTTTCCATATTTTGTAAAGGAATACTCAAGCAACTACCAGGGAACAACCTCATTTGCAGGCTGATATTGCTACTGCAAAGTCACATCAGAAGGTAAATGTTACTTCACCTTTCAATATCATTGAAAATATGAAGAAAATGAATGTGACAATATCTATGTGGGATTCCTTAGTGATCCCAGGTGAAAAGGACATGTTACAATCTGCCTTGTCTAATTTAAAAGTGTCAAATGATACAACTGTTAACCTAGCTAGGGCTGTTCTTGCCAATTCATCCCAGGACAACAGTAAATGACCAAATAAGAGTGCTAAACCACTTCCATTTTATGTGTCATTAATAATAGGAGACAAGTTAGTACATAACTGTATGGTGGATAGTGGTGCAAGTAGTTCTGTAATGCCAAAACAGATTGCAGACCAATTAAGATTGAAATACTAGCCCCTTACGAAGGGCGTCCTCCAGCTAGATGGCACAACTGTTAACACTGTAGGTATGATAAAAGATCTAGGTCTCACTTTGCACACATGTCCAAATGTTTCCATTTCCCAAGAGGTGTTCATCATAGATCTACCTCCTTATTTTGCCATGTGTTTGTTAAGAGAGTTCACAGCCAAGATAGGAGGATATTTTTCCTCGGATTGGTCCCACATATTTTTTAGGACCTGATATGGCACAAAAGTGACCCTAAAATTTGAATTGCTTGCCAAATATCACATAGAGCCTTATGTCCCAAGTGTTGTTTATGCGAATTGCATTATTTTTGATGATCCTGAGCTTGTTGCTGTTCAAGAAATGCAAGCTAAAAGTATACCAGAAGTGTTGTTAAAGGAGTGGGCCTTAGAAAATATTGTAATACCAATTAGGATTGAAATACCAGCCCCTTACGAAGGGTGTACTCCAGCTAGATGGCAACTATTAACACTGTAGGTGTGATAAAAGATCTAGGTCTCACTTTGCACACCTATCCAAATGTTTCCATTTCCCAAGAGGTGTTCATCATAGATCTACCTCCTTATTTTGCCATGTGTTTGCTAAGAGAGGTCACAGCCAAGATAGAAGGATATTTATCCTCGGATTGGTCTCACATATTTTTTAGGACCTGATATGGCACAAAAGTGACCCTAAAATCTGAATTGCTTGCCAAATATCACATAGAGCCTTATGTCCCAAGTGCTGTTAATGCGAATTGCATTATTTTTTATGATCCTATGCTTGTTGCTGCTCAAGAACTGTAAGCTAAAAGTATACTAGAAGTGCTGTTAAAGGAGTGGGCCTTAGAAAATATTGTAGATGATCCTGAAGGACACATTCAAGAAACTGGTATGGGGGTTTACATACTGCACGAACCTGAAACAACAATTCCAAACCTTGTAAAGAGTGTAGAACAACAAGATGAGGTATGGAAAATGTACTTTGATGGCTCTAGGAATAGGAATGGATTTGGTGGTGGTGCAATGCTTGTGTCTCCATAGGGTGACAGATATTTTTCTGCTTTCTATTTTGATTTTTCGTGTACAAATAACACTGTTGAGTATGAAGGGTTGATTCAAGGTTTGCAGTGGGCAAGGAAGAGGAAAATTGGCTATTTGCAGGTGTATGGGGACAACGAACTTATTATGAATCAGGTGAGGGGACTGCATGTTACAAAGAGTAATGTTTTGAAATGCTATAAACATAGGGTATGGGATATGATTGAGGAGTTTGACACTTTCAATCTAATCTCTATTCCAAGAAATCAGAACAATCATGCAGATAGGTTAGCTGCAATTGGGTCTTAGTTTGATATCCCCAGTGATATTCAAAGAGAAAAGCTACAGCCTCATGTTAAGATAGTTGATAGGCCCTCTATTCCTGACAATAACATTCATTGGCAGGTTTTTGAGAGTGATGAGTAGGTTTTGCGTTTCCTGTTAGAAGAGGATGAGTTCTCTGTGATGAATCAGAACAAACTCAAACAACAATATGGTGATCATCAAGTTGTTCAGTTAAGGACTAATAAGCTTCCTAGAGGGTTGGTAACCTTGGAATCCATTTTTGGTACTGATGATTGGCTGAAAAAGAGCAAAACCAGCATGCATGTCAGAGAGGAACATTATGAGGAGCTAGAAATTTTCAAAGGTAAGGTTCTCAAAATTGGTAAAATCTGTTCACCTGAGGATAGGAAAGCTTTTATTGCTCTTTGTTAAGAATTTGAGGCTATGTTTGCTTGGGAATACTCAGACTTAAAAGGGTTTGACCCTCATATTGTCTAGCATACTATAGAGTTAGAGCCAGGTGCAAAACCTGTGAGGCAGAAACAAAGACCTTTAAATCCAAAACTTGAGCCTCTGATGATTAAGGAATTAACCAAGTTGATCGAGGGAAACATCATTTTTCTGATCAAGCATACTTCTTGGGTCTCCAATCTTGTTCCTGTGAGGAAGAAGAATGGAGAGATTAGGTTGTGCGTTGATTTTAGAGACCTTAATAGAGCCTCCCTGAAGGACCACTACCTGCTACACTCAATGGAGCAAATTTTGCAAGTAGTAGCTGGTTCAGAAAGATTCTCCTTACTTGATGGATATTCAGGTTATAATCAAGTATTAGTCAAGGAAGAAGATCAGTTTAAATTATTTTTACCACAAAATGGGGCACCATGGCCTACAAAAGGATGCCTTTTGGTCTGTCAAATGTTGGCTCTACTTTTCAGAGAGTTATGGATATGGCTTTTAAAGGTTTGCTTTATAAATTGGTACTTGTGTACCTTGATGACATAACAGTTTTCTCTAAGGATGCAGCTGAACATTCATCCCACCTAAAACAAGTATTTGAGAGATGTAAAGAGTTTGGGATATCTCTCAATCCCAAGAAATGCATTTTTGTTGTGCATGAAGGAAAGCTTTTAGGACACATTGTGTCAAAGGAGGGAGTTACCATTGATACAGAAAGAGTAAGAGCTATTTTGGAGCTGCCTTTACCTAGTCACAAGAAGGGACTGCAAAGTTTTATTGGCATAATTAATTTTTTGCGAAGATTTATACTTGACATTGCAAATTTATTAAAGCCATTGACCTCTATGGTAAAGAAAAATACAGTTTTCAGTTGGACATAAGAGGCCAAACTCAGCTTTGAGTCCATAAAAGAAGCATTATCGGCTGCACCAACTCTGGCAAATCCTAATTTCTTAAAAGAGTTTATTTTGTATGCTTATGGCAGTTTAGATACAATTTCTGCAATTTTGGTACAACAGCAAAGTGAAGGCTTTGAGCAACCAATTGCTTTCTTTAGTCAAGGATTGGAGGAGTATGAACAAAGGTATAGTTTCATTGAAAAACATGTCCTTGTAGTGGTAAAGAGTCTCAAGAAGTTTAGGCATCTTATTTCTAAAAATAAGGTATATTTGATGGTTACTCACCCTAGTGTGAAAGAGTTTCTGTTAGGTAAGGATGTTAATGAGAAAAGGGCTGGTTGGATTACCAAAGTCATGGAATATGACGTAGATATCAAGATAACCAAGCTCATCGGAGGTAGACGATCCAGTGAACAGCTTGCTACTAGGTCTGAAAATGAAATAGAGAAGGAAGAAGAGGTGCTTCTGACCATTGCAGATGAACATCAGGATGATACAACAGCAGTTGGAACAGGTTGGGTTAATGACATGACTCATTTTTTACAAACTAGTGAATGTCCAGTGGGTTTAGATAGAACCAAGAGAAGATATTTTAGACTGCAGTCTATTCCATATGTTTTAATTATTGATATCCTTTTCAGAAAGGATTTTAATGGTATGTTGTTAAGATGCATTGATAATGATCAAATTGACAAGGTGCTGCATGAGTTTCATGATGGAACAATAGGAGGGCATTTTGCCCCAAGAACTACTACTTGGAAAATAATGAGAGCTGCCTATTACTGGCCCAACTTATTCAAGGATGCCAATGTATGGGCCAAAAAGTGTGTAAAATGTGCTATTTTTGTAGGCAAAGAAAGGCTGCCAACTTTACCTCTGCAGCTGATTCAAGTAGAGTAGCCCTTCATGAGATGGGGTATTGATTTTATGGGTTCCATTAACCCACCATCAAGTGCAAGCCATAGGTGGGTATTTACAGCAACAAACTATTTCACAAGGTGGACTGAAGCAGTGGCTTTAAAGGAAGCCAATGAGAATGTTGTTTTGAACTTTTATTGTGATTTGGTATCTAGATTTGGGGTACCTAAGTCAGTTATCTCAAACAATGCTCTAGCCTTTGTTGGATTGAAGATAACTAACTAGGCTGTGAAGAATGGAATCTATTTGAACACTTCATCAAATTATTACCCATAGGGTAATGGTTTGGCTGAATCTACAAATAAGAATCTCATAAGGATTATCAAAAAATCAACGGAGGATAACCAGAGGACCTGGTACACCAATCTGAAATCTACATTATGGACGGATAGAATAACTCCCAAGAGGAGGTCTATTGGAAACTCCCCATATATGTTAGTTTATGGAAAAGAGGCAAGACTGCCTGTATTTGTAGAGCTGCTGGCTCTTGATATCATGAATCAGCTGGAGATGTTTGAAGAAGAAGATTCCATGGCTATCAGATATGCTCAACTTATGGAGCTTAAAGAGATCAGTGATAAAGCTATGAAAGCTATGGAGTGTCATCAGCTTCAGACAAAAAGAGCTTTTGATAAGAAAGCCACTCCCATAATTTTTAGGGAGGGTGATATGGTACTCAAATGGGATGAGTTGAAAAGCAAGCCAGGGAGGCACTTCAAGTTTGATAGCATGTGGAGTGGCCCATTTATCATTACTGAATGCAAGGAGCACAATGCATTTCAGTTATCAAACATGGACGGAGAAAATTTACCTATCCCAGTCAATGGGTTACACCTGAAGAGGTGTTTTGAGGTATGAGTTGCCTTGTAAAATAGTAGATTAGGTTTCTTACTTTCAATAAGTGCTATTGCACAATAGTTTAGATGCCTTTTTGTTTTCCCTAAGTGCTGTCTAGCACAGTTAGGTGAGTTGCTTTCAGCATTTTTATTTTGTCTTTGGTTTTCTGTGAGGCCTACACTTTTTCATTTCCGTACATGTGACTAAATACCTTACTGTTGTTGATACTTTTACATTTATGGGACTGTTGATCCCAGATTTTTAAACTATTAAACCTTATTATGTTAAAGGAAAAACTAATTGGGTGATGTCTGATTAATGTTTACATTACAGGGAAACTAATTAGGTGATATTAAAAAGAAAATTGTCATGTGATTTCATTATGTTTATAAGAACTGTGGTATGCTTTAGAAATGCATGTATTAAATTTGCTTTGGCTATGATATGTATATGTGGAATTAACTTTAAGATTGAGTGTGTAGGTATTTCTAACAAAACTACAGATACTGGAGATCATTCCGCACCTTATGTTGTAATCCCTTGTGAAGCTGATCTGGTTCCATGAGGAACCGAAATCAACTCTGTGTTTGATTTAATGTTGTAATGTTGTCTTGCATGAGGTTGAATGGGTTAGGTCTACCCTATTGTAAATTTGAATTATGATATGTGTTGTAAGAATTGTTTTTGAAGTTTATCTTATTTTTGAATTTTAAAATTTGAGACCCTTTTCTTGTGTCTTAACTTGACCCTAGGTGTCATAACTAAGTTTAAATTGACCTTGGGTCATACCCCATGGGTCTAGGGTGATTTTTGACTGGGGTAACCTCCGTATGGTCACCTTAACTTCACAGTGAAGTTAAGTAACGAATTTGGAGGTAAGGGAGGGATAAGATGCGTGGTACCAACACTCAAGCCTATCCCTTTTTCAATTCCCAAGGCTTGAAATAACTCCATGGTCCACCAATAATGGAGGGGCTTATCTTCTTGTCCCCTCACTTTTGGTGAGAGTCCCCATGAAGTGGTGTGGTCCTTCATAAATGGGGTTATTTTTTTAATCCTACTTGGGATAGTGACAAAAAGGAGGGAAGACTTTGGGGAAGGAGCTCATGAGTGGGGTTATTTTTTTAATCCCACTTGGGATAGTGGAAAAAGGAGTGGGGTTATTTTTTTAATCCCACTTGAGGATAAGGGAATTGGTGGAATTTAAAAAAAAGAAAAGAAAAAAAAAAAAAAGTTTTAAAGGGAGAAATCTTAGTGTAAAGGGAGTTAGTTTTTTTTTGGGAGAAAGGAAATTGGAGAGGAAACTGGAGTGGATCTCTTCATCAATTACTTCCATTAAAGGGCTTGTTAAGGTTGGTATGCAAGGCCTTTTCTTTGTATGTTCTGTTTATTGCATAATGGATTTGTGAAATGAAATTTGATTTGTTGTGTTGTAAATTTTGTAATTGTGGGAAAATTTATTTGGGTGTTGACAGAGCTTCTTCCACTTGGGAGAAATGCTCATCAAGTGTGGGGTAGGGGAGGAGTGATCCTCCTTGAGTGCATGCCTTGTTTCTTTTGGGATGTTGAAAGCCTTGAGGGCATTTGTGTGACTTTGAGAAATTGTGTTATTTGGCTTGAGAGTCAAAATATGAACCCCTTGGAATCTTTGTTGGCAAGTTGACTTGAGGCAATGAGAAGGAAACTGTGTTGAAATTTAATTGAAGGGTGACACTCTAAAGTTGAGTGTGTCCATTCTCATACCCCTTGTTAAACTCACTGTGGTTGAGTTTTTGTGTTGTGTAATATCCATGGGTGTATGTGTGTTTTGGCGTGTTGTTTCTACCTTGTTGTGAAGTGGAATTTTGGAATACCCTAGGTGTGTGGATGATCTCCCTAGCTCGGGGGTGACCCTCTTGCGGGTCTACGGTAGGGAGGAGAGCAGCTTGTGTGGTGTTTCTTCCCTTGTGTGATATGCAGGTTTTCTGGGAGCTTATTGAGAAGCTTGGAGAAGATTATTGGATCTTAAAAAATATTTTATTTTCCTAAGTCTTAAGGAGAGCCTGATCTTTTAATAGCTCCTTCCTTGTCGATTTTCCAAAAGGAGAAAATTATCTCCCTATTGTTGTATAAATTATTTTTTTTTGAAGTTCTGAGGAAATCCTCTATTCTTGGGTTGATAGTTGTAATTTTCTTGTTCATTAAGTTTTACCATTTAGAAATGAGAGGAGGAAAAGAAAATTTGTTTTTAAAATATTAAAATTGTCTAGTTCCTTCTTCTCTTACTTGCAAAGTTGAGAGTTAGTTGATGTTTTAATTAAATTTGTAAAAGTATTATTTCTGTGTAAGTATTAATTTTAAATTTTGTTATAAGACAAGTCATAATTTTGCTACCATGAAAGAAATGAAATTTGGGATTACAGTATTTTTTTTTTTGAAATTACCATAAGTAATTAAATGCTTACTATATGTAGTTTAAAACATTTGACTTGAAATATAAATTTTATTCGAGAAAAGTGGGATTTATTTATGCATAATGTATAATACGAATTGAATAGATGTTTAAACTCAGACTTGCAATTTAGAAATACATTGTTTATACAATTATAGTTTAAAAAGAGCATAGGTAACTATATTTTAATTTTAAGGAAGAGTTTCTCGGAAGTTTTAACAATTATCCCAAATTAAATGACAGGAAAATGAAGAGGAAAATATGATCTTTTCATTTACAAAGGATATTGAAAATAAGTGCAAACAAGCCATCACAGGCATTCCATGAGTGGCCTTTTTTTAAAAAACTCAACTGTAGATTTAGAGAATAAATGTCTAATTGAGAAAAAAAGAGAGAGAGAGAAAGAGAAAGAATAGCTAACCTTGGAAAACAAAGAGGAGAAAATGCGTGGCGTTTCCAAACAGGGCTAAGAGAATTAAGTAAGTTTAACCTACCATTAAACCTGTTTAGGAACAAGTTGATTATTAAAATTAATTCAAACGTTGAACTAAAACCTAGAGCGGAACCCTAGGGGGACTGAGTCAAGTGAAGTTAACCAACCCTATGTAAGTGATCTGGTTTACCAAGAAATTAGGAATAATATAAAGGATGTAGTGTTATTGTTGTTTGATAAAGCATGTGAAGAAAAAAAATAGGATAACATAAGAAGATCTTGCACAACGGGAAGGAGAAAGAGATAGAAATACAATCAAAATTATATTTTAGAGAAACGGTAAAATGAACATGATAGAAATACAATCAAACTTAAATTCCAAGAAAAGGAAGAGAGGGCAAATGAATGGGCTTGGTTGAAAATGCTAAGTCTGAAGGAGGAGAAACTAATATGAAATTCTAGAAAATGGAAAGAAGAAAACAGATGATCGTGCTTTATAGAAAAATGATCTATCACCTAAAACAACTGATGTTCAAATGTAATTCGTGAGATTAACCTAAGTTAGGAAACCACGCATTCAAGATTAGCATTTATCACACCAATGTCCATGAGGCGTTATGTTACCGGGATCTTTCCAGAATCTAGGGTTTAGAAGCCTTAAAAGTTGGAACCTAGTAGTGATGTTAATCATGTCGCAAAGACCCCCTTGTTGGCCTTCTTGTGTAAGGTGTGCACACATGTACTTGGTACCCCACTGACAACTGTATTGTTTTCACCTTGAGCGTACGTCGCCGAGCACGCCTACGCGTGTGAGGGGATTTCTAGGGAAGCATGGGAAAAATTTTGGTATTTCGTGTCATGACCACATGGTGCATGTGGACATGACACGTGTGATGTGTGTTGTGACCGCATGGGAAATGTGGGCATGACATTTTCCAAGTGTTCTTCATTGCTGACATGTTGAGTTACTGAGGTCAAGATTGATTGTCAAAAGTGTTTTTAAGTCTCAATATGACCCTGTACCCAATGGATAAGGTCTAGGCTACTGGTTTGATTATTTAGTAGGCAAACATCCCTGAGAAGTCACCAAAATGTTGTCCTATTTTCCTCTGTCCAGAGTTAAATAGCTCACCTTGTATATTCCTTGAATATCCTTTAGAAAATGACCCTACAAAGCTTAAATTATTCAAAAACCCATGCTCTACCTTGCCAAAAATCCCAAAACCTTTCTTGGAGAATCCCTGAAGAAAACCCAGAAAAACCCAGAAATCTTTTGTCTCCAATTGTTTTCTACCGCAGAGATTTCTCAGTTTTGTACTTAGTCATTTTTCATGTATATGATGATAACATCATCCTTGTTTTGGGTTTTTCTGTCATTTGGTCGAATTGTACCTTAGATACAATTTTCCTTGTATCTTGGTCATGTACAAATGTTACTATGCATCAGGTTCATTGTAGGTTATGTTGTATGTATCTCTTTTGTACTTTGCGCATACAACTGCATATACAATGCAATATACAAGACGTTATACAAATATGAGATACAATCTCAGACCTAAAAGAATATGCATTTTGGTTTTGGAAAGGCAGATGTGGTTGTATGCATCTTTGTATGTATGTTTGCATTGTATATTTGCAGATACAAGGTCACATGCAAAGGTCGCATGCAAAGGTCAGATGCAATGTTTGTATGTACAAGCGATTGTATACAGTTTTGTTTGTATTTTTGCATTGCATATGCGATATACAAAGGCAATATACAAGGGAATACATATAATCTAAACGTGACTGGGGAATTGAATGTGGTGGATAATCATTTGGGGTCTATAGTTGTATATTGCATATACAAGGTCAAAAGGGTGCAACATACAAGAAGGTAAGATACAAGGCCGAACCCGATATTAATTTCAATTTGCTTCATAAAAATGTTGGGGTCCGCCTATTGTATGTATATGCAATTGTATCATCCCATATACAATCCTATATACAATTGCATATACAAAGGTTAGATACAAAAGGGATATACAATGCGGACCTGACTGGGAAATTAAAATTTTCAAACTCAGTGGTCAAGTCCGCAGTTGTATGTTGAAGTGCATGTATGTGCTGATATGCAAAAAAATAAAGATACAAGTTGGACCTGTTTCAATGTTCCTTTCTAGTTGATAATCCTTTGAGTTCTGCAACTGTATGTACATGCGATTGTATCTCATATACAATCACATATACAAAGTCACATACAATGGATTTTTGGCGAGACAATGTGTATCAACGGCTCAGTTTGAGGTCTCTCTGATGGCTAATAAAGATGCAGGAGGATGCAGCGGTGGGTCCCAGGTTCATCTCGGCGACTAATGGAGTGATGACACATGTCAAGGGCATATATACAAAAGGCGATATAAAGGTTAAGGTCCACTTTTGTATGTTGGCCATTGTATTGTATATACAATTGCACATACAAAAGCATATACAAAGGGAGATTCAAAGACATGCAAAGCGATTTGATATGCAAAATACAAAAAATGAAGAAATCGCATAAGTGCAAAATTGAAGGATTTGAAGGACCCAATAGCATGATGACGTCATCCAGGCCTGTTCTTTGCCCAAGTTCTATATGATGCTGATGTCATCATGGTTGTTTTTATAGTGTATCCATTTTTGTATGTTTGCATGCATACAAACAACGTTTCTCTTGGCAACAAGGATAAAATTGACAGTCGCCGACTCAGAAGCCAAAAGTGCAAGTTTAGTCAAACAAGAAATATTCAAAGGCCGATTCAATTGCAGATGCAAAGCAATATGCAGATGTAAGATGTAGTTGACCGTAACTTTGACCGCCCATATCTTATTCATCCCGAGGAATTTCTGCATGCTCCAAAAGGCAAATGTGCTTATTTTTGCCTCCTCTTTCATCTGGCAGGCTTTGAGGAGGATATCTTCACTTTCATAATTTGATGCAGATCTGTAGGCTCGATCGATTGGACATTTCAGTGACCGATTTGACATACATAGGGGCTGATATTGTTGCATTTATTCCAGTTGGTAGGCTTTGCAGGTAGATTCATGGTAGATGGCTTCACTTTTCAATGCGTATGGGCTCTGTGTCTCGCTGGCAGATCTTCCTGTGTTTGGTGACAGGACATCTCAGCGACTGAATTAAGTTTTGTAGAGGTTCTTCAATGCAAATATTTATTGTGTTCATTGTTGAAGATAAATATTTGAGCTGCTCACATTCAAGGCCCCAAAATATCTTCCACCTACCCTGTTCTAGATATTTTATTCCATAACTTCTTGCAGGTGGACGTCCCTTCTGGCGATGATATTTTCTGACAGAGCCCATGGGGAGAATTCATTGTAACCGACTCAGGTCAAATGCAAAATGCTATATATGCATAAACATGAGATGTAAGAGGGGTTGGAAGATTTAGTAATTTATGATTCTGATTCCAAATAGGGCATTCCTCTACTGTAACCTTTCCTTTTGATTAAATACATGCTGGTTATTTTACCTCTTCATGCTATTTTGACTCTGTGTGATCTAAGGATGATGTGTTCATGAATGTTTAATTCCTTCTAGTCATCTCTTGCTCCTTGCCTCTATTAAAATTAGTTTGATCTATGTATGTTTATTGGTTGTATCTAGTCATTTTGTGCATTTTCTTAGTTATGTGAGGGTTCTTTTATTCAACCTGGTGAATCACCCTTATTTTCAAGTTTTCCTATTTTATCTTTCATTTTTAAAAGCATTCCTTCTCCCTTTTCCTCTGCAAATCCAGTAGATTTTAGGTGATAACCAGCTAGGAAGTCGGTCTTCTCTGGAGGTTCTTTCCAACTCAGGTGACCCACAGACCTAGAAAGATCCCATGTTTCTCCAGATTGCCAAGTTTTACAACTTAGAAAGGGTGCAAATCTGAGAGACAACATGAACAAGACAATATAGCTGAATGCTAAAGTTAAGTTCATAACTTGGCCAAATTTCATAATTAGCCTTAGTCATTTGAAACTATATAATAAGCTTGTAGATGAGAAAAGGGCATACTTCATACTTTCCCCCTCATTTTGCACTCATTTTGGCCTTTTCAATAGATGCATATATCATTTTGGTGTCCAATTCAATGAATTTTTGCACATAAACTAACATGACCCATCTAATGCCCTTGCTTTTAGCTAGTTCATCCATGGTGGTTTAGACCCAACATGATTCTTATTTGTTTTCCCACTCAAGACTGAACTAAACCAATATGATTCTTATTTGTTTTCCCACCCAAGACTGAATTGTGAGTTTTATCTCCTGGAATGAATTGTGCACACATTTGCATCCACCTTATTTGAACTTGACTTTCACTCTCCCCTAGCTGACTCCATTTCAAAAATGGAGCATTGCCCATTGGCTTGCACACAATAATATTTGAATTTGGCGCTTAGGATGTCATATATAAAGACAAGCCCTAGTGTACTAGTCATGAATCCCTTCAAGTACTTAAGCACTCATAGGTAACATCATTTAAGCATTAGGGTACCAAATCATAGAGCTTTCTACACTTATATCAAATGATATTGCATTGGGCATATTCCATATTGCATGTTTTCTATTTTTGTACTAATGTAGAAAATAGCAAGGGGTCTAACTAAGGTACAAGGAAATTTTAAACCTCAATCCTAGCACACCAAACTCCAAAAGGTTTTCATTAACAAGTGCTACCTTAGTGCTAATTCAAATATGACAATAGGAGTACAAATTCTAGAGGTAGGTGAGTTACAAACATAATCATGACAGGTAGAACAAAATAACGTAAGTCTTAGAAAGAATCACATGTAATCTCATTTGATAGTAGTGTAGACTATGAGGACACATCAACTACATGATTCATCCTTCAGATCTAATTTCTAGAGTTCATAATCATTGTTGAACACATCTATGTAATCCATAACAACAACATCAACTTCTATCAGTATCATTAAGACCTAAGCACCCTCTAACCTCCTATTTACTTTATTAATTACTTGGCATGTTGTCATACTCAACTCTTCGTACTTTATCTAGGGGGTCTAATTGATGTACATCATTAATTATCCTATAGATCCCTAGAATGTTTATAGAGGGCGTGTTTATTTCCTCTATATTTTGGTGAACCCTAACTTGCCAAATCTCTCTAGTTTTAACCATAGAATTAAGTCTTGTTCTTGGTTATGATTTTATGATCTAATAAATTTCTATTTCTTTTCTAATTTTTATTTTAGATCTAAAACCTTATTGTGTTTCCATTATTTTATCTATTTTATTTCTTTGTTGTTTGCATACCATTAACCAATCTCTAATGTCCACTTAGGAGAAGTCCTAGATTAAATCTAACCATGGTCATGCATCAAACTAAAGCTCCCATCATTAGATTTCTAAACACAATGGTTTATTTGAATGAAGAAGACTCCTTTGATCATGAAGCTCAACTTGCTAGAATGGATAAAAGGGATAATGATAACACAACTCAAATACTTAAGGAGTATTTTGTTCATCTTGATGTCATATCTTTCAAATATGTTTTTCAATTGTTTTGATTCATTTTTAGCAAATGAAAACTCCCCAATGCCTCCAAACCTTGATTCACTCAATTGAGTACATGATGAAAATCCCGTTGAAGAATGAGCACAATCTAACCCTCCCCAAACTCTTCCATCCATTTTGCGACACCCTCATGAGACACAAGCTAATATATGAGGGCAGATTGAGGAGAATAAAAAAGAACTTCAAACATATGTTGAAACATTAAAAACTCCAAATGCAACAAGAACACATCAAAGAGCCCTTGTGACATCCTTGGACTCTATAATTTCTCATATAGATATTGTTAGTGGTCAAATAAACACATGGTCAAATCATCAATCTGAGAATGCATGATAGTATTATTCTACAAAATTGTCATATAAATAAGTCAAAGATAAGAAAATATTGAAATATAATTTATGTGCATTATTTATTGATCCAAGAACCAATGAGCCCATGCATGGAAGTTGCAAAAGATTCCCTATTCATTGGTGTCAACACCAAGGAACACAAAATAATTTTTGAGATAGGTGGTGGATGGTTTTTGACCATCCCCCATGCAAAAATAATGAGAAGCCTCAATATATCTTCAACAAACTCTATTGTGAGTTTGTCCTCAATGATATTCCAAATTATTTTGATATGCATAATTTTTGGGTAGAAGCAAAGGCTCAATCCAAGATAGGGAGGGGCACATTGTGCCTAGGACCACTCAGTGAAACTGCCAGCCAGGCCATTTATTCAACATGTCATAGTCCCTTCCATTATGAAGGAGAGTATTGAGGTGAAGACCCTATAGTCTATTAGTTCCCTCATATAGACATTATTACAACATAGTAGGCCTCTTTCACAGGTTGATGAGGTGAGCCTCCTAGGCTTCAATGATCACCACACATTTGTCATGTTTGTGGAGCACCTTGTGATAATGGGTCTAAGGATGTTGATGATACACACATTGGAGAGAATTCTCCATAGTTTCAGGAATATCCTACACAAGGCCAACAGTAGGATACATCTATATTAGATAATATGGTAATGAGAGATGAGTTGCTAGATATGGCCTTTCACATTGACCAATAAGTAATTTTTAATAAGGTTCTGTAATTTATTATTTTTCCTTTTGAATTCTATAATTAACTATATTATCCTATTGTAAATGAAAATTAATATAAATAAGTTTATGTCTTATGAAATTCTAAGGTTAAAGTACTCATCCTACATTTGTCGGCCCTCCAACACATGGTTATGTGGCCATGTCGAGTCTATAGGTATGTAATTTGTAATAAAATAGTAAATATAGTACGTGTAATTTTTTGTGTCATATATCAATGGTAATCTTAAAATGACATTTGATGATGAACAAGTGGATGTTGGCTCTCCAACATCATGAGGAGTTGGTGGGGGTAGTCATATATCAAGTTTCACTAAGGTAAATTTTACTATTTTTAATCATTAATGTATGTAAATGATGTTATTTAGATTTTGGTCATTTAATAATGTTATTCTCTTTTTAGTTGATGGCATCAATTCAGACTTCTAATATTCATGGCACAATGGAGGTGGGCATTATTGCAGTTATTTTGTTTTCAATGTCTTTGACCAAGGGATGAGCCAATAGTGTAAATGTCATTATGTATTTCTTGTTTTATCTCACATAATTTAATGCAAATAAATGACATTAATCTTTAATCTAATTTTCTTCTTCATTCTTATCATAAGTCACAACTCCATTTTATACACCTACATCTCAGGCAGATGAAGAGAGACAATAGATGATTGACAATGATTATCGGCTTATGGTAAGTGATTATTTATGCATGTCATTGTATATTTCATGTTTTCTATATTAATGAATATATTATTTAATTGTATTAATATGTGGAGCTCCAAAAAATTTATGAGAGGAGGTCTAGTCAGTGGATTAGAGAGAAAGAGTTATCGATTGCTTCTCCATCTTCTTGAGAGAGCAAGGGTCATCAACTATTCCACAACACTCCATAGGAATTTTTATGTTATGACATTTTGTTGTATGCATGTACACATACATTTATGTTTTACCGATGTATATCATTGTATGCCTATATGGATTTGTTTATATATTCACCATATTGATGACATTATGTATACATTATATGGCATTTTCATGACATTATGTATATGACATTTTACGTTATATATGATGATCAATTATGATTATAGATGTCATATTTATTATTTAAATATGACGCTATTAGATTTAGACATAGATATGCAATGATATACCTGTAATCATGACTTTTGTTATGCCATATTATCATAAATCATATTATTATGAGCTTATTTGGGCGAGTGTGCATTGAATTTATTATTTATTGTATATATTTGAGAATCCATTTATATTATATTATATGATTAATGAGATGAGGTTTATTAAGATAGATTTCATGTATATTAGGAGACTAGAGATGTGGTGTTTATGGTATTATTCGATGTGGTCTAATGTGTACAAGGAATGTATGGCATTATTCAATGTGGTTTAATCTTCTTGATGTGAATGGAGTTTGAAGCTTTATGGTTATTTTCTCCCTTTGTACATGTTTATTTTAAAGAATGAAATAATATTGTTGTATGCTATAAATGGTGTTATGTCTTATTAAGGGTCTTTCATTTGGTCTTAGAATTATCTTAAGATGAGTAGGTTTGTCCCTTTTTTCAGAAGTAAGAGTGTATTGACTCATACCCATGAAGGGTATGAACTTGCCTAAAAGGGTTTTAATTCTACATAGGATAAATAATGTGACATTTTTACAAGTTTTGATATTGCCTACATGTTCTTCAATGTTTCCATGAACCTCTCTTGAAAATATACAAGTGTGTAGATCCATGTTTAATCTCTCTTAGCAAGGAGGGGTGATACTTGAAAACATCACAATGGTTGGCAGGTAACTATACCCCCATTAGTTTGGAACTCGCACCTTCATGGAGATTGTACTTTTAAACAATACTGTTAATCTTCAATTTCTTTATTTTAATTTATGTTGAAAGTTGATGATCTACAAGTTGTAAAAGGATATTGTTTCTTAACTACATCCAAATGTTGTCAAAAAGTATTGAAGCATGTATTCTATGGAATTATATATTTAGAATTTGTGAACTACTTTATGCTATTTATGTTTGGAATAAATGAATATTATAATGATTTTAGCTCATGAATGAGTGGTTCGGTAGACTATTGTTGTTTGAACATGTGAATAGGCCCCTATTGTTTCAATAGAATAATGAGGTATTAAATAAATAGTTTTAAGTTGCTATGGAAACCTTAAATTTATTGTTAAACATGAAATATAAAGATTCATTCAATTTTATAATAATAAAAATGTATAGGAATGAACTATATGATATGTTGTTTCAATAGGAAAAATCATCCCTTATCATCTTGGTTGATAATTTGTAGAAATTGTCAATTTTTGCATGCTTGTTGTCTATCTAAAAAATCATCCATAGATAGCACTTGGATGATTTGAAATAAATTAAGGTTTGTTCTTAAATATAAAACCCTATGACATAAGTTAACATATTTGTGTGCTTCAGTTGACTCATAATGGCTAGTTGGAGGAAGTCAATGAGGCCCATTTGGCAAGGGAGGTATATGACTAAAAAGGGTGGAGACCAATGTTACATGGGTTGGAAACCCTAGGTGTTAGCTATTAGGACTTAGGATGAAGAGGCAAAGGATTTAGACACAAACTCAACCCATCAAATTTACCATGAAAAGTAATGAAGAAAGTTACAACCTTTTTACTCTTAGGGGTCTTAAGAGACTCTCTCGGTCTAATATATCCTTGAAGGATCATGAGACCCAAGGAATAAAATGAGAAATCCACTAGCATTCTCCCACCCACCCCAATGTGTTGGAAATATCAATTTAGTCCCATGAGGTGTGGAAGTAAAAATATGGTTGTTGTCACTTTTACATTGCTCTTAAATAAGTCTTTTTGCAAAAATACATTAATTGCTAGCACAATCAAACAATTTGGAGTTGATAGAAACTGAGATAGGCTATTATAGATGGACCCAACATCCTCCTATATGTAAAAAAACATTCCCAAGTGCCATGAATTTTGAGAATCATTGTGTCAAAGTTTGACATCTTTTGCTCTTAGGGCTCTTAAGAGACTCTCTCAATCTAATGTAGCATAGAAGGATCAAGATGCCCGAGGAATGGAATGAAACCTCCACTAGCACTCACCCATCAACCATGACATGTTGGCACTGTTGATTCAATCACATGAAGTGTGGAAGAAAAATACAGCTATTAGCAACTTTAGGCTACTCTTAAGTGAGTAATTTTACAAGAATGTACTCATTATTGGCATGGTCAAATGGTCTGGAGTTGACAAAAACTGAGATAGACTATTATATATGGAATTTACATGTACTTGTATGTGTAAACAAAACATTCCTAGATGCCAAAGATTCTAAGAATTGTTGCATCAAAGTTTGACAACTTTTTTTACTCTTATAGCTCTTAAGAGACTCTCTTGGTCTAATGTAGCTTGGAAGGATTAAGAGACATAGGGGATGAAATTAGGTGGAGGCCTCCACTAGAATTCATCCACCCACCCTAATGTTTTGACATTGTCAATTCAATCCCATGAGGTGCGGAAGAAAAAATATGGCTAGTGGCAACTTTACACTGCTCTCAAATGAGGTATTTTGTAAGAATGCATTCATTGTTGACATGATCAAATGGTCTGGAGTTCATAAAAACTAAGATAAGCTATTATAAATGACCCAACATCCTCCTTTAGGTACAAATGAAACATTCTTGGGTGCCATAGATTTTGAGAATCATTGCATCAAAGTTTGACAACTTTTTCCTCTTAGGGAACTTAAGAGACTCTTTTGGTCCAATGTAGCTCGGAAGGATTAGGAGACCTAGGGAATGAAATGAGGCCTCCAATAGCTTTCACTCACCCACCTCGATGTGTTGACACTACTAGTTCAGTCACACGAGGTGCAAAAGAAAAAATATGGCTATTAATAACTTTACACTGCTCTCAAATGAGGTTTTTTACAAGAATGCATTTGTTGTCAGCATGGTCAAATGGTTCAGAGCTAATAAAAACTAAGATATTGTATTGTAGACAAACCCAACATCCACCTATAGATGCAAAAAAAACATTCATAGGTGCCACAAATTTTGAGAAATGCTACGTCAAAGTTTGTCAACTTTTTGCTCTCATGCCTCTTAAGAGACTCTCTCAATCCAATATAGCTTAGAAGGATTGGGAGAGCTAGGGAACAAAACAAGGCCTCCATTAGCATTCACCTACCTACCTCGAATGTTGGTGCTATTGGTTCGGTCCCAGGAGGTGCAAAAGAAAAATATGGCTATTGACAACTTTACACTACTCTTAAATGAGGCATTTTGTAAGAATGCATTCATTATTGACATGATCGAATGGTCTAGAGTTGACAAAAATTGAAATAGGCTTGTAGATGGACCTAACATCCTCCTTTAGGTTCAAATGAACCATTCTTACCTGCCATGGATTCTAAGAATCATTGCATCAAAGTTTGACAATTTTTTTCTCTTAGAGCTCTTATGAGACTCTTAGTCCAATGTAGTCCATAAGGATTAGGAGACCTAGGGAAAAATGAGGCCTCTACTAGCATTCACCTAACCAAATTGATGTGTTAGCACTTTTGGTTTTGTCTTGTGAGGTGTGAAAGAAAAATATGGGTATTGCCAACTTTACACTACTCTCAAATGAGGCATTTTGCAAGAATTCATTCATTATCGACATGATCAAATGGTATAGAGTTAACAAAAAATAAGATAATCTATTGTAGACTGATTTGAATCCACCTATAGGTGTAAACAAAACATTCCTAGGTGCCACAGATGCTAAGAATCACCACGTCAAAGTTTGACAACTTTTTTCTCTTAGGGATTTAAAGAGACTCTCTTGATCTAATGTATCCTGAAAGGATTGAGAGACCTATGAATGAAATAAGACCTCCACTAGCATTTACCCACCCACCCCAACGTGTTGGTACTATCAATTTAGTCCCATGTGATGTGGAAGAAAAATATTACTATTGGCAACTTTACGCTGCCGTCAAATGAGTCATTTTGTAATAATACATTCATTGTTTGCATTGTCAAATGGTCTAGAGTTGCAAGAAACTGAGATAGGATATTATATATGGACCTGATAGTCTCTTGTAGGTGCAAATTAAACATTCTTAAGTGCTACAGATTCTAGGAATTGTTGTGTCAAAAGTTTGACAACTTAAGTTCTTATGTCTCTTAAGAGACTCTCTTTCCAATGTAGCTCAGAAGAATTGGGAGACATGGGGAATGAAACAAGGCCTCCACTAGAATTCACCCACCCACCCTAATGTATTGACACTATCAATTAGGTCCCACAAGGCACAGAAGAAAAAATATAGCTATTGGTGACTTTACACTGCTCTCAAATGAGACATTTTACAAGAATGCATTCATTGTCAGCATGGTCAAATAGTTTGAAGTTGATAGAAACTAAGATAGGCTATTATAGATGGACTTGACATCCACTTGTAGGTGCAAATAAACATTCCTAGGTGCCGCATATTCTAAGAATTGTTATGTCAAAGTTTAATAACTTTTTACTCTTAGAGATCTTAAGAGATTCTCTCTGTCCAATGTATCTTCGAAGGATCGGGAGACCTAGGGAATAAAATGAGGCCTCCACTAGTATTCATTCACCCACCCTAATTTGTTGGCATTGTTGGTTTGGTCCCACAAGTTGCAGAAGAAAAAATATGGCTATTGGCAACTTTATATTGCTCTCAAATGAAGCATTTTATAAGAATGTATTTATTGTCAACACAATAAAACAATTTGGAGTTGATAGAAACTAAGATCTAGGATATTATAAATAAACGAGACATCCTCCTTTAGGTGCAAAAGAAACATTCCTATGTTTCAGAGATTCAAAGAATCATTGTGTTAAAGTTTGACAACTTATTTCTCTTTGGGATCTTAAGAGACTCTCTCAGTCCAATGTAGCCTAGAAGGATTGCAAGACCTAGGGAACAAAGTGTGGCCTCCACTATTCACCCACCCACCCCAATGTGTTGGCACTATTGGTTTAGTACCATGAGGTGTAGAAGAAAAAATATGGCTATTGGTAACTTTACATTGGTCTTAAATGAGGTATTTTGTAAGAATGCATTCATTATCAACACAATCAAATGGTTTGGAGTTGATAGAAACTAAGATAGATTATTGTAGATAGACCTTACATCCACCTACAAGTGTAAACAAAACATTCTAGATGCCATGGATTCTAGAAATCACTACATCAAAGTTTGACAAATTTTTGCACTTAGGGCTCTTAAGAGACTCTCTCAATCCAATGTAGCTCAAGAGGATCAAGAGACTTGGGGAATGAAATAAGGCCTCCATACATTAACTCACCCACCCTAATGTGTTGGCATTGTCAATTCAGTCCCACAAGGTGCAAAAGAAAAAATATGGCTATTGGCAACTTTACATTGCTCTTAAATGAAGCATTTTACAATAATTCATTGATTATCAACATTGTCAAATGGTCTAGAGTTGACAAAAATTGAGATAAGATATTATAGATATTATAGATAAGAAAAAGTATGGCTATTGACAACTTTACACTACTCTCAAATGAGGCATTTTGCAAGAATGCATTAATTGTCAGCATGCTCAAATACTCTAGAGTTGATATAAACTGAGATAGGCTATTATAGACAAACTCAAGATCCTCTTGTAGGTGAAAATGAAACATTTCTAGGTGCCATGAATTTTGAGAATCACTACGTTAAAGTTTGATAACTTTTTGCTCTTATGGCTCTTAAGAGGCTCTCTCAGTCTAATGTAGCCCAACAGGATTACGATACCCAAGGAATTAAATAAGGCCTCAAGTAGAATTCACCCACCCACCCCAACATTTTGGCACTATTGGTTTGATCCCGTGACGTGTAGAAGAAAAAATATGGCTATTGACAACTTTACACCACTCTCAAATGAGGCATTTTGCAAGAATACATTCATTGTTGGCATGGTCACATAGTTTGGAGTTAACATAAACTAAGATAGGCTATTGTAGAAAGACCCAACATCCTCTTGTAGGTTCCAATGAACTATTTCTAGGTGCCATAGATTTTGAGAATCATTGCGTTGAAGTTTTACAACTTTTTTCTCTTAGGGCTCTTAAGAGACTCTCTCAGTCTAATGTAGCCTAAAAGGATCAAGAGACCTAGGGAATGAAACAAGGCATCCACTAGCATTCATCCACCCACCCAATATGTTGATGTTATCAGTTCACTCCCATAAGGTGCAGACAAAAAAGTATGGCTATTGCCACCTTTACATTGCTCTCAAATGAGACATTTTACAAGAATGCATTCATTGTTGACACAGTCAAATAGTTTGGAGTTGACAAAAACTAAGATATGCTATCTTAGATGAACCTAACATCCCCTATAGGTGCAAATGAAACATTCCTACATGACACATATTTTGAGAATCACTATGCCAAAGTTTGATAACTTTTTTCTCTTAAGGCTCTTAAGAGACTCTCTCGGTCCAATGTAGCCTAGAAGGATCATGAGACATGGGGAAAAAAATGAGGCCTCCAGTAGAATTCACCCAACAACCTCAATGTGTCAAGGCATTTTTCAGTCCAGTCCCACAAAATGCAAAATGTAAAATTTCATTCCTAGCACCTTTTCACTAGATAAAACTGAAATCCACATGTTGTGTCTTGCACACACCCCCCATAGTTTCTTAGGAAAATGGGGATCCCCCTCTTTTGATTTGCATCATTTTACTTGTCTCTAACCCATCTCAATTTTTTAGCTTGTCTTGTGAGCTTCAGGTCTTGATTGATCAACTTGGTTTGAGTATGGAGTTCATGATTGTTTGACATAATTTTAGATACACGTGGATGTTCTTGAGGTCCTAGTTGCATGAGCATAAGGTCTTTAATATTTTGAGGGTTCTATAATGATAATGGTACCATTTTTGGTCAAAATAGCTTCACAACATGAGTGGAGTATGAGGACCTAGGGTTTGGTTACCCATGACAACTAACCAAACCCTAGAAACAAGGTTTATATTGATGTTATAGTGTTGGTGTTTCTATTATAACAGTGCCATGGAGTCTATTTTACCTCTTTTTCCATGATGATTGTCCATTACCAAGGGATTATTGTTGTAGCAATCTTAGGAGTAGCCTTGACTCTTTATTTTACTCCTTTTATATGCATTGCAAAGTTTCATAGGATCATTACTAATTTTGCCTCTCTAGATCCCTGTCTTCCTAGGGTTTTAAGAGCCTTAGTTCATATGCATTTGCTTGGATTGACATGGTTTCACGACAAGTATAATGTCTCTCTCTGTGGTTGTAGGTTAGGTGATATGTCTTCAAGATTTCAACAATCATGGAGGATTATTGACATGACAAACATAACAAGGGTTGTTATTAGTCAAGATATTGTCATGATAAGATCATCCAAATGCTGCCATAACAATAGTAAGCTTTCATAGGAAGAAGAAAATGTTGTCATGTTAGTGAAAAGGGAAGATGAAGAGGTATTGTGTTGTCTTATATAGTCATGTAGAAGTCAAGAAGGGACTATCACAGTCCAAAATAATCAAAGACTACCCCAAGACATTAGGACAATCATATAAGAAGGTCTTCCAAGTTGTCAAATGCCTAACTGAGGACTATATGATCATGGTACAACATTTCTAAAGGTCCTAAAACCCTTAAGGAAACTACATACATAGTGAGAGGGATTATTATAGTCCAAGATGGTTAAAGAGTGCCCTTGACTTCATTAGGACAACCATACCTAGGAATGTCATAATAGTCATTAAACTAATCTCAGTCATCTAGGATATTTAAAGGTATGTAGCCCATCCAGGGAACCACCATCATCTAGTAACAAAGGACAATCAGGAAAACTATTGTTCACTAAAAATATCCAAAACAATCCTAAAATGGTCCAACTTGTTGCCATGAAATTACATGCCATAAGACATTGGCGATAGTCGTTAAAGACCTAAATGATCATGAGAAACATGTTAGAATACTTCTTGCAACATTATCAACCTTGAAGCCATAAAAAATGCATTGAAAATAGCTTGGAAACATTGTTGGAAACACTTTGGAAACATGTTACAACTTATTGGAAACATGCAAATGGATGCTTAAACTAAAATGGGATTGATTGAATAGTCAAATACACATCCTAAGTGTTTAGTGGAAAATTGGATTTGTTAATGTTCTAGATTTTAGATGTTTAAATCTACCTCTCCACTATACATTCAAGGATCTAGGGTCAAGTGACAAGCACTATCATACCCTAGGTCACTTGCCGATGTAGGGAAACTTGGATTAGGGAATTTAATTATTAATTTTCCTTCTCTTATGCCTAATTAACCATTAAAACCCTAATTATGCAAATACAACAACAAATTGATGAATGATGAAAAAAGATCTTGCAGATAGAAGTAAAATACCAAATTACAAAATACCTATTTTCGGGGTTTCGAAGCAGAACAGTCAGGGACACTAGAGTGGGCGCCCAAGTCTAAGGTACCTATTTCTTCGTAGGATCTAGACCTCCTTCCGACACTGATCAGCCCTATAACTTCTATTTTTTGAAACTCAGATGTGGAGGACACTAGAGTGAGCACCCAAGTCCTAGAAGTGCTCTTGTGTCCTTTTCTTCAAATCCTAAATCCTTGATGCCTGCTAATCCTTCCTACAACTCCACTTTTCCCAAATATGACACCTGTAACCTGTAATCACAAGACTTGGTTTGGGGGTTGTGGTGTTTAGAGGCTTGCCTCAATCAAGCCTTGGAGGACACTTAAGTCTCTAAACACCATTGCTAGATAGAAAGTACGTGCCCTTGTGAGGCAGAGGCAAAAACCAAAGGAATCAATGATGAAAACACAATATTATGTCACCTTGTAGTGAAGCTCTCATGGAAGGAAGATGCTCTTCATGCCATGAGGAAAATGATGCTCAAATCTACAAATATCAACACATAAAACACACAAGTTTGCTCTTGCAACACAATAGAAAACCTTGAATCACCTTGAGAACATTTGAACCTCACAATTTCCATCTAGTTTCTAAATGAATGCCTAAGCATGCTTATATATGCAACTACAAGCACTCCCACCAAGATTTTAAAAAATAAAACTTATTGTGTTAGAAAAAGGACCAACTAACGGTCATAAACTAACACATGGAAATTAGGGCTGCCCCAAAATAGGGCAGGACTAGGGCACGGGCGTCCAAGTCCTCCCCCCTATTTTGGGTAGGGTACAGCTCAAGGGGTCCACCTAGGTCCAATTTGGCATGGAACCTAGGTCTCATTCCATCGGGATGCCAAAATATGAACTAAGATGTCCTAAATGCATATTAAAGACCCAGGAGCTAAACCTTATGAGGGAAAAGCCCCCAAGGGGACATTTTCTGACATTACATTTAGCCCCCACTTTAATGTATGTATAAATGCAAGGCCAATACATGTATTAAAGTAAGGTCACAATCACAACAAACACACCAAGGATGGAGAAGACACGCCAATCACATAGAAGACAGTAACAGGTACGCAAAACACAGAGAAGACAGTCAATGCATAGAAAACACATTAATTCATGGAAGATAGAAATGATATCTTTTCTTTTCTTTTTCTCATATATATGAAATGCAAATGCAAGTACTAGAAAGTAAACAAACCTCCCATAATATAGGATGTGTTGGATCTAGGGCATACAACTGAGAGGGGGGGTGAATCATTTGTATGAAAACTTGCTCTTACTTCAAACACTTGATTCTTCTTAGTTAGTTAACATCATATCAATTGACCATCCATGAAAGCAAAATGCATAAACACAAGAGCAGATAAACATCAACACATTGAACACCAAGATTTTGATGTGGAAAACCCGGTTAAGGGAAAAACCATGGGGTGATTAACCCAAGGATTATTCTCTGTTAGAAGAATAAGAAAAATGAATGGCACATGCCAATTAGGGCTCACTGCCCGAGCACACTGCTCACAAAGAGGCACATTGCCTACAAGGAGACACATTGTCTACAAAGTGATAAGAATCACAATCTTGAATTGGAGAATGACATCTCTACCATGTCCGGATCAGTTCCATTTAAGCCCAAAACCCTTGCTTTGCCTTTCGCACTTCTCTTCGCTAAGCCACACTCATCCACACAATCCACACATCAAAATGAATTCTCAAACACTTATTTATACAAGACATCAACTTAGGAACAATCATCTAAGTCGGCAAACATCACAATAACATTCGCAAGGCGTGTAGAACATCCGGTCAGCCTATTACAGGAAGAACTCCAACAACTGGTAGCCATAACATCAAATCCAACTCTAACTTCAATGCGGACCGCCAACACGAACTAGATATGATCCAATGATCATCATAACCTTCCATGAATCATCAAAAACATCTGCACTTCATCAGCTTACCAGAATTCTTCTCTTCATCATCTGGTACTTCAAGAACACAGTTTGTCGCCACTATCACAATGTAAAAGGTACTTCCAAACCTCAAAATCATACACAACTCAAGATGACACATCACAAGTGGTGCAGGAGCACCCGCACATGATCAGGATATAGGTCCGCATGATGACATACATGATCAGGATGTAGGATAGTTATCATCATGCTGACGGGATAATCTATTTTTAGTATGTTTGACTTTATCATGTAATAAGGTCCACTGGACCGATGCTATGTAATAGTTCAACATAGGAGTATGTGTAGGCAGTTAGAGGCAGTTAGAGATCGGGATAAGGTTATCTGAGCTGTCCTCTCTCCCAGCCGCTTGGAAGCTCCCAGCCGCTGGGAAGTGATGTTAGTAGTACTCGAAGGATTTGTTATATATACCTTCGATCTGTAGGGTTTATAGATAGTTTTGATATTGATGTACTGGTGTTGAGTGAGATTCAGGAGAGCAGTTCAGACATTGTGAAGCTGTATTCAGGACATTTGAATTTCAATTGAATAAGATCTCATCTTCGCATTATCTGGTTGTATCAGTTACATCTGTTTTGTTTTCCTTTTCCATTTTTGCAAGTTAATGGGCACTTTCAACCCTTCCACCGGTTGATCCTGCAAATCGGTGGAATGGTCCTGTATCATAGCTTATATTGCATTTGTGTTTTCTGTTTGTGCATTGCATTGTTCAGGAGATCTGTTAGAAGCATGCTGTAAATCAGCCTAGCATCCTCATGTGCTAGGTCTAGAAGATAAGTTTGCTTAGATTTTGGTTTGAAGGTGATCCGGCCCGGTCGTCACATGATCTTTGTGAAATTATGCGGTTGTGAGTGTTTTCATGCAGTGGAAGGATACACAGGAGTCTGCATGTGCGTTTTCGGTCGGAACGAGCCGCAACATCATCTGCGAATCCATCGCCATCAGGATCGGGTCATGAAGTTGTTGAAATTTGCATGTTGCAGGTGCATCATGATGTTTTGAGTTGGATATATACTCAGTGTATATATCGCAGTCAGGATCATCTCTCGGGGAAGGTCATCATCCGCATATCGCTAACGGATGCGGGTGTGAAAGTTGAGTTTTTTTGGCTAAGTGTTGAAGAGTTCATCAGGATGATGTGTGATGTCATCGTCATCAGGATATGACGTCATCGTCATCAGGATATTCAGAAATCCCTCTATGCGAGTTTATCCTGTTGTCGCTAAGGGTTTAGACATCGGCGTAGGCAGGAAGTTGTATTAGCATCATCAGGAGGTTCCGAAGACAACCGGATAAGTTGAGTCATGATGCTGTTGCTTGTATCGTCGGGCAGTGGAGCATCGAAGGCAAGTTGTTGAAGTGCAACGTCATCAGGATATTTGGAGAACCGGATATTAGGATATCCTGCTGACAAAGGTGATATTGAATATCATGATGATGCCGCTTGTGTTTGGCACCCGATGAACAGTGCAACCGGAGGAGGTTCGCGCCCGTTGTTTATCATGATGATGATAGGCGACAGTCGAAGGAGGTAAATAGTAGTCGACAGGAGGATATTTGCGATCATCTGAAATATGATGATGCTGTTGAAATATGATGATGCTGTTGGTATTGTTAGGAAATATGATGATGCTGTTCAGCCGATAGAGAATTTTATCATGCTGTTTGTATTGTTGGCAGCTCCTTCCTGTTAGGTTGCCTCTGTTGCGTTCCACTCTGCATCATAGTGGTATCAGAGCAAAGGTTAGGATCTTTTGGGAAAAGATAAGCAGGATGTCAGACGAAGAAGGAACATCTGAGTTTCCAACAAAGATGACCAACGCTGAGTTGGCAGTTCTGGTGAAGAAACAGATTGCGGAAAGCAGGGCCGTGAAGGCTCAGAATCAGGAGTTGAAAGATGAATTAGCAAAGTTGAGGAGCAGAGTAGGTTTTGGTAGAGAAGATGATAGGGAAGAAGAGGATATCCCTAATTGGAGCGAGGAGGTCGTTCCTGCAGACCAGAGACCGCTGTTGAACACCCTCAAGGCCATGGAGAGGAGAACCATGGATGTGAAGCTGGACTTGCCAGTGTTTACAGGTAAGATGGACCCTGATTCAGTAATGGAATGGATAGACTGTCTGAACAATTTCTTTGTGACAGAGGAGATACCAGAACAGCAGAGAGTGAAGATAGCACAGTCAAAGATGAAAGAAGCTGCCTTGACATGGTGGAACTTTGTTCAGGATGATAGAGTGCAGGAGGGAAAACGTAGAGTTGCCACATGGAAGAAGATGATGGAATTGGTAAAGGAGGCTTATATTCCTTTGGACTACAGTATCCAGCTACACAAGAGGAAACAGAACCTGAAGCAGAAGGAGCTAGATGTCAGCTCATATACAGAAGAGTTCATGAAACTCTGTATGAAGACCAAGGTGAAAGAAAGTGAAGAAGAAAAGGTAGCCAGATACCTGAATGGACTGAGGTTTAATATTCAGGAAGATCTGAGTCTGCATAACCCAGATACAGTGTAGAAAAGCTTTCAGTTGGCATTGAAAGTGGAAGAAAAGCTGAAGAGAAAACAAGATCAGAACAACAGAGGAAGAGGAAGACAACAAAGAGGTGGAAGAAGTCCTTTCAGAGGCAGAGGACAAGGACAGGGATATCAAGGAGAATCCAGTCAGGACAATAGCAAGAGCAACAATGGTCAGAATCAGAGAGAGAATTTCAGTCAGCAAGGTAACTTCAGAGGTAGAAGACCTTACAGAGGAAGATCCCAGGGCAGAGGATCCATCAGGTGTTACAACTGTAACAAAGAAGGCCATATAGCCAGCAGATGTCCAGACAAGGCCACAAGCTCAGCAGGAGAAAGGAGGACAAATCTGGTCAATGAACCTGATAATCAAAGCAGGACAAGCTCTAATGATTTTCAGAGTGTGAATGGTCCTGAGAATTATGGATATGCAGAAAGTGGAGAGTCCCTGATGATGAGAAGAACAGTAACTACCATGAAGGTACCTGATCAAGAAGCCCCTCAGAGAAAGTCCCTTTTCAGAACCACTTGCAAAGCAGGAGGTAAGGCGTGTAAGGTTTTGATTGATTCTGGTTCTACTGAGAACTTTGTGTCTGAAGAGATGGTGATAAAGCTGAAGCTTAGGAGATTGCCTCACCCAGCTCCATATAAAGTCTCATGGCTTACTCAAGGTCAGCAGACAACTGTAGAAGAGCAGGCTTGGGTAGAGTTTCAGATTGGTGGATATAAAGATAAGTTGTTGTTTGATATCACCAAGATGGATGCTTGCAACCTTTTGTTTGGTAGACCATGGCAATATGATCTGAAGGCACAGCATGATGGTGTTAAAAACACCTATAAAATCACTAAAGATGGTAAAGATGTAACACTATTCCCATTGAAGGAGAAAGAGGAGAAGTCTAAAGGCAAAGAAGTGAAGGTCATGCTGATGGAAGGCAAACAGTTTATGAAAGAAGTAGCAGCAGAAGGTGCAGTTGCATATGCCCTAATCCCCTGTATGAGTGTGAATAAGGAACAACAGCAAGAAGCCAAGAAGGAGAAGAAGCCAAGGTTGATAGACCCAGCTGTCCAAGAGTTATTGGATAAGTACAAAGGTGTTATCTCAGAGGGAATGCCAAGATCCCTACCACCTGTCAGAGATATCAGTCATTGCATAGACTTGATTCCAGGGTCTACACTTCCAAATAAAGCAGCTTATAAGCTTACCCCAGAACAGAATACAGAAGTAGCCAGGCAGATTGAAGAATTGATGAATTCAGGTCTGATTGGAAAGAGTTTGAGCCCATGTGCAGTACCAGCTGTATTAGCACCTAAGAAGGAAGGCACTTGGAGACTTTGCACCGATTCCAGAGCCATCAACAAGATCACAATCAGGTATAGGTTTCCAATCCCCAGAATTGAGGATTTACTTGATTGTTTGGGAAATGCCAAGTATTTTACTAAAATAGACTTGAAGAGTGGATACCATCAGATAAGGATTAGACCAGGTGATGAGTGGAAGACAGCATTCAAAACAAATGAAGGTTTGTATGAATGGAAGGTTATGCCTTTTGGTTTGTCTAATGCCCCTAGTACTTTCATGAGGCTGATGAATGAGGTTCTGAAGGAATTTATTGGTAAGTTTGTCATAGTCTATTTAGATGACATTCTGATTTTCAGTAACACCAGAGAAGAACATCTCAGGCATATAGAGCTGGTTCTCAAGAGGTTACATGAAGAGAAGCTGATGATAAACTTGGACAAGTGTTTGTTCATGAAACAGGAGATCACCTATTTAGGTTTTGTCATCTCACAAGGCAAGCTGCAGATGGATAAGGAGAAGGTGAGTGCCATTTTGAATTGGCCAACTCCACAGACCATGAATGAAGTCAGAAGTTTCCATGGGTTAGCAACCTTCTACAGAAAGTTCATCAGAGGGTTCAGTCATATTTGTGCACCCATGTTGGATACCATCAAAGGAGGACAAAAGTGCAGGTTTGTTTGGACTCAAGGAGCAGATGATTCCTTTGAGGCATTGAAGAGGAAGGTGGCATAGCAGCCAGTCCTTGCACTTCCAGATTTCAATAAGATCTTTCAGGTAGAGTGTGATGCCAGTCACACGGCCATTGGAGCAGTACTCAGTCAAGAGGGTAGACCAATTGCATTTTTCAGTGAAAAGCTCAATGATGCTAAGAAGAGGTATTCATCATATGATCTGGAAATGTATGCTCTAGTTCAGTCCCTAAAGAAATGGAGGCATTACCTGATGCCAAAGGAGTTCATAGTCTTCACAGATAATCAAGCTTTGAGTTTCATCAACAGTCAGGAGAAGCTGAACCACAGACATATGAAGTGGGTAGAAACACTACAGGCTTTCACTTTTACCTTGAAGCATAAGAAAGGGGTTAAGAACAAAGTTACAGATGCTTTGAGCAGGAGAGTTCTCACAGTAAATCAGATTCAGTTAGAGAGTGTTGGCATTGACTCACTCAAGACCATGTATGAGTCTGATGAAGATTTTGGAGAAATATATCAGGTCTGTACTTCTTTTGGGGAGAAATACCATGCTGAGTTCTCTGAATTCCTGATCCAATATGGATTGTTGTTTAAGGGTGGACAGTTGTGCATCCCAAGGTGTTCTATGAGGTTGAATATAATCAAGGAGAAACATTGTGGAGCAATGGCTGGTCATTTTGGTATAGACAAGACTCTTGATCTGGTCAGGAGGCATTACTTCTGGCCTAAGTTGCAGTCAGATGTCAGGAAATTTGTAGAAACCTGTGTAATTTGTCAGAAGGCTAAAGGCAGGTCAACTAATGCAGGGTTATATCAACCCTTACCCATTCCTTCCAGACCATGGGAAAGTATCAGTATGGATTTTGTTTTAGGTTTACCAAGGACCAGGAGAGGATTTGACAGTGTCTTTGTTGTAGTGGACAGGTTCAGTAAGATGGCACATTTCTTGCCATGCAAAACCACTGCAGATGCCTCATATATTGCAGATTTATTCTTCAGGGAAATTGTCAGAATTCATGGGTTGCCTTTGAGCATAGTTTCAGACAGAGATGTGAAGTTTGTGGGTCATTTCTGGAGAACCCTATGGAGGAAGCTGGGAACCAATTTATCTTTTTCCTCTGCATATCATCCTCAAACGGATGGACAAACTGAGGTTGTGAACCGTTCCTTAGGGAATCTACTTAGATGCTTGACAAAACAGCATGGAGAGAAGTGGGACAATATTCTGTCTCAAGCTGAGTTTTCATATAATGATACTGTCAACAGGAGCACAGGAAAATCGCCTTTTCAGGTAGTATATGGAATGCATCCCAGAGGTATTTTAGAGTTGCGAGAACTACCTACAGCAGATCCTGTTAGTGCAGATGGAGAAGCTTTTGCTGAAGCAATCAAAGAAGTTCATGATCAGGTTAAGACCCAACTCCAGCAAACCACCTTAAAGTATAAGGAGTATGCTGACAAGAAGAAGAAGGATGTTCAATTTGCTGTTGGAGATTTGGTTTGGGTTCACTTGAAGAAAGACAGGCTCCCTAAGGGGAAGTATACTAAGCTCATGCAAAAGAAAGTTGGACCATGTCAGATTTTGCAAAAACATGGACAAAATGCTTATCAGATCCAACTACCACCTGATCTTGGTTTATCTCCTATCTTCAATGTATGTGACTTAACTCCCTACCAGGCTAATCCAGATGCAGATCAGGATATTCTACTGGATACAGTTGCTGAAGACATTCCTCAACATGATCCTCCACAGATACAGCAGATTTTGGACACTAGAGTGGTCAAACAGACCTGGAACAAGAAGTACTTGGAGTACCTCGTCTCTTGGAAGGGACAGCCGACTTCTGAAGCCGTATGGATGACTGCAGAACAGATACAGAAACATGGTGCCGACCTTGATACTCTCATCTCAAGTGGACTTGAGATTTCTTCTTTTGGGGAGTATGGTGCAGGAGCACCCGCACATGATCAGGATATAGGTCCGCATGATGACATACATGATCAGGATGTAGGATAGTTATCATCATGCTGACGGGATAATCTATTTTTAGTATGTTTGACTTTATCATGTAATAAGGTCCACTGGACCGATGCTATGTAATAGTTCAACATAGGAGTATGTGTAGGCAGTTAGAGGCAGTTAGAGATCGGGATAAGGTTATCTGAGCTGTCCTCTCTCCCAGCCGCTTGGAAGCTCCCAGCCGCTGGGAAGTGATGTTAGTAGTACTCGAAGGATTTGTTATATATACCTTCGATCTGTAGGGTTTAGAGATAGTTTTGATATTGATGTACTGGTGTTGAGTGAGATTCAGGAGAGCAGTTCAGACATTGTGAAGCTGTATTCAGGACATTTGAATTTCAATTGAATAAGATCTCATCTTCGCATTATCTGGTTGTATCAGTTACATCTGTTTTGTTTTCCTTTTCCATTTTTGCAAGTTAATGGGCACTTTCAACCCTTCCACCGGTTGATCCTGCAAATCGGTGGAATGGTCCTGTATCATAGCTTAGATTGCATTTGTGTTTTCTGTTTGTGCATTGCATTGTTCAGGAGATCTGTTAGAAGCATGCTGTAAATCAGCCTAGCATCCTCATGTGCTAGGTCTAGAAGATAAGTTTGCTTAGATTTTGGTTTGAAGGTGATCCGGCCCGGTCGTCACATGATCTTTGTGAAATTATGCGGTTGTGAGTGTTTTCATGCAGTGGAAGGATACACAGGAGTCTGCATGTGCATTTCCGGTCGGAACGAGCCGCAACATCATCTGCGAATCCATCGCCATCAGGATCGGGTCATGAAGTTGTTGAAATTTGCATGTTGCAGGTGCATCATGATGTTTTGAGTTGGATATATACTCAGTGTATATATCGCAGTCAGGATCATCTCTCGGGGAAGGTCATCATCCGCATATCGCTAACGGATGCGGGTGTGAAAGTTGAGTTTTTTTGGCTAAGTGTTGAAGAGTTCATCAGGATGATGTGTGACGTCATCGTCATCAGGATATGACGTCATCGTCATCAGGATATTCAGAAATCCCTCTATGCGAGTTTATCCTGTTGTCGCTAAGGGTTTAGACATCGGCGTAGGCAGGAAGTTCTATTAGCATCATCAGGAGGTTCCGAAGACAACCGGATAAGTTGAGTCATGATGCTGTTGCTTGTATCGTCGGGCAGTGGAGCATCGAAGGCAAGTTGTTGAAGTGCAACGTCATCAGGATATTTGGAGAACTGGATATTAGGATATCCTGCTGACGAAGGTGATATTGAATATCATGATGATGCCGCTTGTGTTTGGCACCCGATGAACAGTGCAACCGGAGGAGGTTCGCGCCCGTTGTTTATCATGATGATGATAGGCGACAGTTGAAGGAGGTAAATAGTAGTCGACAGGAGGATATTTGCGATCATCTAAAATATGATGATGCTGTTGAAATATGATGATGCTGTTGGTATTGTTAGGAAATATGATGATGCTGTTCAGCCGATAGAGAATTTTATCATGCTGTTTGTATTGTTGGCAGCTCCTTCCTGTTAGGTTGCCTCTGTTGCGTTCCACTCTGCATCAACAAGGACATCCCAAACACTCCTTCCAATCTACAGATTAGGATAATACAATTTCGGACCTCACCGGACCTTTCTGTGATCCTCTGTCACCTTTGAACACTTGTCGGAACCGGTTCCACACAGACAGCCACCATTTCTTCAGATCTTCACGCGGACCTTTGAAATCTTAGCTAAAGCATCTCAAGACTCATTTCTACAAAACCTTTAATCTACATCCTCTAGTTCTTAACCTATACAGTACATTTGCCTTCTTCTCATCACTGTTCTTCACTATTCCAGATGAGGACTGATTTCCTTAATAACAATAGCACTCAACTCATCCAAACCTTCTTACCAATGCAATATGAGTATGTTGACATCAATGACAACACTGGTTCACCTCATACTTGCAACAATCTCCCCCTTTGTCATTGATAGCAACATATGATGTGAAAAACCATCAAGACAAGAACTTCTCCTTTCTGTCACAGCTCCCCCTATCAGCAACATGTCTTCGCCTCCTTTATTGCTCCCCCTTTGATCATCAGCTACTTGTTTTTCACATGTCTTCTCTCCCCCTTTGACATCAATGGCAAAGGGCTCATACTTGCAATTCTAACACATCAGAATCATACCAGCTACTCCCCCTTTGAAACAGCTCCACTACATCAATCCGGATCACAAGATATGTCTATGATATCCACCAGACTGATGCACAACAGTGCATCTTAATGCATCACTGGAGGGGCCATGACCCCTAACTTTTCCCTGAGAAACTCAAAAGAGTCCTTGGGAAGAGGTTTAGTAAAGATATATGCAATTTGATCCTTGGAGGGTACATACTCCAATCTAACTTCTTCCTTGTTCACTTGTTCTCTCAAAAAGTGAAACTTGATAGATATGTGCTTAGTCTTAGAATGCAATACCGGATTCTTAGAAATATTAATTGCACTTGAATTATCACAGAAAATTGTGATAGGCTCCTCATATTCAATTTTAATGTCTCTTAGCATCTGCTTCATCCATAAGATTTGAGTGCAATTACCTGCTACTGCAATGTATTCTGCTTCAGTTGTAGACAGAGATATTGCATCTTGTTTCTTGCTTAGCCAAGAAACCAATCTCTTCCCCAAAAAGAATGCTCCACCACTGGTGCTCTTCGAGTCATCCACATCTCCTACCCAATCTACATCTGTGTAAGCATGAAGAGAGAAATTCAGATCTCTAGGGTACCATAGACCATACTCAACTATTCCTTTCAAGTACCTAAAAATTCTTTTGATTGCCATAACATGAGATTCTCTAGGATTAGCCTAGAATCTTGCCACAAGACCAACAGCTTGCATTATATCTGGTCTAGTCTGAGTGAGATACAACAATCCACCAATCATTGATCTATACTTTGTCTGATCTGCCTTTGGAGAGTCATCATCTTTGCTCAACTTACATCTGGTTTCCATAGGAGTGTTCATTGGCTTTGAATCTTCCATACCGAATTTCTTCAACAATTCTTTCACATATTTGGTCTGAGAAATGAAGATCCCTTTCTTTGTTTGAGTAATTTGCAGACCCAAGAAGAAATTCATTTCACCAAGCATAGACATTTCAAACTCACTTTTCATCTGATTTGCAAAAGTTTTGCACATACTATCTCTTCCTCCAAAAATGATATCATCCACAAACACTTCAACAATCAAAATGTTTTCATGATCAATTTTGAAATATAATTTACTATCAGCAGTACCTTTGTTGAATCCAATCTGCACAAGATGCTTATCCAACCTTTCATACCATGCTCTTGGGGCTTGCTTCAATCCATACAATGCTTTCTTCAACTTGCAGACCATATCATCATTATCAAACAATTGAAATCCATCTGGTTGTTCAATGTAAACTTCTTCTTCCAGATCACCATTTAGGAAGGCAGACTTGACATCCATCTAATATACCTTGAAGTCTTTGAAGGCAACAAATGCAAGAAATAATCTGACTGCTTCAATTCTTCCCATAGGAGCAAAGGTCTCTTCAAAATCAATTCCTTCTATTTGAGAGTAGCCTTTGCAGACCAATCTAGCTTTGTTTCTGATTACTTCACCAACTTCATTCAGTTTGTTTCGGAAGACCCATTTGCTTCCAATCACATTCCTGTCTCTAGGTCTGGGAACAAGATCCCAAGTATGATTTTTCTCAATTTGCATCAATTCTTCCTCCATTGCTTTGGTCCATTTTTCATCTTTGCAAGCTTCATTTACTGTCTTAGGTTCAATCTTTGAAATCAGACAGTATTCATTTGAATCTTGAGCAATTCTTCTTCTTGTTTGTACCCCTTTACTTTTGTCACCTATGATCTGATCTTTAGAGTGATTTAGAGTTACATACCTTGGAACTTTGGGAGTTTCTTGCACTACTAATTCTTAATCAGGCTCATTCAGACAAACTTCTTCTTCCTGATTTACCGGATCAGTCTGGATCTGAATTTCAGAGGAGGAAGGAGCTCCTTGCACTAGAGGATCATTCTGATCATCTTCATCACATTCATAAAACCTTGAGGGCTTCTCAATTCCTTCATCAACTTTTACATTAGTACTTTCTATCATCTTCCTCAGTCTCTTATTGTAACACTGGTATGCTTTGCTTTGAGTGGAGTAACCCAAGAAAATTCCTTCATCACTTCTAGCATCAAACTTTCCTAGATCTTCATCTCTTTTAATATAACACTTGCTGCCAAATACTCTAAAATATCTCACAATAGGAGTGATCCCAAACCAAAGTTCATAGGGGGTCTTACCAGTATTGTTTCTAATTTGAACTCGATTGAGAGTGTAGACTGCAGTGTTGATAGCTTCTTTCCAAAACATCTAAGGAACATTTGCTTCCAACATCATTGTCCTGGCAGCTTCCTAGATGGTCTGGTTCTTTCTCTCAACTACTCCATTCTGCTGTGGAGTCCTAGGAGCAGACAACTGTCTCCTTATACCCTGTTTCTCACAAAAGTCAATGAACTCACCAAATGTAAATTCACCACCTCTATCAGACCTTAGACACTTCAGTTTTAATCCAGTTTGATTCTCTACCATAGCTTTGAAGATTTTGAACTTCTCAAGGGCTTCTGATTTCTCTTTTAGGAAGGTAACCCACATCATCTAGGAATGGTCATCAATTAGCAACATGAAATATCTATCACCTTGCAGACTCTTGATTCTTGTCGGACCACAGAGATCAGTATGTACTAATTCCAACAATCCGGTAGAGGACTGATCTTTGCTTTTGAAAGAGACTCTACTCTGTTTACCTAGCTGACATTCTTTGCACAAACTATTTGTAGGTTTCACCAATTTTGGAAGATCTCTTACAGCCTGAATATTGCTTATCTTGATGATGTTATCAAAATTTACATGACACATTCTTCTATGCCATAACCAACTTTGATCAACTTGAACAAATAGACAACTTTTATTTGAACCAACCAGATGAAAGATATTACCTTTTGTTTGAGTATCGGATGCAATTTCAGTTCTGGAGCTTGTAAATATTCTGCATTTTCCATTCTTGAACTAGAGATCATAGCCTTTGTCCACTAACTGACCAACACTGAGAAGATTGTGCTTCAATCCTTCAACATATAGTACATTACCTGTTTTGCTCTTTCCATCAAAGGAAATAGTTCCCCTACCTCTGATTCTGCCAGCAGAATTGTCACCAAACTTTACCATTCCTCCTTCATACCTTTCCAAATCTAAGAACTTATTCTTGTCACTAGTCATATGGTGAGAGCATCCACTATCAATAACCCAATCATCCTTTTCTTCCACTTGAGCAGCCAAAGCTCTTTCCACAACCTTGTGATTGACAGATTCAGAGGATATTAAATCTTCTTCCTTGATGGCAATAAACACCCATTCATTTCTGGATTTGCTTCCTAGTTCTGATTCATCATCTATTACTCCTTCATTGTCATCTTCTTCAAGAACATAATAGCAGTTCTTTTGAAACCTTTGTCTGTCAGTATTAGACCTTGTAGATCTTTCTAGACATCTTAAAGCAAAATGACCAATCTTATTGCAGTTGAAACACTTAAAGGGTAGTTTTCCTTCATACTTACCGGATCCTCTTGGCAGTCTCTTTGCAATGAGGGCTTCAAGTTGAGCTGTTTCTGCTTTCTCTTCTTTCATGTCTCTTCTTGCTTGATCATACCATGACATCTTCCTTGAAGAGTTTTCTCCCAGATCAAATCTTTGTTTGCCTTCACATAGGCACTGGCTTTGAAAGCAAATTCAGTCTTGGGTGGATTATCTCCAAACTCAATCATTTCAAATGCAGCTAGTTTGCCAGCCAATTATTCTCTTGTGACAGTTGTGTGAGCTCTGAATTCATCAATGGCAACAACCTTGATTTTGTAGGCAGTAGGAAGGGATCTGAGAATTTTGCAAACAATCTCATTTTCATCCAGAGTTCCACCAGCATTTCTAATTCCAAATACCAGCTCATTCACTCTTGGCATAAAGGTAGTGATGTTTTCATCTTCTCTCATCTTCAATCTTTCAAATTTCCCTTTCAGACTTTGCAACCTTGCACTTTTGACAAACTCATCTCCTTCATACAGAAGTTCCAATTTAGTCAAGATCTCATATGCAATTGGTAGGTCGATAGCATTTGAGAGATCTGAGTCATTCAATGCACTTAGAAGAGCTTCCTTAGTCCACAGATTATTTTTAGCATCTGTGATTTCATTCAGAGTTGTCGGACCACCCTATGGAGGTACATATGGTTTTGAAACCATGGCCAAGTATGCTTTTCCCATACACTCCAAGTGACATTTCATGCGACCTTTCTAGAGAGTGAAGTTGATTCCATCAAACTTCAGACTATCCTTCTTGTATGATGACATCCTGGATCTCCTCAAGCAGTTAAGCTCCTTTCAGAGGAACCTCACTCTGATACCAATTGTTGGATCTAGGGCATACAATTGAGAGGGGGGTGAATCAGTTGTATGAAAACTTGTTCTTGCTT
The DNA here is from genome assembly GCA_027924645.1 of Cunninghamia lanceolata. Lineage (NCBI taxonomy): Eukaryota > Viridiplantae > Streptophyta > Pinopsida > Cupressales > Cupressaceae > Cunninghamia > Cunninghamia lanceolata. The sequence continues at coordinate 7,112,884 of BSBN01000272.1, read as the reverse complement.
AAAACACTTAATTCTTCTTAGTTAGTTAATAGCATATCAATTAACCATCCATGAAAGCAAAATGCATAAACATAAGAGCAGATAAACATCAACACATTGAACACCAAGATTTTGACGTGGAAAACCTGGTTAAGGGAAAAACCATGGGGTGATTAACCCAAGGATTATTCTCTATTAGAAGAATAAGAAAAATGAATGGCACATGCCAATTAGGGCTCACTGCCTGAGCACACTGCTCACAAAGAGGCACACTGCCTACAAGGAGACACACTGTCTACAAAGTGATAAGAATCACAATCTTGAACTGGAGAATGACATCTCTACCATGTTCGGATCAGTTCCATTTAAGCCCAAAACCCTTGCTCTGCCTTTCGCACTTCTCTTCGTTAAGCCACACTCATCCACACAATCCACACATCAAAATGAAATCTCAAACACTTATTTATACAAGACATCGACTTAGGAACAATCATTTAAGTCGGCAAACATCACAATAACATTCGCAAGGTGTGTAGAACATCCGGTCGGCCTGTTACAGGAAGAACATCAACAACTGGTAGCCATAACATCAAATCCAACTCTAACTTCAATGCGGACCGCCAACACGAACTAGATATGATCCAATGATCATCATGACCTTCCCTGAATCATCAAAAACATCTGCACTTCATCAGCTTACCAGAATTCTTCTCTTCATCATCCGGTACTTCAAGAACACAGTCTGTAGCCACTGTCACAATGCAAAAGGTACTTCCGGACCTCAAAATCATACACAAATCGAGATGACACATCACAAGGACATCCCAAACACTCTTTCCAGTCCGCAGATTAGGATAATACAATTCCAGACCTCACCAGACCTTTCTGTGATCCTCTGTTACCTCTAAACACTTGTCAGAACCAGTTCCACACAGACAGCCACCATTTCTTTAGATCTTCATGTGGACCTCTGAAATCTTAGCTGAAGCATCTCAAGACTCATATCTACAAACCCTTTAATCCGCATCCTCTGGTTCTTAACCTATACAGTACATTTGCCTTCTTCTCATCACTGTTCTTCACTGTTTCGGATGAGGACTGATTTCCTTAATAACAATAGCACTCAACTCATCCAAACCTTCTTACCAATGCAATATGAGTATGTTGACATCAATGACAACACTGGTTCACCTCATACTTGCAATAGGATGCATTCATCGAGCAAGTCTTTAGACTGTATATATGGGGCAACACACACATAAGACCTACAAAACCTCCCAAAATGGAGGATGCACTCATCGAGCAAGTCTTTAGTTTGCATATGGGGCAACAAACATGCCACACAAAACAAGCATGCCAAAATACACACACTTGAAGACATGGAGAAAACATGGTAGACAAGTAATGGAGTGTACCTATTTCTAGGTCCAACACCATCTTAGGCACATTATAGGCACACACTGACGATTGGGCTTTGCCACAACAATCATCGAAAACATGCTTAAGGGTTGAGTTAGTCACATAATTGCTCCCCGCCTTCGCAGGGGACTTTTTGAAAATGACAGGATGATGCAATCTGCTCCAAGAGATACACCATCCCTACCTCTGCAGAGGGCTTAGGATAAAAAGGATATACGCGATATCCTGCCTTTGTGGAGGGCTTACATGATTGATTGATTGATTGCAAACAAACTTAGGATTTAGGATGCACTCATCAAGCAAGTCTTTAGACTGCACCTAAGGACAAGCACATAGCTAACATCTCCAATAGACAACTTACCTTATATATGCCCCCACCTTAAGGTGGTTGATATCAGTTATCGATATCAATCACGTTATGGTAGGAAGAAAACACACAAGGGAACACCGACTTTCGCAAAGCCCATGCCCCCCGGAGGTGACATGTACTTTATGATTGCTAAATGTTCCCACAAACACATCCCTACAAGAAACATGTTAGTGTCTACAATATCATGATAAATAACAACATCAATGCATATGATTAACCACACAGAGTTAAGGTTATACAATGAATTCAGAGTTTGAGGATAACTGTGGGGCTATATCACGAAGCTCTCTGAATCGAGTACCACCAAGGCTAGATTCAAAGGCAAACAAAGGTGCATAGAGTAGCAGTATTGTTAAGGTTTGTAAATGAGATAGAAAAATCATCAAATTCACTACATGGAAAGCACAAGTGCTTCCACTAGTCAAGCGTTGGATAAGATATACAACCCCATCGACATATTAGGAAATAAGTCCATTTTTTAATTGCTCTTGAAAGGGACACTAGGTCTGCATCAGTATAAATGTTTTTCGTCATCTACCTGCTAGATGAAAACACTAGAGGAAGGGAAACAATAAATAAGAGAGGAGAAACAAGTGTCTTAGGGAAAGTCACATAGGAGGGTGCCCCTAGGTCACCAACCACAACGCTATGTCCATAAGACACAACACACAACAATGAAATCAAAGAGAGAGCAATATAGAAGAATGTTGGTACAAATAGAAGAAGGTCACAATAGAGGTGGTCTCCTAGTATCCCAAACCTTACGGGAGAATTTGAGGTCATTCCAGGAGGCCTAAACAACACATAACACATCACGAGGGAAGCACATCATGAGAGAGATAAAGGGTTAGAGATACTTACCTATAGGGTCTTCCAATCTAACCTTTGCCAAAAATAAAATCAATGCCATTTTTCCATGGGTTAGGTGAATTCTTAACTTCTTCTATTAGACCAATTATTGCATCATAGTTCATATAGTCATCTTCAGCCTCATAAGTTTTATTAAGAGAGTTTTCATGCTCATCATTCTCAATGTATTGTGTTAAGTCTTCTACTACTTGAGGGTATGTATCTGTGAGAGATGTGTCATATCGAGGAATGAAATTAATTAGCATGATATGTGTTATTCCTTGAACAACATCAATACCCTCTTGTCCTTCTTTTATCAATTTTCTTATGTTGTGAATCACAGGTATAGCTTCTTTAGCTATCCTCTCGGTTTACACATATTCTTGGAATTCAGCTAGGTCTTTATCAAGTTTGTCTATTTGCTCATATGTTATCACATCAATAGGGGCCTCAACATCATGAATTATTTGTTCTTCTATTGTAGGAGGCATGATGTCTTTCAAAAAGTGTGTTCCTTCTATTGTGTCGTTGATTTCATCATTTTGGACCAACATACCCTCATGGGAAGAAGAATTTTTTAAAGAATGATTAGAAGACAAGTTTATGTCATAATCACATGGAATAGGTATTTAATGCATGGGATAAGTTCTATCACCATCATCTTTTTCATTTCTACTCATGGAGAAGAACTTAGTTAAGCTTTCTAATGTCGTAGGATGTTCACTCATGATGGTTAAAAATTGGTCAAAATCAAGATCTTTAATACATGCATACAAAGATACCATTGAAAAATGAAATGAAGGTGCCATTTCAATTTTTTCAATGTAAAATCAGATTTTTGAAAAGCTTTTCCGACCTTATGCAAAAGTCAAGTGCAAGACTATATGCAAAAAGTGACCTAAATGCTTGATTTTTTGTACTTCTTCAATGCGAATGAATGAAAAGAAAGGGTGTTGTAAGGATTTAATTAAAGGGTAGAAAGTTATATGTCTGATATCAATCCAAAACAACAAAATTATATTTCTCAACACACTCTTGATGCAAACCCAAGATAATGTCAAGTCGAAACATAGTGAAAATATGTCAAAATAGACACTTTTTTCACCAAAACTCAATGTAAGAGAGCATAAAAAAGGGTGTTGTAAGGAAAATGATGATGGAAAGAAAATAATATTAGTAATAACAGCCACTTGGTGTAAAAATATCCAACACAACATGCTTTTAGTGCCACTTAAGGTAAAGCCCTAGTGAAAATATAGCGAAAATAAGCTATTTTTCACGGTTTCTCAATTCCAAGACCTAGCAAAAGAGGTGTTGTAATGAATATCAAGAGGTACAGAAAATAATATCAATAATATCAGTCACCTCAATGCAAAAAATTGATCACAACACACTTGGAGTGCAAACTAGGTCAAACCCTAGGGAAAAAATAGCCAAAATGCATAGTTTTTCACCGAATTTTCACTACAAGAGCCAGTTAAAAGGGAGTTGTGAAGCTTTTTATGAGGGAAAGAAAATGATTACCCTAATAATAGAAAAATAATGCCAAAATATCTTTCACAACACACATATGGTGCAAGTTTATGAAGTTGATAAGGCTAAAATTAGTGAAAATCATTGTTTTTGAAACCCTAGGTTTGAGATCTTGGGACAAAATGCTATGCGAATGTTTTGAATTCTAATTTATGATGAAAATTAAATAATATTATATCTAAAAATTATTTTCAAGCTTGAACATGCAAAATACCCATGCAAATTTAATGAAAATGCATCAAAATTGCTAGTTTTTGTTGAAATTTTCTATGCAAAATTGCAAATATTTTAAATCTAAATGCAAATTTAAACTAAAATACAAGACTATAGCCAAATGTTAATTTGAATGAGCCTCTAAAATCTGTAGAAAAATATGAAAATAAAAGATTTTTCCTACTAACCCTAGATTTTGGAATTACTTGGTTATATCAAAATTGTCAAAATTTCTACAAAAACCTAGCAGATTATTAATGAAAATGCAATGCAAATTTCTGAATTTTTAGATTTTTCTATAGTTTATATTATATCTGATGCAAAAGTCATGAATTAGGAAAATTTAGAAAGAATTGATGCGATTTAGTAAGCCAAACAATGCAATTTTTTGTATTTTCCAAATTTTTCAATTTTTTTAATTTTTTCTGAATGCAATAAAATGAATGACTATATGAATGAATGAAATCAATCCAAATCTAAAGACACACACTCAGCAAGTTGCAATTTAAGTCCAAAAAACACAAGTTCACTAAAATGTTTAGTGGAAAATTGGATTTGTTAATGTTCTAGATTTTAGATGTTTAAATCTGCCTCTCCATTATATATTCAAGGATCTAGGGTCGAGTGATGAGCACTATCATACCCTAGGTCACTTTCTGATGTAGTGAAACTTGGATTAGGGAATTTAATTATTAATTTTCCTTCTCTTATGCCCAATTAACCATTAAAACCCTAATTATGCAAATATGACAACAAATTGATGAATGACGGAAAAAGCTCTTGCAAACAGAAGTAAAATACCAAATTATAGAATACCTATTTTTAGGGTTCTGAAGTGGAATAGTCGAGGACACTTGAGCAGGTACCCAAGTCCAAGGTACATGTTTCTTCGCGGGCTCTGGACCTCCTTCAGACACTGATCAACCCTGTAACTTCTATTTTCTAAAACTCAGATGCGGAGGACACTAGAGAGAGCGCCCAAGTCCTAGAAGTGCTCCTATGTCCTTATTTTCTTCAGATCCTGAATCCTTGATGCCTACTAGTCCTTCCTATAACTCTACTTTTCCCAAATGCGACACTTGTAACCTATAATCACAAGACTTGGTATGGGGGTTATGGTGTTTAGAGGCTTGCCTCAGTCAAGACCTGGAGGACACTTAAGTCTTTGAACACTATTGTCAGATAAAGAGTGCATGCCCTTGTGAGGCAAAGGCAAAAACTAAAGGAATCAATGATGAAAACACAATATTATGTCACCTTGTAGTGAAGCTCTCATGGGAGGAATATGCTCTTCATGCCATGAGGAAATTGATGCTCAAATCTACAAATATCAACACATAAAACACACAAGTCTGCTCTTGCAGCACAATAGAAATCCTTGAATCACCTTGAGAACAGTTGAACCTCACAATTGCCATCTAGTTTCTAAATGAATGCCTAAGCATGCTTATATATATGCAACTACAAGCACTCCCGCCAAGATTTTAAAATCAAAACTTACCGTGTCAGCAAAAGGACCAACTAATGGTCATAAATTGACACCTAGAAATTAGGGCTGCCCCAAAATAGGGCAGGATTAGAGCACGAGCGTCCAAGTCCTCCCCCCTATTTTGGGCAGGGTATAGCTCAAAGGTTCCACCTAGGTCCAATTTGCCATGGAACCTAGGTCTCATTCCATTGGGATGCCAAAATATGAACTAAGATGTCCTAAATGCATACTAAAGACCCGGGAGCTAAATCTTTTGAGGGAAAAGCCCCCAAGGGGACATTTTCTGACGTTACACTAAGAAGGATAAATTAGGTGGTGTTTCCTTTGGCACACTTGATTTCATGAAAAATGATAAAAACTACATGGAAACATGTGACTGAAACTCCATTGTTTTCCAATTTTTTGATATGAATGCTTATTGTACTTATGATAAATGATTGTAAATGATATTTTTATGAAGGATTTGATATTGGGTTTATCTTGTGAAGGTGAAAATATGTGAAATGAAGGCATGAAGGGTTGAAACAAGGTAGAAACATGATCAATTTGGAGGGCTCTTTGTTTGAACCAACTGTTGTACCTGCACATGCATGGATAGAAGTGGTCAATGATGATATAAACAAGGTGTTGAAACTAAAATTAGATGAAGACATAGATCTTTAACCTAATTTTTGAGCCTCATATTTTTTTGCTACACCATTTTAGAGGTCTTGGTTGGTTGGATCAACAAGAGGAAACCATGGAAAGGCCTTGAAAATGTTTGAGTGATGGAAGAAATGGAAGATATGATGCAAATTAATGGTTGTACTAATGGATTCTAACTCAAGATCAACCTTGTTACAACATCATATTGTTATTAATTTTTAGGTCTCTTAAGATACTATCTCAATCCAATGTATCCTGGAAGGATCGGGATGCTTGGCCACTAAAAAGACACCTCCACTAGCATTCACCCACCCAACCAGAAATGCTAGCACTATCGGTTTGATTCCATGAGGTGCAAAATGTAACATTTCACTCCTAGCACCTTTTCACTAGAAGAAATTGAAGCATTTTGAAACATTATGTTCCTCACCACTGCAATCAAATGAATTTGAGTTATCAAAAACTGAGGTGGATATTTGTAGGTGGACTGACATCCACTCGTACATGCAAATGAGACATTCCTAGGTGCCATAATTTGAGAGAATAGTTGGTCCAGAGTTTGACACCTTTTTAGTCTTAGGGCTCTTATTAAATTGTCTTGGTCTAATGTAGCTCAAAAGAATTAAGATGGTTGGCTGCCAAAAAGAGACCTCCACTAGCATTAACCCTCCTACCCGATGTGTTGGCACTATTGGTTTGGTCCCAAGAGGTGTGGAATGCAAAATTTCACTCCTAGCATCCTTTCACTAAATGAAACTAAATCATTTTACAACATTTCATTTGTTGCTACCATGGGCAAACATATTTGAGTTACCAAAAATTGAAGTAGGTATTTGTATTTGGACCTAACATCCACCTGTACATGCAAATGAGACATTCCTAAGCACCACAGTTTCAATAGTTAGTCCAAAGATTGATACCTTTTTGGTCTTAATGCTCTTAAGAGACTTTCTTGGTCCAATGTATCTTGGAAGGATCATAATTCTTGGCCACCAAAAAGATGTTAGGAATTCAGCAAGTTGATCAAACCAATTCCTACATAACCCCATGAGAAATAATGATGCATACAAGCTTACATATTTACCATAATGCAAAGATCAAATAGACAAGCCACAAAATAAACAAGATATACCTTGGGAAAACACTCAAGAGGGAAAAACCCGTCCTCCAAAAGTATCCACATTCAATGTATTATTTAATAATGAAACATTACAATACACTTATAGAGTCTCATGAATACTCCTAAAACATCAAGTTCCTCCAATGCATCATCCATGTGTCCAAGCATGTAACCACACATCACATGCCATGCTTCACAAATGCACTCCAAGAGAAACTCAATACAATGACAACTCACTCAACTAGCCAACCCCAACTACTAACCATGTGCTTGCTTTTATAGAATAAAGCTCACACAAATACAATATCTATTATAGAGAAAACCATGTGTCCCAAAACCATGGGAACACAAAACCATTGACCTCTCATTTAACACTTGCAACTAAGTTTTCACTTTATGCTTCAATTAATTAATTAATCATTCTATGTCTCCCACACATAAAATAACTAACCCAATGTTACATAAAACTTTTACAAGTGGCCCCAAATAAATATTTAATGTGGCTAAACACACCAATTAAGATGCACCACAAATAAATATTTATTTTACATAATTAAATAATTAATTTTTATGCAAGGTATACAACACACCTTTTCCTAATATTCTCCCACTTGTATACATTACATAAGGGTCAATCAATGAAATACATCATCATAGCCATACATGAAACCACATGAATCTCCATCATGCTCTTGTGCTCCATCAAGATACATGTAATAAAACTAAGGTGATCACCATCTCAAGCAAGAACTCCTCTCATCCTCCAACATGCCACCTTTGGAAGAAAAGGAACATGCCAAGGTGAAGATGCACCAATCCAAAGAACACAAGCATCAAATCCAAGTGATAACAAAGGCTCCAAGTTGTTTTCAAAGGTAAAAACCTACATGACTAGGAATAGAACTCACAACATATGCTAATACATCCAACCATCCATACCTCCTAAGTATCAACAACATCAGTAAATTCATGCCAACAACATATCCAAGCCATATACTGCAATCACAAGCTCCTTGTATAAAACCTATCAATAAAGTACATACATATCTAGGAACTCTCACTGCATGGGTAATGTCAAATATGAAAATAGATCAAGGCATATCAAGTCTACCAATCAACACTCAAACCAAGGTGTGGTAAATTATCAAACCATGTAGTAGCAAGAACAATCAAAACGACCCACACATGCAACACAAATAGCTACATACTCTCTCACAATATGTCACCATAACTCTCCCAAATCATATGAACATGAAGCTCTAGGAAGTAGCCATAGAACAAAGAGAGAAAACTTGTAAATCATATCATAACTTTTCCTTCTACCAACACCTCAAAGTGCTAAGATGTGTCAAGTATGATATCCTTTACAACCCCAAATCAAAAGCCTCAACAACACCCAACCACTCAATCTCATAGATCAAATGAAACATATGTATCATGTAAAACCAACATGGATGTAAGCCTCTCTAACCAAGGAAGATAAAACTCAAATATCCATTCCCATAAACTAGGAATAAGCCCAATGAACATCTCCTAAACTCCTCATAAATTATATCATAAATTAAATACATATGCACAAGGAGACAACCATGATAACATCCCTCAAATGAACCCTCCTGAACTAATAACCAAAGCTCAAGATCCATATCTATGAGAAGATAAAGCATAAAAAAAATGTGTCTAAAGGATGGGCAATACCTCTTAGATGATAACCTTCCAAGCAGACCAAGGGCGGGGAATGAGAATGCTCCTCCAGGATACACCAAGCCACAATGACTCTATCCAAGAACAATCTCTTCTAAGGTCTATATCCGAGTGAAAGGCTCCAAGGTCTTCTTGCTAAAACATCCAAAGAGTAACTATCGCAATGAATGCCTTTGGTCTCAAGAGAACTCCATCCTCACCCAAGTACCCAAGTATCCATGAGCACCTACAACTGATCAATCAATGCTAAGCTCCAAATACAACACCACACTATCATGAAGCTCTCAAGCACATGACCAATGTACTCAATACCAAGAGAACAAACAAGATCACTGTCAAAACTCCCACTGCATGTTTGCATAATCTAGGAACACATCATGACATCATGATCTAACATCTCCTCCTAAGAGATCACATGCACCAATGCACACATCCTGGTCTCAAGAGAACTTGTATCATGCCAATACTCAAAACTAGTATCCAAGGTAAACCAAGACACAATACCAACACTTCTAAACCAAGGATCAACATATCCAATCACATGAAGATAACCACCTCATAAAAATGTAACCCAAGATGTCAAAGCACTCATACTACATAAGAATCATGATACAAGAGTTTTTCCATGACACCTAACCACTGTAGAAGATCATCCATCACTAGGTGATGAATCCACATCACTACCAAAGCTCTCACTAAACTATGATATGAGCTACACATGGCATCATGATAACCATTTCCTAAATGAAGACCACCATGGTCCACACACACAACTGTAATAATAATTAAACCAAAGTAGAACTAATATCTCCAAGCCAAGAAGATAAAACCATCACTCTCAAAAGCTCACACAAAACCATGTAACCAAGCTATCTATGACATCATCATAAAAATGCTACAAGTCCCAATAATTGACTATCTAGGCACTCTAATCGTCCATCCTCTCATCCCAATACAACATACCAATGTACAAATGACCATAGACAAGACCAACTAACATAGTCTGTCAAAACTGAATCGATCTTATGGATATAGACATTCCACATTCGAGTCATCCCACTGCAACCAAATGGGTGGCCAACCCACAAAACTACATAACTCGAAGATCCCAACCAATGAAAAATGTAAATGAGCGTCATCACATTAGTAACCTACAAGTTGAGATATCAAAGAAGACAACCTATAGATTTCAAGACTCAAACACCAAATCAACACCATATTCGATTTGCCAAACAAGTCCACAAATGAGTAACTATAGTCAAGGAACCAACCAAGCATCTAGGAGATAAGAAAAACCTCCTAAAACTACACCACACCACCACCTATAACCATGAATCAAACATCATATCCTATACCTATCAACCACATACATGATCATGTCATGCCAATGATCAAATGTACCTTCATATCCATGACATCATAATCATCATCACTATATCTATACTCAACTCCTGCTGAAATGAGACTCCTAGTCTCACACATGTATCAACCATGTCCCCAAAACAAGAGACAACCTATGTACTTGTCTCCATCAAATTCCAAACTCTAAAAACACCTGTGAACCTATACTTGAAAGCTCCAAATCTGAAAACCTGCTATACCATGATGACGGTCTCATAACAACATGTACTCTCACAAGTTTGTGCCCAAAAAATTGATGTGAATGCTCTCACAATCACACCCTGAATCTCAAGCTTCCACAAGTGCTCAAACAAGTACAAATCTCTCTTTGCACACCAAATAAAAAGATTACATGATTCAAATTGTAGTACATTGCAAGATCTCTCCAACACCTATTTAAAATCAAAAATTTGATTTTGTATGCGAAAGTTATGAGAAAATAATGATCCCAAAGCAATTCCTAGCTTCAGGCACTAAATTCTAACACAAATAGAAAAACTTGATGACTAAAACTATACCACTACATAGTTCTCAAATATACCTTTCTGATGCCTATAAGAAGTCAAAAATTTGATATAGTGGGTGAAAGATATGATTCCTAGAAGAAAAAGCCCTCCGAGGGCTAAAAACAACCCCATGGCCGGACCATGTTCGTATGAATGACATCATCATCCTTACGGATGACATTAGCATCCATATGATGATGTCATCATTGATGTGGCGGGTGATGTGGCATAGGTAGCTGACTGGGCACTAACGCAAGAGGATTTCAAACTAGATTCAAATGCGTGTAAATTTGCAATTTGCAAATCTCTGAAACTGTGGACTTGAAATGGTTTAGAGCAAGATTTAATTTTATTTTTAGGTCCAATTTCTCCTACCACCTGTAGGGCTTTGTGGGCTTAGCTAGCTTGACCATGCCAGACTGGTGGCTGGGACCAGGGGCCTAAGGCCTCGCCAACTCGGTCTCATCAGCTAGAGGGCTGACAAGGTGCATGATAGGCATACCTTGTCAGTACCCTACAGACTGTAGGTGCAAGGTACGGGGTCTATAAACCCTGCCCCTTAATTTTTTTCTTTTTTTTTACATCTAATTTTAATTCTATAGTTTTGTAAACCAAAAAAATTTCAAATATATTTTTTTCAAACTATAGAAGCTTTTTACCTACGTAGGGGAAATTTTTTATTGTTCAATAAATTTTAACTCTACAAAATTTTCATGATCGTATGGCCATACATTTGAATAGGGCAAGGGGGTAAAATTTTTTGCTTCAAGACCTAGTGGCCAATATATGTCAAATTATATGTTTTTCTTCATGTTTCAGGCCTCCTGGATCCAATGGTGCTCAAGTCTATTTTGTCCTAGGAGGTCATATGTGAAACTTGCTCCATAACGTCTTCATTTGAAACACATCTAGAAACCCTATTTGCCAAACATTTTTCCAGCTCAGATCTATAACAAACCCAACAAATCTACAAGCACCAAAGCCCCAAATCTACAAAATAACCTGCCTAAAACCCTTATACGTTGTAATATCCCAAATCTTTCCTGCATTGCCATGGCATCAACTTTGCACCAGATTTACACAAACAAGGGTTATATAGAACTAGGGAGCTCACACCTCCCCTCAACCATGAATATAGCTCTAATACCACTTGTTGACAATTTACTAGGTTGATCAAACCAATTCCTACATAACTCCATGAGAGATAATGATGCATACAACCTTACAAATTTACCATAATTCAAAGATCAAATAGACAAGCCACAAGATAACACAAGATATACCCTAGAAAAACCCTCAAGAAGGAAAAACCCAGCCTCCAAAAGCATCCAATTGAATGTATTATTTAGCAATGAAACATTACAATACACTTACAGCGTCTCATGAATACTCCTAAAACATTAAGCTCCTCCAATGCATCCTCCATGTGTCCAAACATGTAACTACACATCCCATGCCATGCTTCACAAATGCACTCACAAAAGAAAATCAATACAATGATAGCCCACTCAAACAACCAATCCCAACTATTAACCATGCGCTTGCTTTTATAAAATCAAGATCACACAAATAAAAGATGTAGTATAGGGAAAACCATGTGTCCCAAAACCATGGAAACACAAAACCATTGACCCCTCTTATAATTCTTACAACTAAGTTTTCACTTTACACTCTAATTAATTAATTAATTATTCTGTCTCTCACACATAAAATAACTAACCCAATGTTACATACAACTTTACAAGTGGCCCCAAATAAATATTTAATGTGGCTAAACACACCAATTAAGATGCACCACAAATAAATATTTATTTTACATAATTAAATAATTCATTTTTATACAAGGTGTACAACATATATTTTCCTAACAAAAGAGACCTCCACTAGCATTCACCTGCCCACCCCAACATGTTGGCACTGTCAGTTCATTGCCAGGAGGTGTGGAATGCAAAATTTCACTCCTAGCACCCTTTCACTAAATGAAACTCAAGCATGTTACAACATTCCATTTGTTGCCACTATGCACAAATGAATTCAACTTAGCAAAAACCAAGGTAGGTATTTGTAGGTGGACTTGACATCCCTAGGTGCTACTATTTGAGAGAACAGTTGATCCAAAGTTTGGCACCTTTTTGGTCTTAGAGATCTTAAGTGACTCTTTTAGTCCAATGTATACTGAAAGGATTGGGATGCTTAGCCACCAAAAAGAGACCTCCACTTAGAATTCACCCACCCACCCCCGACATGTTGGCATCGTTAGTTCGGTGCCAAGAGGTGTAGAATGTAAAATTTCACTCCTAGCAAACATATAGAAGGTGAAATGAGAATAAGAAAAGCATGGTAAATGTATAAAAGGTGAAATGAGGATATGAAAATCATGTCAAATGTGTCCCTCTCTCCCTATGTCTCTCTCTTCTTCTCTTCCTGAGTCTCTCTCTCCCTAAGTCTCTCTCACATCCTCTCTTCCTCAACACCATCTCACTATATCTTATCTTCTTTGAAATTTTTGTTACTTCTCTTAGTCGCAACATCATCTCAAAGAGGGGGAAAATGTAGACATCTAAAATTCACATCCTAAATGACATTTCTAAAATCACTTTCAACAATTTTAATGCATTTCAACATTGTTCTAATTCCATCCTAATCACATTAATATTGAAACTAATTAATTAGATAAATTATATTTGTTTAATTGATTAATATTATATTCATTCCATCATCAAATTAATTAAATAAATTATATTTATTTTCCCACCTCCCTCTCCATTAATTAATTAAATAGTTTGATTATTTGATTATTTAATCTAAAAATCCTAAATCCTAGTCTAATCCCCATTTATCTCACATCTTTATCTATTATCCCCAAATTAATGAATTAAAAATTCAAGAAGTCACATGACTAGCTAAAAGTTGTCTAGATTCATTGAACCTAGACACTCCCACAAAAGTCAAACTGACTTTATATCTCCACCATTCCTTCACAAACTACATCTTTTAATCCTAGCCATTCACGTAAGGATAATCTCTAGAAGTTTCCATCCTTGCCCTAATTCTTCTCATTTAATCCTATCCATCCATTCATCTTTAATCTCAACCATCCAACCTTATAGAATGCCTTAGAATCTTCTAAAATTACCCTGATTTATCTCATTCAATCCTAGCCATCCATTCTAATCAAATCTTAGCCCTTCATCTTATCATCCAAAAATCTATAAATCAATCCTCAATCAAGCCATTTACAACAAGCTTTTAGAATGTAATATCATGTTGTCCAAGTGAGCAACCAACAATCAATCTCAACATCAATAATTTATTGGAGCACAACCAATATTGTTGGTGCAATAAGGGTTGGTGTTGGCGAGAGCTTTCTAGTTTTCATTAATTTTTGCTAACGCTTTGCTCAATCTTTAAGGTTTTGTTAGATATGAAATAGGTGCTTTATTTTGATGCATTGTTCCTCATTTTATTTCATATTTTAGTATACACATTCTGGCACACTCGATGGGACCTTGTCCCTCATCTAACCCTTGTGTTTGTAGGTCTTTCTAACTTGATCTTATAGGTTTTCACTCATTTTTAGGAGAGATTTGGGGGTGATATTTTTCTAGGAGCATCCTAGAGAAAAAAGGACCTCATGGTTGAGTTTGGAAGGCCTGAAAACCCTAGGATTGATATATAATTTGATATATTTTGGTTCTGAAAAAATTTACAAATTTTTTGGTGTCTACAAATTAGTGCTTGGGTGATTGGTACAGTATGAATCAGTACCATACAGATCGGTCATACATCTCATGCAGTCCATAGGCTTACGGTAAAACAATCATGTATTTTTTAATTGTTAAATGTTTTTATTATAGATTTTAATATTTTAAATCGATGACATTTAAAATATGTTAAATTTAGGTTTCGGCATCGATAGTGTATTATGTGCAGGGCATTAATCGCGAGTCATTAACCAAAGTCTTTAATCTTTGGTCTATTTCATTTAACCATAAGTCCACACCATTAATTATATCTTTTATATGCAAGTGACATATGGTTTATCCATGGGTTTTAACCACTTGGTCCATAGGTTTTCATGCTCACTACCCTCACTAGTTGGCCCCTAGTCTTATTAAAAGTCTAGGGCCTACCACCAATCCCTTAGCCCTTGGCCCAAACCATGTGGTCACATTTATGACCAAGACCCAATGCCAAGAAACTTCACCGCGTGCCCTAGCAGCACCACCCATACATAGCCACCCTATTTTTGGTGCACCACCTGAGCACCACTTGAACTAGTGGTGCCACCCTAGTAGCCTCTTTGGGCCTTTTTTATTTTTTATTTGCTCAAATTAGCTCTTTTTTCAAAATTGCATAAATTTTGCTAGACATATCAAATTTTTTTATGGTTTTACAAGTGTTGGAAAGGTGACTTAAAGCACTTCATTGTGGCTAAGGTGATTTTTTCAAAATTTACCCCAAAAATTAGGTATAATCATTTGAAACCCCCGCTTTGTGTTTGATCTTTGAACAAGCATATCTTTTGCATACAAAGTCCAATTTTAGTGTAATTTTTAAAAATCTATTAGAAAATTGCAAGCAATCTCATGATCACATCTATTTATCTATTGGATAACATTAATTTTTATTTTTGCAGGTTTTTTTTAATTCTAACACCTTTCTTATAACATTTTGCTTGCCAATGGCCATTTTCGTTTTTAGATCAATAAACTGCAGACTTGGGGTCTGCTCCCATTTATATTAAAGCATTAACATAAAATACTAATAGAGTATGATGAACCAACAAGAAAACCACCACCTAAACTACTGATTAGAGTCACAACAAAACCCCTAATATACTCCAATCTACAACTATTACAGTCATACATAAAACTGTTTACATTTCGAGCTTATATATTGCAATATCTAACCATCTACTTAGACTATCTACCTTAGCTAACAAAGACAACAAACTCAAGCATTGTAGTCCATAGCATAATAAGTCTCCAATATTTCCTGCATCTAATCATCCTCCACATCAAGTCCCATGAGCTTCTTGAGAAAGGCAATGCCCCGAGCCACCCTCCTCTTGCACCCTACAATCTTCTCAACATTGGTTTCAATGATGAAAGACTACCACTCAACTACATCCCTAGCCAAATTTATCCTATTGAATTCCCCAGGAAGCGGGATGCCAATTCCATATCGTGCAACTCCCAGAACCTCTTTCCAACCCCCCTAAATTTAGCTTTCACAAAGGATTCCATCAGCCTCCAAATCACCTCCTTCTGCTCATTTGAGTCTAGCAGGACCGCCAAAAACATTGAGGCTAATCCAAATTAACCCTATACCTTTTCACATTCACTATGTATTCCTCACCTAGGACCCATTCAATGGTGAACAAGACAATGACACTCTTCGATTTAAAGACCTGTTTCATCCGCTTGTTTCAAATGTGCCCCAAAAAAGACATTTGCCTTTACAACATACAAGCCAAATTGGGGTATCCATTAATTATAGAGAGGGGAAAAGTAAGGAAATATCCACCTAGAAACTCTTAATTTCCACCCGACCCAAGTCAACACATAGAAAATAATAGCCCGCACGCTCTACCAACTCCATCAAACCTCATGGAAAAGATAATATGTCAGATAGATGAGTAGGCAATATTATTAATCTTCACCTCTCAAAAAATGGCATGCAACAAATTGATAGCCAAATTGGCTAATGTGTCAGCCTCGCCATTCCCCTCACTATAAACATGGTTAACTACCACACTCCCAAATCCTTCTAATAATTTCAGAGCCTCTCTCAATAATACATTAAGTTTCCAATTTGAAATCTCCTTTTTTCTAATTGCATTGATAATAATTAAGGAATCACCTTTAATTTCCACCTTAGACACTTTAAGATGATGGTAGAGATTGAGTCCTAGGATGAGAGCCTGGACCTTAGCTTCACTATTTGACCCATGAGCTAACTTCTTCATCACTTTTCCAATGGTCTCCCCTTTCCAATTTCACATTAGACAACTGGCACCAGACTCTCTCAGATTGCCCTTTGATGCTCCATCAAAGTTTAACTTAACCCATCCTTTTTCTGGTGGCACCCACCTAGTCTCCCTTCTTTTCTTTGGGGAATCAACTCCCCCAGCCCCATTAACGGGGGCTTGCCAATGGCCATTTTATCAAACTAACAGCATCCTTATGTGCAACTCATTTGTCCAAGACTCTTTTTATCACTAGATTAGTTACACATTTTATATGTTTAAAGGTCAATTAGCTTTGTTTTTCATTTTGTGTAAGTTATTTGGTGTGTATGCTCTCTCATTGCACTGTAAGGTGATCTTGGAGATCAAAAGTACCTTAGTTTACTTTTAATTGTGTTAAACTCAAGAATCTAAGTGTGTATACTCTCTCCTCACACCATAAGGTGATCTTGGAGATCAAAAGTACCTTAGTTTACTTTTTATTGTGTTAAATTCAAGAATCTAAGTGTGTATACTCTCTCCTCACACCTTAAGGTGATCTTGGAGATCAAAAGCACTTATACTTCTTTCCTTTCAGTTGACCTACTATTGATCATGATGTTAGTCATAAGCAAACATAGAATAAAAATTGCACAACAACCTTTACTCATCTTGAAAGATACGATGAATTCAGAGAATTCATGATCCCAAGTCTCCATGGATTAGTTCATAACCTACTGACATTACTTAGTGGTTGCTGTGCATTGTTGTTTCCATTTTGGGGCCTTACATTCATCAACAGGGTCTAGTAAGATGCTACAAAGAAACATTATTTCACAGTATATTTCTCTAGATGATGTATTTATACTTAAATCTTTGCATGATATTTGTCAATTTGACATGCTTTAACTCAAATATGCTACTGATTTTCAATTATCTTCTAGATATCTGCATATTTCTTACTATTTACTTCTGATAGTCAATTATTGCAATTGTGATGGTGAATTACTCTAAAATTAAAAGAAACTGAAAAGAATACTTCAAATAATGATGAACCTTTAGTTATTGAGCCACATACACATCAGATACAGTCATGAAGAGAAGAAATCAAACCATATGTTCACCAGGACATTGCACAGCTAGATACAGTCGATGCTAACTTCAAAGGAAAGGAATGAAGACAACACATGCAAGCTGATATGCACTCCAAGGGATGCAGCAAATCAAAGCATGTATCAAGAATTCATACACTGATTACTCAAGATTTATGATGGATTGTAATCAAAACAGTCTTCTCATTCATTAAGTATGCAAGAACATATATGTATACAACAACTTTGAAATAAGCCCTAAATATTTCAGCAAATAGATTTCAATTAAGTTTCCAATGTTCAAAATAAAGCATCCCTGTACCTTTTATAGAACAAGGTGAGGGAGCAGTTACAGATGATCCACGATCAAGATTAATCTATTAAGATCTATGGTGGATATTCATCCTTGACTTAGTCAACATTTCACATGGCACAGGTTGCTAGTTGGCAACCATCTGAATTACTTGTTTTCTCTAAATGTGGGATGCTTATGCCTTCTTTGGTATCACATCTTCATCTACCCTTCATCAGGAGCATCAGGATCATCACTTCTTGTACCTTCATCATCATGATGAACATTACTTTGCATATGGGCTTGCATGATCATCCTGACATTTTCATATACTCCCACCACTCACTCAACTTCTCCACCATCTTGAGTTTTTGCCTTAACAATGGCGTGCTTGTGGGCTTGATATTTATCTCGAAGAGCCTCCAATTTGCTCCTCTTGCTATTGGATGTTTCATTGTATTTCTCTACCTTAACCTTGATCCTCATGATCCTGTCCATAGCTTCTTCTGTCAAGTGGATAAGAGGGTTATCAGCTATAGGCTGAAAGTTATTATACTCCTCTTCTATCTTTCCCTCTAGGGCTTCTAGTATCTCTACTTCAAATAACATCATGTCATGCAGCTTCATGTTGATGTCTCTTAACTTGCTGCTACATCTTTTTAATACATCATTTTCAAATCTGATATCTTTATACTAGATATCAATCAGTATAGCGGTATTACCATCCAGCACTTGTTTGTTTATTAGAACTTGAGGATTAATCCTCTTCATTTCATCCAAAGCACTCAAGGCTTTCTCTAATTGGAATGACCTTCTTCTGGCCTCCATTTGCAATTTATCAACCTTCTTTCTAGAGATACTTAGAGAATTCCACCTCTATAAAGAGGCTTTCACTACCTCTTCTGCTCCACTGAGTGCAAATAACATCCACTTTCTTATTATTACCGATTCGTGCTTCATAAGGTCTAGCTTATTGACCTCTTACTGAGAAATTGCAGTCAATGGGACTGCTTCTACATTTGAAGTATCATCAGGGTTAATTAACCCTTTTATGTAGGCATGCAGTTAAGCAATGTGCCCTTTATGCTGCTTATTTTTCTCTTTTTCTCTCTTTACCCTTTGGGTCAAAGAATCAATTATATCTTTTCCCTCTTGACCTTCCTAGTCTTCATTGGTAAACCCTAAATCAATAGTAGTAATCTGGAATTCTTCTAGGGTAATCTTGCCTTTCTCCTTCTCTACTGTGGGAAGCACTATCTAAGCGGTCCTCCTGCTGGTAGCAGGATCTCTTCTTATCGCCGAGGTTAACCTGGCCTTCCTCTTTGGCTTCATGAAGGTCTTTGAAAATAGGGTTGATACATCAAAATCTTGAATCTCCAAACCTGACTCTGTATCTATTTCTTTCTCAAGCCATGAAGGAACTTGGTCTCCAGATCCTTGGCATCCACCATCATCATGCTGATCACCTTGATCTCCAGTAACTACATATATTTTTGATGGAGATAGTGACTTTCTTATTTCTTCCTCATGATGCTCTTCATGAGGGTGATCCTGGGGTACTTCCTCCTGTTGAGGAATTTCTTCTTGTGGTGGAGGATCTTGCGATGCATCCACCTGATGACCTTGTAATTGGTCCTGTACTTCATCATTTTTTGTTTCATCCCCTTTGGGAATTTCCTCATTATGAGGCACATTTGCATCCTTAAATGCTATTGTTTCTACCTTAGGTGCTTCTACCTGATCTTGGATCACATTCTGATCTGCACCTGTAGTGCCTATCTCTTACATCTTTAGGTCATCTTGACCTGATGTATCCTTTTCACTGGAAACCTCCTAAGTCCGGGGTACTTCTTCACTTATCATGGCCTTTTCATTTTCACCCTTTTCTTGGACTTCAACTATTTTTGGGCTCATTAGATATATCTTGTTGTTGTTGACCCATATCTGTAGTGTGGCCTTCTATTTCTGTAAACTTAATCTCCTGAACATTTTCTGTCCTCTCAGGTATACCCATTGGGTTTTCAGGATGTGCTACATCCTCCCTGTGTGTTAAATCTATCACTTCGGGGCTAGTCACTTGATCCACTAGTTTATCAAGCCCTATTTATTATGCAATCCTTTCTGGATGTTCTCCTTTTCCTATTCCACTTGCTTCAGTTCTTCTAACACAACTGCCTGTACTAAGGGAGTTCCTTGTGGAGTTATGCGGGTGTTAGCAACAAGGGTTTCCATTTGTTGAGAGGTTACATCCTTTACTACCTCATCATCAGATAAGTCAACTGTCTCCTCTAGTGAGACAAGACCACTTTAAATTGGCCTAGAGGCTTCTTTTACTTGCTCTTCAGCTTGTTCAGTCTTAAACTGAACAATGGTGGGAAGTGGCACATTATGTTGCAGTTCTTTTCTGAATACTTCTCCACCAACTCCCCTCAATACTATGGGGTTATGTTTTATTTCACCTCTCATTGAGGTTCTCAGTTTCTTAGGTGTGGATGCCATCAACTGAGGTGCTTTTCTTTTCCTTACGAGGGGCATAGGGTCCTCTTCTTTGGGCTCTTCATCAAGAGGAACATCCTCTTCCATTCATTTTTGTGATGCCTGACCCTCTTCATATGTTTCAATAGTTTCAATAGCTGGCCTCTGGATCTTTTTAGCTTTTTGTTTATCCATAGGAGGTGGTACTAATGAGGCTGATGCCTGTCCTGATGTGGATGCATCCTTAGCTGTTACAATCATTCTTTCAACTATTACCCCTTTAGGTTCCTTATCAGTTTTCTTACCTCTAGGGGGTCTCTTGCTTTGTTCTTGAGGCAGCATTCTTTCTCCTTTAGATTTCCTCTTTTCAATTAGAAAGTCATCATATTCACTGTCAGGGAGCTCCTGCCTCTTCTTCTTATTGTCAACTGTAAGGGCTACACCCTTATTCTTTAATTCATTTATTTATTCATTTACCCAAGACTGGGTTAACTGCAGCATCCTGCCTATAAATTGATCTAATGAAATATCCTCAGGCTGTGTAAGATCAGGTGCTAAGATTGTGTCATTGTATATCTTCTTTTCTTCATATTCATCAGCTATTATTTTACCATCATCCCTCTTTAACTGAGCAGGCACTAGAATACAATCAAAAGTTTTGATCTAGTTGAGAGTCAACCTTTGGTATTTCCTTCTTCTAGCCTCAGCTTCATCCTCATAATCTGTCTAGAAATCCTCTAAGTGCCTCTGATGAATGGGCTTCCCCATAATTTTTTGCATCCTCCCATATGGGTCATATGATCTTACCAAGGGGAAAGGCTATAACTTCATCATGTCTAGACCAGCTATGGCCTTCTTAATGTTATCAGAATCTTGGCACATATACCAACCCATTGTTACTAGAAACAATACTGGTGGAATCTTTTGATTTGCTTTGTAAGTATCCAGTATGGTGGATATCTGTCTCATGAATTTCATCAGAACAACTGCATCCATGGGATATCTTGGGAGCATGAGGGGTTGCCCTGCAAAGCCCTTTATTCTGATATAAGAAAATGTGGTATATTGTATGAACTAGGCACCATGCCTGTATATGACTTCTTGAGCTTCCATGCTTAGTCTTTTAGTCCTATCTTCTTCCATTGTCCTGACCAGATACATAGAAAATGCATCATTCACTAATTTGTAATCTGGAAGATAATTTTGTCTTTGAAATTAGGGATAATGATCCCAGATGTGGGCATCATTTATAGTGCCACCAATCTTTCCTTCTGTTGCAAGTGCATTGAATGTACCTTTGTATGCACATGAGTATACCACATATGAAGTCATATGAAATGAACATTCTAGGCCTCCTAGGTTCATGATCTACTCATTTAGGGCATCACTTATCATTTTGGCCCATAATGGCTGGTTGTCTGTATACAAACACATCAGGATAACCCCATACATCCAATCTTTGAAACTCCCAGCATCAAGCTGGCCTGTCACTCTACTAAGCAGGGCTATCATATATTGGTATTCATCATCAAAGTCAAACTTGTACATATGCACTGGTAGTTTAGTAGCTACAGGATAAGGACTATTCTTTGCCCTCCATTGATACATTCTCTTCCTAGTAGCTTTCTTGTTGTTTATATATTCAGTTTCCAGCTTCTTGAGATCCATGCTGGCAACCTTCTTTCTCAAAGGTAAATTGAAAGTGGCTGCAATCCCCCTGATGGATAGATCCGCATACACTCAACCATGCTTTTCCACTTTCCTTGTTTGTGGGTTGTAGTTTCTAGCACATTTAATAATCAATTCTGGAGTCTCCATAGAATAGGGAAATCTAGCTGCGTTCCACATCCCTGACATGAAAATGGCATCCAACAGGGTATTATTTTTGTCATCATGCATTCTAGATGACCAAGTGACCAAATTAGTGCTTCCCTGGTGTGTATTTGTGATGATGCCATACTTGAACCGTACACCTTCAGGCTAAGTGAACATTGGTTTTAGAAATTCAGCATCAGATTTACTCAACCTCTTGTCTGCCATGGTTTCCTGCAATAAATAGGACCAATCTTACCATACAATACTTCACATACATGCATATAACATTGTATCCTCACGGCATGATGCACATTATATTAATTAATCATCACTTCCTCATGATATGCATAACATATATCTTGAAACCAACAAAAGCATACTACCTGGACATGC
Organism: Cunninghamia lanceolata; assembly: GCA_027924645.1. Lineage (NCBI taxonomy): Eukaryota > Viridiplantae > Streptophyta > Pinopsida > Cupressales > Cupressaceae > Cunninghamia > Cunninghamia lanceolata. Next base: position 7,089,640 of record BSBN01000272.1, on the reverse strand, counting down.
AGAAAATGACAGGAGGAGGGTTTTAATTACTTACTTGATAGCGTTTAACTCCTTGATTATGCTGATGATTATATGAAAGAGATTTAGATACCAGTGATAATCATGTGTCCTGTTCTGCTGCAAGCTGTGTGTGTCTGCAGGTAGGTTGTATGAGGGTTTGAAAGCTCTGTGCACTGTAAAAACTAGTTTTATCGCAAGGTAAGTGTAAAATGACGATGTAAATTCACTTTTATCCTCCTTATTGGGGCAATTTTAGGGCAACACAAGGTTTATTCAATCTTAACCATTGATCTCCTGTCATTAATTAATGGATGCTGCCAAGTGTCTGGATCGCATTCACAATCAGTAGAAATCCACCTACTGCATTTATGGCATTTAATGTTGCATGACAAGAGGAGCGGGGTGATCTTCAGAAGATCAAGAGATATTCTGAATATTAGGTGATGTTTAGAATATGACCCCCTCGGTGTAATATGACCCTCTGCCTTTGGCAGGAAAACTTATGTCAATAGATCGGGTCATGTTGAGAATATCGGGTGATATTCAAAATATTAGGGGATGTTCAGAATGTTTGGTGATGTTTATAATATCACCCCCTAAACTAAAGTGACCTTTCCTCAAAATATCAGGATGACGTCATCAAGATATTGGCTTAGTTTATCGTTGTCGCACTATGATGTCATCGTCATGTTTTATAGAAAGGATTGCTATCGGAAATATACCTCCATGAGGTAAAAAGGATGATGACATCATCGTCATGGCAATTTTCTTATCTCATCGAGATTATATGACGTCATCATGATATTGGCTTTATGGTGATATTTTGCGACAAGGTGATATTCAGGAGATAGGGTGATATTTGGAATATTGGGTGATATTGGGAATATGACCCCTACAAAATATATGATGTTGTTTGACAGGTAAATGCTTCTATCACCTAAAATTGACGTGCAGATCTCTGGATAAATGATTTATCGGGTGATAAAATTGGATCGGGGTGATCTTCGGAAGATGACTGATGTTAAGAAACATGACCCCCCGTCAGAATATCAGGTTTGACCAGGACTTTGACTCACCATAACTCTTGTTTTCTAAGGAATATCAAGGTGATCCAAAAGGCAAACCTGCATGAAATGTTGTACTCTATCCAACCATGAGGTTATTGACATGAAATATGAACTTTGAAAAACTAACCTCATCATGATGACTTACCCAGTCCCCTTATGCAGGATCATCTGCATGACTTACTTTTACCAGACCACCAGCAAGTAGAAAACACAAGCCAAGCCAAACAAAAAGTTGGGTCCCTGTTTTGTTAAGTCACAATGGGGCGTGTTGTGCAACCACACAACACCTACCTAAGGATTTTATCACCTTAGGAGATGACCTAAGCCAAGTGTTCCAATAGGGTATATAAAAGAGGTAGAGTGAAAGAGGTAGAGCAAAAGATGTATCTCAAAGGATTCATCATTGTGTTTGGAACAACCTTAGCACCCCTTTTCCTAAGGAGTTAAGGTGAAGTGGAATTGGGTTTACCCATGAACTAATTCATGGATTTTGGCCTCCTGTACTTAGTGTATAACAAGGACATACCCTAATTTCTTGCATATCCTAGATAAGACCTTTAAACCATCTTTTTTATAGTGCATCAATAAGCACATAGCCCCAATAAGTTACTCACACCGTACTTCTCAATTTTTAGAGATAAAATTCATTATGGGGAGGGATTTAGCCTCCATGGTAAGGGGTGTAAATGTGTTACATGACCTTGTATTCCCTATCTATCCACAACTTGGTAGATAGTATATTGGTGAGCCCACAAAGATTGACACTCCCACTTGAAAAAAATAGGCTTGTTCATATGCTTGGTGTGTTTTATTTGTGATAATATCATGAATACCCCTTAGTCCAAAAACATCCAAACATTTCAAAAATCTTGAATATCTAAAGTCAAAAATCTAGCTTTAGAAAGAAACCTAAAGAAAAAAATCCTTTTGCCAAAGGTTGACATATTTGAGATCCAAATCCACATTTAAACCCCATCCATACCCATCAAAATCCAAATCTAAATCAAAACCAACCCCCCATTCTACTAAAACCATAATCTCAAGACCTCACACCTTAATCCATATTCAAACCTGATCAACCACTTAATCCTCCTTGAACCAAATCATCCTCTTTCAACTCAAAATTCCTAAATTAAGATCAATCCCTTAATCAATTCACTATCCTTCATCATTAGCTTACTTAATAACTTGCCTTTCTTAAGTAACAATCCAAAATCAATCATCCATCTAAGGTTTTTACACCTTAATCAAAACCCAAAATTAAATCCTCATTTCCAAATCAAACTCTTACTTAAGAACATAGCCTATCTTAAGTATAGAAACCAATCCTCACCCACAAATCAAATGGAATCATCATTATCCAACAAGGTCTTGAATCTTAATCCTCATTGAAACTACATTACTTACCCCAAATTTAATCATTTGATTTACATCCTTAACCACATCTACCAAATCAAATCATCTATAACTTGATTGCCTTATCCAAATCAACCAAAATTAAATCCATCAAACCTTCACCAACCTTTATCAATCAAATCAAGTCAAATTCAATCACTTTTCATAGACCTTCAACCATCAATCAATTAATCCAATCTCCATTCATAAATCTCTAATCCAACGCAAAACCTCAAATCAATCAACCTTAACAATATCATAAAGTTCCATCAAAGTTTAAAACACAATTAAATCTAAAGTCACTCATAAGTCACTTTCCCAAATCATCATCATCATCCATAATCAAATAAACCAACATCCAAATATTCCACAATCCAATCCATATCAATCTTCATCAACTCACCCTCAAGTCCATATCATCCTAGTCACATTATCATTTCATGCTCCCATAACTAGATCTCAAACCAAGCAGAACATGGACTCTCATGCAGAAACTAGACCCTCTTCACCTCATGGTTGTCTTCACAATGAAAGTGATCATGGAAGTCTTGTCAACCAACCTAAGTACTCACCTCAATTCATGGAATTTATCAATAACAAATGAACTCACACTAAGATGGACCAATTTGTAAGTGATCATAAAGATATTCTCCTAGAACATATTATTAAGGAAGGGGCTAAACTCCCTCATAACTTTGACATAGAAAGACTCAAAGATCTCATCTATCATGATTCACCACCACCCTTACCTTTGAAAACCTTTTAGACCATCCATCCAAATACTCAACTCATGACTATATCACCTACCACAATGATCAACAAGTGGGTGGTAGTGTCCCACCACCTCCACCTCCTCATAATCCACCTTCATCTTCTAATTCACATCAACAAAGTCAGTCTTCATCACTACCCTCATGAATCACAATCCCTTCTAGGACATCTCACCAATATATTCCCACATTTTCCATTCCACTCCAAACTTCATTTACACTTATGAAAAACCTCATTCAATCAATCCCACCTCTCCCCATCCCTCAACAACTACCTCCAATCCAGCCCACATTACTACCATATATTCCATACCAACTGATCTCATATCAACCCACATCACATCATTCAATCACTTCAAATCTAACACATAAATTATACGAACCTAATCCATCAACACATCAAGCCAATCTCACATCAACTTATCCCATGATCTCATCAATCCACCATACCACCATTCATTTTGTACCATAATACATATCAACAACTTCTTTCATCTTCACATGTCATCCAACATCCATATCAACAACTTATACAAAGTCGCCTGATATCTTATCCTATTCATCCTATCATCACACAACCCCTTCCATTTGGAGCTATCAACTACATCCTATCTCTACCACCTACTCTTCCTCTTTGGACCTCCTTTGACTAAGAGTAGAAGGAAATGAAAAATATTCTTAAAGGGTTACAAGTTGGGACTTATTGCAAACATTTTAAATTTGAAGATCTTCATCCCTACCCCTTCAACTGATCCATTTCAATGACCCCTTTTGCCCCTCACTTTGAAATCCCCAAATATGACAAATACAAGGGAAAGGGAGACCCTCAAGATCATATCAAATAATTTTTCATGGCTTACTAAGAGGTTTCTTATAATGATGTGTACCTGTTAAAACTCTTTCCCCAAAGTTTGGCAAATCAAGCCTTGGAGTGATTCATGCACCTACCTCTAGGCTCTATCAATACCTTCGTTGACTTATTGAAAAAAATGTTGCACACTTCTCCTATAATATCAAGAATGAGCTTCCAATGTTAGATCTATGTTTAATGCTGAGCAACATAGTGGAGAAATCTTTTCTACCTATTTACAATGGTGGAGAGGTCGTGCAAGTCAATTTCCTTGGTTGATCCTTGAAAAACAACTTGTCAATATTTTTGTCTAGAACCTTAACCAATAAATGACCTTCCATCTTCAAATCCATTGTACAATGCAAAGTGAGAATTAGAAGGAACCATGTGCCTTCCCATCTACGTGGGGCCCATCCTACAACAAATAATGTGTCACATTGTTGATCTTGATCTTCCATACAACCTTCTCCTCAGCTACCCATGGCTACATGCCATGAAATCCATTCCATCCACATACCATTAATGCCTAAAATTCCCCCACAACAGTGTGGAAATCACTATTTATGCCAATCGACAACTATTTGAATATTGCAAATCAATAGAAGCTTCTTATCCCAAAACCCACCATTTTCCTAGCATAGACATCACTACTCATGACAAGGTCAAATCCTCCTCCTCCTACATCAATCTTGACACCCTTTCTTCCACTTCATCGCCTTAAAAAATTCCCAAATTTATAAAGATCAAGATCATTAGAAAGGGCTGTGGAAAATACGAGTTACACAATGCCTTTGATGTTGGCCAACTACCTCTATCTTCACAATCCTATGGTCATCCTCAACAAAAACCTCATCCAATGACACCAAAAATAGATTGAAGGATCCATAGACTCCTGGCTCTACAAAGATGAATTAGATGACAAAGAATCTACGCCTGTCTACCTAAAAGAAAACTACCCTATTTGACTACAAATCTATAAAAACATGAAATATAAGGGTAAGGACCTTGGACTCCATGAGCAAGGCATCCTCGAGTCGATCTAGGTAGAGTTCTATGCTAATCACTTTGGACTAGGATATATGCCTCTTGATTTGAAAACCAACAAACCTCATGCTACTTTTGTGAGTGCAAAAGAACACTCTAATGTCATTAAAAGCATTATGGGTGGAACCATCATCACCTCTTTCAAAGACCTTTATGTCTCCTACCTGAGAAGGGTCATTATGCACCTTGCATTTAAATATATCAGTTTGCTTAGTGTCAAATCTGAGGCGTGTCCATGGCTATTTGTAACTGAGTTTTAATTAGCAGTCCTCTTAATAGTATTCCTAGAAAACTAAAGTTCAAACTATGCTATTTCAACATTCTATTTTAACCATGCATCTAAATGTTTACATGAAAGAAAGATTTATTGAAATGAATTTGAGCTAAAGAAATTGAAGCATTGCAGTTGCTAAAATAAAACTTACTTATACAAAGATCTGAAAAAGTTACTTTAATAAAGCAATAAATCTAATTAATAAATTCTGAAATGACAAAGCAATGAATCTAACTAAAAAGGGTATCAGTCTTTGTCCTTTGGTGAGAGTGGGCCCTTGCTCCACCTCCAAAAAAGAGACCAATTAATCTTTTAGATCACAACAAATATGTAACTGCTTTCTTAATTTTTGAATATGAAGATCAAAGTATGGAACCATCTCATAGCAAAATCTTTAAGTGTGGAAGGAAATAATTTCAATTTCTGGTTATTTGAATCATAGTCATATGTTTGGCACAACACCTTAAACTCAAAGAGAAATTGATCTAGATCTTCTGAAGGAATTTCTCTAAAAGTTGGAAGTGTTGATGGAGAAATATTCTTCATGGGAGAACTCCCCTCTAGATCAAGCACTATGGGGTAGGAGAAAGTTCTCCCTTGAGTTCTATCCCTAAGAGGGTCTTCATTTTCGTTGTTATCCCCCATGGTGATTGGATTAGGTCAGTCTTCTTGAAAATTTGATTCTTCTATGATATCAGTTTGAATTTGCTCATGTTTTTGCTGCAAATGTTGGATGTATTCTAAAATTATATGATATTTGGGGGATGTAGGAACATCTATGTTTTGTGATACTTCTAAGGTGTTAGATGAGTGATTCACCTTATCAACAATATTCTAATCTACCCCACTACTTTCACCTATAGAATGTGTTTGGGGTTTCTGTTTAATAAACCTACCTTGTGGGTCTCTTTGCCCAACCATGCAAAAATTATTCTACTCCTAACCCTAAGAACTACTAATTAATTGATCTACTAACACTAGTCCTCAAAAATGGTGCCAAAAATGACAAGGGTCATTGTACACCTTGCTATTAAATATATTAGTTTGTCTAGTGTCAAATCTGGGGCGTGTCCATGGCTATTTGCAATAGAGTTTAATCAGTACTTCTCCTAATAGTATTCCTAGAAAACTAAAGTTCAAACTATGCTATCTAAACCATGCATCTAAATATTTACTTGAAAGAAAGCTTTACTTAAATGACTTTTAACTAAAGAAATTGAAGCATTGCAATTGTTGAAATTAAATTTTCTTAAACAAAGATTTGAAACAACTACTTTAATAAAGTAATAAATCTAATTAACAAATTTAGAAATGACAAAGGAATGAATCTAACTAAAAAGGATAATAGTCCTTGTCCTTTGGTGAGAGTGGACCTTTGCTCCACCTCTAGAAAAGAGATCAATTAAGCTTTCAAATCACAATAAATATGTAACTACTTTCTTTATTTCAGAATATGAAGATCAAAGTATATGCCTTTTAAAATAATAGAGTTCTCTAATTTCAACAAAAAATAATCTATATCTTTTTTATGCTATGGATCCTATATATATTAGTCATTCTTTCACTAATAGATACCTCCAAATTATTATTTCTAACTAAGAGTCTTGCAGAAGTTACAAAACTTATTCATTCAATTCACTGATTGTATAATTGCTAAATCTAAGGGAAACATGCAATACTGAAGAAAATCATAAAGTGGCACTAACCGTGCCCTCTTAAACAAAGAGTTATTTTATGTTTCAATAGCCATGAGAATCAGCCTTAGTAAAAGAAAGCAACATAAAATGGTAGTTGGAGGTATACTCTGTAGTCCTTGCATGAACATTCTTCTAGCGCCTTCTCCTCTTCAAACTAGATCCGCTATCTTAGGAAGGAACAAAGGTCAATCTACCCCACAAGAATTCAAGAGTGTGTACTAGAAAAAAGTACATTGCATTTCTTCAAAATGTTCTTGGAGTCCATTATATGACTCCAGAGTGTTGAAGACATCTCTGGAACTTTGTAAAAATCATTGTTGCTGACAACTCTAGAGTTCTATTAAAAACATCTTCGGAGCTCTATAGAGTTTTGTTGCTAATAATTCAAGGATCTTGCCACAAAAAAGTATATTTCTACATGCCATTTATTATTTAAGACCTACAACATAAAACCTCTTGATGCCAAAAATTACTTCCATTATTGCACCTATAATTAACATAATTAAAACAAGGTTGTGAACAATATCATGTATAAATCAAGGATGTAGTGTAAATAAGGAAAGATAGAGAGGTACATTTGCAAAATTTGGTGAGCTCTCTCTGGAGCTCATCATCCCCCCTCCCCGAGCTTAACTAGGGTTCATAGGTCCCCTTGCACTGCCTTGGAGCCTCATCCTATTCATGAGATATAATTTTTCTATAATATTATAGTCAGATAGGAAGGTTCTCCAGGTCCTCCTTGTTGTATTTATGTTGGCCTGAAACTAATTTATCTGTTCTAACCATTCTTCAAATTTTAACTCCTCCATTTGGTCTACCCACATGGATGGAGGCTTAATGATTAGGGGAGGTCTAAACTACATTCCTATCCATTCCTATTTATTTTTCTCCATCAACCTTGCAATAGTTTTGGCTTTCCATGGGAATCATTTTAGGTTTGCTGGTGAAACTAATTCTCTCATTTTATGATATGTGGACATATTGCTCCACCTTTTCTTATAGGCTATCGGGACTTTATTGAATGATGACTACACATACATATCAAATTTTATAACACAAGATTATAAATTTTGCTTATAGAGAGGTAGGAAATTAGGAGTGTATACACATGCATGAAATTATATCCTGAATGTCATTGGAGTTGGGATTTCATGTTTGATAGAAAGGCCAACATTTTCTTCATTATGAGTATATCCCTCCATCCTTTGTAACCATGTCTCATGATTTTACATTAGTGAAATAAATGACCTTAATTGGCATTCCCCAACAAAAAAGTTAATGAAGAATATTGTATGTTCATCTATAAGGAACTTATGGAGAAAGAATTCACATAGCAAATTCTAATTTTTAGGTGTATTGTTTAAGTATATCTTCATGATTTCATGCCCATCCTTTGTGGAATCTATAAGGCCAGAGATATTTTGAGATATTTTTCAAAGAAAGAATTGTTCTCTTAAGAACATGGTATAGTTTCTACTAGGCGGCCTACAAGACAGTGCATTGGAAGCTAGGGTTGTTATTGTGACTGCTTTTTCTTCCAATGTCTTTACCTTTGTTGTTAATGCAAAAATTTCATCTTGAAGTTGTAGCATCACACTATCACTAGATAAATCATGGCATCTTTATTCCCAGTGATATAAGGCTCTAGGAACATTCAATTGGAATGTTTTAAGAGAAATATCAATCTTGGTACCCTTAATTTTGGTAGGCATTTGGACAGACAATTCCCTAACCTACTCCTCAAAGGTCAAAAATATTATTATTGGTATTTGTTATCTCTTAGGCCTGATTATCAACTATTTCCTTCAATGCTACCATTAGAGTAATACAATTATCTATTGTTTTAGCTAATTCAATTTCCTTCTTTTCTAATTTCTACACTGCCTTAGAAATCTGCATTACCTTCTATCTTTCCTTGAGGAGATCTTGTCCAATTAGAATCTCATTATCCTTTGTGCCAATAATATTTTCTTTTTCTTTTATGTTTTCCCTGAGGGTGAGGAATTATTGGTCTTTTTCTTTACTGATACCCTCTTTTTCCTTGATAGTTCTTTTCAAATCCAAAATGACAAGGCGTCTATTCCAAAGTAGTTATTTCAAGTTGGCAATTTCTTCTTGTTGTTCCTACTCTTTGGAAATTTCTATGTCCTCATGATCTATGGCCTAGGATTGGCTTCCTATTTCAAATCTTATTTCTATTTCTATATCTACATCTGCTTCTATCTTTTCCCCTGCTTCCATCTCCACCCTTGCTTCCATTTCTACTTCTGTTGATTTGTCATGTGTGCTAAATGGCCCAGCTTCATTTCCTAAAGACTCTTCAATATTATTTTGAAGCAACTTGAGAGGTAGGAGGGATTACTGACATCCTAAGTTCACCAATGATTTCTACAAGTTCAAAATCTTTTTCTTGTTGAGTTTTATACTTTTAATGCTTGCTTCTCTAGAATCTTCTGGGTGACTACTATTCTTGAGTCTCCAACACCTCCTAGGGTTCTTATGTTTTGAAAGAAATGGTTTATGGCTCATTTGTTGTAGCCTCTAGTGCTACTAAGGCAACATATGGAGAGTTTTGATGCTCAATAAGAGAGATGCCAGGGCTTTCTAGGGGCCTTCTGTAGTTGTTCTTCCCCTTTCTCTCCTTCTCAAGGCTGAAGATGGTTCTTTAGCCATTAATTCTATTACTCCCTTTTGTTTCTACTTTCTCCCCAGAGCCAAAGAAGGTCCTTCTATAGTCATCTTTCTTTTCCTTCCTTTTTGTTTTGGATTCTGAGAAGGCTCCTCAACTGTTGTTTCTTTTTCCTCTTTCTATAGATTTTGAGGAGGTCCTTCTACATCCTTCCTCTTCCTTTTTAGGGCCAGAGATGATGCCTCAGTCACTAATGTTTTGCCCTTCTTTTTCTCTGATGATTGAGGAGGTTCCTCAATAGTTGTTCTCCCATTTTTTTTTCCAGAGTTGGGGAAGGTTCTTTAATTACAATCTTTCCTTTCTTCTTTTCCCCTAGAGTTGAAGAAGACTCTTGTGATATGGATTTACCTCTCTTTTTCTCCTCTAGAGTTAGAGAAGACTCCTTTGATATGGTCTTCACTCCCTTTTTCTTTTCTATATATGAACCTTCTAAGAAGGAATGCTAGTGGGTTTTCCCCCTTCTTTTAGAGATGGAATAGTGCTTGCAAACAAGAACAATAAGACCATGGTACTTAATTGAGCTCTTACCTTGTTGATATCTATTAGCCATTGTGTTTATATAAGAAGACATGAAATATGGAAAATTTACCCTATACTCTAGATGATTGTGGCCATGTCTTAGATGAATGAGCAATTTCATGATGGGTCCTAACACTATGGAAAATTTCCCATTAGAAGTAAAGCATCTCATTAGCCATGATGCCACATATTTCCATGGCTTAGGAAGGCTTGTATAGATAATTCCCTTTAGTTCTCATTTATTACTCAATGTTCTTACTTCAGGTTCACCCTCACTAGAGAAATTCTTAATTAAATCAAAATATAGTCTTAATGTGGTAGAATTTCCCACCTTTGTCAAGGATCCTAGAGATGGTGTTGATAATAGAAGAGGAGATAGGAATGATGACATCTCACACTGGAATGTAAGAGAGGAGTTGTTTGAATGGGATTTGGTAATCTATAACTGTTGCTTTTGGATTGCAGAAGAAATGCAAGGTACTTAATTTTTGATGATATATTTCTTGAAGGTGCTGAGTTGCAAAGTGATTATAATTGTGGAGAGGGTGAGTATAAAGAGTCATAATTTACCAAATGAACAAATAACATCTCTCCTGCTCTTTTGCATGGAGTGATAGTTATTTATCTTTCATGAACAAATGTTTCAGGATGGTTTGATAGGAATGGCAGTGTAGAAAGCAATAATTGATTTGTACATAATTTATTAAAAAATCCTAGTTTAATTAGTTAGGAATAAGGAAATACCTACAACCATTTTTGAAATCATTAAGTTGTCATATCATTAAGCCACTCCACAACATCAATAAAATCTGATGTGATTACTCCATAATATCTGTAATACTCAATGTGATAGGTCTGCAACTACAACAACACTTGATGTAGCAGCTCCATAACATCAACAGTTGTGGAAACACTTGATTTGACAGTTCCCTATCATTAGTATTGTGGCAACACTTGATGTGATAGCTCCTTATCATTAGTACTATGGCAACACTTGATGTGACAGATCCCTATCATTAGTACTGTGACAACACTTGATGTGGCATATTCATAACATTAGAAGGACTGAGTGAAATTTGTTGCCATAAAGTTGTTAAAGCATGACTCATCAAAAAAATTAAATTTAACATGGAAGAGTCATAAGATTCACTACTTTTCCATTCATACAATGCCAAAGATGTGTAGAAGAAGCTTTGAAGTGCAAACGCTGGAGGTGTGGTTGAAGTGATTTAAAATGCTAGTGCCAAAGGTGCTTTGGAGATCCCAATGAGGTGCTAAAGTTGCTCCAGAGATCCTCCTAAGTTGTTTCTACATTGAAGGAAGAACTATCATTTCTAGTTTTAAATTTTTTTATGAAGAAGAGCTACCATTTTACTAGTTTTTAATTCTTCTTTTCTTTTTATTTTTTTAATGTAAAATGAATGAAAAATCAACTATCTGTTTTGACAAAAGAGGATACCTCTTTTATACAACACAAATTTGGGTATGTTAAGTGTTTGAAAAATTCCTCTTTGGTAGAAGGATGTTGATAAAGATGAATTTTGTGTCTATTTACCAGTAATGTCTTCTATTCTCCATCAATTGGTGATAGCTGAGTTGTCCCATTATCAAAAATTTCATTGATCTCATATGATCCCATCCAGTGTGTCTACAACTTACCCTTAAATTATTTGAACTTAGAATTATATAGGAGGACCCAATCCCCAACTTGAAACTTCCTTTGCTTGATGTGTTGATCATGCCATAATTTCTTTTGTTGCTACATTATTTTTGTTTGTTGAATTGCCTCCAGTCTAATTTCATCTAACTTGTTTAGTTGTAGAATGTGGTATTGTTGTGCATAAGTCAATTCAAGGCCAATATCCATTGATGTTATAAGATTTTGCATCTCAAACTTTATGGGCAATATTGGTTCCTTTCCACAGACTAGCTCATAGGGGGAGAACCCTATAGTTTACTTCCATGTGGTGTTATATGCCCACACTGTTGCAAGTATGGGCCTAGCCGGTGTTGTCATTGATGCCAACATACTCCTGTTGCATTAATGAAAAGGATTGGATGAGTTGAGTGCTGAGGATATTGAGAAAATTAGTCCTAATCAGGAACAAAGAAGAACAGTGAAGACAGTAAGGTAAAAGTCTAAGATACTATGAGGATCAAAGGATGAGGTTTAAAGGGTTTGTAGATATGTGTCTTGAGGTGATCCAACAAAGATTTCAGAGGTCCGCATGAAGATTTGACAAAGTTGTGGCCCTTCAAGTAAAACTAGTTCCGGTAGGTGTTTAGAGGTGACAGAGTGACACAGATAGGTTCGGTGAGATCCAGAAATGCATTATCCTATTCTGTGGATTTGAGGGAGTGTTAAGGAAGTCTTTGTGAAGTATCAACTTGATTGGTTCATGATTTGAAGGTTTGCAAGCATCTATTCCTTTGTGACAATGATGACAGACTATGTTCTTGAGGTTCCGGATGAAGGAGAGAAAGATTTCAGTATGCAGATGAAGTATGGATGTTCTTGGTGATTCAGGCAATCTTGTGGAGGTCTTTGGATCGTGTCTAGATCATGTTGGTGGTCTGCATTAGAGTTGGAGATCGTATTTGAAGAATAACCTCTGGATGGTGGTGTTCTTCCTGAGACTGGCTGATCAGATGTATTACACATCTTACGGATGTTCTTATAGATGTTTGCTGACTTATATGATCATTCCTAAGTCGATGTCTAGTATAAATAAGGAGTTGTAAAGTCATTTCATAGTGTGTCTTGTTGATATGAGAGTGTGGTAGCGAGGAAGAGAGTGAAAGGTAGAACAAAAGTTTTGGCCTTAAATGGAATTGATTCAAGCATGGTGAAGATGCTATTCTCCAGTTCAAGTATGTGATACTTATTATTCTATAGACAGTGTGTCTCTTGTAGGCAGTGAGCCTCTTGTGAACAGTGTGCTCGGGCAGTGAGCCCTAATTGGCATGTGCCATTTTGTTCTTTCTATTCTTCTAACAGAGAATACAATCTTAGGTTAATCACATCATGGTTTTTCCCTTAACCAGGTTTTCCATGTCAAAAATCTTGGTGTCTCATGTGTTAATGTGTTTCTGCTCTTGATTCATTGCATTGTGTTTCCATGATTGATTTATTATTATGCTGCTAAATTACAAAGTGGAGTTGAGTGTTTAATTGGAAGAAAAGTTTTATACAATTGATTCACCCCCCCTCTCAATTATCTACCCTAAATCTAACAATTGGTATTAGAGCTAAGTTCCTCTAAAAGAGCTTAACTGCTTGAGGAGATCCAGGATGTCATCCTACAAGAAGGATAGTTTGAAGTTTGATGGAACCAATTTCAATCTTTGGAAAAGTCGCATGAAATGTTACTTGAAATGTATGGGAATACCGTACTGGAACATGGCTTCAACGAAGTATACTCCTCCACAGGGTGGCCCAAAATCCCTAACTGAAATCACAGATGCTGAAAATAATCTGCGGACTATAGAAGCTCTTCTAAGTGCATTATCTGATTTAGAGCTTTCAAATGTTGTTGACCTACCAACTGCTTTTGAGATTTGGAAAAAACTGGAACTTCTACATGAAGGAGACAAGTATGTCAAATGTGCAAGGTTACAAAGTCTGAAAGGAAAATTTAAAAATATGAAGATGAGAGAAGATGAAAATATCACTACTTTTATGCCAAGAGTAAATGAGCTTGTTTGTGGAATTAGAAATGCTGGTGGAGTCTTGGATGAAGATGAGATTGTTGGCAAAATTCTCAGTCCCTTCCTGCTTCTTATAAGATCAAGGTTGCTTCCATTGAAGAATTCAGAGCCCATACAACCGTCACAAGAGATCAATTGGTTGCTTTTGAAATGACCGATTTTGGAGATGCCCTTCCTAAGACTGAATCTGCATTCAAAGTCAGTGCCACTATGAAAGGTAAACAAAGGTTTGATCTAGGACAGAACTCTTCAAGGAAACTTCATGGTATGAAAAAGCAAGAAAAGACCTAGAAGAAGAGGAAGCAGAAACTGCTCAACTTGAAGCCTTATTACAAAAAGACTACTAAGAGGATCTGGTAAGTATGAAGGGAAATTGCCTTTTAAGTGTTTTAACTGCAATAAGATTGGTCATTTTACCTCAAGGTGTCCAGAAAGATTTTCAAGGCAAAATCCTAACAAGCCAAGGTTCCAAAAGAACTGTTACTATGTACATGAAGATGATGATAATGAAGGAGTAACAGATGATGAATCAAAGACATGAAATAAATCTAGAAATGAACAGGTGCTCATTGCCATCAAGGAAGAGTTTTCAATGTCCTCTGTATCTATCAATCATAAGACTGTGGAAAGAGTTCTAGCTGCCCAAGTTGAAGAGAAAGATGATTGGGTCATTAACAGTGGATGCTCTCACCATATGACAGGTGACAAAAATAAGTTCATAGATTTGGAAAGGTATAAAGGAGGAGTGGTAAAGTTTGGTGATAATTCTGCTGGTAGAATTAGAGGTAGAGGAACTATTTCTTTTTATGGAAGGAACAAAACTAGTAATGTACTATATGTTGAAGGTTTGAAGCACAATCTTCTCAGTGTTGGACAGTTGGTAGACAAAGGCTATGATCTCCGATTCAAGAATGGAAAATGCAAGATCTTTGAAAGTTTCAGAACAGAGCTTGCATCCGGTACTCAAACAAAAGGTAATATCTTCCATTTGGTTGGTATTGGTAAAAGTTGCTTATTTGTTCAAGTTGATCAGAGTTGGTTATGGCATAGGAGGATGTGTCATGTGAATTTTGATAATATCATTAAGATAAGCAACACTCAGGCTGTAAGAGATCTTCCAAAACTGGTGAAACCTACTAATAGCTTGTGCAAAGAATGTTAGTTGGGTAAGCCAAGCAGAGTCACGTTAAAGAGTAAGGAACTATCCTCTACCAGATTATTGGACTTAATTCATACTGATTTATGTGGTCCGGCAAGAATCAAGAGTGTACAAGGTGATAGATACTTCATGCTACTAATTGATGACTATTCCTGGATGATGTGGGTAACTTTTCTGAAAGAGAAATCAGAAGCTCTTGAGAAATTCAAAATATTCAAGGCTATGGTAGAGAATGAAACTGGATTAAAATTGAAATGTCTGAGGTCTGATAGAGGTGGAGAATTCACATTTGGTGAGTTCATAGAATTCTATGAGAAGCATGGAATAAAGAGACAATTGTCTGCTCCTAGGACTCCACAGTAGAATGGAGTAGTGGAAAGAAAGAACCAGACCATCCAGGAAGCATCTAGGACCATGATGATGGAAGCAAATGTCCCTCAGATCTATTGGAGAGAAGTTGTCAGCACTACAGGCTATACTCTCAATCGAGTCCAAATTAGAAGCAATACCGGTAAGACTCCTTATGAATTTTGGTTTCACATTACTCCTACTGTAAGGTATTTCAGAGTATTTGGTAGAAAATGTTACATCAAAAGAGATGAAGATCTAGGCAAGTTTGATTCTAGAAGTGATGAAGGAATATTCTTGGGTTACTCTACTCAAAGCAAAGCATACCGGTGTTATAACAAGAGACTGAGAAAGATTATAGAAAGTACAAATGTGAAGGTTGATGAAGGAATTGAAAAACCCTTAAGGTTTTATGAATATGATGAAGATGATCAGAATTGTGTTATGATTCAAGAAACCCAAGCCCCTTCTGCAATTCAGATTCAACCTGATCCGGTAAATTAGGAAGAAGAGATGAGTTTCAATGAGCCTGATCAAGAATCAGAAGTGCAAGAAACTCCCAAAATTCCCAAGTATGTAAGACTGAACCACTCTGAAGATTAGATCATAGGTGATAAAAGCAAAGGTGTACAAACAAGAAGGAGAATTTCTCAAGATTCAGATGAGTATTGTTTGATTCCAAAGATTGAACCTAAGAAAGTAAATGAAGCTTGCAATGATGAAAACTGGATTAAAGCAATGGAGGAAGAGATGATGCAAATTGAGAAAAATCACACTTGGGATCTTGTTTCCAGACCTAGAAAAAAGAATGTGATTGGAACAAAATGGGTCTTCCAGAACAAACTGAATGAAGTTGGTGAAGTAATCAGAAATAAAGCCAGATTGGTCTACAAGGGTTACTCTCAAATAGAAGGAGTTGATTTTGAAGAAATTTTTGCTCTAGTGGCAAGAATTGAAGTAGTCAGATTATTTCTTGCTTTTGCTGCCTTCAAGGATTTCAAAGTGTATCGGATGCATGTCAAGTCTGCCTTCCTGAATGGTGACTTGGAAGAAGAAGTGTACATTGAGAAACCGGATGGATTTCAATTGTCTGATCATGGTGATATGGTCTGCAAGTTGAAGAAAGCTCTGTATGGACTAAAGCAAGCCCCACGAGCTTGGTATGAAAGATTGGATAAGCATCTTTTGAAGATTGGTTTCAACAAAGGCACTACTGACAGTAATTTGTACTTCAAAATTGATCATGAAAACATCCTGATTATTGAAGTGTTTGTTGATGATATCATTTTTAGAGGAAGAGATAGTATGTGTAAAACTTTTGCAAATCAAATGAAAAGTGAATTTGAGATGTCCATGCTTGGGGAAATAAATTTCTTCTTGGGTCTACAAATCACTCAAACAAAGAAAGGAATCTTCATTTCTCAGACCAAATATTTGAAAGAATTATTGAAGAAATTTGGGATGGAAGATTCAAAACCAATGAATACTCCCATGGCAACTAGATGTAAATTGGGCAAAGATGATGACTCTCCTAAGGCTAATTAGAAAAAGTACAGGTCAATGATTGGAGGATTAATGTATCTCACTCAAACTAGACCTGACATTATGAATGTTGTGGGTCTTGTTGCTAGATTTCAAGCTGATCCTAGAGAATCTCATGTCATGGCAATCAAGAGGATTTTTAGATATCTAAAAGGAACAGTTGAGTATGGATTGTGGTATCCCAGAGATCATGACTTCTCTCTTCATGCATATACAGATGCGGATTGGGCAGGAGATGTGGATGACTGGAAGAGTACCAGTGGTGGAGCATTCTTTTTGGGGAAGAGATTGGTTTCTTGGTTAAGCAAGAAACAAGAGACAATATCTCTGTCCACTACAGAAGCATAATATATTGCAACAACAGGTAGTTGCACTTAGGTTTTGTGGATGAAGCAAATGCTAAGAGACATAAGAGTGGAGTATGAGGAGCCTATCACAATCTTCTGTGATAATTCAAGTGCAATAAATATATCTAAGAATCTTGTGTTGCATTCAAAAACTAAGCATATATCTATCAAGTTTCACTTTCTGAGAGAGCAAGTGAACAAGAATGAAGTCAGATTGGAGTTTGTGCCTTCCAAGGATCAGATTGCAGATATCTTTACTAAACCTCTACCTAAGGACTCTTTTGAGTATCTCAGGGAGAAGTTAGGGGTTATTACTCCTCTGGTGATGAACTAAGGTGCATTGATGTGCATCAGTCTGGTGGATATCACAGTCATATCTTGTGATCCGGATTGATGATGGGGAGCTGCTACTCAGGGGGAGCAGCTGGTATGATTTTGAAATTGTGGAATTGCAAGTATGTGCCCTTTTCCATTGATGTCAAACGGGGAGAGAAGACATGTGAAAAATAAGTGGTGGCTGATAAAGGGGGAGCAGTAAAGAAAGAGAAGACAAGTGAATGGTTGTTGGTGATAGGGGGAGTTGTCTCAGTAAAGAAAAGTTCTTGTCTTGATGGTCAAAACAATTTTTCACATCATATATTGCCATCAATGACAAAGAGGGAGATTGTTGCAAGTATGGGCCTAATCGGTGTTGTCATTGATTCCAACATACTCTTGTTGCATTGATGAAAAGGATTGGATGAGCTAAGTGCTGAGGATATTTAGAAAATTAGTCCTAATCAGGAGCAGAGAAGAATAGTGAAGATAGTAAGGTAAAAGTCCAAGATACTATAAGGATCAAAGGATGCAATTTAAAGGGTTTGTAGATGTGTCTTGAGGTGATCCAAAAAAGATTTCAGAGGTTCACATGAAGAACTGACAAAGTTGTGGCCGTTCAAGTAAAACCGGTTCCAGTAGGTGTTCAGAGGTGACAGAGTGACACAGATAGGTCCGGTGAGATTTAGAAATGTATTATCCTATTCTACAGATTTGAGGGAGTGTTGAGGAAGTCCTTGTGAAGTATCAACTCAATTGGTTCATGATTTGAAGGTTTACAAGCATCTATTCCTTTGTGACAGTGATGACAGACTATGTTCTTGAGGTTCCAGATGAAGGAGAGAAGGATTTTAGTATGTAGATGAAGTATGGATGTTCTTGGTGATTTAGGCAATCTTGTGGAGGTCTTTGGATTGTGTTGGTGGTCTGCATTAGAGTTGGAGCTCGCATTTGAAGAATAACCTCCAGATGATGGTGTTCTTCCTAAGACTGACCGACCGGATGTATTACACATCTTGTGGATGTTCTTATAGATGTTTGCTGACTTATATGATCATTCCTAAGTCGATGTCTTGTATAAATAAGGAGTTGTAAAGTCATTTCATAGTGTGCCTTGTTGAGATGAGAGTGTGGTAGTGAGGAAGGGAGCGAAAGGCAGAACATAATTTTTAGGCTTAAATGGAACTGATTCAAGCATGGTGAAGATGCTATTCTCTAGTTCAAGTATGTGATACTTATTATTTTGTAGACAATGTGTCTCTTGTAGGCAATGAGCCTCTTGTGAGCAGTGTACTCAAGCAGTGAGCCCTGATTGGCATGTGCCATTTTGTTCTTTCTATTCTTCTAATAGAGAATACAATCTTAGGTTAATCACCCCGTGGTTTTTCCCTTAACCAGGTTTTCCACGTCAAAATCTTGGTGTCTCATGTGTTAATGTGTTTCTGCTCTTGATTCATTGCATTGTGTTTCCATGATTGATTTATTATTATGCTGCTAAATTACAAAGTGGAGTTAAGTGTTTAATTAGAAGAAAAGTTTTATATAACTGATTCACCCCCCTCTTAGTTGTCTGCCCTAAATCTAACACACACAATCTCATGTAATCTACTAGCCCAGTCTTTTATGTTCACTGCCATTGTCTTTGTAGAAATGCTTTCCAATTCTTTGTTTGTTACCTCTACTTGTGCATTGGCCTATGGGTGATAAGGTGAAGATTTCCTATGCTTGCTTTGAAAAAAATTTGTGAATGCTTGGATTACTTGTGAGGTGAATTATGGACCTCTATCTAAGACAATTGTTCTTGGTGCACCAGATATTAAGAAAATCTTGTTATTCAAGAAATCAACAACCTTTTCCTCCATAGAAAATTGTAGTGCTTGAACTTCTACCCACTTTGTTACATAATCTTTACACACCAAGATGTATTATTTCCTTGCAAATGATGGTGAGATTGGACCCACAAAATCTAGGCCCCACTACTTAAATGGTTCTAGGACATGAAAAGGGTTGGCATACCTTGCATTTAATTACATTAATTTGTCAAATCTAGGGTAGTGTACCCATGACTATCTATAGTAGGAGTTGATAATCAGCAATCCTGGAACTATTTTCTAAAAACCAAACCTACTTATCCATTCAGAATCATGCATTTAAATACTTTCTTCAAAGAGATCTAATCTAAGAATCTAAAAGTACAATTTTCTAGAATGAACTACTCAATCAGAAAATTAGAAAAATAGTAAATGGATATGATCTAAAATTACCAAAGCAATGAAGCTAAACTAAGCAATTTCAAGAATCCAATAAAATAGTAAATCTAAACAATAAATACTAGCCTTCTCTCCTTTTGTGGGAGTGGGTCCTTACTCCACACCTATGGAAGAAAGGCTAATTCAATGCCTCAAAACACACAGATATGAAACCACCTACTTTTATTCTAGATTCTTAAAA
The DNA here is from genome assembly GCA_027924645.1 of Cunninghamia lanceolata. Classification (NCBI taxonomy): domain Eukaryota; kingdom Viridiplantae; phylum Streptophyta; class Pinopsida; order Cupressales; family Cupressaceae; genus Cunninghamia; species Cunninghamia lanceolata. The sequence goes on along the minus strand of BSBN01000272.1, from coordinate 7,069,465 downwards.
AATAGAGTATATCTAAAAATAAAGTATATCTTATTCCTTCTAAAAACTATTCTATATCTATTTTCTTTCTTCCATACAATATATATTAGGTGTTGTTCTACTGATACAATATCTTTGGAGTGTTTTATTTCACTCCTAATTCTCTATTAGACATAGAGATCTTTATTCCCTATTCTAAGCATGCAACTATCCATTCAAAAAGATCATGCAAAAACTAAAGAGATTTAAAGTGACACTGGAGGTGTCCCTTAAATCAAGATTTTAACTTAAGTTCAATCAGGTCGTGAAGGCCATTGATAAAGAAAAGGAAATAACTTTAAACATTCTTTTATCAAAAGTTCTTAATCCATGCAAAAATAGTTAATAGGTGTCCTTCTTCTTCAACTAAACCACTGCTACAGTCTTTTCCCAAAAACTCCAACGCCTTCATACAAAACTCTAAAGATACTCTTGAAAGCACTCTAGAGATTCTACACAGTCTGATTGAACAACTTTATAGAGAACAACTCTAGAGATGTCAGCAACAATCTAACTTCTATAGCTCCATGGAACACAGCTCCGGAGACTATGCAATTAGTATGTCTACACAACTCCATGGAACATAGCTCCAGAATCCTTCAGCACTTCTTCTGCAAAGTTCTACAAACCTCACAATATTCACTTTGCACACCTTTGGAGATGGAAAAAGATTCTCTGGATTCTTCAAAAACCTTGCTATCTGGAATGAATGGGTTCTTGTCATTAGAAAGAGATATTTCTGCACATTATTTTAGCTCAAACTCAAAACATGAAACCTTTTAACCACAACAGTTATTGCAACACCACATCTCATTTTAACATAGCTAAACAAGGTTTTAACAATCTTTAAAGTACAAATCAACATATGGAATGATGTTTAGGACATAAAAGGGGGACATAAAAGAATGTTTTCATGAGTACTACCTGACACTCATCAAGACAATTTGAGGATGCAAGGACATTTCATTAGTAAATGTAGGTTCACCCATCCTCTGGCATTGATTACATTGTCTCACATATTTCTTGACATCTTTATGAAGGGATAGCCAGTAGTATCCAGCTCCTTAAATTTTGTGGATTATTTTTTGTGAGTAGTGTCCTCCTATGGGTTCATCATGACCATCTCTTAGTATATCAAAGATTTCATCAGCTCTCACACACTTGTGCATCATAAAGTTAGATCCACATTTGAACAACAAGCCATTCAACCACTTGTTGAACAGACTTTCCTTTGAGGTAAAGTGTGAGGGAAATAAGCCTGTGGTGAGGAGATTAGCTATATCAGTGAACCATGGAGTGCTGGTAGAAATAGAAAATAGGTTTTCATCTAGGAATCCATCTTCTACAGGTTCATTATCTCCACTTATATGCAGTCTAGATAGAAAATTAGTAACTAGATTGAACTTCCCTAGATTATCAATGATGGTGATATCAGATTCTTGGAATAACAATAGTCATCTAATAATTCTTGTACCTACGATTGGTTTGTTCATTAAGTACTTGATGGTTGAATGCTTAGTGTGTATAAAAACTTTATATTTGGTGATGTAATGCCTAAATTTGTTAATGGCATAGATCACAGCCATAAATTCTTTTTCTATTGTAGTGTAGTTCCTTTCAGTTGGAGTGAGATTTTTACTAATGTAATAAACTGCATACATATGTCTCCCTTCTTCCTTCTATCCTAGGAATACCCCTATAGATTCATTTGAAGCATTAGCTTGAATATGGAAGGGAAGATTCTAATTAAGTCCCCTTAAAATAGGAGTGGTTGTTAATTTTTCTTTTATGGTTTCAAATGATTTTTGACAATATTTTGTCTAAAGGAATTCAGTGTCTTTGGTCAAGAGAGAAAACATTGGAGAAACTATTCTACTAAAATTTTCTATGAACCTTCTGTATAGCCTGCATGACCAAAAAAACTCCTAACATCAATTTGGTTCTTAGGTGTAGGCAATTGTTTGATTACTTCATCTTTGTTGGTGTCCACCTTAATCCCTTCTGTAGATATATGATGTCCAAGGACAATACTCTATTCCACCATCATAAAGAACTTTTCATGGCTTTTACAACATTCCAAAACTTTTTCTAGATTTTGGAGGGCTTCCTCAAATGTGTCTCCATAAATAGTGAAATCATCCATATAGACCTCTATACACTCATTGGCTAACTCAACAAAAATGGCTAGGACAACCCTTTGGAAGGTAGCTGGAACATTACATAGGCCAAATGGGAGGACTTTATACATAAAAGTGCCCCATGAGTAAGTAAAGGTAGTTTTGTCTTGGTCCTTTGGTGTCACTTGAATTTGGTTGTACCCACTAAATCCATCTAGAAATTAAAAGTACTTTTTCCCTATTAGATTATCCAAAACTTGATCAATGAATGGTAGGGGAAAGTAGTCTTTTTAGTGGCCTTTTTCAATTCTCTATAGTCAACACATACCCTCCATTTTCTAATTTTCTTGGAGAAAATAACCAAAGGAGACACCCATTGACTATCAGAGATTGGGTAGATAAATATTGCTTGTAGTAGTTTCTCTATCTATATTTTTACTATCTCCTTGACTGCTAGGTTAAGTCTCCTTTGAGGTTGTCTAACTAGTCAGACATCCTCTATATAAATGTGATAGGTGTAGATTTTATGGTGAATTCCTTTCATATCCTTGTATTCCCAAGAAAAAATTGTGGCATGGGACACTAGAAGATGAATGAGTCATGTCTCTTCCTCTTTTGTCAACTGGTTATTAATGTTTAAAGTTTTTGTGGGTAGGATCATGATTTGTTTGGCGTTATGATCAATAGACTAAATTTTATTATGTGCATTTATTAGAGTATTTAGAGGACAAGAATGTAGTTGTAACATGTGGAAGGTAGTAATATCCATGTAAATGTCTCACCACAAGGTATGACATTTACCAAGGGATAGTGGGTTGCTGCTAGAAACTCTCTTCTTGGATCCAAAGAAAAATCCACTATATTGCTTTCTATAATCATGTGTGTCATGTCTTCCTATGTGTCAAAATCCATATCCTCTCCTAGTTCTTCCAAGTGTTACGTGATAGTTACCATGGCATGTAATGCATTATTTTTTGTGTTATTCGGTTCATCTATCTATACCTTGCTTAAATATTTCATAGATGGTTTGGCTAGAGGGTACAAAGATATCTTCTTCATTTCCATGCCATTAGATATGACCATATCTCATGTTCTACAGTCAATTGATGTTGCCGTAGTAGCCAACCATGGTCTTCCCAAAATCAAGCAGTTAGCAATTTTCTAATTTTTGGGTTCCAATATAAGGAAGTCAACATGAAATTCCCATGACTCCACTATGATTGACACATCTGTTAAAACTCCTTTTGGAATTGCAACTGACTGATCAACTAAATATAGAATTGTAGAAGTAGAATGGACACATGTAAGGGCTAATTTGTCTAAGGTGTGGACTATCATGATATTGATTCCTACCCCCAAGTCAACCAATACATTTGGTATTTCAACCCTCGAAATATAGACTATGATTACTACATTGTCAGGGTCACCATACTTGGGAAGGAGCATTTCTCCAAGTGCGTTACATAGAAGTAATGTCTAATGAGGAAGAAGAATCAAAACTTGAATTAGATGAATGTGAAAATGAATAAAAATAAAAGAAAGTGAACATTCAAGGGGCACACTTGCAATGTTATTAGGTACTCCTAAATATCATTCTTATCAAGTACAAGGGGTCTTATAGGGTACAAAGTTATAATCCTAATTGACAATGGAGCAACACACAATTTCATAGATGAAGGATTAGTTACTAGAAGAGGGTTATAGATAGAAGATTTCAATGGATTCAATGTTATAGTGGCTAATGGTTTTACCATTCCATGCACTAAGAAAATTTAAAAATTGGAGGTTACCCTTGGTAGACATAAGATGCAAGATGAATTTTATGTGGTGGGCTTAGGAGAAACCAATGTGGTCTTAGGAGTGAAATGGATACACTCTTTGGGAGAGTTTACACAAAATTATTAGACTATGGAATTAAGGCTCAAATTAGATGGTAAAGATGTAGTGTTACAAGGCATTACTAGTGGAGCTCCTAGAGTTATATCAACAAAAATAATGAAAAGATATTTTAGGAGTGGACACATAGCATGGACAACACAATGTTTAGTAACATCTATAGCCACTGCAAGTAATAGAGCTTATCATATGAACATACAAAAAATCTTGGATAAGCATAATATAGTTTTTAAAGACATTTCTTCGGGATTGCCTCCTGATATAAGGTTTCAACATATAATAGAACTAGAAAATGGAACAAAACCCATAATAACTAATCCTTATAGGAATCCAAGAATATTTAAGGATGAAATCAAAAAATAATTAAAGAACTTCTAGATGTGAGTCTTATTAGGCCAAGTTATATCCCTTTTTCCTCTTTAGTTGTCTTAGTAAAAAATAAAAATGAGACTATGCTAATATGCATAGATTTCAAGGCTTTAAACAAGAAAACTATTAAAAATAGATATTCACTTCCTATAATTGATGAATTACATGGGGCAGTGTACTTCTCAAAAATTGATTTGAGATTGAGGTATCATCAAATATGAGTGCGAGAAGAAGATGTGCATAAAATTGCTTTCCAATGTCATTTCAAGCATTTCAAGTTTTTAGTTATGCCCTTTGGTTTAACTAACTTCCTCACGTATGAACCATGTGTTTAGGAATTAGTTGAGGAAATTTGTCTTTGTAAATTCTTTGATGATATTTTGATCTACAATAGATCATGGGAAGAACATCTACAACATTTGGATGACATTTTGGAAATATTAGAGCAACAACCCTTTTATGCATAGGAATCCAAATGTGAGTTTGGGTTGATAGAAATTATCTATTTAGGACATGTTATTAGTTCTCAAGGAGTGCAATTCGACTAACAAAATATACAAGCCACTTTAGATGGTCCCCATTGACCAATTTTACTCGATTGAAATGGTTCTTCGAGCTATTTATCTATTATATCTAAGATTCATCATAGTATTCTCTCAATTAATTGTTCCATTAATGGATTTAACCAAAAAGGGAGCATTTGCATGGATAGAGACAACTCAACATGCCTTTGGTAAACTCAAGAAAGAAGTAAGTTCATCTCCTATACTTGCCATTCCAAATTTCTCACTTTTGTTTTGTCCTAGAATTTGATGCCTTGGGTGAAGAATTTGGAGTGACACATTAATGCAAAAGGGGCATCCAATAGATTTTGAAAGTCAAAAGTTAAAAGACATTGAAAAGATTTATTCAATCTATGATAAGGAAGTTTTAGCTATAATGCATGCCCTAGATAAATTATCTAATATGTGTAAGGTTTGTGGTCAAAACAAATTATAATAGTTTGAAGTTCTTTCTTAGACAAAGAGATCTAACTAAAAGGCAAGAAAAATGGGTAAGTAAGCTGCAAGCCTATGACTTTGATAATGAATACATCAAAGGTAAGAATAATGTAGTAGCTAATTCTTTATCAAGAAAGCATTACTTATGCTCATTATTATAGATTTAATATCTTGATTCAAAGGCTAACATAATACTAAAATATGGGAAAGTCACATTTTCTACTGACATTTTGGAAGGGAAGATCCATGATAAAATATATAAGCTAGTAGATGACCTAATTCTATACAAAGACTAAATTTATCTTATCCCAGGATCAAAGGTAAAGAATATAGTTTTTAAGGTTGCACATGACATACCATTGGCAGGGCATTAAGGTTACTTTAAGAACTATCAAAAAATTAGGGAGATATTTTCATGGAAGGGTTTCAAAGGAGATGTTCTTAAGTACATAAGGGATGCCTTATCTACCATCAAAATAAAACATAACATGTCTTTCCTATAGGGTTATTACAACCCTTACCAATTCCAAACTAGAAACAGGAAAGTATATCTATGGATTTTATTATAGGACTCCCAAAGGCACAAGGTAAAGATTGCATATATATTGCAGTTGATAGAATCACTAAATATGGTCATTTATTTTCCATATCCATGGAGTTTAAGGCACCTCAAGTAGCTGAATTATTTTTCAAAGAGGTTTTTAGACTACATGGGTTGCCAAAACCATAGTAAGTGATAGAGATATTCGGTTCCTCAACTTATTTTGGCAAGAAGTATTTCATTTAATAGGAACTAAATTATCACCAAGTACTAGTTACCATCCAAAGACCAATGTACATACATAAATTGTCAAAAAATGGACTAAAGGCTATGTTTGAAATTATGTAGCGGGGCATCATACAACCTAGATAAAATGGATTTATTTGGGGGAACATTGTTATAATGTACCACATATCATATGTCCATTGGGATGACACCTTTCAAGGCCTTATATGGTTATAATGCTTTATCATTTGTGGATTTGGTTATTGTAGCTAGTAGAGTACCAGGGGCAAAGATCTAGTTAAGCAAAGTCAAGAAATTATAGGATCACTCAAAGAGAACCTACAAAGAACACATAATCAAAAGAAATTATATGCTGATTAGCATCAAACTAAGAGAACATTCAAAGTAGGAGATGTGGTTTTATTGAGGATACAATGTTACATACAATCTTCCCTAAAAATGAGTGGAGCAAAGAAATTAAAACTAAGGTTCTATGGCCCTTATAGAATCAAACATAAAGTTGGGGAGGTTGCATATGAATTGGAATTACCAAAAAATAATAAGATTCATAATGTATTCCATGTTTCCTATTTAAAAGAGCTTTAAGAAGGCGAATTATTGCTTCATTAGAGATAACCCTATTAGACGATGAAGGGAAATTTATTTTAATTCCCAAGACCATTATAAATTTTAGAGAACAAAAGCTAAGAAATAAAACAATGACCAAATATCTAGTTTGATGAAAAATATTCATGAAGTGGATGCCACATGGGAGAGTGCATAAATTCTTCAACATCCTAATTTACAATTTCTTGAGGACAAGAAATGTTGGGAAGGGTAGACTATAATGCTCCCTCAATTTATTTAATCTCTCATTGGTGGCCCATTTTCTTTCAAAAATTTGATCTCTACAGGCCGACACCTTGTTTATGAAGGAAAAGTGGCAGATAATCAACACTCACTACAACCACCTATATTTCATAAAAACAAATCCTAGTAGGTTTGTGGGATTAGTTAGGGAGGCACACTTGTTTAAGGGAGAGTTAATGTTAATTACAGTTAATTATTAATAAAAAGACATTAGAAGAGTCACGTCTCTTGGAGGAGAAGGGTATAAGAAAGTTTAAGCTCAAGGATAGTTGTAGCATCATTGAATACATTTTTATATATCTGGTTTTATGTCTTGTGGAGCACAGATTATCTTAGCATCCTAAGGATGAAATCCCTCCACACCTAAAAATTAAAGGATGAAAACCCTTTTATTTTCCTTGTTGAGTTTGTGGATGAAAACCCTTGAATTAGGTAGATTTGAAGTTATTTACCAAAGGCATCTATTATATTTAACTACTATAGACCTCAAGCAACTCATCATGTTCTAAAAGAACAAATATATGATATAAATATGAGTAGATTTATGAGTATCCAAAGAAATTAAAAAACTTATGTTTAACAACTATTAAATTAGAAAGTAAAAATAAAAAATCATTATTGATAATTGATTGTGCAAGTTTTATATTTTTTGTGCTAGGATCTGAAATTTAAACGAGACATTACATAGACAGTTGTAGCAAAGGAAGGAAAACCTAAAGGAATGTCTAATGAAGATTGGAAAAGGTTAGACATTACTACATGAGGAAACATTTGATTGTGTCTTGTATATTCTATCATCTTGAATGTCTTAGAGGACGATACCATATTTGCATGGTGGAAGAGGATAGGTAACATTTACCAAACTAAAAGTCTAACTAATAAGTTATATCTCAAAAGATATTTATATTCTTTAAGAATGAAGTAAGGTGATTTTGTTGCAAAATATTACTCCTTTAATTTGATTTTGAGTCAGCTAGCTTTGGTAGATGTTAAAATTGATGAAGAAGATAAATGTATCTTGTTGGTTTGTTCTTTACCTAAATCTTGGGATAATTTAATTGTTTCTATCAATGGTAGTGCAATATAGCCAAACATGGACTCCCTTATTGATATGTTGCTTAGTGAAAAGATGAGAAGAAAGTCTAATGATAAGTTTCTAAGGATGGCTTGCATGTTTAGGGAAGGCCCAAGGAAAATGGTGGGTCTAAAGGGGAAATAAAGAAATCAAAATTTAAGTCAAAAGGATAGTCCAAAACCCTTAAGAAAAGCAAAGTGTTGGAACTATGGAAAATAAGACATATGAAGAAGGAATGTAGAAACAAAAAGAATGTATTCAACAATTCCTCCATAGAGAAATCCTTTGATGAAGGTGATAATGGTGCATCACTTATTTTTTCTAATGTTATTAGTGATGACTCTTGGTTTATTGATTTAGGTTGTTCCTACCATATGAATCATAGGGAGTGGTTCTCATCATACTGGGCTTATGATGGAGGAGAAGTTTTCCTTGGTGATAATAGTACCCATTGGATTGTTGGTAAGAGAAAGGTACATTTGTGTTTAACTGATGGGAGGGTGAAGAATATCTATGATCTTTTGCATATTCTAGGACTTGTGAGAAATCTTCTTTCTATATCCAAGTTGAATGATTTTGGAGTGTGAATTGAATTTAACAAAGGATTTCAAAGGACAGTACCTAGTGCTGAGCCTATGGTATTGTAAGAACAAACAAGAGCTCAATGTACAGAACTCATAGAGAGTTGTAGACAACCAAAGATGATTTTATTTGCATCAAAAAGTGTTTATATACAATGAGCAAGAATGTGTAGAGTCACCTTATCCATGGAATTTGAAATGGATAGTTAGAAGGTGACAAAAACAACAACTAACTATTAGAAATTCAAATTTTCAGATTTTCAAATTTTCAAAAAACTACTAAATTTGGAACCCCACTTGGTAGGGTCATAACTCCTAGCCAACTAGTCGAAATCCAGACTTCTCAGATTCATTAGAAAGATATCCAAGAGGGCTAGATTGAGTTCCATCAAGCTCTACCTATGGCTATCACTCAAAGAAACCAATGAATGTCTTGACCCCAAATTCCAGTACAAAAGCCTTCGAAAATGCCATTTACTAAAATGTAGAAAATTTTGAAAAAATACTAAAAAATTGAAAAATATAGCTGCCAAAACAAATTCCACCCTAGTTCTCCTAAATATCTGTGGGATCAGAGTTCATGCGATATTTGGTAGGTTTGGTTGCAGTTTAGTGAGAGGGAATTTGGTGGTAGTCAAAGGCTCACATTGTGGGACTATATTTAGGCTTGATGTCTACACATTTTATAATTCTACCATTGTAATGGGCACTTAAAAAATGCATGTATATTGTTCCACCAATGTTTGGGTCCCATTGGTGAAAAGGTCTTCAAACCCTAGTTAATAAAAATATGGTTGATGGTTTTTCTATTACCTTGATGAGAATTTTGATTTCTATAAGCATTATGTGTTTAGAAAGAATAATAGAGTTTCCTTTCCTATTGGAAGTGACATAGAAAATATATTATTAGAAATTATACACTTGAATGTGTTTGGTCTTGTAGATGTTAGTTCAATGGGTCAATCTTGTTATTATGCTACATTTATTTATGATTACTCTAGATACACATGGGTTTATTTTTTACATTCTAAACCTAATTTTTTCTCCAAATTTAAATATTTTAAGGCACTTGTAGAGAAATAATTAGACAAGAAAATAAAGGTGTTGAGATTTAATAATGGTGGTGAATGTTGCTCTAGGGATTTTGATTATTTCTATAGACATGTTATAGGTATTTTTTGGTAGAATAATACCCTTTATATGCCTTAGTAGAATGGGGCTGCATAGATGATGAATCAAACCTTAATGGAAAGAGAAATAATTATGATGAGTGATACATAGTTGGATTAATGTTTTTGGGTAGAGACCATGAGTACTGATTATTACTTGATAAAATGATCTCCATTATTGAATCTTGTAGATAAGACACCTTATGAAGTGTGGGAAGGTAAGACATCTTCTATTTCACATTTTAGGGTATATAGCTATGAGGATTTTGTTCATGTTCCTAAGGAAAAATAATCTAAGTTGGATCAAAAAGCACAAAAATGCATCTTAATTAGTTACAATGAGAATGTAAAAGTTTATAAGATTTAGAATCCTCTAACCTTGAAAATGATTCTTTTAAGGATGCCATTTTTAGGGAACTTAGAGTATTTTTAGATCTGTGTAGCCAAAGGAAAGGGAAGGAAATAAAAGATTATATTTTGAGACTAAGGTCAAAAAGTAGGAAGATGCACACGTTGAATAATAGAATGATGGATTAGAGGATGGAGAGGAAGAAGAAGATTTACATGAGATTTTTCAGCATGTAGAGCAACATCCAGAATCCTTTACTCCACCCTTGATATTATCAATGAGACAATAGAAACCAATTGACAAGTATATCCCACTAGATTTTTGTTGTTTATTTACTTTAATTTGTATTAATGATGAATAGAGATATTTTAGGGAAACTCTCCTTTTAGATGAGTGTGATTCTTGAATGGAGGTGATGTAGGAGGAAGCATTGACCTTTGGTAGATGTGACACCTGGGATCTTGTGAACTTTATTGAGGGGAGGAATCCCATTTGTTGCAAGTGGGTGTTTAAGAAGAAATTCAAAGTAGACAGAAAATTAGAGAGTTACAAAGCTAGACTAGTGGCTAAGGGATATTCCTAGAGAGAGGGAGTTGATTTTGGTGAAATTTTCTCACCTGTTCCTAAATTTTCTTCTATTAGATTCCTAATTTCTATCATTAATGCTTGTGGTTTTAAAATATAGAAAATGGATGTAAAAACTACTTTCTTGAATGGGGATCCTGAAGAGTAAATTTATACGTGACAACCAAATGGGTTTGAGGTAAAAGGTAAAGAAAATTTAATTTGCAAGTTAAAATGATCCTTGTATGGTTTGAAACATTCACCTCAGATGTGGTATCATAAGTTTGATGATTTTTCATTGAAGTTGGGTTGTTTTAGAAGTGAAGAGGGTTACTCTTTTCACATTAAATGTATTGATGATTAGATTCTAGCCATTGTCTGTATGCTGATGATATGTTGTTTATTGGTAACATCAAGTTGATAATTAGGAAACTTAAAGCTCAACATTTTGGTGTGTTTCAAATGAAAGATTTAGGGGCAACAAAATACATTCTTGGAATAGAAATTAGAAGGTATTTAGTTTATGGAAAGATTTGGCTTAGTCAAAGTAAGTATTTTGACACTATTTAATAGTGGTTTTCTATGAACAATTGTAAACCAGTAAGTATTCCTTTACCTGTAGGAACTAAGATTTAATTGGATATGTGTCTTTAGTTAGATGATTATTTTGAAGACATGTATAATTTACCTTATGCTAGTACTATTGGTAGCCTGATGTATGGAATAGTTTGTACTAGATTGGATAATGCCAAAATAGTGGGAGTTCTTAGCAGGTTTATTTCTAACCTTGGTAGAAAGCATTTTACTTATGTTAAAAGGTTGTTTAGATATTTAAAACTTTGATTACTACTTATTTTATCATGGTTTTAATGACATCAGAAAGATGTTGGACATACAGGGATTTGTTGATGCAGATTAGGTAGGTAACTTGGATAGTCAAAGGTCCATTAGAATGGCTATGTGTTTTCTTTATTTCGTGGTGTTGTTAGTTGGATGAATACTTAAGATACAACAATGGTTCTTTTTTCATTACCAAAGAAGAGTATATGGATACTACACATTCTAATAAAGAGGTGGTTTGGTTACAAAGTCTATGTTTATGGGTTGGTTTTGATTATAGAGTGGTTAAAATTAGATGTGATAGTCAATGTTCTACTTATTTGGCCAAGAATACCATGTACCATTCTCATACAAAGTATATTTATCTTTAGTATCATTTTGTTTAAGAGATGGTGGATAATGGTAAGGTCATGATTTAGAAGGTTAACACATTGGTTAGTGTTATAGATTCACTTATGAAACTAGAGAGCATAGATAAGTTCTCTTAGTGCAAGGAATCCATGGGCCTTACATCCTATACTTCATACATTTTTATGTTTTCTAATTATGTCATTGCAATGTATACTATCAAGTGAGAGAATGTTAGGATTAAGGTGATATTAACCTTATAAAATCTTATGTAGTTCATGTGACTCCATCACCTTAGAAATGGGCATATGAATGCTTAGATAGTGATTAGGTGAATTATTTATTGATTATTTTCTCCCAATTGACTTGTATATTAGTTGTAAGGGAATTAAGAGGGAGGTTGCATATGACAATGGTGGCAAAAAATTTATTTGACCTCATTTACACCACTTTTTTCTTGATCCTAGGAACTAGAAAATAGAGTGGAGCATCTTTGCATGTTGGGTCAAGTCCACATTAATTGGCTACCCCATTTTGGAGCACCATACTTGGGAATGCATAACTACTCTTCACATGGGTTAAATATGTTGATGGTTATTGTTTGTACTCACGAAAGATTGAATATTTGTCACATGGGGGAATTGGGTTTTTCTATACCATGGATTTTTGTGGTTTTGGTTTTGCGAATCCATTTATAGTTTTTCCCCTTTAGTTCTTTATATGTTGGATACCATGGATAGTTGTTTCATGGGTTTTTTTGTAGGTTAAGAACTAGTATGCTACCATAATGCTATTAGATTGAAGGGATGTTGTTGGATGTATTGATATAGCAATCTTATTTGATTAATATAGACTTGTACTCTATTTGATGGTAAAGTTTTTTCTTGAAGGCATTTCTGCACTAACATCTAGTGTTTTGAGTTTTATTTTGTGTTTACTAATTTCTAATTTGTTGATTTAAACTTCTTCACACTTATCTCATGGTTAATCATATGATACTTTAATTGGTATTTTTTATTTTTTTATTAAGTGAACAAGTTTTTATTTGTAGTAGTTTATCTTATTTATTAATAAGTAGATTAAATAGGTTCAATGCTATATAGATGGATGATGATATGTCATCTCAATCCATAAAATTTGATTGTGGTATGAATGTTTTGATATATAAGTTAGTACTAAGTTTATTTTTATGATTTAATTATCTGAAAAGTATCTTGATAATATCTACATGTTGCTAACAATAATAATATCATTAAATACTTATATTGTTATTATAATATTGACAATATTGATTTTGTCAATAATTGAATATTGTTTCATATTGTCCCATAGTTTAATATTTAAAATAATTAAATAATAGTAAACATATTATTTACAAAATATTTTAATAAAATATTTATAAATAATAACCTGTAACTGAAAAAGGCATTGACATCACTTATTAATAATAAACAAGTGCCACGTAGTGGCGAGTACCTGCCTTGTAGTGTTGTAATTATAGTATGTGTTTTAGTTGTAATTATAGTATGTGTTTTAGTTGTAATTATAGTTGTGTTTTAGTTTTAATTTTTTAATTCATTAGGTAAACTTCAAATTTACTTTTTGTCAAACCAACAAAATCATTATTGTTTATAGTTATAATATTAATATTAATATTAATGATATTATTAAAATTTATTATAACACTTGATATATTATCTTAATTGATATTATAATATTAATAATAACATTAATGATATTATTAATATTTACTATAACACTTGATATATTATCTTAATTGATATTATAGTATTATAATATAGTATAATATTAATTGATATAATATTTGACTTAATGTTCCTCTTAGAATAAATATTTCCTGTATAGATAAATTGGATTCCAATAATGTTAAACAAATAATTTTTTAAAAATCCAATATAAATATTATAACAAAATTGTAATATTTATAGTATAATTTATAAATTTTTTAGTTTATATATATATATATATATTTTTAAAAAAGAGGGTAAAAACTTTATTAATCAAAGAGAGTAGTACAAAGCATAAAAGTAGCAAGAGGCCCAAATGGGTCCAGAGACAACAAACAAGAAATCAAGAAGTGGTCATGCAACATCTCACATCCTCTGTGACCAAATCCACCAAATCCTGAGCAAGATCCCTAGGTAACCTGTCCCAATCATCCACCAACCAGGTCCCATTCTTCTTAGAAGCCCATTTGGCCAACCCATCAGCCACCTTATTCCATTCCTGAGGGATATGAGAGAAGGTGATAGAATAAAATAATTCTCCAAGACTAGTGATTTGTTTAGCCACCACTGCAAGCTACCAACTAACATCATCAAATTGCCTTCTATTTATCAAGTCTATCACCACCTGAGAATCTGACTCATAGATAATCTTATTCTAGCCAAGGGCATATGCCTTCTTCAAAGCTAAAAGAATAGCCAAGGCCTCAATAAGATTATTAGAGTGCAACCCCCTATATTCCAAGAAGAAAAACACAACCACCCCAAAACTGTCTCTGCCCACCCCACCAATGCCAACGTGCCTAGGGTTTCCCTTTGCAGACCCATCAGTATTGATTTTCAAGACTCCAGTGGGAGGGGGCAGCTAATGCCCTTACCTACAAACCTTCCTTCTGGAACACCTGCTCCACCCAATCTTGGGCCTTCCGGGACCCCCAACAAGAATCCCCAAATTACGAATCACTCTAGTATCACCAAGATCCACCGAGGCTGATAGATCACCTTTAGTATAGAAGGTCTCCTGCAAATCCCTAAGAATGTGACACCAAACTTGACCCACCAGCAACTTCTTATCCAGAAAGACCCTGTTGTTGCGATCCAACTAGATGTGCCATATAATTAGACTAGGGCCAATTGGCCAAGCTATGTGCAAAAATGAAGTCCTCACCAGAATGGGCCCAAAGTTCTACCATAACTCCTCTAGAGAAGAAGGGTGCCTGCACTACAAACTCCAGGTCCCCCACCAAAAATGCCAAATAGTCCTAGCAAAAGGGCACTAGAAGAAAAGATGTGAAACAGTCTCAACATCTTTTAGGCATAAGAAACATAATGAAGGACCTTGGAAGCCATGCTTACAGAGGTTATCCCAAGTCAAACACCTACCATAAACCACCAGCCAAGAAAAGAAGTTGCATTTTGGCCAAGAAAATTTATTTGAAATATTTTTCCACCAAGGAACCTCAACACTACCCTAGGCCTATCTGTCCAAAACATGATATCTTGAAGCAACAATGAACTTCCCTTTTGGATCTGGACCCCAAGCCAGCACATCCCACTCTGGAAGAGAACAACAGACTCTATCAGCCAAAATGGAGGACAACTCCCTCCTATCCTCCAAAGATCCACCCATGGGCCATTCCTGCATATCCTTCCACTCATAAACAATAGTCTACCCCAAAGCCTGAGGGGCTTTGAAATCTATCACTCTACTCCAACTAGCCTGAACAAAAATCCTACATAAGTCTCCCAAGTGAGGGTGCGAGGAGAGGATAGGTAGGAAGCTATTCTAGGAGTCATGCCAAGAAAGAGCATCAGAGCCTCTATTGTAGATCCAAAATATACCTTATTTAACCAGCGTAGCCCCCCTCTTGAGAGTATCCCAGATCATAGAACCTCTCCTTGAAAGACTAAAACAAGGCACCTCAGCACCCTCCATCTCCCCAAGGTACTTGAAGGTAAGGATCCTGGCCCAATACTGATACTGATATGAACACCATCTCAAGTATAGCTTAGCAAAGAAAGCTTGTCCATTCCAATCTATCCTACGCAAACCTAAACCACATCTTGCTTTGATGACAAACAACTTCCCACTTAATTAAGCTCCACTTCTTCGAAAGGAGATTACTTGACCAAAGAAACTACCGATAAAGGCCCTCAAAATATTTGATGAAACTTGAGGGACCTGTCAACACAAAGTACCTATATAAAGGAAGGGCCTACACCACGAACTTCAATAGAGTAACTCTTCTAGCCATAGATAACCATCTATAGGTCTAGTAACAAACCAGCCCATGAAATTTATCCATCACATCCTTTCAAAAACACTTGGGAAGTGGGTGCACATCCAAAGGGATGCCAAGGTATATAAAGGGAAGTTTCCCCACCTGAAACCTTAAGATCCTGGCAATACACTGCTAAATAAGCCTGGGGGTATTAAAGAAATAAATGCAAGACTTTCTTTCATTAATGCTTTGACCTGAGGTAGCCAGGTAACAATCCAAAATCTGACGCAAAGCAACCGCTTCAGCCACCTTAGAAACACCCATCAAATTCGTATCATCCACAAACTGAAGATGAGTTTGAGGAGGAAGAGAATTGCTCCATTTCCATCCTTGAAAGAGCCCATCGATAACACAAGACTTAATGAATCTCCCCAAGCCTTCAGCCATCAAGATGAACAAATATGGGGATACGGGGTCCCCCTGTCAAAGACCTTTAGAAGCACCAAACAGATCCAAAGACTCCCCATTTATGAGAATAGAAACTGAGGAAGTCCTTAAACAACTCATGACCCAATCAATCCACTTACAACTAAACTCGAAGGCTCTAAGAATTTTGATCAAAAAGCCCCAGTTAACTCTGTCATAAGCTTTAGCCATGTTTAACTTTATAAACATAGCCTTTTCCTTAGAAGAGGTCATAGAGTGAATAGTCTCAGCCGCAATAACTACTCCATCCAAAATCTGTCTACCCACAACAAAGCCCCCTTGTTCCTCTAAGATCAACTTATCTAGACATAGCTTCAAATGTTTAGCAATTAGCTTTGTAATGATTTTATACACCACATTGCACAAAGCAATTGGTCGAAAAAGATCCAAAGAAATAGCACCCTCACTTTTTGGGATAAGAGAAAGAAACATGGCATTCATGGCTCACAACATTTGTTTATTCCTAAAAGACTACTGCACCACCTCCAATAGATCAAGGTTGATGACTTCCCAAAATTCCTGAAAGAACTCAGCTGGGAACCCATCAGGACTAGGAGCCTTCCCTTTTTTCAACTGAAACACCACATCCTCTAACTCCTTCAAAGAAATAGGTTTAAGAAGAGAAGCATTCATATCTATAGTCACCAGAGAGGGAATACAAGCCAGGATAGAAGCTTCCCCCTCACTAGTAGGTGGGGTATCTTCAGAAAAGAGAGCAAAGAAAAAATGAACCGCCTCACTAGAGATCCCCGAAGAGGAAGAAAGAACAGAACCCTCAGGAGAGCAGAGAGAAGAGATAAAGTTAGCTTGTCTTCAAGCCTTCACCGATTTATGAAAGAGGGAAGTATTCCTTTCCCCTTCCTGAAGCCAATCAACACAATCCTTCTATTTCCAAAAAATTTCCTCACGAAGCTCCCATTCCTCAAGGTCTTTAATTGCACTAACCTCAAGCCTGCTTAAATTCGCATCAAGACCCTAATCCCAAATCTGCTTGGTAATAGAATCCAAGCACTCCTGGGCAACCCTTGTTTGCTGAAACACATTACCAAACTGATACTTATTCCAATGTTTCAATTTATACTTCACATATTGAAGCTTCTTCATAAATGAGTACATAGCTATACCAAAAGCAGGTCATCCTTTAGTCCACCATCTAGAAACCAAGTCAAGAAGACTCTCCTCCCTGAGCTACATAAGCTAAAATCTAAAAGTTTGTTTCTTAGGACCACTAGCCAGATGAGCAGAGAATTTGATCAGCCAATGGTCTGATCCTCACCAATCTAAAATTTTAGAACTTCACAACCACTTGTCACCCACCAAAAAATAGGAAACAAGAAAAGTGTCTAACCGTTCAAAAATGACATCATCCCCAAGCCTCCTATTATTCCAAGTAAACATGCCATTTGAAGGTTTGATATCCACAAGCTGGAGCCAAGCCAAATTATCCCTTAGAAGATTAGAAGAGGGGTCCAAACGAGGCACACCCCCCCTTTTCTCCTCGAGGGAGGCAATTGTATTGAAGTCACTTGCCATAATCCAGGGGAGGAAAGGATCTAACGATCTTAGAAGATTGATATGAAACCACAAGAGAGTCTTACCAGGGACATCCGTCAGAGCATAAATGTTAGAAAGAAGAATTATTTCCCCCATCTCCAAACTAATTGCAACCAGAGAAATAGAAAATCTACTAGAGATCCACCAAATAGGAGAAATTCATCGAGGATCCCAAAGGTAAGCAAGACCCCCTGAGCTGCCTTGTGCACCCACACACTGGCAAAACCCTCTGTTCCAAATCTTAGAAACACACTGCATCATACCATCCATAGATAACTTCATCTCCTAGAGGAAAACCACATCCAGAGAATGAGCACTAACCAAGTCCCGAATAGCCTTTTGTTTAGGGATGCTATTCATACCCCTTCCATTCCAAGATAACACAACCATTGTGAAGGGTGAGAGAAGTGAGTATCCAATGTCTTCACCGACCCAAATTCCACCAATGTCTCTCTGGCCATCTTAACTTTCTCCTGATCCTTCTTCCTCCCTACCTTCTAGGGCTTATCAGGAGCACACTCTTTCAAGGATTTTTGCTATAAACCCAGAATGGGAGAAGAAGAGAGGGCTTTTTTCTTACCAGAGTCTTCCAAACCTAGTCCACTAGCTAAACTCACCCTTTCATCCGAAGAGGCCATGGGGGTTTCCACCAAACCACAAGATTCCCTGAACCCAACATCAGGGGGAGGAGCAACTGAATCCATCACCACCCTGAAAGCCACCATAGGAACTAGGACCGAGGTAGTGACAGGCAAAGACTCAGAATTATGATCAATTAAAGGAGAAGCTTCAACATGCATTTCAGAAGAAACCCCCTCCTCATGGACTAATTCATCCAAAGCCTCAAACTTGTTAAAAATATCCTCCTCTTGATGATCCTAAAGAGTCCTCTTCTGACCCCAATTCTTGTTTCATGCTTTAACTAGCACAAAGCCATCTTTATCTGGTACCACCCCCTGTATGGGTGCTTTACCCTTTTGTGCCCTTGGATTAGACAAAGCCATCACATTATTTGAACCACCAGCACCCAAGGCACGAGGGCACCTCCTTTGAAGATGGCCATACTCATGGCATAGCTGGCACCTGAAAGGTAAAGTCTCATAGTCTAACTGTTGAGTCTAGGAGCTAGACCCAATAGTCAGATCAATAGAATTTGGCAGAGGTTGGCTCAGATCAATCTCTACACAAACCTAGGCATAGGAAAAAATTTGCTTCTCTAGAGTTTGTTGAGACTGGCCAATAGGCTTCCCCAACAACAATGTAATTGATTGTAGAATATCTTGTCTCCAACATTCCAATGGCAACCAAGGAAAACAAACCCACATCAGCACCTTCGAGGGCAGCTCCTCTACCGAGTTAAAGCCTACATGCCAAGGCTTCATGAAAAGGACAACTTGATTATAAAAGTAAGGCCCTCCTTCAAAAACCTTGTTACGATCAGAGATACATGAAAAAACCACCAGAAAGAAGTTATTCATAGCTAGCAAGATTTCAAAATCACCTTCTGGATTCTAAGAATTGCGAATCCAGGGTTTTGAAAAAGGCATTGAAACCCTCAATCCCATAAATTTGTAGATTAAAACATGTTTTCTATAATACTCCAGGTCCTCAGCTACTGCCTCTATTTGAATCACCAGCTTTAGATGAACTTGAGCTCTTTCCAAGAATCCATTTATCTTGTGTAATTTCAAAGCACCAGTGCTAAAAACCCCAACATCAGGCAGGGATGGATGAGGAAACTCATCACCAACCTCTGCCATAGCAGCATCCCCCGACGTCTCACCCAAAGGCATAGACCCTGCCATTAGAAAATCCCCTCAAGCCCTCACACCCCACACCTACACCGAACAACACACACTCAAGAAAAAAAAACCCCAAAAGCTAAAAAACCCCACCTCTTGTTGAAAACAACCCCACAGAGCTTGATCTGCAAAGAAAAAATGCATGCAACGGAGAACAAACACATGCAGACCACAACCTGCTACAGGTCACAGGACTGCACAGAGCTCCTGCGCACATGCTCCATCATCACCCTTAATAAAATAATCCTTGATTTTTTAGTTTAAATGTTAATGAAATAGTATAATTAATTATTTATTGATAATAAACAATGTTTATATTATAAATATATTTATATTATTACATTATTCTAATATTATAATATTTTTGTATAGTATTATATTATATTTTAGTTTTTAATTATATTGTTAAATTATATTATATTTATGTTTATGCTTATTATTATATTATTATATGTAATATAATTATAATATTATAATATTAAATATCAATTAAGATAATATATGAAGAAGTGTTAATAATGGACATTAATAATTAATGCCGAGAGGCATTCTACAATGGGAGCAAGGGGTAGAGTGTAATGGCATGAGTGTGTTAAAAAAATTGTTACCTTTTACTTTAAATTTGAGTCATTTACATGTCAAAATATTAATATTGAAGAGATTTCAATAATTATTATTCTTATTTCAAAGTGTAATAATAATAAATATCTAAAATAAGCAGCCTTAAAAATAAACATATTGTTGATGGTGGTTTTAGCATGTAGCAACGCAAGTGTGATTGCTGGTTTCACACCTCTCTTGAAAAGTATCCTACCCTAGGTAAGACTACTCCAAGGATAATATAGCTAGGTCTTAGCTTACTTAGAATCTCTCAGTTGGTATGTTCTAGCTGTGCCTACAAGGGGTCTTACATGCGATCTGCAGATTTTCAAGTTTGGGGGTAGCAAACACACATAAACCCTTTATGGTTTTCAGCTGATAAAATAATGTAAAATGCTGCTGAAATTCCTAATCTAATGACTAACAATGGTTTTAATGAAAATGCAAAACGTTAGGGTTTTAGAAGAATCCTAAGTGACATTCACAATGCACAGATTACCTTTAGTAGACAAATACTCTAAAACTTTTAACTAGCTTCTTGAGTTACCAAACTGAAATGGGTGTTACAGTGCTATAGAAAATGGTGCTATCTTCAATGGAAATCAATGGATTTTTAGATCACATTCATTTGTTAAATATCGAATAAATGGTGCAACTTAACTTGTGAAATGCAATTAAACTTGAGCAAAAACAATCAGCCTAGACTAACTTTACACAGCTATCTACCATCAACAAATAACTAAAAGTATGGACTTAGAGTATTCATCAGATACTTCAGCAAACCATGAACATTATAAAAGCACAACTAACTAACTATGGGAGAGCAAGAAGCGAACCATGAAAACTAAAATGAGCCAATACAAGACACAAATTCTTAGAATTACTGCAGAAACTTACTTTGCATTATTTCAAATGGCATAGAGTCAATAATTTGGCATCAAAATCTCTCTTACAAATAAAGGAAATGGTAGCCCTTTATATAGAAAAGTAGCATACCGAGTTTTCAAATGGACGGTGGAGATTAACTCGACACCGATGGTCCAGATTACATCGATAAATACAATTGCAACAACTCACATCAATTCTTGGATTACATTTTGTCTTCTATGAAAAAGATGAAAAATAGCCCCCAGATACATTAAATCCAGTCAATTTGACTAGCCAACTCAATATATTAGTAGAAAAGAACATTTTAGAAGAATAGAAAAGACAAAATAGAGTCACATGCTGCGTTGAATACAATGATTTAAAATTATGATGGGATTACATCCTTAAAATATTCAAAATAATATCAAGATTCTTCATCTAAATCAATTTTGTCTTCGCCAGCTAGCTTGTTATGGTAAGTCAGCCACGTGTCAATAGCAGGATTAATCTTTGATGGATCTGGGTCCTTCAAATGATTGATCCGCTAGTTGAACATCTCCAGCTCCCGATTGAATTTATTGCATATTTTCTCTATCTCTGCACCTGCCTTTTGAAATACCTTGAATTCATCCCTAAGGTCACTTACCTTGTCTAACCTATCCTCCATACTGAGCTTGGCATCTTCAAAAATCACCTTATGTAACTTATCTTTACACTTTTTAATATCAAATGGGGCATAGTCACCATAGGATGCTTCTAGGCAATCCTTTAAAGAATCATTGATATCATATGCTTCTTTTATATGTTCAAAAGTTTCTTTTCTCAAAAGCAGCTATTGATACCACTCAACGGCCTTTGGAAGTTGATTCCCAGTCAAAATATTCTCTATGACCAGAGTCTAGGCATACAATTCCCTAATGTTCTTTATCCGAGGATACATAAGTGAATAATATTCATCAAAGGAATCACATTCCTCATGCAAATCTTTCCATTTCTTATGCAACTCTACAGCATCTTATGCACTTGAGCAGAGGCATTAATAGTTTCACATCCCATCTCAAAAACTTTGGCTAGCCAATTTTCTATACCTTGGGATTTGGATCTTACCTCACCCAATCTGGCCATTTCATTAGTAGACAGGAAAGTGGGTATCATCCTTATATCTCTTCCTGCATCTATTAGCTTTACCAAAAAATGAAGGCACGCATAAAGTTCCTCATTTTTCTGTTTCAAATCTTTCTTGGACTTCTCATCCTTGTCTAATTGTTCCAAAATTGATGTGACTAATTCCTTGAAATCATCCACTCTTTGAGCACGAGTGGCCAGTCCCAAGTCAACTGTACGTAATCTTCTGCCCTCACTTGTTCTTTTGCTGTATTAACCAGAGGGACTGCTATTTCTGCAATTCTCGATCCTGACTCATCTTTATAGATTCTAGACTGTATTTTGGCCTTCTTTTGTTTCTTGGGCTTCTGAGCTTGTGACAGAATTGTGGTCAAATCTAGCTGCATTATTTCCACTTGCAGCTCAGGATATGCTATTCTACTTTGCAGCCATTCAGGTGCAGAAGATTTATTCAATTCAGTGGCTCCGTCACCATCAATTACAGCTAGCTCTTTGGGTGATTTCTATTCTTGCTCTGGTTCTTCATTCTTTTCTGTGCTTAGTTCTTCTTTTTCTTCTTCTTGGGCCAAGTTTTCCAGATTTGCCATTGTAGTTTCTTGAACTAACTTGAAAACTTCCTCTGTCTGACCTTTATCTGGAGGACTATCAAATACGTCAATGACTTCAACATTGACTAAAGGTTCATGGGAGTCTTTATCACTTACTTCAACCAACATTCCTTTCTCCTCCTCAAGTGTTGTTTTAGGCTCATGCAATCCCAACTCTACGCATACTTTCTCGATCCCAGGCAATAGTGGTGTGGCCAAAGAATCTACAGGCATTTGTGAGATAGGAACAATAGAAGATATGGCTAGGGAAGGCACATTGACTTGCATTAGATTAGCCAAAACTGTCGATAAAGAAGAAGAGATGCCAAGAGGTGAAGGAAAGGGTGGTGAAGGTAGAGTGAAAGGGGGTGAAAGGATGGTAGAAATGGGAGGTAATGGTAATTGAGTGGAAGAAGTAGAAGATGTAGGTGTAGTGGTAGAGGAAGGGCATGAAATGATGATAGTGGAGGAGATAGGGCTGCTAGAGGTATTGGAAGAAATTACCAATGAGTAAGAAGTAGCTGCAATGGTAGAGCTAAGAGAGGTGGCGAGGGATGTTTCTTGAGTTATGGGAGCTGAGGTCATGGGTGAAGTGGATGCAGCAGTGGAAGAAGTGATAGAAGAAGAAGTGGCAATAGAAATGGCAGGGGTTGTGACAATAGTGCTCACACTTTGGGTAGCAGGTGACAAGGAAGTTGGAGGACTAGAATCTTTCTTGGTTGTATCATCCTCCTTACTTACCTCTTTTACTTTTGCTTTCTTTGCTTTAGAACCTTCTCTAGGGCCACTTGGAATGTCTCTTTTCTTGGAGGCCCTTGTCCTAGTAGAGGGAGGTTGATCTTTCTTTAGAGGAGGCCTTGCAGATGGCTTCTTAATCTTCTTCACTTTCTCAGCCAAAGATGTATGCTCTTCACTATCTAATTTCTACCTCTCAGCTGGCTCTACCTCATCTGTGACATTGATTGGCTCATCCTCTTCTCCCCCAGAGTCCTTATCTGATTCCAATGTTGTATAAGTGAGTTGAACTCCCTGTCCTTCTAGAGCAGCCACTTGACCTCTTACCTAGGCTTTGCTCAATCTGATAGGTTCTCTCATAATAGTATCCAGGGAGCTTTCTTTTGCATTTGCCCAATTTGGTAATGGGATAGGCCGATGGTATTAAGCCTTCCATGGACCTTTGACCATAACATTTTCATCATCTTGTAACTAGTCTGGTACTGCCATAATGTGGAACTTCTTAATAAAATCTAGAGGCATCCTTGATGTCCTTCTTCATAATCTCATAATCATTTGGACAATTGGCCCAGAAATCTTCAATGTGCATCTTGTGAAATAGCTTCTTACTCACGAATCTTTCCATCCCCTTATTTGGATCAAAATGATCCCTTGCATTGTAGTAGTGTAAGTTGAGGAGTTGAAGCTCTTTATCAGAATGCTCTACAGATGCCAAAGAAGGGCATGCATAGATCCCCTTGCCGAACTTGATAGGAAACTGAACATTGGTTTTGTGTAAGTGTTTGAGCTTCTCGGCATAGGGTATTAACTGTCTAGACAGCTCCAGAAGCACTGTCTTGTCTTCGGGATACCTGGGAAGTCTGTAAGCCATCCCAGTGAAGCCTTGCACTCTTAAATATGTGAATTTGTCAAACTGAATGTACCATCTACCATACTTAGTTATTTCATTCATTGCCTTAGTAGAAATCCTCAAGGCTGTGTTACCTTGCAACATTCTGGTTATATACATTGTGAAAGGATCATTTACCCTTTTGAAATGTATTAGAGATTGAGATGAGGTCAGCTATGGGTAGCATTCATATACCTTTATCTGGGTTTTCTCATCATTCCCAACTTCACTAATCTTAGACAACCCAACATAGTGTTTTCTTCTTGCCAATGCATAAACAATATAAGATGTCCATCTAAAGTACCTTTTATCCTTCAAATTGCTAAAGACCTCACGAATGTTGTCACTAAAGATTTAGGCCTAGTGGAACTTAGTCCCTTTCAATATCTCAATGATGATAACAAACATCCACTCCTCAAAAGTGGAGGCTGTAGGTAATCCATATATCTTGCTCAAGAAAGTTACTAAATCTCCAATTTCATCATGGAAATCACTCCTGTATAGTATTAGGGAAATTTGATGAGATCAGACCTTCTGCTTTTGGCCCAATTGTCATTTATGTACTTTATGCATCCTTCTACATCTTTGTTATAAGTCTCCTCTGATCCTTGTTTGTCTGGCATAGTAATAACCTTGTGCCAAGGAATATCAAAGGTCTCAACTAGAGAGGGTGGGCTTAAATCAGCCAAGATATCCCCACTGGTTGTTTGGATTGTTCTTATCATGACATCATAGCTATCTGCACAAGTTGCCATCAATTTTGCACATTGCACTAAGGTGGGGAAGGCAGCAACTTGTGATATACCAATGTCCTTGAGTATTCTGGCCCTAGGAGTTGGGTTCAGACTGAAGACCCTCAATCTGAAGTCATCTAGGTCTATGTGACCTAGGTCTGTATCTCCTACATCGCTCCACCTGGAGTGAATCTTGGTCTCTGGAGGGATTCCTTTGAATTTGTACTTCATAGCTTGGGCTCGGGTAGTCATTTAGTCTGCAGGACTAGACCTTATAAGTTTGATACCTTGATAAATCTTTCATACACTCCTAAGTTTAAGATGAACTTTAATGATTCTACTATTACTACTGATATACCCTTTAAAGAATATCAAATCTAACAATTATCACCATTGCAGTTACAACAATCATCATTAATACATGCAAGGAAACATTTAATGTTGCAAGAAATCTTATGAAAATCATCATTATCTATGCATTACAACATTAACTCTATCATTTTTTACAATTTCTCTTTGAAAATCCTTTGAAACTTAGTCATTTTGCATGATTTGCACTATTTTTAGGGTCATCTGACTTGCAGATAGAAAAGCGCTAAAACTAGGGTCCGCTGACCTCAGCAGGAGAAACGGGCTTGTCTGACCTGAGGTTTTACTAATATTCATGCTTTTTAACATTTGTACGAATTTTGATGGTTACCGACTTGCGCAGCTTTTGAAGGTCACCGACCTTCTATCAATTGTTCAGTCAGTTGGTTGTGATTTAGCGCAAGTCCTTTTGAGATCATTTGTATCACATTTGCATGGGATTCAGCTTGGTCTGATTTGTGTGAGTTTTGAAGTTGACCGACCAAGTCGGTGGGAGAGCGTTAAAGCGCAGGGTCAGAAGGGATCATTTCTAGTACTAGGCCGATGTCTTTCTTTCATCGGGACTTTGGGATGTCACCGACTTTGCGGGGAAATTTGGGGTGTCCGACGAAGTCGGAGACAAGGTCTTTTAGCGCAAGGTCGGTGCAAGGGATTTTTGGCACAAAAGGGCAATTCAAGGTTAGTGAGGTTTTAAGGTCCCTCGGACCTAATTGGTGAAATGAGACATGGGCATGCAGGTCAGAGGTTAGGTTTTTTAGCGCTAAGTGGAATCCACAATGTAGCATAGGTTTTATCGGTCACTAACCGACTAGAGAGTTGGCTCGTTTATAGGTCAGTCAGACTCTGATTTGGCACAAAAATTGGATGTGTTCACTGCAGTATTGTCTAAGTTTTTGTCCTTTTTACTTATAATAATTTGTTCATCTTTCAAAAGGGAATTTTAACTGGGTTTTAACGGAAAACAACCGGTTCATGCACAAAACCCTAACTAGAAACCCTGAAGGTGTTCGTTTGGAAAATCATTTAACCAAATCCTAATTGTACACAGTGAAAGCTCAAAATACAAAGTTTGGAACCCTACCTGGTTAATGTTGAAAGTGTGTCTAGGCTGTTCAGGTAGGAAGTGGTCACGGTTTCAAACTCAAGCGAATTGGCAGCAAAAGTGTTCAAAATCCCAACCGAGTTCTGGAAATCCCAATCGAAATGTAAAAGACAGTTAAAACAGAGGGATTTACCCCTTTTATTCCCCAGCAAAATTGCCATTAATGCACAATGTATGATTGTCAGATTAGGGTTTCAGTGTGGTTTCTCCTTTGAACTGACTTGGTGGGGAAATTGGTCGCGGTAGACTTGGTCGGTGAAGGCTCCTTTCAGCGCTGTGACATGCAGGTTCAACTTGCGTATTTTGCAGGCTTTTAAGGTCCCTCTGACTTGCGGGCATTTTAGCTTCATCCGACTTAGTCAGTGATCGATTGATATAGCGCAAGTCAGAGACAGTAGATTTTAGTACAGAAGTCCGTCGGGAGGAAAATTAGTGCTAAAGTCGGTGACAAAGGATTTTAATGCCAGGTTAGTTGGAAGGCAATTTAGCGCAGCGGTCGGACAAATAGCAATTTGGCGCAAAGGTTAGTTGGAGGGCAATTTAGCGCAAAAGGGCAATTCAAGGCCATCAAAAGGGATATAAAAATCCAACCTAGTAGATTCTTGAAGTGATTTCTTAATATCATCGTTCAATCAAGGTCAAAATGCACTTTGACCACTTAACCACTTGGGAGATGAAAAAGACCTAATTGAAATCCTAAGCCAAATCAAAAGAGGGGGTCCCTATTTTGGAATGGGGCGTGTGTGCGAGGCACAACACATGTTCTCATCAATAGTGACCTTTGAATAATTAGCATTCTTCTTTTCAAAATGTAATAAGAAAGTCACAAAAATGTTAGAAAAGTAAATACTATTTTGTATAAAAGGAAAGGGTGTGTAATTTTTTTAAGTATTGTTAGAAATAATTAATAGTTAAAGTAATCCCAAATTTAATAAGTTTGAATCTTAATTAATTTATAAAAATATTTAAATTTAAAGGTTAATTATTTTTTAAAAAAGGTTTGTGGTTAAGAAAGAGAATAATTTGATTTGTTAATTTACTATATTTTTAATTAATGCCTAGAGGCATTCTACAATGGAAGCACGTGGTGGAGCGTGTTAAAATACACTTACCTCTTACTTTAAAATTGATGATCATTTATATGTCAAATTATTAATATTTAATAATAAATATTATAAATCCAAAATAAGTAGCCTGTAAAAATAAAGATATGGACAACTTTGGATAATCATCATTCTTCTTATTTAAAAATATTTTGATAGATTTTTTTAAATTTGTTAATTATAGTTTAGAAATTGATGGACATATGGTTGAGTGGAAGAAAAAATGTGCAAAGATATCAATTTGAAGTAAAATGAAGTAAACTAAAATAATTAAAAGTAAATAATAACTTAAAAGTAAATAAAATAACTTCAAATTAATATCTCTTTAATATTAATATTTAGTAATAAACATGATATTCCCAAAATAAGGAGGTAAAACAAAAATATGCCATCATCGACATGGTTCATTCTCCATCATATTTGTATATATGCTTTTTCTACAATTTTATAAAGCCCTTCTACAAAGCCTATGGCCTCTAGCATGAAACAAAATAAAATTCAAAAATTTTATACATGTTTTAAGTTTGAATCTTAATTAATCTATATAAAAAATGTAGTAGTGTAATAATAAATAAAAAGTTTAAATTTGATTTGTTAATTTGAGATTTTTTTTATTTGTTAATTTAGTTGAAAATTTGATGGGCAAGATATAAACCTTAAATAATTAAATAATTAACAAAAATCATGTATATAGTAACAAGTGCAATGTAGTAGTGTTGTTATTATAGTATTTGTTTAGTTGTAATTTTTTTTTGTTGATTAGCTATTGGTTGTATATAATATTTGTTTAGTTGTAATTTTTTTGTTGATTAGGTATTGGTTGTATAGACAAATTGCATTCCAATAATTGAAAAATTAATTTTTGAAGAGTGTTGAAATGTCTTGGGTAAATAAAATTGAAATCTCAAAAATAATCTAATTTGGTAAAAATAAAATAGGACTAAAATATTTCCTTAACTATAAAACTAAACTTTACAAAGTCTATTAAATAACACAAATATTTCTTTAAAATTTAATAATACTAATACTTTTATAATTTAAAATGCATTAAAATATTGTAAGTTTGAAGAATAAAATAAAAAATGTAATAACATGTGATACTGTAGATTTTTAACTTTTGACTAAATAAAGTTGAAATCGTAGATTTCCTAGATTTTTAACTCTTGAGTAAATAAAATTGAAATCTCAAAAATAATCTAATTTCATAAAATAAAATGTGTAGAACCCTACTAGTTGGGTGTGGAGAGATTTGAAATGTCTGCCTAAGATATTAAAATGTAATAATATTGAATACTATTACAATTTAAAATGCATTAAAATATTGTAGGTTTGAAGAATAATTAAACACTATAAGAACAATAACATATTCATATTTAGATGAACATGATTTAAATTAATCTTATTTTGAAATGTCTTGGGTAAATAAAATCGAAATCTCAAAACTAATTTAATTTGGTAAAAATAAAATAGCACTAAAATATCTACTTAGCTATAAGCCTTTTAAATAACAGAAATATTTCCTTAACTATAAAACTAAACTTTACAAAGCCTGCATATTTATATTATGTGGAGAGCTAAATGTCTTCTTAAGATATAAAAATGTAATAATATTAATACTATGATAATTTAAAATGCATTAAAATATTATATGTTTGAATAATAAAATAAAAAATGTAATAACATGGTGAAATATTTTTCATGATACTGTAGATTTTTAACTTTTTAGTAAATAAAATTGAAATACTAAATTTTTAACTGTCGAGTAAATAAAATTGAAATCCCAAAAATAATCTAATTTCAAAAATAATCTAATTTCATAAAATTAAATGTGTAGAACCCTATATTTTTAATAGTATTATTAATATTATAACTTTGTCCCTTTGATAAAAAGTAATTTTTACATTTAGCTAATGAAGCAAAAAATTAAATTCATAAAAAATGATGATTCTTCCCTCTCATAATTATCACCATCCATTTAGACATGACTTAACTAGTGGAAGACAAAATTTGTGTTCATAATTTGTTTACTTGCCACATCCTCCCCTCAAACCAAAATTCTCTCCGCATTTATAGCTTTTTGTTGTAATCTCGAAAGGTCATTTTTTTAAGCCAATGACAATACAGATAAATCATTTTTCAATAATTTTTTGTTAAAAATTTATCATGTTGACATAGGAAAAGTACAAATTTAAATCAAATTTGCCTGACAAGAAATATTTTTGATTGGTTTACAATCAATAGATTAATAACTAGATAAGTGTGAACTGTAGTGCCTCTCCAGTTTCACCTTGGATGTATAGGTGGTTGGACTAAGGAGCGTGAGGATGAATGTAAATAATCAGAATACTTAGGTTAGTATATTTAATCAATGAATCTTGTTGCAATACTGATAATTCACATGCTCTGACATTGCCTTGCATTCCAGTGATTATGATGTTGATTTTACTATGATTGTCGTATGTTAGAATTGAGTTTTATGCGACTGATTATGTATCATAGGAGGTTATGATGTTTTGTGTGGATCAATCATATTATGAGTATCATGTGACTATCTAATGATGGTTCCTACTTAGTTGTTCAGTAACTGATAGATATTTGTGTTGTGATTACATGTTTGATGTGTGGGTGAAAGGAATAGTGTCGCATTACTCATGCATGAGTACCCTGCTACACTACGACTTCCTTTCACTGTGTGTATGACTACATGATTGCATATATATATACATGTTCGACCGTGTTGTTTGTTGTAGGCTGCAGGTACCAGGCATCGATTCCACTTGAATTAATAGGTCTGAGCATGCCTTAACCAATGGAACTATTGAATGAAGATAACATATGGTCCCCTAACTTAGCCATCATCCTTGAAGAGGATGAGTATCTAGTTGTGCACCCTATCAGTGTAGTCAGTTTGGTCATGCTAGTCAGTCATTGTTGTGGTGGTATTGCTTTCTGATCATGCATTGTGTTAGGTATTGTTTGGCATTGGGGTTATTTTGTTGGCATTGTTTGATTACTGCTTGGGGTAATTGTTGCATTAAAATAATAATATTAGGTATGAGAGTATTTTTGGTTAAATAAATATAAATGCCCTTATGAGAAATTGAGTTTATGAAAATAAATAATAATAATAAATAATAATAAATGTAAATGCTTGCTAAAGATTAATAAACATATTATTATAATTTAATGTTGTGTTAATGTCAATAAAATAGATAATATTTGCAAGTTGTCATATATATAAATATAGAAATTACTAAAGTAGATAAAATCATAAATGAATCTTGTCTAGTTGTAAATGAAATAAATAGCAAATTCTAAAATAAATAGAATCAGAGAGAAATTATTGTTCGGTTAAAATAGCAAATTGTAAGAAAGTATTAAAGGAGAATCTATTGCCTTTTTTGGGAGGAATCTTCTGGAAGATTTTAGGGGATTTCTTTCACTAAAAATAGGGAGTTTTTGGGCTATATTTGGGGGGGGAGATTTCTCTCTCATAAGAATCTTGAGGAGATGGAACTTTTGGGGAGAGACTAGTTTGTGGCTGCAGTAGTTGAACCCAGTGTTGAATCTTCAGGCTAGTGAAGCAAGCGAAATCAGGTTCCTTTGGTTCTAATTTCTTTCTCATTTTTCTGTTGAAGCAAATTTTTGATTTATAATTTTTCCTGTTGATTGTAATTTTCTTGAGAGGTTAGAAACCTTGTTAGCAGATCCAATTGTGCATGTCTCTATCATTGCATTTATGGGAATCATCGATTGATGTGACTGTCTATCTCTCACCCATTTCATCTCTATTTTTATAGTCTATTGCGATAGTAATAACTTTAATTTTGTGAATTAGGTTCCTCTAAATTTTTGATATATGGTGTACGACCTAGTTTTCTAAATCATATCAAAGAATCATTCATACCTAGTTCACCGTTTTGGAGATATGAATGTTTTGTGACTATCTACCTTTCATCCTTTTCATCTCTATTTTAGTAGGTTGTTCCATTAGCAATAACTTTCTTTTTATGAACTGGATTTATTTAATTTTTTTATATGTCGTGTATGACCCAGTTATCTAAATCATATCCAAAAATTGTCCATACCTAGTTTGTCATTTTAGAGATATGAATGTTTTGTGACTGACTACCTTTCAGCCATTTCATCTCTATTTTAGCAGTCTGTTACGATAGCCATAACTTTAGTTTTATATATGGTGCACGACCTAGTTATCTAAATTATATCCAAAAATTGTCCATACCCAGTTTTTCGTTTGGGAGATATGAATGTTTTGTGACTATCTACCTTTCATCATTTTCATCTTTGTTAAAACAGTTAGTTGCGTCACCAATAACTCTATATTTTTTATATGGGTTTCTCGAAGATTTTTCAACAAATTCATTTTGTGCATATCCTACGATCATTGCTTTTCATCATATGACTCTCTTTGAGGCTTTCCATCAATTAGTCAGTATGCTTTGTCTATGCTTTCACATTTTACATTGTTGGTAGCTTCTAAAACCTTCTCAACAAATTCATTTTGTGATAATCCTATCTTATGCATGTGGTTAAAAGTGTAGTAGATTTGATGAAGATGTTAGATCTATAGGAATGTTTTATTGTTCTATATTCCTTTCCTCTCAAGCTAACCTTAGAACAATGTTCTTTCATTGTAGCTTTGGGTTTGGTATCCTGTGATTCTAACTAGTGTAAGATATTTATAGCATTCTAATATTATAGGTTTTTAGCCTTGCTTTTACAGTTATATTTAATAGTATTTACAATTATCTAAATTATTAATGAAATCTATATCAATGTAAATAGTGTAAATAATTGTTATGTTTAATTTGTATGCCTTTTAGAGTTATTTGCAGTTTGTTCATAGTCATTTTAATTAAATGAAATTAACATAAGTCTTGGGAACTATTAGTTAAAATATTGTTACTCGTGAACTCTAATATCTTATGATCCTAAAAGTAACTATTACTAGTGGTTGGAATATGATAGTTCTATATTGTTGAGGAAGATTTACTTTATGATTGTTAGATGATTGATCATTATTCAATTAATGTTACATTCTTCAAGACCTATAATTAGTGCATTATGTCATATGTCACAATTGTAGTGTTATATTTGAATTATTGATGAAGGATCTTAGTTTGGTCTATTAGGTGATGATGTGCATTTGAGAGTGAATGTGATGTGAGATCATAGTGTTTTGTGTGTCAAGTGTTTGTGTCATTTGGGAAAGTTGATTCCAGAGGCCAAGAGGGGTAGTCATGTGTATGACTCCTATGATTATGTAATCTTGCTAATGGTTAAATATGTATTGGTTATATGTTGACTCCCCTTTGTTTATGGATTCGTGTGGTTATGATAGCTATGCAAGATGGGTATCTTGCTCTGTGTAATGTAAAGTGATGTATGTTTTATGTTGTAAATGTATCATGATGAGAAATGTGATAGTTTAGGCTTGGGTTTTGTTTTGGGCTTTGAGAATCTAGATGCGGTGAAGGGGGAGTGGATTTCAATGTGGGGCCGGTGCCCAAAGTGGCTTGTCAGGGTAACCCATTGGAAGTTGTTAATCTAGTGATAACTTAATAATAAATTTAGAGGGTTGGGTAGTTTTCACACTAATCAAGATAATTGGATGCCTCACTCATACCTGTAGTGCTCGTTCAGGCTAAGGATGCAATGAGAAGGCCGTGGTTGGCAAAATCAACTTCCTTGTTCTCATGAAAGGAATGTTGATTTCACATGTGTCACCCTATGGGGCCATCGTCTAGTGAAAGATTGTCAGGATAACCATAGATGGGGGCTGACGCCTAGCAAGAGACTGTCAGGATAACCCATGGATGGGGACCGGCGTCTAGCTAGAGACTATCAGGGTAACCCATGCTAGGACCATGCGATGACACTCATCCCTACTACAGTCTAGCATTTTCTAGTTGTGTTCTCCCCTTTATTTTGTGAATGCGTCTGGAAGTGATGTTTGAGTTACTTGTGATGTCCTTATTGATTGGTGTTATTTTAGAGTCATGTGTAGTCCTTGCACTTGTTAGTCTACTATCTTTCTTGATTGTTTTCTTAGTGGGACCTTATTGTTATCTCCTAGCATGGTGGGTGGACCATAGGGTTCCACATGGTCAAGTGGTTGTGCTATTTTCTCCATTGGTTTTCCCTTGCTTCTGTTCATGTGCGAGAAGAAGGGATCTTGTGATGCAGATTTTAGATTATGTTCTAGATTGATGAGACAACTATTTATTCTCATGTGCTAGTTTTGTGTATTAGATATATCATATTGTAAGTATTCTAATGTAATCCAAAAAGTGATAGTGTGAGTGATGTTATGATGTACCTTTATGTATGGGAAATTGTATATGTACTTGTAGTTCTAATTATATGATCTTGTTGATTTCTTATTTAATGTTATATCATGAAAATGTATGTTCTCTTACATGTGAAGCAACAGATTAGAATTGAACTATTGATGTTAGTTAATTCTTGATCTTGTAAATAGTTTAGTAAGTAATGCAACTTTGGAACCTTAGAGGACAAGTTAGTTTAATGATATGTATTGATGTGTTTGACATTACTTTGTTATTCTATCTTAAAAAAAAAAATTTATCCTATTTATTTAACTTGGTTGTGTTGTCCTCTGGGGTTTCCTAGCGGGCCGTTACATGAACTCATTGCAATAGTACTTGCCAAAGGAGGTACTAATAAAATAGTAGTAATGTGAAGTAAATAAAATAGCTTCAAATTGATATCTCTCGGCATTGTTTTAGATAGATGTATTTAAGATATCTATTATTAATATTATAACTATATAAATAATAATGATTTTGAAGTTTAGGTAATGAAGTAAAAAATTAAATTTTAAAAAACTGATTCGCTATCCGCCATGACTTAACTCATGGAAGGTAAGATTAGTGTTCATAATTTGTTTTCTTGCCACATCCTCCCTTCAAATAGAATTTCTCTCCACATTTAGAATTTCTCTCCACATTTATAGGTGTTTATTGTACTCTTCACAATCTGTAGAGAAGAGGTCATTTTTTTAGCCAAGATAAATCATTATTCAATGATTTTTTGTTAAAATTTTATCATCTGATAAATCATTTTTCAATGATTTTTTGTTAAAATTTTATCATCTTGAGGAAAGGTTCAAATTTATATCAAATTTGTCTGACAAGAAAAATAATCATGTGTCTTGATTGGTTTATTATTAATAGATTAATAACTAGATAAGCCTCAATGGATGCAATAATACTACTAATAAAATTGAAATCTCAAAACTAATCTAATTTTTAAAATAAAATAGCACTAAATTATTTCCTTAACTAGAAAACTAAACTTTACAAAGCCTATTAAATAACACTAAAATATTTTCCTTAACTATAAAACTACATTTTACAAAGTCTACATATTTGTATTTATGTGGAGAACCCTAGCTCCATTTTGACACAGAAAAATGAAACAAAATGGCACGAACAACATCAAATACGGAAGGACAAATGGATGATTGTGAGACAACAAGCACCATATTATTTATTGATTTGGGAGCTACCCCAAAATGATAGCAATTACTATAACCAATATATATATATATATATATATATATATATATATAAATTGAACTTAAAATCTCAAACAATATTTAAAATATATGCCATCAAATCTTTACATCTTCAAATAATATCATACTTATTATTAAACTATTTTCATTCTAAATTCTTTCCTCCTATAAAACACTACTCACCTTGTTAAACCATTTGTTTTAAATAATCCCCTTATTACATAAAAATAACTAAATTTTAACTAACATCTTTACTAAATATATAAAACTATAGAAAACTGACAAATACATTAAATATTGGAGAATTTTTTGTTTAAGTAATAATAGTAAGTACTCTAGAGAACATGATATTAATTATTTTATAATTTTTTATAAAGATAAAGAATTGTTTATCATTTCAATTTTGTAATTATTATATTTCTAGAACTAAATTTATAAGGATCGTTTTGAAATGTCTTGCGTAAATAAAATTGAAATCTCAAAAATAATCTAATTTAGTAAAAATGAAATAGCACTAAAATATTTCCTTAGGATATTAAAATGTAATAATACTAATACTTTAATAATTTAAAATGCATTAAAATATTATAAGTTTGAAGAATAAAATAAAAACTATAATAATGTGGCTAAATATTTTTCATGATACTGTAGATTTTTAACTTTTGACTAGATAAAATTGAAATCCTAAATTTTTAACTCTTGAGTTAATAAAATTGAAATCCCAAAAATAACCTAATTTCATAAAGTAAAATGTGTAGAACCCTAACCCTAGTTGGGTGTGGAGAGATTTGAAATTTTTGCCACTTAATTACTATAGTATTTTATCTTGGTCACTTAATTTTTTGTTAAGTAATAATAGTAAGTACTTTTAGAGAACATGATATTAATTATTTTAATTAATTAGTAATAATTTTTCTAAAGATAAAGAATTGTTTATCATTTCAAATTTGTAACTATTATATTTCTAGAACTAAAATTGAAATCTCAAAAATAATTTAATTTGGTAAAAATAAAATAGCACTAAAATATTTCCTTAACTATAAAACTAAACTGTATATTTGTATTTATGTGGAGATCCCTGACCCTAGTTGAGTGTATAGAGATTTGAAATGTCTCCTTAAATATAAAAATGTAATAATATTAATACTATGATAATTTAAAATGCATTAAAATATTGTATGTTTGAAGAATAAAATAAAAAATGTAATAACATGGCCAAATATTTTTCATGATACTGTAGATTTTTAAATTTTGAGTAAATAAAATTGAAATCCCAAAAATAATCTAACTTCATATTTCAATAGTATTATTAATATTATATTTTTTACAATTAGCTAATGAAGCAAAAAAATTAAATTCATAAAAGTTGATGATTCTTCCCTCTCATAATTATCGCCATCCATTTAGGCATGAATTAACTAGTGGGAGACAAAATTTGTGTTCATAATTTGTTTACTTGCCACATCCTCCCCTCAAACCAAAATTCTCTCCACATTTATAACTTTTTGTTACTCTCTGATAATCTGTAAATCATTTTTCAATGATTTTTGGTTAAAAATTTATGATCTTGTTGGAAGGAAGTTGAGATATTAGGTAAATAAATTTATTAAAAACTATTGATTTTGAAGAGGAGAAGTGAAATTATTTCCATTATTGATAGAATTAGAAGATAGAGAGAAATAGAATGGATCCATTATAATAGCTTCCTAGAAAATATTTCTTTAAAAAGGGAGAAGTGTAAGAAGGGAAGGCAAGAAAAGAGATAAAAGGTGTAAAAGATCTAAAGGTTAAAGGAGAAGACTAAATGGACAAAGACATAACGAATTGAGAAGATATAATTCCATGCACCTCTATTTTACTTACTCTTTTTTTTTTCCAAATTATGGTGTTTCATAGTGACTTAGAAATTATATTCAAATATTTAGAGGAATCCATCAAATTTCAATAAATATTTAGTAAGTCTTTGGACAATCTTATTTTTAAATTTTGTTTATAACTAAGAAGTAATTTCCAAAAGTATATCTATCTTTTCCTTTGAAAATTTTACTATACCTAGCCCTAACTGCAGGGAAGCCAATCTTACTAAGCAAGGTGAAACTTATGCAAGAGGATAGCCCTGTGCATAAGGTGCAAACTATATAGGATGCACAACCTGTGTACAACTCTATGACTCTACACAACCTATGATTTTATAATTATATATAATTTTTTGATCAACGAGAGGGGAGAGGGCCCTTGACCTTATATTTATAAGATGAAATTTATACAAAAATCAACTAGTTACTAGAGGATAACTCATGCATGGACAATTAATGATGATGATATTTTGAGTACATGGATTTGACAATTCTTTTAGGATATAAAATATAAATTAAATGATTCAATATGAATGCCATTTAAAGACTTAAATAAAACCCTAATTGCAAGACACTATACTACCTAAATGCCAGTGTTGGCCATGAGTCCTAAGAGGTGTTGCATTAAATGCTCTCTCATATCAAGCCTAGTTTATAAATGGGTTGAATGAAATATGGGAGTTTTCATATTTGTGAAGATGTCACCAGCTCTCCCAACCACTGTCTCTACATCCCCCATCTCCACGACCTTTGATATGGATTACATTCTCAACAAAATTAGAAACCTAACTTGTTTGATAAATTTTTAACTTCCTATGAGCCTATTCTGACTCCCTACGTGGTTCATTCATTCCAAAGTTTCCCTAACATCATCCTAAAAATTGTAAAGCCTTACTTATATGACTCAAAACTAGATGAGGACAATGATATTAGACATGTAGATTCTTTGTCTTGGTGAAACTAATAAATCTAATACATAGGAGATTAATCATGTTAGACCATGGAAAAGATTAATAAGTGGTTAAATGATACTACACATTGGTGACAAAGAGAATATTTACTTCCTTAATGTAAAATTACCATATACACCTTTGTTTCATGACTATAAAAATAAGATAATCTAAAGTCACCCCATGATGAAATACTTGAAATTGATGAAATTCACACTTACACTGATGTTCCTAATATTTTTATAGAGAATGACATATTATAGGAATCTTTTTTGTTAATTGGTAAAGGTGTTTCCACCATAATTGTATTAATCAAAGTTGTATGATAAAAAAACCCAATAGGGGCAAAGAAACCAACAACCCCAACTAGTAGAACAAGGTGCCCCAAATAAGCAACTACACATAAGATGCAACAAACACTTAGCTACAAGACCATATAGAAAGGCAACCAAAAAACTATTACCTAGATGAAGCACCCATCATAAAAATAAATGTGATGGGATTACAAAAAACTAGAATGAAAAGCTAAACCATAGGGTTTCCTTCATTAAGATCTGTTGGAAAGATGGTTGCCATTGCACTAAAAGATTGACTTGTTAATGCCTGATACAAATGCCAAAGTTAATGACTCCATGGGAGGCAGTTAAACCTTTTCATGAACCCAAGTGTTGCACTGCATAGCACAAGGAGACTAAGGGCGTACACCTTACAACAATCCCCCCCAGTGCAAGTGAGGGGTTCGAACTTGTGACCTAGGCTTTGATACCAATTATTAGAAAGATAGTTGCCATTGCACCAAAAGATTGACCTGTTAATGCCCGATACAACCGCCAGAGTTAATGACTCCACAAGAGTTGGTTAAGCCTTGTCACAAACCCAAGCGCTGCACTGTACAACACAAGGAGACCAAGGGCACACATCTTGAAACAAGATCAACCACCAAGAAACTAGGTGATGCTCCATATTTTCACCAGCACCATCTGCAACATGAAAAGGGGGTTGATTGTGTAGAAAAAACACCCACTCATTAAAAACATCTTTAATTCTTTCTCATTTCACAACTCCAATTTGTCCACTATGAGAATGAAGGGAACACTCCAAGGAAACAATGTAATTATTTTGCAATCCATGCACTATCACACTATAAATACAATTGATTTTTAGTTTTTTTCTACAAATATTTCATAGAAAACAAATCCTCGCCCAATGCTGCACCTGTTAGAAAGCACAAGGCAATAGAGAGGGGGGGTGAATTAGTTGCCTATTAAAATATTAAACCCTCAAAGAAATTCCAAAAAATAATCTCTTATTATACATTAACAAAATGTAAACATCTGAAGAATTAATGCAAACACATCCAAACACATAGGAACACCAGATTTACATGGAAAACCCAAGAAGGGAAAAACCACAGTGAGGATTAACTAACATATATATGAATAACAACACCAGAATAAAATAGGCTCACTACCTAGAAGGACTCACTGTCTAGATGAGAGAAGAGTAGAAGAAAACTGTTACAGAGAGATTCACTATCTCAAAGAAACAAGAGAGATCAACACTACAAGCTTTTGCTATCTGTAACCTTTGGCTCACTACCTCCAGCAAACTTCAAGCACACTAAAATGTAGACACCTTCTGCTAAATGCATTTTAGAGTCATAAGCATTTAAGCTTGCACACAACTCACTACCATCGATTCACATTCACAACATCTTCTCTCCCTTGCTCCACACAATTTTATCTTGCATTTATACCAACCACAACCAAGACCTATCTCAATTAGGTTGGTCCTAATGAAGTGTGTACACCTCAAATGTGCAACACCAATTAGGTTAGCACTAAACACTTCCACGGTGGAAAGAAGTGAAAGTGAACCATACCAAGGGTTAACTACGACTCAAATCTATATCACCAAGATGCTCATCACATCCACAATCCATGAGGCACATCCACAAATGGTGCCAATAAGACAAATTGGCCAAACTTGAGCTAACGGCCACATCCACACTTCTCCAAGTCCAAACACATCATGAGGACCATAGAGAGATACTCAACAACATCCGCACACCTTTCCACAATACTCAACATCATTAGAAACCTCTGCAACACTGTCGGAACCATCTAACATAAAGAATATCTTCATTATGCACATCAAGATCCACTATCACTAAACACCAACACAAGAATAGATCTTATGGAGCAACCCAGCACTAGAAACTTCAAGGAAAGATAGATACAAATAGTATAAGTATATCCCTAGATCCGTAAGACAAGAAACCTTAATGCGGAGAAATGTAGAGCAATCTCATTTCTCCCAGATAGTCTTCTACATAGGCAAATACTCTGTCAAACACATCTTCCATTGCTGCACAATCCAAAACCTAAAATTCTGGATATAACACCTCTGATCAACACTTCCAAACCTACTAGGCATATCTTCAACTAGTAAGAAATGTAGAGCACAACTCTATCACACTACACACCTTCTTATTCAAATTAACTCAAAAGCACTTGGAAACCAAGTGAACTACCTGCTAGAGGTTGACATCAATGACAACACCAATAAGTTTCCAACAATCTCCCCCTTTGTCATTGATGGCAACACCAACGTTTTGAAAAACCATCAAGACCTAAAGAAATCAATTAGTAGCTTAGTAGTACTCTTCCTCAGTGGAACAACTCTTACTCTTCACACACTTTACTTCCCATGACTAGAACAACTCTTACTCTTCTCACACTTTTCTGCACAATGGTTTTTCAACCACCTTCATTCTCTCCCCCTTTGACATTAATGGCAAAGGGCCATACTTGCAACACCAGAAAGCACTTATTCTTCTCTCCACTACTCTTACTTTTTTGCACTCTTCCCCTTAGGGTCATAAGATATGCTCCATCTGACCGCACCAATAACTACCTACTCTCCTTGAGAGGTAGCCTCCAACACCAGTCTAGGACTAAGAATGTATCTTGAGATACTTCCTAGATAGATGCATACACTTATGCATATAATTAAAAGAGGGAGGGGCAATAACCCCTAACTTCTGCCAGAGATACTCAAAAGTATCTTTAGGAAGAGCCTTTGTAAAGATAACTGCAATTTGGTCCTTAGTAGACACACTCCAATTTCACCTCATTCTCTACAACCTTCTCTCTTAGGAAGTGATACTAGATTGAAATATGCTTTGTCCTTGAATGCATTACTATATTCTTTGAGATATTCATAGCACTTGTATTATCACATAATATAAGAATATGTTCATCATATGACACTATGATATCGTTTACTGTTTTCTTCATCCACAACACCTGTGTATAGCAAGATGCTGCTACAATGTACTCTACCTTTGCCATAGATAATGACACTAAATCCCATTTCTTACTTAACCATGAGACAAGTCTGCTTCCCAAAAAGAAAGCACCACCACTTGTACTTCTTTTGTCATCTATACATCCTTCCCAATCTGCATCTGCATATGCACTCAAGGATAAATTAGTATCCTTATGATACCATAGGCCAAACTCTGGAGTGCCTTTCAAGTATTTGAATATCCTCTTTACTGTTGAAACATGTGACTCTCTAGGATCAACTTGAAATCTAGGCACAAAGCAAAATGCATGCATGATATCTAGTGTAGTAGTAGTCAAGTATAATAGTCCACTAATCATTGATCTGTACTTTATCTGATCAACCTTAAGAGATTCATCATCTTTTCTTAACTTACAACTAGTAGTCATGGGAGTACACACCAGTTTGGAGTCTTCCATTCCAAACTTCTTCAACATTTCCTTAGCATACTTTGACTCTGAAATGAAAGTACCTTTTTCTAATTGACAGATTTGTAACCCAAGGAAGAAATTAATTTCCCCACACATTGACATTTCAAATTCTTTTTGTATCTCTTCTACAAATATCTTGCACATACCTTCATTACCTCCAAATATTATATCATCAACATACACTTCCACAATTAGGATTTGATTTTCTTCAACTTTGAAATATAGATTTCTATCTACAATTCCCTTTTTGAAACTTTGTTGCAATAGGTACTTATCCAACCTTGCATACCAAGTTCTAGGAGCCTTTTTGAGTCCATACAGTGCCTTCTTCAACCTGCAAACCATATTTGCATCTTTTGATAACTGAAACTCTTCCAGTTGCTTAATGTATACTTCCTCTTTCAACTCTCCATTTAAGAATGCAGATTTCACATCTATCTAATAGAATTTGAACTCCTTATGAGCTGCAAAGGCCAAGAACATTCTAATGGCCTCCAATCTTGCCATTGAAAAAAATGTTTCTTCATAATCTATGTAATGCCCTATTATTCAACCCTAGAGAGTTAAGTTAACTAAACAAGAAAATGCAGAATTTTTTTTTTTTAAACAAGTAATTGCATTAATCACTAGATAAAATAACAACTAATTACATCATTTAGACTATTTAATCAACTATCTTCTCTAGGGAACATAACTATATTAAATAATTTTAAACATAGATCATTAAACACATAATACATCACACATGTTCATACGTAATTTTGATAGATCATAAGAAGATTACACCTTTCATTTACGAGTAATGAACAAGTACAAATGAGATCAAATACAGGATTACATAATTACAAGACTTCTTGACTGATTACATCAAATTACAATATAATCATGGCTATACAATTCTGAAAGCATAATACAAATCTTAGGATGCAAATATAGGTCTAGAACAGGAAAAACACATCTGCCACGAACATGAACCAAGATGGCAAAGAAATCCAATGGATTAAGCTCTTCCACCCGACCATGTGGAACCCTGAGGTCCACCCCCCGAGCTAGGAGATAACGATAAGGTTCCACTAAGACAAAGATCAAAAGGTACAAATAAATAGATACCTAATCAACATAGAAAACACAAATCAATAATGGCTAATCACTACTCCAGAGGCAATAGCAGAAGGTAACATAAGGGAAGCAACTATGCTGTAGTAGGAAGAGTGTCATCGCATGGTTCTAGCATGGGTTATCCAGGCTATCTTTCTCTAGAAATTGGCCCCCATCTATGGTTATCCTGGTAGCCTCTGTCTAGGCATCGGCCCCATGGGGTGTCACATGCAGAATTGACTTATCCTTTCATGAAGACAAGGAGGTCGATCATGTCAACCAAGCCTTCTCATCCCATCCTTAGCCTGTGAAAGTACTAAAGGCATGGGTGAGGCATCAAATTTATCTTATTATGTGTTTTATCTACCCAAACCCTCCTAGATAAATTATTATGTTTACACTTAATTACTACTTCCATAGGGTTATCCAGACAACCACTTTGGGCACCGGCCCCACTATGAAAGCCACTCCCTTGCATGCAACTAGTACCCCTATCAAGACAAAATACAAAAATACTGCAAGGTATCACTCATCCTTTAGACTGATACCATAACAAGATTACTACATATACCAGTGCTCAAATTAATAATCTTCCTCCTCTAACTGGAAGGCATTAAGGCACATCATAATCACAAGACAACTCTAACAATTCTCTAGAGCCAACTAAACTAGTTCAAGACCTACTAGAGAGAAATGGTCTAATGAGGAAACATCAACACCACTGCATACGATATATGATAATCTCAAGACTGTACCAATAAGCCTCTGAAGCCAAATGACATATAACACAAAACCAACTAACCATCTTTAAATCAATCTTAGGGAAAAGTTATCAACTCTATGGGTAATGATAAGACTTAAATCACAATTAATTCAACCAGTCAAAAAAACCACATTATT
Organism: Cunninghamia lanceolata; assembly: GCA_027924645.1. Lineage (NCBI taxonomy): Eukaryota > Viridiplantae > Streptophyta > Pinopsida > Cupressales > Cupressaceae > Cunninghamia > Cunninghamia lanceolata. Next base: position 7,025,438 of record BSBN01000272.1, on the reverse strand, counting down.
AGATTTAATAATAAAATATCATGACATTAACAAACTAATTATGACATTAAACTAACACATGTCTGAAATTATAAAACAACTATATGCAATATGACTTAAACCCTAAATTCAAGACATTACACAATTCTTAGGCTACTCTCCTGAATCATTAATGCAAACTTGGATTAAGACGATTCAATGATTATTCAATACTCATATATAAATCTTACCTTAATAACTATGCTTGATACTATTACTACAAAAATTGACTAAATTCTATTTTATAATCAAATAGAGATATCAATTGCACTTACAAGAGGTAACTGCACTCTAAAAGTAACAAGGTTACTCAATGTCTATATTTAATTAAATACAATTCCTTATTATATCGACCAACTGAGATATTGGAGTTATAATATTTATAGACCCAATAGATATAAATATAACATATGATCCTATAATCTACAGATCAGATAGAAATTTATTTAATAAGATAATTTTATTAATCAACACATTCTCCACCTCGTATTGCAATAGCCTAGGTTCAAATGATAACTACCATTCTAACTGCCACTTTACTTCAACCCAAAATGCAAGTTTCTTAACATGAGAAATTTGATTTTGGTAGATGTTGAATGATTCTATTAAGATCTAATTGTATTTCATACTATTTTGAGATGGTTGGGTTAAATAGGTGCCCACCAGGTAATAGGCCATCATAAAAATAGGCTCAGTAATGAAGAAAATTTCTAGCAACCGGCTTGCTAATCCTGCTGTAGATACTCATACGTGTACATGGAGAAAGCAAGGAAACTACTAAATGAAACTCAACGATGATAACACTTGATAAAAGAAATTTATTAGAATGAATTGCATTAGCTAAAGAGGCTGGAGAATATCAAATAATGACATAGAAGAAATTGATCTATTTGTAGAAATAAGAAGAGTTTACATAGATTTTTTAATGGTGAGCAAGATTTTCGTGACATCGCGGTCTACACAAATCACATAGGGTTCTTGCCAATAATATTTTCAATTGAAGTTTCAAAAGTAAACGAAGGAAGACACTCCAGCTGAATCTTCCTAATGAAAAATGGATGAGAAATATGATCATATGGTACAAAAGAATGATCTGTCCAAGAGTTTGATTGGAGAAAGGTTGTGGATTCTATACCCTTATTGTTTATCTCAGAAGGTATCAACGATGTTCTCCTCCTTAAAGAGAATAGGGCAGGTTCAATGACATTGGCGCTGGAGTCTAATAGTTTTAAGCTTTACTAAGGATGAATCATAGTTCAGCTAGGCGTGAAAGGACGACCTTAGGTTTATTTGACCAGACACATAAAGGCATGAGTTTACATTAGTTACAGATAGGGTAATAACTTGTCTTTCAGCCGAGACCCCAGATGAGTACTTCAATTAAAATTGTAGATTTAACATATTGGTATTGCATAACCCAACTCACCCAGGAGGAACGAACCATGATAAGAAAGCAGAGGAGAGTAACTAGACAAAATAGGAATAATTCCATTATTGAATTGTCAAACTTTTACAGTGGTGCATGCAGAGGTAAATTGTTGGAACACAGTCGATCTAGCACACAGAGTCAACCTCTGAAGGATACACGAAATAACTTGTGAGGGTTGAAGAAAGAATTCTACTAATAGTTTGAGACTACAACAAGATAAATGAAAAGAATCTATTTAAATTTTCTCATGAACCTGAAGCAAAATTTTATGATGATCTCAGAAATATTAGGTTCAAAAGTTACAGGAGAAACTTCAGCTTCAGATGACAATAGGAAGACTGGGAATCAACCAGATTTAAAGAAACATGCTCAAGTTATACACAAAAGATTCATATAGGAACTTAAACTAGTTCTATCAAATTTGTTCAATACAGTAAACATACCCTGAAATAGTCTCCGAACTTTAGAATCCTCTTTTCGTTAGTTTCCTCTCCTTTTTCCTCAATTCTTCAGCTTCTGCAAAATTCCCCCCACTTTTCCCTCTCTCTCCCTTTCAAATAATTCCCATATTGTAAAACTAGACAAAGCCAATTAATTTCCCCACTTCTCATATCCATTATTGAAAATCCACTATTTGTCAAAATTTAAATGCAATAAATTTCTCCTTCCAGGGAGATTCTCAATTCAAGGAATTTATTTCTAGCCATTCACGACAAATCACTCAACAATAAATTATTAAATAATAATATATTTCAAGCTAAACAATATACTAATTTAATCAACTAATATGTTATTAATTACTTATGATTATTATCATTATTACTAATTATTAAAGTTATTAATTTAATCTTTATTAAAATCACTTATTCAATATGCTCTAATTTTCACATTATTTATTAACAAATTAGATAATTACTGATATACCTAAACTTATTATTGTTATTACTATAATAATTAATGCATCTCCAACAATTACACATAGACTATAAACCAAAAGGTGAAACAATAACCACCACATACCAATGAATGACCAATACCTGAGGGCAAGTAACACTGAGTTGCATCTACACCCATGACCACAAACTAAAGATAATGACTGACATAGGGAACCCCATATTATCTCCCATCCACAATATCCATTGGTGTAAAGGCATACTCAGACTTGCTAAGTTAGGTGGAGTTGACACCTGGTAGTTGCAACTTGCATCAAAATGAGGTGTTACATATGAGCATATACATATATAACAAACACATGGTGTCAGGGAGTTGCAACATAGTAGGGTGCTCATAATGAGTAGTACTACACTATCTCTTCACCGAAAGCATGATATATAACATAAACATCTCTAACTATCAATCAGGTATCATCTAATCACATAAAGCATGATAACTCTACTCTACATAAACATCTAACCATTAACTGATCATGTAAAAACACATCATTTACTATAATATCAACAATGTCACTATAATGATCATAACAAATATCAACAACCACATCAGTAATCTATAATCCATAATGAGCACAACTAAATATAAACAAGAAGTCTATCATCCACATGTCTCAAAAAATGTCTAAGTGTAACTGAAATACTATCACTACTAGAAAGCGAAAATGAGGGGCACTACATCCTCCCCCCAGAATCAGGCTTACTCCTAGAAGCCTACAAATAAGTATGGATATAGCTCCCAGATCCTAGAAGCATCTTCCTAGGTAGCAGAAGTCTCATCATTAGGATCCCACTAGATCCTAACTTGCTCCACGTCCCTATCCCTGAAGATCTACTCCCGATGCTGCAGAATGCGCACGCGCTCCAAAGAAAGCTACTTGTCCTCTACCTGCAACCTCCCAAACTACCCCCTGATGCTCTGCCTGGTGGTGTTCAATTGCTGCGAACACTTTATGAGACCTCCCTACATCCCCTACGGTCAGCTTTGAAGCTGTCGGCCTTTGACCAAATCCTGTAGTGTTTCTTTGTGGACATTGCCTAGCTATATGGCCATGTTGTCCACAAGAGAAACATCCTAAACCTTTGTCAAAACCTTCGCCACCTGAGGAAGCATTAGACTGCTGAAAATTATCTCTACTTATTGCAGACTACATACTCTGAGCTAGATGATCAAAGCAATTACGCCTGTTCTGCTGCCAAGACTGATCCTTCCTATTCTGAAATCTATTACCTTGCTGAGGTTGAGAATTCTTTGGTTGAGATTGAGAACACTACTACTCGCCCTTGGTAGGCACATGATGGCCTATCGAAGAGCCAGCTGCCTGAGACTGATCACCATGAGGTCCAACACCTACAGAAGGTGCACTACCAATGTGCACACATGTATGACCTCCAAGAGCCATAGCCAAATTCTCCTCTACTAATGGGCTTTCTCAACTACTACCTCCATAGTTTTAAGCTCGAACACCCACACTCCACTGATTTGGGCATTCAAGCCCCTAATAAAATGTTGTACTAACATAGTCTCATCATCTTTGATGCTTGCATACTGTTTGAGCTCAGAAAATCTATGCTCATACTACTCTACTAACATGGACATCTGCCTCAGCTCATGGAACTCATCTGCACGTTGCTGCTTCCAATGATCTGAGAAGAAGCAAGCTCTGAATCTCTCTAAGAACAACTCCCAATAAATAGTACTAATGTCCAAGTGTAGCTTCTACTCCTCTAAACGCCACCAAGTCAAAGCAAAACCTCTGAGATGTAAGATAGCACATCTAGCCTTGGTGTTACAACCATACAAATGCATGGAAAAATACCTACCCAAATCCAGTAACTAGGTCTCTGCCTCTAAACCACTACCAGATCCATCAAAGGTGGGATGGCGTGCCCTCAAAAGATCTCTCATGTGAATGGCTAAGGTGGCCTCTTGTTCAACTATCAATTCTCTCATCCTAGGTGATCTCTCTCTTTCCCTAGGTTCTGGCTGATCTACTTCCTATCCCCCTCCTAGATGCTCTACCTCCTGTCTAGGACCTAGTGGGGCAAGGGCCTCCTTAAGAAAATGAGCTCCCTCAGGATGTCTCTAACCTTCCATATTCTGACCCCTACCTTCTTGAGCACTTTCATGAGGGGAAATGGGAAGAGGTGTACCACCACCACCTCTTCCACATCCCCTACCTCTACCTTGACCTCAACCTCTACCCCTAGGCATCTTCCTACACACAGATACCTCCAAAGGAAAACTTCAAAACAAGGACTACTTAAAAAAGAAAGAAAAAAGAATTTAATCTACAGAGTTTAAGCACTAGCTTACATAATGGGCTCAATATTAACCAAAGTACCTAGTGTTTAAGCCTGGCTCTGATACCAAATGTAATGCCCCATTATGCAACCCTAGACAGTTAAGTTAACTAAACAAGAAAATACATAAATATTTTTTTTTAAACAAGTAATTGCATTAATCACTAGATAAAATAACAACTAATTACATCATTTAGACTATTTAATCAACTAACTTCTCTAGGGAACATAACTGCATTAAATAATTTTAAACATAGATCATTAACCACATAATACATCACACATGTCCATACACAATTTTGATACATCACAAGAAGATTACACCTTTCATTTACAAGATATGAACAAGTACAAATGAGATCAAATACAAGATTACATAATTACAAGACTTCTTGACTGATTACATCAAATTGCAATATAATAATGGCTATACAATTCTAGAAGCATAATACAAATCTTAGGATGCAAATACAGGTCTTGAACTGGAAAAACACATCTACCATGAACATGAACCAAGATGCCAAAGAAATCCAATGGATTAAGCTCTTCCACTTGACCATGTAAAACCCTGAGGTCCACCCCCTGAGCTAGGAGATAATGATGAGGTTCCACTAAGACAAAGATCAAAAGGTATAAATAAATAGATACCAAATCAACATGGAAAACACAGATCAACAATGGCTAATCACTACTCCAGAGGCACTAGCAGAAGGTAACATAAGGAAAGTAACTATGTTGTAGTAGGAAGAGTGTCATCACATGGTCCTAGCATGGGTTATCTCGGATATCTTTCTCTAGAAACTGGTCCCCATCTATGGTTATCCTGGTAGCCTCTCTCTAGGCACTAGCCCCATAGGGTGACACATGAGGAATCGACTTATCCTTTCATGAAGACAAGGAGGTCGATCATGCCAACCAGGCCTTTTCATCCCATCCTTAGCCTGTGAGAGTGCTAAAGGCATGGGTGAGGCATCAAATTTATCTTATTATGTGCTTTATCTACCCAAACCCTCCTAGATAAATTATTATGTTTCCACTTAATTACTACTTCCATAGGGTTATCCAAGTATCCACTTTGGGCACAAGACCCACTATGAAAGCCACTCCCCTGCATGCAACTAGTACCCCTATCAAGACAAAATACAAAAATATTGCAAGGTATCACTCATCCTGCAGACCGATATCATAACAAGATTACTACAAATACCAGTGCTCATATTAATAATCTTCCTCCTTTAAGTGGAAGACATTAAGACACATCATAATCACAAGACAACTCTAACAACCCTCTAGAGCTGACTAAACTAGTTCAAGACCTACTAGAGAGAAATGGTCTAATCAGGAAACATCAACACCACTGGATATAATATATGATAATCTCAAGACTGTACCAATAAGCCTCTGAAGCCAAATGACATATAACACAAAACCAACTAACCATCTTTAAATCAGTCTTAGGGAAAAGTTATCAACACTATGGGTAATGATAAGACTTAAATCACAATTAATTCAACCAGTCAACAAAACCATATTATCAGATTTAATGATAAAATATCATGACATTAACAAACTAATTATGTGTAATGCCCCTCCATTCTCATCTTGGATGTGCAAATGGTCTGGATAAGGAGCATGTGGATGAAGTTAAAATAATAGGAATATTTAGGGTATGTTAAATAGTTTATGTTGTACATTATATGATTTTAGTAGATGCTACATTCATGTTGATGACATTCCTGATTATCCTCATGTGTGGTTTCATATGACAGTTAGTATGTTTTATCGATAATCTTTGTTGCAACACTGATAATTTATATGCTCTGACATTGTTTTACATTCAGGTGATTGTGATGTTGATCTTACTATGATTGTCATATGTTAGAATTAATTTTTATGTGACTAATTCTGTATCATAAGATGTAACGTTGTGATATTTTTTTGTGGATTAATCTTATTTTGTGTATCATGCGATTATCTAATGATGGTTCTTATTTAGTCATTCAGTAACTAATTGCTATGTGTGTTGTGATTACGTGTTTGATGTGATGGTGAAAGGGACAATGTCGCATTACTCATGTGTGAGTACCCTACTACCATGTGATTCCCTTTCATGGTATATTTGACTATATGATTATTTATGTCTATTTGTTTGATTGTTTGGTTGCTGTAGGATGCAGGTACCAAACATCGACTCCCCCTGAATTGGCGGGTCTGAGCATTCCTTAAACCCAATGGAAACTGTTGAACAAAGATAACATGTGGTCCCCTAGTTAGCCATCATCCTTAAAAAGGATGAGTATCCAGTTTTGCACCCAGTCATTATCGTCTGTGTGGGCGTAATGGTTAGTCATTATCATTGTGGTCATGCTTTCGATTGTGCATTATGTCAAGTATTGTTTGGCATTTGGGTTATTTTATTTGGAATTGTTTCATTAATGTTTTGGTTAATTGCTTCATTACAATAAAATTATTAAGTCAAGAGGGCACTTTGATAAATAAATATAGATGCTTTTATGTAAATTATAGTTGTGTGGAAATATGTATTAGTATGTCTGAAAAAGATTCTCTTTCTTTATTATTATTGCCTTGAGTAATTATTTTCTATTTTGGCCACTTGGAAGAAGTGGCAGTTACACACCTTAAGAGGAAATCTTAGAAATAATTGTTTCTTTTGTGTAAGAGACTAATTTTAGAAAAGTATAAAAAACCTATTTTTGTTTGGTTGTAAATGAAATAAATAGCAAATTCTAAAATAAATAAAATTAGAGAGATTATTGTTTGGTTAAAAATAGCAAATTGTAAGAAAGTAATAAAAGAGAATCTTTTGGAAGAAATTATGGGGGTGGTTATGCATGCTTAACTTTATTTTGAAATCTCAAGACATAATTTGGGGGGAGTGTCATTTCAAAGGGAGATTATGTTTTATGTTTTGGATCTCTCTCTCTCTCTCTCTCTCTCTCTGAGGAAGTTTTCATTTTTCTTTTGGCACCATAATCCATAGTTTCCAGAAGAAAAGACTTGGGGGAAAATAGATGTGAGCTACATATTTTGTGAAGATGTGATAGAAGTAATATTCCAGGTGTGGACTGAGATATGAATCTGATTTATTGTTGCATTAGATTTAGTAAAATACTCTGTGAATTCTCTTCTACATTTCTAAACCTAGTCTATTACGTTAGCTATAACTTTAATTTTACCAACTGGATTTCTCTAATTTTTTAATATATGGTGCATGACCTGAATATATAAATCATATCCAAAAATCAGCCAAACCTAGTTTGTCATTTTTGAGATATGAATATTTTGTGACTGTCCACCTCTCACCCATTTCGTCTCTGTTTTAGTAGTTTGTTGCATTAGCCATAACTTTACTTTTACAAACTGGGTTTCTCTAATTTTTTTATATATTGTGCATGACCAAAATATCTAAAGTATATCTGAATATCAGCCATACCCAGTTTGTCATTTTTGAGATATGAATATTTTGTGACTATCTACCTCTCACCCATTTCATCTCTGTTATATCAGTATATTGTATTAGCCATAACTTTATTTTTATGAACTAGGTTTCTCTACTTGATGTATATATGGTGCACAACCTGAATATCTAAATCATATCTGAAAATCAGCCATACTCAGTTTTTTTATTTTAGAGATATGAATATTTTGTGACTATCTACCTCTCACTCATTTCATCTCTGTTAAAATAGTTAGTTGCGTCACCAATAACTCTATATTTTCGAACTGGGTTTCTCTAAAAAAATTTAACAAATTCATTTTGTGTATATCCTATGATCATTGCTTTCCATCATATGAATCTCTTTGAGGCATTCTACCAATCAGTCTATGTGCCCTATCTATCCTTTCACATTTTTCATTGTTGGTAGCTTCTAAAGTCTTCTCAACAAATTCATTTTGTGTTGATCCTACCATATGCATGTGGTTAAAAGTGTGGTAGATTTGATGAAGATGTTAGATCTATATGAATGTTTTGTTGTTTTGTATTTATTTCCTCTCAAGCTAACCTTAGAACAATGTTCTTTCATTGTAGCTTCGGGTGTTATATCTTGTGATTCTAACTAGTGTAAGATATTTATATCATTCTAATATTATAGGCTTTTAGCCTTGCTTATACAATTATATTTAATAGTATTTACAAAATTATCTAGATTATTAATGAAATCTATATCAGTGTAAATAATTGTTGTGTTTAATTTCTATGGCTTAGGGTTATTTACATGTTTGAAATCATTTTAATTAAATGAAACTAAGGGTAAGTGCAAGAAGATGAGTTCATTTTTTGGCCAAAAAGTGGAAGTGTTTTTCTTGTTTTTCAAATTTGGTCGTACTTAGAGTGACAATTTGAAGCACTTGCACATAAAATATTAAGATGATGTAAAAATAAGAAATGTAGGATTTTGTTTCTAGTTTTCAAATATGTAATTTTTTCTAATACCCAGATAATGCAAGTTGGTTTTTTATTAGATGTACAAAAGTAGATTTTTAAAAGTCCCCTTTTTTTGTAAAAGCATGCATGTGTACGACCAACATGATTTGACCTAAATAAATGTATTTTTTTAATTCCTTTTGTGGAAAGATTCTCAGGATGTTGAATTTTGGTCAAAATATTTTTTTGTAATTTTTTGATAAATATTTTTTTAAAAAAATTAATGGCCCTAATTAGTGTTTTTTAAAACCCATCATGTATGGCCAACATAATTTGAGCTACACTAATCAATTCACTAATTTTTTTTTATCATGTAGAGAATGATGTCTAGTTTGGTCAGACATAATTTTTTTTTTTCAAGAAACTTTCAAAATCAAAAGTTATTAAAAAAATAGTAACCTGTGTTATTTCAAGTTTATGAGTTAGTTTGTTTGGAAAATAAATAATAAATAGAAAATTATGTTCAATAGAAAAAAAAATTACATATTTGAAAACTAGACTTTGAGATCTATAATCGGTTTTAATTTCATTAAAATGTTCTGAAAAAAAAATTGTCAGCCATAGTGGTGAAACTAGTTTTTTCTCTTGTTGTTTTCATGGTCTCCTAGTTGCAGGTCCAAAGCTAAGGCTTGGGTTTCCAAGCCTAAAACCAATGCAAATTGGTGGGTTTTAAATTTCAATTTTTTAGAAATAGGTACCCACTATAAATGGGTGGCCATTCATAACAAGTGCCCATTATAAACGGGTACCTATTTTAAAAATAACGGTTACCCATTTCTAAAAAATAAAAAAATTAGCAATAGGCATGTTAAAAAAAAACTTTTTGAAAATGGGTACCTGTTTTCAAATTTTTTTTTTTGTTTTTATATGCATATGGCTATTTTTTAAATTTTTTTGAAAATGGGTACATGTTTCAAACAGGTACCTGTTTTGCTTCGAGTGCCTGATCCTAAACGGGTACCTATTTTTTTTCAAAACAGGTATCCGTTCCATGTGGCATTTTTCATCCACGGGAGACTTCCACGAAATGTATACTCATCTTTGTGCTTTCACCCCTAAAATAAGTCTTGGGAACTATTAGTTAAAATATTGTTACTCGTGGACTCTTATATCATATGATCATAAAAGTAACTATTACTAGTGGTTGGAATATGATAGTTCTATATTGTTGAGGAAGATTCACTTTATGATTGTTAGATGATTGATCATGATTCAATTAATGTTACATTCTTCAAGACCCATAATTAGTGCATTATGTCATATGTCGCAATTGTGGTGTTGTATTTGAATTATTAACGAAGGATCTTAGTTTGGTCTATTAAGTGATGATGTGCATTTGTGAGTGAATGTGATGTGAGACCGTAGTGTTTAGTGTGTCAAGTGTTGTGTCATTTGGGAAAGTTAATTCCAGAGGCCAAGAGGGGTAGTCATGTGTATGACTCGTGTGATTATTTAATCTTGCTAGCGGTTGAATATGTATTGGTTATATGTTGACTCCTTGCTGTTTATGGATTCATGTCGTTATGATGACTATGCAAGTTGGATAATGCCTTACTTAGAGTACATATTCATGTGGTTATGATGATTGTGCAAGATAGATAATGCCTTGCTCACTGTACCTATTCATGTGGTTATGATAACTATGCAAGATGGGTAATGCCTTGCTCTGTGTAATGTGAAATGATGTATATTTTGTGTTGTAAATGTATCATGATGAGAAATGTGATAGTTCATGCTTGGGTTTTGTTTTGGGCTTTGAGAATCTAGATGTAGTGAAGGGGGAGTGGCTTTCAATGTGGGGTCAGTGCCTAAAGTGGCTTGTCATGACAACCCATTGGAAGTTGTTAATCCTGTGATAACTTAATAATAAATTTAGAGGGTTGGGTAGTTTTCACACTAATCAAGACAATTGGATGCCTCACTGATGCCTGTGGTGCTCGTTTAGGCTAAGGATGAGATGAGAAGGCTGTGGTTAGAAAAGTCAACTTCCTTGTCCTCACGAAATGAATGTTGGTTCTACATGTGTCACCCTATGGGGCCGGCATCTAGTGAGAGACTGTCAAGGTAACCATTGATGGGGCCGGTGCCTAGTGAGAGACTGTTAGGGTAACCCATGGATGGGGGCTGACGTCTAGCTAGAGAATGTCAAGATAACCCATGTTAGGACCATGCGATGACACTCATCCCTACTATAGTCTACCATTCTCTAGTTGTGTTCTCCCCTTTGTTTTGTGAATGTCTCTGGAAGTGATGTTTGAGTTACTTATGATGTCCTTATTAACTAGTGTTGTTTTGGAGTCATGTGTAGTCCTTGCACCTATTAGTCTATTGTCTTTTTGACTGTTGGAGGAAGTAGTGACTCTGTTGTGAATGTCATGTGTATTTGTATGTTGGAGTGATGTTAGCCTTTTGTGTTGTGTTACTGTCTTCTTAATTGTTTCATGTTGTGGGACCTTATTGTTATCTCCTAGCACAGTGGGTGGACCTTAGGGTTCCACATGGTTAGGTGGTTGTGCTTACATCTCCATTGGTTTCTCTTGTTGTTGTTCATGTGCAAGAAAGATGTATCTCTTATAGCAGATTTCTAATCATGTTCTAGCTCAAGGAGACAGATATTCATGTACTATTGTCTTGATGTATGTACTCCAATGTATTCAGAAAAGTGATATTGTTAACATTGTAATGATGTACTCTCATGTAAAGTAAATTGTATATGTACTTGAAATCCTATATTCATGATCTTGATGTCTACCTTTTTGATGATACAATATGGAGATGTATGTGTTTTCTCAATTCATACAATTAGATTTGAATAAACCATGGTTGTTAGTTCATAATGTTGTTTAAGATCTTGTTACTTGTTCATTAGTAATATAGCTATGGAACCCTAGAGGATAAAGCTTAATTTAAATGTTATGAATAAATATATGATTTTTGTTATTTATTTCATTTAAAAATATATATATTTGACCTTTTTGTAAGCTTAGTTGTGTTATCCTTTGGGTTCCTTGGCAGGGCATTACATTATGACATTAAACTAACACACATATGAAATTATAAAACCACTATGTGCAATATGACTTAAACCCTAAATTCAAGACATTACATGATTCTTAGGCTACTATCCTGAATCATTAATGCAAACTTGGATTAAGAGGATTTGATGATTATTCAATACTCATATAAATCTTATTTTAATAACTATGCTTGATACTATAGCTACACAAATTGACTAAATTCTATTTTATAATCAAATAGAGATATCAATTGCACTTCCAAGAGGTAATTGCGCTCTAAAAGTAATGAGGTTACTCAATGTCTATATTTAATTAAATACAATTCCTTATTATATCGACCAACTAAGATATTAGAGTTATAATATTTATAGACCCAATAGATATAAATATAACATTTGATCCTATAATCTACAGATCAAATAGAAATAGATTTAATAAGATAATTTATTAGTTAACACATTCTCCATCTTCTATTGCAATAGTCTGGGTTCAAATGATAACTACCATTCTAACTGCCACTTTACTTCAACCTAAAACGCAAGTTTCTAAACATGAGAAATTTGATTTTGGTAGATATAGAATGATTCTATTCAGATCTAATTGTATTTCATACTATTTTGAGATGGCTGAGTTAAATAGACACCCACCAGGTAAGAGGCCATCATAAAAATAGGGTCAGTAATGAAGAAATTTTTTGGCAACCAACTTGCTAATCCTATCATAGATACTCATACACGTACATGGAGAAAGCAAGGAGACTACTAAATGAAACTTGACGATGATAACACTTGATAAAAGAAATTTATTAGAATGAATTGCATTAGCTAAAGAGGCTGGAGAATATCAAATAATGACAGAAGAAATCAATCTATTTGTAGAAATAAGAAGAGTTTACAGAGATTTTTTAATGGTGAGCAAGATTTATGTGAGATCACAGTCTACACAAATCACATAGGGTTCTTGCCAAGAAGATTTTAAATTGAAGTTTCAAAAGTAAATGAAGAAAGACACTCTAGCTGAATGCTCCTGATGAAAACTGGATGAGAAATATGATCAAATGGTACAAAAGACCGATGTGGCCAAGAGTTCGATTGGAGAAAGGTTACATATTCTATGCCCTTACCGTTTATCTCAGAAGGCATTAATGATGTTCTCCTCCTTAAAGAGAACATGTTAGGTTCAATGACATTGGTGTTGGAGTCTAATATTTTTAAGCTTTATTAAGGATGAGTCATAGTTCAGTTGGGCGTGAAAGGATGGCCTTAGGTTTATTTGACTAGACACATGAAGGCATGAGTTTACATTAGTTACAGATAGGGTAATAACTCATCTTTCAACTGAGACCCCAGATGAGTACTTAAATTAAAATTATAGATTTAACATATTGGTATCGCATAACCCAACTCACCTAGGAGGAATGGACCATGATAAGAAAGCAGAGGAGAGTAACTAGATAGAATAGGAATAATTCCATTATTGAATTGTCAAACTTTTACAGTGGTGCATGTAGAGGGAAATCATTGGAACACAGTCAATCTGGCACACAAAGTCAACCTCTAAAGGATACTGAAATAACTTGTGAGGGTTGAAGAAAGAATTCTACTGATAGTTTGAGACTACAACAAGATGAATGAAAAGAATCTATTTAAATTTTCTCATGAATCTTAGGCAAAATTTTATGATGATCTCAGAAATATTAGGTTCAAAAGTTACAAGAGAAACTTCAGCTTTAGATGATGATAGGAAGACAAGGAATCAACTGGATTTACAGAAACATGCTCAAGTTATACACAAAAGATTCATACAGGAACTTAAACTAGTTCTATCAAATTTGTTCAATACAACAGTAAACATACCCGGAAATAGACTCTGAACTTTAGAATCCTCTTTTTGTTAGTTTCCTCTCCTTTTTCCTCAATTCTTGAGCTTCTGCAAAATTCCCCCCTCTAATTTCCCTCTCTCTCCCTTTCAAATAATTCCCATATTGCAAAAATAGACAACACCAATTAATTACCCCACTTCCCATATCTGTTAGTGAAAATCCACTATCTCTCAAAATTTAAATGCAATAAATTTCTTCTTCCAGGGAGATTCTCAAATCAGGGAATTTATTGCTAGCCATTCACAACAAACCACTCAACAATAAATTATTAAATAATAATATCTTTCAAGCTAAACAATATACTAATTTAATCAACCAATATATTATTAATTACTTATTATTATTATCATTATTACTAATTATTAAAGTTATTAATTTAATCTTTATTAGAATCACTTATTCAATATTCTCCAATTTTCACATTATTTATTAACAAACTAGATAAATACTAATATACCTAAACTTATTATTATTATCATTATTACTATAATAATTAATGCATCTCCAAAAATTACACATAGACTATAAACCAAAATCTCAAACTATAACCACCACATACCAATGGACAACCAATACCCAAAGGCAAGTGCCACTGAGTGACATCTACACCCATGACCACAAACTAAAGACAATGACTAACATAGGGAACCCCATGTTATCTCCCATCCACATTATCCATTGGTGTAAAGGCACGCTCAGACCTTCTAAGTCAGGTGGAGTCAATGCATGGTACCTACAACCTGCTTCAAAATGAGTTGTTGCATACAAGTATGTACACATATAACAAACACATGGTGTCGGGAGTCGCAGCGTAGTAGGGTGCTCATAATGAGTAGTACTATAGTGTCCCTTCACTAAAAGCATGACATATAAGGGTATGTGCAGGATCATCGAGGGCCAAACAGTGGCAATAGGAAAAAAATCACGTTTTTACTTAGCCAAATTTGTGACTTGGCAAAGTTTGACTTTGAAACGGATATCTGTTTTGGTTTGTTTTTGGTTTGGTACCAAACCAAAATGGATATCCATTTTGAGAACGGATATCCGTTCTCAAAATGGATATCCGTTCTCAAAACGGATATCCGTTCTCAAAACGGATATCCGTTCTCAAAACGGATAATCGTTTTCTTTTCTCTATTGTTTTCATTGTTTTTTATTTTATTATTTTAGCATTTTTAGCATTTTACTATTTAGGCATTTTAGCTATAAAATACAATCTAAATTTTAGAAAGACTGTATCATATGAAAGGGGCAACCTTGTCATCTTTTGGAATGCATGATTTCTTTTAGTTCCATCCATTTTGGCATCATTTATTCTTGTGATTGAGAGTTCTCTCCACCCCTGATTGAACCATTACTTCCCCTAACTAATTTTCCTATCCTCTTGACTCTCAATCAATTCTTTAGTCCACTCTTAATAAGTCTTCTATAATCTCTCAATCAATTATTTAGTCCACTCCCAATTAGTCTTCTATAATCTCTCAATCAATTCTTTAGTCCACTCCCAACCAACCCCACCATTCATGTTGCTTCTTCTACTATTAATACATCTCTCGCCATCATTTTTAGGGGAGACTATCCATTTCTTCCATTTATGTCAAATTCTTGTTAATATCTCTTATTCCATTTTCCATTGATCCCAACACATCATGGATAGTGAGTCACCTCAAAAGAGTTAAGCCATATTTTCATTACAACCCCCACAATAATTATTATACTTTTACAGTCCTAACTTTGTGAGCCTTTTCCATTTCAATTTTAAGGATTTGAAGGTTCTTACACTCTCCATAAATTCTCCAAGTTCTCAAGGCATCCTTATTCTTCCCATTGTCATCAAGAGGATATTCTAATTTCTACAAAGGAGGATACCAAAATGTTGGATCCTTGAGGACAAAAGCTAGCACAGGTGCCATAAAAAGATTCCTTGAAGCTTCGCATGTTCTTTACATTATTTTAAAAAGATTTCAGTAGTAATTAGAAAACTTAAATTTGCCTAAGAAAAGTAACAATTTGTTGCCTCTTGTTGCCTCTTCTTGGTTATTTTAAAAAGCAACAAGGTGAAGTGACACATCCTTATGACCAGCATCAAGAAGAACAACAAGAAGTGTATTTGGATCTTGGAAAAGATCAGGAAACAGAGGAACATCCAGTTGATGAGAATAAAGAGCAAGATAAATAACAACCGGATGACTGAGATAAAGAGCTCGATGTGGAACATTATATGACATAGAACCAACAAGATGAACATCAAGTTGAACAATGAAAAAGTGGTATTAGTTGCACCTATATAGAGAAGTGGTTTAGAGGTTGGTTAGGGGAATTATTTAGGGTTTAGAGGTTTAGGGTTGCTCGCATTTAGGGGTTTAGGGTTTATAGTTTAAAGAGAGATACAGAGGGGACTAAAAGAGTTTGGGAGAGATAGGGAGATAGAGAGTGAGAGGCATGTCCAAAGACATAGAGAGAGAGAGAGATTAAGAGGTAGAGGGATATTAGAGATAGGGAGATAGAGGTTTAGGGTTGCTTGGGTTTAGGGGCATTATTTAGGGTTTATGGTTTAGGGTCTTGGGGTTAGGGGTTAAGGTTTAGAGGTCTAGGGTTTAGGGTTTAGAGAGAGATAAAGGACCAATAGGGAGATATAGAGGAGTCCGAGGGGAGAGATAGGGAGATAAAGAGTGAGGGACATGGCAAGAGACAGTGAGAGAGATTGAGAGGTAGAGGGACAAAGGTGATAGGGAGATAGGGGAGACATAGGGAGATAGTGGTTTATGGTTACTTGGGTTTAGGGTTTAGGGGTTTGGGGTTTAGGGTTTCTCAAGTTTAGGGGTTAGGGTTTAGGGGCATTATAATTTAGGGTTTAGGATTTATTGTTTAGGGGTTAGGGGTTAGGTTTAGAGGTTTAGGGTTTTGGATTTAGGGTTTATAGAGAGAGAGGAATGATAAGGAGATATAGAGGAGTCTGAGGGGAGAGATAGGGAGAAAAAGAGTGAGGGACATGGCCAGAGACATAGGGAGAGAGATTGAGAGGTAGAGGGACAAAGGTGGTAGGGAAATAGAGGAGAGATAGGGAGATAGTGGTTTAGGGTTACTTGGGTTTAGGGTTTCGAGGTTTAGGGTTTCTCAGGTTTAGGGGTTAGGGGTTAGGGTTTAGGGGCATTATTTAGGGTTTAGGATTTAAATTGTTTAGGGGTTAGGGGTTACGTTTAGAGGTTTAGGGCTTTGGATTTAGGGTTTATAGAGAGAGAGGAATGATAGGGAGATAGAGAGAGGAGATCGAGGAGAGAGATAAGGAGATAGAGAGTGAGGCACATGGCCAGGGACATAGGGAGAGAGATCAAGAGAGGTAGAGGGATGATAGAGATAGGGAGATAGGGGAGAGATAGGGAGATATAGGTTTAGAGTTGACTGGATTTAGGGTCTACCTAGGTTTAGGGTTTCTTAGTTTTGTAGATAGCTAGATAGAAAGAGAGAGGAGACAGATAGGGAGAGATGGAGGTGACAAAGGGGAGAGATAAGGAGATAGAGAGTGAGCGAGATGTCCAGAGAAATAGGGAGAAGGATTGAAAGGTAGAGCTCGATGATAGAGATAGGGAGATAAGGGAGAGATAGGAGATAGGGTTTAGGGTTGCTCGCGTTTAGGGTTTAGGGTTTAGGGGTTCGGGGTTAAGGTTTAGGGGCATTATTTAGGGTTTAGGGTTTATGGTTTAGGGGTTAAGGTTTAGAGGTTTAGGGTTTAGTGTTTAGAGAGAGAAGACAATTAGGGAGATATAGAGTGAGGGACATGGCCAAAGCATAGGGAGAGAGATTGAGACCTAGTAGAGGAATGATAGTGATGGGGAGATAGGGAGATAGGGAGATAGAGAGATAGAGGTTTAGGGTTTCTTGGGTTTAGTGTTTAGGATTTAGGGGTTTATGGTTTCTCAAGTTTAGGGTTTAGGGGTTAGGAAATAAGGGTTAGGGGTTAGGGGTTAGGTTTAATCATGTGTTAATACAGGTTGTGGAGTGAGAAATGGGTGGTATGGGAGATCAGAAGACTAGTTTAAAGTTGGGCCGATGGATATATGTCACAATGAAAGGTTCAAAGGCTCGTCAAAAGTGGAGTGATCAGAGCATCGGTATAAGAATTTTTGAGTTGGTCGATAGTGTTTATATTGCCGATAGGAAGAATGTATATGATTTGATGTTATTTGGGACTTTGAGAAGGTTTCATAAAGCTGATTAAGCTTTAATCTATTTGAACTATGGGTTTTGATGGGTATTTCACCGTGTTTTGAGAGCTTCCACTGTGTGCTCTACATCAGACCAATAGGGAGATATAGAGGAGTCCGAGGGGAGAGATAGGGAGATAAAGAGTGAGGGACATGGCAAGAGACATAGAGAGAGATTGAGAGGTAGAGGGACAAAGGTGATAGGGAGATAGGGGAGAGATAGGGAGATAGTGGTTTATGGTTACTTGGGTTTAGGGTTTAGGGGTTTGGGGTTTACGGTTTAGGGGATTAGGGTTTCTCAGGTTTAGGGGTTAGGGGTTAGGGTTTAGGGGCATTATTTAGGGTTTAGGATTTAAATTGTTTAGGGGTTAGGTTTAGAGGTTTAGTGTTTTGGATTTAGGGTTTATAGAGTGAGAGGAATGATAGGGAGATAGAGAGAGGAGACCAAGGAGAGAGATAAGGAGATAGAGAGTGAGGCACATGGCCAAGGACATAGGGAGTGAGATCAAGAGAGGTAGAGGGATGATAGAGAAGGAGATAGGGGAGAGATAGGGAGATATAGGTTTAGATTTGATTAGATTTAGGGTGTACTTGGGTTTAGGGTTGCTCAATTTTGGAGATAGCTAGATAGAAAGAGAGAGGAGACAGATAGGGAGAGATAAAGGTGACAAAGGGGAGAGATAAGGAGATAGAGAGTGAGCGAGAGAGATTGAGAGGTAGAGGGACAAAGGTGATAGGGAGATAGGGGAGAGATAGGGAGATAGTGGTTTATGGTTACTTGGGTTTAGGGTTTAGGGGTTTGGGGTTTAGGGTTTCTCAGGTTTAGGGGTTAGGGGTTAGGGTTTAGGGGCATTATAATTTAGGGTTTAGGATTTATTGTTTAGGGGTTAGGGGTTAGGTTTAGAGGTTTAGGGTTTTGGATTTAGGGTTTATAGAGAGAGAGGAATGATAGGGAGATATAGAGGAGTCTGAGGGGAGGAATAGGGAGATAGAGAGTGAGGGACATGGCTAGAGACATAGGGAGAGAGATTGAGAGGTAGAGGGACATAGGTGGTAGGGAGATAGGGGAGAGATAGGCAGATAGTGGTTTAGGGTTACTTGGGTTTAGGGTTTAGGGGTTTGGGGTTTAAGGTTTAGGGGTTTAGGGTTTCGCAGGTTTAGGGGTCAGGGGTTAGGGTTTAGGGGCATTATTTAGGGTTTAGGATTTAAATTGTTTAGGGGTTAGGGGTTAGGTTTAGAGGTTTAGGGTTTATAGAGAGAGGAGATGGAGGAGAGAGATAAGGAGATAGAGAGTGAGGCACATGGCCAGGGACATAGGGAGAGAGATCAAGAGAGGTAGAGGGATGATAGAGATAGGGAGATAGGGGAGAGATAGGGAGATATAGGTTTAGAGTTGAATGGATTTAGGGTGTACTTGGGTTTAGGGTTTCTCAGTTTCGGAGATAGCTAGATAGAAAGAGAGAGGAGACAGATAGGGAGAGATAGAGGTGACAAAGGGGAGAGATAAGGAGATAGAGAGTGAGAGAGAGAGAGATTGAGAGGTAGAGGGACAAAGGTGATAGGGAGATAGGGGAGAGATAGGGAGATAGTGGTTTATGGTTACTTGGGTTTAGGGTTTAGGGGTTTGGGGTTTAGGGTTTCTTAGGTTTAGGGGTTAGGGGTTAGGGTTTAGGGGCATTATAATTTAGGGTTTAGGATTTATTGTTTAGGGGTTAGGGGTTAGGTTTAGAGGTTTAGGGTTTTGGATTTAGGGTTTAGATAGAAAGAAAGAGGATACAGATAGGGAGAGATAGAGGTGACAAAGGGGAGAGATAGGGAGATAGAGAGTGAGCGATATGTCTAGAGAAATAGGGAGAAGGATTGAGAGGTAGAAGGACGATAGAGATAGGGAGATAAGGGAGTGATAGGAGATAGAGTTTAGGGTTGCTCATGTTTAGGGTTTAGGGGTTAAGGTTTAGAGGTTTAGGGTTTAGTGTTTAGAGAGAGAGGACCAATAGGGAGATATAGAGTGAGGGACATGGCTAAAGCATAGGGAGAGAGATTAAGAGGTAGAGGAATGATAGTGATGGGGAGATAGTGAGATAGGGAGATAGAGCTCGATAGAGGTTTAGGGTTTCTTGGGTTTACTATTTAGGATTTAGGGGTTTATGGTTTCTCAAGTTTAGGGTTTAGGAGTTAGGAAATAAGGGTTAGGGGTTAGGGGTTAGGTTTAATCAGGCATCCCAGTCATTCCCCTATCATTCCTATATATCCTATCTCTCCCCTCTATCTTTCCCTCTCCCTTATCGACGAAGCAAATGGAAACAAGAAAACTAGGACTCCCTTTCTCAGGTTTAGGGTTTAGGGCTTAGGGGAATTATTTAGGGTTTATGGTTTAGGGGTTAGGGTTTAGTATTTGGAAGAATTATTTAGGGTTACTTGGGTTTAGGGTTTAGGGGTATTATTTAGGGTTTACGGTTGCATGTCAAAAGTAGTCTCTCTCTCTCTAAATTCGTAAACCCTAAATAATGGCCCTAATCCCTAACCCCTAACCCGCATCTACCTCTCTGCTGTATCTATTCAAAAGTGCCTTTAAAATACTATGAGATACCTTAGTATAAGTAAATCATATAAAAATCAAATATATATATCATCATAATCCTATATAAATTTTGATAGTATTTTATAGCTAAAATACCTAAATACTTAAAATGTATGCAATGGTAAAATAATAAAATAAAAAAAATGAAATACAATAAGGAAAAGGAAAACGGATATCCGTTTTGGAAACGGATATCCATTTTGGAGATCATAAAAAGCAAAAAAGACTGCATTTTTGTAAACCTGCGACTTGCAAAAATGCAGTCTCATCTTCAAAAAAATGGATATCAGCGCTGAGGAACGGATATCCGATCCAAAGAGGTAAGATTTCATGCATTTTTTTGGTTTGTTTTGTATTTTCAAGCAATTTTTTTGGTTTTTATGCTAAGTGGGTATGTTTTATAATTTAATTAGGTAAAATGGATGCACAAAATGAAAACCCAAACCCTCCACCACCAAACCCTCCCCCTCCAACAGTAGAAGAGAATATTCAAAGAAATATTGATCATATAAGCAGGATCATAGAAATGTATCACCGCCACCCTCGACTGTCTATAATGACATCAAATTTAGAGGGAATCATTAATCATATTCAAACCTTGTCCACCCAACACGAATCATTTCAATAATGGTGAGAAGCCAAGAAGGCCGAATATGCTGACGGTTTGTCATATGAGGAAGTCAAAGATTTAGAGATTACAAAAACTATGTTGGCCCAACACTTTGTCAATCCTAAAACTGGATTGCATGTTGATGTCCGTAAACCCAAATTTTCAATCAAATGGTGTATTCATGAGGGCATTAGTCAAAACTTTTGGGATCATTGGTGGATGGTATTTGATAAACCACCCAACAATAATTTAGATGTGCCTTTGTATTTCCTCTGTAAACTCTATGCAGAGTTCGTCATGGGTCAACATGTTAATTATTTTCATTTTAGAGAGTTTCAAGGAGTGGGCAGAGGAATGCCTCAAGATAGACCTGGGGCAATTAGACAAGTACAAGGTCCCTATATTCCCCCTCCTGCCATCCCTTCTCCACCCCCAATGCAGCACCCAGACGTTGTTGCAAGTGCAACACAACAGGACCTTAGTGCCATACACTCTTTGACCGAGCATTTGATCATACAGACATCTCAGTTTGCACAAGCACATGATGAAGGTGATGATATTGGATCACCTGGTACCACTAGACCGTCATTGTCCAGACATATATGTGTGCCCCATCATTGCATTTCTTGCAATCATTTATGCTTGGGTCCTATTATGGAGAGTAGTGAGCCACCGTTGAACACATCAGAGTATGATCTCCATTCATGAGATGAGGTAATGGGGTCCAGAACTCAAGTTGAGGGGTCAGGGACAAGAGTAGAAGCTACTGGATCAGTAAACATTAGAGAAGGAGAAATGCATGAGCAATCTTTTGTGCAGGTAAAATTTAAAGTTAAATTTTATGGTCTATTCCATTTGAATATATAAACAACTTTATTAGTACTAATGTATCTAAGTGGGATAACAGTTGATGACAGAGGAGGAGTTGACAGAAGTTCATCATGCAACTTTGTCTACCATCCAATTTGGCTTGGACTTGCCGGTATAAATTGTTGTACACATTAACTTTTTTTTTATGCATTTATTTCTTTGTGAGTAATTATATATTAATTTATATCTTGATGTTAATTTTATTTTATAGCCAATCGAAAATGTGAATGATGTGGCATCTTTGCCAATAGTCTTTTATCAAACCCCTGATCGACCCAAGGGACTATCATTTGCAGAACGACTTTCTCAATGCCAACAAAGGGTGGAGGTAATTTGATTGAATTGTACTCTAATTGATAACTTAGAAAACTTAAATATTTGATTATAGTCATTTAGAGTCTTACATTCTTGTCCTTTTTAATTGATGCAGGAGGCCTCGATGGTGGTATGTGCTTGTTTTCTAGTAGATAAGTTTTTGTGTAGTGCATTTCCTATTTTAAATGTATGCATTTCCTATTTTGTTTAATAATTATATATTAATTTATTTCAATGTTTGCTTTTATGTAGTCTGTTGAGAATGTGAGTGATGTGCCACCTTTGCCATCATGCTTCACTAGGACCCCTGATCGTCTTAAGAGAAAATCATTTGCAGAACGATTGTCCGAACAACAACATAGAGTTGAGGTAATTGAATTGAATTTTTCTAAATAATTGATAGTTTTTCTAAATAAATGAAAGTTCTTAATTGTAGTAGATAAGAATCTATTTACTAACTTTAACTTGTGTTTTGACTTGTTAATGCAGGAAACTTCACCTCCATCAATTACTAGACATTTTGGTACAAAGAGGACACTTTTTCAGGATCCATCACAGATTGTGGATACATCACAGATTGTGGATCCATCACAGATTGAGGGTCAAGTGGACTTGTAGTATTTGATGTAGCTATTTGGCATGTAGATTGTATATAGATTTTGAGACATGGCATATGCCACATTTTGTAAAAAATATTTTGAGTTGGCATATTTGCCAAATTTTTGTATATGTCTACCATTATGGACTAGATTTTAATGTATATACACCTTGATATACAGTATAATTTAAATTCCTTATGTGCAAGTCATGATACTTCCCATGATGCCATACATTATGATGATAGTTCTTTAGTCCATTGATGATATGTTTAGCATTGAGAATGGTTTTAGATCAAGAGAATGGTTTTAGATCAATAGAATCAATATGAAAAAATTCCTTATATATGCCCTAATCAAATAAGGTCATGATAAACCATTTCATCATGTATTTAGTCTTCATCTTGTCAAATTTTGTAAATATGTCAAAGTTGTCATATGAAAAATGTAAAAAAAATGCAAAAGTATGGAAGATGAATAGTCAAGTACTCAAGAGTCAGTTGGAGACTATTGGTTTCCCTCAAATCATGTATAAATATGCATAAACTTGATGGAGTCAGCTTGTCATTGAGTCAAAAAGGTATGCTTTGCACACAAAATGAGACCTCCCCTAGCATTTACTTGCCCACCCCGACATGTTGGCGCAAACTGTTCAGCCCCAGGACCTGTGGAATGCAAAATTTCAATCCTAGCAACTTTTGACTTTGCCAGTAGGTTACAACTCGGAACGACTGGGACGCTTGGTGCATGAAACGAGACCTCCCCTAGCATTTACCCCCCCACCCCGACGCGTTGGCACAGTCTGTTTGACCCCACAAGCTATGGAATGAAAAATGTTGCACCTAGCACCTTTCCACTACATCAAATTGAAGCATTTTGCGCCAATGCGTTTGATTTCAACATGGTCAAACGGAATGGAGTTGACCAAAAATGAGAGAGGTTATTGTGGAAGGATGTCACGTGCACCTGTAGGTCCAAACAGAACATTCCCAACTTTCACGAATTCTAAGAACTACCCCGTCAAAGTTTGGCAGTTTTTTGGTCTCAGGGATCTTAAGGGACTTTGCCGGTAGCCTCTTGCCCGGAATGACTGGGATGCTTGGCGCATGAAACGAGACCTCCACTAGCATTTACCCACCCACCCCGATGTGTTGGTGCAGTCCGTTTGACCGCACGAGCTATGGAATGAAAAATGTCGCACCTAGCACCTTTCCACTGCATCAAATTGAAGCATTTTGCGCCAATGCGTTTGATTTCAACACGGTCAAATGGAATGGAGCTGACCAAAAATGAGAGAGGTTATTGTGGAAGGATGTCACATACACCTATAGGTCCAAACAGAACATTCCCAACTTTCACGATTTCTGAGAACTACCCTGTCAAAGTTTGGCAGTTTTTTGGTCTCAGGGATCTTAAGGGACTTTGCCGGTAGCCTCTTGCCCGGAATGACTGGGACACTTGGCGCATGAAACGAGACCTCCCCTAGCATTTACCCCCCCACCCTGACGTGTTGGCATAGTCCGTTCGACCCCACGAGCTATGGAATGAAAAATGTCGCACTTAGCACCTTTCCACTGCATCAAATTGAAGCATTTTGCGCCAATGCGTTTGATTTCAACACGGTCAAACGGAATGGAGTTGACCAAAAATGAGAGAGGTTATTGTGAAAGGATGTCACGTGCACCTATAGGTCTAAACAGAACATTACCAACTTTCACAAATTCTGACAACTGCCCCATCAAAGTTTGGCAGTTTTTTGGTCTCAAGGATCTTAAGGGACTTTACTGGTAGCCTCTTGCCTGGAATGACTGGGACGCTTGGTGCACGAAACGAGACCTCCACTAGCATTTACCCATCCACCCCGATGCGTTGGTGTAGTCTGTTTGACCGCACGAGCTATGGAATGAAAAATGTTGCACCTAGCACCTTTCCACTGCATCAAATTGAAGCATTTTGCGCCAATGCGTTTGATTTCAACACGGTCAAACGGAATGGAGTTGACCAAAAATGAGAGAGGTTTTTGTGGAAGGATGTCACGTGCACCTGTAGGTCTAAACAGAATATTCCCAACTTTCACAAATTTTGAGAACTGCCCTGTCAAAGTTTGGCAATTTTTTGGTCTCAGGGATCTTAAGGGACTTTGCCGGTAGCCTCTTGCCCGGAATGACTGGGACGCTTGGCGCATGAAACGAGACCTCCCCTAGCATTTACCCCCCCACCCCGATGCGTTGGCGCAGTCCGTTCGACCCCATGAGCTATGGAATGAAGAATGTCGCACCTAGCACCTTTCCACTGCATCAAATTAAAGCATTTTGTGCCAATGCGTTTGATTTCAACATGGTCAAATGGAATGGAGTTGACCAAAAATGAGAGAGGTTATTGTGGAAGGATGCCACATGCACCTGTAGGTCTAAACAGAACATTCCCAACTTTCACGAATTCTGAGAACTGCCCCGTCAAAGTTTGGCAGTTTTTTGGTCTCAGGGATCTTAAAGGACTTTGCCGGTAGCCTCTTGCCCAGAATGACTGGGATGCTTGGCGCACGAAATGAGACCTCCACTAGTATTTACCCATCCACCCCGATGCATTGGCACAGTCCGTTTGATCGTACGAGCTATGGAATGAAAAATGTCGCACCTAGCACCTTTCCACTGCATCAAATTGAAGCATTTTGCGCCAATGCGTTTGATTTCAATACGGTCAAACAGAATGGAGTTGACCAAAAATGAGAGAGGTTATTGTGGAAGGATGTCACATGCACCTGTAGGTCTAAACAAAACATTCCCAACTTTCACGATTTCTGAGAACTACCCTGTCAAAGTTTGGTAATTTTTTGGTCTCAGGGATCTTAAAGGACTTTGCCAGTAGCCTCTTGCCTGGAATGACTGGGACACTTGGCGCATGAAACGAGACCTCCACTAGCATTTACTCACCCACCCCGACACATTGGAATAGTCTGTTTGACCCCACGATGAGTAGAACAAAAAATATTGTTCGAGTTGACACATTCTCAATCATTGACATGGATGATATCTCAGTACTATTCCTTTAGGCACAATATGAGATTCCAATTGAAGGCGCAATTGTGAGGTTAAGATGATGAAAAGTGTGCCTCATTCATAGTCATGTTTTACTTGTCTTCAATGATGATTCCTTGATTCAACTTAATCCTTTGATAATACACTTTAACCTCCTTGTGAAAGTGCACTTTCAAGGTTGCTTGAGCAAGAGCTAGCGCCTCAACATCAAGGCGCACTTTTGGTGTTCTAGAAACATGAACTAGCACCTCAAATAGTAAGGCACTCATTCTAGGTTGTTTATTCAATAATTGGCACTAGTCACATATGGTGTAGAGAGGTAGATGTGCGCCCAAGTCATCATTTGATGCCTTCAATAACTATAAACTCCTTTGATGATGCATTTTATCCTTCCTATTCACTATCTAGCCTTAGGCGCACATTTTAGGTTGATCAATCATAATCTAGTGCCCTAAGTACCAAGGCGCACTTTTAGATTAGTTTGATAAAGGATTAGCGCTTTCATTTCTAGGCGGAAGTTTGGAGTTGAAATACATCAAAATAACAAGTTTCTTCATCACTTCAAACATATTTAACACTTTGAAGATCTCCAATGCATGATTGAATATCAAGAAACCAATGTATCATTTCATGAAGGTCTTTAGTGTTGTAAATATGCATCTTCTTATTTAATCATGTGTTGTAAATGAAGGAATGCAATGATTGCAATATTTGCACAAAACGGAATTTTTGATAAAGATTGAAAGGAAATGTTAAGAAAATGCAATTGGCGGGTGTAAATCCAAAGTGTGGAAGCATAGACAAGGCATGTGAATAGTTTGGCATGACACCTCAAAGAGATGCTATCTCATGGAATGCAATGATTGCAAGATATGCACAAAATGAATTTTTTGAAAAGGCTTTAGAAACTTTGAAGCAAATACAATTGGAACGTTTAAAACCAAATTCCATAACCTGTGCAAGCATTCTCCCTACTTGTGCCAAATTAAGATCTTATATATACATATATGCACATAATGTCATGAAAATAATGTATAGTGTATATATCAAGCCATATAGGCATGTACAAATAAAACCATATGGGTATATACAATGATATACATCGATAACATACAAAAGTATGTTTACAAAGCCAAATACACATATGTAACAAAATGTCCCAAAATCAAATCTCCTATGGATTGCTATCAAATAATCTATGGCTCTTGCTAGGCCATGAAGATGGTGAACCAGTCAATGACTCATCTTCCATCGCTCATCGACTAGACCTCCTCGATAGAGATTTTTGAATTTCCACCTATTAATACAATCAAACAATGTGCACATTAATATAGAATTTAATATTCAAAATATATAACATGACATAAGTAATCAATCACTTACCACCAATTGGTGATCCCTTTTGATCATTTGTTGTCTCTCTTCTTCTATAGAGCTGGATGGGTAGGGGAGGTGACGTCTTGTGAGAAGCATGAACAAGCAGATTTAAAAGTAAACATGAATATCATAAATATGTACATTAAATGCCACGCTTATTATAGGACTGTTCTAGTACTATTTTAGGACTGTTGTAGGACTGTTGTAGTTAAAATTATCCTAGTAGACATGTATAGGACTATTATAGGACTGTCATCTCATGGAATACAATGATGGCAAGATCAAGGCTAGATTAATTATGACTGTTATAGGACTTTTATAAGAATGCAAACTAAGGAAGCATAGGCAAGGCACATGAACCGTTTGGTGGAATACCTCAAAGAAATGAGAATTTTGTGAGATGTTGTAGTTGCAATTGCCATGTGACACATGTATGTAATATGTGAAAGCATAGACAAGGCACATGAACTATTTGGCAAAAGACATCAAATATATGTCACCTCATGGAATGCCTTATGTAGAAAAAGGTACAAATGTGCAGTATTAAGAAATACAAATGAGAACTAAAATCATACCTCGAGTATAGTCAAAATAACCTATGATGCCATACAAAATAATTACGATGCCATGCAAAATAATCTATGATGCCATCTAAAATAACTTTATTTGCTGTCCTGTATAGTCAAAAGCATGCATTATAGTTATTAAAGTAACAAGATTTTTAATAAAACAATTCTAAAAAATAGAAAAAACAAGAACAAGTTAAGATAAAAAAATGTCATACCTGTCCATCTGGAAGTTTAAATGCTAGTCAAGCGTACCTGAGGGGTCATCTCTTACCTTCAAAGTATCCAATATTGCTTCATGATCAGCATTACTAATTGTCCATAGTTCTTTTGATTTTTGTCTTCCACGATGCTTTAGTAACTTGACATTTGTTGCTACAACTAGGTGAGAATACATCAATATGGTTTTATGCTTCTCAAAGTCTTCAAAGGCTGGGATGCCATTCTTTTTAACCATATATATTTGTAACCAAGTCCCAGTAATAACAACTGATCCTATAGGATATGTGAACCCATTATCATCTGTCATAGGTTGTGTTAGCTTTTGTTTTCCCTGTACACATCGTGCCAACCAATAGTCTGACCTCTCTTCATTTCCATGCATGGCAACAACTGCATAAACATGACCTGGCTGTACAAGGTCTGAAAGATGTTCATAGTCAAATGAGCTCTCCATGTCATTGACGGAAGATGATTGACCTTCATATAAAGGGACTAAATATTGTGGAATCCATGCATCTACCCACTCACTTGACTCACAATTGTTCCAATTACATTTAATACAACTCTGACAAAAACAAGCTAATTCTCATGTCCAAATAGTCCATGTACTTGCATTTGAGCTTTGAAATGAATGCATCTTTGATGATTCACTGATTCTCTGACATTCCAATTTCTCTATCACTATCCCATCATCAACCAACCAAAAGAACCTGCGCACTTCAGAATCAAGAGCCACTCCTCGTGACAATGCATAGTTACACCACTTAACAATGGAATCTGCATCACTGAATGTAGCACCACCTCTAATCTTTAGTTGTTCTTTAAAAAGAGCTCTCTTCACGCATGCACCTGCTCCATCATGTTCACCTTTTCCGTGCCCGGCTTCAAAAAAATTCCAAATATGAGGTATACCCTTCTCTACATGCATTTTGCTCAACCAATAGAAATTACGAGCATTCTTGAATTGACCAGTGCAATTATCTGACCAAATGAGATGTTGATCTATTCTAATATCTTTTTCTTGCAAGAACCCATAAAATTGTTGAAAACAATATTGCACAAATTCTGCTGAATGAGATCGATCATCACTCATGTAAAAATGGTATTCTCTGACAATCTTCCTGTTCTCTTCTGTACTCTCGGGGGCATGTTTGTATGTGATGTGAACAAAAATAACAATCTGAATAGAATTGTAGTACTGGGATTGAACTTCATTTTGGGGTTGCAATGTATAGTTTTCTGCAAAATCAACTACAGAGACAATAGTTCCAATCAGGAAAGAGTCTTTACACATCCTGAACTGTTGATCTAACCATCGAGACCTGTGGCTATGTCTGACATACTTGTAGAAAAGATTTTTCTTAAAATCATCAATAAAATCAGCAATACTTACCTCTCTTACAATCAACTCACATCTAGAACCTTCACCTCCACTTTTCAAATTGTATTTCACTGTCTCATATCTCTTTTTCTCAACCATTCTCTTTCCAAAATCATGCTCATTGCCCTCATGAAAACATGATACAAACTTTGATAACCCACCACATTGTAAACACTTTTCATTTAAACAATCATTCTTGTAGAACATGCAACCATCATCTCTAATACATAGAAATAAATCCAATAAGTCCCTAGATGACTTTGGTAGTTGAATTGCACCACACTCCTGTAACATTTCGTTAGTGTGCAAAGTAGAACAAATATTGCATAATAATTCATGGTACATAGAAAATTCTACATGGTATTTGCAACAACATGTATTACGAACTTTAAGAGAAACACAATAAAATGGCTTAAGAGATTCAAATGCTCTTTGTGAGATTGTCATACCTAGGTGAGTTTCACAATATTGTTTGTACAATGTTGTTTGGCTACATTCCAAGTAATGTTTAGGATGTGGTGTGCAGTCTTTATCACCAGTTCTTAACTTTACAACATCTTTTGCATTCGGTGATACCCTAGAGTTAGTGTGCCAAAATCATTCAATTTCTTCCTTTGTGCTATCAATTAGCTTCTTGTCAACTCGTGGAAGCCTACCACTGAAAGCCCAAGTATCATTGGCAACAGGACTATCTAGCCTTGATCTTAATGCTAGTGCTTTTGACAATGTTTTACGATTCAATCTTAAGTCAACACAAGTTTGCCTCATTAATCGAGCATTTCTTAATTGTTTGCTTACTATTGAGGTTGTTATTACTCTATGGGCAGCTCTTTTATCTTTCTCCTTGCTAGTCTTTCCAATAGAATTGAGTGCATTGAAAAGGCTTCTTACAATAATTTTATTCCGATCGGACACTTTGTTTAACTAAACCTTTAATTTCTTTAGTAAAGGTCTCATTTTGTACATCTTTAATAATTGCACAAAAGGTTGGCATTGTTCAGTTAATGTTTTCTTCTCAAAGTATTCATTGAAGAGTTTTGTAGCCCACAACCGAACCGTTCGTGATGACCTCTTGCCTTCAAGTTTTTCCATTATGTTCTCATCAATTTCAAGTAACCATTTTGGGGTTTTTGGGTGTTTTCCAATTTCATCACGGTTATTCTCTTCTTGACAAATGTCCTCTCTTCTTATGAAATTTGGAGATACATTGATTGTTCTTGTTTCATCCATGTTTTCAACCTCATCAATTTTATCAACAAATGGATTATGGAGTGCAATTTCAATATCATGATGTTCATATCCACTTTCTTCAAGTGCACATCTTCATTTTTCTTCTTCTTCTTTGTCCATGGTATTGCTATTATGAATAGGTGTTTCATAACATTTTTCAATATTTTCATTTGCAATATCATGGTGAATTTCATTCTTATCTAACATTTCATTATAATCAAAATTAACATCTTCAAATTGCATGTCATTAGATGGTAAAGAAGAAGATTCACCTTGATGAGCATCCGCCAAACCCACCCTTCCAATCCTCTTCCTTTCCCTATCTTTTTTCCTAATTGCTTCAATTTCCTCCAATGTAACTTTCCTCCTTTTTGCTTTACGATGACTGTTGCTCCCCATTAGGGGAACAAAAATATCACCCTTATGATTGTAACAAGAAAATTGTGTCTCCAAAAGTGCATAAAAATATTCTTTTCACTGTCATAGCCAGAAATCACGAGTATTTCGACAGCAGAGGGTCTCTGGTTGTGGAAGTCGAGCCCAGAAATATTCCTTTTGTCTTTTTTTTGCTTTTCCAAAACGGATATCCATTTTCAAAACGGATATCCATTTTGGAAAACCCAATTCTTTGCAACGGACACTTGCAACGTCCATATGCCTACTACAAAATAGATATCCGGTTTACTATGTACATTTGGATTCTATACTAGGGATTCATTGTATTATTCAATAAAATTGTGAATTACCATCTAATTTTAATGTTTACACACTAATCCACCTAGGTATCAACTTAATAAAGCTCTGGATATAAGCCATTATTTGATTTTAGGCTATCATCAAATGAGGAGCTTCTAAAGGCAAAAATGTTGTCCCAAAAGAAGACTCAATGTTATTCGTAAAGACATTAGATTGTTAAAATACAAATTCGAGGTTAGATATTCCTTGGGCTATTTTAGTATAGAGAAGCAAAATTGCAATATATGACTATCCTAGGAATTAGAATGGTTGATCATAGGATATTCATGGCATTTTGATATTAATGGATGGATTGATGGATGTTTAGGGAGTTTAAGTTTAAATGTAATGTATGAGAATTCTTATTTATGAAGGATCTAATATGTCTTATGTCTTATTTGCAGGCCATTCAAGAAAGAAATGAAAAGATACCAAGGACTATCATAACACCTATTATAATTAGGTGCATCAAAGGATTGTCATCCAGGACCTTACCAATATGGGAAGTTATCAAAACCATGTCATGTTTAAAATTAAAGGCTTTATCACCTCTTTGTCCCTATAGGCCTATTAGAACAATAGGTCACATTTTATTCATATACCGGGGTTGAGAATAAACACTAAGCATTTGTAGTTATGGCAAGTGTAAATGGAAATAGATCACAACTTTAGACAATCTATCCTCTCCTAGATTGCACTGACTGAGTGGAAATTACAAATTCCCTATTAATGTCCTTTATATACTGAAGGTATGGGTGAGAAAGGTAAACTTTGTATGTTGTAGACAAGTGATGCAGAGCAACACATCAAAAGCTTACAAACAAGGTGTAAAATACCCATTAACCCACCAATTGCTCAAATAGCTTTTAAAATATCCTTCCCAAGGTCCAAACGAGACCGAAATACACTCTTTCTTTACTATCGGCAAGACATTTATGTTTCCGCAGTGCGCTCCCTATCAAATTGGTAACGGCTAGGAGTTTTTTTTGGGGAACGTCGAAAGGGTTTGGCCGATACAGGCCGACAGCGCCATTTAGGGTGAACTGTGGAATTTCCTTCGCATCAACCACTCTATTGGTATGTTTCTTGTACCAAACACTGGTCCAGAAGCACACATTTTCTGAATTGGTAGAAGTCTAGTTAGAGAAATGTGGTCTCCTCGACTACTATTATTGTAGGATATGCATAAACGGGTTTCTTGAAAAGGCTTTAGAAATTTTCAAGCAAATGCAATTGGCAAGTGTAAAGCTAGATTCTGCAACCTTTGTCAGCATCCTCTCTACCTCTACCAAAATGGGAGCTTTGGAATAGGGTATGGACATTCATCAAAGCATAATGGAAGTGGGATTTTTGTAGATATTCTAGTTGGAAATGCTCTGGTAGACATGTACGGAAAGTGTGGAAGCATAGACAAGACACATGAACTGTTTGAAAAAATGCCTCAAAGAAATGTGGTCTCATGGAATAAGATGATTGCAGGATATATACACACTTACTCCGATGTGAGATTCACCACCCTTGTCTATCGGTAAGACCAATACCCTCGGTGAGACTTTTTACTTGCATTCCGACGTTATAACTCTCCCCAATGTGTTTACCGTCCATTAGTCATCGGTAAGACTTCTACATCGGTCAGACATTCTCTTCAATTTCTGATATCGTACCTCACACCAAAAGAATAAACACCGAACTACACCATCGGCCAGACCACCTCTATCAGTGACACTTTTCTTCTCACCTCTGAGAGTCCATCTCTTTCTGATGTTCCTTCTGTCGGTGTGACTCCCTCTCATCGGTGTAGTTCTCAACTGTTCTTCTGATGTGCCGATAAATAACCCATCGGTGACACTTAATGATTGTCACCCCGATATGACTTGATCTGTGAGATCAATGTTGTCGGCTCAATGGAACTTTGTCTCTCTGATAACTATTGTCAGTCTGATGTCTTCGATTTAGCCTATACATAACATGACTTGTTATCACCGGTCAACTAACGTATCTTTTCCCAATTTTCCTGATATGGCCGGTCAACCTTTGTATCCTTTGACATGTACATTCACCATTTACAACCACGATAAATGATAGCAGGATATACATGAAATGTCCACGCATACATAAACGATATACCCATGGATTGTATCTTCGGTGAAACAATACCAATGGTACAAAATATGTTGCTTCTCTTCATCCAAAACCAATGGCAAAATTTTTTTGTTAAATCAACAAAACGAATATCCGTTCTGAAAATGGATATCCGTTTCTAGAACGGATATCCGTTTTCAGAATGGATATCCGTTTCTAGTTGCTTTTACCGAAGCAAAACGGATATCCATCTTACTTTGGTACAAAGCAAGATGGATATCCATTTTGATTGTTGACTTTTTATGGATTGTAACGTGTTTTAATGTTTCAGTGTCTTCTTCGAACTTCACCCTTCGTGCTGATGACTTTTTTTAATGCAAAATTGATAAAACAAAAAGGGTTTATAGAAAAAATTGTTAGCTTTCTAAAAATATAAGATTTATTTGGTTATCATTTTATTAAATAATTATTAATAATTTTCAATATACCGTGTCTCTGAAATCCTGATGGACACACTGATTGAAAAACATCCATAACTTTCAAACCATTTCACCTTTTTGAGATCTGAAACCTGCGTCACACTCTATGCTTTTCTGGCTATAGGTTAAAAAAAAATTTTGAATTTTGATTTTTTTTTATCGAGTTAGGTTGGCTGGAAAATTACTTTTTATTTTTTAAAAAAAGTCACAGTAAAAAAATCATAACTAATTATTTTATTAGAAAAAAATTTCAAATAAATATGCATCACATCCAGACATGAGTCCTCTACTTATTTTGAAAGTTTCAAAAAAATATATATATATTTTTACTCATAGTTAGGTTGGCTGGACACACACCCACTTTTTATTTTTTTCTGAAAAATTTAATAGCTGTTCATTGAAATATTCAATTTTCACTAAGTAAATTTAGTTTTTGTTTTAAAAAAAATAGTAGCCTATAAACTAGATTCAATTCTCTACAAATTTCATTCTTACATCTTTTTCAAATTGTATAGATAATCCATTCAAAATTTCACATGAACTTGATAAAGTCTGATTTTTTGTATTTTCATTGCCACTTAGAGGTATAGTTTGGCCCATCATGATCCTGCACATACCCATAACATAAACATCTCTCACTATTAATCAAGTATCATCCAATCATATAAAACATGATAACTCTACTCTGCATAAACATCTAACCATTAACTAATCATGTCAGAACACATCATTTACTATAATATCAACAATGTCACTATAATGATCATAACAAATATCAACAACCACATCAGTAATCCATAATCCATAATGAGCATAACTAAACATAAACAAGAAGTCTATCATCCACATGTCTCAAAAAATGTCTAAGTATAACTGAAATACTATCACTGCCAGAAAGGCAAAATGAAGGGCACTATAATCTATTCCTTCCACTTGTGAGTAGCCTTTACACACAAGCCTAGCCTTATTTCTGACTACTTCTCCATTCCCATTCAATTTGTTCTGGAAGACCCATTTAGTTCCTATCACATTTTTATCTGCTGTCTTGGGACAACTTCCCAATATTGATTCTTCTTTATCTGCATCAATTATTCTTCCATAGCTTTGATCCAGTGCTCATTTTTGCATGCTTCAGTCACTGTTTTGGGTTCTATTTAAGATAATAGGCAAAAATTTGCCTTTTCATCTGCCATAACAATACTTCTCCTTGTTAAAACACATTTGTTCTTATCTCCAATGATCTGATTTTTAGAATGATTCTTCTGCACATACTTGGGGGTCTTCAGAATCTTCTCTGTAGCATCTTCTTCATCAATTTGCATCTCCTTTTCCTTTTCTTCTTAACTTTCTTCTTTTCTACAAGGGGCTCATCAGATTCATATTCTTCTATTAGTACCGAGCTTTGATGTGGATCCTCATCCACTTTCACATTTGCACTTTCAACCAGCTTCTTTAGCATCTTGTTATAATACCTGTAAGCCTTGCTCTTTGTAGAATATCGAAGAAAGATTCATTCATCTGATCTTGTATCAAACTTTCCCAAGTATTCTTCATCTCTCCTAATGTAGCACTTGCTTTCAAATACTCTAAATTATTTGGCAGTAGGAGTTCTTCCATACCACAATTCAAATGGAGTCTTTGAACTATTGACCCTTTCTTGCACTTTGTTTTGTATGTAGACTGTAGTGTGAATAGCTTCTCTCCAATAGATATCTGGTAGATTTTCTTCTTTCAACATTGTCCTTGTTGCTTCCTAAACTGTCCTGTTCTTTCTTTACACAACTCCATTCTACTGAGGAGTCCTAGGGGCCGACAAATGGCTCTTTATTCCATGATCTTCACAAAAGAAATTAAACTCATTGGAGGTGATCTCACCACCTTTGTCAAACCTCAAGCACTTGATTTTTAAATCAATTTAATTTTCAACCATAATCTTTTATGCTTTAAACTTATCTAGAGCTTCTAATTTTTCTTTGAGAAAAGTTACCGAAGTCATTCTAGAGTAATCATCAATCAACAAAATACAATACCTGTCACCTTGAAAGCTTCCTATTGTTATAGGTCTGCACAGATCTGTAGGCACCAAATCGAGAGGTCTAGTGGTAGAATACTCCTTGATCTTGAAATTCTTCCTTGTTTGCTTCCCAATCTGATATTCCTTTTAGGTTGCATTGATAAGCTTTGTAATCCTTGGCAGATCCCTCACAGCTTGAGTAGAGCTAATTCTTACCAGGCTATCAAAATTAAGATGACACATTCTTCTATGCCATAGCCAACTTTCATTAACTTGAGTCATGAAACACATACCATTAGCACCTTTGAGTTGATATATATTTCCTTTTGTCCTTGTTCTTGTAGCAATCAGAGTCCTAGAGCTTTCTTTTATGATTTCACAACCACCATCTTAAAACACAAGGTTATATCCTCTACTACACATTTGTCCTACACTTAGCATATTATGCTAGAGACCCTTGACATAAAGAACATCATTTGTATTATGCTTTCAATCAAAATTGATTGAACCTCTTCCATAGATTTTAGCAAATGCATCATCTCCAAACTTAACATATCCTCCATCAAACTTTTCAAGCTTAAGAAACTTATTCTTATCACTTGTCATATGATTCAAACACCCACTATCAATTAACCAGTCCTTCTCCTCTTCTCTTGCATGAAAAGTAGCTACCAAAGCTCCTTTGATGTTGTGCCTTGCTTCTGGAACAATTTCCTTTATGCATCTTTTAGAGTCAGTAGAATTAGTTCCAAGATTCAATGACATGGTCAAGCATTCATCACTTTCATCATCTAGATAGTTAGACTCATCATCAAATATATTGCCATTTTCTTTAACATTATAGCTCCTCTTAAATGATTTACCATTGTTGTCCTTGTTTTTGTCATTTGAAATTTTGATTAGACATTTTGAAGCATAATGACTTATCTTTCCACAACTAAAACATTTGAAGGGTAACTTACCTCTATATTTTCCAGAGCCCTTTTTTAATCTTCTCACAAAATTTTCTTCCACTTCGTCAAAGTCATCAGGATCTAATTCAACATTCTTTTCAAATCCATGAGGCACCTTCGTAAATGGTGCCAATAAGCTAGGTCAGCCAAACTTGATCTAACAGCCACATCCATGCTTCTCCAAGTCCAAACACATCATGCGGACCATAGAGAGACACTCAACAACATCCACACACCTTTCCAAAATACTCAACATCATCAGAAACCTCTGCAACACTTTTGTAACCATCTGACATAAAGAATATCTTCATTATGCACATCAAGATCCACTACCACTAAACACCAACACAAGAATAGATCTTGCAGAGTAACCCAACACTAGAAACTTCAAGGAAAGGTAGATATAGATAGTATAAGCACATCCCCAAATCCACAAGACAAGAACCCTTAATGCGGAGAAATGCAATGCAATCTCATTTCTCCTAGATAGCCTTCTACATAGGAAAACACTCTATCAAACACATCTTCCATAGCCGCATGATCCAAAACCTAAAATTCTTGATATAACACCTCTAATCAACACTTCTAAACCATATAGACATATCTTCAACTAGGAAGAAATGCAGAGCACAACACTAAGCACAACTCTGTCACACTACACACCTTCTTATTAAAATTTTCTCAAAATAACTTAGAAACCAAGTGAACTACCTGCTAGAGGTTGACATCAATGACGACATCATCAAGTTTCCAACATCATCATCCTAAAGGTCATAATTTACCAAAGATTCCCTGAACTTTTCTTCTAAAAATAGGTATTCATGAATAAAAATTTTCACCAAGGCACAAACCATATCCGCATTTTGTACAATGTCCATTGCATTTGAAAGAAAATGTGAAACAATCTGTGAAGAGTAAATTAGAAAATAACCATTAATATTCCTTACCACAAACTTCAAAAATTGCTTCCTCCACAACTTCATCTAGAATTTTGAATGCTCACAAAAGAAGGTTAGAATCTATAGGTCCATGAATCAACATCTCCCATTTTGGACATTTAACAAGTACAACAATCTCTTGTTATGCAGAGCATTCTCCATGATAACCCTTTGCTCTTCTCCATCTCCCAAAGACTCAAGAAAAGAAAACAAAATGAAGTGAGAAGAAATCTCTAGAGGCACTATGAAATAATACCCACAACATGAGAGAGATTGATGCTTAGCTCAACTTTTGCATGATGAAATCCTTTCCATCAAAGAAACATTAAGTAATGTATACCCTTTCCCATTAAATCACACATATACAAGAATGCCATGTACTTCAACTAATTATTTCATTGTTTCTCCAAAATAAGCATGTGAGGAAAATATCTAAACATAGATGTATTAAAAAGACACTAGACTTGCTAAACAAAAGCCAATAATTTAGCAAAAAACCCATAACTTCTCTTCGTAAAGAGAAATTCTATCATATTATATCTCTCTTCAAGGTCTCTGTAATAGTTTGATGCTGATGTAAAGATGCTTGATCTATCTCTAGAGTTTGGCTTCCCCCTTATACAAGATTAAGTTTCCAACATATATGCCACATGGTTCCCCTCCCTATAAATATGTTAACATTTGAAGTCTTCAAAAGAGTCACAAATATCCCAAGCTTCTCTTAAAATGTAATCTATTTTCCAGTTTCCCATATTTCTACTTTGAAAGGCTTCAATAATTACCTTTGGGTCACCTTCTAAAACTATCTTTTTAAGACCCAATTGATTGGCCATCTTAATTCCCAAAAGAAGTACTTGAGCTTTTACTTCTATATTAGTCCCATCCACTATTTTAAGAGCTTTAGCATAAAGTAGGCTACCCATACAGTCTCATATTACACAACCAATACTTGAGAGACTAGGGTTTCCTTTTAAACCCCCATCAAAATTTACTTTTGGTGAGTCTTGAGGATGAGATTTCCATCTAATCTATTTACAATCAACCACTTTATTTTTTAGACTTGAACTAGTTGCATAGGGTTTAATTTTTGGCCACATTTTCATTAGTGAATTATTCCAAGCTATGAAGTTTGAATTGTTAGCCCTGTAGACTTGAGTCATAACCATTTATAAAATGGAGTTTTCAATTTTATCTAGGACTTCTTCCAATCTACAATCTTTTTTTCTAAAAATTCTTCTATTACATTCAAGACAAATATTCTAAATTAAAATAGAAGGTTCTATATCCCAAATACAAGAGAACATGGAGTCTTTAAAAAGATTAAGCCAACTTTGAAAAAAAGTTAGCAAGGAGTTTGGAAAGGGGCTATACCACTGTAATTTGTTCTATAACCAAGTCTAACATGTTGGCAATATGTGTTGTCATTGATATCAGCATAGTGTATGGAGATGTATAGGAAGACTTGTATAGAGGAAGAGTCAACATGGTCAAGGCAAATCAGTTAGAGAGAAGAGAAAATAGTCTAATTATGGTAAGTTGATCAATTTTGTGTTTGAACATGATGGGGAGGTAACTACTCATATCCTTACATGTTGTGTATATCCACACATATATATTTCATTAGTTGGGAGTACCACACTTAATGATAAGAAGCAAAGATCTGACCAAGGCATTTACAGTGTATATCCTAAGGCAAAGTCATCTTGTTTTGGTCCACATTTCTTTGCAGAGAAAGATTTGATCATGAGGTTCTAAGAAAAGGATAATAGATGTATAAGGCATGCTATGATGAAGTATCAAGTGGTTTGGTAGTCCGCAAAGACAACACTCAAGTGACAGAGGCAATATAGTCTATTTCGTAGCCTGAATACATAAGTTTGAGTTTTGCAGAGGATGACATATATACAGCTCAACCATACAATCTTGTACAAAGATCTTATACATTCCAAGGTATCTCAAGGTTGATCTGCATGCAGATAAATTCCTTTTTCTGGTACCACATCAAGTAGTTAATCTTGAAAGTGAAGATTTGAGTATAGCTATTCTCTGGACTCTTGGTTACATTTGTCAAACCTTTGTATTCCTCTAGAATCATTAGATAAATATGTGATGATCTAATAAGAAACAAATAATGGTTTTTAAGATCATTCTTAAAAGGTTTCAAGACTTGTACTACACTACAACACCGTATCTTGAGTCATGGAGTATTACATGTGGTCTGAAATGCTCTTTTTTCTACAGTTAGTCAAGTTTCCTATTTTACAAATGTATAGAGTGAGATGATACTTCAGAAGTAAGGTGTATGAATGATGTTGAGATCATGTATGATAGAATTCCTAGTTTGTATGAAGATTTGGGCTTCTCCTCGACAGTATGAAGATGGACGATTAGCATTCCTGAGTAATTTGAGCTGACTGGTTAAGTATCTGATATGTGTAGAGGATCCTAGTTAGTTTCCTTAACTCTAGAAGGTATGGGAAGATGTGTCTTGATCCCTTTCATGAAGTCTTGAGGTCTGCAACAAGTTTTCCTATCATATTGTATGTATTGATATTGACTTGTGAAGAGTTACATGTTTCATCCAATGTTGTTTATGATGCCGACCTAATTAGTTTTTTGAAGTGTTACGAAGGATATTTATAGAAGATCAAATTCATTTTGAGAAATGAAGTGGAGGTGAGAATAGTGGATGTGAGTGTGAAGATAAGCAAAGAAGAATGCAAGACATGAAGTGTGCAAAATCAGTTTGAAGGCTTGTGTTGAGCAGAAATAGAAGAATGCATTACCAACATAAATCATATGTTCTCTTTACAATAGTCCATGTAGTTACTATCTTTGTAAATCATATTACAGTGAGAAGAGTACTTAGGAAGTAGTGGCATCCTTGGGTTGTAGCCCTAAATCAAAGTTGTAATTACTGTAAGCACAAAATCAAGGAGTAGTAGCTTCCTTGGGTTGTAGCCTTAAAACAAAGTTGTAATACTTTTTACATTGAGCATAATATATTATGAGTTAATCCTCACCATGGTTTTTTCCTATTTTAGTTTTTTCCACGTAAAAATACTAGTGTTATATGTGTTGCATGATTTCCTTTATGTTCTCTAAGTTATTCAGTTTTATGTGTATTTACAACAAGTTAAGTTTTAGTGTGTGTTGATTCACCCCTCCTCTTGGCACCTCATTGTGTTCAAAAATTGGTATAAGATCCACGTGCCTTTGAGAAGCCTAACAGCTGAGGTAGATCCTTCACTTGAACACATGGAATATGATGTTATGGACAATGACGTATTTGTACTAGACCCAGATCTAGAAGCAATGGAACTGGAAGGTTGGGAGCTTGATGGGTGTGAAGTAGACCTTGAGGGAGAACTCAAGTCATCTCTTAATGAACTGGATGAAGCAAGAGGATTGAATGTAGAGTATGAAGACATGCTTGAGATGGCAAAAGAGACAATTGACAAATTGAAGACAAAGGCCAAATAATTAAAAGAAGAAATTGGCAAACTGAAAACTCTCATAGAAGGAGATAAAGGAGGTGACATAAAGCTCAAGGAGGTAGAAGAAATGATATCAAATTTAAAAGTCATGGTTGAAGAAGAAAAGAGGATTGAAAATTGCTTAAACATCAAGCTCCTTGAGAAATCCACTGAATGTTCAAAACTTGAGGAAGAAGTTGTCACTCTAAGAAAAGAACTGGAAAAGGAAAAAGAGTAGATTGATAAAGGACTAAAACTAAAAGGAGGATCTAAAATCCTTGATGATATAATTAGCTCTCAAAATCTAGCAAAAGAAAAATCTGGTCTTGGTTTTGAATAGGGGAAGAGTCATGTGATTAGTGTCTCTACAAATTTATATGATAACTTCCGTTCAGAAGGAAAGTATGGAATAACAAAGGAAGAGACTTATACTGAAGATCTTAAGAAGAATGCTTCTAGAGCTATAAAAGAAGATGAAGTCACTCCTGTCCGAAGACAAAGGAAGAATATGAAGAAGAATTTCAGGAAGCCTGAACCTAAATAAACTACTCCCATTAGGTATTCTTAAGGTTTCAATGGTGATTGTTTTAATTGCAATAAGTTTGGTCACAAAGCTTCTAATTGTAGAAATGAGATAATCAAAATGCTCTAAGATGTTATTATTGCAATAAGATTGGTCATAATGCTATTGAATGTAGAAGTAAGAAAAATAAAAATTTAGTTAACTGTTATGTATGTAGCAAGATAGGTCATAAGGCTAATGAATGCAGAAGAAAAATGTCAAGGAATAACAAGGACAATGCTCAACCCTCTCATGGTTACTGTTACACTTGTAACAAGTTTGGTCACAAGGCATCTAATTGTAGATCTAAGGTGAGGAGAAATGGAAATGCTCACCAATCAATGTTCACCTGCCACAAGTGCAATCAAACAGGACACTCTGGAAAGAGTGTAAGGCCTTCTCAAAAGAAAGTTGATATTGCTTAGAAAAAGAAGGAAATGAACAAAGTATTGAAGAAGAAGGAAGAATGTGATGTTTCCAAACATCTTCCTAGTGTAGAAGGATCCTCCAGTAACTAGGAGAAGAAGGTACTGATTCAAGGGGAGTTACAACTATAAAATTCTTAAAATCCCTGAATAAATAAGATGTTGAATTTCTCATCATTTTGACTAGTTTTGGTATGAGCATGTTAAGATAATGATTTAAAGAAGTTTGGTCAAAAGTCTGGAGAAAAATCTCTCAATGCAGTAGATTGAGGAAGTTTTTAGGGTTTATTAGTGATAAGAGCATCTACCAAAAGAAAGCATGGACTTAGGGGGTGTTGTTACTACAAATCCTTCACTCCCTTTCATGATACTAAAGGTATTTAGCATACATATGAGTTTGAAGAAGGTTCTGGAGCAATTCATCACTCTATAGTAGATTGTGGAGTAATCAAAGAGTCACTATTATAGGTCTAACCAAGTACTTACCTAACCCTACTCATGCATTCAATGCAAAACAATTGAACATCTATGGAGAGGTTTATAAGTCATTCTACATACTCAAAAGGCATTTGTGATCAAGCATTTGAGAGCAGAACAAAGAAAATGCAAATCAAAGTGTGTTGGAGATTTCTTGCTTCTGAAACCCTACTAGTGAGTATTCTTAGAGTTGTGCAAACCCTAGATTCATCTCAGTGCTGTAATGGACACTCCTAGGGTCATTGATGTCATGGAGAAACCAAGACCAAAATTCAAGAAGCACTCTTTGAAATCAATGGAAACTGATAAAGATGGAGCATTTTCTAGGGTTCCTTTCAATGTGCTTCACATTGAGGATGTATAAATCTATATTCACTCCACATTGGACAAATTTGAGCACAAAAAGCTTCAGGAATTCTGGACGAACAATCTCACAAGTGACGATTTCAATCTGAAACCATAATATGCTAGTTTGATTGTAAGGAAATTGAATGTATCGAATGATTTTCCCAATTTTAGCTGTGAGAATGATTGGGTCAAGCTTGTTTTGAGTTGAATTCACGAAGACTTCATAGTTTTGGATAAACCCTATATGATCACCAAGGAAGCAATTAGGGTTGTGACTGGCATGTGTGCTACTAGACCGATGCCTACATTGAAGTCAATAAAAAATGAAGAAGTGATGAAGCTAATTAGTGCAAAGTTTGATAAACGTGCCCTATCTGTGGATTATATAACAAACCTTGCTATAAGGTATGCAACTATGGCTGTTGCATAAAATATTCTACACTAATAGAGTAGGCTCTACCACAAAAACTACCATTCATGTTGCATATCATTGAAAGGAAGCTAGGTGTGCGGAAACACTTCCTACACTAATCTATTGAGGAGAGGGTTATGCAAATTCAACTTTATCCTAACTATTACAGTGATGTTAAAACCATTAACATGAGATATAGCAGCAAAACACAAGAACCAAAAAGTAGACAGAAGAAGAGAGACAAAGATTTACGGTGGGGAAAACCCTTATTGGGTGAAAATCCCCACACTTAGAAACCTGCACAATGTATTAACAAATCTGAAAGAATGTTTACAACACACTTGCAATGCAAGCTTCAATGGTCTTCGACACTCATGTCTAGAGTTAATTTGGTAGCATAACTATACCTGTAAACCTGTGATACAAACTCCATCTCCAATCACCTATTTAAATAGAACATACAAGGCAATTTTGGAC
Organism: Cunninghamia lanceolata; assembly: GCA_027924645.1. Taxonomy (NCBI): domain Eukaryota; kingdom Viridiplantae; phylum Streptophyta; class Pinopsida; order Cupressales; family Cupressaceae; genus Cunninghamia; species Cunninghamia lanceolata. Next base: position 6,981,022 of record BSBN01000272.1, on the reverse strand, counting down.
CTTTCTTGGAATGGGCATCCAATATGGCATCTTGGACCAAAACCCATGCCTAGGGACACTTGGTCCACATTGTAGAATGTGTTTGACACTTGTCCATAGCTCCCGTCCCAAAGAGGTCACCTATTTCCAAAATGGGCTATGACAGATGCTCTTACAACACTTACGACCGTCATAGAATCTGTCATAGCGGTTACAACTTACAGCTGTAAGAGAATCTAACACATCATATTCCACCTTGGGGTGCCCAAATATGCCTCATTCAAAGATGCTACATGACACATGTCATTACCTGTCTTACAACCTTCTATTCTCGATTCTTACATGTCATAGATTCGTCATAGGAATTTGTCATAACCGTTTCGGTCAAACATTCCTTACACAACATAGAAGATGCCGACACATGGCAAAATATTCCTACCACTAAGTGGGATGCCTATCTCCTCATGTGAGGACAAAATAATGAGTTGTCATAATCCATGTAGGATTGACACATCACCGTGCCACATCCCACAATATGACAAAGTGGAATTTCCAATTATTTACAACATAGGCAATTGAATAATAAATACAAACATTACAAGCGCAAAGAATTACCAAGGTTGAGGCACCTTAATTCCCAACATTCACCCACTTGTCGAACACCTTGTAAGAGCCAATAGAAAAATTGGATTTAACTGCTATAGGCCAAGATGCCCATAGACTCCAAACACTATTTGAACTTCTCTGTGCCCACTAGTTTCATCAATGCATCTGCAAAATTCTTCAAAGTATCTACCTTCTCCAAATTTACTTTTCCATCATCAACCATGTCCCTCACGAAGTGAAACTGAACATCAATGTGCTTGGTTCTAGCATGGAAATATGGATTATTTGCAAGGCAAATTGCACTCTAACTATCACAACTAATCGTGACTTGACCTGCATCAACACTAATATCAGAACATAATCTCTTAAGCCAAATGGCTTCCTTACAAGCATGAGTTTCTGCCATATACTCAACTTCTGTTGTGGACAAAGCAACAACAGATTGGCACTTACTCATCCAACTAATAGCACCACCAAATAGTATAAAAACATAAGCACTGGTGGATCTCCTGCTGTCAATGTCACCTACCCAATCTAAATCCACAAATCCACGAATATCAACAGAATGCGGAGGTCCTGAAACATTACCATGATAGCAAATGGAATACTCAGAAGTACCCCTCAAATATTTGAACACTCGCTTAACTGAATCCCAATGAACCCGTTCAGGATTAGCCATAAATTGACTAAGGACTCCCACTGCTTTAGGCAATGTCTGGTCTTGTGCAGACCATAGCATACATCACATTACCAACAGCACTAGCATAAGGTACTCTACTCATGTCCTCCACCTCACTAGGAGATTTTGGACAATCCTTAACAGACAACTTTGTCCCCAAAGAAACAAGAACACGTAATGGTCTACAATTTGCCATGCTGAATCTGTCCAACACAAACTTCACATACTTACTCTGGCTTAACCAAGATTTTTTGTTGGTTATGTCTCTTCTGATTTCCATTCCTAGAATGTACCTGGCTGCCCCTATATATTTCATTTCAAACTAAGCTCACAACTGAGATTTAAAATCAGAAATCATATTCTTACCCTTCCCAATGAGCAACATATCATCAACATACAGTGCAACAATGAGAATACGATCACCATCAAACTTATAATAAACATAGTGATCCGATTTCAATCTCACAAATCAAATTGACAACATAAAGGCATCAAACTTCAAGTACCATCTCCTAGGAGATTGCTTCAAACCATACAAAGACTTCTTAAGTTTGCAAACCAAATTTTCTTACCTTTCACCATGTAATGCTTTGGCTATGACATGTAGATCTCTTCTTCCAAGTTACCATGAAGAAAAATTGTCTTCACATCCATCTATTCTACCTCCAAGTCATAAGCTACTACGAGTGACAACAAGAATCAAATGGATGTCAGCTTTACAATGAGAGAAAAGATCTCACCATAATCTATACCCTCCACTTGTGAATGCCCCTTCGCAACCAATCTGGCCTTATACTTCTCAATACTACCATCTGCACCAATCTTCTTCTTGAACACCCATTTGCATCCAACAGGTTTCCATCCAGGAGGCAAAGGCACTAAGTCCCAAGTTTGATTCTTTTCCAAAGAACCACTTCTTCCTCCATGGCCTCCTTCCAGGAACCTGCATCCTTCATATCCAAAGCCTTTGATACAGTTCTAGTTTCATCACTATTAGTGATTAAAGCATAAGCACAACTAGAATCAAGCAACGTAAAACCAAACCTTTCAGGTTGCTTTCTTATCCGTGTAGACCTCCTCAAGGGCTAAGGTTGAGGTTCAGCTTCTTCCTCTGAGCTTTTAGAGCTGCTAGAGCTCTACTTATCATTAGGTCCAACATTGTCTTTCTGTTCAGTCTTCTCAAGGGTGAGAGGAAACTAAACAACATCCTCTTTCTTTTCTTTTTCTTCTGGCTGCAAAATAGTGAAAGAAGGTGTAAGCTCTCTGAAGATGACACTTCTACTATACAACACTTTTTTAGCCATGGGGTCCCAAAGCTTGTATCCTTTCACACCAACAATGTAGCCAATAAAGATACACTTAACAACTGTGTTCTCCAACTTTGACCGCTTCTCCCTAGGCACATGTGCATATGCCTCACAACCAAAAACATGAAGATGCCTTACTGAAGGCTTTCTACCAGACCACACCTCCATGGGTGTCTTTCTAACAAGAGCTGATGTAGGAGATCTATTTACCAGATAGCAAGCAGTGGCAACAGTTTCAACCCAAACTTTTGTTCTAGACCAGCACCACTAAGCATACTCCTAGCCTTCTCCATCAGTGTCATGTTCATCCTCTTTGCAACTCCATTTTACTGCGGTGTGTATGGAGTTGTCTTATGTCTTTCAATCCCAAGTTCCTTGCATTACTTATCAAATTCTATAGAACAAAACTCACCACCATTGTCAGTTCTCAAACATTTAATCTTTTTACCAGTCTGATTTTCAGCAAAGGCTTTAAACTCCTTAAACTTGCTATAGACTTCAGATTTGCTTCTGAGAAAATAAATCCATGTCCTGCTATAATCATCTATAAAAGATACAAAGTATACAGATTTTGATAACGAAGGAACATTAACAAGACCAAACACATCAGAATGAATAAGGTCCAACACACCAGAAGACTTATGAGAACTCCAGTAAAACTAAACACAGTTTTATTTTCCATAAATGCAATGTTCACAAAAGTCAAACTCAAGATTACAATCATCTAACCCCTCAACGAAGTTCTTATTTTTTAGGGTACGCAGACCCTTCTCACCAATGTGGCCAAATCTCTTATGCCATAACATTGTCTTTTCTACAGGAAGTTTAACTTCCAATGCACGATTACAACCATCAAGACTAGAAACAAGAAATTTCTTCACTGCTTGTTCAAATAGTGGGGATGAAGTGACTGTTGCCCTCTTCCTTGAGTCAGAAGAACTATTGCATTGTGCAATGCATGCTTCCAGCTGAAATAGAGTACCTCTCCGAGTACCCTTAGCAAGCACCATAGATCCTCTAGTCATCTTGCATTTGTCTTTCGAAAAGACAACCTACACACCTACATCATTCAAACTACTTACAAAAAGTAGGTTCCATGCTAAGCCTGGGATGTGCATAACCCCACAGATCCCCTTCACTCGACCATCAGGGAATCGGATAGAGACTCTTCCACGACCAATGATCTTCAGATGAGAGTCGTCACCCAAATACACCTTTCCACCATCGAACTCCTCATACTTAGTGAACCAGTCTCGATGCGAGGTCATGTGGAATGATGCACCAGAGTCGATTAGCCATATATCATTAGATGTATGGGTTGCTAGGGCTACGATGAAAGCATCACCGTCATCTTGTGATTTGTTAAAATCTAAATCAGGAGCTTTCTTCTTTTTCTTCTTCTCCTCTTTGCATTCCTTTCAGAAATTTTTGGTCTTGCCACAGTTCCAACAAAGAGCCTTGGACTTTCCAGGAGATTTGGATCTCCCATGGGCTTTGGATCTACCCTTCTTAGCTTTCTTGTCCTTCTTCTTCGCTTTCTCCTTGGGTCTTCCATGAACTGCAAGGGCTTCTTTAGCTGTCTCAGAAGACTTTCTCAGCATCTCTTCAGATAACAATGAAGAAACCACCTCTTCCATTTTGAATGTGGATGTGGTGCTTCCAATTGCCATGACAAGATGATCCCATGAGTTTGGCAGAGAACAAAATAGGGTCATACACCGGTCCTCCTCCATCTTTACACCAATAGATGTTAATTGTGCAACTAGCATATTAAAGGCATTCATATGCTCAGCCACAGATCCTCTATCCTCCATTTGAAGAGAATACAACTTCTTTCTCAGGAAAAGTTTATTGACAAGGGATTTGGCTTGATACACATCCCCCAACTTCTTCCAAAGGAGTTTTGTAGTAGCCTCCTCATGGACATTTAACAACACAGAATCAGCAAGACTAAGTCTTATGAGACCCTTATCCTTTCGATCCTTGAGATCCCACTCATCTTAAGTCATTTTATCTAGTTTAGTTCCGTTCACACTTTCCCAAAGGTCTCGGTCAACTAACATGTCTTCCATCTTGAGCTTCCACAGCTCGAAATTACTACCATTGAACTTCTCTACTTCAAACCTTCCTGATGTACTTGCCATCTCCTTGTTGCAATAAGATACAGAATGCTCTGCACAGACTCCCACTTAACCTAAGATTAGCTTAAAAAACCCCTACCCAACAACTAGGACCAAAGGTGATGAAGCTCTAATACCAACTGAAAGGAAGCTAGGTGTGCGGAAACGCTTCCTACACTAATATATTGAGCAGAGGCCTATGCAAATTCAACTTTATCCTAACTATTATAGCGATGTTAAAACCATTAACATGAGATATAGTAGAAAAACACAAGAACTAGAAAGTAGACAGAAGAAGAGAGACAAAGATTTACGGTGGGGAAAACCCTTATCGGGTGAAAAACCCCACACTCAGAAACCTGCACAATGTATTAATAAATCTGAAAGAATGTTTACAACACACTTGCAATGCAAGATTCAATGGTCTTCAACACTCATGTCTAGAGTCAATCTAGCAGCATAACAGTACCTGTAAACCTGTGATACAAACTCCATCTCCAAGCACCTGTTTAAATAGAACATACAAGGCAATTTTGGACCTTTCTTGGAATGGGTGTCAAATATGGCATCTTGGACCAAAACCCATGCCTAGGGACACTTGGTCAACATTGTAGAATGTATCTGACACTTATCCATAGCTCCCATCCCAAAGAGGTCACCTATTTCCAAAATGGGCTATGACAGATGCTCTTACGACACTTACGACCGTCATAGAATCTATCATAGCAGTTACAACTTACAGCTGTAAGAGAAACTATCATACACATGCTATAAATAGTATATTCTCTTACAACACATCATATTCCACCTTGGGGCACCCAAATATGCCTCATTCAAAGATGCTACATGACACATGTCATTACCTATCTTACAACCTTCTATTCTTGATTCTTACATGTCATAGATTCGTCATAGGAATCCATCATAACCGTTTCGGTCAAACATTCCTTACACAACATAGAAGATGCTGACACATGGTAGAATATTCCTACCACTAAGTGGGACGCCTATCTCCTCATGTGAGGAAAAAATAATGAGTTGTCATAATCCATGTAGGATTGACACATCACCGTGCCACATCCCACAATATGACAAAGTGGAATTTCCAATTATTTACAACATAGGAAATTGAATAATAAATACAAACATTACAAATGCAGAGAATTACCAAGGTGAGACACCTTAATTCCCAGCAATCATATGGTGAGAGAAAACAAGGAATTTGATGTTTGTGAGTTGTTGAGACAACTAATGGAGAACCTGCACATGACAAAGGAGAACTAGTATAGCTTTTGGTATGGATCTCTTATAATTTGTCTCATGTTTTATTTTCTAAATGAATTTCCTAGATCAAAGGGTGTTGTGTGGAAAAGAAATATCTCAGTAGGTAGGCAAATCAAGGAACACATGATGAGCTTTGAAAACTTAGATGTTCGCAATGCTGCATACTGGGGTTTGTTTAAAACCTTTCAAGAAAAGATGTAGAAGAGAGAAAGGATACCTGCCGATGTGGTTGGAAGATACAAAAATGATATCACCTTCATGGTAGATAAGGATAACTACTATATGGAAGTAGTAGAACCTAGGATTGCATGGATACCCAAGTTGCCTTATGAGGTTTCAGAAACTAATTTGATAGGGTATGCAGACATTTTACTTAGCAAACCCAAGGATCCTAATGTAGATAGGTTTGGCGCTTATGATGAAATCACCAAAGCAAATCAAGAAAAGGGATGAAGAAGATGTAGAGAAGAACAAAGAGAAGATGTTTAAAAGGGTTGGTATCCCACTAGGTGGATTCAATGCTCAAAATATTGTTAAAGATGATGCACCATCTACCATTGTGCATTCAACTCTAAGAAGATCAAGTAGATCCACTTCTTAATCTACTATCAACAATCCACAACCTACCTCCTTTGCTAGTCAAAATCAAGTCTCTGAAGACCAAACCCCAATGTTCAATCCAAGGGAGAACAACCAAAGAAGAAGGAAACCATTGTAGAGGAGACTGAGAGTGATAAAGAAGAGGTAATTTCAAAGAAATGGGAAAAGGAAAAGAAGAAAAAGGAACCAAGGGTCAAAGTGAAAACCAAAAGGGATAAGAAACAAGGTGTAGAAGAAAGTGAAGAAGAGGAAGAAGAAAAGGAACCAACTCCTCCTCCCAAAAAGAAAAAGAAAAATGACTCCTAGGTACCAACATCTTCTCCAAGAGGACCTATGTCTATAGATGTTGTCTACAATGCAATTACTTATTTCAATTTGTTTGATGAAGCTATGGCACTTTATCCAGAATCTACCCCTGAGGACCAAGCCATCATTGAAAAGGTTGTTGTCATGTACATGATGAGATATAACAAATCTCTTGATGAAATCTTGTCTAAAGTACCATAAAGCCTACAGAGAGCCTTAAGGATGGATAGAGAAGATGTTGTAGCCTTAGACGAGAAACTCAGACAAGATGCCTTGAATAAAGAGGGGGCTTCCCTTTCTAAAGAAGAAAAAGAGAAATTAGTTCAAAGGCAAGCCCAAGAGATTAGAACAAAACATAGAGTGGACACTCTTATGAAGAACTCAAAGGAAGACATTGAAAAGATCACAAAAAAAACTGAAGAAATCACTTTGAAAGTACTTGGTGAGGTAAGAGAAATAGAGAATATGGAACAATTACATGTTTCACCACCACAATCACCTCATCATGTTGTTGCATCCTCTCTGGAGAAAGAAGAACAAATTGAAAAGGAGAAGAATGATTAAAATATACAAGAAGATGTGAATGTTGATTCTATTCTTCAAGACAATGGGAAGGAAGATAAAGAGAAAGATGAATAAAGTATTCTAGAGAACATTGAACAAATGGATAATCAACTAAGTATACAAGACAGGCAAAAAGTTTTGGAAAACACCACTCAAGTGGATGATTAGATGAGTGTGCAAGGTAAACAAAATGTTTCAGTAAATATAGAGCAACATGAAGGACCTGGAAAAGAGGTGATTACTACTGATAAAGAAAATCTAGAGAAGAGTGAAGGTGGAGCGAAAGAGATTGGTCAAGAATTAACTAATTCATTTATAGACCTACTAAGTTTGGAAATGCAGTTCCTGCCTGTGGTATCTCCACAATTGTTACAAAATCCAATGCAAGAAGGGAAGGTAGATTTGGCTAATATTACCCCCTTTGCATAAGCTACATCTTGGTGGCATTCTACATTCATTTGCTAGAAAGGAAATTCTACATCAACACCAGAAGAATACATAATTGTTGGATGAAGCAGTAAAGGCCATCAAAGACTTTATACCTAAGGTAAATATTGACACATCTTTGACCACTGCACAACAATTAAAATTCTTACTTGATTCTTTTAAAGATCATTTGGAAGAGAAGGCAAAAAAGGATGCCTTAAAGAAAATAAATGATAAGAGATTGAAAGATATTTCTGATATGTGTGCAAATGTACACAATTATATGTTGCAAGATAAGATGAAAGTTTTTTAGAAGTGTATAGAAGAGGCTACCTTGTATTAATTTTGTTTGAAATGGCCTATGTCTACAAGGAGCATAAACAATCAGATGGACTCCATTGAGTCACAAATTTCACAAGTATCTGGTTTGTATGATTCCCTAAAGGACAGTGATGGGGAAACCAGAGCAATTATTGAAAATTTTCCCTCTCAGTTTTTCTACTACAACAAAAAAAAGATCAAATTTTAAGATAGTACAATCCACTCAGAGAACTATGACAGAAACTGTGACTGAAGCAGAAAAGGTAGCATAGAAATGGACAGTGCCCAACACTATGGAAGAAGTTGAAAATTTGTACATTCAACTTGAATGCCAAAACAACTCTCTTTCTTCAGGAAAAGGTCATTAGGACACAACTTGTACCCAATTGAAGATAACTTATAAGGAGATCTTACCAAGTAAGTAGTATGATGTATGGACAAATTTTGTAGCAATGTGCATATGTTGAGATATTGAGTAGAATGGTAGTACCATTTTGATTTTCAAAGGTATAATTTCATAACTAAATAACATAGTTAGGGGGAGTATAGTGTAGAAATCATTTTGTAAGGGGGAGTCTACAGTTTTTTGAATTGATACAAGAATAGGATATCAATCCCTTTGTCCTTGATGTCAAAGGGGGAGAGGGAAGTATATGTCTAAGAAGGAGTATATGTTTCCATTAATGACAAAGTGTAAGATTGTTGGCAATATGTGTTGTTAATGATGTCAACATAGTATATGGAGATGTATAGATAGACTCTTATAGAGGAACAGTCAACATGGTCAAGGCAAATTAGTTAGGGAGAAGAGAAAATAGTCTAAGTATGGTAAGGTGATCAATTTTGTGTTTGAGCATGATACAGAGGTAAATACTCATGTCCTTGCATGTTGTCTATATCCACACATATATATTTCATCAGTTGGGACTAGCTCACTTAATGATAAGAAGCAAAGATCTGACTAAGGCATTCACAATGTATATCCTAAGGCAAAGTCATCCTATTTTAGCCTACATTTCTCCGCAAACAAGAGATATGATCATGCAGTTTTGAGGAAAGGCTAATAGATGTATAAGGCATACTATGATGAAGTATCAAGTGGTATGGTGGTTTGGAAAGACAACACTCAAGTGACAGAGGTAATTTAGTCTGTTTTGGAGCCTGAATACACAAGTTTGAGTTTTACAGAGGATGACATATATACAGCTCAACCATACAAGCTTGTGTAGAGCTCTTATACATTCCAAGGTATCTCAAGGTTGATCCACATGTAGATAAATTGCTTTTTCTAGTACCACATCAAGTAGTTAAGTTTGAAAGTGAAGATTTGATTAAAACTATTCTCTGGACTCTTGGTTACCTTTGTCAAACCTTTGTATTCCTTCAAAATCATTAGATAAAGATGTGTGGATCTAATAAGGAACATATAATTGTGTTTAAGATCATTCTTAAAAGGTTTCAGGACTTGTACTGCACCACAATGCGATAACTTGAGTCATGGAGTATTACATGTGGTCTAGAATGCTCTGTTTTCTACAGTTAGTCAAGTTTCATGTTTTGCAGATGTATAGAGTTAGATGATACTTCAGAAGTAAGGTGTATGAATGATGTTGAGATCATGTATGATCAAATTCTTAGTTCGTATGAAGATTTTGGCTTCTCCCCGATAGTATGAAGATGAACAGTTAGCAGTCCTAAGTAATTTGAGCTGGCTAGTTAAGTATATGATATGTGCAAAGGATCCTAATTAGTTTCCTTAACTCTAGAAGGTATGAAAAGATGTATCTTGATCCCTTTCATGAAGTCTTGAGGTTTGCAACAAGTAACGACAATCCCTTAGGAATACATCCCTTAGAGATTTTTCTTTAAGGAAATATGTTGAATCCATACCATATGTGATAATGTGGTCATTAAGAACTTACGCTCCTCTTGAACTTGAAACCTTTCCTCAAAAATATTTTTAAAGTGGCTTCTATTCCAATCTTTAATCTTGAGTTTCAAATATTATAATTTCTTGCAGAATTGAAACATTTTAGATCCTGAAACAAAAGGGGATTTTCGTCAAGTCTCCTTAATAAAAGGAATGAAATCTTTATCTTTGAACCACATGGTCTGAATTTTGAAAGGAGTTTTGAAAGAAGAGGGGATTTTATGAGACATAATAAATTCAATTAGAAAATGATTACAACATGGCAAAGGAGATATAACCAAAGAGAAATCTGCTTCTTCCAAGTATCAATTGTAAGAAAATAAAAATCTGTCCAATCTTTCAACAATCAAGAGAAAATCTTTTCTACGATTAGACCATGTGAACTTACTATTACTAATTCATTGTTCACACTAAAATTAGTTAGACCTAAGTGCAATTGTTTAGAAGGAATAAAAGAAAACTTTGAAGTTAAGCATTTATTGAACAGTTGATATCTTGACAGAGCAGAAATGGATTTCAGTTGACAGGATAACCCATTAGTCTAATCAAGACTGATGAGTCATCATGACAAGAGAATAAGGATACCAAGGTATCAATCATCCAAGAAATATAGTTGTTTTAACATGATGTTATCTTTCAACAGTTATAAGTCAGATTGATTATTTAATTGATCAGATTTGAAAGAAAGAAAGAAAGATATTTGTATTGAACTATTATTTCATGTGATATTTTGAACATGCATTCAATATCTGTTACTTTATTCTATGCATTGATTGAAAAACAAATACACACACATCAAGTGCATAAGGTAGAGTAATTGATTTTGTTTAAAAGAAGTGTTCAAATGTGTCCCACACAATCTGTGGGAGTAACTAGACTGAGCAATTGTAGACATGCAAGCAATACATCTGAATGATAAAAGAAATATTATGAACACATGATAAAAGTAAACATCCATCATTGCTTGAGCAAGAAGGTTGTTTTGTTGATGTTGGTCTTCAGTCTTCATCTTCAGCTCCTATCAAAAGCTGAACCTGCAAAAAATTTGTGGAAATTCTTGTTAGCGCTCCGGATGTTTAAAGTTATCATATGCTTTTATCAAGTAGATACATCAACTTGTCACATCATGCAATTCATATGGAGATCAAATCAGACATGTGCTACAAGTTAGATATCATAAAGAAGATCAATCAATACCATTAGGTATATTTTTCATGCTAACTGGTTTGTTCACTGTGCAGGTATAGGAAAAGTAATGTTGCTGATTTGAAGACATTTAAAGAATATGGAGAAAATGTGGCTCCCACAAGGTTCGAGCCCAGCATGATCAAAGTGATACCATTACATGTTATGCTATATCCAATAGCTCATCATCAATGATCAAATTCCAGATGATATGCAAGAAACACAAGGTATTGTTCTAGTCTCTTTATCATTAATGAGGCGTGTTCTTTCATAACAGTCCTATATCAATGCAAGGTGTATAAGTGCATAGATTATTTTGTAGCTGAGGCCTGTCTCAAGGCTTATGTCATAAGAGGACTACATTCTAAAAAACAATGAAGAGGGATAGTCAATGTCATGAATACAAAGATGAAAGAAGAGTATTCAAACAACAAGGATGGTAGTCTATGAGATACAACAAGGGCTTCTAGTAGAGAACAAAGTCAAGAAACAGTCCCATACACTCCAAAACTAGTGGTGATCATCAAACAAAAATACAAGTATAAGGAGAGTAATGTTTGAATTCCAAAAGAGAAATCAATACTATGTGAAAGAAGCAGCAAAGCCATAAGGAGCATAGCTATAACGACTATATAGTCATCCAGAATCAGAGGACAATTAGTGAAGGGACTGTTGGATAGTCATGAGTGCTAAAGCAATCCTCAGTGAAGAAGCATGAAAAAAGGCATAACACAATAACCAAGAACCTTGTGTAGGTCTGTAGATCCAATATATGACAAGCTCTTAGAAATAAATGATATATGTAGGGGAACTAAATGAAATAGTAGAAGGTCTTCATCCTTGATCAAAAGAGATACCACCACAGTGAAGAGAAAGATTGAAATTACCATGGATATAGTGTTTCATGTAGTCTACACCTTTTAAAGAAAGAGAATAATAGTCAATTGCACTGATATCAAAAGAGGACTGTATACCACAGTCATTGCATAATCATGACTATAATAAATGGCATGCACAAGGATAGTCTGGTCTAAAAACAATATAGTTTACTGAGAACAGTGAATAGTTTAAACCATTAATGTATACATAAAAGTATGATAAAGAACCAGCACTTGAGAGAAGCCCTATTGATAGTAACAAGGGTACTTGCTAGTAGCATGATAACAGTCCAAGGAGGTTTGCCAAGCTTAGGGTAGTCAACAATAAAACAACTCATCAGGAGATGCATTAGGAAATAACAACATGCTAGATGATGGACAATATCAACTTCATTTGACTAGTGTCATTCTATCTGCTACTATCTCAAAACCACTCTCTTGCCAGCACACTAGTACATGCTTCTTAGTATCAGAGTGTTGTATCAAGTTTTCCTAAATCACATCTTATAAGCCATGCTATCTTTTCTAAAGCATCATGAAGTCACCACTTATCAAAAGGAGGATGATGTACGAGCATCCAATGGTGTAAGAGCAATCTTGTATCACCCAGAAAAAGATGTGTTCCAAAATTTTTGATGTTCTTTCCATTTCTTTTCAAAATTTGTGGTTCTGGTTCCATAATCTCTTGAATAATGATGTAGAACTTTCAGTTTTTCCAAACTGCTAAAAATAGTAACCTGCTATTTTTAGAAGGTTTACATTTGGGCACGAAATGAAGTGAAATTTTACAGGAATTTTCATAACGGAAAAATAAGACCTTTGGCAAAGGAATCACACAAAGATCATTTACGAGTTGAAGATATTAAAGTTTCCATTTCCCAAAAAATGTCTAAAAATTATTCAAACTCAGGTTTGAGGCACTAAACGGCCCCGTGCAGGCCTGAAAATGGCCAAAATTGGCAGAGCAAGTTCTTAGTGCATAGAGCACTCTGCAAGCTTTCTGACTCATAAAATAGTTCATCAATCGGAGACCCAGATCAAAAGTTATGGCTCCCAGAAGTTGACCTATATTTGGAGGGAGATGCAAATTTCAAAATTAGGTTGTTGGCCACCAAAAAGGCTATTAATAACCATTTTTTGGAATGATGGGTAGTAGTAGAGAGTTAAGGGGGAAGTGTAGGGTCAAGGATGGGTGGGAAATTAGAAACCCTAGCTGATTTGTGGTTACAGAAGGCTGATGATTCTAGAGTCTTGTGATAGGAAGCTGTAATGTGTTGTAGCCTATGGAGGGTTGATTCTTCTAATTGTATTTGAGGTTCTATAATGTAATAAGTTGTCCAAATCAATAAAAAAGTTCTATTTTCTATGTGCAATTTCTGTTGTTGTGTGTTTTGTGATTTACCCCCTTCATCAAGTGGTATCAGAGCAAGGGTTCTTGAGTGTGTAGACAGATCGCCGACCATGAGGCAATTTGTACCATGACCTAAGGTTGTGGTTTTTCTGTAGAGATCAAGATGCCTCCATGAAGAAATCATATTAGGAGGAATTCTTTGACAAAAGAGGGTTTTAGAGCCCTACAAAGGCAAATCGATGCATTGCAAGAGGAGCTACGAAGAGAGTTTGATCCAAGAACAAGAGAAGAAAGTGAAGATGAAGTCAAAGAAGAGGTATCTGAGGAAGAACAAGAAGTTGTAGGAGATCCTGTAGAAGTTAGGTTGTTGAGGGTCATTTCAAAGATTGGAAAGAGTCCCAGGATTGAAGTTTCTATATATTCTGGAGATTTGAATCTGGAACAGCTTATTGATTGGATCAATGATATGGAGGAGTATTTCAAGTATGAAGATGTGGAGGACCCAGATCGGGTCAAGTTTGCGAAAACAAAGTTGAAGGGCCATGCCAGTATTTGGTGGAAGGAGGTCTAGTTAGAGAGGAATAGAAGAGGAAAATGAAAGATCACCAGATGGGATTGGATGGTGGAGAAACTAAAGAAGCAGTTCATTCCTGTGGACTATGAGATGGAGTTGTTGAAGAAGCTACAAGGATTGAAGCAAGGAAACAAGTCTGTTAAGGAGTATATAGAAGAATTTTATAAGGTTACTATCAAAACCAGTCATGTAGAGCCCAACAAGGAGAAGGTAGCCTATTACATTAATGGGTTGAGGCCAAGTATTCAAGAGGAGCTGAACCTAGTCAGAATGACCACCATAGAAGATGCATACTAGTTTTCCCTGAAGGTGGAAGAGAAGCTGAATAAAAGATTTGACAGCAAGCAAAGGGGAAGAGGTCAAGGCGAAAGGACTAGTGGAAGACCCTATGGGGACTAAAATGAAGATTTAAAGAAAAGTGAAGAAGCTAGCACTAGTTGAAATAAGAGAGGAGATAATACCTACTACCCTTGTGACTAGAACAGTGTTGAGAAAAGAGGAAGAGGAAGAGGCAGACCTAGGCAAGGACCCTGAAGAGGAGGTTTCAAAGGAACCTATTTCCAATCTGGCAAAGAAGAGCATCGAGCATATGAGTGTCTGCAACATCAAGGAAGGACAAATAGAAGACCTAGAGGTAATGCATGAGTTGCACATGTAGATGATGCACAATCTAAGCATTCTGAAGATGATGAATGGGGAGAAACCCTAGTTGTTAGAAGAACGTTGCTGATTGAGGACAAAGAACCCAATTAGAGGAAGAGTTTATTCCACACAAGGTGCAAATGTGAAGGTAAGTGTTGTGGCATTATTATTAACAGTGGAAGTACTGACAATCTTGTTTCAGAGGAGATGGTTAACAAGTTGAAGTTGACAAGAAGAAAGCATCCACATCCATATTGGATTGCATTGTTGCAAAAGGACCATAGAGCTTTGGTCAATAAGCAGTGTTTAGTGAAGTTCAAGATTGGGGACTACCATGATGAGGTGCTGTGTGATATCATACCGATGGATCCATGTCATATGCTGTTAGGGAGGCCATGGCAGTATGATAGGAGCACTGTCCATGATGGTTGTGCAAACACATATTCCCTAACAAAGGATGGAGTTCATCATAAGTTGAAGCCCTTGAAGGAGGCGGAAGAAAAGGTATGTAGTACTACCAGGAAATTTTTGGAAGGTATGAAGCATGAGCGTCATTACTTTGCATTGATTCCTAAGATCAGTCTAGAGAAATGTGAAGATGTACCAGTAGAAGTTTTAGATATGTTGGAATAATTTCAGGACATTGTCTCTGATAATGTACTAGAAGGTTTACCACCGGTGAGGAAGATAAGTCATCAAATGGACTTGATACCAGGAGCTAGTTTGCCGAATAAGGCAGCCCATAGAATGACCCCTACAAAGAGTGAAGAGATGAATAGACAAGTTCAAGAGCTGTTAAGGAAGGGGCTGATAAGAGAAAGCCTAAGTCCATGTGCAGTACCTACAGTACTAGCATCGAAGAAAGATGGAGAGTGGAGAATGTGTACAGATTCTTGAGCCATCAACAAGATCATGATCAAGTACAGATTTCCATTACCCAGAATGGATGACATAATGGATTGTTTGAGTGGAGCCAAGTACTTCACAAAGATTGATTTGAAAAGTGGGTATCACCATATCTAAATTAGAGAAGGAGACAAATGGAAGACAACCTTCAAGACAAAGGAAGGTTTGTATGAGTGGTTAGTCATGCCATTTGGGCTAACCAATGCACCGAGCACATTCATGCGGCTCATGAATGAGGTACTGAAAGAATTTTTGGGAAGTTTTGTTATTATTTATTTAGATGATATTTTGATTTTTAGTAAGACTTGGGATGAGCATATGATGCATATCAGAAGAGTTTTGGAGAAGCTGAGGGGGGAGAAGTTGTTGATCAATCTGAAGAAATGTAGTTTTGCAAAGAAGGAGTTGGTATACCTGGGATTTGTTGTCTTAGAGGAAGGTCTTAAGATGGACCCAGAAAAAGTAAGGGCTATCATTGAATGGCCTACCCCAAGGAGTGCAATAGAGGTACGATCTTTTCATGGTTTGGCAAGTTTTTACAGAAAGTTTATCAGGAATTTTAGTAGCATTTGTGCACCCCTAACTGAGACAATGAGAGGGGATAGAAAAGAGTTTAGATAGACTAAAGGATCAGACAAGAGCTTTGATACATTGAAGTAGAAAGTCATAGAGCAACTTGTTTTGGCACTTCCAGATTTTAATAAGGTATTTCAGGTAGATTGTGATGCTAGTGGTAGTGGTATAAGAGCTATTTTGAGCCAAGAAGGTAAGCCCATTGCCTATTTTAGTGAGAAGCTTAATGATGCTAAGAAAAAGTATTATGTTTATGATCAGGAGTTTTATGCAATAGTTCAGGATTTGAAGAAATGGAGACATTATTTGTTGCCAAAGGAGTTTGTTTTATATACTGATTATCAAGCTTTGCAGTATCTTAATAGTTAAGGAAAGTTAAATCAAAGGCACTTAAAATGGGTTGATTTTTTGCAGAGTTATACCTTTGTTTTGAATCACAGGAGTGGGAAGTCCAACAGAGATGCAGATGCCTTGAGAAGAAGGCAAAATTTGTTGACAGAAATGAAGATAAAGGTTGTTGGGTTCGATGAACTCAAAAGTTTGTATCCTGAAGATCCAGATTTTGTAGAGGCCTAGAAAGCTTGTTTGGAACCTATTACTTTGGACAAGACAAAAGGGTTCGATTTCATAATCTAAGATGGCATGTTGTTTAAAGGAAGCCAGTTGTGCATTCCAAGGAGTTCCATGACAGAGAACCACATTAAGGAGAAGCATAGTAGAGGATTGGCTGGACACTTTGGTTGAGATGAGACAATTGTTATTGTTGGTGATAATTATTATTGGCCATAGTTACAGCAGGATGTGAGGAAATTTGTGCAGAGTTAAAGAGTGTGTTAGATGGCAAAAGGAACAAGTCAGAATACAGGGATATATCAGCCATTATTTGTATGAGAGAAGCCATGGGATGATATTAGTATGGATTTTGTTCTTGGTTTACCAAGGACACAGAGGGGACATGATTCCATTTTTGTGGTGGTGGATAGATTCTTAAAGATGGCACATTTTATTCCTTGCAAGAAGACTAATGATGTTGTTCATATTGCAGAGTGTTAGGGTTAGCTGACAGAAGATATCAATTAAATGCAAATAAAGATTAAACAAAGGAATGGAAATATACAGAATTAATAACAGTGAGAGACAAGTTTTAACGTGGTTCACCCAAACTTGGGCTACATCCACCAAATAGAGAGTCCAATATTATTATCCAGTAAATCAAACTGATTACAACTAGCAATCCCTGTAACTCAATACTACTACAAATGCTACAATACAATATCAATCAAAACCCTAACCCTTAGCTTCTTTTATCAAGCTTTTTTTCGGTTACAAAAATAGGGTTTTCTTATGTCGGTCAATGAAAAAATAACTCATGTTGCCCCTTAACCCCGTCTTGGGGGTGCTGCCCCCAAACCCCCACAAGAGGCACTACCCCTTGATCCCATAGGAATTTGGGGGGAAACTACACTAATAAAAGTGGGGAAAATTTAACCTCTAAGTTTGATTAGGCTCCATATAACAACACAGAGTTATTCTTCAGAGAGGTGGTGAGATTACACGGTCTACCAAAGAGCATAGTTTCAGATCGAGATACCAAGTTTGTTGGCTATTTCTAGAGGACATTGTGGAAGAAGTTGAAGACAGATTTGAAGTTCAATTCTACACACCATCCACAGAGTGATGGATAGACAGAAGTGGTAAATAGGAGTTTGGGTAACCTGCTACAATGCTTAGTAGGAGATAAGCCCAAGGGATGATATTTGATTTTACCACAGGTAGAATTTGCTTACAACAATTCTTTCAATAGGAGTACTGGTAAATCACCATTCCAGATTGTATATGGGAATAATCCAACAAATGCTTCAAAGTTAAGGAATTTGGACAAAGGAGAAAAGACAAGTGCCGAGGCTGAAGACTTTGCAGAACACATGAAGAATTTGCATGAAGAGGTGAAAAAACACATTAATAAGATGAATATTCAGTACAAGGCTAAGGTAGATCAAAAGAGGAGATATAAGGAGTTCTAGGTAGGAGATGAAGTCATGGTTCACTTAAGAAAAGAAAGGTTCCCAATTGGAACATACAATAAGCTGTAAATGAAGAAATTTGGACCATGCAGAATTTTAAAGAAACATGATTCAGGAAATGCATAGAGCTACCAAGTGGGATCAACGTTTCCCCTATTTTCAACATTGTTGATTTATCAGAATATCATGAAGGTGGAATAGAGGATGGGCCAACAGAAGAACAGTGGAGTATTCTGGCATCTACTTCAACAGAGGAGATAGAAGAGATCTTGGATAGTTGTGTGGGAAGAAGTACTCAAAACAAGTAGTATGAAGAATATCTAGTGAAATGGAAAGGAAGGCCTATTGAATATTCTTCTTGGTTGTCTAAGGCAAAGGTTGACCATTCAAGTTTTCCTCACACAAACACCTGAGACGTGATAGGGTCACTTCTCAAATTACCCTGGGTGTCTGATGCAGGAGCATCCAGTGGTGTAAGGGCAATCTTGCATCACCCAAAAAAAGATGTGTTTCAAAATTGTTGATGTTCCTTCCATTTATTTTCAAAATTTGTGGTTCTGGTTCCATAATCGCTTGAATAATGATGTATAACTTTCAGTTTTTCTAAATTGCTAAAAATAGCAACCTACTATTTTTAGAAAGTTTGCATTTGGGTACGGAATGAAGTGAAATTTTATAGGAAGTTTCATACTAGAAAAATAATACATTTGGCGAAGGAATCACGCAAAGATCATTTGTGAGTTGTAGATATTAAAGTTTCTATTTCCTGAAAAATGCCTAAAAATTATTCAAACTCAGGTTTGAGGCACTAAATGGCCCCGTACGGGTCCCAAAAATGGCTATAACCAATAGAGATGGTTCTTAGCGCATAGAGCACTCCATGATCTTTTTGACACATAAAACAGTTCGTCAATCAGACACCCAGATCAAAAGTTATGGCTCTCGGAAGTTGACATATTTTTGGAGGGAGATACAAATTTTGAAATTAGGTTGTTGGCTGCCAAAAAGGCTATTAATAACCATTTTTGGGAACCCTTGGCAGTAGTAGAGAGTTAAAGGGGAAGTGTAGAGTCAAGAATAGGTGGGAAATTAGAAACCCTAGCTAATTTGGGGTTACAAAAGGCTGATGATTCTAGAGTCTTGTGATAGGAAGCTGTAATGTGTTGCAGCCTGTGGAGGGTTGATTCCTCTGATTGTATTTGAGCTTCTGTAACGTAATAAGTTGTCCAAATCAATAAAGAAAGTTCTATTTTCTATGTGCAATTTTTGTTGTTGTGTGTTTTGTGATTTACCCCCTTCATCAGAGGAACTAATCAATAAGGTAGGGGCAACATGAAGGATAGTCAGTCTAACACATAGCCTCTACAGGAAAAGACCATTGATCAAGGAGTCCTTAGTAAGGCTCAGACTAAATGATATCTTGACAAAACCATAGACAGTCATATCTCAATGACTATGATCAATGAAGAAATAGTAAAGGGGTAGACTCTTCATGGTTCAATACTATTGAGGAACAACAGTTCTTTCAGGAAGGAACAACAATCATGATGACTGTAACAACCTTTAAGAATAAGGTAACTGTCATAAAATGTGAGAATACAATCATGCCTAAATAGAGGTCATTATCAAAGAGGAGTTTTAGACATTGCCTGTGCTTATTTTATTCAATGCATTCACTTCCTGCATTAGTCGGAAGGCAGTGTAATTAAAGCAAAGAAGCTATAGACTATCATGAGTCACTCAAATCAAAGAATTTTGATTCTTACAGAATTTTGATTCTTGCCTAGTATCAAATCTATCATATGTGTCATTGGTCTTTTGTCCATGACTTAACTACAGTATACAATGTATGATAGAAACACTTTTGTTGATCATAAAGAAGGATAAAGTTGCAATAGTCAGGGACAGTCATCTAGGACTGTGGTTGGAAATGAAAGCATAAAAAGTGTATACACATCCTTAATCATGTGCTAACCCCAAAGTATATATGCGATTCTGCAAGGAAATTCTGATAAAGGTCTCTTTACAATTTGCTCAGCCAAAGATCATACATAGAAAAACTGAGAGAAGATATTTTTAGAGCCCTTATAGATACACTGTGAAGCATTAGGGCCTATCATACCATGAGGAACAGTCAACATGGACACAAGATATTCAAACAATACAAGTAAAGATCAAATCATAAATATGCTTAGGTTGAATCAAAAGAAGGACATCATGGTAGTTCTAAGTCACCCTCATGTGCATAGGAAGAGGAACAGAGTTCATATAACAACCTTTGAACTGAAAGAAGGGATTATTACAGTCATGGTTTCGATTGTTCTAACAATAGGAATAGTAGAATAAATATTTACCACTTTTTGTTGTGAATGAGGAGTAAAAGTTGTTGATAAGGCTGTAACAACAATCTAATTGGCTGTAATAGCAAATCATTTAATTATATCAATGGTTTTATATGAAACAAGTATGGCAAGATTCACAGTCTCTAAAGGAGTAGTTTTAAAGTATGATAATACAGTTTATAGAAGGAAAAAGACAGTTAGTCTTCATTTTCAACACTAAAAAACTATAGTTTGTCTTATTTAGTTCAGAAATAATACAACCATTCTTGAAGCTTTTTGTGTTTTGCATCTGTAGAAAATGAAAGAAGGTATGGGTGCAAGATAATACTATGGCTGTAACTAGAAAGAAGCTCATTGTTCAAAGAGATAAAAAACCCATATGAATATTTTGTAAAACCCTCACATATTTTGCATTTTGTAGATAAAAGCCATGTACAGGAGGCAATAAAATGCCATGGCCATTATAGGAGAGTATATTTGTTTGAAAAGAAATAAAACCCATTATATTTTTTTACAACCCTTCAACTTTGCATACGGTCAAAGGGAAATATAGAAATGAAGTCAAAACTGTGAGAATAATTCATACATATGTGCGGTTGCTACATAGAAGCCATCTTCTCAAGAGAAAAAAAAGATATCAACTAATAAAATTTAAACCCTTATCTCTTTTTGAAAAAATGCAAGGAAAGAAAAGTATCTATAGCAGAGGAAAGAGAGTTTAGCTTCAGTTTGAAGAGAATAAAAATATGATGGCAGCAACATCCTGAAGGATTTTATCTTTTCTTTCCTTAGTTTTTCTCGTATTTTACAAGAAGATTTCAAACACAAAAAGCAAGAGTGTTGTTAAAGAATGTTACAGAAGGAGCAACAAATGCAGAGATGGCCGCAGCCATTAAGGCTTAAAGAAACCTCAGAAAATGATGAAGGAAATACCAATGAGATACAAAGATACAAAACTTACCACATCCAGCCTCTTTCAAATGCAAGAAATCATGGAGTTCAACAGAGAAAGGCCGAGAGGAGAAGCCAAAATCTTGAAGAAACCCTAGGTATCAAAGAAGTTATAGAGCTAAAGGACGGCCAGCAAGTAGAACAAAATGAGAAAATGACAAGTGATTGGGGTTTGGCCACTTTTTGTTTGAAACTATCTTTTCTCATCTTTGATTTTTGACTTCGCCAAATGCAAATTATTGCCATATCCAAATGTCAACAGGGTCAACAACACTCATAACTATTTTCTAGTAATCATGGTAAGGAGAGGCGGATAGGGTATTTTTCACATTATTTTTCCCAAGGTCAGATGGTGGTCGGTGGTCATAAGGGTGATTATTATACTTTGCAAAAAAAATTCAAACAAACACTCATTTCCTCATGGTCGACATTGCATTGTCTAAAATTTTCCTTGTCATCATGTGTTTAGAGATAAGACAAGATTCCCTTCATACTACATGTATCATGCAGGATGACCGAAAATGGTCAAAAGAAGTGATGTTATGCCTTATAATATTATCATCAAAAGTCAAAGATATGCACAAGACAAAGGAGTTGGAAGAGTGGTAAAGTGACTTATGGTTATAGAATGCAGGGAGAAGAGATATGGCAGACGGTATGTATTTTCATCTTGCATGATAACTATATGTGACAGACAGGCTAATTTTGCATGGTAATTGGAGTTATAAGGCAGAGAAGAGATATTGTTTTCTTTTGAACCAAATATGGAGTTATAAGGGTTTATATGTAATGCCTTTGTTTTATGCATTCTTGATAATGTATTTGGAGAGATAAGGGTATAACTTTCCCCTAAGGCACATTGACATGCAATTAGATGTATTTTCTCACAAGGAGCTATAAGCAGATTGTATTTTTCTCTAAAGTTCTATTTTTGCTCAAATCATGCAAATTAGGCATGTGTATTTGGAGAGATAAGGAGATTTTAGTTTTCTTTTCATGCATGATTTTACAAATAAATCAATTGTAAATAAATAATAAAGTAATATTTTACAAATTACTCTATTATTTTTCACAAATTGTAAAATCAAATAAGTACAAGTTGTAACCAATAATAGAGTAATTATTTAATTACTTTATTATTTACTCACAATTAATTTAGCAAAAGAAAAATCATGCAAATTGATGAGTTGAGTTAACTAGGCCACCTAGGAGATTTTTGCATGATTTGAGGAGTATTTTTATGGCTCTTGGTCAACTTTTTGGTCAAGCATATGGAGAGGTCCAAATTGGTGCTATTTTTGCTCAATTTGTGATAGTTTGAACCCTTATTTTTGGGGATTTTTGAGTTTGCTTGTGGATCACCTTGGGGAGATTATTTTTAGAGGTAGCTAGCTGCAGTTCATTTTTGCATGCCCCTTAGTGAGAGCAAAGCTATATATTGTAAAGAAAAACTTGTTTTTGCTAGTTCTTGCCATTTTGCTCTTATACACTTTGAGAGAAGAAGGTTTTATAGCTCAAATTTTTATAGTTTTATAGAGAAATCACAATAGGTTACAAGTTCATTTTCTTTGTTTTCTTGTAATATTTCCTTTGTTCTTTGAAATCAAGTAGTTGCCTTTCCATTTAATGCAAATTGTATGAAGTGATTTGATGAAGTTTTACTGTATTTAATCATTAAAACTTTTAAAATTATCATCTCACTATTACTTGGAGCATTAAGCATAGTGTTGTTATAGGTCTTAGGTTGTGTTAATGAAAATAATCCTTTTGTGTTGTGAAAAATCCTTTTCCTTCATAAAAAGCCTATTTTCAATCCTTCCTTAGAAATACTTTTGTGACATTTGTGCCAAGATTGCATTATGTGAGTGAGATTTCTAAGTTATATTGTGAATCAAATTGCATATTTTTACCCATATAAGGTGCATCACCAAATTTCACAGTTTTTTCATTTCCTTATAGTTTCATTCTTACCCTTTTCCAAAACAGAAAATCATACATTCCAATAAAATATTTTAAGAGAAGTTGGCCCATCATCTGGTGGCCTAATTTCATTATAGGGCACCCACAACTTGAAATTAGTCCCATGTTACACAGAAATATAGAGCTTTTCCAGCCTTGCATATGGGTGCAATTCCTAGTGATTATAGTTTTTGGCACACCTGGTGGGACCTTGAACTGATTTCAAGTTCAATAGAACTTATCATTGTTGTTGTTTTTTGGTATGATCAGTGGTTTATACAGCCTTTTTAGAGGTTTATTTACAAATACCTAGCGACTCTATTTTTCTGGTTTGATAGATCAGACTTTTGAATGATTAAACATGTCTTTCCTTCATGGAAATATATGATATCATCCATCATATCATGAAAATAATGCTAAACCTTCATCTTATCAGCCATATCAGATCAGCCATACTGCTGGTTTCATTCCTAATTCCTTTGATTTACAAATAAATTAGCATTCCCAACATGTTTGCCTCCCACCCACCCTTGCTCATCCTTCATATCATCATTTACATGTCCAAAATCATTCCCAAGAGGTTACAGATATGAAGTATAGCATGAGTGATATCAATAATACATTGTTAAAAATCATGATGCAGCTAGAAGAGTCAAATAGGCTACAAGAGTATTAGCAGCGGCAAGAAGAGATGGATTATTAGGCCTATCTCCATGAGTAGGAATTAGAGGCACAAAGGATACAATTCCAAGAAGATCTTGCAAGATAGATTGTGGCAAAAGAGGCATAGATGAAGTATTTGCTTGCACAAATACAAAAGTAGAACATCTGGATAGATGCATTCATTCTAGATCAGCATTCTCAAAATGAGGTTAGTAGACATCAAGTTTCAAGTTTTAGGAATTCTAATTGTAATCAAGAACCTAGTTACATTCAAGATCAGTCTATTAGTTCTCAGTATCTGTTGTATCAAGTGCCTGAATCAAATAATCAAGATTTTGAACAAGCATGGCAACCTTCTTGTACCAAGTACCCTAATTATAAAATACCAAGTTTTATCAAAGCTACCTCTTCCATACCAATCCAAAATTAGGAATGGGAAGAAGTAGTGATAAAACTTGAATTAATCAAAATTCTGGGTTTCAATCAAGAAAAATTGGTAGTGGTGCAAGATATTTCTATTGTCTTTACTGTATCTCCAGTTGAAAATAAGCTTAATGCATATGAAAAGGAGGATAGTTCAGGTTTGACACCAAATCCTTTGCATTTTGATTCATTTGAGAACTTTTCTAATGTTGTTTACAAGATGAATGAAATCAGGTCACAGATATTAGAAGGGCAAAACCTCCAATTGCAGAGACAAACTGCCCAAGTTCCAAGTGAGAATAAATTAGACAAAGTAGAGGACTCAGTCTTTTTATTTGATCAACTACCTTCTTTTATTGAACCAGATGGAGAGATCATACTACAGGTAGAAGTAACTGAATAGCTAGAAGATGCAAGTAATTGTGTCAGTCTGCTGATTTACCAAGAGTAGAATGAAGATAGTCATAAGAACACTAAGAGTTTGGAGCTAGAATCAGATATTCTATCACCTGTTCCCAGCAGCTTTCAAGAGCCTAATAATTTTGAGGAGTTATTAGCTGTTGTAACAGAAGAGGATGATTTATTAACCATGGAGGAGTTGATATGGCAGCACATCATGTAGGATGAAAGTTTTGAAGAGTAGAGTGAAGAAACTCAAATAATTTCAATACAAGAATATTAATTGGATGAGAGTATATTTTCAAGTATTATTAAGGATTTCTATTGAAATATTGATAACAGTCTGATGCTAGGTGAAACAATAGTCTATGATCAACTAGATCAGCTCAAGCAAGCAAACCTTAATTCATGTCATTCAAGTGGATTGAATCTTCCAACTTATGACATCAGAACCATTAACTAAAGATATATCATCACAAGAGGTTGTCCAATCAGGGATCTAGCTGACAGAGAGCTTAATAGGAAGATACAGATTGCTGTTGTACCAATAGAGTAGAATACAGCCTCAAAAAAGCAAAATTAGATAATCTTTTTACCCCATGCTAGAGGTTTATATGATCAGGTTCAGCTGGCGAATGAATTCATCTATATTTTTTATGAAACATTGCAAAAACTAGTTGAGTACTTTCTTGTACTTCATCTAATCTCAGATATCCATAAGCATGTGAGTCAGTGTCCCCTATTGAGAAAAGGAAGTTATTTCAACCAAACAATTAATGGATTTGTTTGACCAATACCTTTTGCTGGTTAGAGTAGGATAGGTAGAATTTTAGTTCAATTATAGTTTTGTTTTCCAAGATGTGCTTTTGCACATGTTTCTGGCTTTGTTTTAAGCAAGTCAGTTTAGTTTTAGTTTTTAATTTTGTTGTTGCCGTTATGTTTCAGTTAATTTTGAGTTGCAGAATTTTTCAAGATTTAGGGTAGAAAAGCCTCTATGCCCCATGGAGTTGCAAAAGGCTACTAGTTCTAAGTTGTTTTGCAAGAAAATACCCATTAGAGGTTGCCAGAAATGTTAATAATTTTTTGTTTACACTAAAATTAGTTAGACCTAAGTGCAATTGTTTAGAAGGAATAAAAGAAAACTTTGAAGTTGAGCATTTATTGAACAGTTGATATCTTGATATAGTAAAAATGGATTTCAGTTCACAAGATAACCCATCAGTCTAATCAAGACTGATGAGTCATCATGACAAGAGAATAAGGTTACCAAGGTATCAATCATTCAAGAAATACAGTTGTTTTAACATGATGTTATCTTTCAGGAGGTATAAGTCAGATTGATTATTCAGTTGGTCAGATTTGAAAGAAAGAAAGAAAGATATTTGTATTGAACTATTATTTCATGTCATGTTTTGAACATACATTCAATATTGTTACTTTATTCTATGCATTGACTAAAAAAGAAATACACATACATCAAGTGTATAAGGTAGAGTAGCTGATTATGTTTAAAAGAAGTGTTCAAATGTGCCCCACACAAGTCATGGGAGTTACTAGACTGAGCAATTGCAGACATGCAAGTAATACATCTAAATGATAAAAGAAATATTATGAACACATGATCAAAGTAAACATCCATCATTGCCTGAGTAAGAAGGTTGTCTTGTTGATGTTGGTCTTCAGTCTTCATCTCTAGCTCCTATCATCAGGTGAACCTACAAACAATTTGTAGAAAGTCCTATTAGCGCTCTGGATGTTTAAAGTTATCATATGCTTTTATCAAAAAGATACAAGAACTTGTCACATCATGCAATTCATATGGAGATCAAATCAGACATGTGCTACAAGTCAGATATCATAAAGAAGATCGATCAATACCATCAGGTATATTTTCATGCTAACTAGTTTGTTCACTGTGTAGGTATAGGAAAAGTAATGTTGCTGATTTGAAGACATTTAAAGCATGTGGAGAAAATGTGGCTTCCACAAGGGTCGAGCCCAACATGCTCAAAGTGATACCATTGCATGTTATGCTATGTCCAATAGCTCATCATTAATGATCAAATTCCAAATGAAATGCGAGAAACACAAGGTACTGTTCTAGTCTCTTTATCATTAATGAGGTGTGTTCTTTCATAACAATCCTATATCAATGCAAGATGTACAAGTGCATAGATTATTTTGAAGTTGAGGCTTGTCTCAAGGCTTATGTCATAAGAGGACTACATTCTCAAAAATAGTGAAGAGGGATAGTCAATGTCATGAATACAAAGATGAAAGAAGAGTAGTCAAACAACAAGGACGACAGTCTATGAGATACAACAAGGGCTTCTAGTAGAGAACAAATTCAAGAAACAGTCCCATACACTCCAAAACTAGTGGTGATCATCAAACAAAAATGAAAGTATAAGGAGAACAATGTTTAAATTCAAAAAGAGAAATCAACACTATGTGAAAGAAGCTTAAAGCCAAAAAGAGAATAGCTATAACGACTGTATAGTCATACAGAATCAGAGGACAGTTAGTGAAGGGACTGTTGGATAGTCATGAGTGCTAAAGCAATCCTCAATGAAGAATCATGAAAAAAGGCATAACACAATAACCAAGAACCTTATGAAGGTCTGTAGATCCAGTATATGACAAGCTCCAAAGAAATGATATATGTAGGGGAGCTCAATGAAATAGTAGAAGGTCTTCTGCCTTGATCAAAAGGGATACCACCATAGTGAAGAGAAAAGATTGTAATTACCATGGCTATAGTGTTTCATATAGTCTACACCTTTTAAATCAAGAGACTTAATAGTCAATTGCACTGATATCAAAAGAGGATTGTATACCACAGTCATTGTAGAATCGTGACTATAATAAATGGCATGCACAAGGACAGTCTAGTCTGAAAACAATACAGTTTGTTGAGAACAATGAATAGTTTAAACCATTAATGTATACATACAAGTATGATAAAGAACCAACACTTGAGAGGAGCTCTACTGGTAGTAACAAGGGTACTTGCTAGCATCATTATAACAGTCCAAGGAGGTTTGCCAACCTTAGGGCAGTTAACAATAAAACAACTCATCAGAAGATGCATTAGGAAATAACAACATGCTAGATGATGGACAATCTCGACTTCATTTGACTTGTATCGTTCTATCTGCTACTATCTCAAAACCACTCTCCTGCCAACACACTAGTACGTGCTTCTCAGTAGCAGAGTGTTGTATCAAGTTTTCCTAAATCACACCTTATAAGCCATGCTATCTTTTCTTAAGCATCATGAAGTCACCACTAATCAAAAGGAGGAACTAATCAATAAGGTAGGGGTAACATGAAGGATAGTCAGTCTAACACATAGCCTCTACAGGAAAAGATCATTGATCAAGGAGTCCTTAGCAAGGCTCAGACTAAATGATATCTTGACAAAACCATAGATAGTCATATGTCAATGACTATGATCAATGAAGAAAGAATAAAGGGGTAGAGTCTTCATGGTTCAGTACTATTGAGGAACAATAGTTCTTTCAGGAAGGAACAACAATCATGATGACTGTAATAGCCATTAAGAATAAGGTAACTGTCATAAAATGTGAGAATACAATCATACCTAAATAGAGCTCATTATCAAAGAGGAGTTTTAGACATTGCCTATGCTTATTTTATTCAATGCATTCACTTCCTGGATCAGTTGGAAGGCAGTATAATTAAAGAAAATAAGCTATAGAATATCATGAGTCACTCAAATCAAAGAATTTTGATTCTTGCAGAATTTTGATTCTTGCAGAATTTTGATTCTTGCAGAATTTTGATTCTTGCAGAATTTTGATTCTTGCCTAGTATCAAATCTATCATATGTGTCATTGGTCTTCTGTCTATGGCTTAACTACAGTATACAATGTCTGATAGTAGCACTTTTGTTAACCATAAAGAAGGATAAAGTTGCAACAGTCAAGGATAGTCATCTAGGACTCTGTGGTTGGAAATAAAAGCACAAAAAGTGTATACACATCCTTAATCATGTGCTGACCCCAAAGTATATATGCGAGTCTGCAAGGAAATTCTGATAAAGGTCTGTTTACAATTTGCTCAACAAAAGATCATACACGGAAAAAATGAGAGAAGATATCTTTAGAGCCCTTATAGATACACTGTGAATCATTAGGTCCTATCATACCATGAGGAACAGTCAACATGGACACAAAGATATTCAAACAATACAAGTAAAGATAATGCAAATCATAAGTATGCTCAGGTTGAATCAAAAGAAGGACAACATGGCAGTTCTAAGTCACCCTCATGTGCACAGGAAGAGGAACATAGTTCATAT
Source organism: Cunninghamia lanceolata (assembly GCA_027924645.1). NCBI lineage: Eukaryota > Viridiplantae > Streptophyta > Pinopsida > Cupressales > Cupressaceae > Cunninghamia > Cunninghamia lanceolata. Next base: position 6,951,706 of record BSBN01000272.1, on the reverse strand, counting down.
AACAACCTTTGAACTGAAAGAAGGGATTATTACAGTCATGGTTTTGACTGTCCTAACAGTAGGAATAGTAGAATAAATATTTACAACTTTTTGTTGTGAATGAGGAGTAAAAGTTGTTGATAAGGCTATAAAAGCAATCTAATTATCTATAATAGCAAATCATTTAATTATATTAGTGGTTTTATATGAAACAAGTATGGCAAGATTCACAGTCTCTAAAGGAGTAGTTTTAAAGTATGATAATAGAGTTTACAAAAGGAAAAAGGCAGTTAGTCTTCATTTTCAACACTAAAAAACTACAGTTTGTCTTATTTTGTCCACCAATAATATAGCCATTCCTGAAGCTTTTTGTGTTTTGCATTTGTAGAAAATGAAAGAAGGTATGGGTGCAAGATAATACTGTGGCCGTAATAAGAGAGAAGCTCATTGTTCAGAGAGATAAAAAACCCATATGAATATTTTGTAAAACCCTCACATATTTTACATTTTGCAGATAAAAGACATCTACAGGAGGCAATAAAATGCCATGGCCATTATAGGAGTGTATATTTCTTTGAAAAGAAATAAAACCCATTACATTTTTTGACAACCCTTGCTTCAACTTTGCATACGGTCGAAGGGAAATATAGAAATGAAATCAAAACTATGACAATAATTCATACATTTGTGTGGTTGCTACAAAGAAGCCATCTTCTCAAGAGAAGATAGAGATACCCACTGATAAAATCAAAACCCTTATCTCTTTTTTAAAAATTGCAAGGAAAGAAAAGAATCTACAACAGAGGAAAGAGAGTTTACTTTCATTTTGAGGAGAAGAAAAATGTGATGGCAGCGACTTCCTGAAGGATCTTATCTTTTCTTTCCTTAGTTTTCCTCATATTTTACAAGAAGATTTCAAACACAGAAAGCAAGAGTGTTGTTAAAGAATGTTACAGAAGGAGCAACAAATGCAGAGATGGCCGCGGCCATTCAAGTTGAAAGAAACCTTAGAAAATGATGAAGGAAATACCAGTGAGATACAAAGATACAAAGCTTACCATTTCCAACCTCTTTTAAATGCAAGAAATCATGGAGTTTGACAGAGAAAGGCCAAGAGGAGAAGCCAAAATCCTAAAGAAACCCTAGGTATCAAAGAAGTTACAGAGAAAAATGATGGCCAGGAAGGAGAACAAAATGAGAAAATGACAAGTGATTAGGGTTTGGCCACTTTTGTTCGATACTATCTTTTCTCATCTTTGATTTTTGACTTCGCCAAATGCAAATTATTGCCATATCCAAATGTTGACTAGGGTCAACAACACTCATAAGGTTTTTCTATTAATCATGGTAAGGAGAAGCCGACAGGGTATTTTTCACATTATTTTTCCCAAGGTCAGATGGTGGTCGGTGGTCATAAGGCTGATTATTATACTTTGCAAAAAAATTTCAAACAAACAATCATTTCCTCATGGTCAACATTGCATGGTCTAAAATGTTCCTTGTCATCATATGTTTAGAGATAAGACAAGATTCCCTTCATAATACATGTATCATGCAAGATGACCAAATATGGTCAAAAGAAATGATGTTATGCCTGTGATAGGTAAAAAATCAGGTTAATAAGATCAAGCATAGCCATGAAAACCTAACCCTACCATCATCAAAGAATCTAATCCAACTGAAATCAAAAGCATGCAATTCAAGAACAATATCACCTAGATTGTATGATTCCTTGTTTATGATGTGGATTGCTTCTTCAATAATGAACAATTATGAAGATAAAAACTACCATGATGGATAGATGATAAAGCTAATATGCTCAAATGGATGATAGAGTGCTTAATATGCTTAAGATGATAATGTAGACGCTATATGAATGTTGGATAGATGTAGTATGGAATGAGAGGATGTTTATATAAAACTCAACCAAAATCAATCAACGGTGGAGATTTGGTGGTTATGTGAATGGCTAAGATTGAATGATAGACATAGGTGAATGTGAAGATGACAAGTGGAGGGAAGATAAGGCTTATGTGTGAACATGTACATAAAAAGTACTACATGTGAAAGATATTAAATAAAAGATGTAGTACCACTTATCTTTTTAAATGAAAGAGGCGCACATGTTGGCTAATGAGATAAACGATAAGAAAAATTAATTAAATAAATAAAATTTATTTAATTAATTAGAAAGTGGGTTTGTGAATAGAATTTTAATTAAATAAATAAGATTTATTTAATTAAAATAGATAGAATGAAGATAATTAAATAATTAAATATTGTTTAATTATGGCTTAGAGGAAATAGCTAATGAATTAATTAAATAAATATAAACTTTATTTAATTAATAAAAGAAATAAGTGGTAGGGATATTGTTCAAGTGTGTTAGACAAATGTAGATGGTAGCTAATGCAATATTTGAATGTTAATGATAATTAGGTCAATTTTGGGTGTCTACAATATCTTATAATATTATCATCAAAAGTCAAAGATATGCACAAGACAAAGGAGTTGGCAGAGTGGTAAAGTGACATATGGTTATAAAATGCATGGAGAAGAGGTATGGCAAAGGGTATGTATTTTCATCTAGCATGATAAGTGTATGTGATAGAGAGGCTTTTGCATGGTTATTGGAGTTATAAGGCAGAGAAGAGATATTTTTTTCTTTTGAACCAAATATGGAGTTATAAGGGTTTATATGTAATGCCTTAGTTTTATGCATTCTTGATAATGTATTTGGTGAGATAAGGGTATAATTTTCCCCGAAGGCACATTGACATGCAATTAGATGTATTTTCTCACAAGGAGCTATAAGTAGATTGTATTTTTCTCTAAAGTCCTATTTTTTCTCAAATCATGCAAATTAGGCATGTGTATTTGGAGAGATAAGGAGATTTTATTCTTTTTGTTTTCACGCATGATTTTACAAATAAATCAATTGTAAATAAATAATAAAGTAATATTTTACAAATTATTTTATTATTTTTCATAAATTGTAAAATAAAATAAGTACAAGTTGTAACCAATAATAGAGTAAGTATTTAATTACTTTATTATTTACTCACAATCAATTTTGTAAAATAAAAATCATGCAAATTGATGAGTTGAGTTAACTAGGCCACCTAGGAGATTTTTAAATGATTTGAGGAGTATTTTTATGGTTCTTGGTCAACTTTTTAGTCAAGCATATGGAGAGGTCCAAATTGGAGCTATTTTTTCTCAATTTGTGATAGTTTGAGCCCTTATTTTGGGGGATTTTTGAGTTTGCTTGTGGATCACCTTGGGGAGATTATTTTTAGAGGCAACTAGCTGCAGTTCATTTTTGCATGCCTCTTAGGGATAGTAAAGCTATATATTGTAAAGAAAAACTTGTTTTTGGTAGTTCTTGCCTTTTTGCCCTTATACACTTTGAGAGAAGAAGGTTTTGCAGCTCAACTTTTTACAGTTTTATAGAGAAATCACAACAGGTTACAAGTTCATTTTCTTTGTTTTCTTGCAATATTTCCTTTGTTATTTGAAATAAAGTAGTTGCCTTTCCATTTAATGCAAATTGTATGAAGTGATTTGATGAAGTTTTACCATGTTTAATCATTAAAACCATTAAAATTATTGTCTCACTATTACTTAGAGCATTAAGCATAGTGTTATTATAGGTCTTAGGTTGTGTTAATGAAAATAATCCTTTTGTGTTGTGAGAAATCATTTTCCTTCATAAAAAGCCTATTTTCAACCCTTCCTTAGAAATACTTTTGTGATATTTGTGCTAAGATTAGATTATGTGAGTCAGATTTCTGAGTTATATTGTGAACTGGATTGCATATTTTTACCCATATAAGGTGCATCACCAAATTTCATAGTTTTTTCATTTCCTTATAGTTTCATTCTTACCCTTTTCCAAAATAGAAAATCATACATTCCAATAAAATATTTTAAGGGAACCCAGCCCATCATTCAGAGGTCAAATTGCATTATAGGGCACCCACAACCTGAAATTAGTCCCATGTTACACGGAATTGCAGAGCTTTTCCATCCTTGCATACAGGTGTAATTCTCAGTGATAATAGTTTTTGGCACACCTGGTGGGACCTTGAACTAATTTTTAGTTCAATAGAACTTATCATTGCTATTGTTTTTTGGTATGATCAATGGTTTATACAACTTTTTTAGAGGTTTATTTACAAATACCTTGCAACTCTATCTTTCTGGTTTGATAGATCAGACTTTTGAATGATTAAACATGTCTTTCCTTCATGGAAATATGCCATATCATCCATCATATCATGAAAATACTGCTAAACCTTCATCTTGTCAGGCATATTAGATCAACAATATTACTGGTTTCATTCCTAATTCCTGGTTGGCAAGAGACACTATATGGATTCATGGTTGTTGTCATTGATGGCAACAAAGGTCATCCCACATATCCGCAAGTCATGATGTGTCTCTACCGGAAGTCAGAATAAAGATTGTTGTGGTCCGGTGAACAAGAACAGAGCATGTGGCAAGGTCCGACAGATTGGTCCGGATCTTTCAGAGGAAGTGTCTTGGTGCAGTGCAGATTTGGGGAAGTCAAGAGGACTACCTTGAATGGTATATTCCAAGGATTTAGCCTCCGGTGATGGACAAGGAAAAATATATGAATAGTTGAGTACCGGATTCCTGAGAGACAGTGAAAACAGAGGAAGAACTGACTGACAGAGTATCAGACTACTTTTTGGATGTGTTACTGTTGATGATAAAGGTTGTGAAGGCATGAATCATGTTTGGCCGACATGATTAATGATATCTACAAGTATATGCTTGATCCGCATTGCTTGGTGAGCAAGGATTCAGCCGACAGAACAGAGTTTGTAAGAAACTAGACTGTTCTGGATGCCAACTAGAAAGGTGATGAAATTACTTGTGCGGATATATATAGAGGATGGATTTAGTTGTGAAGTGTGTGACTATGAAAAGAATATATGCGAAGAAGAGCAGAACAGAGAAGAAGTACCAAGACAGATCCGGTATGTGAAAGGATAGCAGAATAAAGAACAGAGAAAAGATGAAGTGCAGCAGATCAGTGTACTGAGCCTAACCAGAACTGAACTCCAGCATATGCAGATGCTTCCAATCAGTTCAAGACTGTGATTCTTATCACTTTGTAGATAGTGTGTCTTCTTGTAGGCAGTGGGCCTCTTGTGAGTAGTGTGCTCGGGCAGTGAGCCCTAATTGGCAAGTGCCATTTTGTAATTTCCTATTCTTCTAATAGAGAATAATTTTGGGTTAATCACCCCGTGGTTTTCTCCCTTAACAGGGTTTCCACGTCAAAAATACTGTGTCATGTGTTTTTTATTTCATGGTAATGTTTTTGTGTTTGATTCAATGCTGCATTAATTAATAAGAAAGGTCAAAAAGGAAATAATTAGGATAACTGATTCACCCCCCCCCCTCTCAGTTATCAACAATTGGTATCAGAGCTAGGTTCCTCCTAATAGAGCCTAACAGCTTGAGGAAGATCTGGGAGTTCAAATGGATGCATATGGTTTAAGAGAGCAACTCAAGACTGCCCTTGAGGATCTTGAACAGTCAAATTCTGAAGTCAATGAATTAAAGGAAAGACTCAAACAGGCTGATGAATTCATGAGAGAATTAAAAGACAAATTAAGTCTCTCTATGAAAAAGAGAAAGGAGTTGCTCCAACAGTTGGCAAGACAAAGTGAAGAAAGCAATACAAATGAAGAATTGACTAAGCAAACCAAGTTATGTGAAAAGTTATCAAAAGAAGTCATTATGTTAAGACATGAAATGGAATCAGGAACTATAAAGTTTACTCAAGAGATTGAAGAAAAAAGAAAGGCTGAAGACAATCTAAAACAATCTCTTAAAGAAAAATCAGAAGAATGCCACCAGATGGACAGGATTATCAGACATCTTGAATCTGATCTTGAAGATGCCAAAGATAATGAAGAAAAACTTGAGGATCAAATTGCCTCTCTCAAAAGAGACCTTCAAACAGCAAATGAATATAAAGAGAGATTCAAGATAAGTTCTACTCAACTTGAAGTTCTTCTTGGAAGTCAAAAAGGGACAGATGACAAGTATGGTTTGGGATATGAGAAAGGAGAAAGCTCCGGATCCGGTCAAAAGAATTTTGCATCAGAAAATCCAAGAAACAGGCCTAGAAGACCTCCGGTAAGACAGCCCAATGCTCAAAAATATTCATCTTTCAATGGATACTGCCACAGCTGCAACCACTTTGGTCACAAAGCTAATCAGTGCAGAAAGAGAATGAATCAGATTAATTCATCCTTCTCCGGACAGTGCTTCAACTGCAAAAGGTATGGACACAAATCCCATGAATGCAGAAATATGCAAGTAAACAAATCATTCAAAGGTAGATGCTTTACATGCAATAGAGTAGGTCATATGGCTAATCAATGCAGATCAAGAGGATATCAGTCAATTATGCAAAGAAATGTTATTTGCCAAATCTGTAATAGGTCCAGTCATAATGCTAAAGTCTGCAGAAGCAAGAATCAGGACAAAAGAGGTCCGGTGTATAATCAGAATCAAGACAAGGGTAAACAAAAGATGAATGCGGATGAAGTTAGGAATCAGATGAGCAAGATTTGGGTGAAGAAAAGTTCAGAGAATGTAGAGGTTGGATCCGCACCAGACTCTGGTGCTGATATTTCTTCCGAAAATTAAAAAGTTAGCTCTGGCTTAGGGGGAGACTCAAAGAAAATCTTGTTCCCCCAGCCAATCAAGTGGTGCCTGATGTGGCACAAGATGCGGGGTAAAAAGTTTAAAGATATAAGTCTTGAGACGATCCAAATAAGATTTCAGAGGTCCGCATGGAGTTATAAAGAAGCTGTGATCGATCAAGTAAGACCTGTTCCGGGAGATGCTCCGGTATGACAGATGATTACAAAAAGGTCCGGAGAAATCCGGAAGTGCACTATCTTATTCTGCGGATTGGACAAAGTGTTTGGGATGTTCTTTCAATGTGTCACCTCGATTTATTCATGATTGAAAGATCCAGATGATGTTCACAGATCAGGACTGATCCGGGATACTCCAAGCTATCCGGACAAGGCAAACCGGAATAATATAGGTGAAGCATTTATTACAAACAGACATTAGGGTTTGCGGAGCAATATAAGGGATTTCTCAAAGATCATTTGCTCATTCTGCACTCAAGAAGAAGTGAAAAGTGGAGCTCTGCAACAAGATTCATCAAGCACACCAAAGATCTCCTGCCGAAGTCATTGCATAAAGAAATCAATCCCACCACTCCGTGCAAACCGAAGGCACATAAGGTATTCTCCGTTTTTCATTATCTCACTGCAAATCTTTGAAGAATGGCTACTCCAAATATAGTTAAGATCTCTGATAGACCTCGCCCCACATTCAAGAAACATCCTTACAAATCATTGGAGGTAGATCCACTAGGAGCCTTCTCTAGTGTTCCTCATGGTGTATTGCATACGGAAGATATTAGGGTTTACATCCATGCGAATCTTGAAGACTTTGGAGAATCAAAGCTGATGGATATCTATCACAAACAATTGATAGATGACTCCTTTGAGATCAAACCTCAGTACAAAGCCATCCGGGACAAACACTTTGCACAGTGCATTCATTTCCCCTGTTTTGAAGAAGATGAATGGGTCCGGTATGTACTAAGTAGAGTACATGACAACTTCCTATGGTTGAACCAGCCCTTCAAGATCACCAAAGATGCAATTAGGGCTGTAACCGGTCTGGACTCATCCGGTGGTTTACCTGTTCTCAAGTCTGTCAAAAATCAGACAGTTAGTGATGCAACCGGATCCAAGTTTGACAAGAGAGCTATGACAGTTGATGACATCACTGAACCGGATGTCAAATTTGCAGCTATGATAATTGGTTACAAAATCTATCATTCCAGTAGGGAAAATTCAGTACCGGGAACTGCAATCTACACAGCTTATCAAATGTTAAAGGAGAATGCAGACTATGACTTGTGTGAGCTTCTTGTGAACCAACTCTTTGAAAATCTGCAGAAGATCAAGAAGGACAAGAAAAACTCCTTCAAGTATGGCAATCTGATCCTTTGTCTCTTCTTTTACTACATGAATGAGCTTCCCGGATCCAGTGGATGGATATGGCAGAATGATAGACCGGTTGCCATCCAAATCAGAGACTATTTGCATGGACTTGGGGATGCTAAAGCAAGAAATACAGCTCTATGGGGATACTTCAAGAACTTCCAAAGCATGATGCATGCAAGAGAAAGAATACCCCAATCCCTTGTTGAAAAATACAAAGACACAGTATGCTTCATGGTAGAAACAGATCAGTGTCTAATGGAGGCAGTGGAGCCAAGGACTGTTTGGATCATGCCCATGGGGTATGAAGTGGATGAACAGATAGTAGAGCTGCATGTTCAACACATGCTAAGCCAGCCCAAAGATCCTAAGGCAGAAAGGTTTGGAACCTTTGAGGAACTGAGTGTAAAGATACATGTAGAACTCAGGGAACCGGAGATAAAGAGGAAGGTAAGAAAAGAAGTTGAGCATATTGCTCAAGGCCTAGGCATCTCAAAAGAGGCACTAGATGCCAGCTGGGAAAAGAGGAGAAAGGATGAGGAAGAAGAGAAAAGTAAAGAAAGTGTTCCGGTTGAAACTCCCACCCGGACCAGATCATCAAAAAGATCTGCACCTCCCACAACCAAAAGTTCAAAACCGGAAGTCCAGGCATCCGGTAAAAGATCCAAGACAAAAGCCACAAGGGCTTATGAAAGCCAAAAGGATGAAGAGGAAATAGAGTCAGATGAGGGAGTAAAAGAAATAAAGAAGCAGAAGAAGAAAGGATCCGGTAAACCCTCCACAGGCCAAGACAAGGAGGAAATGGCAGAGGTATCTGTTGAAAAGCCCACTCTGTCTCTAGAGAGTATAATCAAGTCGGTCACGGTGGATGGAAACCTTCAACCAATGACTGAATTTTATGATGACTACAGTGAGGCTGACCAAAAGACTCTGCAGGAAGCCATAGTCAAATATCTGAACATATACAATAAGGCTTTCATTGAGATCATATCTCTTATTCCTAAAAGCCTAGAAAAGGAATTAGAAATAAGAAAGAATAATGCTCATGCAAAAGATCTTGAGATCCGGGAGTAGATAGCTATTCAGCTATATCCTCAAATTGATCCCAAGACAATGAACATAATCTTCAAAGACTGCAAAGATGAGTTCAGAAGTAAAGCCAGGATGAATCAACTCATGCTTGGTGAGACTGACAAAGTGGCCCAAGAGACAGAAGAGATCCTCCGGAAGGCCTTCAAAAGGTTCAATCTTCCTGTTGTAGAGGACTTAGGTGCAGAAACAGCTGCGGATTTGGAATCATCTGTTCTGGAAGAAGTGGGCCCTGAATAGACAAACATCTCTCCTCCGGTTTCCCCTACAGTCTCCGGATCCAAAGAAGAAGAGAAATTACAGGAGAAGGAAGCAGGTGTGAAAGATAAAGAGGTTGACAGTTCCAAGACTGCAGAAGAAAAGAAACATCTGTCTCCGGCAAGAGACACTGCACAAACTGTTCAACAATTTTTGAGCAAAGCCACTATAGAAATTGATGAACTGGACCTGCTGAAAGGACCATTAGATTTTGACTCTTTGTCACCGGTGCAAACAATGAAAATAGCCTCATTTGCAAATGAGAAAGTCAAAGAGAAGCTGCTGAAATCTCACATGGAAGACTGTGAGCTTATGGAGGTAGCATCTAGAGTGCTAGAAAAGATCATGCCATCCTTTCAAAAGGATCCCACAGCCTCCTCTTCCGGTAATCTCAAAACCTTAGTCAGCAGTGTTAGTACACATTTTGAATCTCTAGAAAAATCTGCTGAAGAAAAGGTCCGGAAGGAATTTTTGGATAAAAGATTTTCAGAAGTATTAGAATTAATCTCTAAAGATAGGAAGATTGTGAGTATTGGAATAAAGAGCTTAGAGAATGCTCTTAAGGATGGCGGTGACATTTAGAAATTTTGTATATCCTGGTCAAAGGCAACAGCAGCAATTGATAAGAAAATAAAAGAGGAACAGGACAAGCTACAAAGCTTATCTCAAAGTTTTGATCCTCTCTCTTCCTCCATAATAAATCAAGAATGTTAGACTATTGCAGTCTTAAATGAAATAAAGAGTCTTGAGAAGGAAAGGAAGAATATCACTAACCGGATGGGAGAACTTAGAAGGATTATAATCCCTAAGTTGGAAACTATGCATGAGGCCATCAGTGATGCTCAGACCACCGCCCAAACAAATGATCCGACAGATCTCAAGCGGGTAGAAGCTTTTGCATTTTTGTTGAGTGGTCACATTTCAATTTTGGATAGAATGAAGCAAAGTTGGGCTACAGAAATGATCCAATTGCAGACATCCTTTGCAGACATTCTTCAGTATATGTGAGTATGTAAATATACGGCTATGTATAGAAATTTTTTTAAAATTTTGATGTGCGGACCCTACCCTTTGCCATTGATGTCAAAGGGGGAGTGAGGAGCAGTGAAAAATGAGGAATCCAATTAAGGGGGAGTTCCAAAAATTGTATATAAAGATAGAGCATCAGCAAAGGGGGAGCATAGTGTAAACACTTAGTCATTTTTCACTAAGTGTTGCCATCAATGCCAAAGGGGGAGATTGTTGGCAAGAGACACTATATGGATTCATGGTTGTTGTCATTGATGGCAACAAAGGTCATCCCACATATCCGCAAGTCATGATGTGTCTCTACCGGAAGTCAGAATAAAGATTGTTGTGGTCCGGTGAACAAGAACAGAGCATGTGGCAAGGTCCGACAGATTGGTCCGGATCTTTCAGAGGAAGTGTCTTGGTGTAGTGCGGATTTGGGGAAGTCAAGAGGACTACCTTGAATGGTATATTCCAAGGATTTAGCCTCCGGTGATGGACAAGGAAAAAGATATGAATAGTTGAGTACCGGATTCCTGAGAGACAGTGAAAATAGAGGAAGAACTGACTGACAGAGTATCAGACTACTTTCCGGATGTGTTACTGTTGATGATAAAGGTTGTGAAGGCATGAATCATGTTTGGCCGACATGATTAATGATATCTACAAGTATATGCTTGATCCGCATTGCTTGGTGAGCAAGGATTCAGCCGACAGAACAGAGTTTGTAAGAAACTAGACTGTTCCGGATGCCGACTAGAAAGGTGATGAAATTACTTGTGCGGATATATATAGAGGATGGATTTAGTTGTGAAGTGTGTGACTATGAAAAGAATATATGCGAAGAAGAGAAGAACAGAGAAGAAGTACCAAGACAGATCCGGTATGTGAAAGGATAGCAGAATAAAGAACAGAGAAAAGATGAAGTACAGCAGATCAGTGTACTGAGCCTAACCGGAACTGAACTCCAGCATATGCAGATGCTTCCAATCAGTTCAAGACTATGATTCTTATCACTTTGTAGACAGTGTGTCTTCTTGTAGGCAGTGGGCCTCTTGTGAGCAGTGTGCTCGGGCAGTGAGCCCTAATTGGCAAGTGCCATTTTGTAATTTCCTATTCTTCTAACAGAGAATAATTTTGGGTTAATCACCCCGTGGTTTTCTCCCTTAACAGGGTTTCCACGTCAAAAATACTGTGTCATGTGTTTCTTATTTCATGGTAATGTTTTTGTGTTTGATTCAATGCTGCATTAATTAATAAGAAAGGTCAAAAAGGAAATAATTAGGATAACTGATTCACCCCCCCTCTCAGTTATCAACATAAACATGTCTTTCCTTCATGGAAATATGCCATATCATCCATCATATCATGAAAATACTGCTAAACCTTCATCTTGTCAGGCATATTAGATCAACAATATTGCTGGTTTCATTCCTAATTCCTTTGATTTACAAAGAAATTAGCATGCCCATCCTTCATATTAGTATTTAGATGTCCAAAATCATATCATATCAGCATTTACATGTCCAAAATCATTCCCAAGAGGTTACGAATATGAAGTATAGCATGAGTGATATCAATAATACATTGTTAAAAATCACGATGCAACTAGAAGAGTCGAAGAGGCTACAAGAGTATCAACATCAGTCATAAGAGATTGATTATTAGGCGTATCTCTATGAACAAGAACTAGAGGCGCAAAGGATACAATTCCAAGAAGATCTTGCAAGATAGATTGCAACAAAAGAGGCACAGATGAAGTATTTTCTTGCACAAATACAAAAGAAGAACATCCAGACAGGTGCATTCATTCCAGATCAACATTCTCAAAATGAGGTTAATAGATATCAAGTTTCAAGTTTTAGGAATTCTGATTGTAATCAGGAACCTATTTACATTCAAGATCTGTCTATTAGTTTTTAGTATATGTCATATCAAGTACCTGAATCAAATCATCAAGCTTTTGAACAAGCATGGCAACCTTCTTGTACCAAGTACCCTGATTATAAAATACCAAGTTTCATCAAAGATACCTCTTCCATACCAATCTAAAATCAGGAATGGGAAGAAGTAGTGATAAAACTTGAATCAATCAAAATTTTGGGTTTCAATCAAGAGAATTTGGCAGTGGTGCAAGATATTTCTATTGTTTTTATTGCATCTTCAGCTAAAAATAAGCTTAATGCATATGAAAAGGAGGATAGTTCAGGTTTGACACCAAATCCTTTGCATTTTGATTTGTTTGAGAACTTTTCTAATGTTTTTTACAAGATAAACAAACTCAGGTCACAGATATTAGAAGGGCAAAGCCTCCAATTGCAGAGACAAACTACCCAAGTTCCAAGTGAGAATAAATTAGACAAAGCAGAGGACTTAGTCTTTTTATTTAACCAGTTGCCTTCTTTTATTGAGCTAGATGGAGAGCTCATACTATAGGTAGAAGCAACTAAATAGCTGGAAGATGCAAGTAATTGTGTCAATCTGTTGATTTACCAATAGCAAAACGAAGATAGTCATAAGAACACTAAGAGTTTGGAGCTATAATTAGATATTCTATCACTTGTTCCTAGAGCTTTCAAGAGCCTGATAATTTTGAGGAGTTATTAGTTGTTCTAATAGAAGAGGATGATTTATAAACCATGGTGGAAGAGTTGATATGGTAGCACATCATGTAGGATGAAAGTTTTGAACAACAGAGTGAAGAAACTCAAATAATTTTAATACACAAATATCAGTTGGATGAGAGTATATTTTGAAGTATTATTGAGGATTTCTGTTCAAATATTGATAATAGTTTGATGCCAGGTAAAACAACAGTCTATGATCAACTAGATCATCTCAAGGAAACAGACCTTAATTCATGTCATTCAAGTGGACTGACTCTTACAACTCATGACATCAGAACCATTAACCAAATACATATCATTACAAGAGGCTATCTAATCAGGGATCTGGCTGACAAAAAGCTTAAAAGGGAGATACAGATTACTGTTGTACCAATAGAGTATATTTCAGCCTTAGAAAAGCAAAATCATATCATCTTTTTACCCCCTGCCAGAGGTTTATATGATCGGGTTCAGCTAGCAAATGAATTCATCTATATTTTTTATGAAACATTGCAGAAACTAGTTGAGTACTTTCTTGTACTTCATCTAATCTCAGACATCCATAAGCATGTGAATCAGTGTCCCCTCTTGAGAAAAGGAAGTTATTTCAACCAAACATTTAATGGATTTGTTTGACCAGCACCTTTGGTTGGTTAGAGTAGGATAGGTAGAATTTAGTTTCAGTTATTGTTTTGTTTTCCAAGAAGTGCTTTTGCACATGTTTCTGGCTTTATTTTAAGCAAGTCAGTTTAGTTTTAGTTTTTAGTTTTGTTTTTTCTATTACGTTTTAGTCAATTTTGATTTGTAGAATTTTTCAAGATTCAGGGCAGAAAAGTCTCTATGCCCAATGGAGTTGCAAGAAGCTATTGGTTCTAAGTTGTTTAGATGGAAAACACCCATGAGAGGTCGCTAGAAATGATAATAATTATTTGTTCATACTAAAATTAGTTAGACCTAAGTACAATTGTTCAAAAGGAATAAAAGAAAACTTTGAAGTTAAGCATTTATTGAACAGTTGGTATCTTGATAGAACAGAAATGGATTTCAGTTGACAAGATAACACATCAGTCTAATCAAGACTAATGAGTCATCATCAACAAGAGAATAAGGTTACCAAGGTATCAATCATTCAAGAAATATAGTTTTTTTAACATGATGTTATCTTTTAGGAGTTATAAGTCAGATTGATTATTCAGTTGGTCAGATTTGAAAGAAAGAAAGAAAGATATTTCTATTGAACTACTATTTCATGTCATGATTTAAACATACATTAAATATATGTAACTTTATTCTATTCATTGACGGAAAAAGAAATACACATACATCAAGTGCATAAGGTAGAGTAACTGATTATGTTTAAAAGAAGTGTTCAAATGTGTTCCACACAAGCCATGGGAGAAACTAGACAAAGTAATTGCAGACATGCAAGCAATACATCTGCATGATAGAAGAAATATTATGAACACATGATAAAAGTAAACATCCATCATTACCTGAGCAAGAAGGTTGTTTTGTTGATGTTGGTCTTCAGCCTTCATCTTCAGCTCCTATCATCAGCTGAACCTACAAAAAAATTGTGGAAAGTCTTGTTAGCACTCCAGATGTTTAAAGTTATCATATGCTTTTATCAAGAAGATACATCAACTTGTCACATCATGATTTTCATATGGAGATCACATCAAACATGTGCTACAAGTCAGATATTATAAAGAAGATCAATCAATACCACAAGTATATTTTTCATGCTAATTGTATTGTTCACTGTGCAGGTATAGGAAAAGTATTGTTGCTGATTTAAAGACATTTAAAGTATGTGGAGAAAATGTGGCTCCCACAAGGGTGAAGTTCAGCATGCTCAAAAGTGATACCATTACATGTTATGCTATATCTAATAGCTCATCATCAATGATCAAATTCCAAATGATATGCAAGAAACACAAGGTACTGTTCTAGTCTCTTTATTATTAATGAGGTGTGTTCTTTCATAATAGTCCTATATCAATTCAAGGTGTACAAGTGCATAGATTATTTTGTAGTTGAGGTCTATTTCAAGGAATATGTCATAAGAGGACTACATTCTAAAAAATAGTGAAGAGGGACAGTCAATGTCATGAGTACAAAGATGAAAGAAGAGTAGTCAAACAACAAGGATGGCAGTCTATGAGATACAACAAGGGCTTCTAGTAGAGAACAAAGTCAAGAAACAGTCCCATACACTCCAAAACTAGTTGTGATCATCAAACAAAATTGCAAGTATAAATAGAGCAATGTTTGAAGTCCAAAAGAGAAATCAATTCTATGTGAAAGAAGCAGCAAAGCCATAAGGAGCATAGCTATAATGACTTTATAGTCATATAGAATTAGAGGATAGTTAGTGAAGGGATTATTGGATAGTCATGAGTGCTAAAGCAATCCTTAGTGAAGAAGCATGAAAAAAGGCATAACACAATAACCAAGAACATTGCACAAGTCTATAGATCTAGTATATGACAAGCTCCAAAGAAATGATATATGTAGGGGAACTGAATGAAATAGCAGAAGGTCTTCATCCTTGATCAAAAGAGATACCACCACAGTGAAGAGAAAAGATTGTAATTACCATGGTTATAGTGTTTCATGCAGTCTACACCTTTTAAAGCAAGAGACTTAATAGTCAATTGCACTGATATCAAAAGAGGATTGTATACCATAGTCATTGTAGAATCATGAATATAATAAATGGCATGCACAACAACAGTCTAGTTTGAAAATAATATAGTTTGCTGAGAACAGTGAATAGTTTAAACCATTAACGTATACATACAAGTATGATAAAGAACCAACACTTGAGAGCAGCCCTACTAACAGTAATAAGGGTACTTGTAGCATGATAATAGTCCAAGGAGGTTTTCCAAACTTAGGGCAGTCAACAATAAAACAACACATCAAGAGATGCATTAGGAAATAACAACATGCTAGATGATGGACAATCTCAACTTCATTTGACTAGTGTCGTTCTATCTGCTACTATCTCAAAACCACTCTCCTACTAGCACACTAGTACATGCTTCTCAGTATCAGAGTGTTGTATCAAGTTTTCCTAAATCACACCTTATGAGCCATGCTATCTTTTCTGAAGCATCATGAAGTCACCACTAATAAAAAGGAGGAACTAATTAATAAGGCAGGGGCAACATGAAGGATAGTCATTCTGACACATAGCCTCTACAGGAAAATCCTATTGATCAAGGAGTCCTTAGCAAGGCTCAAACTAAATGATATCTTGACAAAACCATAGATAGTCATATCTCAATGACTATGATCAGTGAAGAAATAGTAAAGGAGTAGTCTTCATGGTTCAGTACTATTGAGGAACAACAGTTCTTTCAGGAAGGAACAATAGTCATGATGACTGTAACAACCATTAAGAATAAGGTATCTATCATAAAATGTAAGAATACAGTCATGCCTAAATAGAGGCCATTATCAAAGAGGAGTTTCAAACATTGCCTGTGCTTATTTTATTCAATGCATTCACTTCCTGCATTAGTTGGAAGGTAGTCTAATTAAAGCAAAGAAACTATAGACTATCGCGAGTCACTCAAATCAAAGAATTTTGATTCTTTCCTAGTATAAAATCTATAATATGTGTCATTGGTCTTCTGTCCATGACTTAACTATAGTATACAATGTATGATAGCAGCACTTTTGTTGATCATAAAGAAGGATAAAGTTGCAACAGTCAAGGACAGTCATCTAGGACTGTGTGGTTGGAAATGAAAGCACAAAAAGTTTATACACATCCTTAATCATGTGCTGACCCCAAAGTATATGTGTGAGTCTGCAAGGAAATTATGATAAAGGTCTCTTTACAATTTGCTCAACAAAAGATCATACACAGAAAAAATGAGAGAAGATATTTTTAGAGCCCTTATAGATACACTGTGAAGCATTAGGGCCTATCATACCATAAGGAACAATCAACATGGACACAAAGATATTCAAACAATACAAGTAAATATAATGCAAATCATAAATATACTTAGGTTGAATCAAAAGAAGGACAGCATGGCAGTTCTAAGTCACCCTCATGTGCACAGGAAGAGGAATAGAGTTCATATAACAACCTTTGACCTGAAAGACAGGATTATTATAGTCATGGTTTTGACTGTCCTAATAGAAGGAATAGTAGAATAAATATTTACCACTTTTTGTTGTGAATGAGGAGTAAAAGTTGTTGATAAGGCTGTAACAGCAATCTAATTGGCTGTAACAACAAATCGTTTAATTATATCAATGGTTTTATATGAAACAAGTATGGCAAGATTCACAGTCTCTAAAGGAGCAGTTTTAAAGTATGATAGTATAGTTTATAGAAGGAAAAAGGTAATTAGTCTTCATTTTCAACATAAAAAACTATAGTTTGTCTTATTTTGTCCACAAATAATACAGCCATTCCTGAAGCTTTTTGTGTTTTGCATCTGTAGAAAATGAAAGAAGATATGGGTGCAAGATAATACTATGGTCGTAACCAGAGAGAATCTCATTGTTCAAAGAGATAAAAAATGCATATGAATATTTTGTAAAACCCCTCATATTTTTCATTTTGCATATAAAAGACATGTACAAGAGGCAATAAAATGCCATGGCCATTACAGGAGAGTATATTTCTTTGAAAAGAAATAAAACCCATTACATTTTTTGACAACCCTTGCTTCAGCTTTGCATATGGTCGAAGGGAAATATAGAAATGAAGTCAAAACTATGAGAATAATGCATACATATGTGTGGTTGCTATAGAGAAGCCATCTTCTCAAGAGAAAACAAAGTTACTCACTAATAAAATCAAAACCCTTATCTCTTTTAGAAAAAGTACAAGGAAAGAAAAGTGTCTACAGCAGAGGAAAGAGAGTTTAGCTTTAGTTTGAAGAGAAGAAAAATGTGATGGCAACGACTTCCTCAAGGATATTATATTTTCTTTCCTCAGTTTTTCTCATATTTTACAAGAATATTTCAAACACAGAAAGCAAGAGTGTTGTTAAAGAATGTTACAGAAGGAGCAACAAAAGTATAGATGGCTATGGCCATTCAGGCTAAAAGAAACCTCAGAAAATGAAGGAAATGCCAATGAGATACAAAGATACAAAACTTACCACTTCCAGCCTCTTTCAAATGCAAGAAATCATGGAGTTTGACAGAGAAAGGCTGAGAGGAAAAGCCAAAAGCCTGAAGAAACCCTAGGTATCAAAGAAGTTGCAGAGCAAAACAATGGCCAGTGAGGAGAACAAAATGAGAAAATGACAAATGATTAGGGTTTGGCCAATTTTTGTTCGAAACTATCTTTTCTCATCTTTGATTTTTGACTTCGCCAAATGTAAATTATTGCCATATCCAAATGTTGACCAGGGTCAACAACATTCATAATGTTTTTCTAGTAATCATGGTAAGGAGAGGCCGATAGGGTCTTTTTCACATTATTTTTCCCAAGGTCAGATGGTGGTCGGTGGTCATAAGGGTGATTATTATACTTTGCAAAAAAATTTCAAACAAACACTCATTTCTTCATGGTCAACATTACATGGTCTAAAATGTTCCTTGTCATCATGTGTTTAGAGATAAGACAAGATTCCCTTCCTAATACATGTATCATGCAGGATGACCAAATATGTTCAAAAGAAATGATGTTATGGCTTATAATATTATCATCAAAAGTCAAAGATATGCACAAGACAAAGGAGTTGGCAGAGTGGTAAAGTGAATTATGATTATAGAATGCATGGAGAAGAGATATGACAGAGGGTATGTATTTTCATCTTGCATGATAAGTGTATGTGACAAAGAGGCTAATTTTGCATGGTAATTGGAGTTATAAGGTAGAGAAGAGATATTGTTTTCTTTTGAACCAAATATGGAGTTATAAGGGTTTATATGTAATGCCTTAGTTTTATGCATTCTTGATAATGTATTTGGAGAGATAAGGGTGTAATTTTCCCCTAAGGCACATTGACATGCAATTAGATGTATTTTCTCACAAGGAGCTCTAAGTAGATTGTATTTTTTGCTAAAGTCCTATTTTTGCTCAAATCATGCAAATTAGGCATGTGTATTTGGAGAGATAAGGAGATTTTATTTTTCTTTTCATGCATGATTTTACAAATAAATCAATTGTAAATAAATAATAAAGTAATGTTTTACAAATTACTTTATTATTTTTCACAAATTGTAAAATCAAATAAGTACAAGTTGTAACCAATAATAGAGTAATTATTTAATTACTTTATTATTTACTCATAATGAATTTTGCAAAAGCAAAATCATGCAAATTGATGAGTTGAGTTAACTAGGCCACCTAGGAGATTTTTGCATGATTTGAGGAGTATTTTTAGGGTTCTTGGTCAACTTTTTGGTCAAGCATGTGGAGAGGTCCAAATTAGAGCTATTTTTGCTCAATTTGTGATAGTTTGAGCCCTTATTTTTGGGGATTTTTGAGTTTTCTTGTGGATCACCTTGGGGAGATTATTTGTAGAGGTAGCTAGCAGCAGTTCATTTTTGCATGCCTCTTAGTGAGAGTAAAGCTATATATTGTAAAGAAAAACTTGTTTTTGCTAGTTCTTGCCTTTTTGCTCTTATACACTTTGGGAGAAGAAGGTTTTGTAGCTCAATTTTTTATATTTTTATAGAGAAATCATAGCAGGTTATAGGTTCATTTTCTTTGTTTTCTTGCAATATTTCCTTTGTTATTTGAAATCAAGTAGTTTCCTTTCCATTTAATGCAAATTGTATGAAGTGATTTGATGAAGTTTTACTGTGTTTAATCATTAAAACCTTTAAATATATTGTCTCACTATTACTTGGAGCATTAAGCGTAGTGTTATTATAGGTCTTAGGTTGTGTTAATGAAAATAATCCTTTTGTGTTGTGAGAAATCCTTTTCCTTCGTAAAAAACCTATTTTCAAGCCTTCCTTAGAAATACTTTTGTGATATTTGTGCCAAGATTGGATTGTGTGAGTCAGATTTCTGAGTTATATTGTGAACTAGATTGCATATTGTTACCTATATAAGGTGCATCACCAAATTTCACAGTTTTTTCATTTCCTTATAGTTTCATTCTTACCCTTTTCCAAAATAGAAAATCATACATTCCAATAGAATATTTTAAGGGAAGCTGGCCCATCATCTGGAGGTCTAATTTCATTATAGGGCACCCACAACCTGAAATTAGTCCCATGTTACATAGAATTGTAGAGCTTTTCCAGCCTTGCATGTTGGTGTAATTCCCAGTGATGATAGTTACCATTTTTAAGTAGACAATAAACTAACCCATTATTAGAGACAAAGTTACCAAAGTTTTCCACGACCCTACTTGGAGGTATAATCCTTCCAGTCTTTTCATTTTGGTTCAGAATTACATTAAAATCTCATGCAACAATCAAAAAATCTTCTTTTAAAGGGGAAAACAAATTTGAAAAGCTTGTCCAAACTTCCTATTTGCCCGTTGTTGAATTGGGGCCATACACATTACACAACCAAAAATTAAGATTTCTCTGAAAAATATTCACATTTAACAACATCCATTTCTGACACTACTACAACTTTCTCTTTCCAAAGAACTGCTAAACCTCTAGACGCCCCATCAGCCTCCACCTATAGAAATTTCTACTTAAACCAAGAGGAATTTTTTAAAACGCATATGATTAGGTAAAAGTATTTGCACATTATGTAGATATACGTATACATGATGATGACTCTTTTGGCTTCAACAATATAGATGATATTCAAGAAGATAATATTATTAACAAGTTTATATAAAATATTAGCTAGAAGGATTTTTATTGGTTTATCATAATATAAATAATGAATAAGTATACAAAGAGTGTTGTACTAATAAATTGGAAGATGAAAAAGAAGAGATGTAGTTTTCAAATATCTTAGATAGAGAGGAAACTTTGTTGAATAAACTAATAAATATACATTTTTTTGGATGATGAGGAAGGAGATATCTCTATCTCCGTATCCTATGGTGAAATAATTGAAATCAATGAGATAAATGATTCCATGGATGACTCTTAATTTTGTATTAAAAATAATATATCACATATTTTATAGCTTGAAGATATATGAAAATAGGGGAATTTTCCTACAGTAATACTTGGAATCAAGTATGAACATTGATGATGATACTCTTAGTTTCAACAACATAAAATATGTCCATTTAGATGTTGATAGTACGAATAAATTTTAATAAATGATGACATGAAAAACTATCTTCTAATTGATAGGATGGTGTGTGGTGTGCACGTACATAAGAAATATGATGGAGAGTAGGTCATAACTAATAAAGGAACACAAGTGGATAATGATGAGAATGAATGTACTGATAGACAATCCTTTTTGGTTGATTTAGTTAAATAATAGTTTGAAGTTCGTGGAGAAATAAAAGTTGTAGATATTAGGAATTGAATGCAGAAGATTTCAATTAAATACAAATAAAGATTAAACAGAGGAATGAAAAATAGACAGAAATAATAACGATGAGAGACAATTTTAACATGGTTCACCCAAACGTGGGCTACATCCACTAACAAAGAGTCCAATATTATTATCCAGAAAATCAAAATGATTATAACCAACAATCCTTGTAACTCAATACCGCTGCAAATGCTACAATACAAAAAATCCACGTAAACCCTAACCCTTAGCCATTTTTATCAAGACTTATGTCAGTTACAAAGTAGGGTTCTTTTATGTTGGCCAATAGAAAAAATAACTTTAGACACATTTATAAAATAATAAAAGTCATTTGAGGTTTCGGGGGCATTGCCCCTCGACCCCACCATGTATCGCGACAGGGAGCGTGCCAGGGGCGCTGCCCCTGGACCCTGCAAGGGGTGCTACCCACAAACCCCTGTTAAATAATTTGGGGGGAAACTGCACTAATAAAAGTGGGGAAAATTTAACCTCTGAGTTTGATTAAGCTCCATATAACAACAATCTCCCACTTGGAGACTGATCATAACACTATTGGCCCTATAGCTCCCACTAGAAATAAACACCCTAGACCCTGCTATTCTGATTTTATTGTTTTCAGTTTTGAAGACCAACTGAAGCTGAAGAGGAACTCATATTCTCCCTTGTCATTGCCTTTGTAAACATATCCACTAGATTTTCATCTGTATGTATCTTTTCCAGCTGTAACTATCCATCATCCAACACTGACCAGATGAAGTGATACCTTCGCTGTATGTGTTTGGTCTTTGAATGCAAGGCAAAATTATTTGCAAGATGTATGGCACTCTGACTATCTATAAACAAATAACTGTTAGTCTATGGTTTTCCCAGTTCTTCCATGAAAGATTGCAGCCATATCATCTTCGCGCTTGCCTCTGTTGCAGCTACATACTTTGCCTCCGTGGTGGATAAAACACCACATTTTGTAACCTGGAGATCCAACTCACCATTGTCCCACCTACAGTAAAGACAACCTATAGTACTCCATCTAGTATCAATATCCCATGCCAAATATGAGTCCACATAGCTTGCTAAATCAATATTAGAGCCCCCAAAACATAAGTGTTTAGTGGATGTACCTCTCAAATATCTGAGAATCCATTTTACTACATTCCAATGCTCCAATCTGGGATTACTCACATACATGCTTACAACTCCAACATGTACAATATCTAGTCTCATGCATACCATGGCATACATTAAGCTTCCTACAACTGAAGCATATGGTACCTTGGACAATTTTTTGTCCTCCTCTTGTGTCTAAGGAAACATCTCCTTAGTCAATTCCAAATGACTAGGAAAATGTGTGCTGACAACTTTTACATTCTCTATATGGAATCTCTACAACACCTTTTCAACATAATCATCTTGAGATAGAGTCAATTTTATGTTCTTCCTATCTCTGCAAATTTTCATACCAAGGATTTGTATTTCTACCCCCAAATCCTTCATAGCAAATGATTGTGTTAATTGTTGTTTTAACTCTCATATGTGATCCATGTTAGGCCCTGCTATAGGCATGCCATCAACATATAAACATAAAATAATGTAGCTTTCATTATCCAACCTCTTAAAAAAACACAATGGTTAGAATTACACTCGTTGTAGCCTTGCTCATCCATAACACTATCAAATTTCAAATACCATTGCCAAGGTGCTTGTTTAAAGCCATATAAACTCTTCTTTAATCTGCACACCAATTTTTCCTAACCTTTGACCTCAAATCCTTGGGGTTGTTCCATATATATCTCCTCCTCCAAATCACCATGGAGAAAGACAATTTTCACATCTAGCTATTCCAAATACAAATCTTCAACAACCACAATACTTAAAACAATATGAATATAAGTCATCTTAACAACTGGAGAAAAAATCTCATCAAAATCAATACCCTTTTTCTATGCAAATCCTTTTACAACTAACCTAGCTTTAAATCTTTTCTTACCTCCATCTTCCTTTTTCATCCTATAAACCTATTTGTTTGGTAAAGCCTTTTTACCTGCAGGCAACTTACATAATTCCCAAGTCTAATTTTTCAGCAAGGAGTCCATTTCTTCTTTCATTGCAAGCTCCCACTGAACCTTTGTATCCACCTACATAGCTTCAAAAATACCCTTCAGGTTCACCAGCATCTATTAACAAAATAGAATACAAAGAGGGAGAAAACCTTTCAGGAGGTCTACTTAGCCTTGTTGACTGTCTAACATTCACTGGAGTTTGTGGTATTTCTTGTTGTTTTTGCGAAGCATGAGGAACCACTGGAACATCACTATCTGGAGTATCATCCAGCACCACATAATCCTTTTCTTTCTTCTCATGTTGTTACAACTGATCTTTTTACAACACCCTCTCATTGATTACAACATCCCTACTTCTCACAATTTTCATATTTTCAACATCCCAAAGCCTATAACCAAATTCATCAATGTCATATCCAACAAAGATACTTTTTTGATTTTGCATCCAACTTGGTTCTAATTTTAGAATCTACATGTGCAAATGCTTCACATCTAAAGGTTTTGAGAAAAGAATAACTCACCTTCTTACCTGTCCATGCTTCCTCTGGAATACCACAACCCAAAGGAACTGAAGGACCTCTATTAATTAAATATACAATAGTATTGACAGCCTTTGCCCACATCTTTAAAGGGAGCCCAACATGCAATTTCATGCTCCTTGCACACTCCATTATTGTTCTATTCATGTGCTCAACCACTCTATTTTCTTGTGGAGTCCCTGGAACCATTTCTTGCATACAAATTCTATTAAAGGAACAATAATCTTCAAATTCTTTGCTGCAATACTCACCACCATTATCAGATCTGAGACATTTTAATCTTTTAACCATCTCATTCTCAACCAAGCTTCTCAATTTCTTAAATGTTTCAAATACATCAAATTTATGCCTAAGGAAATAAATCCAAACCTTCCTAGTTGCATCATCTATGAATGTAACATAATACTGAGATCCACCAAGAGAAGATACCTAAGCTAGTCCCCATACATCTGTATGCACAAGATCCAACTTTTCATCTTTCTTTTGCTTCTCATCCTTGAGAAAACTAACACTCTTTTGTTTTCCATACACACAACTTTCATAGAAATCCATATTAATACATTTTAGACTTGGTAAAACTTTCTTAGAATGAAGTACCTTCATACCTTTTTCACTCATATGTCCAAGTCTATTATGCCATAGTGTTGTCTCAGAACTTGCAACAACTATTTCAGTCTCTTCCTGCGAACCCACAACAGCTAGTCCTGAACCTATTTATTTTTTCTCTGTAACAACTAAAGTAGAAGGAACAGTATGACCTGTACAAAGATATAAGGTGCCTACTTTCACACCTTTTGCTACTATTAAGGCACCTCTTGAAACCTTCCAATTTATATCATTGAAAGTAACTATGCAACCTTCATCACCTAGTTGTCCTGTTGAAATTAAATTTCTACTTAGCCTTGGAATGCTCCTTACCTCTTGTAGATACAATGATTCCCATTCTACAACTTAATCTTAATTCTTCCCTTTCCAATAATCTGACAGGGTCCATTATCTCCCAAATAAACTAGCCCAAAATCCCCTTGGACAAAATCAAGAAAATAAATTCAATGGGGTGTAGCATGAAATGAGGTCCCTGAATCTAAAACCCATGAATCATTAGCATTATCTAGGGAAAGAATCAAAACATCATCTTCAGATTTATTACTTACCACATTTGCCTCCTTATTGCCTTCTTGTTTGTCTCCTTCTTTATTCTTCTGAGACTAGCAATCTTTCTTCAGATGCCCTAGTTTCCAATAGTACTAGCAATCCTTCTGTCCTCTAGATTGGGACCCCTTGTCCTTTGATTTTCCTCATGACTTCCAATGACATCTAGAACCTTTTCCTCTCTACTTTGATCTGCCCCTACTTTCTACATTCAAAACACTACCTGATGTGGACCCTCCTGAGCTTTTCCATCACATTTCCTCGCTAAGGATAACACCAACAACATCATCAAATTTCAAAGTATTTGAACTAGAGATAGAGTTACTTACAACCATTACCCAGCTATTCTAGCTTTCTAGAAAAGAACATAAAACCAAGAGATCCCTCACCTCTTCATCAAATTTGAAATTTATAGAAGTTATTTGACTGGTAATCGTATTAAACTCATTTAAATGATCTGTCACAGATCCACCTTCAATCATTTTTAGATTTAACAAATGCTTCATGAGAAATATCTTATTTGAGGCTAAGGGTTTTTCATACAATTTAGCCAAATCTTTCATCAGTTTATTTGTTGTCTTCGCTTCTGTTATATTGAATGCCACAGATGGTGCCAGGAACAACTGAATAGTTCCTAGTGCCTTTCTATCTAGAAGTTCCCAATCCTCATCAGTCATTGTTGTTGGTTTCTTAACTATTCCTTCCAATGGTCTCCATCAATCCTTCTGATAGAGATAATCCTCCATCTACATCTTCAATAACTGATAGTTCTGCCCATTGAATTTATCTACCTTTAATTTACCCTCGTCTGCCATTACTCCCACTTAATCGTGAGACTCCCACTCAACCATGAGACCTTCTTGTAGATGATAATCGAACACAACCCGCTCTGATACCTCTTGTTAGGAATTGAATGCAGAAGATATCAATTAAATGCAAATAAAGATTAAACAGAGGAATGAAAAATACACATAAATATTAACAACGAGAGACAATTTTAGCATGGTTCACCCAAACTCGGGCTACATCCACCAACACAAAGTATAATATTATTATCTGGCAAATCAAACTGATTACAACCAGCAATCTTTGCAACTCAATACCATTGCAAATGCTACAATACAAAAAATCCACGGAAACCCTAACCCTTAACCATTTTTATCAAGACTTATGTCAGTTACAAAATAGGGTTTTTCAATGGTGATGAATAGAAAAATAAACTCTTGATGCCTTTGTAAAATAGTAAAATTTGTTTGAGGTTTTAGGGGCGCTACCCCTTGACCCCGCCCTATATCGTGACAGGGAGCGTGCCAGGGCTGCTGCTCTTGGACTCTGTAAGGGGTGCTGCCCCTTGACCCTGTCTTGGGGGCACTGCCCCCAAACCCCTATTAAATAATTTGGAGCAAAATTGTGCCGATAAAAGTGGGGAAAATTTAACCTCTAAGTCTAATTAGGCTCCATATAACAATAGTAGATGTATCAGATGAAGATACATTCACACTTGATGACCAATCACCTTTGATAGACTTCCTAAATAACATGATATTTTTTATCTATATACCTCTTATTTTTACTCCTTTGATTATATTAGTTTAGGTATGAGGATGTTCCTAAATTCAACATTATTTTAATGAGTTGCCTTAATTATTAATCTTGCACAATTGACATCTTAAATATGAGGATAAATTGAAACTACTTTTATTTTCTAAATTTAAGGATGTCAATGCAAGGCTAAGGACCCTAACTAGTAAAATGTTTCTTATGTATACCTTTGTGAGATGTAAGATGCATAACACTAAAATGTTTATTCTCAAACCTTTATTTATGTTTAGAAAAAAGTAGTTTAGGAAATTTGTTATGCTTTTTTCCTTTCTTGTTTCTCCTTTGTTGGAGGTTTTTGTTAAATTTGGTTGTGAAGCCACCCAGGATATAAATGACTAAAGGAAAGAAAGACATAAATATAAAATAAATCAACACTCCCTAGCACTATACTAGTAAAAAGGAGAGGTGAGTGTTGTATATATAGAAAAATAAGGGCAAATACTTCCAAGAGGAGCAATAACTCCCAACTGCCCAAAATAGGTAGGAGTTTTACCTACTTGGTAAATGTCAGATTACATGGTTGCACCTACTCATATAAGACAAATGGTTATGAGAGGTGGCAAATAAATCCAAAAGAGGGTGTGAGACTTAACTACCCAAAGGTGGGTGAGAGGGACACATGTAATTGATGGATTATACCACATGTCCTCATATTAACCATGTCTAATATAACCTAAGAAAGATTACTAATATGTGTAGGAAAAATAAATATCCCCTAACATAAGGAAAATAAAAAACATACACTAACATCCTTTTGCTAAATAAAGTTCCTGTTAGGATGGTAAGAGATGCTTTCATGTTAAATTCCCTCACTCGCCCTCCCACCTATTTGTTGGTTTTTTTAGTTTTACATATTTTTAATCTAAGTCATTTAGTTTTAATTTATTTAATTAAATTATTTTTCATTTGGTTTGGTTGAATAAAATTTTAAGCTAAAAGTTTCTAGGTTGATCAAGTTGATCCTTTGAGTTCATATATTTCATGCCTTTTTATGATTGTAGTAATTAGATTTGAGCAAGGTACCTTGTTTAGTTAACTTTTTGAAGTTTTGAGACCTAATTTTTGGATTTTATGCCTATATTCAAACTTGTTAAGACCCTTTTTGAGGCTAGGATATCTAAAATTATTTAAAATTATGAATTTAAAATAGACTTATACTTTTACCAAGACATCACATATACACATTTTAATACTTTCTAGTTTGATAGGGTGATATATCATGGTCCAGGTTCTTTGGAAAAACCTTATGTTGAACCTCTATCTTCCATGGTGGTCCCAAACCAAGAATAAGGTGTCATAATCTATGAAAAGTAAAAAAGAATATAAAAAAGAGAAAAATAATGAAAATAAGTTTAAAGTTAGGTGATTCGGGTAACTCTATTATAATGATGGTTGCTTGGTTGGTAGTAGAGAAATTCCTAGACTAGGAATAAAGTATCTCCATTGAGGTTATAGATACCTAGCTTGCAATGGATAAATGTGTAATATTTCGCAACATATTTTCTTATGCATGCACTCTATATCATATGTATTGTTCCTCGATCCACTCACCTCGATTGTAAACTAGGGATCCCTTGTACAACACATTTTGTAGTTTGTTTAATCATGATTTTTTTTTTTATGTGCAATGCTTAGTTAACCCTCAAAAGTCTATATATGCTAGTTTTGAGTCTAGCAATTAGCTAAGATAATGTCAACCTTGCTTTCATCAAGACCGGACCTAAACTAACTATATGCTATAATTTGCACACTTTTCTATGTCAATTTCTTAAGTTTTTGAATTTGACATATTCTTAGACTAATGGAACCTTGATAGTTTTAATTCATGAATTAATTGTCTCTAGAATTAAATTTTAAATTTAGGTTGGTTCCCAAATCCCATCTATTATCTGTACTCTCATTTACATAAAGATTCTTGACACTTGGACCTAAAAACACTATATATTGTCATTTGTTTAGTTTTTCACATGTAAAATATTTAATTTTGTCTTTGAGTCAAATTTGAACATGAGATCCCTTTATAGTTTTAATTTACTTTATAGATTGCATCCATCCCCATAAAGTTGACCAATCAAAACATATTATGTCATTCTTGGACCTAAAAATATTTCTAAAGTTATATTTAATCATAGTTTCATGTCCAAATATTAACATTTCATTAGCCAAGGGGATTTTAGATTTCAAAATCCCTATTCACAAGGATATAAACATGCTTCACATATCTTAGAAAATAACATGCTATTATTTTTGTGATGTAGGAAAAACTACTCCTCAACTGAATGTATCAATCAAGGGATATTTACACTAACATTACATTAGGGTTCTGTTAGCTAATGTTTCAAACAAAATCTATCTACAAAACCACATTATGTTTAAATAGAAATTAATAACAGTAAATAGAATTTTGAGAAATGAAGTACAGAAATGGAAAGACCAAATTATAAGGAATCTAACACCAGGCAGATAGCCTCACTATCTATGATGGTAGTGCATGATGCAGATGTTTGTGTGCCATGTTGTAGTTTGTATGGTGTGGGTACTGTAGAGATTCACGATCTAAACTCTCATGCTAGTCTTTTTAGTCCTTCCTCCCACCACTGAGCTTCCTAACGAAACTTGAAAATGCACAGATGAAATAAAGGGTTGGGTTGTATAGGAGATTGCCATAGCTAAACCCCATTTTTGGTGTTTCCACCTCAAAACAACCAAAAATATAGATTAAAATATTGATAAAAAGTGTGTACTCTAGTTCTAAGTGCATCTAGAATTGTTATGAGTAGTGACAAAATAATAATGCAATATTGATAAGATAAAAAATTACTTAATGACTTAGAATAAATTTGTAAAATGATTTGCAAATATGAACAAGAAAGGAAATGATATTCAACCACACAGAGAAAAACAAGAGTGTGATATAATCTTGTGAAGACAAATTGTAGCAATGGTGGTTCTCAATTTTGTTAGAGCTTCTCTATGAAAGGAAATTGATCCCTCACAATGGTAAATCTACTTGCTTAAATAGAGAGGGAAAAAGCAAAAAATTAAGGAAAGGATCTGTTTGGGCACGAATAAGCATCAAGAAAATATTAGCATATCACGCAAGTAAAAAGACAAGTTCCAAAATGACCACAAGACTAATAGATGCTTTCAATACATCTCTATGTGGTACAAATGTCCCCATTAAGTGGTAGAGTCTTAGCAATTTCAGTTCTTAAAAGGTCAAATCAACTTGGGACAAAGGTAGGATTTTGGATCTTTTATGGTTTTTTGGACATGATAAGAAAAAAGGGTTAAAGTAGTGCAAAGACACATCTTGTCAGTTGAGGGTAAGGCCAAAGTTAGAAATGATTCTTAAAACATGCTAAGGGAGTGGACACTAAAGAAAGTGCCAAATAAAGCATGAAATTATTTGAGTGAGCATAATTTACGATGCTACATTTAACCCCCACTTTAGTTGGCATATGACACTACGTGCATGTGCATGCTAAATTATAGGAAAGAAAGTACTGAAAGTAAATAAGCACAAAAAGGATACCCAAAAGGATACTATAGAGGATGTAGAGCTCTTCAAGTAGAGGAACAATCCCCCCATGCTGAGAACCTACAAAACTAATACATTAGACAACAAAAACCTACAAGACAATAGTGCTTGAGTAAAAACTTGCAAAACCACTATGTCAAAACATGAAAAACATTTATATAGATAAACAACACATACATAGAGGAGAAAAACACACAACAAGCAAAGAAAAATTTTGAGTTAGAAAAGTGAAAGAGACCTCAATGTGAAATATTGTCTCAATACCATGCATCATCCCTAAATACAACAAAAATAAAGAAAACCAATAAATAGAGGAATTATTAAATGAAGATAGAAGAATATAATGATTTAATCAATCACTTAAAAGAGAGAAGACATACAAATAGACAGGGAAGCAATCAATACAAACAAAGAAGAATACATGACTCAGACACTAGCTTGCTCTGTCGCTAGGGGTCATGCAAATAATAATATCATCATGGATCATGAACTAGCAAGTTGCCTTATGCTAGGTGACCATGAGTGTAAAAAGGCAAGTCATATGAGGTGCATAGACTAGAAAGCTGCATTATTCTAGGTGGCTCATAGACTACATGGATCATAGACTAGCAAGCTGCATCATGCTAGGTGATCATATGCTACCAAGGCCTTAGGGAGTGTACCAAAAACTAATGCCTTAGGAAGTGTATCAAAAACCAATGCCTCATGGAGCATATCAAACACCAATGCCTTAGGGAGCATATCAAAAACCAATGCCTCAGGGAGCATATCAAACACCAACACCACAAGGGGTGAATGCTTCAAGGAGCATTAAATGCAATACCTCAGTGGGTGAATTGATAAGATACACCTTTGGGGTGTGAATAAAGAAGGGTGCATGTATGGATGCACATGTGAGAAGAGTATATTCCCCCCTTAAAATATTAGCATGTATAATATGCACATATTTTAAGGTAAAGAAATGGGGGAGAAAGAGGAAGGGGTATCCTTATGAAGAATGTACACCCTTAGAATGAGCTATCTCTACCCCCTAGAATATGGGAGAGGACAACCATGAAAAATAATTTTGTGTTGTTACCAAAAACAAAGTATGGTTGCACGTGAGATTGTACCACCATGAATGAAAATGAGAAAATAAAGAAAGCTACATTTTCCACATAGTGGGTAGAAACACAATAGTCTCATGAGAAAATAGAGGAAGAACCATGAACCAAATAGAGGTGAATCTCCCTAGCACTTGTTATGTAGAGGAGAGACAAGTGCTTGATCGATCAGAAGAGTGAGAGCACCCATGTCAAGAATTTTAATTTCATTCTCACAAGTGTTGGCAAGAGACACTGTGTGGCTTCATTATTTTTGTCATTAATTGCAACAAAGTTTATCCCACACATTTACAATACATAATAGGTCTTTACCGGAAGTCAGATTGAAGAGTGGTTTGGTCCAGTAAGCAAGAACAGAGCATGCAGCATGGTCCGACAATCAGGTCTGAATCTCTCAGAGGGTGTAACTCAACAAAGTGCAGACATGGAAAAGTTAATAGGAGTATCATGTCTACTATATTCCAGAGATTAAGCCTTTGATGATGAAAGAGTGAAAAGATATGAGCACCTAAGTGTTGGGTTCCTGACAGGTAGAATAGAATAAGGAAGAACTGACCAGCAGAGCATCAGACTTCAATCTGGATGAAAAATTGATGGTGATCAAGCTTTTTGAGGGATCATTCATGGTTGGCTGACATGATTGATGACTTCTATGTCTGTATTTTTGATACGCATCACATGTTAAGCATGGATTTAGCCGACAGACTAGTATTTAGTAAATATCTTGAGTATTCTGATTGCTGACTAGAATGATGTTGAAATCCTTGGTGCGGATATATATACCAGATGGATTTTGGTATGAAGTGTATGTGGATGGAATAGTGTGTGACAAAAAAAGTAGAGAGAAGTGTGAAAAGAAGCAATACAAGTCCGGTAGGTGACAGAACAACAGCACTAAAATAGAGGAAGTATGAAGTGTAGTAGATCAGTATATTGAGCCTAACCGAAACTGAACCTCAGGATATGTGGATGCCTCTCTTTAGTTCATACATCTGGTTACCTTCTATATCCTTGTAAATAGTGAGTCTCTTGTAGGCAGTGTGCCTCTTATGAGCAGTGTGCTCGGGCACTGAGCCCAAATTGGCAAGTGCCATTTTATACGTCTTATTCTTTTAACAGAGAATATAATCTTGGGTTAGTCACCCCGTGGTTTTTCCCTTAATAGGGTTTTCCACATCAAAATCATTGTGTTATGTGTGTTGATTTGATTTCTGCTCTCATGGTTATGTATGCTTATATGTTTTGATGCTGCACTAATTGTTAAAGAAGAATAGAAAGTTCAAATATTTAAGATAACTGATTCACCCCCCCTCTAAGTTATCTACCTTGTTTCCAACAATTGGTATCAGAGATAAGTTCCTTTAAATAGAGCCTAACAGCTTGAGGAAGATCTGGGAATCTCAATGGATATGTATGGTATGAGGGAACAACTTCAGTCTGCCCTAGATGATCTTGACCAATCTCACTCTGAAGTCAATAACCTGAGGGAAAGACTCAAACAAGCTGATGATTTCATAAATGAACTCAAAGAAAAACTAAGTATCTATGTGAATAAGAGAAAGGAACTACTTCAACAATTAGCAAGTCAAAGTGAAGCCAATGATACTAATGAAGATTTGAATGAGAAAAACAAGTTATGTGAGAAGCTATCAAAAGAGGTCATTCTGGTGAGACATGAAGTGGAATTAGGGGTTATGAAATTCACCCAAGAAATTGAAGAGAAAAGAAAAATTGAAGATAATCTAAAATAATCTCTCAAGGACAAGTTAGAAGATTACCACAAAATGGATAGAATAATCAGGCACCTGGAATCTGATCTTGAAGAAGCTAGAGATAATGAAGAACAACTTGAGAATCAGATAGACACTCTTAAAAGGGATCTTCAAATAGTAAATGAATACAAAGAGAAATTCAAGATAAGCTCTGCTCAACTTGAAGTTCTTCTTAAAAGCCAAAAGAGGGTAGATGACAAGCATGGCTTGGGGTATGAGAAAGGTGAAAGCTCTGGATCTGATCAGAAGAACTCTGGATTAGGAAATCCAAGGAACAGGCCTAAAGACCTTTGTTAAGGCAATCAAATGCTCAAAGATATCCATCTTTCAATGGATACTGCTACAATTGCAATAACTTCGGTCATAAAGAAAATTAGTGCAGAAGAAGAATGAATCAGACTAATTCATCCTTCTTTGGATAGTGTTTTAACTGCAAAAGGTATGGTCACAAATCTCATGAATGTAGAAATATGCAAATAAATAATTCATTCAATGGTAGATTCTTTGCATGCAATAGAATGGGACATATGGCTAATCAATGCAAATCAAGAGGATACTAGTCAAATATGCAAAGAAATATTGTTTGCTACAATTACAATAGATCCGGTCATATTGCCAAATTTTGCAGAAGTAAGAATCAGGATAAAAAGGGTCCGGTGCATCATAATTAGAATCAAGACAAATGAAAAGGAAAAGTGAATGCGGATGAAGTTCAAAGGGAAATGAACAAGATTTGGGTGAAGAGAAGTATATAAAATGTTGGGGATGGATCCACACTAGAATCTGGTGCTGATATTCCTTCCAGAAACTAAATAGATGAGCTTTGGCTCAGGGGGAGTCACAAAGGAAATAAATTCCCCTAGCTAGTCAATCGGTGCCTGAAATTGGCACATGGTAAGTTGCGGTTTAAAGGGTTCTCAGAGAAATATCTAAATAACCCTTGGTAAAAATATGAAAGATCCGCAAGGGGTTTGAAGAGGTTAATCATCCAAGATTGATCCAGTTTGATAATCATCCGGTAAAAGTAGGATTCTCATAGTTAAATCTATTATGATTCAAAATTGAAATATCTTGATCTGTGGATAAGTGGAATGATTGGAGAAAGGGAGATACATTGTCAATTATCACCAAGAATAATTCTAAGTGCATCTCAGTGATTCGAAAGGATCTCTCAGAACAAGGGAACCAGAATGACTTAAGGTGTGCATTTATTGCAATATGAAATTAGGGTTTACGCAGAAATATAAGGGTTCTTTTATTCATCATTTACACATTTGCACTCAAGAAGAAGAAAGAAAGAGCTCTACAAATAAGATTGCTTTAACCCTCTCAAAGATCAACTGCAGAATCTGATTCAACCAGCGATCTTTTCCAGCTCATATCATGAACCCTAGAAGCGTAAAAAGGTATTTCCATTCTTGAATATCTCTCTCTGAATCTTTTGCAAGATGGATACTCCAAATTTTGTTAATATCACTAATAGGTTGTGCCCTAAGTTCAAGAAACATCCTTACAAATCCCTAGAAGTTGATCTCTTAGGTGCCTTCTCTAGCATTCTACATGGGGTTCTGCATGTAGAAGATGTTAGGGTATACATACACGCCAATATTGAGGAATTTGGGGAATCCAAACTGATGGATATCTATCACAAGCAATTAGTAGATGAAACATTTGAACTTAAACCTCAATACAAGGCTATCCGGGATAAGCATTTTGGACATTGCATCCACTTTCCCTATTTTGCAAAGGATGAATGGGTCCGATATGTTCTGAGAAGAATATATGACAACTTTATGTGGTTGATGAGACCATTCAAGATCACAAAAGATGTCATTAGGGAGGTAACTGGATTGCACTCATCCGATTGGTTGCCTGCTCTCAAATCGGTCAAGAACCAAACTATAAGTGAGGCTACCGGATCAAAGTTTGACAAGAGAGTAATGACAAGAGAATATATCACAGATCCGGATATCAAATTTGCCTCTATGATAATTGGCTACAAAATATATCATTCTAGCAGGGAGAACTCTGTATCTGGAACAACAATTTATACTACATATCAGATGCTAACGAAAAATGCAGACTATGATCTATGCGAGCTTCTTCTGAGCCAACTATTAGAAAACTTGCAAAAGATAAAGAAGGATAAGAATAACTCATTTAAGTATGGTGGCCTAATACTATGTCTTTTCTTTTACTATATAATGAGCTACCTGGATCAAGTGGTTGGGTATGGCAAAATGACAGACTAGTTCTCATACAAATTAAAGATTATATGTATGGGCTTGGTGATGCCAAGGCTCAAAGTATAGCACTCTGGGGATGCTTTAAAAACTTTCAAAGTATGATGCAGGCTAGATAAAGAATTCCCCAATCTTTAGTTGAAAAATATAAGTATACAGTGTGTTTTATGGTAGACACTGATTAATGCCTAATGGAGGCAGTAGAGCCCAGAACAGTCTGGATTATGCCAATGGGATATGAGGTAGATGAGAAAATTCTAGAACTACATGTCCAACACCTATTAAGTTAGCCTAAGGACCCTGAGGTAGAAAGGTTTGGCACCTTTCAAGAATTGAGTGTGAAAATTCATGTTGAGCTAAGACAACCGAAGATGAAAAGAAAAGTGAGAAGAGAAGTAGAGGAAGTTGCCAAAATATATGGCATTTCAAAGGAGGTAGTTGATGCAAATAGAGAGAAAGTAGAAAGAGCAGAGAAAGAGAGACAAGAAGCAGAAAAAGAAAGTGATCCAGTGCAAGCCCCCTCCTAGATTAGATCCTTCAAGAGCTCTGCACCTGCCACTTCTAAGAGCTCAAGATCCTCCAAACTGGAAACCAAGACATCCAGAAAGGGAGAAAAGAGAACAAAAACCAAGGCCACAAGATCCTATATAAGCCAAAAGGATGATGAAGAAATAGAGACCGATAAGGAAGTTAAGAAAATGAGGAAGAGGAAGAAAACATTAGGTGAATCCTCTTCTGGTGCAAACAAAGAAGAAGAGATAGAAAAATTTGTTGAAAGGCCTACTCTCTCTGTTGATGATATCATCAAGGTAGTCACATTGGATGGAATCTACAACCAATGATAGAATTCTATGATGAGTATAGTGACACAGACAAAATGATCTTGGAAGAAGCTACAGTTAAGCACCTAAACATTTATAATAAAGCATTTATTGAAATCATCTCTCTAATTCC
This sequence comes from Cunninghamia lanceolata, assembly GCA_027924645.1. Lineage (NCBI taxonomy): Eukaryota > Viridiplantae > Streptophyta > Pinopsida > Cupressales > Cupressaceae > Cunninghamia > Cunninghamia lanceolata. Next base: position 6,915,282 of record BSBN01000272.1, on the reverse strand, counting down.
CAAAAGTTTAGAGAAGGTACTTGAGCTCATAAAAGACAATTCCAAGGAAAAGGATTTGGAGATCTAGGAACATATTGCAATTCAGCTCTATTCTTCCATTACTCCAAAACAAATGACCATGATCTTCAAGGACTGCAAGGATGAGTTCTGGAGAAAAGAAAGAATGAACAAACTTATGCTCAGAGAGACTGATCAGGTGGCAAAAGAAACTAAATACATCCTCTGGAATGCATTTAAAAGATTCAATCTTCTTGTTATAGAGGACATAGATGATGAACCTTCTACCATGGATGACGAAGGACTAAGTCCATCAAAAGAAGAATCCACTAAGAAAAATGTAGAAGAGCCAAAGGAGATAGGTGAGCAGATAACTAAGGACTTGGATTCCTCTGTTTTAGAAGAGGAAGTCCATGAAGAAGTAAACATTTCGCTTCCGGATCCCCCAACAGACTCCAGAACTGAAGGAGAAGAAAGAAAAGAAGAGAAAATTAGTCAAGAAGAGGAAAAGGGAAGAAAAGTAGATCAAATAGAGAAGATCCCAGATGACAGTTCTGAGGTGGGAAAAGGAAAGAAGACTCTGTCTCAGGCAAGAAACACTATTGAAGTAGTAAAGAGCTTCTTGAACAAAGAAATGTTAGAGATAGATGAACCAGCATTATTTCAAGACCACTTAATTTTGACTCGCTCTCTCTAGTCCAGACAATGAAGGTAGCATATTTTGCTCAAGCTAAAGCAAAAGAAAATCTTCTGAAGTCTCACATGGAAGACTGTGAGCTGATAGAGATTACATCTGATGTGCTAGAGAAAATCATTCCATCCTTCCAAAAGGATCTTTTGGCCTCCTCATCTGGTAATTTGAAATCTCTTGTTAATTCTGTTAGCACACATTTTGATTGTTTGGAGAAATTAGCAGAAGAGAAAATCCAGAAAGAGTTTTTGGGTTAGAGATTCTCTGAAGTACAAGGGCTCATAGTGAATGATAGGAGAAATATGAATATTGGGATAAAGAGCCTAGAAACTAGTCTTAAACATGGCAGAGAATTATACAAATTTTATTTATCTTGGTCCACAGTGACAACAGACATTGCAAAGAAGGTGGAAGAACAAGAGGGTAAAATGTCAAGTTTATCTCAAAATTTTGATCCTCTCACCTCATCCATAATGAATCAAGAGTGCCAGGCTATTGCCACTATAAATGAGATAAAGAGGCTTGAGAAGGAAAAGAAGATTAGAATAAGCAGAATGAGTGAACTAAGAGGGATAATCATCCCTAAGTTAGAGGCAGTGCATGAGGCCCTAACTGATGCTTAAACTACAACTCGGACCAGTGATCCGGCAGATTTAAAGAGGGCAGAAGCTTTTGTATTCTTGTTAAGTGGTCACATCTCAATTTTGGACAGGATGAAGCATAGTTGGGCAACAGAATTTGTCCAGTTGAAAACCACTTTTGTGGATATACTTAAGTATATGTAAGTATAACATGTATATATACTTATGTAGCTATGTATAGGTTGATTTTTGCAAATTTTGGTGTGCGGATTTCACCCTTTGCCATTGATGTCAAAGGGGGAGTGAGAAGTGGTGAAAAATGTGGAATCTAGCAAAGGGGTAGTTCCGGTAAAATGTACATAAGACAGAGCATCAGCTAAGGGGGAGTTTTCTACGACACTTAGTCATTTTTCACTAAGTGTTGCCATCAATGCCAAAGGGGAAGATTGTTGGCAAGAGACACTGTGTGGTTTCATTATTGTTGTCATTGATGGCAACAAAGTTTATCCCACACATCTACAGCACATAATAGGTCTTTATCGAAAGTCAGATTGAAGAGTGTTTTGGTCCGGTGAGCAAGAACAGAGCATGCAGCATGGTCCGACAATCAGGTCTGAATCTTAGAGGGTGTAACTTAGCAAAGTGTGGACTTGGGAAAGTTAATAGGAGTATCATGTTTACTATATTCTAGAGATTAAGTCTCTGGTGATGAAAGAGTGAAAAGATATGAGCACCTAAGTGTTGGGTTCTTGATAGGCAGAGTAGACTTAGGAAGAACTGACCGGTAGAGCATCAGACTTTAATCCAGATGAGAAATTGATAGTGATCAAGCTTCTTGAGGGATCATTCATGGTTGGCCAACATGATTGATGACTTCTATGTCTATATTTCTGATATGTATCACATGTTAAGCATGGATTCAGCTGATAGACCAGTATTTAGTAAATATCTTGAGTATTCCGGTTGCCGACTAGAAAGATGTTGAAATCCTTGGTGCAGATATATATACCAGATGGATTTTGGTATGAAGTGTATGCAGATAGAATAGTGTATGACAAAAAAAGTAGAGAGAAGTGTGAAAAGCAACAATATAAGTCTGGTATGTGACAGAATAGAAGCACTAAAATAGAGGAAGTATGAAGTGCAGTAGATCAGTATATTGAGCCTAACTAGAACTGAACCTTAGCATATGTGGATGCCTCTCTTCAGTTCATACATCTGGTTACCTTCTATATCCTTGTAGACAATGAGTCTCTTGTAGGCAGTGTGCCTCTTGTGAGCAGTGTGTTTGGGTAGTGAGCCCTAATTGGCAAGTGTCATTTTGTACTTCTTATTCTTTTAACAGAGAATACAATCTTGGGTTAGTCACCCCATGGTTTTTCCCTTAACAGGGTTTTCCACGTCAAAATCATTGTGTTATGTGTGTTGATTTTATTTCTGCTCTCATGGTTATGTATGCTTATATGTTTTGATGCTGCACTAATTGTTAAAGAAGAATAGAAAGTTAAAATATTTAAGATAACTAATTCACCCCCCTCTCAGTTATCTACCTTGTTTCCAACAACAAGGTGTGGAATTCACTGGTGGAATGGCTAAGCACTCGGTGACATGCATAGAAAGGAAGTATTGATTGAATATGTTGTAGAGATTTCTTACGTGTAGGAGGATGAAAAGTGATCAAGTGGGATTTGAGAAACTTCAATAAAATATGCTCTTGTTTATATAGAAGAGATGGAGTAGGAGTAGGAAGCAACCATTTTTTTTGTGGAGAAGAGTTTTGTTTTTACCAAAAATAATATTGCGTTGATACCAAAAATAAAGTATGGTTGCATGTGAGATTGTACCACCATGAATGGAAATGAGAAAATAAAGAAAGCTATAGTTACCACATAGTGGGTAGAAACACAATAGTCTCATGAGAAAAGAGAGGAAGAACCATGAATCAAATAGAGGTGAATCTCAATAATGCTTGTTATGTAGAGGAGAGATAGGTGCTTCATCAGCCAAAAGAGTGAGAGCACCCATGTCAAGAAGTTGTTGAATTCACTGGTGGAATGGCCAAGCACATGATGATATGCATAGAAAGGAAGTATTGATTAAATATGTTGTAGAGATTTTTTATGTGTAGGAGGATGAAAAGTGATCAAGCAGGCTTTGAGAAATCTCAGTAAAATATGCTCTTGTTTATATAGAAGAGATGGAGTAGGAGTAGGAAGAAACCCTTTTTTTTGTGAAGAAAGGTTTGATTTTTACCAAAAATAATATTGTGTTGTTACCAAAAATAAAGTATGGTTGCATGTGAGATTGTACCACCATGAATGGAAACGAGAAAATAAAGAAAGCTATAGTTACCACATAGTGGGTAGAAACACAATAGTCTCATGAAAAAATAGAGGAAGAACCATGAACCAAATAGAGGTGAATCTCAATAGTGCTTGTTATGTAGAGGAGAGACAGGTGCTTCATAAGACAAAAGAGTGAGAGCACCCATGTCAAGAAGTTGTTGAATTTCATTCTCACAAGGTGTAGAATTCACTGGTGGAATGCCCAAGCACACGATGATATGCACAAAGAGGAAGTATTGATTGAATATGTTGTAGAGATTTCTTATGTGTAGGAGGATGAAAAGTGATGAAGTGGGCTTTGAGAAATCTCAATAAAATATGTTCTTGTTTATATAGAAGAGATGGAATAGGAGTAGGAGGCAACCATTTTTATTGTGGAGAAAGGTTTAATTTTTGAAAAGAATAAGCCATAGAGCCCTTAGACAATGGAGTAGGGGATGTAGACAGAGGAGAAGGCTGGAAAATTAAACCCACTATAGAAGGTAAGTGCGGTGTAGGTTCCACAGGGACCTTACTCCTTGTTCCATGCACCCTAGACTATTTCCATTGTATTCGTGCTTAGAAATAATTTTGTATTCGAGCTCATAACATGTCTCCAAATCAGAAGGAGGAGGAGAATCAACATCACTAACTTATCAATATGAGAAGTGTACACATTTTGGAAGAGAAGTAGTAGCAAAATTTACATGAAAAGAGGGATTCATTCTAATACCAGAATGCAGACCCTTGTTAAATGTGGGAATGTCAAAGTGAGAAGAGTCAACCTTATATTCACAAGGCCCATGGGGGTAAAGTCTAAGGATCCCTAACCATCACCAAGACATGCATTAGATGAAGAAGGTGCATCATCATCAATAGAGGGTGATGATGGTGTTTGATTATTTGTTGTAGAAGGTATAAAATTATGAAGAGAATAAAGGGCAGGCTTCTCATGACCCAATTCATCCTATTGATAGTATTGAAAGGGGTTCAAATCAACACTTACCTTATGTACTTTATCATTATAAATAAATTTAATATATTGATGAAGGGTAGATGGAACAACATGCATGGCACGAATCCATGATCTACCAAGGAGAAGATTATAAGAAATAATCTCTTGCATGACATGAAATTTAGTAAGTAATGTAACAGGTGTTGGCAATATGTGTTGGCATTGATGTCAACACTTAGAGTAAGGTCAACACTCAGTTTGTGATGATGATATACTAGTATGGTAATAGAGATGCAATATAGTGGTGATGCTGATATTCAGTGATGTTCTTGAGGTTCATAGTGGGTTGCTGATGTTCATGGTTGGATGTCATGCCTGGATTAATGTCAAGACAAGGTGTATTGAGCATGCTTGTGGTCAGCAAAGCAATAAGATATAGGTTTGTTTCTAATGTTCATGGTTGTATGTCATGTCTTGATCATTGTCAAGACAAGTTGTTGGTCAACAAAGATGTTTTCATGATAAAATATTAAGATGGGAATTAGAAGCACTAAGATGAATGATGAGAGATGAATGATGAAATATTAAGATAGGAATTAGAAGTACTAAGATGAATGATGATATATTAAGATGGGAATTAGAAGTCCTAAGATGAATGATGATACATTAAGCCATGTTGAGGATGAGAAGATGTTGCTGAGGGCCTATGGCATATTGTATGATCCTTCCTATTGTTCTCAAAGATGTATGTGCTATTATATAAAGGTTTTGGTCTCTAGAAGTTGGTGAAGGTTTCTGCCACAGAGAGTTGCATGAAAGACTGTCTAGTAAAATGCTCTGCATTTGAAGGTATAGTCATGTGGTTTAGAATTTAAGTCAAGTATGATACAAAGGTGCTAAATCTAAAGTTTTAGATCATTTGTCCCTCTGTAGTGAAAGTTATGAGAAACAAAGTTCTGGTCTGTACTCTGGTAGAATTAAATGATGATGGAAATTGTTTGGAATACTCTACATTCCTCTGCAATGATAGATATGGCTATGTAGTTTTGAGGATATGTTCACAGTAGCATATGAGTGCATCCACATGAGTTTCAGGTGTTTTAGAGGTCTGTAGGCTTAGTTTTCAAATGACAATTGTGATATAGATAGTTTCGGATGCCTAGTTGTTCTTAAGACATTTTCTAATGATGTGCACCAACTTGGTGTGGCATGAAATGGTACATAGACTAATGGAAGATGGTCTTGATGTTCTTGTGTTGTCTCCAATTGCTCCGCAAAGTGTTTTTTTCTCTCTCAAGAATTGGCTAAGGTCTAGAATGATGATACTGCCAATCCATGCCTTTATCTAGCCGACTGAAGAATGTTGAAGGTTTGCACCACCATGTTGTTGCTATTTGGAGTTCAAGGAATGCTTGGAGATGTTGTATAGGTCCTTCTAACTCACTTGGAAGAAGAACATGCAATGTTTAATCATTCATGAGTACCACCAAGATTTTGAAGACCGATATGCTACAAGGTTCATGTTTTCTTGCTTAAGAGTGACCTAATTCAAATTTGTATAATGTGCAGATGATATTCCTTGAAGAATGATACTATGAAGGATTTTTAGGATCGGACTAAGCATGTATTAGGATCTGCAAGGTGTGTGTTTCATTCAAGAGTAGTGTGTAGTTCATGATAGGGCTTACCCCATGCATGTTTCATGTTGTATGATCTCTGGCCGACTTGTAAAATGTAATATCCTTGTTGTATTGGCTGACTTGTAATGAAATCAATATAATGTCATGTATAGATTGTAAACCTATTTGGTCTAGTTGAGGTATGATTGCAAAAATGAAAATATGAAAGTGTGAAGAGCAGAATATGAAAATCATATGCATTGTGATGTCTAACTGAAGGAGAAAGAACAAATGTGTTAGAGGTTGTCTTGATTCATCTTGAAGACATTTTTGTGATAGGAGGGAAGAAAAGTGTGCCTAATTGATCCAATCATCTAATGAAGCAAAATTGAAATCATCAAAATTGTAAGCTTCAATGTTAGTTTTTAGGTAGTAGAAGGACTGTCATACTGTAATCTTCTCTGAGTTTGTTCTTAGTTCATCGAGTAGTTGCTTCCTTGGGAGTGACCTTAAAACAAAGTTTGCAGGGAGTTGTAGCTTCCTTAGGAGTGACCCTAAATCAAAGTTTTTAGGGAGTAGTAGCTTCCTTGGGTTGTAGCCCTAAAACAAATTTGTAATTTTGAGCTTCATTTATTGTGAGTTGATCCTCATCGTGGTTTTTCTGTTCTTGGGTTTTCCATGTATATCTGGTGTTATGTGTTGATGTGCATTGCGTTAATCTTTCATGTTTATGTTGATTTTGTAATTCTTAAAGTTTAATCTATTCCAGAGGATTTGATGTTTAATTAGATATTAATTCACCCTCATCTCAGTATCTTGGTGTGTTCTGTTAGTTTAGAATAGATAACTAAGAGGGGGGGTGAATCAGTTGTCCCAAAACTTTCTTTTCTTTAAACACTTAAATCCTTCTTGTAATTCAACAGCATAATAATAAATCAATCATGGAAGCACAATGTAATAATTCAAGAGCAGAAACACATTAACACATATGACACCAAGATTTTAATGTGGAAAACCTAGTTAAGGGAAAAACCACAGGGTGAATAACCCAAGATTGTATTCTTTGTTAAAAGAATAAGAAGAACAAAATGGCACATGGCAATTAGGGCTCAGTGCCTGAGCACACTGCCCACAAGAGGCCCACTACCTATAGGAGACACATTGTCTACAGAATAATAATAAATATTACATACTTGAACTGAAGATTAGCATCTTCACCATGCTTGAGTCAGTTCCATTTAAGCCCAACACTTCTGCTCTGCTTTTCACTTTTCTCCTCTCTACCACTTCCTCATCTCCACATGATACTTTGAAATGACTTCACAACTCTTATTTATGCAATACATTGACTTTGGGATGATCATCAAAGTCAGCACAATACATAGTTTATTTTATTACAGAGAAAATACACAAATACAAATTGTCTTATTACAAAAGACTTCATGCAAATCACCACACTGTCAGCCACACATATCTAGGACTTCAATCTTCTTTGAGGAACACACCATGCTTCACAAAACATCTTTAGGATCATCTGCAAGATGTGTAAAACATCTAGTCAGCCATGTTTAGGAAGAACAACATCACCCGGAAGTAAATCTTCAATTACGAGCTCAATCTTCAATGCAGACCACCAACATGAATTGGACACAATCTAGAGACCCCCACAAGCTTTCTTGAATCACTAAGAACATCCACACCACTTCTGCTTACTAAAATCATTCGCATCTTCATCTAGAACCTCAAGAACACATTTTGTCAACACTATCATATTAGAATAAATACTTGCAGACCTCCAGACCATGAACCAATTGAGTTGTCATTTCACATTGGCTTCCTAAACACTCCACCAAATCCACAGAACATGATATTGCATTTTTAGATTTCACCGGACCTATTTGTGTTACTCTGTCACTTCTAAACATCTGCCAGAACCAGTTTTATGCATATGGCCATAACTTCTTCAAATCTTCATACGGACCTCTCAAATCTTGATTGGATCATCTTTAGACACATATCTACAAACGCTTTGATGTGTATCCTTTGATCTTCATCTTAGCTGGGATATTCACTTTAGAGAGCTTCATTGTCTTCACTGATCTTCTCTGTTTCTGATAGGACTAATTTTCTCAATATCCTTAGCACACAACTCATCCAATCCTTGACATCAATGCAATAGGAGTATGTTGACAGCAATGGCAATATCGGTTAGGCCCATACTTGCAATAATATCCCCTTTGTCATTGATGGCAACATATGATGTGAAAAATTATTTTAACCATCAAGACAAGAACTTCTCCTCACTATCTGACATAACTCCCCTTATCAACAACAATCATTCATATGTCTTCTCTTTCTTTACTGCTCCCCCTTTGATCAACAATCACTTTTGTTTTTCACATGACTTCTCTCCCCCTCTGACATCAATGGCAAAGGGAACATACTTGCATCAATCAAAATCGTACAGACTACTCCCCCTGAGTAGCAGCTTCCTATCATCAATCCGGATCACAAGATATGACTGTGAGATCCATCGGACTGATGCACATCAATGCACCTTAATTCAGAATCAGAGGGGTAATAACCCCTAACTTCTCCCTGAGATACTCAAAAGAGTCCTTAGGTAGAGGTTTAGTAAAGATGTATGTAATCTGATCCTTAGAGGGCACAAACTCCAATCTAACTTCATTCTTGTTCACTTGCTCTCTCAAAAAGAGAAATTTGATGGATATATGTTTTGTCTTTGAATGCACCACCATATTTTTTGATATATTTATTACACTTGAGTTATCATAGAAGATTGTGATAGGTTCCTCATACTCCACTATGATGTGTTTTAGCATTTGCTTCGTCCACAATACTTGAGTGCAACTACCTGCTACTACAATATATTCTACTTTTGCAGTGGATAGAGATATTGCCTCTTGTTTCTTTCTCAGCCAAGAAACCAATCTTTTTCCCAAAAAGAATGCACCACCACTGGTACTCTTCCAGTCATCCACATCTCCTGCCCAATCCACATCTGTATATGTATGAAGAGAGAAATCATGATCCCTAGGATACCATAAACCATACTCAACTGTTCCCTTTAGATATCTGAGAATTCTCTTGATTGCCATGACATGAGATTCTCTGGGATTAGCTTGGAATCTAGCAACAAGACCAACAACATTCATAATATTAGATCTAGTTTGAGTAAGATACAGTAGTCCTCCAATCATTTACCTGTACTTTTTCTGATCAACCTTAGGAGATTCATCATCTTTGCTTAGATTACATCCAGTTGCCATGGGAGTATTCATTGGCTTTGAATCTTCCATTCCAAATTTATTTAACAATTCTTTCACATATTTGGTCTGTGATATGAAGATTCCTTTCATTGTTTGAGTGATTTGTAGACCCAAGAAGAAATTCATTTCCCCAAACAAAGAAATTGCAAATTCACTTTTCATTTGATTTGTAAAAATCTTGCACATACTATCTCTTCCTCCAAAAATGATATCATCAATAAATACTTCAACAGTCAAGATATTTTCATGATCAATTTTGAAGTACAAGTTACTATGAGCATTACCTTTGTTGAAACCAATCTTCAAAAGATGTTTATCCAGTCTTTCATACTAGGCTCTTGGGGCTTGTTTGAGTCCATACAAAGCTTTCTTGAACTTGCAGACCATATCACCCTGATCAGATAATTGAAATCCATCTAGTTGCTCAATGTATACTTCTTCTTCCAAGTCACCATTTAGAAAGGCAGACTTGACATCCATCTGATATACTTTGAAATCCTTGAAGGCAGCAAAGGCAAGAAATAATCTAACTCTTTCAATCCTTGCCACCTAAGCAAAAGTTTCTTCAAAATCAACTCCTTTTACTTGAGAATAACCCTTACAGACCAATCTGGTTTTGTTTCTGACTACTTCACCATCTTCATTTAGTTTATTCCGGAAGACCCATTTAGTCCTAATCACATTTTTGTTTCTAAGTCTAGGAACAAGATCCCAAGTGTGATTTTTCTCAATCTGCATCAACTCTTCCTTCATTGCTTTAGTCTAGCTTTCATCATTACATGCTTCACTTACTATTTTTGGTTCAATCTTTGAAATCAGACAATACCTTTCTAAGTCTTGAGCAATCTTTCTTCTTGTTTGAACACCTTTGCTTTTATCACCTATGATCTGGTCTTCAAAATGAGTCAGTCTTACATATCTAGGAGTTTTGGGAATTTCTTGCACTTCTATTTCTTAGACAGGTTCATTCAAACTTATCTCTTCTTCCTATATTTGAAGATTCTCCAGATCAGTCTGGATCTGAATTTCATAAGGTACTTGAACTTCTTGGACCAAAACATCATTTGATCTTCTTCTTCATATTCATAAAACCTTGAGGGTTTTTAAATGACTTCATCAACCTTCACATTTGTAGTTTCTATAAGCTTTCTCAATCTCTTGTTATAACACTGGTATGCTTTGCTTTGAGTAGAATAACCCATGAATATTCCTTCACTTCTAGCATCAAATTTGCCAAGGTCTTCATCTCTTTTAATGTAACATTTACTACCAAAGACTTTGAAATACTTTACAGTGGGAGTGATGCCAAACCAGAGTTCATAAGGGGTCTTACCAGTATTGCGTCTGATTTGTACTCAATTAAGAGTATAGACAACAGTGCTTATAACTTCTCTCCAATAGATCTGAGGAACATTTGGTTACATCATCATGGTTCTAGATGCTTCCTGGATGGTCTGGTTCTTTCTCTCCACTACTCCATTCTACTATGGAGTCCTTGGAGCAGATAATTGTCTTTTATCCCATGTTTCTCATAGAATTCTATGAACTCTCTGGATGTGAATTCTCCACCTCTATTAGACCTAAGACACTTTATGTTTAATCTGGTTTCATTTTCTACCATAGACTTGAATATTTTGAATTTCTCAAGAGCTTCAGATTTCTCTTGTAGGAAAGTCACCCACATCATCTGGGAATGATCATCAATTAGTAACATGAAATATCTATCACCTTGCAAACTCTTGATTCTTGCCGGTCCACATAGATCAGTATGTACTAAGTCCAACAATTCGGTAGAATATTTTTTCTTACTTTTGAATGTGACTCTGCTCTGCTTACCCAACTGACACTCTTTGCACAAACTATTATTAGGTTTCACCAGTCTTGGAAGATGTCTTACAACCTGAGTGTTGCTTATCTTGAAGATATTATCAAAATTCACATGACACATTCTTCTATGCCACAACCAACTCTGATCAAATTGAACAAATAAACAACTTTTGCTAGTACCAACCAAGTGGAAGATGTTACCTTTTGTTTGAGTACCAGATGCAACCTCTGTTCCAGAACTTTCAAAGATCTTACATTTTCGATTTTTGAATCAGAGATCATAGCCTTTGTCCACCAACTACCCAACACTGAGAAGATTGTGCTTCAGACCTTCAACATATAGTACATCACTGGTTTTGTTCTTTCCATCAAAAGAAATAGTTCATCTGCCTCTAATTCTGCCAATAGAATTATCACCAAATTTTACAACTCCTTCATATCTTTCCAGATCTATGAACTTATTTTTGTCACCAGTCATATGGTGGGAGCATCCATTGTCAATGACCCAATCATCCTTTTTTTCAACTTGGGCAGCCAGAGCTCTTTCTATCATTTTATGATTGACAGATTCAGAGGGCATTGGATCTTCTTCCTTGATGGCAATAAACACCTAGTCACTTCTGGATTTGTTTCTTGTCTCTGATTCATCATTTGTTACTCCTTCATCATCATCATCTTCATGAACATAGTAACATTTCTTTTAGAATCTTGATCTATTTGGATTTGTCCTTGAAAATCTTTCTAGATACCTTGAGGCAAAATGACCAATCTTATTGCAGTTGAAACATTTGAAGGGGAATTTTCCTTCATACTTACCAGATCCTCTTGGCAGTCTTTTTGCAATAAGGCATTCAAGTTGAGTAGCTTCTGCTTCATCTTCTTCAAGATCTTTTCTTTCTTTTTAATACCATGATAGTTTCTTTGAGGAGTTCTCTCCTAGGTCATACCTTTGTTTGCATTTTATAGAGGCACTAGCTTTGAATGCAGATTCAGTCTTGGAGGGTGCATCTCCAAACTCATCCAATTCAAATGTAGCTAGTTTTCCAACCAATTGATCTCTTGTGATATTTGATAAAGATCTGAATTCTTCAATAGTAGCAACCTTGTGTTTGTAAGCAGGAGGTAGGGATCTAAGAACTTTGGCAACAATCTCATCTTCATCCAGGATTCCACCAGCACACCTGATGCCACAAACAAGCTCATTTACTTTTGGCATAAATGTAGTGATATTCTCATCTTCATTCATCTTCAGGTTTTTAAATTTTCCTTTCAGACTTTGTAGCTTGGCTCACTTACCATATTTGTCTCCTTCATGTAGAAGTTCTAGTTTTTCCCAAATCTCATATGTAGTTTTTAAATCTATAACATTTGTTAGGTCTGAATCAGATAAGACACTTAGAAAAGTTTCTTTAGCCTAAAGATTGTCTTCAGCTTCATCTACAATTGTTGGACCATTCTTTGGAGGAACATACATCTTTGAAGTTATAGTCCAATATTGCATTCCCATACATTGCAAGTGACATTCCATGTGGCTTTTCTAAAGAGTGTAATTAGTTCCATCAAACCTCAGACTATCCTTCTTGTAGGAAGACATCCTAGTTCTCCTCAAGCGGTTAAGCTCTTTTAGAGGAACTTAGCTTTGATACCAATTGTTAGTTTAGAATAGACAACTGAGAGGGGGGGTGAATCAGTTGTCCCAAAACTTTCTTTTCTTTAAACACATAAATCCTTCTTGTAATTCAACAACATAATAATAAATCAATCATGGAAGCACAATGTAATAATTCAAGAGCAGAAACACATTAACACATATGACACCAAGATTTTAATGTGGAAAACCCGGTTAAGGGAAAAACCATGAGGTGACTAACCCAAGATTGTATTCTTTGTTAAAAGAATAAGAAGAACAAAATGGCACATGCCAATTAGGGCTCACTACCTGACCACGCTGCTCACAAGAGGCCCACTACCTATAGAAGACACACTGTCTACAAAATAATAATAAATATTACATACTTGAATGGAAGATTAGCATCTTCACCATGCTTGAGTTAGTTCCATTTAAGCCCAACACTTCTGCTCTGCTTTTCACTTTTCTCCTCTCTACCACTTCCTCATCTCCACACAGATACTTTCAAATGACTTCACAACTCTTATTTATGCAAGACATCAACTTTGGGATGATCATCAAAGTCGACACAATACATACTTTATTTTATTACAGAGCAAATACATAAATACAACTTGTCTTATTACAAAAGACTTCATGCGAATCACCACACTATTAGCCACACATATCTGGGACTTCAATCTTCTTTGAGGAACATGTCATGCTTCACATAACATCTTCAGGATCATCCACAAGATGTGTAAAACATCCGATCGGCCATGTTTAGGAAGAACATCATCACCCAGAAGTAAATCTTCAATTATGAGCTCAATCTTCAATGTGGACCACCGACACGAACTAGACACAATCTAGAGACCCCCACAAGCTTGCCTAAATCACCAAGAACATCCACACCACTTCTACTTACTGAAATTATTCGCATCTTCATCCAGAACATCAAGAACGCATTCTATCAACACTGTCATATTAGAATAAATGCTTGTGGACCTCCAGACCATGAACCAATTGAGTTGTCAATTCACATTGGCTTCCTAAATGTTCCACCAAATTTGGAGAACATGATATTGCATTTCTGTATCTCACCGGACCTATTTGTGTCACTCTGTCACCTCTGAACATCTACCAAAACTAGTTTCACTCATATGGCCATAACTTCTTCAAATCTTCATATGGACCTCTCAAATCTTGATTGGATCATCTTTAGACACATATCTACAAACCCTTTGATGCACATCCTCTGATCTTCATCTTAGTTGGGATCTTCACTTCAAAGAGATTCATAGTCTTCACTGATCTTCTTTGTTTCTGATAGGACTAATTTTCTCAATATCCTCAGCACACATCTCATCTAATCCTTGACATTAATGCAACAGGAGTATGTTGACATCAATGACAACACCGATTAGGCCCATACTTGCAACATGTTCAACAATGGGGCCTAACATAATATGCAATGTGATAGTGCGTAAAGTTGGGAGAGCCACATTATCAAAACCTCTGATGGATATATTTGAAGGAGAAATAGAAGACACATCAATTTCAAGATGATTAAGGAGGTCTAAATTGTAGACATTAAGAGTGGAACCACTTTCAATAAGGGTTCTCTTAATCCTAGTCAAGTTTATATCTAGTACAATAATCATAAGAGCATCATTTCTTCTAAAATTTAGAAGAAGGGAGCGTTGATGGTGTTTTTAGAATACAACAATGTAGATGAAATACAACGTATATCACCTCTCTTGAAAAAGGTATCCTATCCTAAATAGGATTGCCCCAAGGTTTATACAACTAGGTCTTAGCTTGCTTTAGTGGAATGTTTTAGCTGTACCAACAAGTTGACTTACATATAACATAGGGTCTGTGAAAATATGATAGCAATGTAAATGCAGAAACCCTAGGTGATGCAAACTGTGAAGTCTGAAATTTATCAGCATATAATCAATGTAATGCTACTCAAACCCTAAATCTACCAAACTTTAAATAAAATGCAAAAGGAAAGGGAGAGAGAGAAGAGATAAGAGATCTTATAGATAATTTCAGGAATGATCAACAAACAAATAGACAAATTGCCAATAATAAATGAATCTCTACTTAACCATGTAGCCCACAATGCTACAGAGATTGTGCAATCTTCTAAGGAAATGTAAAGATCTTCAAATTGTGGAGGATTCATCAAACACCCAATTCCTGGCATAGCGCAATGAATTCACACAATCAAACTCGGATCATAAAAATGTGGCTAGACTAACCATGCACAATGGCATACAATCAACAAGCCATTAATGGTATGGACAAGAAATCCATCAAATATTTGAATGACTAATCACAAATGCAACTAAATGTAAACTAATTTTAGATTGACATGAACCATGAAATCCAAAATGAGACAACACAGAAACACAAATTTCCCAGCAACCTGCAAAACTTGCTTTGTATTGATTGAATTTTGCCAGAGTCTTAGCAATTCACTATCAAATCTTACTTATAATGAGAGAAAATTATGATGGCTCTTTTATAGACAAGGCACCATACCAAGTTTTTCAATGGATGGTGGAGATTAACTCAACACCAACGGTCCAGATTACATGGCATTTAATGAAGTACAATAGTTTGTTTCATTTTCAAATTTGCATTTGTCCTTTAGGAAAAAGACAAAATATAGCCTTGAAATACATTGAATCTAGGAAAAATGAATACCCATTTGGCTGTATGGGAGGATGAGCCAATTTCCAAGACTAAAAGAAGTCAAAAAAGAGTCATATGACATGTGAAAACTTGAGCTGATGTGGACTGATGGGATTCCTCATGCTGATTGGATCATCCTTTTGCTTGTCACTTGTGAGTTGTCTAATAGGACAAATCACTTTTCCAATGAGTTGAATGGTCTAGAAGAGTATGTGACACATTTTTTATGTAGGTACTTCCAACTGGATGCTTGCTAGATAAATTCTTGATGACAGGACTGCTGGAACATGTGTAGGCACTTGTGAACATGAATTAAGCATTCAATTGGATCTATAGAAACAAGAAGATGTAGGCATGATATCCATTGTCTTCTTGCTCCTAGGACTCATCTCCATCATCTTGGTCTTCATACTAACTTTCTCTTGTAGGTGCAACAACAATTTGGTTGACAGAATGATGATTCTGCATTTTGGGGTCAGGAGTGTATCTCTGGTTGTTCATCCTTCCAAGACAACTCCAGTTAGCTCCTGTGTCCATCCAGACCTACAATTCACAATACCAAGCAACAATTTAACCTTAACAAGTAATTTTCCATCAATTTAGATCAAGATGTGTCCATTTGCAGTCATGGATCACTTAGGAACAGCATATTGTCAATGTCACTTTCTTATCAACAACCTCATAAATCTAGTGATGTTCACATGATTTTCTGTTTTCCACCATTTACAAGTACCCATTTGTCCAATATATTGATTTGGAAAGTTTTTGTGACCATCAAAAGCCATTTGGATACTTTTATTTCATGTTTTTATAGCCTTTTTTGCAAAAAAATGGGATTTTTGGGGGTATTGCATATTTAGGTGCAGTGGCATTAATTGATGCCAAACACACTCAAAATCCACAAAACACATGGTAAAAATGTTCATCATGATATGACAAATGGATATGCAATTCAAATCCACCAATAATATCCAAGTTTCATCTTGAAAACATCAAATTTTTGGCCAAAATTAGCAAAAAGCGAGGATTTTGAGGGGTATTATACATATGTAGTAGAGGCTGATTTTAGCATTGGCCTTCCTTCATGTCTTTGGCAGGGATTTCATGGGCTACTAACTTAGTAGGGTTTTAGGTCCCTACTGCCTATGCGCAGTGCAGTTCAAATTTAGCGTAGGGTAGTAGCCAAGTTTTCTAGCATAAAGTGTAAAATGTTAAGTCAGCGGGGTTTTTTGATGCAACCAGTTTGTGCAGATTTCTCTCCCTACCGATCAGGTGCAGTGAAGACAAATATTAGCACAAGTCAGTAGGTGTGGTATTTAGTGCAAACTCTCCTTAATGCCTTGGTAGGGTTTTTGGGCGGTGTTGCGTATATGTAGTGAACCTAATTTTTAGCGCAAGTTGGTAGAAGCCCATTTTAGCGCTAAGTGTGCAAAGGGGGGGTCTAGCACTGATATCTAGTGGCACTAGATATTAGCACAAAAGACAATAAGGGTCAATTTTAGTGCTAGTTTTTGAACTTCCCAGGGGTAAGGTAATACTTTAAATATTTTTAAATATATTGTCAAGATGTTTGAGATAGGTTCCAGATCCATAGGATTTAATATACAGATTCTAGATTTTTGATGTTCTACCATATTTTAGACTTAGAGATTTTTCAAGGTTTTCAGAGTTTCAAACTTAGCCAAATCAGGGCTTCAGGACCATGCATCAAGATGAAATTATATGGACCCCTTAGTGAAACCTTGTGGAATTTGACATGATTTTGCAACTCTAAGACCTGGAAACTAGGAATTTCAACATGACACATCCTGCAGAAGAAGTTTCAAGGATAATATCCAGTGACATAGGATTTTAGAGCAGAAAGCAGTAACACCCAATTTTAGCACAAAAGGTAACAAATGGCTACTTCTTAAGCACAAGACCACTCAAGACACCTCCAAATCAATCCCAATCGACACAAAATGAATTCAAACATACTAGATACTTAACTTTGAAGCAAATCCTACACTTTAAGAACAAATTCACCTTCTCATTGCAATAAGCAAGAAAGGTTGAGACTCCAAGCCAAAGAAAAAAAAGGGGGTCTCCATGTGATAAAATGGGGCATGTGTGTAAGGCACAACATGGAGTTTAGAGAAATGAAGAGTGATATTAGTATAAAGATGAGGAGGTGATGGGAGGAAAATGGGGACATGAGTGCCATATTTGCATCACTGAGTATTATACGTTTGGGCTACTATATGGTACTGAGGAGCCACAAACACATTTTTAGTTATAGACTTTGTAATTTTTAAAAAGTAATTCAATGGTCGAGGATTGTTAGGAATTCCCGGGACAGTGATCACAAGATGAGAAAGTGGGGGTGGATCAGGTGCCCTATGCAAAATGATTTTAGGAATAGAAGAAATATTTTGAACATAAACACACTTATCCAACATCCCTTTTGTAGGTGGGATATGTCGACTAACAATAATTGTATTAACATTATTATCTACTTGAGAAATACATGATTTAGGAGAAGAAATAGAAGTATGCTCAACATCTGTCTATGGAGGATCCAATGTGAGGCGAGGCTCCTCATCTACTAATGATTAATCTCTAGAAGGGAGAGAATTGAAATGAAGAGAGGGTAGAGTAACATTAAGACAAGTATTAATGATATCATCCTCTTGCACAAAAATATCCTCACAAGTAGGAGGAATTTCAAGAGAGGGATCAAAATAATAGAGTGACATTGGAAGAGATAAGTCACCATCACATGCATTGAATGGACCATCACTTTCAGGAATCCTTTGAGAAAAGTTAGAAAGTGGTGTAAGAAAAGAAAAGAACATACTAATTTAGAAATATAGAAGGAGAAAGATTAAGAAATGTATTGACAAATCTCGATGAACGATGAGGTTCTGAGCAGCCCCTTGAAATGTTTTTTGAGGAAAGAAAAATTCTCTTGATTTTCTTTTGAAAGAAAAAATGCATGAAAAAGAAGGAGCTTTAAGTTAGAGCAGTAGGTTCACCAAAATGTGATGTAGGAAAAACTACTCCTCAAATGAATGTATCAATCAAGGGAGCTTTTTGCCAACATTATATTAGGGTTCTATTATCTAATGTTTTAAACAAAATCTATGTCTATAGAACCACTTTATGCTTAAACAAAAATAAACAACAGTAAATAGAATTTTGAGAAATGAAGTACAAAAATGGAAAGATCAAATGATAAGGAACCTGGCACTAGGAGGACATGCTCACTATCCAGAATGATAGCATGCGGTGTTGTAGTCTGTATGGTGTGGGTACTGTACATATAAATGATCTCAACTCTTGTGCCATTGTTTTTAGTCCTTCCTCCCACCATTGAGCTTCCTAACAAAACCTGCAAACACATAGATGAGAGAAAGGGTAGGGTTGTATAGGAGTTTACCTTAGTCAAACTCCATTTTTGGTGTTTCCACCTCAACGACAACCATAGATATAGATTGATAGATTGATAAAAAGTGTATGCTAAGTGCATCTAGAATTGTTATGAGCAGTGAAAAAATAATAATATGATATTGATAAGATAAAAACTTACTCAATGACTTAGAATAGATTTGCAAAACGATTTGTCAATATGAACAAGAAAGGAACTGATATTCAACCACATAGAGATAAGAAAGAGTGTGATATAATCTTGAGAAGACAAATTACAACAATAGTGGCTCTTAATTTTGGAAGAGCTTTCCTATGAAAGGAAATTGATCTCTCACAATGGTAAATCTACTTTCTTAAATAGAAAGGGAAAAGGTGAAAAATCAGGGAAAGGAGTCATTTGGGCATAGATAAGCATCAAGAAAATATTACCATATCATGGAAATAAAATGACAACTTCCAAATTGATCACAAGACTGGCAAAGGATTTTTGGACATCTATGCATAGCATAGACATCTACACTAAGCACTAGAGTCTTGATAATTTCAGTTCTTAAAAGGTCTAATCAACTTGGGACAAAGGCAGGCTTTTGGCACTTTTATGGTTTTTTGGACAAGATAAATAGAAAGGGTCAAAGCAGTGTAAAGGTAGATCTCATGGGTTGAGGGTAAGGCCAAAACTAGAAATGATCCTAAAAACATGCTAGGCGAGTGGACACTAAAGCAAGTGCCAAAGAAAGAGTGAAATTGTGAGCGAGTACAATTTATGACGCTACACTTTCTAAGCCCGAGGTATTCACAATACTCAATTTATTCACCCCTTCATGTCCAAAAATATATTTTTAAGTCCATAGTATTTTCAGAACCATTAGTCCCTTTACAACCTAACCTATAAAATTTTGAGTTTGTAAGTCAATTTAGACATTAAATGAAAGTTGAAACTTGAAAAATGAAAAAGTAATAAATTAGAGAAGAGACTAGTATTACTACAAGCTATTAAATTGGAATGATGGTTAGCTAATTATTAGATAAACTAAAGGAGACATGCATGGGTACACAACTTGAACTAACAATGGTGATGGGAATCAAGGGTAATGATTTTTCAATTTTCCATCCCTATAAATTCATGAATTCTTTTCTTAGTCATTTTCTAATAATGATTTGAAATTTGTGAAAGATTTCGTGGTTGTGGTTGATTTAAATGAAAATTTGATGCAAAAGCATCTAGTGGTGTAAGGGCAATCTTGAATCACCCAAAAATATTTGAAGTTGTTTTGAATTTATTTGTTTTTGTAGGTTTCTAAAGTTGTGTTGGAGTCCATGATGACACTTTAGTTGTTCAAGACTATCAGAAGTTTAAAAAGGCTAAAAATAGTAACCTACTATTTTTAATAAGTTAGCTTATTTGGGTATGTATGGACCTAAAAATTTACCCCAAGAAATGGAATTACAAAATTAAGCAAATGTTGAAGAAATCATCTGAATATCATTTATAGTTTGAGAGATAGTAAAGTTTCTAGCTTGAAAAATTACTCCTAATGAACTTCATATTTGAATTTGAGACCTTTAAAAGCCTCATTGGGGTTCAAAGAGTGGATAAAATGATCTTTAGATCATTTTTGTGTTGTAGAACTCTTCATGAGCTTTCTGACACCTGGTTATGTTTTTCAATCAGACGCCTAGTTCAAAAGTTATGGACCCCGGAAGTTGTGTTACAAAGTATTAAAACTTTAAAATTTTCAAATTGCCAATTTCTTGGGCAGGAAAATGGACAGTTGGACTTGGTGCCCAAAAAGGGGAGTAACACTTTCTAGAACATTCAAGAAGATAGTGGAGAGGTGGCATGTAAGTTATTGGTGCCAAATAAAAAGGGAAACATAAAAGGTTAGGGGGACAATTCCATATGTGCAGTCATGGTTCTAGATTATAGAAATCTCTGATAGAGTAGGATTTTCTCCATTGTGAAACAACCTATTACTGTAGCATGTAATACTAGATTTTGTACTTCATTTTACTTAAGAAATAAAAGCTTCTTGATTTCATTCCTCACATTTTTGGTGAGTGTATACGCCTAAAAATGACACAACTTTTTCTAAATAAATATTATTAATATTTATTTCATTCTAATTCCTCTATCAATAAATAAATAAACAAATTTATTTATTTGATTCATATTCCTTTAAGTTAATTAAATATCAAAATATTTAATTACCTCTTCTAAAGTCAAAATTAAATAAAATCCTTTATTTAATTAAATTCTTCCAAACAATTAAATAATTCTTAATTATTTAATTAAATCAAATCATTCCTCCAAATTTGAATAAATCAAATCAAATTTATTTAAATCCTCTCAATCTCTAAAAATAAAATATAATCAAATATTTTATTTATTCTTTCAAATCATGCACAACAATTAAATAAATTTATTTATTTAATTTTCTTTCTTATCTTCTAATTCTTTAAATATCTTTCAAATCTTCTAAAAATAAGTCTTCCTCTTGATGCACACAAAATTAAATAATTTATTATTTAATTTCTCTCAAATCATGCAAAAGCAAATCTCAAGTTGAGTTAACTGACTCAATCAACCTTATTTTTATCAATATCTCTTAAATTAGAAAAAAAAGGCTTTCTAATTTATGAAAAGTATGTCTTATCTTTAGAAAAGAAAGTAGTTAACTCAAATAAAACAACATTTGGGTGACACTTGTCTTCTTCTTATTTGCGCAATTCTCTCAAATTTTCTATACCATTGATCTTCTTATTCTTTCTATACCGTTGATCTCTTCTCTCTCAAGTCTATAAATTGAACCCTAATCCTCCATTTCATTAATCCAAGCTTTAAGTATTGTTACTCTGCAGGAATTACAGCACGCCTTTGGCACCAATTCCTTCATTGCTTGTGATCACACTTGTTACCATACTACTATCATTGTTGTGAAGCTCATCTTCATGGTGAAACTATCATAGCTGTTCTCCTTTGACAATATTAGAATCATAGCAAGGAAGTGCACTCTCTGAGGGCCTTATTCATATATGAAAGATCGATTGAGATAGGCAACCAATGGAAGCTATGAAGCTTTGAGGTTTGCAAGGGTTTTTTAAGTTCTTTTGTTTGTTTGATCTCTTTATTTTTGTATTTCGTTGAGTTTTATGTATTATTGATATTGATATATTGATTATTCATGTTTATTCTAATTTTTCTTTAACATTTCTGGCACTCACCATGGAGCCCTGCCTCGATTTAATCCAAAAACTAAGTCTTTTTTGTGCTAAGGTTCCGTACACAAGAGAATTTAGAGAATAGGCATTGAGCATTCAAATGGTGTAACTTTAACTCAAAAGATTTTTGGGTTTTGTCAAAAGCATCAAAATCCTATTTGGATATCTCTTATGTTTTGCAAAAAGTGCACGGATTTCAAAAAAATAGATCACAAATCCATGTCCCTATTTTTAGCTTATGTTTTTTTTAAATTTTTTTAGCCTATTTTTAGCAATTTCATGAAATCAAGCATATATGTGTAACTTTAGCTCAAAAGATTTCTGGGGTTTGTCAAAAACATCAAAATTCTATCTAGGTATCTCTTATTTTTTGTAGGAAGTTTACAAATTTCAAGTAAAATAGATCCCAATCTATGTCCCTATTTTTAGCCCATGCTTACTTTTTTTTTTGCCTATTTTTAGCAATTTCACAAAATTGGACATATCTTTTGCATCAGGAGTCAGATTTTCATGAAACCAGTGATGTTGGAAAGATGGTTCTCCCAACTTTTCTATGGTGAAAGAATTTTGAGGTAATTTTATCAGATTTGTTAGGTATACTTAGTCAAAGTTAACCCTTCTTTGTAAAACTTCAAATGGTCATAACTTGTGCAAAATTTATTCAATTTTCACAAATTTTTTTTTGAAATTGCATAGAATTTCATATAGAATTTGATCATAAAATCCAATCTAGTGTACCTAATCATTAGTATCAATTTTTTTTCTAGATTGCTCATTTTTCACCTAACAAGTTAAGCGCTTTTGATTCAATTGATTTTATGCTAACTATTGAGTTTTTGGTGGAACTAATCAACTTTTTGAAACCTCTTATTGTTCAAATAGAGGAAATAGATTTTCCTAACATGTTCATACAAGACAAGCATTGAAGAATTAAAAACCTATCACACTAAGTCTTAGGAATAAATTACTTTCTTAAGGGACAAAACATCTTTTTGCAATCTAAGTCTTAGGAACATATTACTTTTTTAAGGGACAATGCACATGAATACAAAAAACACTTCAATTTTCTAAGGGACAATGGACATGAATACCAAACACTTCAATTTCATAAGGGACAATTGACAACTACAATTGTGTGTGTGCCCAAGTAGAGCTCATATAGTCTTTTTCTTTTTAGCTAGGGGAAAAGAACCACTGTCTTTCATGTTTTGGGAATGATACCAGGCCTATGCTCTCCCCTATCTTGGGTGACCAAAATACAAAACATATCATTTTCACATGTGTTTTTCCTTTAGAGGGGCCTACTCTTGAATACTGTCAGTCCAAGTAGGAACGACCCTAAGTGGTAACAAGATAAAACCAAGCTCTGTCAAGCCACTATAAACAAATTGTGTTTGAAGTGAAAGCTTCAAACAATGAGTGAAGTTGTGATATACCAACAACCAACCTCCCCCAAAACCCTCCAAGGTGCAACCCTTATAGGCTGGAAGACTCCATAACGGAGAGTAGTGCTGCCGTATGTATAACCACTCGAACGGTTGCACTTATTAATCATCCTTTGTTTTTAGTAGCCAAAAACTCCTATAAGCTGGTGCAGGGAAGGGCGATTATTACCTCCCAAAGATGCATCACCTAGAAATAGGGAGAATTCAGTTTATATTGTCACAACTAGCCTAGGATTTGTACTTGCTTTTCTTGTCAAAAAGAGTCAAAAAAATTACAAAAAATTTTCAAAAACCATGAAAACATTCTTTGTGTTTGATGTGTCTTCTTGCCATAATTGAAAAATTCATATCAAAGAGACCAACTTGCAACCAAGAAACTGAAAATAGTGAAAAACATGTCAAACTTTGCAAAAACATTGAAAAGACCAGAGCTACGCATTTATCTTATGAAGCTACGCATTTGTTTTGACCTTCTATACTTTTACTTTGACTTTCTATGCATTTGTTATCTGTTCTTGCACATTTACCTCTCACCAGAATTATGCATTTACATCGACCTGCTACACTTTTATCCTCTATTTCCGCACTTTTGTTCCTGTGCATGCGTAACAGTGAGCTTTTCCACTTCTTTTGAGAAAAACTTTTCAACCTTTTTGGGTACCCATTTCAGTCTTGTGTTAGTTTCTGTGGAGATGACAAACTAATTAGAAGAACTTGCTCAAGAACTCCAATACCTAAAATTGTAATTAAACTTAGACACCTCTCCCCAAGGTCGTATAGCAATTGCTCAAGAACTCCAAGCCATACAACAGTAATTTGCAATCTTACAAGCTAAACAGACCAGTACTAGCTACACCACGCCCCAAAGTCATGCATTCTTGTCCCATCTTAATGATACTCTTGATAAGGTAAACACTACTCCTAGGACCCATAGCCCAAAGCATACTAATCTTACTCTGAGTTCAAAACCACCATTGAATTCCCCAAGCTCTAATACGACAAACAAAAAATCCTCAGATGATTTTTGGGAAAGATATGCAACACAAGAAAAGCTATGGAGAATTCCAAATTCCACTCATCCATTACCTCATTCATCTACCCAAATGCCTACAAAGGATGTGATCCAAGGACTACTAGCAAAGAGTCAACCATGTCCCCAAATACCGGTCCTTGACCTTATCAAAGAGCCTTCAAACATGTCCATTGCACCAACCTTGTCGTGTAATCGGCAACCCCTCAAGCTTGTTGAAAAGTCTCCTACCAAGAACCAAATTCAAGGTCCATCACACCTTCATATTGTTGACCAAAATCTTATCCAAGAGACCTCTACCTTCACTTCCATTCAAACAACCCAAGAGTTATGTCAAGAGCACACTTTAGAACATATGGAAACATTCAACCTTTGTCTAAATCAAGATCAAAGCACCTCCATTCAGATTGTGCATAACCTTTATCTTTTCAATGATCCTATACCTATGCATGAGCAAGAAATCCAATCTCAATCCATTCGTGACCTATATCTTTCTCATGATCAAGATACCACCTTTGATGAAGAAGCTATCCACGAGCAACTTGATCCTATACATGAGCTAGAAATCTAATGTCAGCCTTTCCATAACCTCTATCCTTTCTGTGATTAGGATATTATCTTTGATGAAGAACATATACAAGAGCACTTTAATCCCATCATACTAAGTCCTATCTATGATCAAGATCCCACCTACAATCAAGAGTCTATCTATGATCAAGCAGGCCATGATGATCCTCTTAGCCCACTTTATGCATTCCATTGTCCTGAGCTTATAACCCCATCTAATCCCATCAAAGATCCAACAACTTCCTCTTCCTTTGATGAGACATGTGCCTCCCAAGAAAGTGTAGAAGATTGAACCAATAATACTCCTCCTCCATCCATATCGACCATGTTGCAAATCCCCCACCATATATCCTTGGTCTTACCACCTTCATTCATGAGTGTTCCTCCTTACAACACCAACAACCATTATCCTCTATCTCACCTTCTTTATCCAATAAGGAATTCGTGTCTAGTGTTCCACCTACACATAATCCTGCTGTCCACCGCATACTCCAACATATGAGCTATCAAGGTAAAGGCTTAGGCCTTCATGAACAAGGTATTTTGGAGCCCGTCCATGTTAGTGTTCCTCCTCGTTCGTATGGACTTGGATACATACCCCAAGGTGAACAATCTCAAGATGTTGGTACTTCTTCCACTCCTTTAAAATCCTCCACTTTCCATTGCAAGCCCTATCATATCCCAAAAACATATGTTGCCATTCCACCTCCATCATCCTACACATCCTAAAAGCATGTGACCATACACCTTCCATCATCCAATATACCTCTGCTACTTCCAACTCCTAACATCCCTCCATGCATTTTACCACCACTCCTTCCAACACCTTATCCATCCATCCATGAATCTTCTAACAATACCAATCATGACCAGTAGACACACATGTTGTCTAAACAAAGGGCTTCCTCCAACCCCACTTCTACCATCCCACGAGAATTCAACAATAAAAATATGGATGCCTCTACCTACAAAGTCAAAAATCCTAAGAGTCCTCATGACCTAGGATACAAAAGCCAAGAATCAAGGAAGCATCCTTCTCAAGAAGGGCATACACCCACACACCTATATGCCAAACTAAAAAAGGTGTGGGTCCGCATCCAACAAATGATTACCTCTGAAGTTGCACAAAAGATGCATACACCCAAGCCCATACCTTCACAGGTACTATCTAAAAGCAAAATGGCTTGGGTACCTAAGCAAAAAGTCCTCAAGTTACATGAGACATCCACCTCTCAAGAATCCCAACCATCCACTTTCTCCCATTCCATCCAAAAGTCTCAAATTCTTCCATCCCACATGGCAAACAAAAATAAAAAAAATACTCAGTCTATGTGGATCCCTACATGCCTAAGTCATTCATCCACAAGAAAAAGTCTTTGTTGCTTCCTACATTACTTTCCCATCACTAGCTTCAATGTTTATCACAGTATGTGTAACCGTTGGTCATGATTCCATTCCATTCCACAACATTTTTGTGTACCTCCCCTTCCTTCCACTATTATCTTACATATCTTCCTCATCTGGTCCATGCTTTTTCATAGACTTTTCATCCATCCTTGCATAAGTCCTCCGTATTCTGCATTATCATCCATTGTTGCACCCTCCATGATCCAATATCTACCATTCTCCATCTCACTTTCATGTAATCCCCTACCAACATCTATGAGCGACACTTGACATGGTCAATACGACAGCATCCATCTAGTGGGACTATCACCTTTCAAAGAACTAGATACTTGAGTCTCTCCCTTATGTATTCACCTTCTCCTATTAAAAAAAAAAAAAGTTAAGAAAAATTCCTTCATCCAACGATGAAAATATGGCAAACATGCGCCTTGGATAAGTACCATGATGAAAACTTGGCAAATAGGTGTCATGTGTAAGTTGATCTTCTACATCACCTACACTTGAGGGTACCTTGTCTCATCAACATATCACTCTTCTCCTATTAGTTCCCTTCCATACCATTCCCTATCCTATCCTTCTATCCATTACATACCTATACTATCTAGTCTATCCATCCTAAATCTTCCTTTCCTCTATTCTTTGGTGTCGATAAAGATTAGGGGCACAATGTTGACAATTTTTTTTGATGTCTCTTGACATACCTTATCCCTCCAAACCAAGCAAATCCTTCATTATCCTCTCATCCTCCTATCATCATAAGCTTTGTCATGAAAAATCCTAAATATTCTACCTATAATGGGGCATGTTATTCTTATGTGACATAGTCCTTGGAGATCACATCCTTGTTTCCTTCTACCTAACCATCCGTATCTACTATCACCCATCCATCTACCTATCCATGATGTTTTCCTTGTCATCAATATCTAGCATTAAGGCTATCCATAGTGTCGTCTTATCCTATCATGGCTTGATACTCTATCTCTTTTGTCACCTTGTCAACCAAGGTCGTATCTCATATCCTATCCATAGTGTCAGCCTAGCATAGTGTCTATCATCAGTGTCCACATGGTCCAAGTCCATAAAATACGTTGCCTCTGTGTCATCATGTAGGCAAGGCCATATTTCTATGTGCCCCCAAGGCTCCACTTTCCCATCCATCCCATATCTGATCCTTCTATCTATCTGAGTCCGCACCACTTTCTATCACCTAGGTCTTAGGTCCATTAGGGTTTACCCCGAACTACATTGCCTCTACGTCATCACGTAGGCAAGGCCATTTAGCAATGAGCCCCCGAGGCACTAGGTCAGTCCCTTAGGGTCCATCCAACCAATAAGGATTGTGGAACCTCTCTCAAAGGTAAGCAAGCGCAAGCAAAACCCACTTTCAAGTAGAAATTTTGATGCAAGACCTCAACCTATCCAAGGCAAAGCAAGCAAGTACCTAAAGCACTCTAAATGATTTTACCCAAATTATGGCAAGAAAAAAACACATCTAAATGCAAAAATATTTTGTGGTTTGAATCATGGTTAAGTTACAGCGTCTTGATTTCTATTATCATGTCTTTCTATGCTACTCGAGGATGCCAAAAGCTAGAGATGTTATGATGGGGGCATGATTCTTTTTCTATGTTTGCTACTTGTGGGTTTATCTTTAGTAATGCGATGCATTGTCTAACAATAGGATCAGCAAAAGATCATCAAGGACATCAAAGGTCTAACATGAATGGAGGCAATTCTTGCCTATTGATACACAAAAAATACTCAGGTCATCTTGGTTCAATTATACCTAGATGCTTGTATTTTCTTGCAACATTTGGAAAAAGTACCAAAAAAACAAAAAAGCCCAATGATGAAATAAGCACTTCAAAAATACTTGCACTATCAAGATGTCAAAAAAAACCATTCACATCCACTTGCATCCACAAAGAATCCATACCGTTCACATCCACAAAGCATCCATACCATACCCAATGCAATAAAGATCCAACAATGCAGAGTATCAATACAAATAAAAGCTTGTGAGTTCTTCTGTCGAGTCATTTTTCTATCTATCATCATATCTTGCATCCTTGTCTAGTCAATCTGAGTAGTGATCAAAATGCAAGTCCATACTTAGTCCATACCAATCAAGTCAAGTCAATCTTGTCAAATTATCCAAGCACCCTCAGTGGTCTTGATCCTTGTCTAGTTGTAAACCAACCCAATCAGTTAATCAATCAAATTGTCTTATACAGGATGTAACATTATCCAAATCAGACCAATACACGTGTCTTACATGACATGTTTCATTTCCTAAAACCAGACACTATCCTTCGTGTTGCTCTAGGGATCTATCATTCCCCACCATGATAACATGCCTACCGTGTTGGTCTAGGGATATATCGTTCCCCGCCATGACAACACTGTCATATATCATTATCGATTAATCATTGGTTTACTGCTTGACAAGGGCAATACCTTGTTTGTTCTTGTATCATTTGTGCATACTTTCTTACTTTCTTCTATGTGTTTTCATTCTATCTTGCATAGCGTATCATTCAGCTCTTTCTTCATCTTTCTTCATGAGATTGTTTGTTTCACGCCTTCTGCCTTCTTCCCATCCAATCTCCCGAGGGGGCATCCTATCATCATAACCTGTACCAAAGGCAAACAGGGGCATGTATCATTATCAGACTATTTATTCTTTGAAGCAACATCGTAAACTACATTGCATCAAAGAGGGGCAAAATGTATACGCCTAAAAATGACACAACTCTGTCTAAATAAAAATTCTTAATATTTATTTCATTCTAATTTCTCTATCAATAAATAAATAAATAAATTTATTTATTTGATTCATATTCCTCTAAGTTAATTAAATATCAAAATATTTAATTACCTCTTCTAAAGTCAAAATTAAATAAAATCCTTTATTTAATTAAATTCTTTCAAACAATTAAATAATTCTTAATTATTTAATTAAATCAAATCATTCCTCCAAATTTGAATAAATCAAGTCAAATTTGTTTAAATCCTCTCAATCTCTAAAAATAAAATATAATCAAATATTTTATTTATTCTTCCAAATCATGCACAACAATTAAATAAATTTATTTATTTAATTTTCTTTCTTATCTTCTAATTCTTCAAATATCTTCCAAATCTTCTAAAAATAAGTTTTTCTCTTGATGCACACAAAATTAAATAATTTATTATTTAATTTCTCTCAAATCATGCAAAAGCAAATCTCAAGTTGAGTTAACTGACTCAATCAACCTTATTTTTATCAACATCTCTTAAATTAGAAAAAAAGGCTTTCTAATTTATGAAAAGCATGTCTTATCTTTAGAAAAGAAAGTAGTTAATTCAAATAAAACCACTTTTGGGTGACACTTGTCTTCTTCTTATTCACGCATTTTCTCTCAAGTTTTCTATACCATTGATTTTCTCATTCTTTCTATATCGTTGATCTCTTCTCTCTCAAGTCTATAAATTGAACCCTATTCCTCCATTTCATTAATCCAAGCTTTAAGTATTGTTACTTTGTAGAAATTATAGCACACCTTTGGCACCAATTCCTTCATTTCTTGTGATCACACTCGTTACCATACTACTATCATTGTTGTGAAACTCATCGTCGTGGTGAAACTATCATAACTGTTCTCCTTTGACAATCTTGGAATCATAGCAAGGAAGTGCACTCTCTGAGGGCCTTATTCATACATGCAAGATCGATTGAAATAGGCAACCAATGGAAGCTATGAAGCTTTGAGGTTTGCAAGGGTTTTTGAAGTTCTTTTGTTTTTTTGATATCTTTGTTTTTGTATTTCATGGAGTTTTGGGTATTATTGATATTGATATATTGATTATTCATGTTTACTCCAATTTTCCCTTAACAGTGAGAATCTTTGTTGTTGTTTCATGTGTGGGTGTTGGGTGGAGTAGCCCTTCATCAAGTGGTATTAGAGAAAGGGTTCTTGAGTGTATAGAAAGATCATGGACCATGAGGTAGTTTGCATTAGGACCTGAGGTTGTGGGTTTGTTGTAGAACTCAAAAAAGTGCCTCCATGAAGGAACCATGGTGGTACTAGGAGAAATGCTTTGATAGAAGAGAGTTTTAGAGCCCTACAAAGGAAAATTGATGCATTGCAAGAGGAGCTATGAGAGGGTTTGAGACAAGAATAAGAGAAGAAAGAGAAGATGAAGCTAAAGAAGAAGAGCTATCCGAGGAAGAACAAGATGATGCAGGAGATCCTGTGCAAGTTAGGTTGTCGAGGGCCATTTAGAAGATTGGAAAGAGGCCTACAATTAAAGTTTCTACCTATTCTAGGGATCTAAATCCAAAAGAGCTTATTGATTGGGTAAATGATAGGGAGGAATATTTCAAGTATGAAGATGTGGAGGATCTAGAACAGGTCATGTTTGTAAAAACAAAGTTGAAGAGCCATGCCAGTATTTGGTGGAAGGAGGTCTAGTTAGAGAGAAATAGAAGAGGAAAAGGAAAGATTACTAGATGGGATCAGATGGTGGAAAAACTAAAGAAGCAATTCATTCCTGCAAACTATGAGTTGGAGTTGTTGAATAAGCTGCAAGGATTGAAGCAAGGTAACAAGTCTGTTAAGGAGTACATAGAAGAGTATCTTGTTATATTAATGGGTTGAGGCCAAGTATTCAAGAGGAGCTGAGCCTGGTCAAAATGACCATCATAGAAAATGTGTACTAGTTTTCCCTGAAGATGGAAGAGAAGCTAAATAAAATATTCAAAAGCAAGCAAAGAGGAAGAGGTCATGGCGGAAGGACTGGTGGAAGATCCTATGGAGGCCTAAATGAAGATCAAAAGAAAAGTGAAGAATTAGGCACTGATCGAAATCAGAAAAGGGATAATTTCTACCACCCTTGTGACCAAAATAATGTTGAACAAAGAGGAAGAGGAAGGGGAATACCTAGACAAGCACTTGGAAGAGGAGGTTTTATAGGAACCTATTTCCAATGTGGAGAAAGACATCGAGCCTACAAATGTCCCCAACATCAAGGGAGGACAAAATAGAAGACCTGAAGGTAATGCACAAGTTGCACATGTAGATGAAGATGTGAAATCTGAGCATTCTAAAGATTCTAAAATAGGAGAAACCCTAGTTGTTAGAAGAACCTTGTTAAATGAGGAGAAAGAAGTAGATCAGAGGAAGAGTTTATTCTCCACAAGGTGCAACTGTGATGGTAAGTGTTGTGATATTATTATTGATAGTGGAAGCATTTATAATCTTGTCTCAGAGGAGATGGTTAACAAGTTGAAGTTGATAAGGAGAAGGCATCCATATCCCTATCAAATTGCATGGTTGCAGAAGGACCATAGAGCTTTGGTTAATGACTAGTGTTTAGTCAAGTTCAAGATTGGAGACTACCATGATGAGGTGTTGTGTGACATCATACCAATGGATGAATGTCATATGCTATTGGGAAGGTCATGGTAGTATGATAGGTGTGCTATCCATGATGGCCATATAAACACCTATTCCCTGACAAAGGATGGATTTCTTTATAAGTTGAACCCCTTGAAGGAGGTGGAAGAAAAGGTATGTTGTACTGCCAGAATTTGTTTGATAGATGGTAGGAATTTTTTGGATGGTATGAAGCACGAGCGTCATTGATTTGCATTGATTCCTAAGATCAACCAAGAGAAATGTGAAGATGTACCAAAAAAAGTCTTAGACCTATTGGAAGAATTTTAAGACATTATCTTTGATAATGTACCAGAAGGTTTACCACCAGTGAGGAGGATAAGTCACCAAATGGATTTAATACTAGGAGCTAGTTTTTTGAATAAGGTATCCCATAGAATCAAAATTCATGCAAAAAATTAAATTAGACCAAGTCTTTTTAGTGAACAGTGCTTTCGGTGAACCAAGGAGTTTATGAACCTAGGTTTCTGCCAAAAATGAAAAGAAATAAAGACTTTTTGTAGAATGGGAGGTTCACGAACCTCAAGATATGTTGAAAGGTGCTAAGTTACTCCCAAATTCTACAAACTTAACCAAAATGACATGACAAGTACCCATTATGTTCCTCTACAAGGTGATGCTCTTCACTTGGCCAATTTTAATCTAAATATTATCCTAAAGCCAAAAACACCAAAAACAATAGAAACACAACCAAAACTGAACTAAAAAAAACCTAAAATACTTTTAGTTGATATTGATTGCTCGTGCACTTAGATGCTCCTACATGAAAAACCTTTGTGCCCTCATTTTCATTTTTTAAGTATTTGTTAATTGCTATATTTAAAACATCATAAATTTCATTTGTAATATTTAGCAACTTTCTTATAGACCCTTCCAACTTTAGGAATTCTACTACTGCAATTTTGAATTGCTCTCTTCCTTGTAAATCTGGTATACTATTGCTCTACTTCATGTCCCATGGCCATAAATTAATAAGCATATTTTTTTTATCTTTACTAAAGGGGCTTGATGCCTCTCTATACCACTTCCAATTTGGCCCTATTGTCTTGAGAACTTTATTAATAAGCTTTGATTGCACAATAGTGGATTGTGAGGTATTTTTTCTATGTTGAAGATCACATTATTGCAATAAGGAAAGATGCTCATAGACCTTTCTAGAAAGCTATATGTATTACCTTTGAATGCCACATTGAAATCAAAACTATCATTACTATTATTTAGTGTTTTATAGTGTCGTAAATTGTGCTCCTTGATAAGGCAAGCATAGTTTCACACTCTACTTAGCACCTGCTTTGGTATCTACTCGATTAGTTTATTCTTAGGGCCATTTTCTAGCCTTGGCCTTACTCTTGACTTGAGATAAGTTCTTCACTTTCCTAAACCTTCCTAAATCTTCCTAAATCCTGTAAATTGTGCTCCTTGATAGTGCAAGCATAGTTTCACACTCTACTTAGCACTTGCTTTGGTATCCCCTCGATTAGTCCATTTTTAGGACCATTTTCTAGCCTTAGCCTTACCCTCAACTCAAGATAAGTTCTTCACTTTCCTAATCCTTCCTAAATCTTCCTAAATCTTCCTAAACCTTACTAAATTGTTACCATAGGGAAGTGTTTAGATACTGGTAATGTCCTGAAGCAATGCTAACTTACCGAGAGGATTTATCCAAGACCCTAACACCTGAGCATTAGTGTCCTCCCATATCTTGTGGAGTTTTAAATCCCCGGATGGTGTTGGCCTTGTCTTGGGTGACATGACCTTGATATCAACATTTTGGTCCCACACTTTGTTGGCCTCTAATATTCAAATATTTTCCCTCTTAAGGCCTCATATTTAAACACAAGACTTTGAAAAGACTTTACAACTCTAGAGATTTTAGCTATCTTTATGTTATTGCACACTTGTGAATTACTATAGAATATTTATTGTTGGAACACTAATTTGCATACTCTTGAAAAGGATTTTTGTAAACTTGGAAACAAGATCTTGAGTCTATCTTGTTCTCCTAGGTTGAAGCTCCTTGCATGTTTGAGAGAAGGGTTGGAACCACCAACTTGAGATTGGTTTGATTACCTGCATCATCGTGATTGGGTATGGTTGCAACACCTTCTTATTTTGTAGACTTCAATAAGTCCACCTTCCTTGAGTTGAAGGTTTGTGTTTCCTTGAGTGAGACACTTCTTTTAAGTTGATCATTCTCTATGCTTGAGTCATATAGGGTTAGGGTTTTGTGATAAATCCTTATTTTTTTTCTCATTTACAATCTTAGATGCACATAAGATTAGGAGTGTTACATCCCCAACTTAGGATTTAGTTTAATCTTGCTTTTGGGTGGTAAACATGATGATTAATCATAGTTTAATGATATGATGTTTGTGGAAAATATCAAATAGAATCATTGATTATATGAATATTGATTAATGTTTACTTTAGATATGTGATTACATCATGATATGATTATTTAGTTATAATGATTTGTGAATCAAATGATGATACACTAATCATAGTTATAAGTGTAATCAAGAAAAGAATCTTTCTTCAAGGACAGCAGGAGAGTATCATTCGGGAGGAGGAGATAGATGTGGGGAAAAGGTCAAATTACCATATGACTATCATAATTAGTCCTTATGAATGCATGCAAGGTAGAGTGAGTTTGCATCTTTCCCTTGTTAATTGTTTCATTTATGTGTTAGCATGACAATTTGAGTTATCTCGATGTCATCTACGTCGATTTGACTCACTGATAGGTAATCTCGTCAGGTTGTCAAGTGTTTCCTTGTTTCCTTATTAGGTTTTTAGTGATTATAATTTTCTTTTTATATTATACTTGTGGTTATTATGGCGAAGAAGGGGGAGTGGAACTTGACCCCAAAGTTGCATTTTATTGTTGTGTTGCCCTAATGATGATGTTATCATTTGATGACACCTTGGATTATTTTTTGATTACCCTTAAACATCATTTAGATGCAAGGGAAACTATGTGTGATATAATTATTCTAACCCTTTGTGATTGGGCACCTTTAATATTATTATTATTGTATATGACTTATGATAAGTAGGCTGACCACAATCCATAATGAGTAGAGTGAGTGGAGGCCAATTTTAAACCTATCATAATCTCTATCTTCACTGCCCACTCCATAATGGAGATGGTGGAGCGTTTGGATCCCAAAGACCCATGGGGTGGTGGAGGTTAGTAAACTATTTTCTAAGAAAAAGGTGGCAGATCTTGTTGCATGGAATGCATGCAAGAGTATCGATAGGGTGTCTTTGATTTGGGTGATGTTTTTGGTATGCATATGCCAAGGAACAAGAAGTTCTAATCAGGGTTTTTGTAAGAAAGGAATGCTACAAAACTAGTGTGGTGGTGGGTGCAAGTAAGTTTGTGGATATAGCCATTGTTTAAGCACACAGGAGTCATCCTTTAGCACGCTGGACCCAACTATGTATTCCATATATAGGTATGAATATTGTCTATGTATTGAACTAGCACTTGGTATTGCAAGTAAGATATCATTACTACATTCTATATGATGTCGACTATGTCAACTCATGGTTGTAAATGTGCTATTGTGTTATCATTAAAAGGACTTCAAGGCTGTAGACATTCACTATGTTAAAAACTGTGTTAGCAGTTGTGCTATCGAGCTATCTTTAAAAGGCCTTTGAGGCTATAAATGCATCCTTTGTTTTAAAACTTGTAAACATTGTTTTAGTGTTTAACTTGGCTGAGGCCATGAGGATGAACCCCGTGCATAGCTATTGCATGCAAGAAATCTTGAATGTCGATATGGCAAGGTCTATATATTATATCATATATTCATGACACTCTCATTGTTTATTATTCGAGTCAACTATGTTCAAGACCGAGAGAGTATTGTATCATAATGATTGTTTTAAGTGTGTTATGAAGTTGGTAATGGAGTAGGCTAAGAGCCTTACTCAAGCAATTATATGAAAGAAAGCAAGGTGTGCGGAAAATGCTTCCTACACTAATCTAATGAGGGGAGATGTATACAAATTCTTTTCAATCTTTACAGTTATAGTGATGTTAACATAACAATAGAGATATTACAGCAATACACATACACACAGAATGTTGACAGAGGAGGGAGAGACAAGATATAACATGGGGAAAACCCTTTCGGGAGAAAAACTCCACACTCCAAAACCTGCACAATGTATTATCAAAACAAACAATGTTTACGACACACTTCCAATGCAAGTCTTCTAGGAGTCTTTGACACTCGTATCAGGAGATATTCCAACACCATAACAGTACCTATCAATCACACTATGCACCTCCCATCCAAGCACCTATTTAATTAGAGTTTTCAAGGAAAAAATAGAACCTTCTTGAGATGGGCGTCCATCTTGGCCTCATGGCCCAAAAACCACGCCTAAAGACACTTGTCCATCATCACAACATAGATTTTACACTTGTCATATCACGCCATCCCAAAGTGGGTGCCTATTCCCAAGATAGGCTATGACAGATGCTCTTATGCACCTTACAACTATCATAGAATCTGTCATAACTGACAACACTTACAGCTATAAGAGAATCTATCATACATTGACTAAAAATAGCATATTCCTCTTACAACATGTCATAACCTCCCTTGGGTGCCCAAAGATACTCTTCGACACATGTCTTCACCTATCATAGGATCTTCTATTTATGACTCTTACGCATCATAGAATCTATCATGAACGTTACGATCATGATTCCTTACACACTGTACAAGATGCCAACACATGGCAGAAAAGATCTACCACAATATGGGACATCTATGTCCACTTGGGATGAGTTGACCATCCTAGTCACATTACAAGTGGAGTGACAACTAACTATGCCACTTCACACTAAATGACGAAACAAGATGTACAACCCAAAATACATCATAGGCAATTAAATAAATACAAAATCAAATAATTAATGCTAGGAATTACCAAGGTTAAGACGTCTTAATTCCCAACATGATAACCTTGTTGTTAATCTTAAACCCTCAATTGTGCCTAGGGCACTTAATAGACCGATCTTGAGGACTGTGGATAACAGTGCTTGACTATTTATGATAAATATTATGATAACTATCGTGCATCCTATTTGTTTAAAAGGATATTATGACTCCTCGTTGATGAAGGAGAATGGTAAGAGGTAACTAATATTGTTATCTAGGCAACATTAAGTGCATGCATTATTTTTTTAAGAAGTAAACCCTCCTTGATATTTATTTTCTTATGGGAATGAATACTATGTCTAGTATGAAAATCTTGTGTTTAAATATATATGAATGCCATCACTTTTTGAATGGCAATACTTCATGAACGAAGTATAAGATATCAAGAACTCATGTGGATTCTTTGAGTTAGGGTCTTTTTAATAAGACTAACCTATTAGACTATTATAATATATAATTCTTAGATGATATGAATTTGAAGGTAAACCTTGTGATAAGGAAAACATGAAATTGTGAACCAGGAAAGGTCATAAGTTTGAAAACATGATTGTGTAATTGTCATTATGAAAGGATGGGAATAAAGTGATGTGGAGTCATAGGTTTCCTATTGCAAAAACAATGAAACATTAATGAATGTACTCCTAAGATAGGAGTTAAATGTCCTAGAAATGGACTAAGAATGAATTTCTTACCTTCCCTAGACCTAGAGAGGTCAAACTATGATTACTATAGGATGAGGCAACTTCTAAGTTGAATCGAGGTGGTGGGCATACGACTACATTCATTGTGAAATGTATATGTATGTAAATCTTTGGCCAAAGTAATGCATTCGTCTTTGCATGCATTAGTCAGTCCACTATGCTCCAGATGGCATAATCTTTCCAATAGTGTCATACATAGTTAGAGTGGATCTATAGTTGTACGACCGTGAGACATTATGAAGGACACAACACTAGATACTCGTATGGCAAACCTAACGGTTCCTTATATCTATACCCTTCGTGAAGGGTAGGGCTGCTTCTAGGTAGGAAGTTGTGT
The DNA here is from genome assembly GCA_027924645.1 of Cunninghamia lanceolata. Taxonomy (NCBI): domain Eukaryota; kingdom Viridiplantae; phylum Streptophyta; class Pinopsida; order Cupressales; family Cupressaceae; genus Cunninghamia; species Cunninghamia lanceolata. Next base: position 6,877,170 of record BSBN01000272.1, on the reverse strand, counting down.
GGGGGACCGTCGGTCTATGGTTGGAGGAAAAGTACTTAGGTGATGCTCTCCTTCTCAAGCACAAGACAAGTTGAGACTTATGAAGATAGATGTCAAAGTTCTAGATACAATGCATTCTTTATATGACTTGATAGTCAGTTATTATGTATATTTTTATAAATGATACCATGAGCATAGATTTGTACATGTATAGTGAAGGTTATTCACTAATAAGTTATCCATGGATGTTGTAAATCTAAATTTTTGAAATGTTCAAAAAAGAATAGCACGTTTAATTATCATGATGATATTGATTCATTCTTGCTTAACTGTCATTATGTTAATTATGATGTATTCTTAACCTTAATTAAGATGGTTAATTATGGTTGATTATGGGTAATGTGAAATGTCATGTTACAAGGAGCACACACTCTTTGATTATCTATGATTTGGCTATCCATGAGGTAGGAATACCAAAATGGGGGTTTGATTGAGGCAAACTCCTATATAGCAACAACCCTTGTTCCTCATGTTATTTTGCAGGTTATCGATAATCAGAAACAAATATCACAAATCAAAGAGCATACAAATGATCACAGATCCTGTCACTCAGAAATCACTTTAGGAAGGCCCTATATACTAGTACTATAGTGCCCAAGTGCCATAGCCCTTGCCAGTTTAGCCTAAATCTATGTGACAGGTTTCAGTCTACAGTTTGCTTTCTATTATGCTTCTATTTCCTATTTTATGTAATTATACTATGTGTTTTAGATCAGATTCTTCACTTTGGCCTATTGTTGTGTGATATAGTTAAATCTTTAGTAATCAATCCTCATCCATACAATAAAGGGACATATCCCCTATAGTTTGGCTCTACTTTTAGGACTGTAGCCAAGCTTGGTTTGTGTTCCAATGTTTATGTGGAGGAAGGTTGCCTAGTTGTTAGGATTTAGGTGTCATTAACCTTGTAAATCCTTATAATTATTTCTCCTAATATTATTTGTAAATTACCCATAAGGGATGTACAAGTTTCACTGGTAGTGGTAAAAATTAATTATCGAGGATAGTAATTACGGAGTTACTACATCGGTAAGTTCTGGAGTTACCGACGATAGTTATGGAGTAACATTTACTAATGGTAATTGTAAATATCAAGAGTAATTGAAGGTAGGCACCACTTTGGAGGAATCATCTATATTTGGCTTGTATGACACATATCATAAAGTTGGTAAGTAGTTGTAAGAGAATCTATGACAATATGACAACTTATGACGGATATTTATGAGTTGTAAGTTGCTATTCTTGGCTCTAGGTGCCCATATTGGGAAGGTGCTATTTGGGGGTGTTATGAAAAAATCTATGATGGTTATGACAACATTTATTACTCTGTAAGTGCCTATTCTTGTCCATGAGTGCCCAAGTTGCATGGTTGACTATTGACAAGTGGCCTAAGCTTGTAAGAGGTCATTTAATGTTGCATGTTGGAGTATCCAAGGTGAGAGAAAGTAGATGCCTAGTTTGGGAGTGAAATACTTCTATAAATATAGTACATTGTATGTGTTATGTAGATCATAGTTTTCTTGTACATAGGTTCTACTAGATTGAAGGTTGGAGAGACAAAGGAAGTGCATGTATTGTGTATTTCAAATTTTGAAGATAATACAACTTGAGCCTCTTTTCTTGGTAGAGTTTTTTCCCAAAAGGGTTTTCTCCATGTTATATCTCGTGTTGATATGGTTTATTCTTCTATGGTGTTTATTCCTGTATTGTAATTTCATTTCCATATGCAATCTCTATTCATATTACACTGCTTTAAGATCATAAACATATTGTAATCAGACTTCCATTTGGGTAGTTGTCACCTTCATTTCTAACACTAGTTTTTATGTATTAGACTAGATCCCTTTTTGCACACATAACATTTTGGTGAACCTGACGAGCTTACAATGCTTCTTAGATCTGATTTGTGTTTAATTAGCTGGTTAATTGTTTAATTATTTAGACAATTCTATTTTCATATATTATTTATTTCATATTAGAAAGCATAAACTCTTAAATATTTGTGTTTGTAAAAGTAAAGTATGTGACAATGTTAGATCTTTTTATTCAAGATTTTAGTGCATTTGATGATTTGTTTAGTAGTGATGATTTGGATATGTTAGATGAAGCCCTTGATGACTTCATCTCAATGGAATCATTCTCTATAACTCCCAAACCATATTTCTTTCAAAGACTTGGTGCAGTCATGGTAGGAGTGTTCACAAAATGAACTATCCAAACCATGCAACAAGAGTAAACACAACAGAAACAACTCAAAGAAATGGAACAAATGCAGATTTAGTCATTTAGTATATCATAGAATTCAAAATAGAATTCAAAATAGAGATCCGCCAGTAACATGCGGGCTTACAATTAGGGCTCATAGGCCTGATCACATGCATGTGAAAGATAAGGCTTTGAAGCTCCTTTCACATAAAATCCAAATTATCAACTATCACTATATCATGAACTTGATCACTCCTTTCCTAAGGATCTATTACATCTTTATATATCATTTTTGGACTAATAGACTCCTTTGCGTCAATCAAGGAAGGTCACAAACACCAATGAAGAGCTATAACGTGTTCACAGATAGGTCAGACCTAACTGCATAGAACACTTCCTCAAATGAAAGGAACAACATGCAGACCCTTGGGGAAGGTTGGCCACGAACCATAGAACATTGAATTATGTGCCAATGTGATCCACAAATCAAGGAATGATCCGCAAGCTTTCTCCTTCAGCTGATTATCAGGAAATGTTAGAATGCTCTACTCTAAGAAACAATCAATTTCTAATAGCGATATCTTTCTGGTAACTGATCCAAATGCTCTGAATTCTTGATATGATGTAGATGAATGAATGTAGATGCTAAGTCTAGATCCGTAAGATGTGAAATACCAAAACCAGACCACAAGTTAAGAACTGCTACTGACTTAACTACCTGAACTAAACTAGAAAATGAAAGAACTAAAATGCAAACTAACTGAAATGCAAATATTTTTGGTTGATGCAATATTTCTCTTGAACCAAGGATGCTCCTACATCAGACATCTAGGGTTATTGAAAAAGTGAGTCCCTCACTTTACTGGGGCTAGGGGAGATCCAAGATGGTCTACCTTAGCCTGAGAAACCCATGATGAATCTTCTTCTAGTTTGCCTTTCCACTTCACAAAGTATTCTTTGTATTGTCTTCCTCTAGTGTTGCATCCAACTATGCTATCTAAAATGTCTTCTAGCTACTCCAGTGCTTGTTGTGGTAACTACTTCTTCAAGTCTTCTTCCATGATATCATTGAACTCTGCTTCATGATATATATATAGATCTACAATGTTGAAAATAGGTGATATACCCAAAGTCTCCATAATTCCACTTCATATGCATTTCCTGAATCAAATTTCCTGAGTATCCTACAAGGTCCAAACTCTTCATCTTCAACTTGTTATATGTCCCAACTAGAAATCTTTCTTTCCTCAAGTAAACCATCACTTCATTTCCAACATAAAATTCCTTATGTCTTCTCTTCTCATCTGCTTTTTCTTTGTATTTACTATTCATGTCCTCCAAATGCTTCTTCACCTGATTATGCACTGTCTTCATATGATTTGCAAATTCTTCTACTTTTGCACTCCTCTTGTCTTATGTACTGATATCTCTCAATTTTGCAACTCCTCTAGGATTCACTCTAGTAACAATCTCCAAAGGTGTTCTTCAGGTACTCCTATTCACCGAATTATTGTATGCAAGCTCAACTTGTGAAAGAATCAAGTCCCAACTTCCAGTTTTGTCTCCAACCAAACATCTCAACAAGTTTCTCAAGCTCCTATTCACTACCTTTGTTTGTCCATCTGCCTGTGGATGAAAAGTAGAACTGAACTTCAAATTTGTCTTCATCTTCTTCCAAAGTGTCTTCCAAAAGTAACCAACAAACTTAGTGTCTCTGTCTGAAACTATACTCTTAGGTAATCCATGCAATCTCACAATCTCCTTGAAAAATAGGTCAGCTACATGCACTGCATTAGTTGTTTTCTTACAAGGTATGAAATGAGCCATCTTTGAAAATCTATCAACCACTACAAATATTGAATCATGTCCTCTCTGTGTCTTAGGTAATCCCATTACAAAATCCATGCTTATGTCTTCCCAAGGTCTCTCTGGAACTGTCAAAGGTTTATACAATCTAGTGTTCTGACCGCTCCCTTTTGCAACTTGACAAACTCTACAACTCTGGACAAATCTCCTAACATCCTTATTTATCTAAGGCCAAAAGTAATTTTCACTTACCAAAGCCATTGTCTTATTAATGCCAAAGTGTCCTGCCAATTCACCACTATGCTTCTCCTTGATCAAATTGTCCCTCATTGAACTTTTAGGTATGTATAACTGACATCCTTTGAACAACATATCTTCTTGAATGAAATAGTTCAACCACTTACTTCTATCTATCACAATAGGATCCTTACATGCTTTCCAAGGTTTTGTAAAATCAGTGTCTCCCTCATACATGTTCTTCAATTCATCAAAACATGACACTTCAACTCTCATATCTCTCAACAAATTTCTTCTTATACTCAAGGCATCAGCAACTTTATTTGATTTACCACTCCTATGCTTCAATACAAAAGTATAACTCTACATGAATTTGATGCAAAGCATCTAGGACAGCAGGAACATGATCATAACTTCACATGCAAAGATCTCTCAAGACAACCTTCAACACCATCTTCAACTTGCTCTTAACACACACACAAAGAAGGAGGACTCCAAGACACCTTCCAAGATGCCAACTCCATCAAGGTTCCATCTAGATTTTTGCCAAATCACTATACAGGGTCTGCAAGATAGCAGTCCTTATTCTACCTTCTCAAGACAGTCACAACCTTATGACTCCACTAGTAAATAGTCACACTATCTCCTTGGAGTAGTCTCCCTCTATGCAAACACAATTCCTTTGTAACATACCAATCCCTAGCATGCACACATACCAATGTCTTCATTAGCAAAGCAATAACATGATGATCAAATCCATTACCTTCTTGACATGACTGTTGTTGTCCTCTGAACTCTTGATCATGGTTTCTGCAAGGTCATTTCACATGCCAATCTCACCTACACCTTCTTCTGCCTCCCCTATCCTCACAAGACCTTGAAACAACTAAAATACAATCCATTCCATTGAACAAAGGCAGAAAATGGTCAATGGAATGGATAAAAATCCATCGGGTTGTTTAGTATTACCCCAATTCAGGGTTCCAACCTGTTCTCAGATCAAAGGTGATAACAAAGCTAAACAGGGGTGTTAAGAACCCAAACCAATTGCAAACAATAGGTAAATCAATTCCCTAAACAACCATCACTAATACCATCAACCACACAGCCGTACAAGTACAGATTTATGCAGAAAACAGTAATTTTCTAATGGAAACAGCAATTTCTAAAAGACAGTTTATGGTAAATTATTGATATCTTACACTTAGTTCGCTATCAAGGTTTCAAATCAAATTTAAATCAAAGCTACTTCCATCCCCTTTCCATCCAACATGCCCATGTACTATGGAAATTTCATACAAGTGCAGGTACGGCCTACAAAAATAGTGAAAAAATAGAAAAAAACACAGAACAGCAGAAAAAATAGTTCTTCTTGTTATTTTCTCCAATCTATTCAATGTTTTTGCACAATACAATCTTCCTTGGCTTAATACAATCTTTCCACAATGCAGAAAACATTTTTGCATTCAAAAACCATCGATCTCTTTCTTGTTTTTTCTGATTTCTAATTGTTGTTTCTTTGAAACTATTTTTAGAAACTTGTCTATTCTGGACTGCATTTACTATTTTTCTGGTTTAAATGCTTTTTGACACTTGGATTAACCTTTGGTATGGTTATATCACACCCACTAACCTAAGACATGCCTTTAAAAGGCAAAAACAAGAGAATTTAGAGACTAACTTATAGAAATCTAAATGACTCTTTCAAACTTCCAACAATTACAAGTCTATCCTAACTAGGACTTGCAACAAGACAATAGTAGAAATTAGCTATTTGGACATAGTCCATTACAAGAATGGCATTAAGCCTTATTATAACATGAAAATGGTCTCCAGGACCTCATTAACCGAAACAAAATGACTTGAACTTTAACCACAATTTAGACATCTAGGTGCTCCTGCACCATACTCCCCAGCATGATGAAAACTCTTGTCCCAAGAGTTAGGGGATCTGCTCCAACCATTCTTCCATCTTGTTGGGATGTTCCTCTGACTGGTGATAGGGAACATGAACTCTCCAAGAGTTAGCTTCCACCTTCTCCAACCTGTATGGCTCCTGTAAATAGTGTTAGAAACATAAAACCTATTGTGGTGTCCTTGCCTAGGACCTTGCTGCTGCAATGCTTCAGCTCTTCTCAACTAGAGGTTCTGATTCATTCCTCCTTGGACTCTTTTCTATTTGTTTTCCTTCTTCTGGCTCCTTATAGGACACTCAATGTCCCCTACCTTAACATAACTCAAGTCCCAAGCTGGCTACTCTCTAGGACTGTTATCCACCTTGTGTTGCATCTGTGTCTACTGTGTGCAATCACCCTGAACCTGCACATTCAACTTCAATTTCTCTCCAAAGCAAATTGTAACCTATTCCTTCTTCTCCTCACAAGGTAAAGGAATCAATTTGAACTTTTGACCATCTTTGTGCACTACATAGGTATTAGTATACCCATCATGAATAGTCCTTCTCAAATACTGCCATGGTCTGTCCAAGATTACATGCCCACAAGTCATAGGAATAACATCACACAAAACATAGTCCTGATATGGACCAATTGTGAAGTCAACATAATCCTTCTTAGTGACCATTACCTACTGTTCTTGACTCACCCAAGTGACATGGTAAGGACTAGGATGATCAAAAGTCTTCAACCCCAACTTATTCACCATTTCCCAAGAAACTAAGTTATCATGAGAACTTGAATCTACAATCAACTTGCATATCTTGCCATGGCTCAAACAATTAGTTCTGAAAATAGATACCTGTGGTGGTTTCTGCATCTTACCTCTTTCCACCATGAGCATCTCTTCATTCGGCATAGGAGAGGCTGACGACAATTCTGGTTCTTCTGGCTTCTCCTCCTCTTGTGCCAAGTGAACTCTTTTATCCTTGGTCTTGTCAACACCATCCTTCTTAGGATAGTTGAAAGATGTGTGTCCCACCTCATTGCAGTGATAACACCTACCTATGAACACTCCTCTTCTTGATCCAAATCTACCTCCACCTCTATATCCACCTCTCTATTCTATAGACAACTCCTTACCCTTCTCATTGCTATTCTGAACTTCATTAGTAGGTTTGCCCCTACCTCTATTTCTTCTTCCATAACCTCCTTGCCTTTCTTGCTTCCTCTTCACTCTCTCTTCAGCCCTGATGGCTAACTGAAAACACTCTCCAAGTGATTTTGGTACTGACAAACCAATCTCATCCTGTAAGTTATACCTAAGCCCATTAAGGTATCTTGCCACTTTCTCTTCTTCATCTTCTAATCCACCTCTAATACTAAGCTTATGAAATTGCTCAGTATAGGACATAACATCCATGTCCTTCTACTTTAGATTCTATCTCATCCTCTTTGTCTGAATGGAGTAATCAGATGGAAGAAACTAATCCTTCATCATGTCCTTCATCCTACTCCAAGAAGTGATTTTTGATGCACCTCTAGCCATTCTCTTTGTCTGCACACTACTCCACTAGGTAAGTGTTGTTCCTCTTAGTTTTGTCTTGGCAAACTTGATCTTCTTCTCATTAGTCATCTCCTCATACTCAAAATTTATTTCTAGGGCATCTATCCACCCTAACACCTCTTCACTATCCATCTTCTCTTGATACATAGGTAGCTCTATGTTTGCCTTAGTTCCACTTCCTTGGACTGCCTTCAACAATCTTACAAACTTCTTTTCTTCAGCATCTAACTCATCCTTAGGAGGATTCTCATCTGCATCCTCATCATCTCCTTCTAAATCATCTTGTTCATCCCCTCTAGGTTTCTTCTCCAATGCTTCCAATCTAGCCAAGATTGTTGCATTTTCTCTTCCCACTTGCCTCAGCTCTCTGTCTCTGATAGCATCCTATTCTCTTCTATCCCTCAGCTCTTTCTCTCTTGCCTCTAAGGCTTCTCTCAACTCAACATTCTCTCTTGCCATCTAGTTCTTCGGAGGCATCTTTACAACTTTCACAAACCTTATCTTCTTCACAAGATCCACAACACCTTCAAGGATCTACTAGCTAGCTCTAATACCAAAAATGATGTAGAGCATCTAGGACAACAAGAACATGATCATAACTTCACATGCAAAGATTTCTCAAGACAACCTTCAACACCATCTTCAACTTGCTCTTAACACACACACAAAGAAGGAGGACTCCAAGATAGTTTATGGTAAACTACTGATATCTTTCACCTAGTTTGCTATCAAGGCTTCAAATCAAACTTCAATCAAAGCTAATTCCATCCCCTTTCCATCCAACATGCCCATGTACTATGGAAATTCCGTACAAGCACGGGTACGGCCTGCAAAAATAGTGAAAAAATAGAAAAAAACACAGAACAACAGAAAACATAGTTCTTCTTGTTATTTTCTCCAATCTATTCAATGTTTTTGCACAATACAATCTTCCTTGGCTTAATACAAGCCTTCCATAATGCAAAAAATGTTTTGGCATTCAAAAACCATCGATCTCTTTCTTATTTTTTCTTATTTCTAACTGTTGTTTCTTTGAAACTGTTTTTAGAAACTTGTCTATTCTGGATTGCATTTACTGTTTTTGTGGTTTAAATGCTTTTTGACACTTGGATTAACCTTTGGTATGGTTATATCACACCCACTAACCTAAGACATGCCTTTAAAAGGCAAAAATAAGAGAATTTAAAGACTAACCTATTGAAATCTAAATGACTCTTTCAAACTACCAACAATTACAAGTCTGTCCTAACTAGGACTTACAACAAGACAATAGTAGAAATTAGCTATTTGGACATAGTCCATTACAAGAATGGCATTAAGCCTTATTATAACATGAAAATGGTCTCCAAGACCTCATTAACCGAAACAAAACAACTTGAACTTTAACCACAATTTAGACATCTAGGTGCTCCTGCACCAGAATTCTACCCATCTCATATGTCTCTAATTCAACTTTCCCTGACTATTCAGATACTGTAAAGCTTGATGATTTGTATACAACACAAACTCCTTAGGCAACAACTAATGTCTCCACTTCTTCAAGGCTTGAATTATGGCATAGAACTCTTGATCATAAACTGAATATCTTCTCCTTGCATCATTCAACTTTTCACTGAAATAAGCTACAGGTCTACCTTCTTGACTTAATATTGCTCCAATTGCATTTCCCCTTGTATCACAATTAACTTGAAATACCTTATTGAAATCTAGTAATGCCAAAATAGGTTTCTCTGTTACTTTCTGCTTCAACAACTCAAAACTTTTATTTGCTCCTGATGTCCACTTGAAATCTTTTCTTTCTCCTCTCATTGTCTCTGTCATAGGGTTACAAACTAAACTGAAACTTCTGATGAACTTCTGGTAGAAACTAGCCAAACCATGAAATGATCTAACCTCTCCAATGCTCTGTGGTGTAGGCCATTCAATAATTTCTTTCACTTTCTTAGGGTCTATCTTCAATCCTTCCGTAGAAATCACAAAACCCAGATATACCAATTCTTCCTGCATGAAACTCACTTCTTGATGTTTATCAACAACTTCTCCTCTCTCAACCTCTACAAAACTTGTCTAATATGCAACAAATGTTCCTCTTTTGTCCTACTAAAAATTAGAATATCATCCAGGTATACAATAACAAACTTACCCAAGAATTTCTTCAAGACTTCATTCATCAATCTCATGAAAGTACTCGATGCATTTGTCAATCCAAAAGGCATCACTAACCACTCATACAGTCTTTCATTTGTCTTAAAAGCAGTCTTCTATTCATCTCCTTTTCTAATTATGATTTGATGGTATCCACTCTTCAAGTCTATTTTTGTGAAATATCTTGCTCCACTCAAACAATCCATGATATCATCCATTCTAGGTAAAGGAAATCTATACTTAACTATGATCTTGTTTATTTCTCTAGAATCAGTACACATTCTTGATTCTCCATCTTTCTTCGGTGTAGAACTATAGGTACTACACAAGGACTCAAGCTTTCTCTGATCAAACCTTTCCTCAACAATTCTTGTATTTATCTATTTAGTTCTTCAGTCTCTACCAGTGTCATTGTATGTGTTTCTTTGTTAGGATAACTTGCTCCCTATATAAGGTCCATGTGATGACTGATACTCCTTATAGGTGGTAATCCATTAGGTACATTATCTGATATGATGTCTTCATATTCTATTAGCAACTCTCTTATCTCATCCGGTTCAGTTTCTTTCTTCACTACTTCATGTGTTTTAGGAATCAAGGCATAACACATACTTTCCTATTTCAAACCATCCAGAAATTTCATTCCATCTACCAAACAGATTCTAGTGTTTCTACATAGCACATCTTTAGGATCATCTTCTAAAGGAATCAAGGCAATTATTTTCCCATTTTCTATTAGAGTATATGTATTCTTTCTTCCATCATGCATAGCTTTTCTATCATACTGCCAAGAGCTACCCAAAAAGATATGACAAACATCTATAGGCATAATATCACACAAAACTTCATCATGATAAGATCCAATATGAAATTTCACCAAACATTGTTCACTCACTAGTACCTTATGATTATCCTAAATCCATGCTATCTAATAGGGCTTAGGGTGTTTCAATCTTTCCAACTTCAACTTAGTCACCATCTCCTCTGAAACTAGGTTATCTGAACTACCACTATCAATTACAACTTTACAACACTTACCTCCAGATTTGCATTAAGTTATAAATAGAATCTTCCTCTATGATGGTTCCTCATTTGTCTGTACTTGAAATAGTACTCTCCTCATCACCAATGATTCTCCTTTCTCCGGATTGCCAACTGAACAAGGTGATCCAATAGGTTCTTCTTCAACATAGGTTGTTCTCCCACTATTCTCTGTCTTCTTGCTTGTACTACCCTAATTACATTCAAATGCTCTATTTCCTTCACCTCCACACTTGAAACAAGTACCTCTGAATTTCTTCTTATCAAATCCTCTTCCTTCTCTTCTATATCCTTCATTCTGGTATGCACTAGGGTTTCCTTTCTGGTAAAAATTTATGTCATCTTTTCTAACTAGACTATCAAACTTGTTCTGCTCCACAAATGACCTATCATATCTGAAAAATGATTTTCCTCTCTAAAATTTACCTCCTCTGCCTCTCTATCTAGATCATGCTTCTTATTCAACTTCTCTTCAACTTTTAGGGCAAATTGATATGCTTCTTCCAAAGATGTCATCCTTACCAAGCTTAGTTCTTCTTGAATGTTCAATCTCAGTCCATTGATATATCTAGCCACTTTCTCCTTGCTTGCTTCATAATGTCTTGTCCTTATAATCCTCTTATGAAATTCTTCGATGTACTTCACAGATTTCTCCTTTCATCTCAGGTTTTGCAATCTTTTCAACAATTCCAACTCATAGTCAGTAGGTATGAACTGATTCTTTAACTTTGTTACCATCTGGTCCCACTTGTAATATTTTCTTTTCCTCTTCTATTTATTTCCAACTAAACTTCTTTCCACCATATAGCAACATGTCCTTTCAACTTTGTCTTTGCAAATTTCACCTTCTCTGGATCTTCAATCTCCTCATATTCAAAGTATTCTTCCATATCATTTATCCAGTCAATCAACTCTTTAGGATTCAAATTACCAGTATAGTTCAGAACATCAACTCTAGGTCACTTTCCAATCTTTGAAATAGCTCACAACATCTTTATCCAATCTGATTCTTCTTCTTCATCACCTTCTAGGGTTTCATTAGTGTGTTCAATAGATTGAAATTCTTCCTCATCATCACTTTCAACATTAGGTCTCAGTGTCAATCCTCTTTGCCTATCCTCTTCAACAACATCCAAATAAATTTTCATTATTCTCATCAATTCCATCATCTCATCCATTCTATTAGCCATTGTACCAATAGGAGGAACTCTTCGCGACAACATCTTCCTAGGATCAAGTGCAAACTACCTCAGGTTCGGCGATCAAGCTACAAGTGACAACTACCTCTCAATAGGTGATTGGTTATCCACAAGTAACCTACCTTGGATTGGCCATCTACTTACAACAAGATCTTACAGAACCCTCTCGCCAATTCACTCGAAGGAATCAAACTTTCTCTCTCCAAGATTCAAACTTTTGCTCTGATACCACTTGGTGTAGTCACAGTAGGAGGGTTCACAAAATGAACTATTCAGACCATGCAACAAGAGTAAACACAATAGAAACAACTCAAAGAAATAGAAAAAATGTGGATTCAGTCATTTAGTATATCATAGACTTCAAAATAGAGATCTGCCGGCAACATGCGGGCTATAATTAGGGCTCACAGGCTTGATCACATGCATGCACAAGATAAGGCTTGGAAGCTCCCTTCGCACAAAATCTAAATTATCAACTATCACTATATCATGAACTTGATCACTCCTTTCCTAAGGATATATTACATCTTTATATATCATTTCCAGACCAATAGATTCCTCCCCGTCAGCCAAGAAAGGTCACAAACTCCAATGAAGAGTTGTAACGTGTTCATAGATAGGTCAGACCTAACTGCATAGAACACTTCCTAAAATGAAAGGAACAATGTGCGGACCCTTGGGGAAGGTTGGACACAAACCATAGAACATTGAATGATGTGTCAATGAGATCTGTAAATCAAGGAACAATCCGCAAGATTTCTCCTTCAGCTGATTATTAGGAACTGTTAGAATGGTCTGCTCTAAGAAACAATCAACTTCTGATAGTGATATCATTTTGGTAACTGATCCAAATGCTCTGAATTCTTGATATGATGTAGATGAATGAATGTAGATGATAAGGCCAGATCTATAACATGTGAAATACCAAAACTAGACCACAAGCTGAGAACTGCTACTGATTGAACTGCCTAAACTGAACTAGAAAATGAAAGAACTAAAATGTAAACAAACTGAAATGCAAATGTTTTTGGTTGATTCAAGATTTCTCTTGAACCAAGGATGCTCCTGCATCAAGATTAATCAAGACAATTTATGTTTCTGGTTCCCAAAGAGAATGTGAGAAACCCAAAATTGTTGTGTATCTTCATTTTGATTCTCCTCAACCACAGTCAAAACCTGTGCTCACTCTAGGAGGTGTGCCAAAGTCATCTACATCTCCTGGTTGCATTCTAAAATTTGTAAAACAAATCACCAAAAATAATCAACCTAATCAAAATATGTCACAACAACCCATTCACCATATGGTTGCTCACATGTATAACACCATAAAAAACAAACAAAGAAAACAAATAACATTTTTTTTAGTTTCTCTTCCACTTGCTACACTTGTTCTTCATTAGGCTCCACGTATTCCTTAACAGGTTGGTAGAGAATATGATCTTATCGAGCAGTTTCATGCTACTCCAAAATCAATCTCACTTTGGGAGTTATCCAACTTCAGCTTAGTCACCATCTCCTCTGAAACTAGGTTATCTGAACTACCACTATCAATTACAACTTTACAACACTTACCTCCAGATTTGCATTAAGTTATAAATAGAATCTTCCTCTATGATGGTTCCTCATTTGTCTGTACTTGAAATAGTACTCTCCTCATCACCAATGATTCTCCTTTCTCCGGATTGCCAACTGAACAAGGTGATCCAACAGGTTCTTCTTCAACATAGGTTGTTCTCCCACTATTCTCTGTCTTCTTACTTGTACTACCCTAATTACATTCAAATGCTCTATGTCCTTCACCTCCACACTTGAAACAAGTACCTCTGAATTTCTTCTTATCAAATCCTCTTCATTCTCTTCTATATCCTTCATTCTGGTATGCACTAAGGTTTCCTTTCTGGTAAAAATTTATGTCATCCTTTCTAACTAGACTATCAAACTTGTTCTGCTCCACAAATGACCTATCATATCTGAAAAATGATTTTCCTCTCTAAAATTTACCTCCTCTGCCTCTCTATCTAGATCATGCTTCTTATTCAACTTCTCTTCAACTTTTAGGGCAAATTGATATGCTTCTTCCAAAGATGTCCTCCTTACCAAGCTTAGTTCTTCTTGAATGTTCAATCTCAGTCCATTGATATATCTAGCCACTTTCTCCTTGCTTGCTTCGCTATGTCTTGTCCTTATAATCCTCTTATGAAATTGTTTAGTGTACTTCATAGATTTCTCCTTTCATCTCAGGTTTTGCAATCTTTTCAACAATTCCAACTCATAGTCAGTAGGTATGAACTGATTCTTTAACTTTGTTACCATCCGGTCCCACTTTGTAATATTTTCTTTTCCTCTTCTATTTCTTTCCAACTAAACTTCTTTCCACCATATAGCAACATGTCCTTTCAACTTTGTCTTTGCAAATTTCACCTTCTCCGGATCTTCAATCTCCTCATATTCAAAGTATTCTTCCATATCATTTATCCAGTCAATCAACTCTTTAGGATTCAAATTACTAGTATAGTTTAGAACATCAACTCTAGGTCACTTTCCAATCTTTGAAATAGCTCACAACATCTTTATCTAATCTGATTCTTCTTCTTCATCACCTTCTAGGGTTTCGTTAGTGTGTTCAATAGATTGAAATTCTTCCTCATCATCACTTTCAACATTAGGTCTCAGTGTCAATCCTCTTTGCCTATCCTCTTCAACAACATCCAAATAAATTTTTATTATTCTCATCAATTCCATCATCTCATCCATTCTATTAGCCATTGTACCAATAGGAGGAACTCTTTGTGATAACATCTTCCTAGGATCAAGTGCAAACTACCTCAGGTTCGGCGATCAGGCTACAAGTGACAACTACCTCTCAATAGGTGATTGGTTATGCACAAGTAACCTACCTTGGATTGGCCATCTACTTACAACAAGATCTTACAGAACCCCCTTCACCTATTCACTCGAAGGAATCAAACTTTCTCTCTCCAAGATTCAAACTTTTGCTTTGATACCACTTGGTGCAGTCACGGTAGGAGGGTTCACAAAATGAACTATCCAGACCATGTAACAAGAGTAAACACAATGGAAACAACTCAAAGAAATGGAAAAAATGTGGATTCAGTCATTTAGTATATCATAGAATTCAAAATAGAGATCTGCCGGCAACATGCGAGCTTATAATTAGGGCTCACAGGCCTGATCACATGCATGCACAAGATAAGGCTTGGAAGATCCCTTCGCACAAAATCTAAATTATCAACTATCACTATATCATGAACTTGATCACTCCTTTCCTAAGGATATATTACATCTTTATATATCATTTCCAGACCAATAGATTCCTCCCCGTCAGCCAAGGAAGGTCACAAACTCCAATGAAGAGTTGTAACGTGTTCATAGATAGGTCAGACCTAACTGCATAGAACACTTCCTAAAATGAAAGGAACAATGTGCGGACCCTTGGGGAAGGTTGGACACGAACCATAGAACATTGAATGATGTGTCAATGAGATTTGTAAATCAAGGAACGATCCGCAAGATTTGTCCTTCAGCTGATTATTAGGAACTGTTAGAATGGTCTGCTCTAAGAAACAATCAACTTCTGATAGTGATATCATTTCGGTAACTAATCCAAATGCTCTGAATTCTTGATATGATGTAGATGAATGAATGTAGATGATAAGGCCAGATCTGCAACATGTGAAATACCAAAACTAGACCACAAGCTGAGAACTGCTACTGATTGAACTGCCTAAACTGAACTAGAAAATGAAAGGACTAAAATGTAAACAAACTGAAATGCAAATGTTTTTGGTTGATTCAAGATTTCTCTTGAACCAAGGATGCTCCTGCATCAAGATTAATCAAGACAATTTATGTTTCCGGTTCCCAAAGAGAATGTGAGAAACCCAAAATTGTTGTGCATCTTCATTTTGATTCTCCTCAACCATAGTCAAAACCTGTGCTCACTCTAGGAGGTGTGCCAAAGTCATCTACATCTCCTGGTTGCATTCTAAACTTTGCAAAACAAATCACTAAAAATAATCAACCTAATCAAAATATGTCACAACAACCCATTCACCATGTGGTTGGTCACATGTATAACACCATAAAAAATAAACAAAGAAAACAAATAACATTTTTTTTAGTTTCTCTTCCACTTGCTACACTTGTTCTTCGTTAGGCTCCACGTATTCCTCAACAGGTTGGTAGAGAATATGATCTTGTCAAGCAGTTTCATGCTACTCCAAAATCGATCTCACTTTAGGAGTTAAAACAAACATCACCTACATACCATGGGATGCTCTAAGAAGCTCTACAAAAGGTTATTGTATTGCATTTTGTGAAGTTGAATGATGTACCAAACCTGTTAGATTGTATGGATGTGACAAATTTGGATGTTATTTTTCAACAACATGAATTACCTCCCATAGAAGTTCAAAATCAATATGATCCTCTCATGATATTTGTCATCATTAATAGAAGTGGAGTAAAACACACTATGATTGATAATAGATCAGGTCTTAATGTTTGTGGCATAGACCTGTTACATAAAATTGATGTAGATACATCTCTCATAAAACCCGATACACTTAATATTTGTGGCTTTGATAATTTTGGTAGACAATCACTGGGTACAATCACACTACCTATTATGGTTGGACCTATGAAATTACCTACACTTATACATGTCATGTCTGGATCTCTTAAGTATAATCTTGTCCTAGGTAGATCGTGGATCCATGCCATGAAAGCAGTCCCGTCTACCCTTCATCGCTAAATAAAGTTTGTTTATGATAACAAGCTCCATACGATTGAGGCTAATCCAAATCTAGACAATTGATTACAAGATGAAGCTGAGAATAAACCTCTTATTTCTAAACCTCTAAATACATTAATTCCATCTTTATCAAAAATAGATTTATCAGTTCCTCCTACTATAGATAATGCTAAGCAAGAGTATGCATCATCTTCAGACATGTTTTCGGTGATGATTGGGGTTCATTAGATTTTACACCTACCTTCATAGGTGAGTATAAAGTCTCACCGTCAAAGCCATAAAACTCAAAGGTATCTATATTATCTTCTACATAGTCTATTCTTTCTCCGAAGAAACCTAAAATCACTTTAATGAGCTGTGATGATTACACTTATAATATTGACTACACGACTAATGGTGAGCCACCTTCTTCTATAGAAATGGCATCCATTTATGGTCAAGGTTTTCAAATATTATCTCAATTGGGATTGAGAGGCAATGGTTGTGGTTTAAAGGGACAAGGTATCAAGATCCCCTTAAAAGCTAATCCACATAGCTCTTCATTTGGTCTTGGATACCGCCCTTTGAAACCCACTAAAGCTTCTCATTGTCCTTCTCTTAATGTAAACACAATTTTAGTAAATTCTACATTTAATACAATCTATCCTAAATTAATTGACACATGTTATAGTGATATTAATTTCAATATTTTCCCAATGGATGAGGCTTTAACTGAATTTCTAGGAGTCTGTGATCATTTGCCTCATTATTATTACGATCAAGGATTCCCCTATTATTTAAATATGGAAGCATACTTTGGGAAAGACATTAGTTTGTCTGATGATACCTCAACATCACATGAGACACCTATGGAATCCTCTCATCCCTCTAATGTCCCAGACCACAATACTCTCCTTAATGGGAAAACTATCAATGTCTCAATGGACCTTGATAACCTTGAGAAGATTATCCCAATCGGGAAATGTCTAGATTTAGAACAACGCAAACATACTTCCTTGTTACATGATTATCCCAAACTTTTTGCTTGGACATATTCTGATATGCCTGACATTGATTCAAAGTTTGTAACACATAATATTGTATTGCATCCTAATTTCAAGCCTATAAAAAAAATTGAAAGATAAATCCTAATGTGGGATTGTTAGTTAAGGCTAAGATTGAGAAGCTTCTACAACCTATCTTTATCTTCCCTATTGACTATTCACCTTGGATCTTGAATATTGTGGTTGTCACTAAACCTAAAAACCATATTTGAAATTGTATTGACTTTTGAGATTCAAATAAAGCATCCTTAAAAGATGATTTTCCTATTCCTAACATTGATATGATTGTTGATTCCACTGTTGGCCACACATTACTCTCATTTATGGATGGCTTCTCTGGATATAACCAAATCTTCATCAATCCTTAGGATCAATAAAAAAAACTTTTATAACTCCTTGGGGAATATTTTGTTGGGTTGTCATGCTGTTTGTATTGAAGAATGTTGGTGCGACTTACCAATGCGCTATGACCCTGATCTTCCATGATTTTATGCACAACATCTTAGAGGACTATGTCAATGAAATCATGGCTAAGTCCTTCTCATGCCAAGATCACGTCAAAATCTTGTGTCAAATCTTTGAACGTATATGCAAATACAACATGCACTTGAATCCCTATAAATGCATCTTTGGCATTGATAGCGATAAGCTATTGGGATTAATTATTCCGCATCATGGTAATGAGGTTGATATGAATAAGATCGATGCTATTATCAACATCCCACCTCCTAGAAATATTTCATAACTTCATAGTTTACAGGGGAAGATATAGGTCATTTGCTGATTTGTCTCGCAACTCACGGATAAGAGTCTCCCTTTCACACAAATTCTTAAGCAAGGTTCTCATTTTATTTGGAATAAGGATTGCCAAGAAGATTTTGATGAATTAAATATCTATTTATCTAATCCTCTCATATTACATCATACCATCTCTAGATAACCTTTTCTTCTTTACGCTTATGATTCTCCTAACGCTCTTGCAACTCTATTGACACAACATGACAACGATAGTAAAGAATGTGTTGTTTACTACATCAGCCAAAATTTGCTCGATTATGAAGTTTGATATTATACAATTGAAAAGAAATGTCTAGCTATTGTATTTGCAACACAAAAGGTGAGACACTATCTTCTGAATGTTGAAACTAATGTCATTGTAAAATTTGATCCCTTGAAGCATCTCTTTGCTAAAACAGACCTCTCAAGATGTTTAGCTAAGTTGGTTATGATGTTAACAAAATTTGATCTTAAATTTATCTCTCAAAAGGCAATTAAGGGCCAAGCATTGACCGACCACTTACCTGAGGCTCCTTCACCATTTGCTCTCCCAAACCAAGAATAATTCCCTAATGATCAAATCATTTCCTTGGATGTCAATTAGCAATGGGATCTATTCTTCAATGGTTCTAGATGTTGAACTAGCTCTAGTATTGGTGTTATACTAGTATCTCCTTCAAGAAATCCAATTCCTCTATCTTATCATCTCAACTTCTTATGTACTAACAACATTGCATAGTACAAAGCCCTTATTGCCAGCTTGCGTGCCACCTTGTCTCTTAATATCCAACATCTTTGCATATTCGATGAGTCTCAGTTGATCATAAGACAAGTCACTAGATCTTATCAAGAAAAACAAGATAATTTAGATCTTAGTATCATGACTTAGCCTTATCACCGTTGAAACATCTCTCCTCTCTCACAATTGACACAATTCCACAAAAATATAATTGACATGCGGATGCAATGGTAGGGACTACTTCCCTTATATCCCTTAACGATTCATCCACGGATTATCAATTCATCATTCATAATATTACACCACCTTCTATTTCTAAAAGTTCTTCCAATACAACATCTTGTTGTTATGTTGATTCAAATGAATGGTACTCCCATATATTCCAATATTTGCACGATGGTACCTTTCCTAATCTGACATCTAAAAATCCTTGAGTTCACATCTATAAGCTTGCAATGCATTACATAATTTTATCCAATATCCCTTATTGTAGAGGATACAATGGTTTGCTTCTCCATTGTATTAACAAATTAGAGATCTCAATTACCCTTGAAGAAGCACATTCATGTTCCTGCAAGGGCTTTTTGGTGGGAAATCTTTGGTTCAAAAGTTGCTTCGCATGGGCTACTATTCGAAGAGCATGGAACAAGATTCTTTTTCCTTCATCAAAGTTCCTACAATGTCAACAACATAACAATCTCGTTTGAGATCCTACCTAGGAATTTAATGCCTAGGTATCCCCTTGGCCATATTTCATGTGGGGCTTGGATATTATTGGAAAAATTTCTCCTCCTTGATAAGGACATAATTTCATTCTCATAACTACTGACTACTTCACAAAATGGGTTGATGCGGTTCCACTCTGATCCATGACTTTTGAAGTAACTTGCTGCTTCATCCTTGATAATATTATCTCTTAGTTTGGTCTTCCTTCTTCTTTGGTTCTAATAATGGTTAATCATTTAAGAACAAAGATGTGAATAATTTCCTTGAAAGATTTCACATTCAACATCTATTCTCTATGCATATTATCTAGAATCAAATGGCCAAATAGAAGCTTCTAATAAAATAATTGGGCAAATCCTTCAGAAAACTATTAATAAACACAAGAAGGATTGACACACTCAACTGTCTTATGCATTATGGGTGTGATTAGGAAATCCAAATCGAAGGTGAAACACAAACTAAATGCATACAAACAAGAAGTTTATACCTTGACAAGAAGACCCAATCTCATCAAAGGGGAAAGAAGCTTTGCACCCAAAAGCTCCTAAGATATACCCTAGTTGATGAATACAAATGTGAAATGCTCTATCCTAATTTGCAACTCACAAGCTAGCTCAATAGACATTTGGGCATGGTAACATTACTTGAAAATTGGATCCCCAAAATGGGTTGGAGGATGTTGTATTTACAGATATTTTGGAGAGGTTTTGATCCAAGGGTTGAGATTGATTTGGGAGATCAATGGTGGAGGATGAAGATGATGTGGAGGGCTTAGATTTCATCTTGGAGGATGGAGGGCTAGGAATAAATATGAATCTTATATTCATTTTTAGGAAAAGGGTGAATTAAATGAGTATGGGTGAGATGGAATATGTGTGAATTAAAGTTCACATGGGGAAGGGTAAAATGAATTAAAAATTCATTTGGGGATGAGTGGATATAAATGAGGCATGACATGGGTAAGGGGTGTAAGAGATATTAAATGTGATGTTGAACTTATTTAAATAAAAAATTGACTTATGTGGATATATTCCAATTTTTTATTTGGAGGATGTGGGGAAGGGTGTTAAGCTGGATTTGACCATTTGAATGAGAGGTTTAAGATTAATTAAATAAAGTTGTATTTAATTAATCCTAAGGCTAGAATGAGGTAGGCTAGGGTAGGCAATTAAATAATAGCTATTTAATTACCTAGGGTAGGGATAGGTCAATTAATAGGCTGAATTAATTAGTTAAACATGATTTAGCTAATTAATTGGATTTAGTGAGGAGGGGGAAATTGACCAAATAAATATTGCATATTTATTAAATCAATTGGCTAAAGTTTGAACTATTGAATTAATGGAATTAATTCAATTGTTGGGGATAAAATGATGAAAAATTAGGTGATGAAGGGATAATTAATTAAATAAAAAATTAATTAATTGATTAGAAGGGAAATTGGTATGTTTAGGGATGTCGGGAGTCAGTTTGATGATAAAGACATTTTTAGGTGTCTACATTTGCCCCTCTTTGACGTGGTGTCAGGACCTAGGAGGGAAATGGTGTTAGGTCAAAGAAAAATATGCCTCAGCTACCAGGAAGGAATAAGATGGGTGAAGGATGCCCCCTTGAGAGGTCAGCGGAAAAAATAAAAAAATTTAGGGTGACCTCTCGAAAGGACGCGACGGGAGTGAAATTTGGATAGAGGATGAAAAAAGAAGATGACGGGAAGAAAAACAAAGGAAAAAGGTTGTGATCTACACCCTGGAGGGGAAAAAGAGTGGGCAGAAGGATGACATGGCTTACTATATTTAGACTAGTGGGCCCTAAGGATGCCACATTTGCACACATTGACCTGGCGAGAAGAAGGAGCAAAGGAGAGATGGCAGAGCGCAACCCCCAATTCCTGCAACTCACACACATTTCTGAGTGTTTCTGATCATTTAGCCAGGCACCAAAGGCTAGACCCTAGGTAGGGCCTAACCTTGGCTTTGTAATGTTTTGATTTTGTCACATTTTTTCTGTTCAAGAATTGGGTTTTGGGATTATGGCACTATCGTAAGATCACACAGCACCAAAAGTACGTAGATTAGCACCATCCTCTAGATTGGTGCTATCCACTAGGGTAGACTAGAGGTGGATTGTCACCATGTGTTTAGTGTTTTGGCCCTATCTTCTATAGTAGCACAATGTGTCTCCAATCCTACCACCTCCCAATCCATCACTACATCCACAACCACAACTAACGTAAATTCTTCCATTCCACAAATCACCTTAGGCATCCAAGGGACCCTGACACATACAAGCACCTCCACAAGCGTGCCTCCACTCAACCCTCAAACCATAGCCTACATGCGACAATTCTTTTCACAACCATCTTACAACACAACCAACCCATCTAACGTCAACGCATCTCATATAAATCCATCCAATGTCAATCCATCTCATCTTACGTATATACAAAACCTTGTAGCATCATCAACACATCATAATCCCAATCCTCGAATACCTCCCCATATTCTCCAACAAATCCATGCCTACCAACAACACCTTGCACAACTTAACCAAAACACCACCCCACAGTACCAAAACATAAACTCCCAAAACCTCCAACATCAAACCCCACCTAATCTCCAATACCTCATCCATCAGCAAACCTACACACCTCAACCACCACCAACCCCTGATCTCACAAGCGTTGTATAGGCCTTGATTCAAAAGGTAGACGATATACAAATTGGGGGCAAATGCAAGCATTATTCCTTTGAGGATATTTGTCCCTATCAATTTGATTGGACATTGTACATGCCCCCTTTCCCCAAAAATTTTAAAACGCCCAAATTTGACAAATACAAGGGAAAGGGAGACCCTAGGGATAACCTTAGGGAGTTTTACCTCACTTGCTTAGAAGTCTCAAACAACGATACATATCTAATGAGACTATTTCCAAGAAGCCTCGGTGGTAAAGCCACTGAGTGGTTCGTACATCTTCCCCCGGGCATTAGGTCTTTCCTTGAGCTCGCAGAAAAATTTGTCTATCATTTCTCCTATAACTTCAAGCATGAAATATCTATGATAGACCTTTGTAACACAAAACAAAAAGGTGGAGAAGCTTAGCAAGCAAACTCCCTTGGCCAATTCCTGAAAAACAACTCGTCACCATGTTTGTGACTAACCTCAATCAAGAAATAGGGTTCCATTTATAGATCCTTTGTGCATCTACCTTTGAAGAATTCATTGACAAAGGTACTACCATAGAATAGGCCCTCATCGCCAAGGGCTCAATCAAATTATATGACAACAAATCCAATAGCAACAACAACAACAACAACAAACTCAATATCAATGTCCCCAATACAAACAACAACAACACACAATCAAACGAAAAGCCACGCTATTGGGGAAAGAACAAAAACACTTTGAACGATGGTGTCACTGATGTGAAAACCATCCAACATGTACAGAATCAAACACCCTCAAATACATATACCACCAATGTAAATACCCAAATGGGGCAATTTAAACAAAACAAGCCTCAAAGAAAATTCAGACCTTTAGGAGAACCAATTGAGGATATCCTCGACAGATGTCTAATGAAAGGTTTGATCACTCTCCCACCTATTAAACCACACCAAGAGAGTGAGCTAAAAGCCACGTGGTACAACAAAAATGACTATTGCGACTACCACCGCATTGTGGGCCACAAGACCGCTAATTGGATGAAGTTAAAGCATTGTATGCAAGACCTCATCAATCAAAACAAAGTCAATCTTGAGAAAAACACCCACCCATCGCCTAATGCTAATCTAGGAGCTTATAAGGATCCACTACCCAATCATAACAAAGCCTCCTCATCCAATCAAGCCTATAATGTCAACCCACCTCCCGCATCCTATGACTCTATTGTAGGGCAGATAGAACCATCTTCTAACTATGTCAACACAATCACCATTCAGGCTCAAGCACCCGATTGCACCATCACAACTCACATGGCTGTGTATCCATCTGTACGGCCCCTACCACTAATCAAATGCCTGCATCCACATCAGACTCCCTACCCACTCGTCCAATCACACGTCCATCACCTACCAATTAGTACAACCTCCTAGAACATCTAGGAAAGACCCCTGCACAAATCTCCATACTTGAGCTGCTCTACACATCACCTCTCCATAAAGACGTCCTTGACAAAGCACTCTTGGAAACCCAAGTTCCCGCCAACCTGAATGTGAATCAATTCCAAGCCATGGTGGGCCATATTGTTGTGCCTCATCACCTCACATTTTTAGAAAAGGATCTTCCTGCTTCATGACACTCACATAATGACGCCTTACACATCGAAGTCTGCATCCACAAGCATACCATCAAGAGAGTCTTAATAGATAGTGTTTCTGGCCTAAACATATGCACTCTTAAATTACTAAAACACTTGGGATACTTGGATGTGGTTGTAGACACCAGTGAATGCATAACAATCAAAGGGTATGATGACACTAAATGACTCTCCGATGGTACTATCAAGCTCCCTATCCAAGTGGGACAAAAGATAATGGAGACAAAATGTCAAGTCCTTGATCTTGATCTTCCCTACAACATTCTTCTCAGCCGACCATGGATCCATGCCATGCAAGCTGTCCCCTCCATATTCCATCAATGTTTAAAGTTCCCTCACAATGGCACATAAGTAACTATCTATGCCGATCCCCGCCCCTTCTAATATTGCAGTTTCTTGGAGGGCCATGACCACACCTTCTGTCCATATAACAAAACCATCACCAAAGCCAATCCCACAACTTCCACCTCATACATCAACACTGCCAACATTGCCACCACTTCATCCCAAACACCTCCACCACCCAAGGTCAAGATCAAGCTTAGCGACATGGGATGTGGGGAATACAACCTACATGGTACCTTTTGTGTAGGTACATTACCCAACCCTAAAACATTTGGCATTCCACAGAAAGAAGCAACCAGTATAGTTGTCATCAAATGCAAACCATCACCTACCTTTGAGAGGAAACATCTCCTTGATCAAGATGTGCTTGAAGACATATCATCCTGGCTATATAAAGATAAAGAAACTGAGCAAGAATCCCCCACAATACCAACAGAGATCTATGGTAAAGGGTCAGAAATTGTGAAAAACATGGGCTATAAAGGATGGTGCAGGAGCACCTACCTGACAGCTGGCCTCCATGAGGCAGTTAGTTTGTTATAGGTCTTGTTAATGTTTCCAAGAAGGTCTTATAAGACCAATGCATGTAATAAGGTCCAAGTTGACCGTGCTTTTCTATTTTTAGGTAGTTTGTTATGACAGCTGATGACAGCTGTATAGTTTGTTAGTTCAGTTGGATCCTCCCAGCCGCTTGGAAGCTCCCAGCCGTTGGGAATCGAGTGGTAGTACTCGCAAGCAGTTCCTATTTATGTAGTAGGATCGGTTCGTCTTAGGACAGATTGAGATATAGATACATTGAGGAGCTAGGTTGCAGAGAGTGAGACAGAGAGAGAGACTGAGTATTGTACTTGCATCTTTTGAGATCAATAAAGAGATCCTGTTTGTGTCAATTCTCTATTTTGAATTCCATTATGTAATCGAGTTGCTGTTCTGGTGGTTGCATGGATTCGCTGATCCATTCCACCGGTTGATTCATCAAATCGGTGGAATGGCTATGTACAATAGTTTAGGATTTAGTTTGCATTTTCTGTTTGTTCACATGTATGTTTGCAGGATCATCGTCGAGAGGTGTTGAGAACCCTAGCATGGGCATGTGCTAGGTCGTGCTGGTAGTTCGAGTCTGGAAAGTTGTCCAGGAAGCAGATCGGGTCACCTCAGGAGGTTTGGCGGATCGAAATTCACTAAGGTTAGAAATTCATCACAACGGCATCATCAGGATATTTCTGTGTATATCCTGCAGTTACTTCGGGTGTCATCTGAGTAGATGGAGGTGAGCATGATGCAGTAGTTTGCATAAGGTGAATGCGCATTGGGGTGATGATCACAAGGTGTTGCTGAGGAAGAGCATATCGGCATAAGGTAGAAGATCGGGTTGACAATTCCATCGCGAGCCGATAATGTTAAGTTTGGCCGACAGCAGGATATTGAAGGAGCTGCATATGACATCATCGTCATCAGGATAATCGTCATCAGGACATTCTGAAATATCACCCGATAAAGGTTTATCCTGCTGACCATAAGTGTTTTGGTATCGGCAAAAGGCATTGAGAAGTTAAGTGGATCGTGAGAGGAATATTCGGCAGAATATTCATCATCAGTATAAAGTTGAGTATCATCATTAGGATGTTTCAATATGACCGGATAAGTCATATCCTGATGCTGCTTGTTTAAGTAGGTCAGAGATCAGGGTGACGTAAGCGTCTAAAGGAAAGGTGCATGAGAGTGTCGTCATCAGGATATATGGGAGGAACCGGATATTTTATAGCCTACTGATGAAGATGATGTCGAACATCATGATGCTGCAGATAGAGGTTGGCGGTAAGATGAACAATGATCGTCAGGAGGATGATTGCACTTGCCGAATATGATGAAGCTGCCGATAGCCGGATATGATGATGCTGACAATGTTAATAGAAAATATGATGATGATGATGGGTTGTAGACATACATGCTGTATGTCAAGGTTTTAGTGTGGATGCCTCTACATCATAGTGGTATCAGAGCTCAGTAAAAGGTCTGGGCTGTTGTGTGTTGATTCTGTCACTGAAAAGACAGAGGTAGAGGAGTGAGAGGTTGACAAAATGCCTTCGAAAGGTAATGGTACTGCAAGGGAATTGCAGGAGATGAAGGAAAAACATGCCAGAGAGATGAGGAAGATGAAGGAGCTTGCTGAAGCACTTCAAGCCAGGCTTGTAGCCTTGGAGAAGAACAAAAAGAGGGAAGTGGAAGACAGTGAATCAGAAGAAGATGAAGATGCTGTTGAAGAGTATGAAGAGGTAGCTGAAGATCTGGATGCTGAAGACCAGAGATTTGCAAAACTGTTAAAGGTAGTGCAAAGTGATAAACCTAAGGTAAAGGTTGATGTTTCCAAGTATAATGGAAGTTTGAATGAAGATGAGTTACTGGATTGGATTGCTGCACTTGATAATCACTTTGAATGTGAAGATGTTGCTGAGGATCAGAAGGTAAAGATTGCAAAGACCAAGTTAGGAGGTCATGCTTTGGTATGGTGGGATTATGTACAATCCGAGAAAAGGAAACAAGGAAGGTCAAAGATCACTTCATGGGATAAAATGGTAGCAAGGATCAAAGGTAAATTCTTGCCCAAGGATTATGAGATTCAGATGTTTAAGAAGCTGCAATTTTTAAGGCAGAAGGAAATGGATGTGAAGGCATATACTGAGGAGTTTTATAAATTGAGTATGAGATCTGGTCATCATGAGAATGAGGTAGAAAAGGTGGCTAGGTACTTGGCTGGCTTAAGATTGAACATACAGGATGTGTTAGTTTTAGCTAACCCTAAGAATGTGGAAGATTGTTACCAAATGGCAATCAGGATTGAAGAAAAGATGAATAGGAGACAAGATAAGTCCATGAGAGGAAGAGGCAGCAATATGAGGGGAAGAGGATTAGCCCCTACAACAAGGCAAACCAATGAGGGTCAAGAAGACACTAGTAAAGGATAGGAACAGTCTAATTTCAGAGGTGGATGGAAAGGTAATAGAGGCAGATTTGGAGGTGGTAGAGGTTCTACTACATTTTTAGGAAAGTGTTACACCTATGGTGAGTTTGGTCATCCATTTTTCAAATGTCCAGAAAGCAAAGGTTCATCATCCAGAAATGATAGAACGAATGACAAGAGAGTACAACTTGTGCAAGAAGAGAAAGTAGAGCAAAGTGTGCAAAGTTTAAACACTTATCAAGATAGAGTTCCTGACAATTATGGATATCCTGAGGAGGGAGAAGCATTGATGCTAAGGAGAACTAGTTTGCAGGAATCAAAGGATATGATGCAAAGAAGAGCTCTTTTCAAGACCACATGCAAGAGCAAAGGTAAAGTATGTACGGTTGTCATTGATACTGGTTCAACAGACAACATGGTCTCTCAGGAAATGGTGGATAAACTGAATTTGGAAAGGATTCCACACCAACACCCTTACAAGGCATCTTGGGTGAGAGATAGTCAATCACTTTTTGTCTATGAACAGGCATATGTTGATTTTCAGATTGGAGCATATCATGATAGAGTTTTGTGTGAAATTTTGCCCATGGAATGTTGTCACCTACTATTGGGTAGGCCATGGCAATTTGATAGGAGGGTACTGTATGATGGGTATGCTAATACCTACACCATCAAGAAAGATGGGAAAACTATTATGTTGATGCCATTGCAGGAAGATGCTGCAGCACAGGAGGCAGCCAAAATCATTTTAGTGGGAAGGAAGGAATTTGTGCAGGTGCCTATAGCAGCAGGCATAAAGGCAGTTGAGGACATTGCAAGGAAAGAAGTTGTTAAGGACAACAGTTTGAAGACAGTTTCAGTTTTGACTGACAGAGGTTAGCAGCAGGTTCAGCAACAGGTTTGCAAATAGCAACCAGTTGAGAGGAATGACAAGGATGTTGTCATAGTTGGGACTATTGTTTGTCCTATAAAGGTTGAAAGAAAGACAGAGTTGAACATTACAAAAGTTCAAGAGGCAGTTCAGACAGAGGTTCTGGTCAGACAACCTGACAAACACAAGGTATGTGAGAGAAGGGCCTACATTGACAGGCATGAGGATTTACTTGCAAGAAAACAAGTTACAGTTCAGAAGTCTTGGAGCAGCTGAGAGCCAGCAGAGGACAAAGCTGGAACAGGTCAAGACACTGCAAAGGCAAAGTGTAAAGGTGGAGGACTTCCACATCCTAACTCATGGGACATGAGTTCTTTTCTGTTGGGGAGTATGGTGCAGGAGCACCTACCTGACAGCTGGCCTCCATGAGGTAGTTAGTTTGTTATAGGTCTTGTTAATGTTTCCAAGAAGGTCTTATAAGACCAATGCATGTAATAAGGTCCAAGTTGACCATGCTTTTCTATTTTTAGGTAGTTTGTTATGACAACTGATGACAGCTGTATAGTTTGTTAGTTCAGTTGGATCCTCCCAGCCGCTTGGAAGCTCCCAGCTGCTGGGAATCGAGTGGTAGTACTCGCAAGCAGTTCCTATTTATGTAGTAGGATCGGTTGGTCTTAGGACAGATTGAGATATAGATACATTAAGGAGCTAGGTTGCAGAGAGTGAGACAGAGAGAGAGACTGAGTATTGTACTTGCATCTTTTGAGATCAATAAAGAGATCTTGTTTGTGTCAATTCTCTGTTTTGAATTCCATTGTGTAATCGAGTTGCTATTCTGGTGGTTGCATGGATTCGCTGATCCATTCCACCAGTTGATTCATCAAATCGGTGGAATGGCTATGTACAATAGTTTAGGATTTAGTTTGCATTTTCTGTTTGTTCACATGTATGTTTGCAGGATCGTCGTCGAGAGGTGTTGAGAACCCTAGCATGGGCATGTGCTAGGTCGTGCTGGTAGTTCGAGTCTGGAAAGTTGTCCAGGAAGCAGATCGGGTCACCTCAGGAGGTTCGGCGGATCGAAATTTGCTAAGGTTAGAAATTCGTCACAACGGCATCATCAGGATATTTCTGTGTATATCCTGCAGTTACTTCGGGTGTCATCTGAGTAGATGGAGGTGAGCATGATGCAGTAGTTTGCATAAGGTGAATGCGCATTGGGGTGATGATCGCAAGGTGTTACCGAGGAAGAGCATATCGGCATAAGGTAGAAGATCGGGTTGACAATTCCATCGCGGGCCGATAATGTTAAGTTTGGCCGACAGCAGGATATTGAAGGAGCTGCATATGACATCATCGTCATCAGGATAATCATCATCAGGACATTCCGAAATATCACCCGATAAAGGTTTATCCTGCTGACCATAAGTGTTTTGGTATCGGCAAAAGGCATTGAGAAGTTAAGTGGATCGTGAGAGGAATATTCGACAGAATATTCGTCATCAGTATAAAGTTGAGTATCATCATTAGGATGTTTCAATATGACTGGAAAAGTCATATCCTGATGCTGCTTGTTTAAGTAGGTCGGAGATCAGGGTGACGTAAGCATCTAAAGGAAAGGTGCATGAGAGTGTCGTCATAAGGATATATGGGAGGAACCGGATATTTTATATCCTGCTGATGAAGATGATGTCGAACATCATGATGCTGCAGATAGAGGTTAGCAGTAAGATGAACAGTGATCGTCAGGAGGATGATTGCGCTTGCCGAATATGATGAAGCTGCCGATAGCCGGATATGATGATGCTGACAATGTTAACAGAAAATATGATGATGATGATGGGTTGTAGACATACATGCTGTATGTCAAGGTTTTAGTGTGGATGCCTCTGCATCAAAGGATAAGGCGGTATCGGCCTTCATGAATAGGGGATCATGGAACTAGTCCAAGTGACAAAAAACCCTTGTACCCAAGGGTTAGGATATGGTCAATGACATCGTATCCTCACTACTAGTGAATGTATCCTAGCCAAGGTCACTACGGTCTCCCCTGAAGTCGATAATGTCAATGAAATGGGCCATCAAGATTCCTTTAGTGATTTCACCAATTTCTTCAACTCATCCATATGCACCATATACACAATCACCACCCTAGCCTCTTCATCCAATGACTTACCCCTTGTATACCCAAACCTTATAGGTTGGGACCAATGGGGACCTCATGTCTTCGACATAGCACCAAATGATGAAGCCATTGTTGAAATGATTGGGGTTATAGATCACTTCCCCCTGGGAGATCATAGAGTAGGATACATCATGGAACTTGATATGTTTGCCTATTTTAGGGAGACAACCCCTACTTCTAGTCATAAAAATATAAAAATCAAACATGGATCTGATGGTGAAAACCATTCTGCAGTAGTGTCAGATCCCAAAAAAGTAAAAATAAAGGACGTATCTCCTGGTGAGAACCTCCATGAGGTGCCAAGAGATGGAAGCATGGGCCTTCTTGAGATAGACAAGGTATATCTCGACAGATCACCCATCCTGGTAGAGCCAACTCAGGAGATGAATCTTGGGACAGAAGAAGAGCCGAAAATCACCTTCAGGGCAGAATCTCTCAACACACAAGAGCAAGAAAACTTTTTATCATTCTTCAAACATAGAAATCACAATTTTGCATGGACTTATGTAGACATGCTAGGGCTCGATCCCGCTTTGGTCATCCACTATCTTGCAGTACGCCCTGATGCAAAACTAGTGAAACAAAATCTTAGAAAAATGAACCCCCAGGTGGCCCTCCGAGTAAAAGTAGAACTGAAGAAACTACTGGATGCCAGGTTCATCTAACCAATTGATTATCCTGAATGGGTTTCCAACCTAGTACCAGTAGCCAAACTAGATGGCTGAATCTACTGCTGCACTAACTTCTAAGATCTTAACAAAGCCTACCTGAAGGATGACTTCTCGTTACCAAACATTGACATGATAGTGGATCTTACGATAGGAAATGAGATGTTATCCCTCATGGATGGTTTCTCAGGGTATAATCAAATCAGGATCACAAAAGAGGACCAACATAAGACAACCTTTATATGTCCATGGGGGATGTACAGTTGGGTGGTAATGCCGTTTGGCCTAAAGAGTGCTGGAGCCACATATCAATGAGCCATGACTATTATCTTCCATGATCTTTTCCACCACATCATGGAAGACTATGTGGATGACTTGCTAGGAAAATCAAAGACACAGGAAGAACACCTGGATGTATTAGCAAAGATCATAAACTGATTGGAGCAATACAATGTCTGCTTGAATCCAAAGAAATGTGTCTTTGGGGTCACCTCCAGAAAACTGTTGGGATACATAGTCTCCAGAAGGGGAATTGAGGTAGATCCCAAAAAAGTTAAGGCCATCATTGAAATGCCTCCTCTAAAAACACTAAAATAGCTAAGAAGTCTGTAAGGGAAACTCCAGTCCATTCATCGATTTATTGCTCAACTTGCTGATAAATGCCAACTGTTCCAACATCTACTCAGAAAGGATACAACTTTTGTCTGGAACACTCAATGTCAGGCTGCCTTCGACCAGCTAAAAGATTATCTAGCTAATCCCCCTGTTCTAACTCTACCAAGGCAAGGAGAACCTCTCCTATTATATATCTCAGCAACAGAAACAACTATTGGAGCATTATTAGCACAACATGATGAGCAAGGAAAGGAAAGAGCCATCTATTGCATCAGTTGCACTCTGATCTCCTATGAGCTAAACTACACACCAATTGAATGAGCATGTCTAGCCCTGGTCTTTACTTCACAAAAACTAAGACACTACATGCTCAATCACAAAACTAAGCTCATTGCCAAGATCGATCCACTAAAGTATCTGCTAAACAAAGCTGTTCTTACTGGGAGTGTTAATGGGAAAATGGGATTGATCAATAATGATACTAAAAACCCAAACATCAATGAAATATGCAAGTAACCAGAATAAATAAATGAAGTACAAACTTACAAAACCTCTTACTTTGCGGCTTCCATTGTTTGCCTATCTGTTCTTGGCCTTGATGATGAAGAAGATTGGCCCTCAGGGAGCTTGCTTCCTTACTTGTTGATGGTGACAAGAACGGAATGGCTGTGATACTTGTTGTGTTGAAGATGAGCTTCAAACACAGGGACAATGAATAGAGGATGTGGAATGGCTAGAATAATTTCAGCACTACGATGGTATGAAGAGAAGAATTGAGAAGAAATTGGGCATTATGAGGATGCCAGAAGAAGATTTCCCCAGAGGAAATTGGGCATGATAAGGATGTAAGAATGAAGTCCCCTTAATTTCTTAGAGAAGGGTCTCATTGATAGATTTTCTAAAAAGGGAATGGAGGGTGAGGATCAAAAGTTGAGATCAAGGGCCCTCATTTTTTGTGAATTTTAAATTCATAGTGGATGAATTAAAAATTCATTTTTGGGAAGAGTGGATTATGACAAAATTGAATTTTCAATTCAATAGTGGAAGAGTGGAGGACAATTGAATTTTCAAATAGTGGAGGAGTGGAGGACAAAAATGAATTAAAGATTCATTTTTGGATAATGGAGGATGTTAACTAATTAAATATTAAGAATATTTAATTATATGTGCAACATGGTGAGGTGGAAGAGATGAGGTGGAAAGATGAGGTGGATTTTGTGAGGTGGATTTATGACTTGAGACATTAGAAGAATTTAGGGAATTTAATTAAATAAAATGATTTTATTTAATTATGGGATAATGAACCAATCAAATAAACTTTGAATATTTATTTAATTGACAGAAGAAAATAATAATTAAGATAAATATTAAAATATTTATTTAATTCGGCTTGAGCCAATTTTAGGTGTCTACATTTTGCCCCTCTTTGAAGCAATGTGTTCTATCACGTTGTTTCAAAGAATAAATAGTCTGATAATGATACATGCCGCAGTTTGCCCCTGGTACATGTTATGATGATAGGATGCCCCCTCGAGAGACTGAACGAGGAGAAGGCAGAAGGCATGAGATGGACAATCTCACGATGAGATAGGTTGACAGGAGATGAAATGGTTGGATGCAGAAGAAAGGGATGAATGATATGGAATGCAAGATAAAAAGATGATAACACACACAAGCAAGTAAGCAAGTATGAACAAATGATACAAGCACAAACACGGTATTGCCCCTATCAAGTGGTAAACCCAGGATATAGATCGATGATGTCTGGTTTCAGGAATGAGACATGTTGTATAAAACACATGTTTTGGTTTG
Organism: Cunninghamia lanceolata; assembly: GCA_027924645.1. Classification (NCBI taxonomy): domain Eukaryota; kingdom Viridiplantae; phylum Streptophyta; class Pinopsida; order Cupressales; family Cupressaceae; genus Cunninghamia; species Cunninghamia lanceolata. The sequence continues at coordinate 6,843,207 of BSBN01000272.1, read as the reverse complement.
ATTTTGACAATGCAACATCTTGTATAAGACAATTGATTGATAGTGTTGTCATGGTGGGGAATGATATATCCCTAGACCAACATGGCAAGCGTGTTGTCATGGCGGGGAATGATGGATCTCTAGAGCAACATGAAGGATAATGTCTGGTTTCAAGAAATGAAGCATGTCGTGTAAGACGCATGTGTTGATCTGATTTTGACAATGCAACATCTTGTATAAGACAATTGATTGATTAATTGATCGAGTTGGTTTACGACCAGACAAGGATCAAGACCATTGATTGTGATTGGATCATTTGACAAGATTGACTTGACTTGATTTGCATGGATTAAGGATAGACTTGTAATTGGATACGGTATGGATATGGATATGGATATAGATATGGGACACAATTTGATATGGTATAGATATGGAAATGGATATGAACTGCAGTTAGATACGGTATATTTGTCACCTTGATATAGCAAGTATTTTGAAGCGCTTTCATCATTGGGCTTTATTATGTTGTAAGAAAATACAGGCATCTAGATATAATTAAACTGAGATGACCTGAGTATTTCTTGCATTTTTCAACAAACAAGGATTGCCCCTTTTCATGTTTAGACCTCGGAGTCCTCGATGATCTTTTGCCAATCATGTCGTTAGACAAAAGTCATCACATTACTAAAGTTTAATCCAAAAGCAGCAGACAAAGAAAATAATCATGCCCCCATCATAGCATCTCTAGCTTTTGGCATCCTCGAGTAGCATAGAAAGGCATGATAGCATAAATCAAGACTCTATAAGTTAATCTAACCAACACAAAAAGAAGTGACTATGCCCCCAACCCGTACTGCATCACAACATACCAAGATTATACATAAATCAAGGTAGCCTTGAATAGGTAATGGACAAAGGAGCAAACGATAAACCATAAAGCAAATTGACTGACTTACAAAGTAAACATATAGCCAACATATTCTCTTGCCAAAGAGGTTGCTCAGGATAGATTGGATAGGAATGATAACCGCTTTATCGTAGGAACTTTGTGTCCATTAAAGGGGGCTATCTACCTAAAAAGATAATATCTTGTTGCAAGAAATGCCACATGTTGCAGGAGACACGTGTGTTGGTCTCGACAATGGAACACTTTACAGAAGACAAGCTTGTGGATCTGGTGCTTTGGTTAAGCTAGAACTAGCTAATGTTGGCAATCAGAATAGTAGGACAGTAGATGACTCTGGAAGGAAGCTGCTTTACTTCAGGTTTGTTAAGGACTCATTGCTTTGAAAGGATGTGCTAGCTTGTTGCTTGAGTTAGTCAAGTTGAGGTGGATGGATTTTGATAAAACGGAAGACTAGAAAGATGACAGTGCTAATGGAATGGGATGGGTGGAGAATGATGAATCATGTGTGCCTAAGTACTGGATACATCCTTCGTATTCCAGACTGCCTACATACCCTATATCCATGGGATCAAGGCACATTTACAATGAAAGATGAAGAAATGATAATATGTAGTTCTGGATAGCATGATGAGATGGGTCAAGGTGAAAGGGGGAGGTCTTATGTACCTGAGTACTGGATACTTCCTTCGTATTCCAGACTGCCTACATACCCATATCCATGGGATCAAGGTACCTTAAGACTGGAAAGTGATAATATGTAGTTCTGGTTGATGTGACAATGTAGGAAAGATCGGGTTATGGATTGAGATTGAATGATGAAATGTTGATGATGGGATGATGTGTGGTGGATTGAGCTACTGCTGATTTGTTGATTGGATTTGTTCTGATGGTTGGCTTGATGTGATTGAGTTAATTTGCTTTGGTGTTGTTGCTGATGATTGATAGGATTTGTTTTGATAGTTGGCTTGATGTGCTTCGGTTGTGATGTTTTCTATTGCTAGGTTGATTGTTTTGATGATTGGATTGTTTTGAATGATGATAGTGATGGTGTGATGATTAGAGTGTCCACTCAATCTAAGCATAAACAAGTGTTCTCAGTATGCTCAAAGGATGTAAAACAAACAAGGTATTGCCCTTGTCAAGTCATAAACCAATGATTGATTTTTGATTGATGATGATAGAGTTGGTTCATGACAGGTGTTGGTGCTCATTTTGGCCTGGAGTTTAAGCTTGCAGGTGGAGGGTTTCTTTTTCAAACCCTAGGTTTCCCTCTTCATCGGCATGAGTTTGTGTTGTGTCTTAGCGATCATGTTGATGGCACGGTGTCTTCTTCCATTGCTGAGACTTTGTGCTATCGGTGAATGAGATTGTTGTTCTACCAATGGTGTTGGTCTTGCCGACAGGGGTAAGTCATGTATTCATCGGCAGGAGTGGGAGCTATCGGGTGAACGGTCAGATGTTGGGCTGACAGTGTAGTGTTTGGCCGATGAAGATTCATCGGCGTGTGTCTTACCAAAGGAAAGTGGGGTTGACGTTTGGCATCGGTAAGACTACTGTGATCGGCCAATGTGTTTTGTGGTTCGCCGATAGAAGGAAGTCACCCCGATGGGGAATGCCATCGGGATGACTTTGTGTTCGGTTTGACCGACGGTGGAGTATGCAGGATTTGGCAATCGGCGAGACTTTTGAGATCGGGCTAGCACTTGGAGGGCCCGCCGATGGGTAATGTTTGGCCGATGAGGTTTCATCGGCATGTGTTTGGCCGACGGAGGGATGAGGCCATAGTTCATCAGCAAGATTTGGCTTATCAGCAGAGGTTTTTTGCAGTTTCCCGATGGAGGGAAGTCACCCCGATCAGGAGTGCCATCAGGGTGACTTGGTGCATCGGCGTAAGTTTGAGATGCTGCTCCAACCGTGTTGGTCATACCGACGGAGGTGGGAGGCCAGGGTGCTGTCGGAGTGACTTTGTTCATCGACAGAGATGTTTCTTGTTGGGCCGACAGTTGGTGGTCTGGCCGATAGGTGGTATTTGGCTTCTGGGCGTCGACGAGACAACTGGAGTCGGCGGGAGATTTTTGAGGAAGGCCGATGGTATATGTTTGGCCAATGGGTTTTGACGAAGGCATGTGTGTCGAGCACGGCAAAAGCGCTCAACACTTGGTATGTATGCGACTATGCTTTTAAAGCGCTGGAGTGATCTCTTCACCGTGCATGTGGGATTATTCCCCTGTGTATTTTCAAACTTTGAGCAAAGCACTTTTGGCGAGAACTTCTGTTTGAAGTGTTGCGACAGTTTCCATGTGGTTGCGAGTGGTTGAGGCCCTTAATGGCAACATTGTAGAGTTATGGGCGACGGTACAGGTGATTAGGTTGCCCAATTTTTGAGCAGAGGCTCCAGATAATGGCGCTTGGCTCGAGGCTCTTCTTTGTCTGCTGCATTTTTTTTTTTTGAGCGCCATTCCTTCTAAGGACTGTATCTGGCAGATTTTGATATTTTGTCATGTAATTAATTGCTGTGGTACACTTTCTGGCTATTATAAGCAGACTGTGTTACCATTTTTCAGGTTGTTGAAAGTTGAAGATTTTTGGCTCTGTAATTCAAAACAAGCTGATCTGGTTGCTCTGTACAGCTAAACCTGTGAGTCTATGTATCTCTTGTTGTATGTTTTGGCATGAACCCACTGATTTCATGATTAATCTTATATGAGAAATGCTATCTTGGCATGTGTTTTGTTAATTCTGTCTCCAGTATTACATGTATTCTTCTTCTGAGTCTGGATATTTAAGCAATATTTGAGACTCTAGAACATGGAATTCCTGTGTTGAATGTATGATCTTTTAACTTCTGCTCAAGGGGTAGATTAAACTGTTTTCAGGTTGAACATTGGGAAGGGTATATTGCAGTAGGGATGCCATAAGTAGAGATAACTTAACACTCTGTATTGGGAGATATCTGTAAGGCAGGTATCATATATATCCCCCTGAAATCTAGTTTTAGCTGTTCATGCTGATCATTCACAGGTGTATGTCTATTGACTCCAGGCCCTGGATAGGCACCAATCTTGCTTTGTGTTTGTGTTACAACCATGTCCAGCTTTGCATCCAAACTTAAAATCAAAATTGAAATCTAAAACAACCATTAGGACATTAGAATTAGTTTTAGGATCCTCAGTCCTCTGTCTACAACTGCAAATAGGCCCAAAGCTAGCCCCTTTGCTCTTATCTTTCAGTTTTGGTCTACTTACAGGAGGACTCATCTGCTTTCTGTCATCATCCCAGCCTTAGTATGCACATTATCATGGGTGTTGAGTAGGGAATACCCCCCTAGGTTTTGTAGAGCCTGAAGAAGAAGAGGAGATAAAATATAGAGTCTATCTCCTACACTGTTGGCCCCTGGCCCAGAGATCCTGTTGATCACTGATGGCTACCTTGTAGGGAAATCTGGGAATAAGCATCCAGTCTGGGAAAAAACCAATAGAAATTGGCGACTCTGCTGGGGATTGAGAAGTAAAAGTATTATCTAATCATCTCTAGTAATATATCTGTGACCCATCCGAGTCACCAACAGAATTTGGCGACTCTACTGGGGACATTTGTGAAAGAACCCTGATTTATAAAAGAAAACAGTTCCTAGTAATAGGTGGCGACTCCGAAGTAATCTCCCAACCAGTCAAAGTAAAATTTATATGCAGGGGAGAAGATCCCAACAAAATCCTTTATTTGAAGAGTTACCAGTAACAAGAAGAATGATGTACAGAAGAAAGGGAGTTTTCTCAGTCAGTCATGAGGGGTCCCCCAGAAAAAATGATGATATACAAGATAACCCTAGGCCATCAGGACAGCATGCACCCTACTTTTCAAATGCAGAAGCTGATATTCAGGGTGCATACGAGAGGCAACAGGGTGGTAACATGAGAATGAGGTCAGAAGTGTTCCAAGAACGCCCATTTCTAGACCCTAGTGAAAGGTTTGAAGAGGCAGAGTCTTTGAGGGATGATGAAGACGAAGATCAAAATATGGTAAAACCATCCTCCTCTAGGCCCAGCGAGGAAGAACTAGCTGATGAAATTAGGAGCTTAAGGGCCGAGTTTGAATATCAGCAGGCAATATCAATCAGAGATGACTTGAGGAAGAAAGTGCAAGCTTTGAGGACTGCCCAGAATAATTCAATTCCTACCCTTGAGAATGCAAATGTGCAGAGACATCAACAGAGAAATGAAGTGCAACATCAGCATAATGATGAAAGACAAAATGTGAATGATACTACGATACCACTGAACAATGTAAGAAACCAGAATGCAAACAGAAATATTAATGTTAATCAGTTAAACAGACAGCCAATGCAGCTAGATAGATTCAGACAGCTGGTATTTGATGGTATTCCTGGGTATCCTAACCCCATTGATAAGCATCTGAGGCTGCAAGTGCCTAAATTTTTAGGAAACAACACTGTGTCAGGAGAAGATCATCTAAAAGCCTTTCAAAATGTCATGGATAACTTTGAGGTTGAACATGAGGATGTTTTCATGAAGTCATTCATGCAATCCTTAATAGATGAGGCAAGGGAATGGTACAAGAATCTGCCTAACCGGAGTATTTCATCATGGGATGATTTTAAAAGGGTGTTCAAGGAGTAATATGGTGACAAAACTGACCCTAGTTTTTTTGTAAATGAGTTCACCAGTATCACTAAAGGGTCAAATGAGCAGGTTGCAGATTTTAATGCAAGATTTACTAAAGTGTTAAACAAATTGCCACATCACATGAGGCCAAATGAACCAATGTGCATAATATTGTATATCAATGCCTTTGATGCAAAAACTGCATATGGATTAAGAGATAAAGGTCCTGCTACTCTCAGGGATGCTTTCAGAATTGCAGTGAATATTGAGAACAACAGGAAAGCATCAGGCAAGACTAACAGAAGGGATGATGTGAAAATTCTGCAGAATCCAAACAAGCCTCAGAACACTCAAGGTAATACATCTGCCCCTGAAGATAAGATAGACAAATTGGCAAATGTTGTTAAGGACCTAAGCTATAGATTAGCTAGAAGTGAAAAAGAGATAGGTCCTGATAGGCAAGTCTATCAAAGGCAGGAAAAGAGGCCATCATTGCATGATATGCCTTATAATACCAATTGGCATAATGGTAAGCCTATATTCCCACACAACAACACAAATCAGAGAGCTCAACATGTCAAAGAAACTCCTGATCCTCTAAAGAAAGCTGTAAATATTGTTGATGATGCTCCATGGTGTATAATTTGTTAGATGCCACATTCACAGTCACAGTGTATGATTGCTCAGTCCTTGTGTGATAATACTACACCTTGTAATGAATGCAATGAGCCACATTATGTGCAAGATGATGATGTAAATATGATGTCCATAAGCAATGGATACACTCTTTATGATGCTGATGAGAGTACAAATGATGGAACTCAGGGCTGCCAACAGTTCCCATATGATGAAGATGATGAAGTTAACTATGCCTATGCTCAGAACTCACGCAATTTTCTGAGTAACTTACAACAACCTTCTGATGAGGAAATTAGGGCCTTCACAGCTGCAGCAGTTGCTCAAGTCAAGAGCAACTACAATCTCAGAGGTAAAAATCAAGTAAGCAGCCCATATCAGTCGGAAGATATTTCTGTAGGTCAGCCAGTGCATGGTCATAAAGGAATTGAATCACAAAAAAGGCAGTGGGGTAATAATAAACAAAATTTCAGACATAGAACAGGTCATGAATCCCAAGGACCAGAAAATAGAATCTCCGAAGCTGAAGATCAAAGCAAAGGTTCCCAAGACAAGAATGATGATCAGGGAACTATGAAAGTAAAAGCTAAATCAGTGCAGGATAAGAGTAAGATTGTGGAGCAAGCTACAACTGTTATACAAAATTATGTTCCATTTGATATAGCTCAAGTCCTCTCCCAGGTAAAAGTCTCTGTTCCACTTATGGAACTCATGAAAGTGGAAGAAATCAAGAATAGGACAATATCCCTAATTTCAGGGGTACCTTTTCAAGCTAAACAAAATGCTCAGACCCAGGGTGAGAAACATGTCATGTGTAATGAAGAAGATGAGGCTCCTGAGGTTTATTTAGGAGTGACTATGACAAAGTGTCCTTCACAAGTGGAACCATTTTATGTATCCCTGGTTATAAATGGAAAAATAATCAGAAATTGTATGCTTGATTCTGGAGCATCTACAAATGTCATGCCTTTGGCCATCATGCAACAAGCTGGATTGAAAATTGACAAGGCATGTGGAAAATGTTATGCTATGGATGCCAGAGAGGTACCAGTTATTGGAATCATGAAGGATGTAGATTTCAAACTGGCAGCATTTCCTAAGAAAAGATATAAAATGAATATAACAGTGGTTGATATCAAGCCACAGTATGGTATGTTACTGTCAAGAAGATGGGCAGCACTAATTGGTGGAAGTATGCAGCTGGACCTGTCATATGCCATGATTCCAATGAATGGCAGGGATGTTAAGCTAATCAGAGAACAAAGATCATTAGAGACAGTGGAAGACCAAGAAGCAGAGGAACAGATATGCTTTGTAAACACTGACTGTGATAACTTCAAGGTTGTCTCAGATGATAGAGAAGATAAAAAGAAAAATGTCTGCATTGAAGAATTGGATCAGCAAGGTTTGTGGACCATGTTTTTTGATGGAGCTTGTGCAAAAGAAGGCTCTAGAGCTGGAGTTGTTTTCCTGTCTCCAGCTGGTAAGCTCCTCAAATTCTCTTTCTTGCTGAGGTTTGTTTGCACAAACAACATTGCAGAATATGAGGCTTTACTCTTAGGCCTAAATATTGCTCTCAAACATGGAATCAAAATGCTAAGAGTATTTGGTGATTCTGAGCTGATTGTATCCCAAATTAGAGATAGGTATGCTTCAAAAAATAAAAGGTTGAAACAATACAAGCATGCTGTTTGGGATACCATTGAACTATTTGATGCATTTTCAATAGGCTGGGTAGAGAGGTCAAAGAATGTTATGGCTGATTTCTTAGCTAATGTTGCAATAAGGCCAGATGACATCACTCTGTCAGATGTTACAAATGTAGAAGTTAAAATTAGGCCTGCAGTACCAGAAAATATATGCAGTTGGCAAGTGTTTAATGATGATAGGGACTTGTTAAAATTTTTGCACTGCATAGATGAATATGAGAATCAAGAAATTGATTTCCAAGCTTTTGTAGAGACTATAGATGGAAAAGAAACTCTTGTGGGAAAAGAGATAATTCAATTGAAGACTAATAAAATCCCCAGAGGATTAGTAGCTTTGGAAAGAGCTTTTGACAGTAGAGATAAATTGGTCACAAGGACATCTCCCACAAATAAGGAAGATTTAGAAGAGATAAATTTGGGGACATCTCAGACCCCCAAGAAAGTATATATTGGTAAACAACTCAAACCACACATCAGGAGTATGCTGATTGCATTACTGAAAAGGTACAAACATGTTTTTGCTTGGTCATATGAGGACCTAAAAGCCTACAAGGAAGATTTATTCCAGCATGAGATCCGATTGAAGCCGGGAGCTAAGCCATTCAGATAGAGGCAAAGACCTATTAATCCTACCTTAGCTCCAAAGATGCAAGAAGAACTCAAAAGGCTCAGGGAGGCTGGAATAATTGTGCCAATCAGGCATTCAACTTGGGTGTCTAACCTTGTCCCAGTCAGAAAAAAGAATGGTGATATTAGGCTTTGTGTTGACTTCAGGAACTTAAATGTATCCTCTTTAAAGGATAACTATCCACTGCCTAATATGGAAGCTATGTTGCAGAGAGTGACTGGTTGTGAACTCTTATCCATGATGGATGGATTTTCAGGTTATAATCAGGTGAAGGTAAAGGAGTCAGAACAGTATAAGACTGCCTTCACCACCCCATGGGGAACTTATGTATATGTTAGAATGCCGTTTGGGCTAACAAATGTAGGTGCTACATTTCAAAGAGCAATGGATGTTGCTTTTGCAGGGTTGATTGATTCAATCCTGGCTGTGTATCAAGATGATCTGACTGCTTACTCAAAGAAAGAAGAGCAGCATTGTTTGCATCTGGAGCAGATTTTCATAAGAGCACTAGAGTATGGCATTTCTTTAAATCCAAAGAAGTGTGCTTTTGGGGTAGTTGAAGGAAAGCTCCTGGGACATATTGTTTCCAAGGATGGAGTCAGGATAGATCCAGAGAGAGTGGCTGCTATTGACAGAATTCAAATGCCAAAAACTGTAAAAGGAGTTCAGTCCTTCTTTGGACAGATAAATTTTGTTAGGAGATTTGTTCCCAACTTTGCAGAAACCATAAGGAACATTTCCAAGATGATGAAGAAGGATGCAACTGTCCACTGGGAAAGTGAAGCAATAGAATCATTTCAGAGTATCAAAGAGGCAATCAAGATGGCCCCTGTTCTTAAATCTCCTAATTTTTCTAGGCCATTCCAATTGTTTTCATTTGCTTCCTTTCACACTGTTGCTGCATGTTTGCTACAAAAAAATGAAGATGGTTTTGAACAGCCCATCGCTTTCTTCAGTATGTCCTTGCAGGCTTCTGAGTTGAAATATGATATTATGGAAAGACAGGCATATGCACTAGTCCGAGCCATCAAAAGTTTCAGACCATACCTGGTAGGATCACATATAATTGCATATGTACCCCATGCAGCAGTCAAAGACATATTCACTCAGCAGGAGGTGACTGGAAGAAGGTGCAGATGGATAAACAAACTGCAAGAGTTTAACATAGACATACAAGTTACCAAGTTGGTAAGAGGACAAGGATTAGCCAAGATGATGGCATAGTCAAACTTGGAAGCATGCCAAGTTAATGCAGTCCAAAATGAGAGTGTAAATGTATCAGGATCTGAATGGTACAAGGATATTATCTACTACTTGCAAAATCTGAATTGTCCTTCCCATTTCAGTGACAGTCAAAAGAGGACTTTAAAGTTACATGCAATCAGGTATGTTATTGTTCAAGGTGAGCTATACTGGAAAAACCCTGATGGTGTGCTACTGAGATGTGTGGATGAGGATATGGCTAACAATGTTTTGATTGATATGCATAAAGGATTGTGTGGTGGACATTATACTGCCCAAACAATAGCTCATAAGATTCTCAGAGCAGGATATTGGTGGCCCACTCTCTTTTCAGATGTACAAAGGTTAGTGAGGAAGTGTGACCCTTGCCAAAGATTTTCAGGAAAGTTGAAATATGATGGTGCTTTACCCCTCAGGACTGTAATTGTGGATGCTCCATTTCAGCAATGGGGAATTGACTTCATAGGGGAAATTGCAGACAAATCAAGTGGGGGACACAGTTGGATTTTGGTGGCAACTGATTACTTTACCAAATGGATTGAGGCCATTCCAACTAAGAGAGCTACAAGTAAGGTGGTGACAGATTTCATGCTAGAAAATATTATCATCAGGTTTGGAGTACCATTCAAGATAGTCACTGATAATGCTATGTGCTTCAGATCAGGTGAATTTGTTGATTTTTGCAACAGGTATGGGATAAATCTATCATATGCATCACCATATCACCCACAAGGGAATGGTCAAGCAGAATCAAGCAATAAAAGCATCATGAAAATTATCAAGAGGATACTGGACAAGAACAAGAGAGCTTGGGACTCAAAATTGAACTTAGCAATATGGGCTGACAGAGTGACAGTAAAAAAGGCTATTGGAATGTCACCCTTTGAGCTAGTATATGGTGCATCAGCCAAGTTGCCCATAAACAATCTACTGCCAGTTTACAGATTCATCCAGGAAAATGATGAGAAGATTGAAGATTCCATGACAGAAAGAGTGAATCAGCTGGTTGCACTGGATGAAGACAGAAGGAAAGCCCACCAGATCAATCTCAAGAGACAACAAGATGTGAAATATCAGTTTGACAGGAGAGCTATAAAAAAGAAGTTTCAAGTCAATGATCTGGTGCTCATTTGGAATGCAAAAGGTCAAGAAAAGGGTAAACATGGTAAATTTGAACCCTTATGGATGGGCCCATATCAGATTTGCAGTGCTCATGGGGAGGATTCTTATTTCCTCCAGGCCCTAGATGGTGAAGTTCTGGAATTGTCTGTGCATGGGCAATTCCTTAAGTTCTATTTTGCATAGATGACTTGTCGCTGTGCACATTTGTAAAAACATGTATATAGTGTAAATGTCTTGTGCAGTTCGTGCTTTTTAGTTTTTTGCCTGGTCTGCCTGGAGATCTAGTTCTCGCTGTAGGTTTTCACCTGCACGTCCCCATTCGGAGCCAGTGTTGGTGCTCATTTTGGCCTGGAGTTTAAGCTTGCAGGTGGAGGGTTTCTTTTTCAAACCCTAGGTTTCCCTCTTCATCGGCGTGAGTTTGTGTTGTGTCTTAGCGATCATGTTGATGGCACGGTGTCTTCTTCCATCATTGAGACTTTGTGCTATCGGTGAATGAGACTGTTGTTCTACCGATGGTGTTGGTCTTGCCGACAGGGGTAAGTCATGTATTCATCGGCAGGAGTGGGAGCTATCGGGTGAACGGTCAGATGTTGGGCCGACAGTGTAGTGTTTGGCTGATGAAGATTCATCGGCGTGTGTCTTACCGAAGGAAAGTGGGGTTGACGTTTGGCATCGATAAGACTACTGTGATCGGCCAATGTGTTTTGTGGTTCGCCGATAGAAGGAAGTCACCCCGATGGGGAATGCCATCGGGATGACTTTGTGTTCGGTTTGACCGACGGTGGAGTATGTAGGATTTGGCGATCGGCGAGACTTTTGAGATCGGGCTAGCACTTGGAGGGCCCGCCGATGGGTAATGTTTGGCCGATGAGGTTTCATCGGCATGTGTTTGGCTGACGGAGGGATGAGGCCATAGTTCATCGGCGAGATTTGGCTTATCGACAGAGGTTTTTTGCAGTTTGCCGATGGAGGGAAGTCACCCCGATCAGGAGTGCCATCGGGGTGACTTGGTGCATCGGCGTAAGTTTGAGATGCTGCTCCGACGGTGTTGGTCATACCGACGGAGGTGGGAGGCCAGGGTGCTGTCGGAGTGACTTTGTTCATCGGCAGAGATGTTTCTTGTTGGGCCGACAGTTGGTGGTCTGGCCGATAGGTGGTATTTGGCTTCTGGGCGTCGGCGAGACAACTGGAGTCGGCGGGAGATTTTTGAGGAAGGCCGATGGTATATGTTTGGCCGATGGGTTTTGACGAAGGCATGTGTGTCGAGCGCGGCAAAAGCGCTCGACACTTGGTATGTATGCGACTATGCTTTTAAAGCGCTGGAGTGATCTCTTCACCGTGCATGTGGGATTATTCCCCTGTGTATTTTCAAACTTTGAGCGAAGCACTTTTGGCGGGAACTTCTGTTTGAAGTGTTGCGACAGTTTCCATGTGGTTGCGAGTGGTTGAGGCCCTTAATGGCAACATTGTAGAGTTATGGTTGCCCAATTTTTGAGCAGAGGCTCCAGATAATGGCGCTTGGCTCGAGGCTCTTCTTTGTCTGCTGCATTTATTTTTTTTTTGAGCGCCATTCCTTCTAAGGACTGTATCTGGCAGATTTTGATATTTTGTCATGTAATTAATTGCTGTGGTACACTTTCTGGCTGTTATAAGCAGACTGTGTTACCATTTTTCAGGTTGTTGAAAGTTGAAGATTTTTGGCTCTGTAATTCAAAACAAGCTGATCTGGTTGCTCTGTACAGCTAAACTTGTGAGTCTATGTATCTCTTGTTGTATGTTTTGGCATGAACCCACTGATTTCATGATTAATCTTATATGAGAAATGCTATCTTGGCATGTGTTTTGTTAATTCTGTCTCTAGTATTGCATGTATTCTTCTTCTGAGTCTGGATATTTAAGCAATATTTGAGACTCTAGAACATGGAATTCCTGTGTTGAATGTATGATCTTTTAACTTCTACTCAAGGGGTAGATTAAACTATTTTCAGGTTGAACATTGGGAAGGGTATACTGCAGTAGGGATGCCATAAGTAGATATAACTTAACACTCTGTATTGGGAGATATCTGTAAGGCAGGTATCATATATATCCCCCTGAAATCCAGTTTTAGCTGTTCATGTTGATCATTCACAGGTGTATGTCTACTGACTCCAGGCCCTGGATAGGCACCAATCTTGCTTTGTGTTTGTGTTACAACCATGTCCAGCTTTGCATCCAAACTTAAAATCAAAATTGAAATCTAAAACAACCATTAGGACATTAGAATTAGTTTTGGGATCCTCAGTCCTCTGTCTACAATTGCAAATAGGCCCAAAGCTAGCCCCTTTGCTCTTATCTTTTAGTTTTGGTCTACTTACAGGAGGACTCATCTGCTTTTTGTCAGCATCCCAGCCTTAGTATGCACATTATCATGGGTGTTGAGTAGGGAATACCCCCTTAGGTTTTGCAGAGCCTGAAGAAGAAGAGGAGATAAAATATAGAGTCTATCTCCTACACTATTGGCCCCTGGCCCAGAGATCCTGTTGATCACTGATGGCTACCTTGTAGGGAAATCTGGGAATAAGCATCCAGTCTGGGAAAAAACCAACAACAGGATTAGGATCAAAACCTGTTGATTTGATTGGATAATGTTCCTTGATTGATTAGCTTGCTTGATATGGATTAGTGTTACTAGGATTTAAGATCATTGTTTAGATTGATTTGATTGATATGATTGTAAGAAGTGATTGATTGAAATGGATGAATGAATGTTATTGATAGGAAGAATTGATGATGATGATTCTGATTTTGATTTGATGGTGATGGAGTGGATTGTTTTGGATGATATGATTGGTTTTATTGCTTGGATTTTTTGTTGGATATTTGATTTTTTTTGTATTTTTGAGAATATTTTGATGTTTTTGGAGTTTTTTGAGATATTTGTTTTTGTTTTTATGTTTTGTAATATGCCAATGGATTTACAAATTGGGTAGCCTTTGTGCTTGATACCAATGACAAGGGAAGACCAAGTCTAGGTACAAGGATGAATAAATGGGATTGGATGTATAAAAGGATGGACGATAATAAATAGGATGGAAGGCTCATGATATATGTATGGATAAAGAGATAGTCCATAAAATGGAAAGCTCATGATAAACAGATGGGAATAAGCTATAAGATGGAAAGCTCATGATAAGGATACACCATAGTGGATGGATCATAAGGGAGCTAGGATGTGATTGCCAAAGGCTATGTTGTATAGGAAGAATAACTTGCCCCATTCTAGGTGGTAATGCTTAGGATTTTTACATGACAAAGTTCATGACGATAGGAGGACATGATGGATTGATTTGAATGGGATGGATGAATGGTCAATGGGTAGGACTTGGTTTGGAAAGAAGGTATGTCAAGAAATATCCAAACATATTTCAACATTTTGCCCCTATGTCTTCATCAAGATCAAAAGGTGGAAGGATGGATAAATGGGTTCAATAGGATAGGCATGTGGATGTAATGGCTAAAGATGGTAGGATGGAAAGATAGGATGAGATAGGATGAAAAGTGGTATGCCGATGAGACAAGGTGCCCCCAAATGTAGGTGACATAGAAGATCAACTTACACATGACGCCTGTTTGCCAAGTTTTCATCATGGTACTTATCCAAGGCTCTTGTTTACCAGATTTTCACCATTGCATGAAGGGATTTTTTTTGTACTTTTTTTTTTTTGAATATTTAGATTGGAGAAGGTGGATATGGATAAGGAGAGACTCAAGTATCTAGTTCTGGGAAAGGTGGGAGTCCCGCTGGATGAATGGTGTCAGATGGACAATGTTAAGTATTCTCACAGATGTTGGTAGGGGATCATATGAAAGTGATATGGCATAGGTAGATAGTGGATTATGATGCATAATATGGAGGGAAGCTTTATGCAACAGCATGGACCATAGGATGAGGAAAATATGTAGGATAGTAGTGGAAGGGAGGGGAGATGGAGTTATACGGAAGTGTTGTGGAATGGAAGGGAATCATGACCAACGGTTGCACATATCGTGATAAACCTCGAAGCTGATGATAGGAGAGTGGTGTAGGAAGCAATGGAGTTTTTTGCTTGGTGGATGAATGATGTAGGCATGTAGGGATCCACATAGACTTAGTATTTTTCTATTTTTTTCTTGCCATATGGGATGGAAGAATTTGAGACTGTTGGATGGAATGGGAGAAAGTGCATGGTTGAGATTCTTGAGAGGTGGATGCCTCATGTAACTTGAGGGATTTTTTCTTATGTACCCAAACCATTTTGTTTTTAGATAGTACCTGTGAAGGTATGGGTTTGGGTGTATGCAACTTTTGTGCATCTTTTGGAGTAATCATTTGTTGCTTGGGGACCCACACCTTTTTCAATTTGGCATTGAGGTGTATGGGTGCATGCAAATTTTGATATGGATAATTCTTTGATTCTTGGATTTTATATCCTAGGTCATGAGGACTCTTAGGATTGTTGGCTTTATAGGTAGAGGCAGCCACATATTTGTCATTGAAGCCCCGTGGGATGGTAGAAGTGAGGTTGGTGAAAGCTCCTTGTTTAGACCATATGTGTGTTTGTCGGCCATGATTGGGATATTTAGAGGATTTATAGATGGATGGATAAGGTGTTGGAAGAAGGGGTGGTAAAAGGTACGAAGGGGTGTTAGGAGTTGGAAGTAGCGGAGGTAGATTGGATGGTGGAAGGTGTATAGTCACATACTTTTGAAAATTGTAGGATGATGGAGGTGGAATTGCGACATATGTTTTGGGGATATGATAGGGTTTGCGATGGAAAGTGGTAGACTTAGGAGGAGTGGAGGAAGTACCAACATCTTGAGTTTGCTCACCTTGGGGTAGGTATCCAAGGCCGTATGAAGGTGGAGGAACATTGACATGGATAGGTTCCAAAATACCTTGTTCATGAAGGCCTAAGCCTTTACCTTGATAGTTCATATTCTAGAGTATACGGTGGACAGCAGGATTATGTATAGGTGCACTAGCAGCGAGTGCCTTATTGGATGAGGAAGGTGAGATAGTAGATAATGGTTGTTGGTGTTCTAAGAAAGAACATTGCTGCATGAAGGTAGTAAGACCAAGGATATATGGTGGAGGATTTGCGGCATGGTCGATAACAGATGGCAGAGGAGTATTATTGGTTTGATCTTCTATGCTTGCTTGGGAGGCAAGTGTCTCATCAAGGGAAGTGGAAGTTGTTGGATCTTGGGTAGGACTAGATGGGGTGATAGGCTCAGGACCATGGAACACATAAAGTGGGCAAAGAGGATCATCATGGTCTGCTTGATCATAGATAGGCTCTTCATCATAGATGGGATCTTGATCATAGATAGGATTTAGCGTGATGGGATTAATGTTCTCTTCTATAGGTTCTTCATCAGTGATAATATCTTGATCATAGAAAAGACATAGGTTGTGGAGGGGCCAAAATTGGATCTTTAACTCATGCATAGGATCAAGTTGCTCATGGATAGCTTCTTCATCGACGGTAGTATCTTGATCATGGAAAAGATATAGGTTATGCATGGTTGGAAATTAGATCTCTTGCTCATGTATAGGTATAGGATCATTGAAAAGATAAAGGTTATGCAGGGGTCTGATGGGAGTATTTTGATCTTGGTTTAGACAATGGGTTAATGTTTCCACATGCTCTAAAGTGTGCTCTTGACATAACTCTTGGGTTGTTTGAATTGAAGTTGAGGTAGAAGACTCTTGGATAAGCGTTTGGTCAACAACATGAAGGTGTGACAAACCTTGACTTTGGTGCATGGTAGAAGGCTCTTTGATAAGCTCAAGAAATTGAGATCACATGAAGGGGCTGTAGGATTCGACATGTTATTGGAAGCATCTTTGGTAAGGTCAAGGACTAGAATTTGGGGACATGGTCTACTCTTTGCTAGTAGCCCTTGGATCACATCCTTCATAGTTGAATGGGTAGATGAATGAGGTAATGGATGAGTGGATTTTGCTTTCTTTCTAGCTTTTCATTTGCTGTATAAATCTAGCAAATATTTTTCCCAAAACTCATCTGATTCTTTTTTGGTGTGCCATTTAAAATTTAAGAAACTAGATGTCAGTGTTGGTGTAAAACCGGTATACTTTGGGATATGTGTCTTAGAAGATAGAGAAGGAGGACTAGTAGACGGGGTGGTATACGATTTCCAACATGAGGTGGTGCTTGCCTTGTCATGAGTATGTGAAAAAGCTATATGATTTTGGGGCGAGGCATAGCTAGTACTAGCACGTTCAGCTTGCAAGCTTGTTAATTCTTGTTGTAAGACTTGGATTTGTTGAGAAATTGTTATACAATCTTGGGGCGAGGGACCTAAGTTTATTTGCAATTGCAGAGATTAGATTTTTTGACCAATATATTCTAATTGGTTTGCCATTGACACAAGACTGGAAAAGCTTACTAGTTTGGATGCGCAGCAGTAAATGTGCCATAACAAAGTACAACTGCATCACAAGTTGAGACAAGTGCGCCTAGAAGAATGAGCTAAATGACTTGTCTTATGTGTTTAGTGTTTGAACTTGATTTGGAAAGGATCACACATGTACAAACATGATTTACTCACGCAAGACACATAAGCAATTTTGAATGTTGAATTTGAAGAATATGATGAGGATTAAACCAGCACATGTGGAAGACACATCAACATGCCCTAATGTCTAGTTTGATGTAGGGTATGGCCAATTAGGTTCATGGGAAATGTTTACACAAGGTTGACTAAGGATTTGAAAGTGAAATTTTGTCACACAGCCAGGACAAGGGGCTAACCCACCCTTCACCTTCACTTCCCAAAGGTAGAAAGTTATTTGGGGCTGAGCCAAGAGTGACAAGATTCTGATTTCAATGAGGGTGTCTTTCGATTCAACCTCGAATGAGGTCATCCCTAGGGGTGATGAAATCCCCTAGCAGGCCTCCCAGAAAAGGGTAAACAAAAGTAAATCAAGTGAGGTGTTTTTGGCCTCCAAGGTCACCTTGCGATGCAAGGAGAGAGCATACACACACACACTTGATTCACACTTGCAGTTGTAAATTATCCCTTAGAAATTGAAATGTGAGGAAGACACTTCAAACACTTGTTCTATGTTAAATCCCAAAATTCAAATGTGATAGAAGACACTGGTGTATTTTAAGCTCAATTTTCAATGATGTGTGATAATGCAATGTTTGTTTTATGAGCCCAAATCGAAGTGTGTATGAAAACAAGATTAAAGATGAAAGATTAGAATGAATGTACTTGGATTTTTTTCACTATCCAAATTTCCATATTTGTGGATCCTGATGTTGTTCCAACCCCGAATAATCCCCTACAAGTCACAAAATCGCAAACGAAGCAAGTAGACTAGCATAGGAGATTGTTATATGAAAATTGATAATCTGATAAAATTTGATGAAGAATGAATTGATACAGGAAAATAAAGAATGTAATCAGATTCTAGATGAAATTCCATGTGATTTGAAAAAAAAATTTGCGAAAAAAGGCTGAGTTTTGCTCAAGTTATGGGCCTTTGAAGATTGCAAGTAGGTTTGACTTTGATTGCGAAAAAAGATTGTAAAATGGTATGGTCACTAGAAAATGTCTTTGCCACTGCAAAGTTTGCTGAGTTCTCTTTCCGATGAGTATTCATTTGCGAATTTTTGACTCCGTATGCAAAAGTTGTGTGAGTTTGAAAAAAAAGCCTATTTGGCTAAGTGTAAAATCCAAAAAAGAAAAAAAATAATGCTCCCACTTTTTTTGTGTTTTTTTTATTTTTTTTAATTTTTTAATTTTTTATTGTTTTTATGTTTTTTTTTTTTTTTGTTTTTTTAATTTTTTGTGATAGATATTTTATTTTATTTTGTTCTTTTTTTGTATTTTGTTTTTGTGAGTGTGTGTGCAGGTGGTGGTGGAGCTAGAGGAGATGGTGGCTGGTGGGCAGTAGGGGAGCGGCAAGGAGGCAGGGAGTGGCGGTCACCGAGTGGCTGGGTAGTAGGAAGCAGTGGATGGCAAGCTGAGCAGGGCGGCATGTAGAGGGGTGGCGGCGGGAGGAGATGGGCGGGGATCGAGTGATGGCGGCGGTTGGGTGTGTAGGGAGGATGGGCAGGGATCAGGCGATGGCGGCGGTTGGGCGCGTAGGGAGGATGGTGGTGGCAGTGGTTGGGTGTGCAGGGAAGGGCGGGGGGGGGGGGGGGGGTCAGGTTTGCAGGGAGCGAGGGGTCGGGGTCTAGGCACGGGGGGGAAGGGGAGGTCACAGGGGCAGGGGGAGGGCCAAAGGGGGGGTGGGGGGTTGCATGGGGTATGGGTGGGAGGGGAGGGGAGGGGGAGAGGGGTTGGGGTGGTTGGGGTTTGGGGGGGGATCGGGGGGGGCAGGGGCTGCGGCCCCTGTTGGCCTCTTTTTTTAATTTTTAATTTTTATTTTATTTTATTTTATTTGTTTTTTATTTATATATATATTTTTAAACTGACCTGTTAGAAAAAATAAAATAAATAAATAACTAAATGAAATTCAATGCAATTTTTTTTTTTTTGTTTTTTTTTTATTTGTCAAAATTTTTTTAATTTTGTTAACTTTTTTTTTTGCAAAAAATACGTTGGAAAGTAAAAAAATTTTCAAAAATTTTGAAATAGAAAAACTATAGAAATTATATGTGATTTCTTACCTTCGAGGCCTTCTGGACTCAATGGTGAGCTCAGTTTGTGCATAGGAGGCCGGTTGTGAGAGTTGATTCCTGAAGTTTCTCTGAAACACACCTGAATCTGCAACAAAAACATCTTAAACGAACACTCACAAACAAGATGGGGGTTAGATCATGGTGGGCACCAAAATGTTGATGGGAAAATGGGATTGATCAATAATGATACTAAAAACCCAAACATCAATGAAATATGCAAGTAACTAGAATAAATAAATGAAGTACAAACTTACAAAACCTGTTACTCTGCGGCTTCCATTGTTCGCCTATCTGTTCTTGACCTTGATGATGAAGAAGATTGGCCCTCAGGGAGCTTGCTTCCTTGCTTGTTGACAGTGACAAGAACGGAATAGATGTGATACTTATTATGTTGAAAATGAGCTTCAAACACAGGGACAATGAATAGAGGATGTGGGATGGCTAGAATAATTTTAGCATTACGATGGTATGAAGAGAAGAATTGAGAAGAAATTGGGCATTATGAGGATGCTAGAAGAAGATTTCCCCAGAGGAAATTGGGCATGATAAGGATGTAAGAATGAAGTCCCCTCAATTGCTTAGAGAAGGGTCTCATTTATAGATTTTTTGAAAAGGGAATGGAGGGTGAGGATCAAAAGTTGACATCAAGGGCCCTCATTTTTTGTGAATTTTAAATTCATAGTGGATGAATTAAAAATTTATTTTTGGGAAGAGTGGATTATGACAAAATTGAATTTTCAATTCAATTAGTGGAGGACAAATTGAATTTTCAATTCAATAGTGGAGGACAATTGAATTTTCAATTCAATAGTGGAGGAGTGGAGGACAATTGAATTTTCAAATAGTGGAGGAGTGGAGGACAAAAATGAATTAAAGATTCATTTTTGGATAATGGAGGATATTAGCTAATTAAATATTAAGAATATTTAATTATATGTGCAACATGGTGAGGTGGAAGAGATGAGGTGGAAAGATGAGGTGGATTTATGAGGTGGATTTTGTGAGGTAGATTTATGACTTGAGACATTAGAAGAATTTAGGGAATTTAATTAAATAAAATGATTTTATTTAATTATGGGATAATGAACCAATCAAATAAAATTTGAATATTTATTTAATTGACAGAAGAAAATAAGAATTAAGATAAATATTAAAATATTTATTTAATTCGACCTAAGCCAATTTTAGGTGTCTATAGGGAGAATGGCAAAATGGGTCATGATCCTCATGGAATTTGACATTAAATATACTGAGAGAAAGGCCATCAAAGGATAGGTTATCACTGATCAGCTACTGAAGCACCCATTCCTGCAGAATATCCTACACTAGTAGAGTTCCCTAACGAAGCCATCTTGACAATAACATCGGTAATAGAAACATCAAAAATGTACTTCGATGGATCATACACACACAGAGGCTCAGGGGCAGGCATCCTGTTTGTTACCCCTCAAGGTGACACAATCCCCAAGTCATTCAAAATCACATTCCCATGTACCAACAACGTGGTAGAGTATGAAGCCCTTATCACAAGTCTCTGAATGGCAATCAAATGGAGAATTAAGAAGCTGACAGTGTATGGAGACTCTCAACTTGTCATCCGACAGGTAAACAATGAGTACAAGACCAAGGATGATAAACTCCTACCTTATGATGACTTCAAAGACTATTTTGATGACATCCACTTTGAACAAATCCCAAGGCTAAAGAACAAAGCTGTAGATGCCATGGCCAACATCAGATCCTTGGTCGACATGAAGAAAGATAGTAAGAGCTACAAATTCCTAATAGAAGAACTCCCTATCCCAGCATATGATGTTCCTCAATTAGAGCTAGTGTGTGAAGTCATTTGTCCCCTATCCTCGTGGTATCAAGAAACCTATCTATATCTCCATGATAACATCATCCCTCCTAACCTATCCACCTCACAACGAAAATCTTTTATCTGTCGAGCCTCACGCTTCACCCTTGTAGGAGATACCCTATACAAAAGGAGTCTTGATGGGACACTTTTACGATGTTTAGACTCTAGGGAAGCTGAAGTGGCCTTGCAAGAGGTACATGCAAGCATCTTTGGAGCACATTCAAGTGGACCTGCTCTTGCTAAATAGATCCTAAGGACCGGATACTATTGGCCAACCATGGAACGAGATGCCTACCGGTTTATCAAAAAATGCCTACCATGTCAACAGCATGGAGATCTCATTCATGCACTAGCATAGGAATTGCAACCAATCACAACATTGTGGTCTTTCTCATAGTGGGGACTCAACCTCGTAGGGAATCATAGATGAGGTAACATTAGAGCTTGTGGTGGCAGTAGATACAGTGGGAGTTGGTGTTCTATGAGACAATAGGTTGGGTGTTTGATGTAGATGGTTGGGAGGATGTGGTAGGAGTGATGTTAGAGGTGGATGGTTGGGACAATGTCATGTTGTGGGGTGGTTGGGCACCAATTTTGAGGAGGTAATCAAGATATCTATTTGGATCCGACCGTAGGATTTTGTCAAGCAAGTCCATGTTGTCAGTGTCTTGTGTAAAGTTTAAGACATCTTGTTCGTCTTGGCTAAGTTGTGGTGGTGGTTGTAAGAAATGGAAGGGGTTTTCATTGGGGTTGTATGTTAGGATTTGAAAGATCATAGGTGGGTTGTGTGTTTGGTTGATTGGTAGGTTGTTGTCGTTGGTATTAGTCATCCCTATGCCCATATATTATCCAGATTCTACCATTTCTTGATTCTTCTTGTGTTGTGATCTAGTTATCAGCATGCAAGTGTATGGATTTGATTTTAGAGGTGGAGTGAAATGGGGATGGAGACCTTAGAGAATTTGGATTAAATTGTTGGACCCAAAGATGAATGTGGTAGTGGGATGGAAAGGGTGAGTTGTAGTGTGATGAAGGATCGATAAGTTTTCAAAAAAGGTGCTAATCTAAGGATGATAAGAGTGGATGGTATTGACTTTTTGTACAAATTTGGACCAAAAGATAGATGATGGATGATGTTTTCTTGAGGATGATTTGGTGGAAGGGATTTTGATGTTGATTTTGATGTTTGGTATGAGAGATTAAGATGATTTTTTTGAAAAAGGATTTTGAAGGTCAATGGATGAGCTCAAGTAAGATCTAGATGGATGTTTCTCTTTGTTTGGGGTAGACTAATGACCTTACACAAAGAAGGATGATTATTTTACTTGAAAGGTTGACTAATGACTCTCCAAGTAAAATATGATGTAAAGATGAAATCTAGATCTAGCTTTAGCTCAAAGGGATGACGAGTTTTGTTTGATAATTTTTTGATGGGTGTTTGGATTTGGAAGATTTTGGATATGTTTTTGGTGAGCGAGGCGAAAGCATCTTGGAATGATTTCTTATGACAAAGATGTTTGTTGGTCCAAAAGGTATGCAAAGATTAATGAGGATGAATGGATATGAAGTTGAGTGGATTATGATATAGAAAAGGGTTCGATAATGATAATGATTGATTCTCTAAGGTCAAAATGAAGGTATGATTGGAAAAATTTGGATAAAGTGGAGTGGGGTATTTGATAGATTTTTTGGAAGGTGATTATGGATTATGGCAAAGTAGGTCCTAAAGATCACAATAGAATTTTCTCTAGTCTCAAGCAAGTGATGCAGAGTGCCTACGGAAACGTGCGAAGTAGGTGTCAAATACTCACAAACATACATTTACCTTTGCATGTTTAACCATCGGCGAGATCAAATTCATCAGCCAACCTGATTCCTCTCGCACCGAAGTCCTATTTCACATCAACGTGTCTCTGACACTTCTATCGACAACTTCCTATTGCTGGTTTCCTTTACCTTTGCTACTGGTAACCTTATGCATCTTAACCCGATGTATCTGTGGAATGTATATTTCAATATACATTCTAACATACAACTCAAACTTGCATTCAAAACATGCATTTGCTAAATATACCTCCAGAATATGCCTTCAAGGAAAGTTGACTGCTAACTTCTTTGTATATAAATCTAATGTACATTTGTGATGTACATTCATAACATGCATCTTAGATATGCATTTGATGGGTTTGACCAACCTGTTGACTTCCTTGTATGCCGACAAACTTGTACATTTACAATGTACATTTGCTACATGCAATTGCAATAGACAACTGCGATATACACAAGACTTTTATATCTGATATGTTTTAGCCTTGTATATTCATAACATGCATTTTCAACATGTTTTCACACCTAATATACTTTGCGATATATATATATATATAGAAGGTATATCCCACATACAAAAGTGATATATGCACAATTTGTATATCTATTGAAACAATGTAGATTTTCACAATTTTGACCTGTTTTATGCTTGGTGATTTCATAGAACTATCTCTTCTGCAAACATACAGACTTTTGCACTTTGCCAACCTAGCACATGAGGATGCTAGGGTTTATCGAAGCATGCTACAAATGATCCTGCAAACATGAAAATGAATAGAATAGGAAAACAAAACGAAACATAGATATATATATATATACCTCCATTCCACCGATTACGAAGTAATCTAACTGGTGGAATGGGCTAAGAACTCAATTCGATTCCAAGACAGAAAATTGATTACACAGTGAATTCGTGAAAACATAAAAATAACACTAACATGATCTTCTTATTACTTTTAGAAATGCATACAGATATCTGATTTCACAATTGCACAACTTAATCTCACCACTACAGCTCTGTCTTGCATATGATTTCCCTCTTACCTTCTCTATATCAGAAATCGATCTGATCTAGGCTATTTATCTACTTAATATGAGTAGTACTAACTTAGTTCCTAGAGGCTGGGAGACAATTCCAAGTAGCTGGGAAATAACAACCAACTAACAAACTCTTAACAAACTAACAACCTTGTCACGATAGATCGACAAGTGTCCTAGGGACTTGCATAGAAACCTAGATGCAAACTACTATAACATGTACTGGTCAAACATACCTATTACATTTAATATAGAAATTCTTAAGACATAATATATTAAGACCTTAGTCTTCTCCCTTAGGTGTATAATTGACTTGTTGAACGGGTGCTCCTACACCATACTCCCCGAGAGAAGAAATCTCAAGTCCACTTGAGATGAGAGTTTGAAGGTATACACCATGTTTTCTGATCTATTCATCAGTCATCCAAACTACCTCTGAATCAGGTTTCCCTTGCCAAGCTACCAAGTATTCCATATACTCTATGTTTCTTGTCTTCTTTGTCACTCTTGAGTCAAAAATCTTCTGCAATTGTGGTGGATCATGCTTAGGAATATCATCATCTACTGTACCCTACAATGGTTCCTATTCTACATCTGCATTATGCTTGTATGGATTTAAATCACATACATTGAAAATGGGTGACAATCCAAGATCAGAAGGAAGTTGGATTTCATAAGCATTTTGTCCACATTTCTTCAAAATCTGACATGGTCCAATCTTCCTCTGCATTAGTTTGGTATATTTACCTTTTGGGAGCCTCTCCTTCAAATGAACTGACACCAAATCTCCAATATCCAACTGTACATCTCTCTTCTTCTGATTAACATAGGCTTTATACTTCAATGTGTTTTGTTGGAGTTGGTTTTTGAATTGATCATGCACCTCTTTGATGGCTGATGCAAAAGCTTCTCCATCTGCACTAATAGAGTCTCCTGCAGGTAGATCCCTTAACTCCAAAATATCTCTTGGATGAATACCATATACCACCTGGAAAGGTGATTTCCCTGTACTTTTATTGACAGTGTCATTATAGGAAAATTCTGCCTGTGATAGGATGTTATCCCACTTCTCTCCATGTTGCCTTGTCAAACATCTTAGCAGATTTTCCAATGAACGGTTAACCACTTCAGTCTATCCATTTGTTTGAGGATGATAAGCTAATGAGAAGGATAAATTGGTACCAAGCTTCTTCCAAAGAGTCCTCCAAAAATGGCCAATAAATTTCACATCTCTATCTGACACTATGCTCAATGGCAATCCATGTATCCTCACTATTTCCTTGAAAAACATATCTGCAACATATGAAGCATCACAAGTGGTTTTGCATGGCAAGAAATGTGCTATTTTACTGAATCTGTCTACTACAACAAAAACACTATCATATCCCTTCCTTGTTCTAGGTAAACCCAACACAAAATCCATACTTATGCTCTCCCATGGTCTAGAAGGAATGGGCAGTGGATGATATAAACCTACATTAGTGGATCTCCCTTTTGCCTTTTGACATATCACACATGCTTCCACAAATCTCCTCACATTTGACTATAACTTAGGCCAATAGTAATGTCTCTTTACCAATTCCAGAGTCTGATCCAAACCAAAATGTCCAGCCATGGCCCCACAATGTTTCTCCTTAATGATATTCAGTCTCATAGAACACCGTGGAATGCACAACTATCTACCTTTGAAAAGTAATCCATCTTGTATCAGAAATTTAGAGTACTCAACATGATATTTGTCTCCAAAGGAAGTACATACTTTGTAGATCTCTCCAAAGTCTTCATCAACATCATACATAGTCCTTAAGGAATCAATGCCAACACTCTCCAATTGAATCTGATTTATGGTTAGAACCCTCCTGCTCAAAGCATCTACTACCTTGTTCTTGACCCCTTTCTTGTGCTTGAGTGTGAAGGTGAAAGCTTGTAAAGTCTCTACCCACTTCATGTGCCTATGGTTCAGCTTCTCTTGACTATTTATGAAACTAAGGGCCTGATTATCTGTAAACACTATGAATTATTTGGTCATCAAGTAATGCCTCCACTTTTTGAGTAATTGGACTAGAGCATACATCTCCAAATCATAGGATGAATATCTCTTCTTAGCATCATTTAGTTTCTCACTGAAAAATACAATAGGCCTACCTTCTTGACTGAGTACTGCTCCAATTGCCATGTGACTTGCATCACATTCTACTTGAAAAAGCTTTTTGAAATCAAGAAGTGCAAGGACTGGCTGTTGCACCACCTTCTTCTTCAATGTTTCAAATGAATCATCTACTTCCTTTGTCCAACTGAATCTGCACTTCTATCCTCCCTTTATGGTGTCAAGCATGGGTGCATAGACATGACTAAACCCTTTTATAAACTTCCTATAGAAGGTTGCTAACCCATGGAAACTTTTGACATCATTCATGGTTCTAGGAGTTGGCCAAGACAATATCGCACTTACCTTCTCTTGATCCATTTTCAGTTTGCCATGTGAGATGACAAAACCCAAGTAGATGATCTCCTCCTGCATGAACAAACACTTATCCAAGTTGATCATTAGCTTCTCTTCATGTAACCTTTTGAGAACTAGGTCTATATGTTTGAGATGCTCTTTCTTTGTATTACTAAAAATCAGAATGTCATCTAGATATACTATGACAAATTTGCCTATAAATTCTCTCAATACCTCACTCATCAGCCTCATAAAGGTACTACGGGCATTGGACAAACCAAAAGGCATGACCTTCCACTCATATAACCCCTCATTGGTTTTAAATGCCATCTTCCTTTCACCTCCTGGCCTAATCTCGATCTGATGATAGCCACTTTTTAAATCTATTTTTGTGAAATATTTGGCACCTCCCAAACAATCAAGCAAATCTTCTATCCTTGGGATTGGGAACTTATACCTGATTGTTATCTTGTTAATAGCCCTTGAATTAGTATAGAGTCTCCAAGTGCCTTCTTTCTTTGGTGCTAGTACAGCTGGTACTGCACATGGGCTTAAACTTTTCCCAATTAGGCCTGTCTCCAACAATTCCTCAATCTGCCTTGCTACATCTGCATTCTGCTCTGGTGTAAGCTTGTATGCTGCCTTGTTTGGAAGTGTAGATCCTGGGATCAGATCTATGCAATGGCTGATGTTCCTCATAGGTGGTAGGGACCTTGGCATTCCATCAGAGATGATGCCTTTGTACTTGTCTAGTAGTTCTTGGATAGCAGGGTCTATGAACTTTTGCCTCTTCTCTCCCTTGACTTCTTGTTGCTGCTCCTTGTTCACCTTCAGACATGGGATTAGGGCATATGCAACTGCACTTTCATCTACTATCTCTTTCATGAATTGTTTGCCTTCTACCATCATTACCTTGACTTCTTTTCCTTTTGATTCTACCTCCTCCATCAATGGTAGTAACTCTATCACCTTACCATCCTTGGTGATTGAATATGTGTTTCTAACTCCATCATGTTGTTCTCTTAAGTCATATTTCCATGGTCTTCCAAATAGGAGATGGCAAGCATCCATCTAAGCTATGTCAAACAATATTATGTCCTTGTATGGTCCAATTTGAAACTCTACCCAAGCCTGCTATTCCACCACTATTTGCTGACCTTGAGTGAGCCATGAGATCTTGTATGGGCAAGGATGTGGCAGTCTCCTAAGCTTAAGTTTTTCTACCATTTCAACAGACACAAAATTTTCAGTAGATCTAGAGTCAATCAGAACTTTACATACCTTTCCTCCTGCCTTACAATTAGTTTTGAAAAGAGACTTTCTTTGTGGGGGTTCTCTGTCAGGTACCTTCATGGTGGTCATTGTGTTGGCAAGAGACACTATATGGATTCATGAATGTTGTCATTGTTGGCAACAAAGTTCATCCCGCACATCCATAGGACATGGTATGTCTATACCGGAAGTCAGAGTGAAGAATGTTGTGGTCCGATAAACAAGAACAGAGCATGTGGCGAGGTCTGACAGTCAGGTCTGGATATCTCAGAGGAAGTATTTTGGTGAAGTCCAGATTTGGGGAAGTCAAGAGGACTACCTTGAGTGATAGATTCCAAGGATTTAGCCTCTGATGATAGATGAAGAAAAAGATATGAATACTTGAGTATCAGTTCCTGATTGGCAGTGTGACAGAGGAAGAACTGACTGGAAAAACATCAGATATTATTCTGGATGTGTTACTGATGTTGGTAAAGGTTATGAAGGCATAAATTATGTTTGGCCGACATGATTAATGATTTCCACAAGTATATCCTTGATCCGCATTACTTGGTAAGCAAGGATTCAGCTGACAGATCAGAGTTTATGGAAAATATTGACTATTCCGGGTGCCGACTAGAAAGGTAATGAAATCACTTGTGCGGATATATATACAAGATGGATTTAGTTATGAGATGTGTTGTGGTGTTTTGTGATGTGCAAAGAAAAGTAGTAAAGCCAAATAAAAGTAGAAAGGAAGATCTAGTATGTGAAAGGAAAGCAGCACAAAAGAAGAGGAAAGATGAAGTACAGCAGATCAGTTTACTGAGCCTAACCGGAACTGAACTCCAACATATGTTGATGCTCCTTATCAGTTCAACTATTGTATCACACTCTTTATAAATTGTAGACAGTGTGTCTCTTGTAGGCAGTGTGCCTCTTGTGAGCAGTGTGCTTGGGCAGTGAGCCCTAATTGGCAAGTGCCATTTTGTAATCCTATTCTTCTAATAGAGAATACAATCTTGGGTTAATCACCCCATGGTTTTTTCCCTTAACAGGGTTTCCACATCAAAAATATTGTGTCATGTGTATTTCCATTTCATGATTAAGTTTTCTTGTTTGAATTGATGCTACACTAATTATTAAGAAAGTTCAGAAAGATGAAATAATTAAGATAACTGATTCACCCCCCCTCTCAGTTATCAACAATTGGTATTAGAGCCAAGTTCCTCTTAACAGAGTCTAACAGCTTGAGGAAGATTTGGTAATTCAAATGCATGGATATGGTTTAATGGAGCAACTCAAGACTACCCTTGATGATCTTGAACAGTCAAACTCTGAAGTTAATGAGTTAAAGGAAAGACTCAAACAGGCTGATGATTTCATGAGAGAACTAAAAGACAAATTAAGTCTCTCTATGAAAAAGAGAAAGGAGCTACTTCAGCAATTAGCAAGTCAAAGTGAAGCCAATGGTACAAATGAAGATCTGAAGGAGAAAACTAAGCTATGTGAAAAGTTATCAAAAGAAACCATTATGATAAGACATGAAATGGAATCAGGAGTTATAAAGTTTACCCAAGAGATTGAAGAGAAAAGAAAAAACTAAAGATAATCTAAGACAATCTCTTGAGGAGAAATCAGAAGATTGCCACAAGATGGATAGAATTATCAGACATCTTGAATCTGATCTTGAAATGCTAAAGTTAATGAAGAAAAACTTGAGAATCAAATTATCTCTCTCAAAAGGGATCTTCAAACAACAAATGAATATAAAGAGAAATTCAAGATAAGTTTTGTCTAACTTGAAGTTCTTCTTCAAAGCCAAAAGAGGGTAGATGACAAGTGTGGTTTGGGATATGAGAAAGGAGAAAGCTCTGGATCCAGGCAGAAGAATTTTAGATCAGAAAATCCAAGGAACAGGCCTATAAGTCCTTCGGTAAGGTAGCCTAATGCTCAAAGATATTCATCCTTCAATGGATACTACCACAACTGCAATAACTTTGGTCATAAAGCTAATCAGTGCAGAAGGAGAATGAATCAGACTAATACATCCTTCTCTGGATGGTGCTTCAACTGCAAAAGGTATGGTCACAAATCTCATGAATGCAGAAATATGCAAATGAATAATTCATTCAATGGTAGATGCTTTGCATGCAATAGAATGGGTCATATGGCTAATTAATGCAGATCAAGATGATATCAATCAAATATGCAAAGAAATGTTGTTTGCCAAATTTGCAATAGATCCGGTCATATAGCAAAATTCTGTAGAAGCAAGAATCAGGATAAAAGAGGTTCAGTATATTATAATCATAATCAAGATAAGGGAAAACAAAAAGTAAATGCGGATGAAGTTCAAAGTGAGATGAACAAGATTTGGGTGAAGAAAAGTACAGAGAATGTAGGGGATGGATCCGCACCAGACTCTGGTGCTGATATTCCTTCTAGAAATTAAAAAGTGAGCTCTGGCTCAGGGGGAGACACAAAGAAAACCTTGTTCCCCCAGCCAGTCAATTAGTGCCGGAACTGGCACAAGGAGAGCTACGGATTAAAAGGGGTCACACAAGAAACATCTAAAAGGGGTATGGTAAAGATTTGAGAGATCCGCAAGAAGATTTGAAGAATCTAATCCTACTAGAATTGATCTGGTAAAACAGTCGTCCGGTAAAAATAGATTCCTTACAAGTTTGGTCTGGTATGATTCAAACTATGGTGTCTTGATCTGCAAATAGATCAAATGACTAACGAAAGGAAGATAGATTATCACTACTCTCCTAGAATAACTTTGAAATCTGTCTCAGTGATCCGGAAAGGTTTTGTCTCTGAATAAGACAAAAAAGGCAAACTGGAATGAATTAGGTTGCGCATTTATTGCTGAATGAAAATTAGGGCTTCTCATGAATAAAAGAGTTCATTCGCTCATCATTTGTACACTCACATGCGAAGAAGAGAGAAAAGAAGCTCTGCAACAACTTCTCCCAAAGATCAAGACGATTCCTCATACAGCTCAATCCGGATTTCATCGTGTGCCCTAAACATCGTAAAAGGTATTCTTCGTTCTTGATTTCCTTCAGTAAGATTCTTTGATGATGGCTACTCCAAATATAGTAAAGATTTCTGATAGAACTCACCCCAAATTTAAGAAACATCCATACAAATCCTTGGAGGTAGATCCCCTAGGAGCCTTCTCTAGTGTTCTGCATGGTGTTTTGTATACAGAAGATATTAGGGTTTACATACACGCGAATATTGAAGAATTTGGGGAATCAAAGTTAGTGGATATCTATCACAAACAACTAATAGATGATTCTTTTGAGATTCAACCTCAGTATAAAGCCATCCGGGATAAGCATTTTGCACAGTGCATTCATTTCCCCTATTTTGAAGAAGATGAATGGGTTCAGTATGTGTTGAGTAGAGTGCATGACAATTTCTTATGGTTAAATAAACCATTTAAGATCACTAAAGATGCAATTAGGGTAGTAATCGGTCTGCAATCATCTGGTGGAATTCCTATTCTCAAATCTGTCAAGAATCAGATAGTAAGTGATGCAACCGGATCAAAATTTGACAAGAGAGCTATGACAATTGAAGACATCACTGAACCGGATGTCAAATTTGTATCCATGATAATTGGTTACAAGATTTATCACTCCAGTAGGGAAAATTTAGTACCGGGAACTGTAGTTTACATAGCCTATCAAATGCTAAAAGAAAATGCTGACTATGATCTGTGTGAACTTCTTCTAAGCCAACTTTTGGATAATCTGCAAAAGATTAAGAAGGATAAGAAGAACTCCTTCAAGTATGGTGGCTTGATACTTTGCCTATTCTTTTATTACATGAATGAGCTTCCCGGATCCAATGGCTAGGTATGGTAGAATGACAGACCAGTTGCCATCCAAATCAGAGACTATTTGCATGGGCTTGGGGATGCTAAAGCAAGAAATACAGCCCTGTGGGGATATTTCAAGAATTTTTAGAACATGATGCA
This sequence comes from Cunninghamia lanceolata, assembly GCA_027924645.1. Classification (NCBI taxonomy): domain Eukaryota; kingdom Viridiplantae; phylum Streptophyta; class Pinopsida; order Cupressales; family Cupressaceae; genus Cunninghamia; species Cunninghamia lanceolata. Next base: position 6,811,270 of record BSBN01000272.1, on the reverse strand, counting down.
AGCAAGAGAAAGGATTCCCCAGTCTCTTGTTGAGAAATACAAAGACACAGTATGTTTTATGGTAGAGACTAATCAGTGCCTAATGGAGGCAGTAGAACCAAGAACTGTATGGATCATGCCCATGGGGTATGAAGTTGATGAACAAATTGTGGAGTTGCATGTTCAACACATGCTAAGTCAGCCAAAGGATCCAAAGGCAGAAAGGTTTGGAACCTTTGAGGAGCTAAGTGAAAAGATTCATGTGGAACTCAGACAGCCAGAGATCAAGAGGAAGGTAAGAAAAGAAGTTGAAGATGTTGCAAAAGGCTTTGGCATATTAAAGGAGGCACTTGATGCCAACATGGAAAAGATGGAAAGGGCTGAGGAAGAGAAGAAAAAGGCAGAAAAGAAAAGTGAGGAAAGTATTCCGGTAAAATCCTCCACCCGGACCAGATCATCAAAGAGATCTACACCTACCACTACCAAAAGCTCAAGACCATCAAAACCAGAAGCAAAATTATCTGGCAAAGGAGAGAAAAGAACAAAGACAAAAGCCACAAGGGCTTATGCCAGTCAAAGGGATGAAGAGGAGACTGAATCTGATGAAGAAATTAGGAAAGTGAAGAAATAGAAGAAAACATCCGGTGAACCCTCTATCAGACAAGAGGAAGAAGAAAAGACAGAGGAATATGTTGAAAAACCCACTCTTCATATTGATGACATAATCAAATCAGTTACAGTGGATGAAAATCTTCAGCCAATGATTGAGTTCTATGATGATTACGGTGAAGCAGATTAGAAGATATTGCAAGATGCCACAGTCAGGTACCTAAATATCTACAACAAAGCATTCATTGAAATTATATCTCTAATCCCCAAAAGCTTGGAGAAGGAACTAGAAATAAGAAAGAACAATGCCCAAGCCAAAGACCTAGAAATCTGGGAACAGATAGCAATTTAGCTATATCCTTCAATCGATCCCAAGACAATGAATATGGTATTCAAAGATTGTAAGGATGAGTTCAGGAGCAAAGCAAGGATGAATGAACTTATGCTCGAAGAGACTGACAAAGTTGCAAAAGAGACAGAAGAGATCCTCCGGAATGCATTCAAAAGATTCAACATTCCAATTATAGAGGACTTGGGTACTAATCCTCGACTACAAGTGTTGCAGAAGAATCTACTGAGAAAATGATAGAAGAGGTGGGCCTTGAACAGACTAGCATTTCTCCTCCAGATTCCCCTACAGTCTCTAGATCTAAAGAAGAAGGAAGAATACAGGAGAAAGAATCAGAGGTGAAGGAAAAAGAAGGTGACAATACTAAGGTTGTAGAAGGAGAGAAGACTTCAAGAGAGAAGACCACAACTGCCAGTGATAAGAATGTAGAAGGAGAGAAAACTCCAAGAGACAGCTCTAAGAATGTAGAAGAAAAGAAAAATCTATCTCCGGCAAGAGACACTGCAAAAATTGTCCAAGAATTCCTGAACAAAGAAACAATGGAGATTGATGAACCGAAGCTTCTACAAGGACCATTTAATTTTGATTCTCTTTCTCCGGTACAGACAATGAAGATAGCTTCATTTGCTAATGCAAAGGTTAAAGAAAAACTCCTAAAGTCTCACATGGAAGACTGTGAGTTGATAGAAGCTGCTTTCAAAGTGCTTGAAAAGATTATGCCATCGTTTCAGAAGGATCCCACAGCCTCCACATCTGGTAATCTCAAAACTCTAGTCAATAGTGTTAGCACACATTTTGATTCCCTAGAGAAGTCAGCAGAAGATAAGGTTCGGAAGGAATTTCTTGCAAAAAGATTATCAGAGGTACAAGGGTTGATAATTAATGATAGGAAAAATATGATTATTGGGATAAAGAGCTTAGAAAATGCTCTTAAAGATGGCAGAGAAATGTAAAAATTTTGTTTATCATCGTCCAAAACAATAGTGGAGATTGAGAAGAAAATGAAAGAATAGGAGGATAAACTAATAAAACTTTCTCAAAATTTTGATCCATTTAGTACATCCATAATAAATCAAGAATGTCAAACGGTTGTAGTTTTGAATGAAATTAAGAAGCTTAAAAAGAGAAGAAAAACAGAATCAGTAGGTTGAGTGAGCTCAGAGGGATAATTGTCCCTAAGTTAAAGGCCATGCATGAGGCCATAAAAGAAGCTCAAATCACAGCCCAGACAAATGATCCAACAAATCTAAAAAGGGCAGATGCATTTGCATTTCTTTTGAGTAGTCATATATCAATTTTGAATAGAATGAAGCAAAGTTGGGCTACAAAATTCATTCAATTAAAAACAACTTTTGTAGACATACTTCAGTATATGTAAGTATTCCATATGTATATACTTATGCGGACAAGATTTTGAAAATTTTGGTATGCGGACCCTACCCTTTGCCATTGATGTCAAAGGGGGAGTGAGGAGCAGTGAAAAATGAGGAATCCAACTAAGGGCGAGCTCCAGAAAATGTATATAAAAATAGAGCATTAGCCAAGGGGGAGCATAGTGTAAACACTTAGTCATTTTTCACTAAGTGTTGCCATCAATGCCAAAGGGGGAGATTGTGTTGATAACTAAGAGGGGGGGTGAATCAGTTATCTTAATTATTTCTGCTTTCTGAACTTTCTTAATAATTAGTGCAGCATCAATTCAAACAAGCAAACATAATCATGAAATAGAAATACACATGACACAATATTTTTGATGTGGAAACCCTGTTAAGGGAGAAAACCATGGGGTGATTAACCCAAGATTGTATTCTCTGTTAGAAGAATGGAAGTACAAAATGGCACTTGCCAATTAGGGCTCACTGCCCGAGCACACTGCTCACAAGGAGGCACACTGCCTACAAGAGACACACTGTCTACAATTTATAAAGAGTGTAATACAATACTTGAACTGATAAGGAGCATCAACATATGCTGGAGTTTAATTTCGGTTAGGCTCTGTATACTGATCTACTGCACTTCATCTTTCCTCTACTTTTATGCTGCTCTTCTTTCACATACCGGATCTTCCTTTCTACTTTTATTCGGCTCTACTACTTTTCTTCGCACATCATTTCCAATGACAACACCTCTCATAACTAAATCCACATTGTATATATATCCATAGAAGTGAATTCATCACCTTTCTAGTCGGCACCTGGAATAGTCAATCTTTTCACAAACTCTGTTCTGTCAGTTGAATTCTTGCACACCAAGTAATGCGGATCAAGGATATACTTGTGGAAATCATTAATCATGTCAGCCAAACATAATTCATGCCTTCATAACCTTTACCAACATCAGTAACACATCCAGAATAATGTCTGATGTTCTGCCAGTCAGTTCTTCTTCTGTCACACTGCCAATCAGGAAACTAACACTCAAGCATTTATATCTCTTTATCCTTTCCACACCAGAGGCTCAAACCTTGGAATCTATCAGTCAAGATACTCCTCTTGACTTCCCCAAATCCGTACTTCACTGAGATACTTCTACTGAGAGATCCGGACCTGTCTGTCAGACCTTACTGACTGCTTTGTGCTTGTTTGCCGGACCACAACATTCTTCACTCTAACTTCCGGTATAGACATACCATGTCCTACAGATGTGTGGGATGAACTTTGTTGCCATCAATGACAACATTCATGAATCCATATAGTGTCTCTTGCCAACAATCTCCCCCTTGGGCATTGATGGCAACACTTAGTGAAAAATGACTAAGTGTTTACACTATGCTCCCCCTTGGCTGATGCTCTATTTTTATATACATTTTCTGGAGCTCCCCCTTAGTTGGATTCCTCATTTTTCACTGCTCTTCACTCCCCCTTTGACATCAATGGAAAAGGGTAGGGTTCGCATATCAAAACTTTCAAAAATTCAACTATACTTAGCCGCATAAGTATATACATATGGCATACTTACATATACTGAAGTATGTCTGCAAAAGTTGTCTTCAATTGAATAAGTTCTATAGCCCAACTTTGCTTCATTCTATCCAAAATTGAAATATGACCACTCAACAGGAACGCAAAAGCTTCTGCCCTCTTAAGATCTGTTGGATCATTGGTCTAGGCTGTGATTTGAGCTTCACTTATGGCCTCATGCATGGCCTCTAACTTAGGGATAATGATCCTTCTAAGTTCAACCATCCGGCTAATTATGTTCTTCCTTTCCTTCTCAAAATTCTTTATTGCATTTGTGATTGCAATAGTCTAACACTCTTGATTTGCTATGGAGGATGAGAGAGGATCAAAACTTTGAGATAGACTTAATAGTTTATCCTCTTGTTCTTTTACTTTTCTCTCAATATCTTTGGTCACTGTGGGCCAAGATAAGCAAAATTTGTACATATTTCCACCATCTTTAAGAGCATTTTCCAAGCTCTTTATCCCAATATCCATAACTTTCCTATCATTTGTTATCAGACCCTATACTTCAGAGAATCTCTTATCCAAAAACTCCTTCCAGACCTTTTCTTCAGCTAACTTCTCTAGAGAATCAAAATGTGTGCTAACACTGTTGACTAGAGTTTTGAGATTACTGGAGGAAGAGGCTATGGGATCCTTTGGAAAAGATGGCATGATCTTTTCCAACATTCCGGATGCTACCTCTATAAGCTCACAGTCTTCCATGTGATATTTTAGTAGTTTCTCTTTGACCTTCACATTTGCAAATGAAGCTATTTTCATTGTTTGCACTAGAGATAGAGAGTCAAAATTTAATGGCCCTTTAAAAAGTTCCGGTTCATCAATCTCCATAGTTGCTTTTATCAAAAAGTCCTTGACTGATTTTGCAGTGTCTCTTGTTGGAGATAGATTTTTCTTTTCTTTTGCAGTCACAGAACTATCTTTTGGAGCTTTCTCCCCTTCCACAGCCTTTGTATTGATATCTTCTTTTCCCTTCACCTCTGCTTCTTTCTCCTTTATTCTTTCTTCTCCTTTAGATCTGGAGTCAGCAAGGGAAACTGGAGGAGAGATATTAGTCTATTCATGGGCCATCTCTTCCAGAGCAGAGGATTCCAAGTCCTTAGCTGTTTCTATACCAGTATTCATTGCCTCTTCTGTCATTTTCTCAGTAGACTCTTCTGCAACACTTGTGATTGAGGGGTCAGTACCCAAGTCCTCTATAATTGGAATGTTAAATTTCCTAAAAGCATTTCGGAGGATCTCTTCGCTCTCTCTTGCCACTTTGCAAGTTTCACCAAGCATGAGATGATTCATCCTAGCTTTGCTTCGAAACTCATCCTTACAATCTTTGAATACCATATTCATTGTCTTGGGATCGATTGAAGGATATAGCTGAATTACTATCTATTCCCAGATTTCTAGATCTTTTGCTCTAGCATTGTTCTTCCTCATTTCAAGCCTTTTCTCTAAGCTTTTGGGAATTAGAGAGATAATTTCAATAAAAGCTTTATTGTAAGTGTTTAAAAACTTAACTGTGGCTTCCTCCGGAATCTTTTTATCTGCTTCATTATATGCATCATAGAATTCTATTAAGGGTTACAGGTTCCCATCCATAGTGACTGCTTTCACTACAATATCTAAGGATAGAGTGGGTTTTTCAACAAATTCCTCTTCCTTCTCTTCTTCTCCTTGACCAGTAGAGTGTTCACCGGATGATTTCTTCTGTTTCTTCATTTTCCTGATTTCTTCATCAGATTCAGTCTCCTCTTCATCCCTTTGACTGACATAAGCTCTTGTGGCTTTTGTCTTTGTTCTTTTCTCTCCTTTGCCAGATGATTGTGCTTTCACTTCTGATGTCCTTGAGCCTTTGGCAGTGGTAGGTGTAGATCTCTTTGATGATCTAGTCCGGGTGGAAGGTTTTTCCGAAGCACTTTCCTCATTTTTCTTTTCTGCCTTCTTCTTCTCTTCCTCAGCCCTTTCCATCTTTTTCTTGTGGGCATCAAGTGCCTCCTTTGAGATGCCAAGGCCTTTGGCAACATTTTCTACTTCTTTTCTCACCTTCCTCTTGATCTCTGGTTGTCTAAGTTCCACATGAATCTTTACACTCAGCTCCTCAAAGGTTCCAAACCTTTCTGCCTTTGGATCCTTTGGTTGCCTTAGCATGTGTTGAACATGCAGCTCCACAATTTTTTCATCAACTTCATACCCCATGGGCATGATCCATACAGTTCTTGGTTCTACTGCCTCCATTAGGCACTAATTAGTCTCTACCATAAAACATACTGTGTCTTTGTATTTCTCAACAAGAGACTGGGGAATCCTTTCTCTTGCTTGCATCATGTTCTAAAAATTCTTGAAATATCCCCACAAGGCTATATTTCTTGCTTTAGCATCCCTAAGCCCATGCAAATAGTCTCTGATCTGAATTGCTACTGGTTTGTTATTTTGCCATACCCATCCATTTGATCCGGGCAGCTCATTCATGAAGTAGAAAAATAGGCATAATATTAGTCCACCATATTTAAAGGAGTTCTACTCATCCTTTTTGATCTTCTGTATGTTTTCCATTAATTGGCTAAAAAGAAGTTCACAGAGATCATATTCTGCATTCTTTCTTAGTATCTCATAGGTAGTGTATACTGTAGTTTCGGATACTGAATTCTCCCTACTGGAGTGATATATCTTGTATCCTATTATCATAGATGCATACTTGATATCCGGATTAGTAATATCTTCAATGGTCATTGCCCTCTTATCAAATTTTGACCCAGTGGCCTCAGTTACAATGTTGTTTTTGACAAATTTGAGGACAGGTATTCCTCCAGAGGAGTGTAAACCAGTTACTGCCCTAATTGCTTCCTTGGTGATTTTGCAAGGTCTGTTAAGCCATAGAAAGTTGTCATGTACCCTACTCAACACATACCGGACCCATTCATTTTCTTCAAAGCAGGGGAAATGAATGAACTGATCAAAATGTTTCTCCTAGATTCCCTTATATTCTGGTTTAAGCTCAAAAGCATCGTCTATCAATTGTTTGTGATAGATATCTCTTAGTTTGAATTCCCCAAACTCTTCAACATTTGCGTGTATGTAAACCCTAATATCTTCTGTGTGCAAAACACCATGCGGAACACTAGAGAAGGCTCCCAAGGTATCTACCTCCAAGGATTTGTATGGGTGCTTCTTAAATATGGGGCAAGGTCTATCAGAAATCTTTACACTATTCGGAGTAGCCATCATCAAGGAATCTTACTGAGAGATATCAAGAACAAAGAATACCTTTTATGCTGTTTAGGGCACACACGATGAAATCCAGATTGAGTTGTATGAAGAATCGTCTTAATCTTTGGGAGAAGTAGTTGTAGAGCTCCTTTTCTCTCTTCTTCGCATGTGAGTGTACAAATGATGAGTGAATGAACTCTTTTATTTCTGAGAAGCCCTAATTTTCATTCGGCAATAAATGTGCAACCTAATTCATTCTGGTCTGCCTTGTATTCAGAGACAAAACCTTTCTGGATCACTGAGACAGATTTCAAAGTTATTCTAGGAGAGTAGTGATAATCTATCTTCCTTTCATTAGTCATTTGATCTATTTGCAGATCAAGACACCATAGTTTGAATCATACCAGACCAAACTTGTAAGAAATCTATTTTTACCAGATTAATTCTGGTAGGATTAGATTCTTCAAATCTTCTTACAGATCTCTCAAATCTTTACCATACCCCTTTTAGATGATTCTTATATGAACCCTTTTAATCCGTAGCTCTCCTTGTGCTAGTTCCGGCACCAATTGACTAGCTGGGGGAACAAGGTTTTCTTTGTGTCTCCCCCTAAGCCAGAGCTCACTTTTTAATTTTTGGAAGGAATATCAGCACCAGAGTCTGGTGCGGATCCATCCCCTACATTCTCTATACTTTTCTTCACCCAAATCTTGTTCATCTCACTTTGAACTTCATCCACATTTACTTTTTGTTTCCCTTTATCTTGATTCTAATAATATACCGGACCTCTTTTATCCTGATTCTTGCTTCTACAAAATTTTGCTATATGACCGAATCTATTGCAAATTTGGCAAACAACATTTCTTTGCATATTTGATTGATATCCTCTTGATCTACATTGATTAGCCATATGACCCATTCTATTGCATGCAAAGCATCTACCATTGAATGAATTGTTCATTTGCATATTTCTGCATTCATGAGATTTGTGACCATACCTTTTATAGTTGAAGCACTGTCCGGAGAAGGATGTATTAGTCTGATTCATTCTCCTTCTGCATTGATTAGCTTTATGACCAAAGTTATTGTAGTTGTGGCAGCATCCATTGAAGGATGGATATCTTTGAGCATTAGGCTACCTTATTGGAGGACTTCTAGGCCTATTCCTTGGATTTTCTGATCTAAAATTCTTCTGACCAAATCCAGAGCTTTCTCCTTTCTCATATCCCAAACCACACTTGTCATCTACCCTCTTTTGGCTTTGAAGAAGAACTTCAAGTTGGGCAGAACGTATCTTGAATTTCTCTTTATATTCATTTGTTGTTTGAAGATTCCTTTTGAGAGAGACAATTTGATCCTCAAGTTTTTCTTCATTGTCTTTAGCATCTTCAAGATCAGATTCAAGATGTCTAATAATTCTATCCATCTTGTGGCAATCTTCTGATTTCTCCTTGAGAGATTGTCTTAGATTATCTTCAGTTTTTCTTTTCTCTTCAATCTCTTGGGTAAACTTTATAACTCCTGATTCCATTTCATGTCTTACCATAATGATTTCTTTTGATAGTTTTTCACATAACTTGGTTTTCTCCTTAAGATCTTCATTTGCTTCATTTGTTTCACCTTGACTTGCCAATTGCTGAAGTAGCTCCTTTCTCTTTTTTATAGAGAGAATTAATTTGTCTTTTAGTTCTCTCATAAAATCATCAGCCTGTTTGAGTCTTTCCTTTAATTCATTGACTTCAGAGTTTGACTTCTCAAGATCATCAAGGGCAGTCTTGAGTTTTTCCCTTAAACCATATGCATCCATTTGGATTCCCAGATCTTCCTCAAGCTGTTAGACTCTGTTTAGGAGGAACTTAGCTCTGATACCAATTGTTGATAACTGAGAGGGGGGGTGAATCAGTTATCTTAATTATTTCTGCTTTCTAAACTTTCTTAATAATTAGTGCAGCATTAATCCAAACAAGCAAACATAATCATGAAATAGAAATACACATGACACAATATTTTTGATGTGGAAACCCTGTTAAGGGAGAAAACCACAGAGTGATTAACCCAAGATTGTATTCTTTGTTAGAAGAATGGAAGTACAAAATGGCACTTGCCAATTAGGGCTCACTGCTTGAGCACACTGCCCATAAGGAGGCACACTGTCTATAATTTATAAAGAGTGTAATATAATACTTGAACTGATAAGGAGCATCAACATATGCTGGAGTTTAGTTCCGGTTAGGCTCTGTATACTGATCTGCTGCACTTCATCTTTCCTCTACTTTTATGCTGCTCTTCTTTCACATACCGGATCTTCCTTTATGCTTTTATTCAGCTCTACTACTTTTCTTCATACATCATTTCTAACGACAACACCTCTCATAACTAAATCCACCTTGTATATATATCCACACAAGTGGTTTTATCACCTTTGTAGTCGGCACCTGGAATAGTCAATCTTTTCACAAACTCTATTCTGTCGGCTGAGTTCTTGCACACTAAGTAATGCGGATCAAGGATATACTTGTGGAAATCATTAATCATGTCGGCCAAACATAATTCATGCCTTCATAACCTTTACCAACATTAGTAACACATCCAAAATAATGTATGATGTTCTGCCAGTCAGTTCTTCCTCTGTCACACTGCTAATCAGGAACCCAACACTCAAGCATTCATATCTCTTTATCCTTTCCACACTGGAGGCTCAAACCTTGGAATCTATCAGTCAAGATACTCCTCTTGACTTCTCCAAATCCACACTTCACTAAGATACTTCTACTGAGAGATCCAGACTTGTCTGTCAGACCTTACTGACTGCTCTATTCTTGTTTACTGGACCACAACATTCTTCACTCTGACTTCCGGTATAGACATACCATGTCCTGCGGATGTGTGGGATGAACTTTGTTGCCATCAATGAAACATTCATGAATCCATATAGTGTCTCTTGCGAACAGATTTGTTCGCAAGAGACACTATATGGATTCATGAATGTTTCATTGATGGCAACAAAGTTCATCCCACACATCCGCAGGACATGGTATGTCTATACCGGAAGTCAGAGTGAAGAATGTTGTGGTCCGGTAAACAAGAACAGAGCATGTGGTGAGGTCCGACAGTCAGGTCTGAATCTCTCAAAGGAAGTATCTTGGTGAAGTGTAGATTTGGGGAAGTCAAGAGGACTACCTTGAGTGATAGATTCCAAGGATTTAGCCTCCGGTGATAGGTGAAGAAAAAGATATGAATACTTGAGTATCGGGTTCCTGATTGGTAGTGTGACAGAGGAAGAACTGACTGGCAAAACATCAAATATTATTCTGGATGTGTTACTGAAGTTGGTAAAGGTTATGAAGGCTTAAATTATGTTTGGCCGACATGATTAATGATTTCCACAAGTATATCCTTGATCTGCATTACTTGGTAAGCAAGGATTCAGTAGATAGATCAAAGTTTATGGAAAATATTGACTATTCTGGGTGCCGACTAGAAAGGTGATGAAATCACTTGTACGGATATATATACAAGATGGATTTAGTTATGAGATGTGTCATGGTGTTTTGTGATGTGTGAAGAAAAGTAGTAAAGCCGAATAAAAGCAGAAAGGAAGATCTAGTATGTGAAAGGAAAGCAGCACAAAAGAAGAGGAAAGATGAAGTGCAGCAGATCAGTTTACTGACCCTAACCAGAACTGAACTCCATCATATGTTGATGCTCCTTATCAGTTCAACTATTGTATCACACTCTTTATAAATTGTAGACAGTGTGTCTCTTGTAGGCAGTGTGCCTCTTATGAGCAGTGTGCTCGGGCAGTGAGCCCTAATTGGCAAGTGCCATTTTGTAGTCCTATTCTTCTAATAGAGAATACAATCTTAGGTTAATCACCCCGTGGTTTTTTCCCTTAACAGGGTTTCCACGTCAAAAATATTGTGTCATGTGTATTTCCATTTCATGATTAAGTTTGCTTGTTTGAATTGATGCTACACTAATTATTAAGAAAGTTCATAAAGCTTAAATAATTAAGATAACTGATTCACCCCCCCTCTCAGTTATCAACACATTGCTTTTCTAATCATCAGAGATTCTCCTTTCTCAAGATATCCACAACCATCAAGAGCATTCACACTTTGGTAAGTGTTTGAGCTTGTCACACTTTTACAATCAAATTCTTGGATCAGATTTGTCCTCCTTTCTCCCATTGAACTTGTTTCTTTTTCTAGACATTAGCTAGCTAGATGGCCTTCTTGATTGCAATTGTAACATCTGAGAGGTCCTCTGCCCTGAGATCTCCCTCTAAATGGTGGTCTTCTGTCCCAAAATTTCCTTTTTAATTGTAACTTCCCCCTTGAGTTTGACTACTATCTCCTTTGTTGTTCTCTTGATTGGATTCACCCTGATATCCAAATCCATTTCCTCTGCCTCTGAAAGGACTTCTTCCCCCTCTTTGCTGTCTTCCTCTTCCTCTACTATTCTGCTCTTGTCTTCTCTTTAATTTCTCTTCCACTTTGAGTGCTAATTGGTAGCACTTTTGGACTGTATCTGGATTATGTACATTTAAATCTTCTTGGATGGTAAATCTCAAACCATTGAGATATCTTTCTACCCTCTCTTCCTCATTCTCCTTGACCTTTGTCTTGACACATAGTTTCATGAACTCAGTGTATGAACTAACATCTAACTCCATCATCTTCTTCCAAGTAGCAACTCTGTTCTTTCCTTCTTTCACCCTGTCATCTTGGATGAAATTCCACCAAGTTAGTGCAGCCTCTTTCATTTTGGATTGGGCCATCTTTACCCTTTGATGTTCTGGTATTTCCTCTGTTTCAAATAAATTATTCAAGGAGTCTATCCACTTCATCACTGAATCAGGATCCATCTTGCCTACAAACACTGGCAGGTCTATTTTCATATCCATGGTCCTTTGCTCTATGGATTTGAGGGCATTAAGTAAGGGTCTCTGGTCTGCAGGAACCTCTATCTCTTCCTACCTAGGGATCTCCTCTTCATCCCTATCTACTTCTTTACCAGAACCTACTTTTTCCCTCAATTTCTCTAGCTCACCTTTTAAGGCATGATTCTGAGCTTTAACTACTTTTCTCTTTGTAGTTTGCTTCTCTACTAGGACGGCCAACTCAGCATTGGTCATCCTTGCTAGGAACTCTTGTGATCCCTCTCCATTTGACATCTTGTCTTCTTCTTCTCCCCAAAAGATACTCCTAAGCTATTATACCACTATGATGCAGAGCGCCTACGGAAACATGCGAAGTAGGTGTCAAATACTCACAAACATACATTTACCTTTGCATGTTTACCCATCGGCGAGATCAAATTCATTAGCCAACCCGATTCCTCTTGCACCGAAGTCCTATTTCACATTGACGTGTCTCCGACACTTATATCGACAACCTCTTATTGCCAGTTTCCTTTACCTTTGCTATCGGTAACCTTATGCATCTTAACCCGATGTATCTGTAGAATGTATATTTCAATATATATTCTAACATACAACTTGAACTTACATTCGGAACATACATTAGCCGAATATACCTCTGGAATATGCCTTCAAGGAAAGTTGACCACTGACTTCTTTGTATATAAATCCAATGTACATTTGTGATGTACATTCATAACATGCATCTCAGATATGCATTTGATGGGTTTGACCAACCTGTTGACTTCCTTGTATGCCAACAGACTTGTACATTTACAATGTACATTTGCTACATGCAATCGTGATAGACAAAAACATGAAATAGCGCTAAACTAATACAGAGAAAGCACTAAAACAAAAAATAGTGCTGATATGAACATAACAAGCCACCACTACGCATGTAGTTGAAGGGTCTAGTCACAGTTGCAAATAGCGTCGCTCTGGGTGCTGATAGCACTGATACAAGCTTGAACTTGTCAATCCTACAAAACAGAGGTCTTCCTAACCAACACAGAGGGTTAGACTGCAAGGAAAAGAGGTCTTGTTTAGTCTTGTTAACCTAATGACTAGAAACCAAGACAAAATGAAAGCCAAAATATAAGTTTTGTCCTTAAGAAAATTTTGGCATGACCTCCCCCTCTTCGTTCAAGATGCCTGCAAAAACAGAGAGCAGATAACCCTATAAAATAGTAGGAAGACCAGAAATTAGATGGATGGGTGAGTGAATTTTAAGAGAGAAAATGCTCTGTCAGATAGCGCTAAAACAACATATAGCGCCAAAATACGCCATAGATGGCGCCACTGCACAGTTAGATAGCGTGAATCCTACAAAAACACATCTCAAACACAAAAACTCACAAAAAAAGATTAGATATGGACCTTACGGGTCCCACCAGGTGTGCCAATGTGATTAGGAAATCTAAATCAAAGGTGAAACACAAACTAAATGCATACAAACAAGAAGTTTATACCTTGACAAGAAGACCCAATCTCATCAAAGGAGAAAGAATCTTTACACCCAAAAGCTCCTAAGATATACCATAGTTGATGAATACAAATTTGAAATGCTCTATCCTAATTTGCAACTCACAAGCTAGCTCAATAGACATTTGGGCATGGTAACATTACTTGAAAATTGGATCCCCAAAATGGGTTGGAGGATGTTGTATTTATAGATATTTTGGAGATTGTTTTGATCCAAGGGTTGAGATTGATTTGGGAGATCAATGGTGGAGGATGAAGATGATGTGGAGGGCCTAGATTTCATCTTGGAGGATGGAGGGCTAGGAATAAATATGAATCTTATATTCATTTTTTGGGAAAAGGGTGAATTAAATGAGTATGGGTGAGATGGAATACGTGTGAATTAAAAATTCACATGGGGAAGGGTAAAATGAATTAAAAATTCATTTGGGGATGAGTGGATATAAATGAGGAATGGCATGGGTAAGGGGTGTAAGAGATATTAAATGTGATGTTGGACTTATTTAAAGAAAAAATTGACTTATGTGGATATATTCCAATTTTTTATTTGGAGGATGTGGGGAAGGGTGTTAAGCTGGATTTGACCATTTGAATGAGAGGTTTAAGATTAATTAAATAAGGTTGTATTTAATTAATCCTAAGGCTAGGATGAGGTAGGCTAGGGTAGGTAAGTAAATAATAACTATTTAATTACCTAGGGTAGGGATAGGTCAATTAATAGGCTGAATTAATTAGTTAAACATGATTTAGCTAATTAATTAGATTTAGTGAGGAGGGGGAAATTGACCAAATAAATATTGCATATTTATTAAATCAATTGGCTAAAGTTTGAATGATTGAATTAATGGAATTAATTCAATTGTTGGAGATAAAATGATGAAAAATTAGGTGACGAAGGGATAATTAATTAAATAAAAATTTAATTAATTGATTAGAAGGGAAATTGGTATGTTTAGGGATGTTGGGAGTTGGTTTGATGATAAAGACATTTTTAGGTGTCTACAATGGGCTTAGAGAACAAGTGCTCATATGGCTACGAGTACTACCCTATATAACCTTGTATGTGGTGCTAATGCGATCATGCCTCTGGAGTTAGAAATCACTTCATTGCAAGTTTCTCTCAATGACATTCTAAATGAAAATTCACATAGAGAACAAAGACTTCAAAAGCTTGAGACACTTGATGAACAACATATACATGCTCTCAAAAATCTCCAAGCCTATCAAAAGAGAATCCTATGCTATTATAATGAAGATGTTGTTTACCATTCATTCATGGTTGGAGATTCAGCGCTTTATGAAAATCAACACAAACGTAAACACACCTCTAGGAGAAAAAGGGAAGTTTAGCCCAAACTAGTTAGGACCATACATCAACACTAAAGCTTACAGATTAGGTGCATACATGTTATCCAACATGAACAATATGCCTCTTAAAGAACCTATTAATACTATGCATTTACATTGATACTATGATTATATTTTTTTCCTTTACTTTCAAGTTATCTTGCATCATTTAATCTAGAATAATATGTTCTTATTCTTCTTTTAAAGCAAATTATGTTAGAAATACTTAGTATAGTTTGCTTCAATCATGACAAATATGTAGTCTTGATTTCTTACAAGTAGTTTTCTAACCTTTTTGAGAATTATTTTTTTTAGTGTTATGTTAGAAAATGTCCCCTTCGGGGCTTTTCCCTCTTAAGGTTTTGCTCCTGGGTCCGTAAATTGCATTTAGAGCATCTTGTGTGATAAATTTGACTCCCAATGAGAAAACCCTGAAGTGTTATGTCAAATAGGACCTAGGGTGTGGTATCTTGATAATCCATGAACATAAACAAGGGGTGGACATGGGTGCTAGAGCCCTATTCCTACCCTATTTTGGGTCTGCCCTAAATTTAAATGTCAGTTTATGACTGTTATTTAGGTCCCATGCTAACAACTCAAGTTTGAATTATGAAATTCTTTGCGGGAATGTTTGTAGTTGCATATAAGAGTGATTAGGTTTCATTTGCAAATTAGATGGACTTGATACTTACTTGTGATTATAGAGAATTCAAAATATTCATTGTGTTGCAGAGTAGAGCATTGTTATTGTGTTTGTATTTGTAGATTTGACTCCATGTCATGGCATGAAGAACATCTTCCTTCCATGAGATCCACACTTCAACATTATAGGTACCAAGTTTCATGGAGTGGAGCTGTACAAAGGAGGTTGCAACCAATAATGATTCAGGATCTAAGAAGTAGAGGACTCCAGTGAACATTTCGGGACTAGGGCATTATTCCTTATGTCCTCCATTCTTCCTGAGGCAGAAATGTAAGATACAGTATAGATCCGTGTTGGGAGAAGTTCTAGATTATGTGATGAAAAGTGTACCTTGGACTAGGGTGTTAGTCCATGTGTCCTTGAATTTTCTGCTTTCCAAACTTCAAAAAATAGTGAGTTAAATATCTTTGTCCTTCACCTTGATCTGAAAGGATTTGCCGTAATTTGATAATTTGCTTACTGTTTTGCATATTCAAGGTTTTAAGTGAAATTGAACATTAAATTGAGATATTTTTTGATACATCTAAGCTTCCACATTGTCCCAAGTGGTAGCCTAACCTGATAGGTTAATGATCCTACTAGTGGAGATTCAACTTAGTTGATATGCCCTTGAATGTTTGTGGTAAAGGGACAATTTGCCTTTGAAATCTAGACCAAAACATTTCCCCCCTTTTTACCCTTAAATATTTTGGTGAACCCATGTTTTTGGACTTTTGGCACCTTTCTGAGTTTTTTTTGATATATTTGCAATCATTCATCTTATTGCATTCAAAAAATTTCAAAAAAATTGAAAAAATTAAAAAAATTGGCATCTTAGGCTTGCATTTTAGCATAATTTGAATTAATTGGCATTTAATTTCATCAAATTTCTATAATTTTCATTAGATATGATTTCAATTACAGAAATTCATCATTTAGTATTCACTCGCAATGCATTTTCATGCTTAAATTGTCAAAAATTGCTTCAAATTGTTCATTTTTCATAAAAACCTAGTTTTACATTAGCTAGGGTTTGTAGTCAAGATCTTGTTTCAGATTTAACTACCCTTTAAAAACACTCATTAGGATAGAGGTCCTAATTTTAGTGTTGCGTCATAGTGGTTTCTTTGCAAAATTTCATGTCTAGGGTTTGAAAACCTTGCATTTTCACTAGATTTGGCCTTATTGTCTCTCTAGATTTGCACTACAATTGTGTTGTAAGGGATTTTTCTGAACTAATTGTCTTTTATCATAGATATTATTTTCTTCCCCTCCTCATATTCCTTACAACACCCTCTCTATTAGTCCTTTACATTGAAAATTTGTGAAAATTTGCATATTTTAGCTATATTTTCACTAGGGTTTGACTTAGATTGGAACTATAGGCATGTTGTGACAGATTTTATTACATTAGGTGACTTGTATTACTATTATAATCTTCTTTCCATCACAATATTCCTTACAAAACCCTTTCTCTTACTCATTTGCACTAAGAATTACTGAAAAATCACATATTTTAGCACATTTTCACTAGGTTTTGACTGGTCATCACTCTAGGTTTGCATCAAAAGTGTGTTGTGAAATATATTTCCACATAATTGGAATATTATTAGGCATATTATTTTATTTCCCTCTTTAAATTCATCACAACACCTTTCCTTTCATCGTTTGCATTGGAAAAACTTAAAAAATCAAGCATTTTAGGTCATTCTCATTCTTACTTTTGCATCTTGTTCTTGCATAAGTTTTGAAAACCTTAAAAATATTATTTGGAATTCATTTTAAAAACATATACATGGCTTTTCACTATAACAATAATTATAGGCTTCCTCCTAGGCCTTATTTGAAAAGACGAGCCCCTGAACTTGAAATAACATTTACACCTCATGCCAAAGAAATGGTAGATACTGAAGATCCTCTTTACATTACAATGAAAATAATGGACAGACTATGGATGGAACACTTGTAGACCCTAATTGTATGACTAATGTGGTTATGGAAGAGTTTCTCGATAAACATGATTTGGCACAAGATTACTATCAACCATCGGATTTGAGGATTAAAACACATAATGGGGCTTTGATGAATACATTTGGAAAGATAACCTTATTGGTCCCAGTCTATGATAAAACCATAGATTAGCTATTTGATGTTATCCCCTTATCTAACCTATTCCATGTAAAACTACGACATCCTTGGCTTAAATCTATGAATGTCAGCCCCTCAACCACTCACAAATGCTTAAAGTTCCCTTTGCATGGAGAGATCTATACTATCTGGCATGATTCATATCAACCTCCGGATAAGAGCAAGAATTTCACTCTTGATTACTTTTGGTCGCAACATGACACAGGCCCTGAGCCATGAAGAGACTAATCTTTCCTAAACTACAGATGATACAAAGCAAAACAACTAGCTAGAGTGGCCAGGCCTCCTTTACAAACAATGGGGGAATAACATGTATTTGAAGATCCTCTTAGAGCAAAAGGAAAATGACAAAATGAAATAATAATTACACAAGACTACTATGAATATGATGAGATAATTGGCATGATAGATGTGGATAAGGAAAAGTTTCATAACTCACCTCATCCACGAAGAGATGGTATCTATGATGAGGTCCCTCCCCTGTCATCGTTACAAGGATCGGGAGGTTTTCATCAACAACAAAACATACCACCAAGACCAATGAAATTTGAGCATGGTGCTTCCTCCTCTAATGCACAAAATCCTATAAAAAAACATGACAATGCCTTTGAAGAGATAAGTGGTAAGACAAGAAGGAATAGACAAGCAAAAGAAAGAAGGAGGAGAAGACAAGCTTTTGCCCAACAAATTTTAACTCAACAAGAAAACATTCAACCTAACATTGAGCAAAACTGAGACGAACTTAAAACTAAACAATTGGAAGATAAGAACAAAAGTTGGGCCATGGTACCTTACAAACCACTTTCCTCTAGCATTCGAGATTGGGAAGAGGATGATTTGCTCGATGACAACCCTTAGTTTGGTTGTCCCTATAGGTAAGTATTTCTAACCCTTGACCTTCGTTTTGTGTTTCCCTTATGATGTGTCATGTGTTGTTTAGGCCTCCTAGGATGACCCTTGATTCTCTTGTAAGGTCAATCATATCGGGAGACTGCCTCTATTGTGACCCTTCTTCTATTTGTATCATCATTCTTCAAAGGCACTTGTTTCTCCTCTCTTGATTTATTGTTTCCCTTCCTCTAGTCCTTCTACCTAGCAGATAGATGATGAAAAACATATTATACTGATGCGGGCCTAGTGTCCCTTTGGTGAGAAATCAAAAAATGGACCTAGTCTAGGCATCATGATGGGGTTGATATATATTATTCAATGCTGGGCTAGGAGAATCACTCTGTGTGATCTTGATGTTGTCTTATTACACTTACAAAACATAACAATACTACTGCTCCATGCACTTTGTCTATCTTGGATCTTGTATTCCTCAGATTTCTATGTGATTGATCATATGCATTGTTGTTTATCATGATTATATGGATGCTAACACCTTTTCTTGTAGGAAATTGTGTGTTTGTGGGAACATTTGGCAATTGTAAACTACATGTCAACTCTGGGGGACATGGGCTTTGTGAGAGCTCATGTTCCCTTGTGTGTTTTCTTCCTACCTTAACATGCTTGATATTGGTACATGATATCAATCACCTTAAGGTGCGGGCATATATAAGGTAAGTTGTCTGATTTAGATGCTAGCAAAGTGTGTTTGTAAAAATTGAATCTATTGTAATCATTTAAACCATTTGTGGAGGTGGGATATCACATATATACTTTTCTCTTAAACCCTTTGTAGAAGCAGGGATGGTGTATTTCGCGAGGAGAGTACACATTCTGTCATTTTCTAGAAGTCCTTTACGGAGGCAAGGAGCAAATCTGAGACTATCTTAACCCTTAAGTGTGTCTTCGGCGATCGTTGTGGTGAAGCCCAATCATCAGCGTGCACTTGTAATGTCCTTGAGATGGTTGCAAACCTAGCAATAGGTTTCTTCCATCGATTGTCTATCATGTTTTCTCTGTGTCTTCTATGTGTGTGTGTATGGCGTGTTTGTTCCCAAGCATAGTCTTAAAGACTGGTGGCGATGAGTCCCTCCTATGCTTTGGGATTAGTATGGTGTGCTTTATTTGTATGGCATGTTTGTTCTTGAGTGTAGTCTTAAATATTGGTGGCAATGAGTCCCTTATGCACTCTAAGATTTGTATTGCATGTCTGTTGCTCCATATGCATTCTTAAAGACTAGTGGTGATGAGTCCCTCCTGCATTTTGGGTTGTGTGTTTACTTTCCTTGTACTTGCATCTACATATCATATATAAGAAAAAAAAGAAGAAATAATTATTGCATTCACTTTATTCACTATATTTTGTGTGACTGTAACTATCTTCTCCGTGTTTTGCGTGCCTTTTATTGTCTTCAATGTGTTTGGTATGTCTTTGCCGTGCTTGGCATGTTTGCTATGTTTGTTGACCTTACTTTAATGCATGTATTGGCCTTGCATTTATACATACATTGAAGTGGGGGCTAAATGTTATGTTAGAAATTGTCCCCTTGGGGGCTTTTCCCTCTTAAGGTTTAGCTCCTAGGTCCCTAAATTGCATTTAGAGCATCTTGTGTGATAATTTTGACTCCTGATGAGAAAACCCTGAAGTCTTATGACAAATAGGACCTAGGGTGTGTTATCTTGATGATCCATGAATAGAAACAAGGGGGTGGACTTGGGCACTAGTGTCTTAGTCCTACCCTATTTTAGGTTTGCCCTAAATTTAAATCTCAATTTTATGACCGTTATTTAGGTTCTATGCCAACATCTCAAGTTTGAATTACAAAATTCTTAGCAGGAATGTTTGTAGTTGCATATATAAGCATGATTAGGTTTCATTTGCAAACTAGATGGACTTGATGCTTACTTGTGATTATAGAGCATTCAAAATATTCATTGTGTTATAGAGCAGAGCATTATTATTATTATGTTTGTATTTGTAGATTTGACTCCATCTCCTCATGGCATGAAGAACATCTTCCTTCCATGAGATCCACACTTCAAGGTTATAGGTACCGATTTTTGTGGAGTGGAGTTGTAGAAAGGAGGTTGTAGGCAATAGAGATTTGAGATTTGAGAAGTAGAGGACTTCGATGAACATTTCAGGACTAGGGCATTACTCCCTGTGTCCTCCATTCTTCCTGAGGTAGAAAGAGAAGATACAGTGCATATTAGTGTTGGGAGAAGTTCCAGATTCTGTGACGAAAAGTGTACCTTGGACTAGGGCATTAGTCCCTGTGTCCTCAACTTTTCTGATTTCCAGACTTCAAAAATAGTGAGTTAAATATCTCTGTCCTTCACTTGATCTAAAAGGATTTGTTGTAATTTGATAATTTGCTTATTGTTTTGCATATTTGGTGTTTTAAGTGAAATTAAGCATTAAATTGAGATATTGTTTGATACATCTGAGCTTCCGCATTGTTCCAAGTGGTAGCCTAACCTAATAGGTTAATGCTCCTACTAGTGGAGATTCAACTTAGTTGATATGCCCTTGAATGTTTGTGGTAAAGGGATGATTTGCCTTTGAAATCTAGACCAAAACATTTCCCCCCTTTTTACCCTTAAACAATTTGCATATAAATTGTCAAAAGTGCACCATGTTAATTAATTATTGTCATATTTAATCAAACAATGTGGCAACATTGTTTAGTTGAATCACAATTACATTAATTCAACATGTGTATAATAATTGTGTCTAATTAAATATATGTTTAGTTAGATAACTTAATTCATCCGCAAAATACATGTAACAATTAAATTACTATAGCATTTATTAAATAATCACATAGGGTTGTTTATTCAAATCACAATAACATTTAAATATTGCATACATGTCAAATTACCATATGCTGCAAAAATAAATCACATGTAGTATCTAATTAAATCATCTCATAAGGCAATAATGATCAACCAATGTCACATACGTTAATGAGTTTGAATAGTATGATAAGAAAAATCCACCACTACATCAAAATGTGGTGCATCATAGTACAATACAACTAATCATGGTCCTGGACCATGATAGCTAGATCCCTTGAGACCTGGCAGTGTATGAGTAATAGATGATTGTCTATGTGAGGCTACAAATCATGAGTGACTCTTAGAAGCACTTTGCATAGATGTCAGCCCCTAATCTCACCCCTTAGCTCTCCTACCTCTATCTTAGAATTTGTATACATCTATTATAGCCGATCCCTCTTAATTCATAGCCAAACGACCTCTACCTACAAATAACTCACAAGAGCATGACCTATCCTAGGTGTTGATGCCACTCGGACCTGATCTAGTTGTATCTAAAGAGCATCCTAAATGATCTCAATAGTAGATGCTCTCTCGATCACCTGATCTCCTTCGTTGATTCTATCCTCATAGGATACTCTCAATTGTACAATGGGCTCAAATATCTCTGTGTGCCATCCTGCAATGTGATGTGACCTAGAAATGGTCCACGTTGACTACTCAATCTACACAGTAAGAACTATGTCTACTATGAACTGACCCATAAAGTCAATCCATCCCCGTGTATCAACTATAAATTAGAAACAAATATATTATCAAAACTCCAATCATATACATCAAAATCAACCACAAATTCAACACACACACACACACACACATATATATTATCAAACTCAATGAAATAAATTCATCACCTAGATCTCCATCTCTCCAGTAGGGATCTGCTGGAGGGGTGACTACCTCTAAATCTATAATTACCTGTGTTGCTAGGGACACTGTAGTGGCATCCCCATTTGTCTCCCTATGCTCATGCTAAATATGCACCCCACTAGTGGTAGGTAGTGGTCGTAATGCAGGACATTGATCCCTAAGCCTCTCATCCATCACATCCCCACTCACATCTCGTTGGCACCATTCCAAGATCTAGGTTTCCATGAAGGCTTGTCCCTCACCAAAACTTAGGATTGTCCCTACTACCTTAGCTAAGAACCGCATGAATTGAGGCCGCATCAAAGGTTTCCCTTCTGCGTCAACAAATAGAAGGTTTTTGGCTTGCTAAAATAAAGGTTCGTATTAATTGCATTCGTTCAGGTGGCCATATGTGTGGCAATGCTACTCTCCATTATGGAGTCTCCCATCCTCCAAGGGTTACGCCTTGGAAGGTTTTGGGGGAGGTTGGTTGTCGGTATGACACAACAACACATGTTGCTTGTGACTTTCATCACAAACACATTATTTTATATAGCGACTCGAAAGAGCTTGGCTTTAGCTTATTGCCGCTTGGGTCATTCCCACCTTTCAAAGTGGGGTGGTAGGCCCTCTAAAGATTAACAAAAGCAACAAAACCACAAAAATACTTTTGATCCCCAAGTTCATACAAGGATGTAAGGGGAGAGCATACGTATTTTGTGCTTGTGTCACACTAAACAAGGTTCATTTTAGTTCTTTGGATTATGTTTGGGGTGATTTATGCAAGTGTTGTGAGAAGCTTTTGATTCCCAATTTCACTAATGGTGTGAGGGAAGAGCATACACTTTTCACACTACAAACATAATCACGAAAACATTTCACACAAATTTGATTTGTTTTCTTGTTTAGATGAGTGAAAAATGCAGATTGTTGTTCTTTTTAATCCAATGAGTTTATTGATGCACTTTGCGGTTCTTTTTAAAGCCCAAAATCAAAATTTTTGTGGATTTGTTGGAAAACATTTGTGAATTTTTAGAGCACCAAATTCAAAATTTGTTTAAGATAAGGCACACAAAGATTTCTTTGTTGACTGTTGATCAATTTTATTGCACCAAACTGAAATGTTTGTTTTTAAACTAACATGCAAGGGTTCTTTTTAAGCACCAATTGAAGTGTTCATTTTTTAAACTAAAGATAAACACCCTGCAAAAACTTGTTAGTGGCCGCAAAATGATGGTGATGACCTACAAATAACTTATTAGTCCCTATACAGAACCCAAAGTTAGCCTGTAAACATAGCGCTAAAATAGAGACCAAATGGTGCCACTATGGACTACAATGGCGCTGCCGACAGAAATTGACAAAAAAACCTGACACCCTAGACAATAGCTTTGATATACATACAGATAGCACTGATTTACAAAGATGCACTAAAACCATATACAAAATGCACCAAAATAGAATATAGCACTAACAAATTATACAAAAGGCACTAAAACATGAAATAGCACTAAACTAATACACAGAAAGTGCTAAAACAAAAAATAGCGCTAATATGAACATAACAAGCTGCCACTGCGCTTGTAGTTGAAGGGTCTGGTCACAGTTGCAAATAGCGTCACTTTGGGTGCCGATAGCTCTGATACAAGCTTGAACTTGTCAATCCTACAAAACAGAGGTCTTCCTAACCAACACAGAGGGTTAGACTGCAAAGAAAAGAGGTCTTGTTTAGTCTTGTTAGCCTAATGACTAGAAACTAAGACAAAATGAAAGTCAAAATATAAGTTTTGTCCTTAAGAAAATTTTGGCATGACCTCCCCCTCTTCGTTCAAGATGCCTGCAAAAACAGAGAGTAGATAACCCTATAAAATAGTAGGAAGACCAGAAATTAGACAGATGGGTGAGTGAATTTTAAGAGAGAAAATGCTCTGTCAGATAGCGCCAAAACAACATATAGTGCCAAAATATGCCATAGATGGCGCCACTACATAGTTAGATAGCGTGAATCCTACAAAAACACATCTCAAACACAAAAACTCACAAAAAAAGATTAGATATGGACCTTACGGGTCCCACCGGGCATGCCAATGTGATTAGGAAATCTAAATCGAAGGTGAAACACAAACTAAATGCATACAAACAAGAAGTTTATACCTTGACAAGAAGACCCAATCTCATCAAAGGAGAAAGAATCTTTGCACCCAAAAGCTCCTAAGATATACCCTAGTTGATGAATACAAATGTGAAATGCTCTATCCTAATTTGCAACTCACAAGCTAGCTCAATAGACATTTGGGCATGGTAACATTACTTGAAAATTGGATCCCCAAAATGGGTTGGAGGATGTTGTATTTATAGATATTTTAGAGAGGTTTTGATCCAAGGGTTGAGATTGATTTGGGAGATCAATGGTGGAGGATGAAGATGATGTGGAGGGCCTAGATTTCATCTTGGAGGATGGAGGGTTAGGAATAAATATGAATCTTATATTCATTTTTGGGAAAAGGGTGAATTAAATGAGTATGGGTGAGATGGAATACGTGTGAATTAAAAATTCACATGGGGAAGGGTAAAATTAATTAAAAATTTATTTGGGGATGAGTGGATAAAAATGAGGCATGGCATGGGTAAGGGGTGTAAGAGATATTAAATGTGATGTTGGACTTATTTAAAGAAAAAATTGACTTATGTGGATATATTCCAATTCTTTATTTGGAGGATGTGGGGAAGGGTGTAAAGCTGGATTTGACCATTTGAATGAGAGGTTTAAGATTAATTAAATAAGGTTGTATTTAATTAATCCTAAGGCTAGGATGAGGTAGGCTAGGGAAGGCAATTAAATAATAACTATTTAATTACCTAGGGTAGGGATAGGTCAATTAATAGGCTGAATTAATTAGTTAAACATGATTTAGCTAATTAATTGGATTTAGTGAGGAGGGGGAAATTAACCAAATAAATATTGCATATTTATTAAATCAATTGGCTAAAGTTTGAACGATTGAATTAATGGAATTAATTCAATTGTTGGGGATAAAATGATGAAAAATTAGGTGATGAAGGGATAATTAATGAAATAAAAATTTAATTAATTGATTAGAAGCGAAATTGGTATGTTTAGGGATGTCGGGAGTTGGTTTGATGATAAAGACATTTTTAGGTGTCTACAATGGGCTTAGAGAACAAGTGATCATATGGCTACGAGTACTACCCTATATAACCTTGTATGTGGTGCTAATGCGATCATGCCTCTGGAGTTAGAAATCACTTCATTGCAAGTTTCTCTCGATGACATTCTAAATGAAAATTCACATAGAGAACAAAGACTTCAAAAGCTTGAGACACTTGATGAACAACATATACATGCTCTCAAAAATCTCCAAGCCTATCAAAAGAGAATCCTATGCTATTATAATGAAGATGTTGTTTACCATTCATTCATGGTTGGAGATTTGGTGCTTTATGAAAATCAACACAAACGTAAACACACCTCTAGGAGAAAAAGGGAAGTTTAGCCCAAATTGGTTAGGACCATACATCAACACTGAAGTTTATGGATTAGGCACATACATGTTATCCAACATGAACAATATGCCTCTTAAAGAACCTATTAATACTATGCATTTACATCGATACTATGATTATATTTTTTTCCTTTACTTTCAAGTTATCTTGCATCATTTAATCTAGAATAATATGTTATTATTCTTCTTTTAAAGCAAATTATGTTAGAAATACTTAGTATAGTTTGCTTCGATCATGACAAATATGTAGTCTTGATTTCTTACAAGTAGTTTTCTAACCTTTTTGAGAATTATTTTTGTTAGTGTTATGTCAGAAAATGTCCCCTTGGGGGCTTTTCCCTCTTAAGGTTTCACTCCTGGGTCCCTAAATTGTATTTAGAGGATCTTGTGTGATAATTTTGACTCCCGATGAGAAAACCCTAAAGTGTTATGTCAAATAGGACCTAGGGTGTGGTATCTTGATGATCCATGAACATAAACAAGGGGTGGACTTGGGTGCTAGAGCCCTATTCCTGCCCTATTTTAGGTCTGCCCTAAATTTAAATGTCAGTTTATGACTGTTATTTAGGTCCCATGCTGACAAATCAAGTTTGAATTACGAAATTCTTAGCGAGAATGTTTGTAGTTGCATATAAGAATGATTAGGTTTCATTTGCAAATTAGATGGACTTGATACTTACTTCTGATTATAGAGAATTCAAAATATTCATTGTGTTGAAGAGTAGAGCATTGTTATTGTGTTTGTATTTGTAGATTTGACTCCATCTCATGGCATGAAGAACATCTTCCTTCCATGAGATCCACACTGCAACGTTATAGGTACCAAGTTTCATGGAGTGGAGCTGCAGAAAGGAGGTTGTAACCAATAATGATTCGGGATCTAAGAAGTAGATGACTCCGGTGAACATTTCGGGACTATGGCATTATTCCTTATGTCCTCCATTCTTCCTGAGGTAGAAACGTAAGATATAGTACAAATCCATGTTGGGAGAAGTTCTAGATTATGTGATGAAAAGTGTACCTTGGACTAGGGTGTTAGTCCATGTGTCCCTGACTTTTTTGCTTTTTGGACTTCAAAAAATAGTGAGTTGAATATCTCTGTCCTTCACCTTGATCTGAAAGGATTTACCGTAATTCGATAATTTGCTTACTGTTTTGCATATTCAAGGTTTTAAGTGAAATTAAACATTAAATTGAGATATTTTTTGATAAATCTAAGCTTCCACATTGTTCCAAGTGGTAGCCTAACCTGATAGGTTAATGATCCTACTAGTGGAGATTCAACTTAGTTGATATGCCCTTGAATGTTTGTGGTAAAGGGACAATTTGCCTTTGAAATCTAGACCAAAACATTTCCCCCCTTTTTACCCTTAAATATTTTGGTGAACCCATGTTTTTGGACTTTTGGCACCTTTTTGAGTTTTTTTTGATATATTTGCATTCATTCATCTTATTGCATTCAAAAAATTACAAAAAATTTGAAAAATTTGAAAAAATTGGCATCTTAGGCTTGCATTTTAGCATAACTTGAATTAATTGGCATTTAATTTCATCAAATTTCTATAATTTTTATTAGATATTATTTCAATTACAGAAATTCATCATTTAGTATTCACTCGCATTGCATTTTCATGCTTAAATTGACAAAATTGCTCCAAATTGTGCATTTTTCATAAAAACCTAGTTTTACATTAGCTAGGGTTTGTAGTCAAGATCTTGTTTCAGATTTAACTACCCTTTAAAAACACTCATTAGGACAGAGGTCCTAATTTTAGTGTTGCATCATAGTGGTTTCTTTGCAAAATTTCATGTCTAGGGTTTGAAAACCTTGCATTTTCACTAGATTTGGCCTTATTGTCTCTCTAGATTTGCACTACAAGTGTGTTGTAAGGTATTTTTCTGAACTAATTGTCTTTTATCATAGATATTATTTTCTTCTCCTCCTCAAATTCCTTACAACACCCTCTCTATTAGGCCTTTGCATTGAAAATTTGTGAAAATTTGCATATTTTAGCTATATTTTCACTAGGGTTTGACTTAGATTGGAACTATAGGCATGTTGTGACAGATATTATTACATTAGGTGACTCATATTACTATTATAATCTTCTTTCTATCACAATATTCCTTACAAAACCCTTTCTCTTACTCATTTGCACTAAGAATTACTGAAAAATCACATATTTTAGCACATTTTCACTAGGTTTTGACTGGTCATCACTCTAGGTTTGCATCAAAAGTGTGTTGTGAAAGATATTTCTGCATAATTGGACTGTTATTAGTCATATTATTTTATTTCCCTCTTTAAATTCATCACAACACCTTTCCTTTCATTCGTTTGCATTGGAAAAACTTAAAAAATCAAGCATTTTAGGTCATTCTCATACATACTTTTGCATCTTGTTCTTGCATAAGTTTTGAAAACCTTAAAAATCTTATTTGGAATTCATTTGAAAAAAATACACATGGCTTCTCACTACAACAATAATTATAGGCTTCCTCCTAGGCCTTATTTGAAAAGATGAGCCCCTGAACTTGAAATAACATTTACACCTCATGCCAAAGAAATGGTAGATACTGAAGAGCCTCTTTACATTATAGTGAAAATAATGGAAAGACCTATGGATGGAACACTTGTAGACCCTAATTGTATGACTAATGTGGTTATGGAAGAGTTTCTCATTAAACATGATTTGGCACAAGATTACTACCAACCGTCGGATTTGAGAATTAAAACACATAATGGAGCTTTGATGAATACATTTGGAAAGATAGCCTTATTGGTCCCAGTCTATGATAAAGCCATAGATTATCTATTTGATGTTATCCCTTTATCTAACCTATTCCATGTAAAACTAGGACATCCTTGGCTTAAATCTATGAATGTCATCCCCTCAACTACTCACAAATGCTTAAAGTTCCCTTTGCATGGAGAGATCTATACTATCTGTCGTAATTCATATCAACCTCTGACTAAGAGCAAGAATTTCACTCTTGATTACTTTTGGTCGCAACATGACACAGACCCTGAGCCATGAAGAGACCAATCTTTCCTAAACTACAGATGATACAAAGCAAAAAAACTAGCTAGAGTGGCCAGGCCTCCTTTACAAACAATGGGGGAATAACATGTATTTGAAGATCCTCTTAGAGCAAAAGGAAAATGACAAAATGAAATAATAATTAAACAAGACTACTATGATTATGATGA
Organism: Cunninghamia lanceolata; assembly: GCA_027924645.1. Lineage (NCBI taxonomy): Eukaryota > Viridiplantae > Streptophyta > Pinopsida > Cupressales > Cupressaceae > Cunninghamia > Cunninghamia lanceolata. The sequence goes on along the minus strand of BSBN01000272.1, from coordinate 6,782,276 downwards.
GATAATTGGCATGATAGATGTGGATAAGGAAACATTTCATAACTCACCTCATCTACGAAGAGATGGTATCTATGATGAGGTCTGTCCCCTCTCATCGTTACAAGGATTGGGAGGTTTTCATCAACAACAAAACATACCACCAAGACCAATGAAATTTGAGCATGGTGCTTCCTCCTCTAATGCACAAAATCCTATAAAGAACATGACAATGCCTTTGAAGAGATAAGTGGTAAGACAAGAAGGAATAGACAAGCAAAAGAAAGGAGGAGGAGAAGACAAGCTTTTGCCCAACAAATTGCAACTGAACAAGAAAACATTCAACCTAACATTGAGCAAAATTGAGACAAACTTAAAACTAAACAATTGGAAGATAAGAACAAAAGTTGGGCCATGGTACCTTACAAACCACTTTCCTCTAGCATTCAAGATTGGGAAGAGGATGATTTGCTCGATGACAACCCTTAGTTTGGTTGTCCCTATAGGTAAGTATTTCTAACCCTTGACCTCCGTGTTGTGTTTCCCCTATGATGTGTCATGTGTTGTTTAGGCCTCCTAGGATGACCCTTGATTCTCTTGTAAGGTCAAGCATATCAGGAGACTGCCTCTATTGTTACCCTTCTTCTATTTGTATCATCATTCTTCTATATTGCTTCTCCTCTATTTTCATTGCTGTGTGTTGTGTCTTATGGACATAGCATTGCGGTTGGTGACTTTGGGGCACCCTCCTACATGACTGTCCCTAAGGAACTTGTTTCTCCTCTCTTGATTTATTGTTTCCCTTCCTCTAGTGCTTCTACCTAGTGGATAGATGATGAAAAACATATTATACTGATGCGGACCTAGTGTCCCTTTGGTGTGAAATCAGAAAATGGACCTAGTCCATGCATGATGACGGGGTTGATATATATTATTCAATGCTTGGCTAGTAGAATCACTCTGTGTGATCTTGATGTTGTCTTATTACACTTACAAAACATAACAATACTACTACTCCATGCACTTTGTCTATCTTGGATCTTGTATTCCTCAGATTTCTATGTGATTGATCATATGCATTGTTGTTTATCATGATTATATGGATACTAACACCTTTTCTTGTAGGAAATTGTGTGTTTGTGGGAACATTTGGCAATTGTAAAGTACATGTCAACTCTGGGGGACATGGGCTTTGTGAGAGCTCATGTTCCCTTGTGTGTTTTCTTCCTACCTTAACATGCTTGATATTGGTACATGATATCAACCACCTTAAGGTGGGGGCATATATAAGTTAAGTTGTCTGATTTAGATGCTTGCAAAATGTGTTTGTAAAAATTGAATCTATTGTAATCATTTAAGCCATTTGTGGAGGCGGGATATCACGTATATACTTTTCTCTTAAACCCTTTGTAGAGGCAGGGATGGTGTATTTCTCGAGGAGAGTACACATTCTGTCATTTTCTAGAAGTCCTTTGCAGAGGCAGGGAGCAGATCTGAGACTATCTTAACCCTTAAGCGTGTCTTCGGTGATTGTTGTGGCGAAGCCCAATCATCAGCATGCACTTGTAATGTGCTTGGTATGGCTGCAAACCTAGCAATAGGTTTCTTCCATCGATTGTCTGTCATGTTTTCTCCATGTCTTCTATGTGTGTGTGTATGGCGTGTTTGTTCCCAAGCATAGTCTTAAAGACTGGTGGCGATGAGTCCCTCCTATGCTTTGGGATTTGTATGGCGTGCTTGATTTGTATGGCATGTTTGTTCTTGAGTGCATTCTTAAATACTTGTGGCAATGAGTCCCTTATGCACTCTGAGATTTGTATTGCATGTCTATTGCTCCATATGCAGTCTTAAAGACTAGTGGTGATGAGACCCTCCTGCATTTTGGGTTGTGTGTTTACTTTCCTTGTACTTGCATCTACATATCATATATAAGAAAAAAAAGAAGAAATAATTATTGCATTCACTTTATTCACTATGTTTTGTGTGACTATAACTGTCTTCTCCATGTTTTGCATGCCTTTTATTGTCTTCAATGTGTTTGGTGTGTCTTCGCCGTGCTTGGCGTGTTTGCTATGTTTGTTGACCTTACTTTAATGCATGTATTGGCCTTGCGTTTATACATACATTGAAGTGGGGACTAAATGTTATGTTAGAAATTGTCTCCTTGGGGGCTTTTCCCTCTTAAGGTTTAGCTCCTGAGTCCCTAAATTGCATTTAGAGCATCTTGTGTGATAATTTTGACTCCTAATGAGAAAACCCTGAAGTCTTATGACAAATAGGACCTAGGGTGTGTTATCTTGATGATCCATGAATAGAAACAAGGGGGTGGACTTGGGCACTAGTGTCCTAGTCCTACCCTATTTTAGGTTTGCCCTAAATTTAAATGTCAGTTTTATGACCCTTATTTAGGTTCTATGCCAACATCTCAAGTTTGAATTACAAAATTCTTAGCAGGAATGTTTGTAGTTGCATATATAAGCATGATTAGGTTTCGTTTCCAAACTAGATGGACTTGATGCTTACTTGTGATTATAGAGCATTCAAAATATTCATTGTGTTATAGAGCAGAGCATTATTATTATGTTTGTATTTGTAGATTTGACTCCATCTCCTCATGGCATGAAGAACATCTTCCTTCCATAAGATCCACACTTCAAGGTTATAGGTACCAATTTTTGTGGAGTGGAGTTGTAGAAAGGAGGTTGTAGGCAATAGAGATTTGAGATTTGAGAAGTAGAGGACTCCGATGAACATTTCAGGACTAGGCCATTAGTCCCTATGTCCTCCATTCTTCTTGAGGTAGAAAGAGAAGATACAGTGCAGATTAGTGTTGGGAGAAGTTCCAGATTGCATGACGAAAAGTGTACCTTGGACTAGGGCGTTAGTCCCTGTGTCCTTGACTTTTCTGCTTTCTAGACTTCAAAAATAGTGAGTTAAATATCTTTGTCCTTCACTTGATCTAAAAGGATTTGTCGTAATTTGATAATTTGCTTATTGTTTTGCATATTTGGTGTTTTAAGTGAAATTAAGCATTAAATTGATATATTGTTTGATACATCTGAGCTTCCGCATTGTTCCAAGTGGTAGCCTAACCTGATAGGTTAATGATCCTACTAGTGGAGATTCAACTTAGTTGATATGCCCTTGAATTTTTGTGGTAAAGGGATGATTTGCCTTTGAAATCTAGACCAAAACATTTCCCCCCTTTTTACCCTTAAACAATTTGCATATAAATTGTCAAAAGTGCACCATGTTAATTAATTATTGTCATATTTAATTAAACAATGTGGCAACATTGTTTAGTTGAATCACAATTACATTAATTCAACATGTGTATAATAATTGTGTCTAATTAAATATATGTTTAGTTAGATAACTTAATTCATCCACAAAATACATGCAACAATTAAATCACTGTAGCATTTATTAAATAATCACATAGGGTTGTTTATTCAAATCACAATAACATTTAAATATTGCATACATGTCAAATTACCATATGCTACAAAAATAAATCACATGTAGTATCTAATTAAATCATCTCATAAGGCAATAATCATCAACCAATGTCACATACATTAATGAGTTTGAATAGTATGATAAGAAAAATCCACCACTACATCAAAATGTGGTGCATCATAGTACAATACAACTAATCATGGTCCTAGACCATGATAGCTAGATCCCTTGAGACCTGGCGGTGTATGAGTAATAGATGATTGTCTATGTGAGGCTACAAATCATGAGTGACTCTTAGAAGCACTTTGCATAGATGTCAGCCCCTAATCTCACCCTTGAGCTCTCCTACCTCTATTTTAGAATTTGTATACATCTATTGTAGCCGATCCCTCTTAATTCATAGCCAAACAACCTCTACCTACAAATAACTCACAAGAGCATGACTTATCCTAGGTGTTGATGCCACTCTGACCTGATCTAGTTGTATTTGAAGAGCATCCTACATGATCTCAATAGTAGATGCTCTCTCTATCACCTGGTCTCCCTCGATGATTCTCTCCTCATAGGATACTCTCAATTGTACAATGGGCTCAAATATCTCTGTGTGCCATCCTGCAATGTGAGGTGACCTATAAATGGTCCATGTTGAATACTCAATCTACACGGTAAGAACTATGTCTACTATGAACTAACCCATAAAGTCAATCCATCCCCGTGTATCAACTATAAATTAGAAACAAATATATTATCAAAACTCCAATCATATACATCAAAATCAACCACAAATTCAACACACACACACACACACACATATATATTATCAAACTCAATGAAATAAATTCATCACCTAGATCTCCATCTCTCTAGTAGGGATCTACTAGAGGGGTGACTGCCTCTAAATCTATAATTACCTGTGTTGCTAGGGGCACTGTAGTGGCATCACCATTCATCTCCCTATGCTCATGCTAAATCTGCACCCCACTAGTGGTAGGTAGTGGTCGTAATGCAGGACGTTGAGCCCTAAGCCTCTCATCCATCACATCCCCACTCACATCTCACTGGCACCATTCATCATCATATCCATCTTCCCCTCATATCCATCTAGTCCTCCTCATATGCATCTTCATCATCATCATAATCATGTATCACTTCCCCTCCTAAATCGTCTCCCTAATTCCCCCAAGGCCTAGGATCGCCTTTGGGGTAATCTATAGGAAGCATGAGAGCAGGGTGAGAAGTGCTTCACCATTTCAAGTATGTTGCATTAACACCCACATCATCAACATTATACATGGAGCTACATCCTCATCATCATCATTAGGATCGCTCAAAGAGACATCCACCATGGTAGGTTGAGCCTTATCTCTTGGCCTCACTGCATTGTGAGTCGAGTGCACGTAGGTCAGCCAAGGTGTAGGAACTCTCTACACGCAACCGAACTACCTCATCATTCAATCATAATTGAAAGACATGATGATGTGATCAAGTTGACTAGATAAAATTTGGTCCCTCTGTATCCTCACTAGCTATTGAGAAATACCCACCCATGATTGACAACCCCTATACGGTCTCCAGTGGATGTCTGTAGGCTATAGTTTGTCTAACCTCACTATCCAATATAGTAAATCACCACATCACCATGGTCTCCTCAGTGTGTAGGCATGTGCCTATGGATAGGACCAGGCAGGCTCTATCAAGAACCCCACTGGCCACATGCATGTAATATGCTTGAATGCCCACATCAAAAGAATTGTGCAAGCTATCAAGATACATGCCTCATAATGTACATAGAGCCCTAAATCATGGTATAAATAAGTGAGCATACTCTAGCCCCATGCATATAGAATCCTATTCTCCTCCATCACATTAATGGTATGAACAAGACCCCCATGAAGGTGTGTCCCTTGTCCATCCTGTGTAACAAAGAAAGAAATGTTATTAATCAAGATGTGACATATAACTGGTATAGCTATAGAACCCTGCTCCAACCATAACATGCTAATGTGCTTGGATGTACTCGATGGCATGATATGACCAAGACAATGTACCTGGCCTGACTCAACATACTCATAGGATCGATGCTCAATAATCCTCATGGAGTCGCCTCGCATGGGAAGCTATAGAATCTAGTACACATCCTCCAATGAGACTGTCATCTCTTATCAGAAGACGAAAGGTAGATGTATCTATATCCCATCCCTCCATGAGTTCCATGAACATCATACGGTGGTAGCTAATGGTAGGCATCATGCAAACCCACCATAAACCAACATCCCTGAGAAGTGCCCTATCGACAATAGATAATGTCTATGCATGACCATGCAACAATGTGTACACGTTCTCTCCTGCATGCTTGTGCATCACTAGGGACACCTAAAATCACATCAAATTAAATCATGTTACTACAACATCATCAAAGAATCAAAGACAAATCTAAACATAAAAAAATAGCTAAATTCTCCTAGACACTAGCACCCAGAAAGGACACTAGCGCCCAGGAAGTGCAAGGAAGCTAAGGTAGAGGAACAACTTGCTACACTAATATTGAGGGGAGGGATATGCAAAAGAATTTATATATTTATTATATTTATAGAAATAAATACAAATAACAATCATATCACAACACAGTAATTATGTGGGGAAACCCTTTCAGGAGAAAAACCCCACTCCAAAGCCACCCAAAATAGTATTCAAGAACCAAGAATATTACAATATACTTGTAGATCAAGCTTTCACATGAGTATAACCAACCAAAGATCTGGAGGCAACTCAAAATCTATAAGACACTTACACACAACCTCCATCTCAAGATCCTGATATATAGGAGATACAATACAATAAACCATCAATGGTAATTACAAAACCATGAGCCAAAACCACCCAAAAGTGGAGCTCAAATTATCTCCAATTAAAGATAACTTGTGATGTGCCAAATCACACATCAACATGTGTAACTCTCCCCTTTACAACTCTTTTAAGTATCCAACACATTTTCACATTTCTCAAAATAGGAGGTCCAACTTCTAGAGGCCATAACTTTATATTTGGGTGTCTTATTGACGAACCATTTGATGCGTTGGAAATATTGTGAAGAGATCTATCAATATATAACCTAATTTGTCAGTTATGACAACTTTTGGGGCATTTAGGGACATCTAAGTGCCACAAATCTTAGTTTGAAACTTTTTCCAAGAGTTTCAAAAAATGAAAACTTTAATATCTTGCAATTGAGGAATAATTTTGAGTCGAAACTCACCCAAGATGTTTACTTGGCAATTCCACACCTTTTGGGAAAATTTTAGGTCTATTTGTACTCAAATGTAGAGTTACTAAAAATAGTAAGCCCTACCATTTTTAGCCCCTTTTGGAAACTTTGAAAGTTCTAAACCATTCTTCAAGATAAAGGGTATTCGAAAAGACCAAAATTGGGAAGAATAGAAACCTTTTGTAGTTGCAAGGTTGAGACACCTTTCCTAACATTATCCCACTTGTCAAACACCTTGCAAGAGAAAAGGGAGTATCAACACCATAATTAAATTGCTAGGGGCTGAGAGGCCCATAGATTCCGAACACCATCTAAACTTATTTTTGATCACATGCTTAGTTAATGAATATGCAACATTCATCAAATTCTCTACCTTAAATAGTTCCACCCTGCTATCCCTGACCATATCTCTAACAAAATGATATTGTACATCAATGTGCTTGGTCCTGGCATGAAATGTTGGGTTTGTAGCTAGGTAGATCACACTCTGACTATTACAATAAACTGTCATTGCACCTTATTTTATTTTAATATTTGAATATAGTCTCTTAAGCCAAATGGATTCTTTACAAGCATGAGTATCTTCCAACTAATTGCACTGCCAAATATAGTAAATACATAAGCAGTGGTGGATCATTTGCTATCAACATCACTTGCCCAGTCTAAATCCACATAACCATGAATACTAAGGGAATGCATGTCTCCTATCAAATTACCATGATAACATAATGAATACTCTGAGGTACCCCACAAATATCTAAAGACTCTTTTAAATGCATCTCAATGAACTCTACCATGATTAGACATATATATAGAAAGAACTCCCACTGCTTGAGTAATGTTTGGTCTATTACAAACCATAACATACATAAAACTCCTGACTACACTTTGGTAAGGTAATATGCACATGTCTTCCATCTCTGGTGGATATGTTGGACATTGTGAAGTAGATAACTTTTTTTCAATTATAAAAGGAACACATAATGGTCTACAATCCTACATGTTAAACCTCTATAAAATTGAATTGACATACTTACTCTGGCCAAGCCATAATTTTCTGTTCACTCTATATCTTCTTATTTCCATCGCAAGAATGCGTTTAGTTGCAACAAGGTCTTTCATTTCAAATTTAACTGCAAGTTACAAATTTAGTTTTGAAATCATTCATTTCTTTTTACCAATAAATAATGTATCATCAACATATAATGCAATAAACAGGAAATGATCACCATCAGATTTAGAACATTCAAATCCCAAACTCAACACATATGTATTAAATTTTCGGTACCACATCCTAGGACTTTGTTTGAGGCCATACAAAGGTTTCTTCAATTTACAAACTAAATTATTTTCACCTTTTACCATGTAGTCCTCTAGTTGTGTCATATAAATATCCTCCTCCAAATCACCATGAAGGAAAGTTATTTTCACATCCATTTGCTCAACCTCTAGATCATAAGCAATAGCAATAGAAAACAAAAATCTAATGGATTTCATTTTTTCAACAGGAGAAAATATCTCACTATAATCAATACCCTCAACCTGAGAGTAACCTTTTGCAACCAACTGTGCTTTGTACTTCTTAATACCTCCATCTGAACCAATCTTTTTTATTGAACACCCATTTGCAACCAGTAGGTTTTCATCTTTTAGGCAATGACACTAGGTCCCATGTATCATTCTCTTTTAAAGCTACCATTTCTTCATCCATAGAAATCTTCCAAGACTCTTTATCATTCATCCCTAATACTTCTTCTACAGATCTAGGTTCAACTATATTAGTATTCAAAGTAAAAATACATCCCTAGTCATCAGGTGAATACCTTTCAGGTGGTTGTCTATGCCTTGTAGACCTTCAAAGAAGTTGAGTTGGAGGTTCTTCCTCCTCTTCTAAAGATTTAGAGCTAGATGAGATCTCCTTAACTTCATGTCTATCTAGGGGCCTCGATTCAACTTTCTTAGTTGTAGAAGGGAGTTGAATCACATCTTTCTATTCACTTTGTTCTAGATGCAATGTAATAGAAGAATGATTAGTTTCTCTCTAAAAATAACACTTCTACTATATATTACCTTCTGTGCAAGAGGGTCCCAAATCTTGCATCCTTTCACACCATAACTATACCCGATGAAGATACATTTCATAGCCTTGTTCTCCAATTTTGTTTGCTTCTCCTTTGGTACATGTGCATATGCATCTCAACCAAAAAATTTAATATGTCTTAGTGAAGTCTTGTGCCCCAATCACTCCTCCATAGGAATTTTATCAACAAGTGTTGATGTAGGAGACTTGTTAATCATGTATCAAGCAGTAGCAATAGATTCATCCCAAAACCTTTGTTCTAGACCAACACCACTAAGCATAATCCTAGCCTTCTCCATCAGTGTCCTATTCATTCTTTCTGCAACTCCATTCTATTGTAGAGAATATAGAGTTGTTTCTTGTCTCTGAATGCCACAACCTTGATAGAATTTATCAAAGTCATGAGAGAAAAAATTGCTACCATTGTTAGACCTCAAACATTTTTTTTTCTTTCTAGTCTACAACTCAACCATTGCTTTAAATTATTTAAATCAACTAAAAACTTTAGATTTATTATTTAGAAAATATACCCATGTACTTATGCTATAATCATCAATAAATGAAATATAATATGTGGATTTCACAATGGAAGGAACATCTACAAGACCAAACACATCAGAATGAATAAGATCTAATACACCAAAAGATTTTTGAGAACTTGATTAAAACTAAACGTGGTTTTATTACGTTAAATGTAATGCTCACAGAAATCAAAATCAAGATTACAATAAATAAACCCTTCAACAAAGTTTTTATTTTTCAAGGTCCTTAGACTCTTTTCTCCTATGTGGCCTAATCTTTGGTGCCATAACATAGTCTTATTTGTAGGAGATTTTGATTAAAAAGAAAGAGCACCCTTAGGTACCCACAAGCCACAACCATCCACTAAAAATGAAACCCTCTACTTTTCCAATGAAGTAGTCACAGATTTGTTTTTTGCAAAAGTACTATTGCACTCAATAGTGCATGCATCAAGCTTATACAATGTGCCAAATCTGATACCTCTAGCAGTCACCATAGCACCTCTTACCATCTTGCATCCTGAATTAGAAAAGACTACCTGCACACTCGTATCTATTAGTTTTCTCATAGATAATAAATTTTGTGCTAATCCAGGGATATGTAACATGTCATTAATCCTTTTTATTCTATCATTAGGAAATATGATTTTAAATTTACCATGACCAACAATATTTAAATGAGAATCATCACCCAACAATATTTAGAAAACCAATCTCTATTAGGGGTCATATGGAAAGATGCACCTGAATCAATTAACCATGTATCATTACCTGCATGAGTGGCCAAAGATGCAATGAATGCATCACCATATTCCTTCTCAGACTCATAATCAAAATCAAATTTCTTCTTTTTCTTCTTCATTTCTTCTTTACACTCCTTACAGAAGTTTCCAGGCTTACCGCAATTCTAACAAATAACTTTGGACTTTGTAGGATATTTGGATCTCCCTTTGGACTTGGATTTGTCACGCTTCTCATGCTTCTTTCCTTTTTATTTAGGTCTTCCACAAACACTTAGGGCTTCTTTGGCATTGATGGATACCTTCCTCTTCATTTCTTTAGAAAGAAAAAAGCCCACAACATCTTCAACTTTCAAGATAACAAAAGTACTCCCAATCGCCATAACAAGAGAATCCCATGAATCAAGAAAAGAAGAAAGTAGGATCTGACATCTCTCCTACTCATCCATTTTTACACCAACTGATGTCAATTAAGCCACCAAGATATTGAATTCTTCTAGGTGGTCTACAATTATCCACCCTCTTCCATTATCAAGGAATATAATTTCTTCCTCAAAAAAATCTTGTTCATTAAAGATTTGGCTTGATATATCTCACCGAATTTCTTCCATAGTTTCTTTACAGAGGGCTTTTCATGGACATTGATTAAAATAGAGTCTATTAGGCATAATTTGATTAGAACTTTGTCTTTATAGTCCATAATATCAAATGCAGCAACCAAAGTAGCATTTTTGGGTCTTGAAACGTTCTCATCAATAGCATCCCACAAATCTTGATTGATTAACAAATCCTCCATCTTCAGCTTCCACATCTCAAAATTGCTACAGAAATTTTTTCTACCTCTATTCTCCTTGATGTAATTTTTGGAATTAGGGCAAACAATTGAGAGGGGGGTGAATCAGTTGTCTCAAAACTTTAACACTTGCTATAATTAATTCTTCCCTACCACTTATTTACAGATCATTATTATAACCATGAAATCTTGAATCAATAACACATGAGCAAAAACACAAATAACACACTTGACACCAAGATTTTTAATGTGGAAACCTAGTTAAGGGAAAACCACAGTGGAGGTTAGTCCACAAAAATTAATACCATGTTAAAAGTATTACAAATGGGGAGGGCACATGCCTTCAAGCTCACTACATAGAGCTCATTACTCAATGAGGCTCACTACCTACAAAAATGATTACAAGAAGATTATAGAGTGTTTGAACTAATGAATAGCATCTATGAATGCAAGAATTCAGTTCTGGTTAAGTACAAAATACTAATCTTACACACTTCATCCTTGCTCTGCCTTGTTTACTATTTTGCCATGATCGACATCAAGAAATTCAATCAATTATAGTTGACTTTCATAAAACTTAGAACATTTATTAAGCACTCTACTTCGTCAAATGAATTTATGCACAAATATCAACGCAAACCAAAAACTTGTGTTTCTAGATCATCAATCATGTTAGCCAATATCACTGATTATCACTAATTTCTTATCCAACAACTTTTCTACATCTGGACCAAGATCAAATACTAGGTTGCCCTATTCTTCTTCTGACTGTGCTGACTAACTGGAACCCGATAATCAAATCCTTATAAATTTTGAATCCTTTATCACTAGAGGATGAATCTCTAGATTTAGATAGTCCTGACAATCCTTATCACTCCCTCAGATTCACATCACACTATGATTTACCACTAGAGAGATCCAGACCAAGATATCAGACCCTGTCACATGCTCTATTTCTGACATCTAGACTTAGACAAATCCTCACTCTGACTTCCGGTATGAACAAATTATGTAATGCAGATGTGTAGGATAGAATTAGTTGCCATCAATGACAACACCTATCATGCATAGCAGTGTCTCTTGCCAACAATCTCCCCCTTTGGTATTGATGGCAACACTTAGTGAAAAATGACTAAGTGTCAGAACAACTCCCACTTTCTATGTATACTTACTTTTCACTATTCTCCAAAGCTCCCCCTTTACTAGATTCCTCATTTTTCACTGTTCTTCACTCTCCCTTTGACATCAACAGTAAAGGGTGGGATCCACAAACCAAAAATTACACAAAAATTCTACACACCAAGCCGCATATGTACAAACAATCCTTAAGTCTTATTTACATAAACTTAAGTACATCACCAGAAATGTTCTTCAATCGTGCCATCTCGCTATCCCAGCTATTCTTCATAGTGTTCAAAATTGAGATGTGGCCATTGAATAGGAATACATTTGATTCTGCCATCTGCAGATCAATGGGGTTACTTGACTGAGTTGCATCTTGGACTTTAATCAGAGCATTGAACATTGCTTCCATTTTGGGGGAAAATAGTCCCTGGAGTTCACTCATCTTGGCCTCTATTCTCTGTTGGCAAGAGACACTGTGTGGCTTCATGAGTGTTGACATTGATGCAAAAAAGTCCATCCCACACATCCGCAGGCTATGGTATGTCTATACCAGAAGTCAGATTGAAGAGTATTTTGGTCCGATGAGCAAGAACAGAGCATGCAGCAAGGTCTGACAATCAGGTCCAGATCTCTTAGAGAAAGTATCTCAGTAAAATACAAAATTGGGGAAGTCAAGAGGAGTACCATGACTGATACATTCCAGAGATTGAGCCTCTAGTGATGAAAGAGTGAAAAGATATGAGCACCTAAGTGTTGGATTCCTATTTGGCAGAGTAGACTAAAAAAGAACTGACCGACAGAGCATCAGATCTTAATCTGGATGAGAAATTGATGGTGATCAAGTTTCTTAAGGTATCATTCATGGTTGGCTGACATGATTGATGACTCTTATAACTATCCTTTTGATACGCATCACTTAGTAAGCATGGATTCAGCTGACAGACCAGAGTTTGGAAATATCTTGAGTTTTCTAGATGCCGACTAGAAAGGTGTTGAAATCCTTGATGCAGATATATATACTAGATTGATTTTGGTATGAAGGTGTGTGTGGTGTATTGTGTTGTGTGAAGAAAAAGTAGAGAGCAGTGTGGAAGCAACTATACAAATTTGGTATGTGACAGAACAACAGTACCAAGCAAAGGAAGAACGAAGTGTAGAAGATCAATATATTGAGCCTAAACAGAACTGAACCTCAGCATATGTGGATGCCCCTGATCATTTCAATCACATGGTTTTCTTCTTTATACCTTGTAGATAGTGAGTCTCTTGTAGGCAGTGAGCAGTGTGCTCGGGCAGTGAGCCCTAATTGGCAAGTGCCATTTTATACTTCTATTCTTTTAATAGAGAATACAATCTTGGGTTAGTCACCCTGTGGTTTTTTCCCTTAACAAGGTTTTCCACTTCAAAATCATTGTGTTATGTGTGTTGAGTTTATTTATGCTCTCATGTTCATATATGCTTATATGTTTTTATACTACACTAATCATTAAAGAAGAAAAGAAAGTCAAATAATTAAGATAATTGATTCACCCCCCCTCTCAGTTATCAACAATTGGTATCAAAGCTAAGTTCCTCTAGACAGAGCCTAACAACTTGAGGAAGATCTGGGAATCTCAATGGATAGGTACGGTATGAGGGATCGACTTCAGTTTGCCCTAGATCATCTTGAGCAATCTCACTCTGAAGTCAATAACCTGAGGGAAAGACTCAAACAAGCTAATGACTTCATAAATGAACTCAAAGAAAAACTAAGTATCTCAATGAAGAAAAGAAAGGAACTGCTTCAACAATTAGCAAGTCAAAGTGAAGCCAATGATACTAATGAAGATCTGAATGAGAAAGCCAAGTTATGTGAAAAGTTATCAAAAGAGGTCATTATGGTAAGACATGAAATGGAATTAGGAGTTATGAAATTCACCCAAGAAATTGAAGAGAAAAGAAAAAGTGAAGATAATCTAAAACAATCTATCAAGGAGAAGTCAGAAGATTGCCACAAGATGGATAGAATAATCAAGTATCTAGAATCTAATCTTGAAGATGCTAGAGACAATGAAGAACAACTTGAGAATCAGATAGACACTCTTAAAAGGGATCTTCAAACATCAAATGAATACAAAGAGAAATTCAAGATAAGCTCTTCTCAACTTGAAGTTCTTCTTGAAAGCCAAAAGAGGGTAGATGACAAGCAAGGCTTGGGATATGAGAAAGGGGAAAGCTCCGGATCTGGTCAGAAGGACTCTGGATCAGAAAATCCAAGGAACAGGCCTAGAAGACCTCTAGTAAGGAAAACAAATTCTCAAAGATATCCATCCTTTAATGGATACTACCACAATTGCAATAACTTTGGTCATAAAGCAAATCAGTGCAAAAGAAGAATGAATCAGACTAATTCATTCTTCTCTGGATAGTGTTTTAACTGTAAAAGGTATGGTCACAAATCTCATGAACGTAGAAATATGTAAATAAACAATTCATTCAATGGTAGATGCTTTGCATGCAATAGAATGGGACATATGGCTAATCAATGCAGATCTAGAGGATATCAGTCAAATATGCAAAGAAATATTGTTTGCTACAATTGCAATAGATCCGGTCATATTGCCAAATTCTGCAGAAGTAAAAATCAAGATAAAAAGGGTCCGGTGCATCATAATCAAAATCAAGACAAAGGAAAGGAAAAATGAATGCGGATGAAATTCAAAGGGAGATGAACAAGATTTGGGTGAAAAGAAGTACAAAAAATGTTGAGGATGGATCCGCACTAGAATCTAGTGCTGATATTTCTTCCAAAAACTAAATAGATGACCTCTGGCTCAGGGGGAGTCACAAAAGAAAACAATTTCCCCCAACCAATTAATTGGTGCCTAAAATTGGCACGTGTAGTGTTGCAGATTGAAGAGTTCTCAAGAGATATCTAAATAACCCTTGGTAAAAGATATGCAAGAGGTTTTGAAGAGGTTAATCATCCAAGATTGATCTGGTTTAACAGTCATCTGGTAAGAGCAGGATTTTCACAGTTAGATCTGGTATGATTCAAAAATTGAGGTATCTTGATCTATGGATAAATGGAATGATTGGAGAAAGGAAGATAAATTGTCAACAATCACCGAGAATAACTCTATGTACATCTCAGTGATTCAGAAAGATCTCTCAGGACAAGGAGAATAAGGCAACCAGAATAACTTAAGCTGTGCATTTATTGCAAAATGGAATTAGGGTTTGCACAGAAATAAAAAGGTTCTTTTGTTCATCATTTGCACATTTGCATTCGAGAAGAAGGTAGAAAGAGCTTTGCAACAAGATTGCTTCAACTCTCTCAACGATCAACCACAGAATTTGATTCAACCAACAATCTTTTTAGCTCTTATCGTGAACCCTAGAAGTGTAAAAGGTATTTTCTACTCTTGAATATCTCTTTCTAAATCCTTTGAAAGATGGCTACTCCAAATGTTGTTAAAATCACTGATAGACCACGCCCTAAGTTCAAGAAACATCCTTACAAATCCCTAGAAGTTGACCCCCTAGGCACATTCTCTAGCATTCCGCATGGAATTCTGCATGTAGAAGATGTTAGGGCTTACATACATGCGAACATTGAAGAATTTGGAGAATCCAAGTTAATGGATATCTATCACAAGGAACTAATAGATGAATCATTTAAACTTAAACCCCAATACAAGGCCATTTGGGATAAGCATTTTGGACAGTGCATTCATTTCCCCTGTTTTGCAGAAGATGAATGGGTCTGGTATGTTCTGAGCAGAATGCATGACAACTTCATGTGGGTGATGAGGTCATTCAAGATAACCAAGGATGCAATTAGGGCAGTAACTGGATTACACTCATCCGATGGGTTACGTGCTCTCAAACTAGTTAAAAACCAAACTGTAAGTGAGGCTACCAGATCAAGATTTGACAAGGGGGAAATGACAATAGAAGACATCATAGATCTAGATATCAAATTTGCCTCTATGATAATCAATTACAAAATCTATCACTCCAGCAGGGAGAATTCGGTATCTGGAACTGCTATATATACTGCATATGAAATGCTAAGGAAAAATGTTGACTATGATCTTTGTGAGATTCTCCTAAACTAATTGTTAGAGAATTTGTAGAGAATAAAGAAGGATAAAAATAATTCTTTTAAGTACGGTGGCTTGATACTTTGTCTATTCTTCTACTATATGAATGAGCTACCCAGAACTAGTGACTGGATATGGCAAAATGATAGACCTGTTGCCATACAAATAAGAGATTACATGTATGGGCTTGGTAATGCCAAGGCTCAAAGCACAACTCTCTAGGGTTACTTCAAAAACTTCCAAGGCATGATGTAGGCCAGAGAGAGAATCCCTCAATCTCTATTTGAAAAATACAAGGATACAATGTGCTTCATGGTAGACATTGATCAATGCCTAACGGAGGCAGTGGAAGCAAGAATAGTGTGGATTATGCCAATGGGCTATGAGGTGGATGAAAAATTCTAGAACTGCATATCCAACACCTACTAAGTCAGCCTAAGGACCCAAAGGCAGAAAGGTTTGGAACCTTCCAAGAGTTGAGTGTAAATGTTCATGTTGAACTGAGACAGCCTGAGATCAAGAGAAAAGTGAGAAGGGAATTAGCAGATATGGAATATCAAAGGAGGCAGTTGATGCCAACAGAGAGAAGATAGAAAGGGTAGAGGAAGAAAGGCAAGAAATAGAAAAAGAAAGTGCTTCGGTGCAAGCCCCCTCCTGGACCAGATCCTCCAAAAGCTCTGCACCTGCCACCTCTGAGAGCCAAAAAGCCTCTAAACTGGAAGCCAAGACATTCGGAAAGGGTGAGAAGAGAACAAAGAAAAAGGCCACAAGGTCATATACAAGTCAAAAGGTGATGAAGAGATAGAGTCAGAGGAGGTCAAGAAAATGAAGAAGAAGAAGAAAATATCCGATGAATCCTCTACCGGTTAAGGCAAGGAAGAAAAGGCAGAAGAATTTGTTGAAAAGCCTACTCTCTACATTGATGATATCATCAAATTAGTCATTGTGGATGGGAACCTGAAACCAATGACTAAATTTTATGATGAATATAATGAAGCTGACTAGAAGATCTTGCAAGATGCTACAGTCAGGTATCTTAACATCTATAATAAAGCATTCATTGAGATCATATCTCTAATTCCCAAAAGCCTAGAGAAGGAACTTGAAATAAGAAAGAAAAATGCTAAGGAAAAGTACCTAGAGATTCGGGAATAGATAACTATTCAGCTCTATCCTTCCATCACTCCTAAACAACTAAACATGATCTTCAAGGATTGCAAGGATGAGTTCTGTAGCAAAGCCAAAATGAACAAGCTTATGCTCGGAGAGACTAATCAAGTGGAAAAAGAGACTGAAGACATCCTCCGGAATGCATATAAAAGATTCAATATTCCTATTATAGAGGACCTAAGTGATGAACCTTCTGATGTCAAAGGATTAAATGCATCAGAGGAAGACTCTACTGAGAAAATTGTAGAAGAGCCAAAGGAGATAAGTGAGGAGAAGACTAAGGACCTAGATTCCTTTGCTCCAGAAGAGGAAGTCCATGAAGAAGTAAACATCTCTCTTCTGGATTCCCTAGCAGACGCTGAATCTAAAGGATAAGAAAGAATAGAGGAGAAAATTAGTCAAGAAGAAAAGGTAAAAGGAAGAGAAGAAGATCAAACAGAGAAGACCCCAGGAGATAGTTTTGAGGTTGCAGAAGGAAAGAAGATTCTATCTATAGCAAGAGACACTGCAGAAATAGTTAAAGATTTCTTGACCAAAGAAATGATGGAGATTGATGAACTGGAATTGTTTCAAGGACTGTTCAATTTTGATTCCCTCTCCCCGGTTCAGACAATGAAGATAGCATCCTTTGCCCAAGCAAAGGCAAAAGAAAAACTTCTGAAGTCTCACATAGAAGACTATGAGCTGATAGAGATTGCATCCAGTGTATTGGAGAAGATCATGCCATCCTTCCAGAATGATCTTTCAACCTCCTCATCTGGTAATTTGAAATCTCTTGTTAATTCTGTTAGCACACATTTTGATTCTTTGGAGAAAGTAGCAAAAGAGAAAGTCTGGAAAGAGTTTCTGGTAAGAGATTCTCTAAGGTACAAGGACTTATAACAAATGATAGGAGAAATTTGGATATTGGGATAAAGAGCTTAGAAAATGCTCTTAAAGATGGCAGAGACCTATACAAATTTTTTCTATCTTGGTCCACCGTGACAGCAGATATCACTAAGAAGGTGGAAGAACAAGAGAGCAAACTATCAAGTTTATCTCAAAATTTTGATCCTCTCACCTCTTCCATAATAAATCAAGAATGTTAGACTATTGTAGCTATAAATGAAATAAAGAAGCTTGAGAAGGAGAAGAAAACTAGAATAAGCAGGCTAAGGGAACTAAGAGGGACAATTATTCTAAGTTAGAGGCCATGCATGAGGCCCTAACTGATGCCTAGACCACAGCCCAGACCAGTGATCTGATAGACCTAAAGAGGGTAGAAGCTTTTGCATTTTTGCTAAGTGGTCATATTTCAATTTTGGACAGGATGAAGAAGAGTTGGGCAACAGAAGTGGTACAGTTGAAGACCACCTTTGCAGACATACTTCAGTATATGTAAGTATAACATGTATATATATTTATGCGGCCAAGTATAGATTGTTTTTGGGAAATTTTGGTGTACGAATCCTACCCTTTTCCATTGATGTCAAAGGGGGAGTGAGGAGCAGTGAAAAATGTGGAATCTAGCTAAGGGGGAGCTCCATAAAAGCATACATAAAAACAAAACATTAGCCAAGGGGGAGTATGCTATAACACTTAGTCATTTTTCACTAAGTGTTGCCATCAATGCCAAAGGGGGAGATTGTTGGCAAGAGACACTATGTGGTTTCATGAGTGTTCATTGATGGCAACAAAGTCCATCCCACACATCCACAAGACATGGTATGTCTATACCGGAAGTCAGATTGAAGAGTATTTTGGTCCGGTGAGCAAGAACATAGCATGTAGCAAAGTCTGACAATCAGGTTTGGATCTCTCAAAGAAAGTATCTCAGTAAATTACAGACTGGGGGAGTCAAGAGGAGTACCATGACTGATACATTCTAGAGATTGAGCCTCTGGTGATGAAAGAGTGAAAAGATATGAGTATCTAAGTGTTGGGTTCCTATTTGGCAGAGTAGACTAAGAAAGAACTGACTGGCAAAGCATCAGACCTTAATCTGGATGAGAAATTGATGGTGATCAAGTTTCTTAAGGGATCATTCATGGTTGGCCAACATGATTGATGACTCCTATAACTATCCTTTTGATATGCATCACTTAGTAAGCATGGATTTAGCTGACAGACCAGAGTTTGGAAATATCTTGAGTTTTTCAGATGCCGACTAGAAAGGTGTTGAAATCCTTGATGCGGATATATATACCAGATTGATTTCGGTATGAGGTGTGTGTGGTGTGTTGTGTTGTGCGAACAAAAGTAGAAAGAAGTGTGGAAGCAACTATACAAATCCAGTATGTGACAGAACAACAGCACCAAGCAGAGGAAGAATGAAGTGTAGCAGATCAGTATATTAAGCCTAACCAGAACTAAACCTCAACATATGTGGATGCCCCTGATCGGTTCAATCACATGGTTTCTTTCTTTATACCTTGTAGACAGTGAGTCCCTTGTAGGCAGTGAGCCTCTTGTGAGCAATGTGCTTGGGCAATGAACCCTAATTGGCAAGTGCCATTTTGTACTTCTATTCTTTTAACAAAGAATACAATCTTGGGTTAGTCACCCTGTGGTTTTTTCCCTTAACAAGGTTTTCCACATCAAAATCATTGTGTTATGTGTGTTGATTTTATTTCTTCTCTCATGTTCATATATGCTTATATGTTTTGATACTACACTAATCATTAAAGAAGAAAAGAAAGTCAAATAATTAAGATAACTGATTCAGCCCCCCTCTCAGTTATCAACATTCTCTCCTTTTCTTTTATGAATTTCTTTATATCTTCAATCAAGCTGATCACCTGACCCTCCTTGCTTGCTACTGATGCTGTCATAGGATCAAAAGAATTTGATTCACTAGATAATTTTTTCTTAGACACTTTTATTTTATCTTCAAGATCCTCTAAAACTTTAGGACAGGATAAAAAAAAATTATATACATTTCCTTCTTCTGTAAGAGCATTTTGAATACTCTTTACACTGGAATCCAACACCATTCTATCAACTCCAATCAAACCTTTAAGAGCATCAAATATTTTATTGTTGAATTCCTTTTGGACCTTGCCCTCTGTAGACTTCTCTAAAGATTCAAAATGAGAGCTTACTGAGTTTATCAAGTTCTTTAACTCTCCAGAGGGTGATATAGAAGAATCCTTCTGGTATCTTGGCATGATTTTCTCTAAAATCCTTGATGCCTAACCAAGTAGCTCACTGTCTTCTATGTGGAACTTCAAAATGGCTTCTCTTGCTTTAGCTTCAGTAATGGAAGCCAGCTTTATCTTTTGTACTAGAGATAATGTGTCAAAATTTATTGGACCTTGGATTATGTCCTGATCTTCTTCAATTTGTTTGTCCCTTTCCAAAATTTCCTTTACTACCTTCATAGTGTCTCTTGCCCAAGATGATGATGTGTCTATCTGATTCTTGTTGGTAGTGTCAATCAGATTGTCCTACCTGGGCTCTTCATCATCCTTTACAATCTCTTCTTCTTTATCATTTTTCTCCTTGACTTCTTCTGCTTCTTGGTCCTTAGCCTTTTTTATTTCATGCTCTTCAATCATCAATGAATCATCTGTCATATTTACATCTTCCTTATTTATTGCTTCCTCTTCCAGAACAAAGAAGTCATCTAACTCAGATTGTTGCTCATTGATTTTCAAATTTTCAACATCCAGAATGGAAGAGTTCACTCCATCATCAGTTCCTTTTACTTGATCTTCTTCCACCATTTATTCATCTTTTTTATTCAATGCTTCTTCTTCCAGAAGGGATTCATCATCTACTCTAGTTTGATGCTCATCCTTCTACAACTCTTCATTATTTAGAATTTCTGCATCCTCAGTATCAGTTGGTTCTTTTGTGACCACATAGAACTTCTTCTTGTCCAATGCTTTTCTTAGAATTTGTTTAGTTTCTTGGACAATTTCCTCTATCTCTCCAATCATCAGCTTATTCATCCTAGTCTTGCTTCTGAATTCATTCTTGACTTCTTTGAAAATTTTGTTTGCTTCTTTTCTGGAGATCACTGAGCACAAACTTGACAAAACATGTTCTCTTAACTCCATATCCTTTGACTTGGCAGCTTCTTTTCTGATTTCCAGAATGTCTCTTAAACTCCTGGGAACTTCTGAAAGATCTCTACCAGAGCCTGATTGAATACATTCAAGTATTTGATAGTAGCATCTTCCAAAAGTCTCTTGTTAGCATCATTGAAAAGATCATAAAATTTAGTCAGTGGCTTTAAATTCCCATCAGCAGTGATTGACTTAACAATGTTTTTCATAGAAGGAGTTAGCTTCTCAACATTGGCTTCTGACTTCTGCTTCTTATTTGTCATCTTGCTTTTAGAATGCTTCTCTTTGGCCACTTTGACTGCTTTGGTGCCTGTGGCCTTTTGCTCTTTAAGCTCATCATCTAAATCTATCTTTTCTTCATCCTCCTTTTCCAAACTATCATATAGCCTTTTTGCCATTACTTTTGTTCTTTTATTTTCCTTACTAGATGATTTGTCTTCCAGTTTCTCAGAATTGGAAGGTTTTGGGGAAACAACCTGGGCAGCAGCAGAGCTTCTAGTGGTCCTTGGTGTGGAGGAGGATTCTACCAAAGCACTTGTTTGATTCTTATCCTACTTCTCCCTCTCAGCCTTTTCAATTCTTTCCCTAAATTGCCTCATAGCTTCCTTGGTGAGGCCTAGGTTCTCAACCAACTGCTCAACTTATTTCCTTACATTCCTTTTGGTTTTAGGTTTTCTGAGCTCAACATGTAGTTTCATACTTAGCTCCTCATATGTCCCAAATCTTTCAACTATTGTGTACTTTGGCTTGCTCAAAAGGTGTTGAGCATACATATTTAAAATTTTCTCATCTACCTCATACCCCATGGGCATGATCTTAACAGTTATGGGCTCTACTGCTTCCATTAAGCATTAATCAGTGTCCAGCATAAAATATATGTCATTCTTGTATTTCTCAATAACTAATTTAGGGATTCTTTTCCTAGAATGCATCATACTTTGAAAATTCTTGAAGTATCCCCAGATTGCAGTTTTCTGTTCTTTAGAGTCACCAATGCTTTGTAGATGATCTCTTATCTGAATAGAAACTGGCTTTTCATTAGTCTAGTGCACACCCTTTACTCCAGGAACCTCATTCATGAAGTAGAAAAATAAACTTATAACCAAAGAACTATATTTGAAGGTGTTTTTCTTGTCCTTCTTGATTTTGCTCAAGTTCTGAATTAGTTAGTTCTATAACAACTCACATAGGTCATAATCTGTATTTTCTTTTAATATTTTGTATGTACCATATATTGCCATTCTAGACATAGAATTCTCCCTGCTGGAGTGATAAATCTTGTAACCAATTACCATTGAAGTAAACTTAACATCCGGATCAATAATGTCATTAACAGTCATTGCCCTTTTGTCAAATTTGGCACTAGTTGCATTAGTAATGGTCTAGTTCTTCACAAATTTTAGCATGGGTAAACCACCAGCTGAATTTAACCCAGTTACATCCTGATAACATCCTTTGTAATCTTGAATGGTTTCAATAGCCATATAAACTCATCATGCATTTGGGTCAAGACATATTGAACCCACTCACTCTCATCAAATGTCAAAAATTCAATGACCTGTAAAAAATGTTTGCTTTCTAGGGCTTTGTATTCCCATTTCAAATCATAATTATCATCCTTAAGGAAGTTGTCAAACAAATCTAGCAATTTCAAGTTCCCAAATTCATCTATGCTATAGTGAATGTATGCCCTAATATCCTCGACATGCAATACTCCATAAAAAACACCAGAAAATGCTCCTAATGGTTCAACTTCAATTGATTTGTGCAGATGCTTCTTAAATTGTGGTTGGGGCCTTTCAGTAATATCAACAACATGAGGAGTAGCCATCTCAAAAGATTATAGGTTCAAAGCTTTGCAGAAAATACCTTTTTCTTCACGGAGTTAGGGTTAGCGGATGAATTCACTGGTCGTACTTCAAATCCTTGAAATCTTAGTTCAAGTGCTCTTTTGCTTGCTCTCTTTGAATGCAAAGTGATTCAAATGCTCAAATGAATGACCTTTTATCCTCCACAAAACCTAATTTGTCATTGTAATAAATGCTCTACCCTAAAGCATCTAGTTACATTATTTTTGCATGCAGTCAATCTTTAATTGCTCCGCAATCAATCACAGGTCTACAATAGGATTTTCTAACTTCAATCATCATGCAAGATTCAAGCACCCACTTACTGGCTAGGGGAATTTGGTTTTCTATGCAGCTCCCCCTGAGCCAAAGCTCCTAATTTAATTCCCAGAGGAATTACCAGCACTGGATTCTGGTGCAGACCCATCATCAGTGTTCATTGCACCTTTCTTCACCCATGTCTTGTTCATTTCAATTTGGACCTTATTTATATCAACTTTGCTCTTCCCTTTGTCTTGTCTCTGCTCATCTAGTTTTCTGTTTACTGGACCTCTTCTTTCATTATTCATGCTTCTGTAGAATCTTGTAATATGACTCAATTAGTGACAATTGAAGCATACAACATTTCTTTGCCCATTTTATTGATTTCCTCTTGATCTGCACTAATTAGCCATATGTCCAAATCTATTGCATGCAAAGCATTCGTCATTGAAAGAATTGTCATTTCCTCTATTGTTAGAGTTATTCATTATCATATTTCTACATTCATTGGATCTATGACCATACCTCTTACACTTGAAACATTGACCGAAGAAGGATGGAACACTTTGGTTTACTCTACTTTTGCA
Source organism: Cunninghamia lanceolata (assembly GCA_027924645.1). Taxonomy (NCBI): domain Eukaryota; kingdom Viridiplantae; phylum Streptophyta; class Pinopsida; order Cupressales; family Cupressaceae; genus Cunninghamia; species Cunninghamia lanceolata. Next base: position 6,758,318 of record BSBN01000272.1, on the reverse strand, counting down.
CTGAGTGGCTCTATGACCAAATTTATTGCAATTGAAACAATTTCCATTGAAAGCTGGATAGCTTTGAGCATTAGGTTGTCTTACCAGAGGACTTCTAGGTCTTTTTCTCCCATTCTTTGATTGAGAATTTCTTTGTCTGGATTTGGAGCTTTCACCTTTCTCATACCCAAGACCATGCTTATCATCAGCCATCTTCTGACTCTCAAGCAACACTTCAAGTTTAGATAAGCTTATCTTGAACTTCTCCTTGTATTCATTTGTAATTTCTAGGTCATGTCTGAGAGTGACAATTTGCCTTTCAAGTTACTCCTCATTATATTTGTATTCTTGTAGATCAGATTTTAGGTGACCAATTGTTCTGTCCATTCTACAACATTCTTCTATTCTTTCCTTCAGAGTTTGATTTAGGTCTTCTTTAGTCTTCTTCCTTTCCTCAATTTATTTGGTTAGCCTCATCACCCTAGATTCCATCTCATGTTTTTGAACATAAACTTCCTTTGTTAGCTTCTCACATTCCTTTGTCTTTTCTTCCAAAGCCTCATCCATGCCATTTTCTTATGTAAGATTAGCTAACTAATGAAGTAACTCCCTTTTCTCCATTGATTTCTTTAATTTATCTTTTAGCAAGTCAATCTAATCATCAGCATCCTTAAGGTTCGCTTTCAGGTCATCTACTTCTACTTTGGACTGGTCAAGATCTTCTAAAGCCAATTGAAGTTGTTCTCTAAGTGAACCCACTGAAACTCCTTCCTAGATCTTCCTCAAGCTGTTAAGCTTCCTCCAAGGAGCCTTGCTCTAATACCAATTGTTGGAATTAGGGTAGACAACTGAGAGGGGGGTGAATCAGTTGTCTCAAAACTTTAACACTTGCTGTAATTAATTCTTCTCTACCACTTATTTACATATCATTATTATAACCATAAAAGCATGAATCAATAACACATGAGAAAAAACACAAATAACACACTTGACACCAAGATTTTTAAAATGGAAACCCGGTTAAGGGAAAACCATGGTGGAGGTTAGTCCACAAAAATTAATACCCTGTTAAAAGTATTATAAATGGGGAAGGCACATGCCTTTGGGCTCACTGTCCAGAGCTCACTGCTCAAAGAGGCTCACTACCTATAGAAATGATTACAAGAAGATTACAGAGTGTTTGAACTAATGAATAACATCTACTAATGCAAGAATTTAGTTCTGATTAAGTATAGAATACTGATCTTACACACTTCATCCTTGCTCTGCCCTATTTACTATTCTACCATGATCCAGTCCTTAGATCTCTTCTCCTTCGCACTTATTTTTTCCTTTTTCGCACTTACTTCATCATCACATCACAATCACACACTAAAACACTTGAATCCATCAGCTATATAAATCCACATCAAGAAATTCAATCAATTGTAGTTAGCTTTCAGAAAACTTAGAACATTTATTAAGCACTTTGCTCTATTCGTTGAATCTTTACACAAACATCAACGCAGAACAAAAACTTATGTTCCCAGATCATCAATCATGTCAATCAATATCACTAATTATCACTAATTTCTTATCCAACAAATTTTGTACATCTGGACCAAGATCAAGTACTAGGTCGCCTTGTTCTTCTTCTGACTTTGCTGACTAACTAGAACTTGATAATCAAATCCTTATAACTTTTGAATCCTGTATCACGGGAGGCTGAATCTCTGGATTTAGATAGTGCTAAAAATCCTTATCACTCCCTCAGATCCATAGAACACTGTAATTTTCCACCAGAGAGATCTAGACCAAGATACCGGACCCTGTCACATGTTCTATTTCTGACATTCAGACTTAGACAAATCCTCACTCTGACTTCCGATATGAACAAATTATGTAATGCAGATGTGTAGGATAGACTTAGTTGCCATCAATGACAACACCTATCATGCGTATAAGTGTCTCTTTCCAACACTTTCCATTTGAAAATCTCTGCAACAAGATCACAAGGTATCTTCTGCACAATCTCCACTCAAAACTGGATTAGTTCAAAAAACCCAAGAACCCAAATCTGAAACCAAAGGTGATCAAACTCTGATACCACTTGTGAGGAAAATAAGGTAGTGGAACAAATTCTTACATTAATCTTGAGGGGAGGTATATGTAGAAATTTTTAGATATTTACAATAGTTACATAAATAAACACAAATAACAATCCACAACATAATAATTATGTGGTGAAACCCTTTCAAGAGAAAAACCCCACACTCCAAAGACACCCAATATATTATTTAGGAATAAAGAAGATTACAATATACTTGCAGAGCAAACTTTCATAGGAGTATAATCAACCAGAGATATGAAGGCAACTCAACATCTATAAGACTCTTACAAACAACCTCCATCTCAAGCTCCTGATATATAGGAGATACAATACAATAAACCATCAACAGTAATTACAAAACCATGAGCCAAAACCACCCAAAAGTGGCACCTAAATTATCTCCAATCAAATATACCTTGTGATGTGCCAAATCACACATCAACATGTGTACTTCTCCACTTTACACCTCTTTTAAGTGTCCAACACGTTTCCACATTTTCCAAAATAGGAGGTCCAACTTTTGGAGGCCATAACTTTTGATCTGGACGTCTGATTGATGAACCGTTTTATGCATTGTAAACCTTATGAAGAGATCTATCAATATATAACATACTTCATCGGTTATGACAAATTTTGGGAAATTTAGGGACCTCTACGTGCCTCAAATCTGAGTTTGAAAGTTTTTCTAGGAGTTTAAAAAACATAAACTTTAATATCATGCAATCCAGGCATGATTTTGAGTTGAAACTCACCCAAGATGTTTACTTGGAAGTTCCACACCTTTTGGGAAAATTTTGGGTCCATCCATGCTTAAATGTAGAGTTACTAAAAATAGTAATCCCTACCATTTTTATCCCCTTTTGGAAACTTTGAACATTCTAAACCATTCTTCAGGATAAAGGGTATTCAAAAAGACCAAAATTGGGAAGAATAAAAACCTTTTGTAGTTGCAAGGTTGAGACACCTTTCGTAATAGGAAGGACACTAGCACCCAGGTAGACAATAACACTCTACGTGGCCTAGTTTGACATAGAAAACGACAAAAAAATCATCAAAAAAACTAATATGAAGTAAAGATTTCAAACTCACCTCATTTTCCTACACACCCATGCTATGTGATCCCTCAGAGCATCCAACCTAAGTGGTTGATATACCTGTCAGTGTGGCATGACTTCTTCAATAAGCTACTCGAGATCCTCTAAGTTTCCTTGAAAGCGGTGTGGTGAAATGAATGGTAAGAAAGAGAATTCCTTTTACTATTTATAGTAAAACAATCAAAATTATTCTTGCTATTTAGGGTCAAAACTAAAAGTTCTCAACCTCTCTTAATTCAAACATTCATAAATGAGGCTAGCAAACTCAGATTTTCATGTTGTTTATTGCACAGGACTCATAGTTCTACCCTCTCTTCACTCATATGCTTTGTGTACTGACATTATTCCATTAAATGACCCTATCAAAGGCATATTCATCAAGCTTCCCTAGAAAGTTGAAGTGGAAAGATTGCCACCTTGTTTCTACATCCTAAGAAGGAAATAGAAATAGGTTGGGCATATATCTACCCATGAGTTTTCACTCTGATCATGTCTCATCTCATTCCCCTTTAGAAAGTTTTCTAGACTAATATTTTCATTTGTTTGATTGCAAGATAATAGGTCCCTAACATTGTGGTTTTATAAGATCATAAATTAGGGGATTCACTCCCTCACATGGAAATGATCTATGTCCTCTATAGTATCCTTTTGGATATCCTCTTTTATGATTGCAGTATTTACTTTTATGTAATTTATCTTGCATATGCATGTAGTGCCATACACCTGCTAGGGTGGGAGCTAAATGTTAGTAGTGTCGTAAATTGTGTTCCTTAATAGTACAAGCACAATTTCACACTCTTCTTAGCACTTGCTTTGGTATCCACTCCATTAGTCCATTTTTAGGACCATTTTCTAGCCTTATCCTTACCCTCGACTCGAGAGAAGTGATTCATTTTCCTAAACCTTCCTAAATATTCTAAAACCTTGCTAAACTATTACCATTAACCAAATGTTGGAACATAGGGAAGTGTTTAGATCCTGATAATTGTTGGAAAGAGACACCACTAGGCATGTCAGATGTTGTCATTGATGGAAACTAAATCCATCTTACACATCTATATTATATCATCTATTCATACTGGAAGTCAGATTGTAGATTTGTCTAAGTCCGGATAGACAGGAACAGGGCATATGACAGGGTTCAACATTTGTTCCACATTACTCCATAGGAAATCATATTTTGTTATAGATCTAAGGAAATGTTAAGGGATGTCAGGGGTACCTAAATCCAAATATTTAGCCTCTGATGATAAAAGGATTGAAAGTTACAAGCATCTGAGTATCGGGTTTTGGTTAGACAGTTTAGTCCAGTGAAGAACAAGCTGACTTGACATTTGATCCTTGTGTGGATTGAGAGAAGTGATTGGTTGAGTAATGTAAGAGATCTAGTGGTATGGGCCGACATGTGTGGTGACTTGAGAACATAGGTTTTGGTCCGCATTGATGTTTTTGCATGAATTTAGCTGATAGAACAGTGTTCTTGAAATAGCTTCCAAGTTTTCTTAAGGTTGACTAGAATTGATGTAATTTCATGTAGCGGATATATATGATTGATGGATTCAAGCATTTTAGGAAGTGAGCATGCAAATATGAATGGATAAACACAAAGTATAGTAGTATCAAGTGTGAAGTAAGGAGATCTAAGCTCTGGATTATGGCAGAAGAGTAAAGCAGGGAAGAGAAAGATGAAGTGTGTAAAGTCAGTGTACTGAGCTAAACTGAAACTGTTATTTTACATAGTTAGATGCTATTCTTTAGTTAAAACATTCTAGTGAACTCTTGTAATCAATTTTGTAGGTAGTGAGCCTCCTTTGAGCAGTGAGCTCTAGGCAGTGTGCCTTCCCCATTTGTAATACTCTTAACAAAGTATAAATTCTTGTGGGTTAACCCCCACCGTGGTTTTTCCCTTAACTAGGTTTCCACGTAAAAATCATGGTGTTCATGTGTTATGATCTTGTTGTTTCTGTTCATGCTTCTTTCTTTTGAATGTATGTGGTGAATTATTAAAGGAACATAATATTAATTTTTGCAGAACATTAATTCATCCCCCCTCTCAGTGTTCTTTAATTTCAACAATAATGCCCTAAAGCAATGCTAACTTGTTGAAAGGATTTAACCAGGACCTTAGTGCCCAAGTGTTAGTGTCCTCCTATATCTTGTAGAATTTTATATCCCCCGACAGTGTTGGGTTTGTCTTGGGTGATGTGACCTCAATTTCAACATTTTTGTCCCACGCTTCATCGACCTCTAATATTCATATATTTTCCCTCCTAAGGCCTCATATTTAAACACAATACTATGAAAAGACTTTACAACTCTAGAGATTTTATATATATTTATGCTATTACACACTTGTGAATTATTGCAGGATATTTACTGTTGGAACACTGATTTGCATACTCTTGAAAAGGATTTTGGTGAATTTGGAAATAAGATCTTGAGTCTATCTTGTTCTCCTAGGTTGAATCTCCTTGCATGTTTGAGAGAAGGGTTGGAACCACCAACTAGAGATTGACTTGAGTACCTACATCATAGCGATTGGGTATGGTTGCAGCACCTTCTTATTCTACAAACTTTAATTAATCCATCTTCCTTCAGTTGAAGGTTTGTGTTTCCTTGAGTAAGACACTTTTGTTGAGTTGATCATTCTATATGCTTGAGTCATATAGGGTTAGGATTTTGTGACAAATCCTTATTTTTCTACTCATTTACAATCTTAGATACACATAATATTAGGAGCACACACTCTTTTATTATCTTTGATCTAGCTATCCATGAGGTAGGAAATCCAAAATGAGAGTTTGACTGAGGCAAACTCCTATATAGCCACAACCTTTCTTCCTCATGTTATTTTACAGGTTATCAACGATCATAAATAAATATGCAAATCAAAGCGCTGACAAATGATCACATATCTTGACACTCAGAAACCACTTTCGAAAGGCTCTAATCTAATGTTTTATCTCTTATTGTTCTTTCTAGTCTACACTCTCCTTACTATTCTACTTCAATTTCTTATTTTCTATAACTATACTTTGTGTTTTAGATTAGATTCTTCACTTTGGCCTATTATTGCATGATATAGTTAAATCTTTAGTAATCAATCCTCATCCATACGAAAAAGGGAAAAAACCCCTATAGTTTTCTCTCCTTTCAGGATTGTAGCCAAGATCAGTTTATGTTCCAATGTTTATGTGGAGGAAGGTTGACCTAGTTTTTATGTATTAGACTAGATCCATTTTTACACACATAATATGTTCCTCTAACTATATCGGGACTTGGATAAGCTTGATTGTCATATCCTTGTTTCTTTCTAGGAAGAGTCTTTCCATGAGATTGTAAACCTAGTGAAGGACAAGAAGAAATTGAAGTGTCTATATCATGTGATGTTCCTATACTATTCCCAAGATTGATGAGGCTACTTGAAATCTCACCTCTATTATCTTGACCCTTGCTTTATAACAAGTTGTCATCTGGAATTGCACCCTACTTGAAGCCTATTCAAGATTTCCAATGACACAATGGGATTGATCTCAAGGTGTGGGATCTTGCATATGAGATTAGACCTCTAGAGAAGGCTAGTTCCTCTTTCTGAGATTAAGGCTCAGAGAAAATAGCTAAATTTAATGCTACTGATCATAGGGAAAAGGGGAAGAAGAAACTAAAATTAAAAGGGAGGTGATGCACCAGATTTATCTTGTTCAGCTGTAACTAAAATAGCACAGTAATGATCTCAACCACTGAAAGGAACTCATACAAACTCATGCAGGTTCAAATAGAGGTTAAGGAAGAAAGATAAAACTATGAAAGGGATTGTTTTATCCAAAATACATAGCTTGCATCTATCAAATAAACATAATGTGAGAAAATTGAGAGAGATAAAACATTAGATTATATTGATCATAGAGGATAAATACCCATTAGAAAGAGAAGACTAACTCATTAGAGGTGAGAAATAGACAAAATATGATAGACTCTCCTTTATTGATGAAATGATACAAAGACATGAGAGGCTCAGAAGAGGGCACAATCCATCAAATCCACCCAATTCTAGAGAAAACCACAAGGTTTGAACATGCAAAAGAACCTTCTGCCTATGAAAATGACCCAAAGTAGCCAACCCCTTCAAATGTATCAATTACATTCTTATATAGATTTTACAATCATTGTGTAGCTCTAGGCATAGGAAAGAGTGGTCAACAAGAAAAACCAATCGCCCATGCTGCATTAAATTTGGCCAAAAGGCCCTCTTAGAACATGCATGATTTTGAGTGTTGTCCATGTCTTGGCATGTCTACAAAAATTGTAGAGGAGGATTGCCTATGATTTTAAGGTACCTGGTACATTGAAGAGGGAAGGTCTGGACTGCTAGGAAATCTATTTCTCGGTACTTGCATTACCTGTTCATCCACTTTTTCCTCCTTTTATATTGGCACATTGAATATTTTCACTATGTCAACCACCTGTATGACCCCAACCTCCAATAATGGTGTCATGTGGAAGCATGTTTTAAGCACCCAGGAAATCATGCCTTTTATGAAGCTTTTACAACACTTTAAAAGTGTTTACTCTTAATTTTACTTCTGGAACCTTTCCACATTTTGATTTTCACTTTTTTGCATTGGTGTCCTTTGTATTTCCCCCTTATTACCAACTTTAGCCATCGGTGAACTTGCTTCTTTTTCTTTTTGGCTTCTTTGTCGATAAAATTCTTTTGTGAACCATGTCTTCTTATCAGAAAGTTACCAATCAGTTAACTTGTCAATCGATGAACCATGCCTTATCTTTCTTTTTCCTTTTTCTTTTCCTATCTCCTTTGTCAATGATTTTTTGCTTTTATGAACCATTTCTTACTTATCTTTTTCTTCTTTGGCCAATTCTCTGGTTGAACAACTTCTTGGTCAACAAACCTTAGGGTTTGTGAATTGTGCTAAGTTCATTGATGAACTCTTTTCTTCCATTTTCCTTCTTGACTTCTTTCTTTATCACCCACTTCACTTGTCAGTGAACTCCCCAATCGGTGAACTACTTGGTTCACAAACTATCCCTTTAGCTGATTTTACTTTCTTCATCTTCATATTTTTCTTCTTTTCCTCTGCACCTTTCTGTTGGTGAAAATGCCTATTAGTGAACTAGCTTGTCGAAAAACTTGTCAATTGGTGAATCGGCAGGTTCACGAACTTCCACTTTACCAATAAACTCTTAAACATTTTCCCATTTTGTACCTTCTCTAAGGAGGAAAGATCCCTTCATTACCTATAGAAGAGTTTACCTATTAGTGAACCAAGAGGTTCATAAACTACCAATTTTTCTAATAAGGCAAAACTCCAAAGGAAAATACTCAAAAAAATTGGGGTTTTTACAAGGCAAAAACACTTGGGATTTGGCAATATTTCTTGCTAGTTTTTGGGATCCTAGGGCTATTTTGGCTTGTTCTAAAATAGGAAAACATTTTGGTGACTATGCAGTGGTGTTTTCTTTCTAAATAGAAGAATCCAGTGGCCTTAACAATCCATTGGGCATAGAGTCAAAGGGAACTGCAACATATTTGAAACATGGGTTGGCCAGACCATTATAAGACTGAACATGCCTCCAGAAAAAAAAAAAAAAAAAAAAAAAGACCACAAAATAGAAAAAACAAACAACCTCCTAATGAGGATGTAGCCTATGCAAGAGCACTTAGAGGAGAGAAAAACTACACATAACAAACTTATCCTAAACCTAAACTAACAACAAGGAAATGACCTCAACCAAAGACATTAACTAGTTCTTGAAAGTAACTGCCCTTTCTTAACAATTTATAATACTTCACATGCTTGTGGGCAGTTAACAAGAGGTGCGGAAGGAGTTGACATATAACAAATTGGTGAAGAACTTCTCCAAGAATATGAACACACTCACTTACCTACTTGAATTGATTAGAAATGTAGCTGCTAAGAAGTGGATAAATGGGTTGATCTTGCTCATTTTGATGCTCAACTTCATGCTTAGAGGTAAGCATGACATGTGGTGACTCTTCTCTATCTATCTCTAGTTGGGCTAGATGTTTAATAGGGAATCCCTTTCAAATAACATGCAACTCATCATTGTTGCATTCATGTTCATGCTCTGATTTTGTAACCTCTTTCTAGTCTGAATGCTCTGGTTCCTACATGTCAATTGGAAGAATGACTGCCTCCTCAATTTGCTCAAATTGCTCATGATCTGCCTCACTAAGAGGAGTTGATTTACTATCCAGGTTTGAGTAGAAAACATCAAGTTCATCCTAGAAATGGTCCTCCTCCATGTCCTTTGCACTCTTCAGTATAGGGTTTCTTATATGCTCTTCCTCATAAAATGGAACTTTGATGTAATTTTTGGCCCCATGTACCAGCAACATGCCATCATTTTCAATGCCCTCAAGTTGTTGCAATTCATTTGCTTCAGATACTTCCTTCCTCAAAATAAGATTACCTTCATGATCTTGCCAATTCAAAAACACAAATTCAGCCTGCATTTGCCTTTGTCCTTCCATAGCCTACTGACTAGGTCCAATCTATTGATTTGGAACTGCTGGACAATTTTGGACCATCAAGGCTTGATTAAATTCTTCATTTCAGCTTGTGTTGTGGATACAAGACTAATTGCATGGATTGTGCCACTCATAACCTTAAGCCAGGTTGTTCTAAATTGGAACAAGTACTCCTGATGTACTTGCAGCAGTTGAGTTTATGGAGTTCATAGACCTAACATAGCTCAGTTGATTTTGTCTTTGGTTGTTTCCCTAACAAGGTTGCCCACTAGGCTAATTAGGCTAATAGGACTGATTGATTGCTTGGTATGGCCCATTAGATATAGGAATTTGTGCCATAATTGGCTAAATGACTAGGGCTTCTAGGAATAACGACATTGGAGGCCTTGGAGCAATCTTTCCAACTAAAATCAAATAATTCTCTACCTTAATATCTACCTCATATGCATCAAGTAACACATCCCCTCCTAGAGATTGGATCATGACAATGATATCACTATATAGGGATCTCAAATAATACAAGGAAACATTAGGGGAAGGTCTCACCAATGGTGGGATTTTGTATGAAGTATTTTGAAACCTAAAATTAAAATCCACCATGAATTCATAAGGAGCTCTTTTAATAGTGGCCAATTGCTCTATCAATGACAAATGATCACTATTATCTTCAAAATGTTGAAAAATCCTATCTCCTAACTCATCCCATTCATGAATAGAGTTTGATGGTAACCCCGTGTACCATTGGAGAGATTTTTCTTTCAAGGAAGAAGTAAGGATCCTTTGTTGCAAGTATGGGCCTAACTGGTGTTGTCATTGATGTCAACATACTCATGTTGCATTAATGAGAAGGATTAGATGAGTTGTGTGCTGAGGATATTGAGAAAATAAGTCTCAATCAGGAATAGTGAAGAACAATGATGACAAGAAGGTAAAAGTCCTCAATAGGTTAAGGATCAAAGGATGCGGTTTAAAGGGTTTGTAGATATAAGTCTTGAGATGCTCCAGTCAAGATTTCAGAGGTCCACATGAAGATCTGAAGAAGTTATGGTCACCCAAGTAGAAACAGTTCCGGCAGGTGTTCAAAGGTGACAAAGGGCCACAGATAGGTCTGGTGAGATCCGGTATTTCATTATCCCATTCTGTAGATCTAAGGGAGTGTTGAGGACATCCCTGTGAAGTATGAACTAGATTAATTTGTGGGTTGAAGGTCTGGAAGAGCCTATTCATTTGTGACAGTGATGATAGACTATGTTCTTGTAGCTCCGGATGAAGGAGAGAAGAATTCCAGTAGGATGATGAAGTGTGGATGTTTTTGGTGATTCAGGGAAGGTTATGATGATCGTTGGATCATGTCTAGTTAATGTTGGTGGTCTACATTGAAGTTAAAGTTTTCATTTGAAGAATAACCACGGATATTGGTGTTCTTCTTGAGACTGGCCGACCGGATGTAATACATGTCTTGCGGATGTTCTTGTAGGTGTTTGCCGACTTATATGATTGTTCCTAAGTCAATGCCTTGTATAAATAAGGGATTGTGAATTCATTTTGAAGTGTGTCTTGCGGTGATGAGTGTGTGGTAGTGAAGAGAAGTGCGAAAGGTAGAGTAGAAGTATTGGGCTTAAATGGAACTAATTCAAGCATGCTGAAGATGCTATTCTCTAGTTCATAAAGGTGATACTTATTCCTTTGTAGACAGTGTATCTCTTGTAGGTAGTGAGCCTCTTATGAGCAATGTGCTCAGGTAGTGAGCCCTAATTGTCATGTGCCATTTTGTTCTTTCTATTGTTCTAACAGAGAATACATTCTTGGGTTAATTACCCCGTGGTTTTTCCCTTAACCAGGTTTTCCACGTCAAAATCTTGGTGTCATGTGTGTTGATATGTCTCTGCTTTTGATTTGAATGCATTATGGTTCATGATTAATATTATACTAATCACTAAAGAAGATTCAAGTGTTTAAAAAGAGAAAGTTTCACACAACTGATTCAGTTCCCCTCTCAGTTGTATACCCTAAGTCTAACAATTGGTATTAGATCTAAGTTCCTCTAAAAGGAGCTTAACCGCTTGAGGAGATCCAAGATGTCATCATATAAGAAGGATAGTCTGAAGTTTGATGGAACCAACTTTTCTCTTTGGAAAGGTTGCATGAAATGTCACTTGCAGTGTATGGGAAAGGCATACTGGTCCATGGTCACAAAAGCATATGTACCTCCACAGGGTGGTCTGACAACCCTAAATGAAATCACAAATGCTGAAAACAATCTGCGGACCAAAGAGGCTCTTCTAAGTGCATTAACTGACTCAAAGCTCTCAAATGTTATTGACCTACCAACTGCCTATGAGATCTGGATTAAACTAGAACTTTTACATGAAGGAGATGAGTATGTTAAATGTGCAAGGTTACAGAGTTTAAAAGGGAAATTTGAAAAATTGAAGATGAGAGATGATGAAAATATTACCACTTTTATGCCAAGAGTGAATGAGCTGGTTTGTGGAATTATAAATTCTGGTGGAGTCTTGGATGAAAATGAGATTGTTGGTAAGATTCTTAGATCCCTTCCTACCTCTTACAAAATCAAGGTTGTTGCCATTGATGAATTCAGAGCCCATACAACTGTCACAAGAGACCAATTGGCTAGCAAACTGGCTACTTTTGAAATGATCAAATTTCAAGATGATCCCCCCAAAACTGAATCTACATTCAAAGCTAGTGCCTCTGTGAAAGGTAAACAAGGATTTGATCTGGAAGAGAACTCATCAAGGAAATTGTCATGGTATGAAAAAGCAAGAAAAGACCTAGAAGAAGAAGAAGTAGAAATTGCTCAACTTGAAGCCCTCATTGGAAAGAGACTGCCAAGAGGATCTGGTAAGTATGAAGGAAAATTGCCTTTTAAGTGTTTTAACTGCAATAAGATTGGTCATTTTGCCTCAAAATGTCCGAAAAAATTTTCAAAGCCAAATCCTAACAGATCAAGGTTCCAAAAGAATTGTTACTATGCTCATGAAGAAGATGATAATGAAGGAGTAACAGATGATGAATTAGAGATAGGAAACAAATCCAAAAGTGAATGGATGTTTATTGCCATCAAGGAAGAAGAACCAATATCCTCTGTATCTATCAATCATAAAGTTGTAGAAAGAGCTCTGGCTGCCCAAGTTGAAGACAAGAATGATTGGGTCATTAACAATGGTTTCTCTTACCACATGATAGGTGACAAGAATAAGTTCATAGATTTGGAAAGGTATGAAGGAGGAGTGGTGAAGTTTGGTGATAATTCTACTGGTAGAATCAGAGGAGGAGGAACTATTTCTTTTAATGGAAGAAACAAAACTGGTAATGTACTGTATGTTGAAGGTTTGAAGCACAATCTTCTCAGTGTTGGACAGTTGGTGGACAAAGGCTATGATCTCCGATTCAAGGATGGAAAATACAAAATCTTTGAAAGATCCAGAATAGAGATTGCATCTGGTACTCAAACTAAAGGTAATATCTTCCACTTGGTTGGTATTAGTAAAAGCTGCTTATTTGTTCAGGTTGATCAGAGTTGGTTATGGCATAGAAGGATGTGTCATGTGAATTTTGATAATATCATCAAGATAAGCAATACTCAGGCTGTAAGAGATCTTCCAAAATTGGTGAAACCTACTAACAGCTTATGCAAGGAATGTCAGTTGGGTAAGATGAGTAGAGTCACATTCAAAAGCAAGGAACTGTCTTCTACTGGACTATTGGACTTAGTTCACACTGATCTTTGTGGTCTGGCAAGAACCCAAAGTATTCAAGGTGATAGATACTTCATGCTGCTAATAGATGACTATTCCTGGATGATGTGGGTAACCTTTCTAAAGGAGAAATCAGAAACTCTTGAGAAATTCAAAATATTCAAGGCTATGGTAGAGAATGAAACAGGAATAAAGTTGAAATGTCTGAGGTCTGATAGAGGTGGAGAATTCACATCCGGTGAGTTCATAGAATTCTATGAGAAACATGGAATTAAGAGACAGTTGTCTGCTCCGAGGACTCCACAGCAGAATGGAGTAGTGGAGAGAAAGAACTGGACCATCCAAGAAGCATCTAGGACTATGATGATGGAAGTAAATGTTTCTCAGATCTATTGGAGAGAAGCTGTCAGCACTGTAGTCTATACTCTTAATCGAGTTCAAATCAGAAGCAATACCGGTAAGACACCTTATGAACTCTAGTTTGGCATTACTCCTACTTTAAGATATTTCAGAGTCTTTGGTAGCAAGTGTTACATCAAAAGAGATGAAGATTTAGGCAAGTTTGATGCTAGAAGTGATGAAGGAATATTCTTGGGTTACTCTACTCAAAGCAAAGCATACCGGTGTTATAACAAGAGACTAAGAAAGATGATAGAAAGTACAAATATGAAGGTTGATGAGGGAATAGAGAAACCCTCAAGGTTTTATGAGTATGATGAAGATGATCAGAATGGTGTTCTAGTTCAAGGAGCTCAATCCTCTCCTGAAAGTCAAATTCAGACTGATCTGGTAAATCAGGAAGAAGAGATAGGTCTGAATGAGCCTGATCAAGAAGCAGAAGTGCAAGAAACTCCCAAAGTTCCAAGGTATGTAAGACTGAACCACTTTGAAGATCATATCATAGGTGACAAAAGCAAAGCTGTGCAAACTAGAAGGAAAATTGCTCAAAATTTAGATGAATATTGTCTGATTTCAAAGATTGAACCTAAGACAATAAATGAAGCCTGCAATGATGAAAATTGGACCAAAGCAATGGAGGAAGAGTTGATGCAAATTGAGAAAAATCACACTTGGGATCTTGTTCCCAAACCTAGAAACAAGAATGTGATTAGAACCAAATGGGTCTTCCAGAACAAATTAAATGAAGTTGGTGAAGTAATCAGAAATAAAGCTAGATTGGTCTGCAAGGGCTACTCTCAAATAGAAGGAATTGATTTTGAAGAAACCTTTTCTCTGGTGGTAAGAATTGAAGTAGTCAGATTATTTCTTGCATTTGCTGCCTTCAAGGATTTCAAGGTGTATCAGATGGATGTCAAATCTGCTTTCTTAAATGGTGACTTAGAAGAAGAAGTGTACATTGAACAACCGGATGGATTTCAGTTATCTAAGCATGGTGGTATGGTCTGCAAATTAAAGAAGGCACTGTATGGTCTAAAGCAAGCCCCAAGAGCATGGTATGAAAGACTGGACAAACATCTTTTGAAGATTGGTTTCAACAAAGGTACTGCTGATAATAACCTATATTTCAAAATTGATCATGAAAACATCTTGATTGTTGAAGTATTTGTTGATGATATCATCTTTGGAGGAAGAGACAGTATGTGTAAAACCTTTGCAAATCAAATGAAAAGTGAGTTTGAAATGTCAATGCTCGGTGAAATGAATTTCTTCTTGGGTCTGCAAATTACTTAGACAAAGAAAGGAATCTTTATCTCTCAGACCAAATATGTGAGAATTGTTGAGGAAATTTGGAATGGAAGATTCAAAGCCAATGAACACTCCCATGGCAACCGGATGTAAGTTGAGCAAAGATGATGACTCTCCTAAGACAGATCAGACAAAGTATAGATCAATGATTGGAGGATTATTGTATCTCACTCAAACTAGACCAAATATAATGTAGGTTGTTGGTCTTGTGGCAAGATTCCAGGCTAATCCCAGAGAATCTCATGTCATGGCTATCAAAAGAATTTTTAGGCACCTAAAAGGAATAGTTGAGTATGGTCTATGGTATCCTAGAGATCATAATTTTTCTCTTCATGCATATACAGATGTAGATTGGGCAGGAGATGTGGATGATAGGAAGAGTACAAGTGGAGGAACATTCTTTTTGGGAAAAAGGTTGGTTTCTTGGCTAAGCAAGAAACAAGAGGCAATATCCCTATCTATAACTGAAGCAAAATACATTGCAGCAGTAGGTAGTTGCACTCAAGTTTTGTGGATGAAGCAGATGCTAAGAGATATTCAAGTAGAACATGAGGAGCCTATCACAATTTTTTGTGATAATTCAAGTGCAATAAATATTTCTAAGAATCCAGTGTTGCATTCTAAGACTAAGCATATATCTATCAAGTTTCACTTTCTAAGAGAGCAAGTGAACAAGGGTGAAGTCAGATTGGAGTATGTGCCCTCCAAGGATCAGCTTGCAGATATTTTTACTAAACCTCTTCCCAAGGACTCTTTTAAGTATCTCAGGGAGAAATTAGGGGTTATTGCCCCTCTGGTGATGAACTAGGATGCACTGATGTGCATCAATTTGGTGGATATCACAATCATATCTTGTGATCCGGATTGATGAGAAGGGAGCTGCTACTCAGGGGGAGCAACTAGTATGTTATGAAGTAGTGAAGTTCCAAGTACCCTTTGCCATTGATGTCAAAGGGGGAGAGAAGACATGTGAAAAACAAGTGGTTGCTAATCAAAGGGGGAGCAATAAAGGAAGAGAAGACATGTGAATAGTTGTTACTATTAGAGGGAGTTGTAACAACAAGGAGAAGTTCTTGTCTTGATGGTTTTTCAAATCATATGTTGCCATCAATGACAAAGGGGGAGATTGTTGCAAGTATGGGCCTAACCAGTGTTGTCATTGATGTCAACATACTCATGTTGCATTAATGAGAAGGATTAGATGAGCTGTGTGATAAGGATATTGAGAAAATAAGTCTCAATCAGGAACAGTGAAGAATATTGATGACAAGAAGGTAAAAGTCCTCAATAGGTTGAGGATCAGAGGATGTGGTTTAAAGGGTTTGTAGATATAAGTCTTGAGATGCTCCAGTCAAGATTTCAGAGGTCCGCATGAAGATCTGAAGAAGTTATGGTCGCTCAAGTAGAACTGGTTCCGGCAGGTGTTCAGAGGTGACAGAGGGCCACAGATAGGTCTGGTGAGATCCGGTATTTCATTATCCCATTCTACGGATCTAAGGGAGTGTTGAGGATGTCCCTATGAAGTATCAACTAGATTAGTTCATGGGTTGAAGGTCTGGAAGAGCCTATTCATTTGTGACAGTGATGACAAACTGTGTTCTTGTAGCTCCAGATGAAGGAGAGAAGAATTCCAGTAGGATGATGAAGTGCAGATGTTTTTGGTGATTCAGGGAAGGTTATGATGATCGTTGGATCATGTCCAGTTAATGTTGGTGGTCCACATTGAAGTTAGAGTTTGCATTTGAAGAATAACCACGGATATTGGTGTTCTTGAGACTGGCCGACCGGATGTATTACACATCTTGCAGATGTTCTTGTAGGTGTTTGCCGACTTAGATGATTGTTCCTAAGTCGATGCCTTGTATAAATAAGGGATTGTGAATTCATTTTGAAGTGTGTCTTGCAGTGATGAGTGTGTGGTAGTGAAGAGAAGTGTGAAAGGCAGAGCAAAAGTATTGGGCTTAAATGGAACTGATTCAAGCATGTTGAAGATGCTATTCTCCAGTTCATAAAGGTGATACTTATTCCTTTGTAGACAGTGTGTCTCTTGTAGGCAGTGAGCTTCTTGTGAGCAATGTGCTCAGGCAGTGAGCCCTAATTGGCATGTGCCATTTTAATCTTTCTATTCTTCTAACAGAGAATACATTCTTGGGTTAATCACCCCATGGTTTTTCCCTTAACTAGGTTTTCCACATCAAAATCTTGGTGTCATGTGTGTTGATATGTTTTTGCTTTTGATTTGAATGCATTATGGTTCATGATTAATATTATGCTAATCACTAAAGAAGATTCAAGTGTTTAAAAAGAGAAAGTTTTGCACAACTGATTCACCCCCCCCTCTCAGCTATATGCCCTAAGTCTAACATCCTTACCATGACATAATTTTGGGTAACATTGTGAATAAAGCATACATTTGCAAGGTCTTCTATGTGCTTGGTAGGGGTAGTGGAATTTTCACATGTGAAAAGGGAATAACCTTTAGATCTAAAACTGGGATGTCAACATATTTTGCAAGGTCAAGAGGGCTTCCACCATTGAAGGCCACAAAGGTTATATTTATTGGCAAAGCCATGACAGTGGTGTGAAAGTGATGATGGGTATATGGAAGCCAGGCCATGACTTCCATAATAGATTGACAGACTAGAGCAATGAAAAGTAGAGATGCATCAAAATATTCTTTTGGGATAGGGCTAACAGGTCTACTTTAAAGATATGGCACATACCAAAAGAGAGTCGCTAGGTGATTTAAGAGCCTTGAAGGTTGGAAAAGACCAAGAGCATCACCTAACTTTGACATTTGTTGAAGCTTTAAGCACATTGGTTGCTTTCACTAGCAGATTTGATTAGCAGATTTCCAATGGTGTTGAAGGAAACTGTTCATGATGATTGTTAGTCATAACAACATGCATAAAAATTTGCACAACAAACCTTTATTATCTTGTAAAGTATGATCAATTTGAGATAAATTGATGACTCCAAGGCTCCATTGATCAGGTCATGATCACCTGACGTCACTCAGAGGTTGATGTGATTGTTGTTTTCTATTCCAAGGGGTCTAACGTTTGCTTAGGTGATCAATATTGTACTGTATTCTATAAATTCACTCCACAAAGAGGTTAATTCTACTCTATTTCCAAAGATCACTATAATATTTGTAAGTTTGACCAATTCTTTTGATCATTGATCATCATGAACTTACACATTCTTCTACACTAGATATTTATTTAAATGATGTGTCTACAAGTAGATATTTATGTGTTCTTCATGGATATTTATCTATATTTGCATGATATTTATCAATTTGACATGCTTCCATTCAAACTATGCTCGGTATTTTCAATTGCCTGCAAGATATCTGCATATTTCATTTTTATTTGCTTTTGATTGTGTTATTTGCAATTATATAGATGATCTATGATCTCATTGGTTTTATTGTACTCAGTGATCATATGTTTCATGCAAGGTTTAGCATCTATCCTTATTTGGTTAGGAATTCATTTCCAAGGTAGCCACATGTGACTAAAATCAGTAGACATGTATCCATTGAGTGTTTTTGACCAATCCTTGCTGAGCAACATTCCATACATGTCTGGTATATCTACTACCTGGATATTGATGTAGTATTTAGTTCTTGGATCTAATGTTAACTACATATGGATGTGAGTTAATTCTCCTACAAAACTCACCTCTATTTTATCTAACTATGTTACCTTCTTCAGTGACTTGGCAGATGTAACCCTAAGGCGTTACATATGGACAAAGGCATTACATTAGTAGATGCACCTGAATCTACTAAGAAATTATGCAAATTCTTACTAAACATCCTTATGGTAAGGAGAAAAGGAGGTGACTTAGTCTTATCTCTGTAAAGAGTCATGTGTAAAGTTTTTATAGCTTAAACATTGGCTGGGATTTTGTGCTTAACACTAGTATCCTTAGTTACTTGATCTTTATTCAATATTTGATTTTGGGAATGACTGTCCTCTTTTGGAGCAGGATCATCTAAATATTTCAGGAAGGCCTTTTTAATAGCTAGGGTTTTGAGTAGTTCTGACAATGACAAGATGATTTTGATCTTTTTCATTTCATCTGCTAAGTATGTGACCAATTTGTCAAACTCAGGAGACTGCTTACTAGTTTTTGGCACTACATTTTTGTGGTGCTAAATATTGAGCATTAACTTTAGGAAATCCAGGGTTATTGCTTGCCTTAGGATCAGGTGGAGTGTTAAAATTATTTGGAGGCAAGGATGTAGTCAAAGGACCAGTAGGTCGATTGGAGTTATTCCTTAGGTTGTAATTATGTCTACCCTGATATTGCTGTTGATAAGCATGCACCTCTTCAGGTTCAACTAATGGCTCATTTTCATCTTCAAATGGAAAAACATAATTTGTTTCAAAATCCATAGCTAACTCTTCACATGCTAAGGTGTAATTCTCATGAGATGAGGTTATCTGCTGATGAGGATGATTGGTGAAACTTTCCAATACAAGAGCAGAATCATATCCATAGGGGACAATTTTGTTTCCTTTAACATAAGCTTGATTACCTGTAGTATTAGATACTTAAGCTTGAAATATAAAAGCTATGATCCTAAACTGAGGATAATCCAACTCTACAAGAGCATTAGTATTATGTGTCCTACACCAATTTGTAAGGGCTTCTTCTGTCAGGTTCCTTCTAGTGGTCTGCTTAGGTTCACTAAGAGGCTGATTCTCTAGGGGTGATGGCAGAGAACCATTTTTTGGCCTAGTGTTCCACACTCTAGGCTGTCTAGGGGGATTGTTGTTACCACTGTTATTATTATTATATTCCCTATCAGGATTTCTAGATTTGTCATTGTTATATCCTCTATTCTAATTTGGTTGGGAATAAAAATTTGGACTCCTTAGATGAGTGATTTTAGTTGTCAGTTTCCTTAGTTGTGCTGATATCTCTTTAATTTCTTTCTTTTCTCCCTGAACTTTGGCTACTACGTTCTCTATTTGGGGTTTGAAAAAGGAAGAACCATTGTTATTATTATTGGTCTGTTCTACAACCTAAGGTACTTGTGTATGGCCTAGAAATTGCACCATCTAGCCATTTCCATTTGGAAGTGGCATGATGCTAAGTGGAGGTACCTGTAAAAGACTTGGCATTACAACTGGAGGCATCATAGCTCCATTAGTCTATTGTTGAGAAAGATATTTAGGATAAGCAAGAAGTGTAGGAAACACAATGTTAGGTGTTGGAGCAGGAATCAACTGCTGACTAACTTTTATGGCTTCCTCAAAAGATCTTGCCAAGGTTGTGACACCAAGATGTATTCTCCTAATAAACATAGAAGTCAGGGGATCTAATGCTGAATAATATATAATCCTAGTAGCTTCATCTACTACAATACATAGGGAGCGACTAGCTTTGAGAGCATCTTTTGGAATCTTGCATTGAAATTAGCAATAGGTTCTCCTTCAAATCTCTTGATTGTGGCAAAAAGATGATAATTCATTGAAGGATCTATAGGTATTTTGAAACTATCTTTAAAGGCTTTCTCCAAGGTAGCCCATGAACCAACTAAACCTTGACCAAGATTGATATACCAATTATATGCCTCTTCCACTAAGGAAAATGGAAATAATCTACATACCACATCCTGATGTTTAATTCTTGCTCTACAACAGGCTTCTTTGAATGTTTTAATGTGATCATCAGCATCTTGATAAGGATGATATTTAGGACAAATATCGTCAAGATTTTTAGGTAACGGATGGTATGCATTGAAAGTTAGAGGTGACTCTGCAGCAAAGAATAACATTGTGACTAGTGGAGGTTGGATTGGAGGTGTTATAGGTGGTCTTGTAGGTATTTGCAACCTGATAGGAGTTATTGGAGTGTGGTCTGGTGAAGCTCCTGATGTACTAGAACTAGGAGTGTGATGAATATCTACTGTTCTAGGTCTGAGTCCCTGGATAGGCAATTCTTCAAAGAGTCCACTGGATCTAGACCTAGTATTTGGCCTGAGAGCTAGGATTTCTACAATTTATGAAAATTTAGCTTGTTTGCTGTAAAGATCAGCTAAAACACTCGTGTAAAGGAGGAATTTATGATTAGAATCTAAAACTAACTAGATATTTATGCAATATTTGTAGAAATGATGCAAATATGAGATGATGTGAAACTTTTAGATGTAGACATCAGGCTATTAGGAATCATAAGAGAATTACTTCAAAGATTCAGTAAGAATACTTGAATAACAACTTATCTTTCAAGGATCACAACAATCGACTACAAAGCTTAAAATATTTATTCTTGATTTTGAAATATTTGTGGTGGATAAGCATAAACAGACTCAAAAACAACAAATCTTTGCAAAATATTTGAAGTAAAGAGCTACGCAGATATTACCTCTTCTACTAACACAGGAAAATATACATGCATCACCAACTCACCTACTAGGCAGTGAAGATGGCCCTCCTTCTAGTGCCAATTTATGTTGATGATGATTGTTAGTCATAACAACATGCATAAAAATTTGCACAACAAACCTTTATTATCTTGTAAAGTACGATCAATTTGAGATAAATTGATGACTCCAAGGCTCTGTTGATCAAGTCATGATCGTCTGACGTTACTAAGAGGTTGATGTGACATGCTATTTTCCATTCCAAGAGGTCTTATGTTTACTTAGGTGATCAATATTACACTGTATTTTATAAATTAACTCCATAGAGAGGTTAATTCTACTCTATTTCCAAAAATCACTATAATATTTGTAAGTTTGATCAATTCTTCTGATCATTGATCATCATGAACTTACACATTCTTCTACACTGCATATTTATTTAAATTATGTGTCTACAAGTAGATATTTATGTGTTCTTCATCGATATTTATCTATATTTGCATGATATTTATCAATTTGACATGCTTCCATTCAAAATATGCTCTGTATTTTCAATTTCCTACAAGATATCTGCATATTTCATGTTTATTTGCTTTTGATTATGTGTTATTTGCAATTATGGAGATGATCTATAAATGAAATTCAAATAAATTTAAAAGAATACTTCTAAT
This sequence comes from Cunninghamia lanceolata, assembly GCA_027924645.1. NCBI lineage: Eukaryota > Viridiplantae > Streptophyta > Pinopsida > Cupressales > Cupressaceae > Cunninghamia > Cunninghamia lanceolata. The sequence goes on along the minus strand of BSBN01000272.1, from coordinate 6,736,163 downwards.
TTTAGTGAACCTCTAGTTATTGAATCACATACACTCAGGATATAGTCATGAAGAGAAGAAATCAAACCATAATTCACCAAGTTGTTCCACAGCTAGGTATGGTTGATGCTAACTTCAAAGGAACAAAGAATGAAAACAATATATGTAGACTGATAAGTACTCCAAGGGACATAGCTAATCAATGCATATATCTAGATTCCACCCACAGATTACTTAGGATTTACAATGATTTTGTAATAAAAATAGCTTCTCTTTCTTTAAGTATGCAAAACATGTACATTCACAAAAACTTTGAAATAAGTCCTGAATTCTTTAGCAATCAGATTTCAATTAAGTTTCAAATGGTTTAAAGATTGTACCCCTGCACCTTTTATAGAATAAGGTGAGGAGGGAGTTACAATTACCTACAGTCAAGATTTATCAATTTAGATAAATGGCTAACAATCCCCTTGTGACTTAGTCAACTCTTCACTCGTGGCATAGGTTGCCAGTCGGTAACCATCTATATGACTTGCTATTTATAAGTATCCCATGCATATGTTGACTTAGTGATGCATCTATACTTATTCTTCATGTCCTTCCTCTTCACTTTCTTCTTGCTCATCATTCTCTTCATCTTCATCATTTTCATTATCACTATCACTCTGATAAACATTCTCTTTCATGTGGACCTTTACTATTGTCCTGATAGATTCATATGCCTACACTATTTTATAAACGTCTCCCCCATCTTGGGTTTTGGCTTTTACTATTCCATGTTTATGAGATTGGAACTTAGCCTTGAGAGCTTCCATTTTGCCTTTCCTGCTATTCAATGTCTCATTGTATGTCTCCACTTTAACCTTTATTCTCATGATTCTATTCATCACCTCCTCTGTCAAGTGGGTAAGGGGGTCATTTGCTACTAGCTTGAAATTATCATGCAGAGCCTTAATAGAAAAATCTACATCTTGATTTTCAATCTTACCTTCTATTTTCCCCACCAAAGCTTCTAGGGTTTTTGCCTCATATGCCATCATCCTGTGTAGCTTGACACTTATATCCCTGAGCTTGCTGCTGCACTTCTTCAATACATCACACTCAAACCTGATATCTTCATACCATATACCTGTTAGTAGGGTAGTATTATTATCTAAAACCTTATTACTTATTAGAATTTGTGAATCAATTCTTTTCATCTCACTTAAAGCACTTAGGTCCTTTTCCAATTGGAATGACCTTCCTATGTCATTCTACATTTTGTCCACCTTCCTCTTTAGGTTACTTAAAGAATTCCACCTCTGCAAAGAGGTTCTTAATACATCTTCAGCCCCAGTAAGTGCTGAAAACATCTATTTTTCTATCACCATTGCTTCATGTTTCATCAAGTCCAATTTGGTGACCTCCTCTTGTGATATGATAGTCAATGGGACTACAAGATCAGCTGGTGCATGATCAAGGTTAATTAACCCTTTTATGAAAGAATGCAATTGAGCAATGTGCTCCTTATGTACTTTATTTTTGTCCTTTTCCTTCCTCACCCTTTGGGTTAAAGAATCAATAATATCCTTCCCTTCTTGACCTTCCTGGTCTTCATTGGCAAAACCCAGATCAACATTTCTGATCTGAAATTCCTCCAGGCTTATTTTGCCTTTTTCCTTTTCAACCATGGGGAGGGCTACTTGTGCGGTCCTCCTACCCATGGTAGGATCTCTTTTTATAGCAAATGTCAACCTAGCCTTCCTTCTTGCTTTCATCAAGCTTTTAGCAAATAGGGTAGAGACATCAAAATCTTGGACCTTTGACACTTGTTCTACATGTATTTCCTTTCTAAGCCAATGAGGTATATCACTTCCAGATTCTTGGTGGCCCTTTTTTATATCATGGGTATCTGGATCTCGAGTATTATCTTCTATCCTTGCTGGAGATGACACCTTCCTGATTTCTTCCTCATGTAGTTCATCATGAGGGTGATCTTGTTGGAGTTCGTCTTGTTGAGGGGCCACCCCTTGCAAAGGAGGATCCTATGGAATATCCACATTCTGATCTTGTGCTTCATTCTACAATCCCTCCTTTGGATATTCATCCTCTTCCTTATTGTGTTCACCATGTGATTCATTGACCTCTTGAAAGGCTTGTGTATTCTGCCCCTGAGAGTCACCCTAATCACCCTTGGTCATACCCTCTATCTCTTTATTAATATCTTGATCATGGGTCATTTCCTATTCTCCACATGTTAGTGCATTGATATTTTGTGGCTTGGGGTCTTCTTGACCTGATTTGTCTTCTATCCTTGGGACTTCTCCTAAATCTCCTTGTTCAATATGTAGTGGAGGTGTGCTCTATTCTTTATTAACATCTTTGAGTATCATCCCTTGATCTTCTTTATCTTGAGGCAATGATGAGCCTCCCTTAGCTTGAGCGACACCAATGTCTGATATGCCCTGATCATGCTCACTCTTCTATTGGACCTCTGATATTTTTGGTTCTATGGCGGTCTCATGTTGTTGCTGATCTTGATCAAGAGTAGTACTATCCTTCTCTGTATGCTCTACCACTTTAGTCATTTTAGGTTCCTTGGGTACCCCATCATCCTTGCTTAGGCTTATATCACCCCAATATGCTAAGTCTATGGCTGCAGGACTAGTAACCTAATCAACGAGCTTGTCTAGTCCTATCTGTTGAGCCACCTTCTCAGGACTATCCTGTTTTATTTCTTCCAATAATTTTCCTTCTTCCAACACCCTCATTTGGGATAATGGAGTCCCATGGGGACTCATTCTAGTGTTAGCAACTAGAGTTTCCATACGTTGACTAGTCACCTCTTGGACTACCTCATCATCTGATAAATCCACTGTATTATCTAACAAGAGAGGAAGCTCCCTACTTGTCCTGAGCGTTTCTCTTGTTTGCTCTTCAGCTTTTTCAGTTTTAAATTTAATTATTGTGGGAAGAGGAACATCATGCTGCAATTCCTTCCTGAAAACTTCACTACCTTCCCCTCTCAACATGATGGGGTCAGCATGGACATCTCCCCTCATGGCTGTTCTCTTTTTCTTAAGTGGTGACATCAGTGGCATCCCCTTCCTCTTCTTGCTTGCTATCAGTAAGTCATCATCTTTGGGTTCTTTATTTAATTACTCTTCTTCCAAGGGGTCTCCCTTTTCCAATTCATGTTGCAAGATCTACCCTTCCATCTGCATCTCTGTAATCTCAACAGTAGGCTTTAAAATTCTCTTAGTTTTTGGTTTCTCTGGTAGAGGTTGTGTCACTGATGTAGATGCCTGAGTTGATGTGGAGGCACCCATAGCCTTGATGGTGACCCTTTCTATGATCACCCCCCTTGGTTCATTCTTAATTTCCTTACTTTTAGGTGGTATCTTCTTTTGTTTTTCTATGGGCAATCTCTCCCCATTAGATTTCCTCTTTTCAGTGAGGAAATCATTGTATTCCTCATCAAACAATTCTTGTCTCTTCTTCTTGGTATCAACAGTAAGGGCAATGCCCCTTTTCTTTAGTTTGGCCATTTCTGCATCTACCCAAGCTTCTGTTATCTGGATCACCCCATTCATCATTTGATCTCGGGATATATCTTCTTGCTGTGTAAGATCAGGGGCTGATATGGTGTCATTATACACTTTTTTGTCCTCATATTCATTGGACATTATCCTCCCATCATCTTTATGTAGTTGTGTTGGCACTGGGATATAGTCAAAGGTCTTGACTTGATTTAGGGTGAGCCTTTGATACTTCCTTCTTCTCACCTCAGCCTCATCATCACAATCTGTCCAAAAGTCTTCTAGATGCTTTTGATGTATCTGTTTTCCCAATACCTTCTGCATTCTGCCATAAGGATCATATGATCTGGCTAGAGTGAATAGTTGCAAATACATTAGTTTCAACCCCTCGATAGCATGCTTTATGCTCTCTAAATCTGGGCACATGTACCAGCCCATAGATACTGGAAACATAATTGAAGGTATCTTCTTCTGTCCCTTATAGGCCTCAACTATGGTGGATACATGTCTAACAAATTCCATCAAGACAACCCAATCAGTAGGGTATCTTGGCAACATAAGAGGCTATCCCTCAAATGCCTCAATCCTAATATATGAGAATGTAGCAAATTGGATAAACCATGCTCCATGTCGATAGACAATTTCATGAGCTTCCATGCTGAGCCTTTTAGTTCTATCCTCCTCCATAGTTCTGACTAGATGCATGGAGAATGCATCATTTACTAGTTTATAGTCTTGGAGGTATACCATTCTTTGCAATTGGGGATAATGATCCCATATGTGTGCATCATCAGCATCACCACTAGCCTTGCCTACTATTTTCAGAGAATCAAATGTTCCTCTATATGCATAAGAGTACACCACATATGAAGTCATATAGAACAAACATGTCTGTCCTCCCAGGTTCCTCATTCCTTCATCTAATGAGTCACCGACGATTTTGGACCATAGCAGTTTGTTGTCTGCATATAAGACCATCTGGATGATCCCAAACATCCAATTCTCAAAATTTCTATCATGAGGCCTACCAGTCACCCTGCTCAACAGGGCAATCATATATTGGTACTCATCATCAAAGTCAAACTTGTACAATTGTACTGGTAGCTTGGCTAAGGTGGAATAAGTGTTGTTCTTTGATCTCCATTGGTATATCTTCTTCTTGGCATTCTTCTTGTTATTGTTATACTCTGTCTCCAATTTATGCAAGTCCACATTCACCACCTTATTCCCTACTGGAAAATTGAAAGTGGTAGTGATGCCCTTGACTAAAAAGTCAGCATATATCCTTCCATGCTTCTCTACCCACCTAGTTTCTGGGTTGTAATTTCTTGTACATTCCACTACCAATTCTAGAACATCCATAGCATAGGGAAAAATAGATGCATGCCACATACCTGAGATAAATACCCTATCTAGAATAGGATTATCCTTATCATTATCCAATCTGGTTGACCATATAGCCAGGTCTATATCTCCTTGATGTGTATCACCAATGACCCCATATTTGAATTGTACCCCCTTTGGTTGCACAAACATGGGCTTGACGAACTCAGCCTCAAACCTATTTCTCCTTATATCAGCCATGGATTCATGCAATAGACATGCTATATCTTACCCTACGGTCTCCATATGCATTCTTACAACACCATGTACTTCCATCATATCATGCATGTTATGTATATTACCCCTCATTTTACCTTTCTTCTCATTATCATAAGATAATACCCTAGTAAAGATGAATAATCTACCTGGAATTATAGAAAATGACAAAGGGAGGGTTTACAATTACTTACTTGATAATGCTTTCCTTTGGATTAGATGAGTGATTATGGGGAAAGACTGTAAATGTGCAAGATCACCCATTCCGTTCCATTCTGTTACATTGAAGGATTTGATCTATTAACATGTACCTGTTGAGGGTTTGACTTCGGAGCTCTATAATTTCTTGATTTATCACAAGGTGAATGAAAATGACCTTTAAATTTTACCCTTAAAGAGATCAATAAGACAAATTAGTGTAAAATGTGTTGCCTTGATTAAATCCGTCGATTATTTGCAGGGAATTTGTAGATGTCGCCAAGTGTTCAATCCGTATTTGTAATCGGCGGGAGTTCAGCTACCGCTTTAATTGCATTTAATGTTAAAAGGGGTGATCTTTGAAAGATCAGGGGATATTCAGAAATATGACTCCCCTCTTTAAGCGGGATAACTATGTGCAAAGAAACGGGTGATATGGTCAACCATTTGACCTTGATGTATATCGGGTCATGGAATTAAGATCGGGGAATCTAAAATATGACCCCCTTCTTGGAAAAAGATTGTGGTGACATCATCATGTCATTGATATCATTTAGTTATCATGTTTTAATGACATCATCGTCATATTAAGAAATATGACAGATATTGGATATATGACCCCCTCTTGGATCAGATGGGATGATGATGTCACCATCGAGGTGATTTCTTTCATTCATTGGAATTAGATGATGTCACGATCATATTGGCGTAGGGTGATATCTGCAAAGAGGGTGATATTCGTAAGATGACTAATATTAGGAAATATGACCCTCTGTGGGATATGCAAAGTTCTTTGACAGGTAGGTGTCGGCTCTTATTTAAATTTGACGTCTATGCATCGCACACCTAGTGATTGTCAGGTGATGATTCTATATTTGAGCAATCTTATCAAATATTATTGATATTAGAAATATGACCCCCCACCGGGTAATATCAGGTTTGACCAAACTTTAATTGATCATAACTTTCTTTCCTTAAACAATTTTGGGGTGATCCAAATGACAAACCTACCTAGAATTTTGCTTATTTTCCAATCATGAAGTTAATAATGGCAACTGATGATTTTATCAACTGACCTCATCCAATGGCAAATCCACCCTCTTACAAGGTTACATGCATGACTGATTTTACCAAACCGCCCAAAGTAGATAATAAGCAAGCCACAAGCAAAAAGAAAAGTTGGGTCCCTGTTTCTTCGAGGAAAAATGGGGCATGTTGTGTAACCACACAACTTCTTGCCACCAAATAAAATAACCAAACTCCAATGATTCAAGTGATGTGATCACATTCTAACATAGCATTTTAACTCTTTCTAAGTATAAGTATTGTGGTCTTTCTGAATGATATGATTTTCATCATTACAACAATGCTAGAAAAGGGTCAGGTGTGTGCAAATGATTAATTATCCTCATCTTGAAAGTAAGTTGAAAACATGGGTAACTGATGTTAAGCTACATATTTTGGGATCATCCCTCATAGTCGACCTAGATAGAGACTTGCTGCCAGCAGGAGACCATAGGCCCGACAAGGTTATCTATACAATCCCCCTAAGTAGAGCCCCACTGCCAGTAGGTGTCTATAGCCCCGATAGAGTTACTTAGATGGCCCAATTTTATTTCTTTTGGATTTTCAATATTTATTCTTTGTTCATATGATATCATCATGTAAACTCAATGTGCAAGGTATGGTCACTTGCTGATTTAGGTTGGAGATTGTATTGGTAGCAAGGGAGTCCCTTTAGATTTTTCAATTAACACCTATATTTATGTGTTCCACAAACCCAAGGTTGTTAGGTGAGTCAATGTGAAAATCACCTTAGTTAAGAAAAGGCACCATGATGAAAATGATATCACAGATTTGATTACAAATACTCCTCAAAATGAGTCATAACCTATATAGGAATTTGTTCTCATCACTTGAATCCTAACAACTTGGTTTGGTTTCTTAGGGTGATAAGTTGCATCATCTTGACTAACCAAAACAAAACTCAATAGACAAGCAAACAAGCAAAACAAGACTGCACAAACAACTATGCAATATGCACATTATAATACATTTGATTTACATGACCCCGTTTCAGGCTTGAAAATAATGCTTGAGGAACTATCCATTAACTAGTAATGGGACATCCTCACCATTTAAAGTCTTGAGCCTATAGGTACTGTCTCTTAAGATTTCTAAAATTTGAAAGGACCTATCTAAAGTTTATCAAATTTACCATGATCTCCTTTATTTTCATGTGCTTTATCCCACATAAAGACTAAATGTAATATTCTAAAAGCCTTAACTCTGGCTCTTTTATCAAACCAGCATTTGACAACAGCCTGATGTTTAGCAAACTGATCAATTGCTCTATTTATTTTTTCTTCTAGCTACATTAACTAAAGTAACCTGACTTTTTGTTTGTTATCTATACCTAGATACTCTTGTGCAAACTGTAATGTGAGAATCTTTAGATTAATAGGGAGGATAGGATCCACCCCATATACTAGGTGATAAGGAGAATTTCCCAATGCATCCTTCATCTTGGTTGTATCTAGCCACAATGCATACTTTAATAGGGTGTTCCACTCCCTTGGGTTTTTCTCTATCAATTTCTTTATGATATTTAACAAGTTCTTATTTGTAGACTCTACTAGTCCATTTCCTTGAGGGTAATAATTTGAAGAAAACTTCAAAATGATTCCATGGTCAAAAGCCCAACTTGATAATCTTAATGATGCAAAGGTAGGTCCATTGTCACATACAAAAGAATAAGGAACTCCATACCTAGTTATTATGTTTCTTTCCAAGAACTTGATCACATCTTCAGCATTACATGTCTTACTGCTAACAGCTTTAGTCCACCTGGTACAATAATCTATGATAGTCAACACACACCTATGGCCTGAGGATGATGGAGGATTAATGGGTCCTATGAAATCCATGCCCCATTGAGTAAATGGGCACATCTCCATCATTGGTTGTAAAGGTTGAGCAGCATACTTTTCTCTATTAGCAGCAACTTGACACATATGACAAAATTTGATATGCTCAGCAGTATCTTTAAAAATAGTGGGCCAGTAATATCCTGCTCTGAGGATAGCATGAGTAGTGGCTAAATGTGACCCATGTGTAGTTCCAAACTTATCGTGTAATTCTGTTAACACCTTGTCTTCTTCTTTCCTTTCTAGGCATCTAAGGTATATTCCTTCATAGTTTCTTTTGAAAAGGATCCCCCCTTTTATCATATATTTTTGTGACCTTATCTTCAAGGCTCTCCTTTGTGAGGCTTGTAATTTTGAAGGACATCTTCCAATAATCAAGAGGTGCCTGATATCTGAATACCAATCTTCAATTTTCTTTGTATTTATAACATATAGCTGGCTTATTATATTAGGATCAATTTTTGATATCATCTGGCTCAGGGCTTGTCCTCTTACTAACTTCATGGGTGTTATGTCTGTATCATATTCTTGGAGGATTGTTATCCATTTATCTCTCTTTTCACCTAGTTCACTTTGCATTAAAAGCTTCTTTACTACTGCATCTGGTACTACCGCAATCACCTTACTTGTCAAGATGTAATGTCTAAACTTCTTGACTGCATGGACTAAAGCAAGTGCCTGTCTTTCAACATCCATATATCTAAGCTCTGCATCTCTGAAAGGGCAACTCATGAAAGCTATAGGCTTTTCTTCTTTAGCCTCATCTCTCTGTGTTAGTACTGCTGCAGACATATGCTCTGAAGCAAATGAGTATATGTAAAAATCTTTGGTATAGTCTGGACTAATCAGAATAGGGACATCAAATATAGCTCTCTTGATGTTTTCAAAAGCTGCTCTGGCTTCAAGTGTCCACTAAATTTTAGCATCTTTCTTGAGCATTGCATTCAATGGTCTGACAGTCTCTGCGAAACCAGTAATGAATTTTCTAACAAAGTTGATCTTACCAAAATAAGATTTGAGCTCTTTTTTACTCCCAGGAAGTTGTATCTTCATGATAGATTCTACTCTTGTAGGATCAATTATGATCCCATTCTCTATTATCAGGTGACCTAATAACTTCCCTGTAGTTACCCCAAATATGTATTTCTTAGGGTTTAGGGATATTCCATAATGTTCACACTTCTTTAGTACATTCTTGAGGTCTTCTACATGATTTCCTCTCTCTTTAGAGAAAATTGTCAAGTCATCCATGTATATGACTATGCATTTACCAATTAACCCCCTAAAGGCTATATCCATTGTTCGCTGAAAAGTGGCCCCAACATTTATCAACCCAAAGGGCATGCGCCTATAAGCAAATATACCCCACATAGTGGTGAATGTTGTCTTCAATATGTCTATTTTCTCTACCATCACTTGGTTGTAACCTGAAAAACCATCTAAAAATGACATCATTCTTGCACCGTTTACTATCTGCAAGACCTCATCCAATGAGGGTAAAGGATAATTATCCTTTTTAGAAGCTCTATTTAAATTTTTGAAGTCTACACACAACCTAATGTCACCATTCTTCTTCCTTACAGGAACCAAGTTGGCCACCCATGTAGAATGTCTCATAGGGAATATGATTCTGGCATTAAGCAATTTCTTCACTTCTTCAAAAATGATGGGCTCCAATAAAGCATTAATAGATCTTTGTTTTTGTCTAAAGGGCTTGACATCTGGATTTAATGGTATAGTATGAGTGATGATTGAAGTATCATAAGTTTTCAACTCATCATATGTCCAAGCGATAACATGGATATAATCTTTAAGTGCTTGGGTTATCCTTGTCATTTCTTCTTCTATACACACCCTACCAATCAAGACATTCCTTTTTTCTTCATTTTGTCCTATGTTGACTAGTGAATATTCTCCTCCATCTGCTTTAGGGAGATCTTTCTATTTCAGCATGTTATCTAAATCAAATGCTCTTTCTAATTCTATCATTCCTTTAGGAATCTTGTTAATGGGCAGATCCATTATCTCTTCTTCTTCCCAAGTATGATCTTCCACATTCCTTTCATCTATGATTTGTGTAGACACCCTAAAATGACCAAGTCGTCGCACTACTTGCTTTTTGTAAATCTGTCAAATCACCTGCATTTCACACATTAATTAAATAATCTAATTATTTAATTAATTTCACCAAATTCTTCTAAATCACAAATTGCGACATTGATTAAATAAATCCTCTTTAATTAATTAATTAAATTAAATTCCTCTATTATTCTTCCACAATTAAATAATTTTAATTATTTAATTAGATCATTATCCTCCTTTCAAATTTCACATCCACATTAATTAAATAAACCTAATTATTTAATTAATTCAACAAATTCCCTCTTATCTACAATTAAATAATTCTTAAATTATTTAATTAAATCAAAATCATTCTTTCAAATCATGCACAACAATTAAATAAATTTATTTATTTAATTTGCTTTCAAATCTTCTAAATTAAATAATTCTAATTATTTAATTATTTCTTCCAATAATATCTTCTCTAAATTTAAATAAATCAATTATTTATTTAAATTACTTTTTCTTCTAAATTGAGTTATCTCTAAAATAACTCAAGCTTTCTTGCTCATGCAATTAAATATTTCTAATATTTAATAAAGCAAAATATCTTCTTATTCTCATGCAAATCTCTTCTTCTTGTTTTAAATCACTTAACTGATCATTACATTCTGTTAATTGTTTTAACTCATTCTTCTATTCTTGATAACTCCTCTCATGCAAAAGAAAGCAAGACACTTGTCTTCTTCTTATTCGTTGCACATTCCTCAATTGTTCTCCTCCATTGATTCTTCTGAATTATCTGGACCATTGATCGATCTTTGTTGAAACCTATATAAACCTCCCTCATCTCCTTCATTGAGCCTCTCTCTTCGATCTTATTCTCGGGCATACTTAACAGCGCTTTGAGCATATAAATGTGTCGATTGAGCAACCTTACGATCTTTTGACATTGATCTCTTGAGTACACTACTTGCTTGTTGCAGCTATGGTTTCGCAACTTCATTGAGCAATTTACACTTCTCCAAAAGGGAACAATACAGATTTTGGTAAGAGCTTTCATTTTTCTTTGATTTGATGATAATGGCTTTTACTTAGATTGGTTTCCTTTATGTGATTGGTTTTTGGTTTTATTAGTTTGATTTAATCAATTTTTCCTCATACACAATTTGCGTATCAAACACATCTCCATTTGATATGAAGTCTAAAATATGCTGGTCATCATCAAACACTTGAAGGTTAATGACATTATCTAGTACAGAGGGTACTAACACTAATTCAACTAAAAATCTCTTCAAACTAGATATGGATAATGGCTCCAAAGTACTCACGTCTTTGGCCAAGGCATCTGCTCTGTGATTTTGTTCTCTAGGCACATGGGTGATGTTAAATGCATCAAAATCTTCTATCATATCCCATACTCTATGTCTATAATTAGACAACTTCTTGTAGTTACAAGAATATATGCCTCTAACTTGTCTTACTACTAATTCTGAGTCTCCATAGACATGCAGAATCTTTACTTTCTTTTTGAGTGCAAACAATATCCCATGAATCAGAGCTTCATATTCTATCACATTATTTGTGCATGGGAGTTGTAATCTATATGCTACCAAGTAGGATTTACTAGCTGGATCAATAAGGTCTATTCCTACTCTAGCCCCTTGTTTTGATTTAGATCCATCAAACCTAAGGATCAGTTTGTTTTAACACAAACCCAGTTGCCACTACACCAAAAGCTTGAACTATCAGTGAATGGTGCCCCGGTCATGTTAACCCAGAGACCGTGTGGGTCTAGGAAGGGAGGAGTTGAGGGTCGCACACCTAAGCGCCACCAGGCCCCACCAGTCCGTACCTGCCTAGTGATAACCACATAGGCAGGCACAGAATGCTAGGTGCACCTTGTGCGCATGAAGGCATGGGGGCATCGGTGGGAATCAAATCCCTCCCCAGCAGATTTGCCAGTTTGTTTTAACACAAACCCGGCTGCCACTACACCAAAAGCTCGAACTGCCAGTGAATGGTGCCCTAGTTATGTTAACACAGAGACCGCGCGAGTCCGGGAAGGGAGGAGTTGAGGGTCACACACGTAAGCACCACTAGGATCCATGGCTTATCTTCAATTAAAGGTTTATCTAGACCTTCTCTTTTCTTTTTAGCTCTAGCGGCTGCACCACCTAATATCCATTTCAATTTCGGTGATTCAATCTTCTCAAACTTCACCTTATCTGACTGATGTGAAGTCTATATTCCTTTTTCTTCTTTGTCATCCAAAGAAAGATCTTTTGAACAAGACATCATCTACTTTTCTAGAATATGCAAACATAATGAGAAAGTAGTCTCTGATTGTGGTGACTCATGTAACTTGTACCATCCTTCAATTAGAATATCTTGTGGGGAAGTATGTTGTAGTATCATTTTCTAAATTTGCTTTGATAAAAATTCCTCAGATTTAGTTAAATTACTATCTCTATCTTCATCAGATATTTCATAATCTGATTCAACCAAACAATCGGTTCTTGGGGTGATATTCTTGTTACTCTTAGAATTATTCTCACTGTACACTAAAATCTCCTCTATCCTCTAAACATGATTTTCATCATGATATGGGCTTTCTTCTGTTCCTATAGATGACAGATAGGAATCAGTATCACTGCCATTATCTGTAAAGCTTACCATGGATAGTGATGACGTTTTCTCACTGCATGCTTGTTCCAGTTCCATCATATTTAAGCAAGAATCATAGGTTTTTTCATAATGTGCTTCATCATGTAACCTGCACCATCCCTCAATCAGAATATCTTTAGTAGACATATTTAACAATTGGCAACATTACATTTCTTTGGACAAGTGCATTTCAAAGCTCTTAAAGTGATCTACTTCTTTATCATCTTCTGAACTACAATCAAACTCTATGATTACTTTATCATCCTGAAGATTATCATCATGAACATGAACATCATACATGAGGATCTCCTCTATCTTGACGGTCTGGGGCCTGATGGTGTAGACTTTGGGTTCAACATCTACATACATGATCTCATTAGTTTTATTGTACTCAGTGATCATATGTTTCATTCAATGTTTAGCATCTATCCTTATTTGGTTAGGAATTCATTTCCAAGGTAGCCACATGTGACTGAAATCAGTAGACATGTATCCATTGTGTGTTTTTGACCAATCCCTACTGAGCAACATTCCATATGTATCTGGTATATCTACTACCTGGATATTGATGTAGTATTGAATTATTGGATATGATGCTAACTACATATGGATGTGAGTTAATTCTCCTACGAAACTCACCTCTATTTTATCTAACTATGTTACCTTCTTTAGTGACTTGGAAGGATGTAACCCTAAGGTGTTACATATGGACAAAGGCATTACATTAGTAGATGCACCTAAATCTACTAAGAAATTATGCAAATTCTTACTAAACATCCTTATGGTAAGGAGAAAAGGAGGTGACTCAGTCTTATCTCTGTAAAGAGTCATGTGTGAAGTTTCTGCAACTTGAACATTGGCTAGAATTTTGTGCTTAACACTAGTATCCTTAGTTGCCTAATCTTTAATCAAAATTTGATTTTGGGAATGACTGTCCTCTTTTGGAATAGGATCATCTAAATATTGCATGAAGGCCTTTTTAATAGCTAGGGTTTTGAGTAGTTTTGACAATGACAACCTAATTTTGATCTTTTTCATTTCATCTGCTAAGTATGTGACCAATTTGTTAGACTTAGGAGACTGATTACTAGTTTTTGGCACTACATTTTGTGGTGCTAAATACTGAGCATTAACTTTAGGAAATCCAGCGTTATTGCTTGGCTTAGGATTAGGTGGAGTGTTAAAATTATTTAGAGGCAAGGATGTAGTCAAAGGACTAGTAGATCGATTGGAGTTATTCCTTAGGTTGTAATTATGTCTACCCTGATACTGCTGCTAATAAGCATGCACCTCTTCATGTTCAATTGATGGCTCATTTTCATCTTCAAATGGAAAAACATAATTTATTTCAAAAGCCATAGCTGACTCTTCACATGCTAAGGTGTAATTCTCATGAGATGAGGTTATTTACTGATGAGGATGATTGGTGAAATTTTCCTATACAAGAGCAGAATCATATCCATAGGGGACAATTTCATTTCCTTCAACATAAGGTTGATTACCTATAATCTTAGATACTTCAACTTGAAATATACTAGCTGCTATCTTCAACTGAGGACAATCCAACTCTGCATGAGCATTGGTATTATGTATCCTACACCAGTTTGTAAGGGCTTCTTCTACCAGGTTCACTCTAGTGGTCTGCTTAGGTTCACTAGGAGGCTGATTATCTAGGGGTGATGGCAGAGAACCATTGTTTGGCCTAGTGTTCCACAATCTAGGCTATCTAGGGGGATTGTTGTTACCACTATTATTATTATTATTGTTATTATTATATCCCCTATCAGGGTATCCAGATCTATCATTGTTATATCCTCTATTCTAATTTGGTTGGGAATTAAATTTTTGACTGCTTAGATGAGTGATTTTAGTTTTCAGTTTCCTTAGTTGTGCTGATATCTCTTTAATTTCTTCCTTTTTTTCTTGAACTTTGGCTACTATGTTCTCTGTTTGGGATTTGAAAAAGGAAGAACCATTGTTATAATTATTAGTCTATTCTACAACCTGAGGTACATGTGTATGTCCTAGATATTGCACCATCTAGCCATTTCCAATTGGAGGTGGCATGATGCTAAGTGGAGGTACCTGTAAAGGACTTGGCATTACACCTGGAGGCATCATAGCTCCATTAGTCTATTGTTGAGAAGGATATGTAGGATAAGCAGGAAGTGTAGGAAATGTAATGTTAGGTGTTGGAGCAGGAATCAATAGCTGACTAACTTTTACGGCTTCCTCAAAAGCTCCTACCAAGGTTGTGACACCAGGATGTGTTCTCCTAATAAACATAGAAGTCAAGAGATCTAATGTTGAATAATATATACTCCTAGTAGCTTCATCTACTATAGTATAGGGAGTGACTAGCTTTCAGAGCATCTTTTGGAATCTTGCATTGAAATTAGCAATAGGTTATCCTTCAAATCTCTTGATTGTGGAAAATAGATGATAATTCATTGAAGGATCTATAGGTATTTTGAATCTATCTTTAAAGGCTTTCTCCAAGGAAACCCATGAACAACCTGAACCTTGACCAAGATTGATATACCAATTATATGCCTTTTCCCCTAAGGAAAATGGAAATAATCTGCATGCCACATCCTGATGTTCAATTCTTGCTCTACAATAGGCTTCTTTGAATGTTCTAATGTGATCATTAGCATCTGATATGGATGATATTTAGGACAAATATTGTCAAGATTTTTAGGTAAAGGATGGTATGCATTGAAAGTCAGAGGTGACTCTACATCAAAGAATGACATTGTGACTGGTGGAGGTTGGATTGGAGGTGTTACAGGTGGTCCTATAGGTATTTACAACTTGATAGGAGTTATTGGAGTGTGTTCTGGTGAAGCTCCTAATGTACTAGAACTAGGAGTGTGATGAATATCTATTGTTCTAGGTCTGAGTCCCCAAATAGGCAATTCTTCAAAGAGTCCACTAGATCTGGACCTGGTATTTGGCTTGAGAGCCAGGATTTCTACAATTTATGAAAATTTGGCATGTTTGCTGTAAAGATCAGCTAAAACACTTGTGTAAAGGATGTATTTATGATCATAATCTAAAACTAATTGGATATTTATGCAATATTTTTAGAAATGATGCAAATATGAGATGATGTGAAACTTTTAGACACGGACATTAGGATATCAGGTATCATAAGAGAATTACTTCAAAGACTTAGTAAGAATACTTGAATAACAACTTATCTTTCAAGGATCACAACAATCAACTGTAAAGCTTAAAATATTTATGCTTGATTTTGAAATATTTGCGGTGGATAACCATAAACAGACTAAAAAATAACATATATTTACAAAATATTTGAAGTAAAGAGCTGTGTGGCTATTACCTCTTCTTCTAACACAAGAAAATATACATGCGTCACTAACTCACCTACTACGTAGTGAAGATGCTCCTCCTTCTAGTGCCAATTTATGTTGATGATGATTGTTAGTCATAAAAACATACATAAAAATTTGCGCAACAAACCTTTATTATCTTGTAAAGTATGATCAATTTAAGATAAATTGATGACTCCAAGGTTCTGTTGATCAAGTCATGATCATCTGGCATTACTCAGAGGTTGATGTGACATGCTGTTTTCCATTCCAAGGGGTCTTACGTTTTCTTAGGTGATCAATATTGTACTGTATTCTATAAATTCACTCCACAGAGAGGTTAATTCTACTCTATTTCCAAAGATCATTGTAATATTTGTAAGTTTGATTAATTCTTTTGATCATTGATCATCATGAACTTACACATTCTTCTACACTATGTATTTATTTAAATGATGTGTCTACAAGTAGATATTTATGTGTTCTTCATTGATATTTATCTATATTTGCATGATATTTATGAATTTGACATGCTTCCATTCAAAATATGCTCTGTATTTTCAATTGCCTATGAGATATCTTCATATTTCATGTTTATTTTCTTTCGATTATGTGTTATTTGCAATTATGGAGATGATCTGTAAATGAAATTCAAATAAATTTAAAAGAATACTTCTAATTTTAGTGATCCTCTAGTTATTGAATCAAATACACTCAGGATATAGTCATGAAGAGAAGAAATCAAACCATAATTCACCAAGTTGTTCCACAGCTAGGTATGGTTGATGCTAACTTCAAAGGAACAATGAATGAAAACAATATATGCAGATTGATAAGCACTCCAAGGCACGCAGCTAATCAATGCATATATCTAGATTCCACCCAGAGATTACTCAGGATTTACAATGATTTTGTAATCAAAATAGCTTCTCTTTCATTAAGTATGTAAAACATGTACATTCACAATAACTTTGAAATAAGTCCTGAATTCTGCAACAATCAGGTTTCAATTAAGTTTCAAATGATTAAAAGATTGTACCCCTACACCTTTTATATAATAAGGTGAGGAGGCAGTTATAATCGACCTACAGTCAAGATTTATCAATTTAGATCAACGGCTAACAATCCTCTTATGACTTAGTCAACTCTTCACTTGTGGCATAGGCTTCCAGCTAGCAACCATCTATATGACTCACTATTTATAAGTATCCCATGCATATGTTCACTTAGTGATGCATCTATACTTATTATTCATGTCCTTCCTCTTCACTTTCTTCTTGCTCATCATTCTCTTCATCTTCATCATTTTCATTATCACTATCACTCTGATAAACATTCTCTTTCATGTGGACCTTTACTGTTGTCTTGATAGATTCATATGCCTGCACTATTTTATGAACCTCTCCCCCATCTTGGGTTTTGGCTTTTACTATTGCATGTTTATGAGATTGGAACTTACCCTTGAGAGCTTCCATTTTGCCTTTCCTGCTATTCAATATCTCATTGCATGTCTCCATTTTAACCTTTATTCTCATGATTCTATTCATCACCTCCTCTGTCAAGTGGGTAAGGGGGTCATTCTCTACTTGCTTGAAATTATCATGCAGAGCCTTAATAACAAAATATGTATCTTGATTTTCAATCTTACCTTCTATTTTCCCCTCCAAAGCTTCCAGGGTTTCTACCTCATATGCCATCATGCTGTGTAGCTTGACACTGATATCCCTGAACTTGATGCTGCACTTCTTCAATACATCACACTCAAAACTGATATCTACATACCATATACCTATTAGTAGGGTAGTATTATTAGATAAAACCTTATTACCTATGAGAATTTGTGAATCAATTCTTTTCATCTCACTTAAAGAACTCAGGTCCTTTTCCAATTAGAATGGCCTTCTTCTTGTTTCATTCTGCATTTTGTCCACCTTCCTCTTTAGGTTACTTAAAGAATTCCATATTTGTAAAGAGGCTCTTAATACATCTTCAGCCCTAGTGAGTGCTGAAAACATCCATTTTTCCATCACCATTGCTTCATGTTTTATCAGGTCCAATTTGGTGACCTCCTCTTGTGATATGATAGTCAATGGGACTGTAGGATCAGCTGGTGCATGATCAGGGTTAATTAACCCTTTTATGAAAGAATGCAATTGAGAAATGTGCTCCTTATGTACCTTATTTTTCTCCCTTTCCTTCTTCACCCTTTGGGTTAAAGAATCAATAATATCCTTCCCTTCTTGACCTTCTTGGTCTTCATTGGCAAAACCCAAATCAACATTTGTGATTTGAAATTCCTCCAGGCTTATTTTTTTGTTTTCCTTTTCAGGCGTGGGGAGGGTTACTTGTGTGGTCCTCCTACCCATGGTAGGATCTATTTTTATAGTAGATGTGAACCTAGCCTTCCTTCTTGGTTTCATCATGGTTTCAGCAAATAGGGTAGAGACATCAAAATCTTGGATCTCTGACACTTATTCTACATGTATTTCCTTTCTAAGCCAATGAGGTATATCACCTCCAAATTCTTGGTGGCCCTTGTTTATATCGTGGGTATCCGGCTCTCCAGTATTATCTTTTATCCTTGGTGGAGACAACACCTTCCTGATTTCTTCATAATGTAGTTCATCATGATGGGGATCTTGTTGGAGTTCCTCTTGTTGAGGAGCTGCCCCTTGTAATGGAGGATCCTATGGAATATCCACATTCTAATCTTGTGCTTCATTATATGATCCCTCCTTTGGATTTTCATCCTCTTCCTTATTGTGTTCACCGTGTGATACATTTACCTCTTGAAAGGCTTGTGTATTAAGCCCCTGGGAATCAACCTGATCACCCTTGGTCATACCCTCTGTCTCTTTATTAATATCTTGATCATGGGTCATTTCCTGTTCTCCACCTATAGGTGCATTGATATTTTGTGTCTTGGGGTCTTCCTGACCTGATTTGTCTTCTATCCTTGGGACTTCTCCTGAATCTCCCTGTTCAGTATGTAGTGGAGGTATGCTCTATTCTTAATGAACATATTTGAGTATCATCCCTTGATCTTTATCTTGAGGCAATGATGAACCTCCCTAAGACTGAGCAACACCAATGTCTGATATGCCCTAATCACCCTCACTCTTCCATTGGACCTCTGATATTTTTGGTTCTATGGGTGTCTCATGTTCTTGTTGATCTTGATCAAGAGCAGTACTATCCTTCTCTATATGCTCTACTACTTTAGTCCTTTTAGGTTCCTTGGGTGCACCATCATCCTTTCTTGGGCTTATATCACCTCTATATGCTAAGTCTATGGTTGCAGGACTAGTAACTTGATCAACCAACTTATCTAGTCCTATCTATTGAGCCACCTTCTCAGGACTATCATGTTTTGTTTCTTCCAATACCCTCATTTGGGCTAATGGAGTCCCATGAGGAGTCATTCTAGTGTTAGCAACCAGAGTTTCCATATGTTGAGCAGTCACCTCTTGGACTACCTCATCATCTGGTAAATCCACTATATTAACTAATGAGAGAGAAAGCTCCCTACTTGTCTCAAGCATTTATCTTGTTTGCTCTTCAGCTTTCTTAGTTTTAAATTTAATTATTGTGGGAAGAGGAACATGATGTTGCAGTTCCTTCCTAAAAACTTCACCACCTGCCCCTCTCAGCATGATGGGGTTAGCATGGACATCTCCCCTCATGGTTGTTCTCTATTTCTTAGGTGGTGACATCATTGGCATCCCCTTCCTCTTCTTGCTTGCTATGAGCAAGTCATCATCTTTGGGTTCTTTATTTAATTGCTCTTCTTCCAAGCGGTCTCCCTTTTCCATTCATGTTGCAAGATCTGCTCTTCCACCTGCATCTCTATAATCTCAACAATAGGCTTCAAAATTATCTTAGTTTTTTGTTTCTCTGGTGGAGGTTGTGTCGCTGATGTAGATTCTTGAGCAGATGTGGAGGCACCCACAACCTTGGTAGTGACCCTTTCTATAATCGCCCCTTGGTTCATTCTTACTTTCCTTACTTTTAGGGGGTATATTCTTTTTCTTTTCTATTGGCAATCTCTCCCCATTGGATTTCCTCTTTTCAGTGAGGAAATCATTGTATTCCTCATCAGATAATTCTTGTCTCTTCTTCTTGGTATCAACAGTAAGGGAAACACCCCTTTTCTTTAGTTTGGACATTTCTGCATCTACCCAAGCTTGGGTTAGCTGGATCACCTCATTCATCATTTGATCTAGGGATATATCTTCTTGCTGTGTAAGATTACGGGCCAATATGCTGTCATTATAAGCCTTTTTGTCCTCATATTCATTGGACAATATCCTCCCATCATCTTTATGTAGTTGTGCTAGCACTAGAATACAGTCAAAGGTCTTGACTTGATTTAGGGTGAACCTTTGATACTTCCTTCTTCTCACCTCAGCTTCATCATCACAATCAGTCCAAAAGTCTTCTAGATGCTTTTGATGTATCTATTTTCCCAATACCTTCTGCATCCTCACATAAGGATCATATGATCTGGCTAGAGGAAATGGTTGTAAATACATTAGTTTTCAACCCCCTAATAGCATGCTTTATGCTCTCTAAATCTGGGCACATGTACCAGCCCATATATACTGGAAATAAAATTGGAGGTATCTTCTGCTATGCCTTATAGGCCTCAATTATGGTGGATACTTGTCTAACAAATTTCATCAAGACAACCCAATCAGTAGGGTATCTTGGCAACATAAGAGGATGTCCCTCAAATCCTTCAATCCTAATATATGAGAATGTAGCAAATTGGATAAATCATGCTCCATGTCATTATACAATTTCTTGAGCTTCCATGCTTAGCTTTTTAGTTCTATCCTCCTCCATAGTTCTGACTAGATGCATGGAGAATGCATCATTTACCAGTTTATAGTCTTGGAGGTATACCTTTCTTTGCAATTGGGGATAATGATCCCATATGTGTGCATCATCAACATCACCTCCATCCTTGCCTACTATTTTTAGACCATCAAATGTTCCTCTATATGCACAAGAGTACACCACATATGAAGTCATGTAGAACAAACATGTATGTCCTCCTAGGTTCCTCATTCTTTCATCCAATGAGTCATTGATGATTTTGGCACATAGAGGTTTGTTGTTTGCATATAAGACCATCTGGATGATCCCAAACATCTAATTCTCAAAATTTCCAGCATGAGGCCTGCTAATCACCCTACTCAGCATGGAAATCATATATTGGTACTCATCATCAAAGTTAAACTTGTACAAGTGTACTGGTAGCTTGGTTGAGGCGGTATAAGTGCTGCTCTTTGATCTCCATTGGTACATCTTCTTCCTAGCATTCTTCTTGTTATTGTTATACTCTATCTCTAGTTTACGCAAGTCCACATTCACCACCTTATTCCCTACCAACAAATTGAAAGTGGCAGTGATGCTCTTGATTAAAAAGTTAGTGTATATCCTTCCATGCTTCTCTACCCGCTTGGTTTCTGGGTTGTTTTTTCTTGCAATTCCACTACCAATTCCAGAGCATCCATAGCATAGGAAAAACTACCCGCATGCCACATACCTGAGATAAACACCCTATCTAGAATAGGATTATCCTTATTATTATCCAATCTAATCGACCATATAGCCAGGTCTGTATCTCCTTGATGTGTATCACCAATGACCCCATATTTGAATTGTACCCCCTCTGGTTACACAAACATGGGCTTAAGGAACTTAGCCTTAGACCTATTTCTCCTGAGATCAGCCATGGATTCCTATAATAGACATGATATATTTTACCCTATGGTGTCCATATGCATTCTTACAACACCATGTGCTTCTATCATATCATGCATGTTTTGTATATTACCCCTCATTTTACCTTTCTTCGCATTATCATAAGATCATACCCTAGTAAAGATGAATACTCTACCTAGAGTTATAGAAAATGACAACGGGAGGGTTTATAGTTACTTACCTAATAATGCTTTCCTTTGGATTAGATGAGTGATTATGGGGAAAGATTGTAAATGTACAAGATCACCCATTCCATTCCGTTACATTGAAGGATCTAATCTGTTGGTAGGTAGCTGTTGAGGGTTTGACTTCGAAGCTCTATAATTTGTTGATTTATCACAAGGTGAATGAAAATGACCTTTAAATTTTACCCTTAAATAGATCAATAAGACAAATTAGGGTAAAATGTCCTGCCTTGATTAAATCTGTCGATCATTTGTAGGGAATTTGTAGAGGTCGCCAAGTATTCAATTTGTATTTGTAATTGGCAGGAGTTCAGCTACCGCTTTAATTGCATTTAATGTTAAAGGGGGTAATCTTCAAAAGATCAGGGGATATTTAGAAATATGACCCCCTCTTTGCGTGGGATAACTATGTGCAAAGAAACGAGTGATATGGTCAACCATTTGACCATGATGAATATCAGGTCATGGAATTAAGATCAGTGGAATCTAAAATATGACCCCCTTCTTCTTGGAAAAAGATTGTGGTGACATCATCATGTCATTGATATCATTTAGTTATCATGTTTTAATGACATCATCGTCATATTAAGAAATATGACAGATATTGGATATATGACCCCCCTCTTGAATCAGATGGTATGATAATGTCACCATCAAGGTGATTTCTTTCATTAATTAGAATTGGATGATGTCACCATCATATTGGCATAGGGTGATATTCATAAGATGACTGATATTAGGAAATATGACCATCCGCGGGATATGCGAAGTTTTTTGACAGGTAGGTGTCAGCTCTTATTTAAATTTGATATCTGTGCATCGCACACCTAACGATTATCAGGTGATGATTGTATATCTAGGTGATCTTATCAAATATGACTAATATTAGAAATATAACTCCCCACCCATTTAATATTAGGTTTGACCAAACTTTGACTAATCATAACTTTCTTCCCTTAGACAATTTTGGGGTGATCCAAAAGATAAACTTGCCTAGAATTTTGTGTATTTTCCAACCATGAAGTTAATAATGACAACTGCTGATTTTATCAACTAACCTCAT
Organism: Cunninghamia lanceolata; assembly: GCA_027924645.1. NCBI lineage: Eukaryota > Viridiplantae > Streptophyta > Pinopsida > Cupressales > Cupressaceae > Cunninghamia > Cunninghamia lanceolata. Next base: position 6,712,862 of record BSBN01000272.1, on the reverse strand, counting down.
CCAATGGAAAATTCACCCTCTTACAAGGTTACATGCATGACTAATTTTACCAAACTGCCCAAAGTAGAAAACAAGCAAGCCACAAGCAAAAAGAAAAGTTAGGTCCCTATTTTGTCAAGGCAAAATGGGGCATGTTGTGTAACCACACAACAAAAAATTTCCCTAAATGGTAGAATGCACTAAAAAGTTGGTGCAAGCACGGATGGAGGGTCTAGAGAATGGACTGTCCAACCATGTAGCCTTAGAGTAAACACATCAGAAAACACAAAGAATGTAGGAACAAATAAATATACTGATTAAATATCATGAACAAGTACAATCTTTAGATGCCGGTAATATGCGGACTATTATGGGCTCACAGGCCTATCCCCTAGCAGAATTACATGAAATATATAGCTTTGAAGTGCCTTCTACAAATCCACAACTAAAGACTAAAAAATTTCTATCATATTCACTATTTTTCTAATACATCAAATGAATTCTTATATATTATCTCCTAGCTTAAGGAATGCTCTGCGTCGACATCAGGAGGGTTAAAACTTCAATGCCTGATGAAACATGTAGGTCAGCCTGCAACATGTGGTAATGCTCTGCAAATGGATGAAATATGTTACAATTCTCAATGAAGATCTATCTGGTCTCATACTATCTTGTGAGATGTTCCATTTGTCTCTACAAGTCACATAAATGCTTTGTAAACCTTGTATGCTCATACTAAATGTTGAATTCTCTAGTTTGTGAGTTTTGATGGTGTTTTGATAGCGATAAATTTATGTAGACAACTCCAAACCTCATAAAATCTAGATATGATGTAGATGACATAGTGTAGAGTCTAAATCCTGCTCCATGAGTTGTGAAATGATGATGTGGTAGAATGTGGGGCAATCTACTAAGGCTATGCCAGCTGAAATGTAACTAAAATGTAAGAAAATAAAAGAGATCAAAATAGTTTTGGTTGATACTGTTGGCAAGAGACACTATATGGATTCATGGTTGTTGTCATTGATGGCAACAAAGGTCATCCCACATATCTGCAAGTCATGGTGTGTCTCTACTGGAAGCCAGAATGAAGATTATTGTGGTTCGGTGAACAAGAACAGAGCATGTGGCAAGGTCCAACAGACCGGTCCAGATCTCTTAGAGGAAGTATCTTGGTGTAGTGCAGATTTGGGGAAGTCAAGAGGACTACCTTGAGTGGTATATTCCAAATATTTAGCCTCCGGTGATAGATGAGGAAAAAGATATGAATAGTTAAGTACCGGATTCCTGAGTGACAGTATGAACAGAGGAAGAACTAACTGACAGAGCATCAGACTACCTTCTGGATGTGTTACTGATGGTGTTAAAGGTTATGAAGGCATGAATCATACTTGGCCAACATGATTAATGATTTCTACAAGTATATGCTTGATCCGCATTACTTGATGTGGTAAGATTCAGCCGACAGATCAGAATTAGTGAAAAGATTAACTATTCTGGATGCCGACTAGAAAGGTGATGAAATCACTTGTGTGGATATATATGCATGATGGATTTAGTTGTGAGAGGTTAAGTTGTGTGAAGTGATATGTGAATAAGTGCAGAGCAGAGCAGAAGCAGTAAGAAAGATCCGGTATGTGAAAAGAAAGCAGAATAAAGAGAAGAGGAAAGATGAAGTGCAGCAGATCAGTGTACTGAGCCTAACCGGAACTAAACTCTAGCATATGTGGATGCTTCCAATCAGTTCAAGTATTGTATAACATTCTTTTGTAGACAGTGTGTCTCCTTGTAGGCAGTGTGCCTCCTTTGTGAGCAGTGTGCTCAGGCAGTGAGCCCTAATTGGCAAGTGCCATTTTGTAATTCCTTATTCTTCTAACAGAGAATAATCTTTGGGTTAATCACCCCGTGGTTTTCTCCCTTAACAGGGTTTCCATGTCAAAAATACTGTGTCATGTGTTCTTCATTTCATGGTAATATTTGCTTGTTTGAATTAATGCTACATTGATTAATAAGAAAGTTCAGAAAGAAGAAATAATTAGGATAACTGATTCACCCCCCCTCTCAGTTATCAACAATTGGTATTAGAGCTAAGTTACTTCTAATAAGAGCCTAACAGCTTGAGGAAGATTCTGGCGTTAAAATGGATGCATATGGTTTAAGGGAGCAACTCAAGACTACCCTTGAAGATCTTGAACAGTCAAACTCTGAAGTCAATGAATTAAAGGAAAGACTCAAACAGGCTGATGAATTCATGAGAGAACTAAAAGACAAATTAAGTCTCTCTATGAAAAAGAGAAAGGAGCTACTCCAGCAATTGGCAAGACAAAGTGAAGAAAGTCATGCAAATGTAGAGTTGACTGAGAAAACTAAGTTATGTGAAAAGTTATCAAAAGAAGTCATTATGGTAAGACATGAAATGGAATCAGGAGTTATAAAGTTTACTCAAGAGATTGAAGAGAAAAGAAAAACTGAAGACAATCTAAGACAATCTCTCAAAGAGAAATCAAAAGATTACCACCAGATGGATAGGATTATCAGACATCTTGAATCTGATCTTAAAGATGCTAAAGATAATGAAGAAAAACTTGAGGATCAAATTGTCTCTCTCAAAAGCGATCTTCAAACAGCAAATGAATATAAAGAAAAATTCAAGATAAGTTCTGCTCAACTTGAAGTTCTTCTTGGAAATCAAAAGAGGGCAAATGACAAGTGTGGTTTGGGATATGAGAAAGGAGAAAGCTCTAGATCCGGTCAGAAGAATTTTGGATCAGAAAATCCAAGGAACAGGCCTAGAAGACCTCCGGTAAGACAGCCCAATGCTCAAAGATATCCATCTTTCAATGGATACTGCCACAGCTACAATCACTTTGATGACAAAGCTAATCAATGCAGAAAGAGAATGAATCAGACTTATTCAACCTTCTCCGGACAGTGCTTTAACTGCAAAAGGTATGGACATAAGTCTCATGAATGTAGAAATATGCAAATGGACAAATCATTCAATGGTAGATGTTTTGCATGCAATAGAGTAGGTCATATGGCTAATCAATGCAGATCAAGAGGTTATCAGTCAAATATGCAAAGAAATGTTGTTTGCCAAATCTGTAATAGGTCCGGTCATAATGCAAAAGTCTGCAGAAGCAAGAATCAGGACAAAAGAGGTCCGGTATATAATCAGAATCAAGACAAGGGTAAACAAAAGATGAATGCAGATGAAGTTAGGAATGAAATGAACAAGATTTGGGTGAAGAAATGTTCAGAGAATGTAGAGGTTGGATCCACACCAGACTCTAGTGCTGATATACCTTCCAGAAATTAAAAGGTGAGCTCTGGCTCAGGGGGAGACACAAAGAAAATTCTGTTCCCCCAGCCAATCAAGTGGTACCAGATTAGGCACAAGATGCAGAGTAAAGGGTTTGTAGATATGAATCTTGAGATGATCCAGCTAAGATTTCAGAGGTCTGCATGAAGATGTGAAGAAGTTGTGATCGATCATGTAAAACCTGTTTTGGGAGATGCTCCAGAATGACAGAGGATTACAAAAAGGTCCGAAGAGATCCAGAAGTGCATTCTCTTATTCTGTGGATTGGACAGAGTATTTGGGATGTCCTTGTGATGTGTCATCTTGATTTATTCATAACTGAAGGATCCGCATGATGTTCATAAATTAGGACTAATCCGATTCTTCAAGTTACTCGAATAAGGCAAATCAGAATGATGTAGGTCGAGCATTTATTGCAAACAGATATTAGTTTGCAAACAATATAATGGATTTCTCATAAATCACTTGTTCATTCTACACTCAAGAAGAATCAAAAAGTGGAGCTCTGCAACAAAATTCATCAAGTTCATCGAATATCACTTGCAAAAGTTATTACACACAGAAATCAATCCAACCATTCTGTATAACCAAAGGCACATAAGGTATTTTTCGTTTTCAAATATCTCACTACAAATCTTTGAAAAATGGCTACTCCAAATATAGTTAAGATCTCTGATAGACCTCGCCCCATATTCAAGAAACATCCATACAAATCTTTGGAGGTAGATCCCCTAGGAGCCTTCTCTAGTGTTCCGCATGGTGTATTGCATATGGAGGACATTAGGGTTTACATACATGCCAATTTTAAAGACTTTGGAGAATCAAAATTGATGGATATCTATCACAAACAGTTGATAGATGACTCCTTTGAGATTAAACCTCAGTACAAAGCCATCCGGGATAAGCACTTTGCACAGTGCATTCATTTCCCCTATTTTGAAGAAGATGAATGGGTCCGGTATGTACTAACTAGAGTGCATGACAATTTCCTATGGTTGAACAAGCCTTTCAAGATCACCAAAGATGCAATTAGGGCTGTAACTGGTCTGCACTCATTCGGTGGATTACCTATTCTTAAGTCTATCAAAAATCAGACAGTTAGTGATGCAACCAGATCTAAATTTGACAAGAGAGCTATGACAATTGAAGACATCACTAAATCGGATGTCAAATTTGAATCTATGATAATTGGTTACAAGATCTATCACTCCAGTAGGGAAAATTCAGTACCGAGAATTGTAATTTACACAGCTTATCAAATGCTAAAGGAGAATGCAGACTATGACTTGTGTGAGCTTCTTCTAAACCAACTTTTGGAAAATCTACAGAAGATCAAGAAGGACAAGAAAAACTCCTTCAAGTATAGTAGTTTGATCCTTTGTTTATTCTTTTATTACATGAATGAGCTTCCTGGATCCAGTGGATGGATATGGCAGAATGACAGACTAGTTGCCATCCAAATTAGAGATTATTTGCATGGACTTGGGGATGCTAAAGCAAGAAAAACAGCCCTGTGGGGATATTTCAAGAACTTTCAGAGCATGATGCATGCAAGAGAAAGAATTCCCCAGTCTCTTGTTGAAAAGTACAAAGACACAGTATGCTTTATGGTAGAAATAGATCAGTGCCTAATGGAGGCAGTAGAACCAAGAACTGTGTGGATCATGCCCATGGGGTATGAAGTGGATGAACAGATTGTGGAGCTACATGTTCAACACATGCTAAGTCAGCCTAAAGATCCAAAGGCAGAAAGGTTCAGAACATTTGAGGAACTAAGTATAAAAATCCATGTTGAACTCAGAAAACCAGAGATCAAGAGGAAGGTTAGAAAAGAAGTAGAACATATAGAACAAGGCCCTGGGATCTCCATGGAGGCACTTGATGCTCACCGGAAGAAGAAGGAAGGGGATGAGAAAGAGAAGAAGAGGGCAAAAAAGAAAAGTGAAGAAAGTGTTTCGGTAGAAACCTCCACCCAGACCAGATCATCAAAAAGATCTGCACCTCCCACAGCCAAAAGCTCAAAACCGGAAGTCCAGGCATCCGGCAAAAGATCCAAGACGAAAGCCACAAGGGCTTATGAGAGTCAAAGAGATGAAGAGGAAACTGAATCAGATGAGGGAGTAAAGGAAATAAAGAAGCAGAAGAAGAAAGGATCTGGTAAACCCTCCACAGGCCAAGACAAGGAAGAAATGGCAGAGAAATTTGTTGAAAAGCCCACCCTATCTCTAGATAGTGTAATCAAATCAGTCACTGTGGATGGGAACCTTCAACCAATGGCCAAATTCTATGATGACTACAATGAGGCTGACCAAAAGATCCTACAGGAAGCTACAATCAGGTATCTGAACATTTACAATAAAGCTTTTATTGAGATTATCTCCGAAATTCCTAAGAGTCTAGAGAAGGAATTAGAAATAAGAAAGAACAATGCCCAGGCAAAAGATCTTGAGATCCGGGAGTAGATAGCTATTCAGCTATATCCTCAAATTGATCCCAAGACAATGAACATAATATTCAAAGACTGCAAAGATGAGTTCAGAAGTAAAGCAAGGATGAATAAACTCATGCTTGGTGAGACTGACAAGGTGGCCATGGCTATAGAAGAGATCCTCCAGAAGGCCTTCAAAAGGTTTAATCTTCCTATTGTAGAGGACATAGGTGCAGAAATAGCTGTGGACTTGGAATCCTCTGCTCTGGAAGAAGTGGCCCTTGAACAGACTAACATCTCTCCTCCGGTTTCCCCTACAGTCTCCGGATCCAAAGAAGAAGAGAAATTACAAGAGAAAGGAGCAGCCGTGAAGGAAAAAGAAGGTGACAGTGCAAAGATTGCAGAAGGATAGAAGACTTCACCAAAGAAAACCACAACTATCAGTGGTGGGAATGTAGAGGGAGAGAAAATTCCAAAGGACAGCTCCAAGACTGTAGAAGAGAAGAAACATTTGTCTCTGGCAAGAGACACTGCACAAACTGTCCAAAAATTTCTAAGCAAAGAAGCAATAGAGATTGATGAACTAGAGCTTCTACAAGGTCCATCCAACTTTGATTCCCTCTCTCCGGTGCAGACAATGAAGATAGCTTCATTTGCAAATGCTAAGGCAAATGAAAAACTCCTAAAGTCTCATATGGAAGACTGTGAGTTGATAGAGGCTGCTTCCGGAGTGCTTGAGAAGATTATGCCATCAGTCCAGAAAGATCCCATAGCATCCTCTTCCAGTAATCTCAAAACCTTAGTTAGCAGTGTTGGTACACATTTTGAATCCCTAGAAAAATCAGCTGAAGAAAAGGTCCGGAAGGAGTTTTTGGATAAGAGATTCTCAGAGGTACTAGGATTAATCTCTAATGATAGGAGAAATATGAGTATTGGAATAAAAATCTTAGAAAATGCTCTTAAGGATGGCGGTGACATTTACAAATTTTGTATCTCCTGGTCAAAAGCAACTATAGAAATTGAGAAGAAAATAAAAGAGGAACAGGACAAACTACTGAGTTTGTCTCAACATTTTGATCCTCTCTCTTCCTCCATAGTAAATCAATAATGTCAAACTATTGCAATCACAAATGCAATAAAGAACTTTGAAAAGGAAAGGAAGAATATAATTAACCGGATGGGAGAACTCAGAAGGATTATTATCCCTAAGTTAGAAACCATGCATGAGGCCATAAGTGATGCTCAAACTACCGCCCAAACCAATGATCCGACAGATCTCAAGAGGGTAGAAGCTTTTGCATTTTTGTTGAGTGGTCACATTTCAATTTTGGATAGAATGAAGCAAAGTTGGGCTACAGAACTCATCCAGTTGAAGACATGCTTTGCATATATTCTTTAGTTTATGTGAATATGTAATATATAGTCAAGTATAGTAAATTTTTAAAAATTTTGGTGTGTGGACCCTACCCTTTGCCATTGATGTCAAAGGGGGAGTGAGGAGCAGTGAAAAATGAGGAATCCAACTAAGGGGGAGCTCCAGAAAATGTATATAAAGACAGAGCATCAGCCAAGGGGGAGTATAGTGTAAACACTTAGTCATTTTTCACTAAGTGTTGCCATCAATGCCAAAGGGGGAGATTGTTGGCAAGAGACACTATATGGATTCATGGTTGTTGTCATTGATGGCAACAAAGGTCATCCCACATATCCGCAAGTCATGCTGTGTATCTACCGGAAGTCAGAATGAAGATTGTTGTGGTCCGGTGAACAAGAACAGAGCATGTGGCAAGGTCCGACAGACTGGTCCGGATCTCTCAGAGGAAGTATCTTGGTGTAGTGTAGATTTAGGGAAGTTAAGAGGACTACCTTGAGTGGTATATTCCAAAGATTTAGCCTCCGGTGATAGATGAGGAAAAAGATATGAATAGTTAAGTACCGAATTCCTGAGTGACAGTATGAACAGAGGAAGAACTAACTGACAGAACATCAGACTACCTTCTGGATGTGTTACTGATGGTGTTAAAGGTTATGAAGGCATGAATCATACTTGGCTGACATGATTAATGATTTCTACAAGTATATGCTTGATCTGCATTACTTGATGTGGTAAGATTCAGCCAACAGATCAGAATTAGTGAAAAGATTGACTATTCCGGATGCCGACTAGAAAGGTGATGAAATCACTTGTGCAAATATATATGCACGATGGATTTAGTTGTGAGAGGGGAAGTTGTGTGAAGTGATATGTGAATAAGTGCAGAGTAGAGCAGAAGCAGTAAGAAAGATCCGGTATGTGAAAAGAAAGCAGAATAAAGAGAAGAGGAAAGATGAAGTGCAGCAGATCAGTGTACTGAGCCTAACCAGAACTGAACTCCAGCATATGTGGATGCTTCCAATCAGTTCAAGTATTGTATAACATTCTTTTGTAGACAGTGTGTCTCCTTGTAGGCAGTGTGCCTCCTTTGTGAGCAGTGTGCTCGGGCAGTGAGCCCTAATTGGTAAGTGCCATTTTGTAATTCCTTATTCTTCTAACAGAGAATAATCTTTGGGTTAATCACCCTGTGGTTTTCTCTCTTAACAGGGTTTCCACGTCAAAAATACTGTGTCATGTGTTCTTCATTTCATGGTAATATTTGCTTGTTTGAATTAATGCTACATTGATTAATAAGAAAGTTCAGAAAGAAGAAATAATTAGGATAACTGATTCACCCCCCCTCTCAGTTATCAACAGATACAAGATTGCCTTTCAACCTAGGATGATCTTGCATAAGACACCCGGGGTAGTTTCAAAAGTGAGTCCCTCACTTTGCTAGGGCTAGAGGAAAAACCAATGCGGTCTACCTTAGCCTAAGAAATCCATGATGAATTTTCCTGCAGTCTTCCTTTCCATTTAACCCTGGGTACTCTTTGTACCACTTTCCTTTGGTACTATGTCCAATTCTATTGTCTATAATCCACTCTATTTTCTTCAGTTGTTGATGTGGTAACTGATCCTTCAATCCAACTTCAGCACTATCACTTTATTCTCCCTCATGATATTGATATAAATCTATAATATTGAATATAGGTGATATACCAAATTCTTCTGGTAATTCACTTCATATGCATTTCCTGAATCAAATTTCTTAAGAATCCTACATGCTCTAAATTTTCTCATCTTTAGCTTGTTGTATGTCCCCACTAGAAATATTTCCTTCCTGAGATATACCATGACTTCATCTCCAAAACAAAATTCTTTATGTCTCCTCTTTTCATCTACTTTTCCCTTATACTTTCTATTCATCTCTTCCAAATTCTTTCGGAATTCAGTGTATATTGTTTCCATGTATCCTTCAAATTCTTTTGCCTCTACACTCCTTTTGTTATCCATATTGATGTCTCTTAGTTCCACAACTCCTCTAGGTTGTACTCCAGTTACAACTTTAAATGGTGTCTCCCCTATACTTCTGTTCACTGAGTTATTGTATGCAAATTCTTCTTGCGGTAGAATTATACCCCATTTTTTTGTGTTATTTCCTACTAAGCATCTCAACAAGTTACCCAAACTCCTATTTACCACTTTTGTCTATCCATCTATCTGTGGGTGAAATGTTGAACTAAACTTTAGGTCTAACTTCATCTTCTTCCACAATTTCTTCCAAAAATATCCTATGAATCTTGTATCCCTATTTGAAACTATACTCTTTGGTAATCCATGCAATCTCACAATCTCCTTAAAAAATAGGTCAACAACATGTACAACATCATTTGTCTTCTTACAAGGAATGAAATGTGCCATATTTGAAAATTTGTCCACTACTACAAATTATAATCATATCCTCTCTATGTTCTTGGTAAACCTAATATGAAATCCATGCTTATATCTTCCCAAGATCTCTCTGGTACTATCAAAGGTTTATACAATCCTATATTCTGACTACTTCCTTTTGCAACTTGACAAATTTTACAACTCTAAACAAATTTCCTTACATCCTTATAAATCTGAGGCTAAAAATAATGTTCATTCACCAAAGCTATTGTCTTATCAATACCAAAATGTGCTGCTAGTCCATCACTATGCTTCTCTTTGATCAAATTATCTCTCATTGAGCTCCTAGGAATATACAACTGATTTCCTTTGAACAATATATCCTCCTAAATGAAATAATCCAACCAGTTTCTTCCATCTATCACAATAGGTCTCTTACATGATTTCCATGCTTCCACAAAATCAAGATCATCCTCATACATGTGCTTAAGTTCTTCAAAACCTAGTACTTCTACCCTCATCTTTGTCAACAAGTTCCTTCTTCTACTCAATGCATCCGTAAGTTTCTTTGACTTTCCACTCCAGTGCTTCAATACAAATGTGTAACTCTACATGAACACTACCCATATCATGTATCTCCGATTCAACTTACCTTGATTGTTCAAATACTACAAAGCTTGATGGTTAGTGTACAACACAAATTCTCTAGCCATCACAGAATACAATAGTTCAAGCACTCCTCATAGGTCTCAATACAGCAGTTCAATGGGACATCACAGAATTACAAGTATATGGAGACTCACAACTAGTCATTTGCCAAGTCACAGATGAGTACCAAACAAAAGATGAACAGTTGGTCCCCTACAAACAACTAGTGGATGCCTACAAACCACATTTTTCTAGCATCACATTTGAGTAAATTCCAAGAGAACATAACAAAGCTGTAGATTCTATGACTTCTGTAGGGTCACTAATTGACATGCCTGCAAATACATGGAAATGTGAATTCTTGATTAAGTAGTTGTTGATACCAGCCATCAATGTTCCCGTTACTGAAATCATCTGCAAAGTTATTGGTCCCAATTCCCCATGGTATGAAGATATCTATGAATACCTTAAACACAATACCTTTCCCCTTGACCTATCATCCACCCAACGCAAAACCTTTATCCATTGATCCTCTCGTTACATCATTCTGGGTGATACACTATATCACCAGAGTCTCGATGGTATCCTCTTACGATGTCTTAACACAGAAGAAGCCAAAGTTACCTTACGAGTCATACACGAAGGTGTTTGTGACGCACATTCTACCAGTCCTAATCTCACTAAGAAGATACTCAGAACAGGTTATTACTGGCCTACAAAAGAGCAAGATGCTGCATAGTTTGCAAAGAAGTGTCTACAATGCTAGCAGCATGGAGATTTAATTCACGCACTAGCTCATGAATTACAACCTGTGACAAATCTGTGGCCTTTTTCTCAATGGGGTCTTGACCTCGTAGGAAAAATCCACCCTTCCTCCTCCAATGGCCACAAGTTTATCATTACCACCACTGAGTATTTCACAAAGTGGGTGGAAGCCATTCCTATGACCTATATCATCAGTAAGCAAATAGCCAAGTTTATTCTAAACTACCTCATATGCCGGTATGGTATTCCCCAAGCCATTGTCACTGATAATGGGAGACCATTCAAGAATCAAGATGTCCATGCCTTGTGCACACAATACAATATCCAACATCGCTTTTCAACTCCCTACTATCCGCAGAGTAATGGCCAAGCTGAGGCTTCCAATAAAACCATTCTCAAAATCCTCAAGAAAATAGTCAATGAAGCTGGTCGTGATTGGCACTTGCAACTCAATCCTGCCCTATAGGCCTACCGCACTAGTATCAGAACACCAACTGGTGCCACACACTATGCCTTGGTAAATGGCTCTGAAGCCATCCTACCTATAGAGGTCGAGATCCCATCCCTTAGAGTATCCATGCAGGACCTGATCGGTGAAGAGGAGTATTGTACTTCCAAATTAGCTGAGCTTAAACTACTAGATGAAAGGTGCCATGCCGCACTTAACCATCTCCATGTCTATCAAAACTGCCTTGGGCATAATTACAACAAAAAGATCAAAGAAAGACGGTTTCAAGTTGGTGATCTTGTACTCAAAGAGAATCAGAGAAATCAAGCAGATTGAGAAAAGAAGGGCAAGTTTGAGCCTAATTGGTTAGGTCCCTTTATTGTGACAGCAACATATGGATCAGGAGCTTATACTTTAGCTACACCTAACGGCATTCCTCTAGATGAGCCACTTAACAGTGTCCATCTCAATAAGTTCTATGCCTAATCCTCAGAGTATTCCAAAAAAAGAAAACAAAAAAAAAACAAAAAAAAAATCCAAAAAAAATTCGTCCTCTGGTGAAAACCTGGCAAACGGGTGCCTTGGATAAGTACCATAGTGAAAACCTAGCAAACAGGCACTATGTGTAGAGTCAGCACCCATCATCTATCGAGTCCTGTCCACTCCATGTCCAATTCGTAGCTCACTTTCTGTCCATCTATGATAAAACCATTGACCTTGTTTGCATTTCCATCTCCCTATCTAGTATAGCTTGGAAATTTGTCAATGTCCATCATCGTCTCCCCATGTCTTGATCTGTGTCTACAGTTAACATTGTCTTGTCCTAGGTCAAAGCTTTCTGTGTCTTCTTCGACAGTCACCCATACAGTTTCCTCTACTAGAATGGGGGCAACTCTTTCCTTAACTTAGGTCTAGGATTGGTTCCTTGTTCGTGGTTCACAATGCATACTTCAATCTCTTTCTCATTGTTTACAGGTAACACCCTTTAACAGACACATCGCTCCTACAATAAGGTTGTTATCTTCTCAACACTTTTCCCATATCATCACACCAACCAGAACTACATATTATCTCTTCTCAATCTTAAGGTACCTTGATCCCATGGATACGCGTATGTAGGCAGTCTGGAATATGAAGGAAGTTTCCAGTACTCAGGTACATAAGATCTCCCCCTTCCACCTTGACCCATCGCATCACTCTATCCAGAACTACATATTTATCATTTTCATCTTTCATCGTAATGTGCCTTGATCCCGTGGATGTAGGGTATGTAGGCAATCTAGAATACGAAGGATGTATCTAGTACTAAGGCACACACGATCCATCATTCTCCACCCACCCCAATTCATTAGCACTGTCACCTTTTTGGTCTTCCATTTATCAAAATCCATTCACCTCAACTTGACTAACTCAAGAAGCAAGCTAGCGCATCCTTTCAAAGCAAAAGTCCTTAACAAACTTGAAGCAAAGTAGCTTCCTTCCAGAGTCATCTACTGTCCTGCATACTGAATGCCAACATCAGCTAAGTCTCGCTTAACCAAAGCCCTAGATTAGCAAGCTTGTCTTCTGCAAAGTGTTCCATTGTCGAGACCAACGCATGCGTCTCCTGTGACATGTGGTATTTCCTCCAGTGAGACATTGTCTTTTTAGGTAGATGGCACCCTTTAACGGACACCAAGTTCCTACGATAAGGCTGTTATCTTTCCTATCCAATCTATCCTGAGCAACCTCTTTGGCAAGAGAATATGTTGGCTATATGTTTACTTTATAAGTTAGTCAATTTGTGTTATGGTTTACCTTTTGTTCCTTTGTCCATTACCTATTCAAGGCTACCTTGATTTATCTATAATCTTGGTATGTTACGATGCAGTACAGATTGGGGGCATAGTCATTGCCTTTTGTGTGCCGTGTTTGAGGAATGATCTTTAGCATTCTATTTATCTTGTGTGTGTTACAACCTAGCATCTTACATATTAATAATTCTTCTTGCATTTACATGTATTGAAGTTTATTTTATGTTCAAGACTAGGGCTCATTCACATATTCCAACAAGGTTATATAATGTCTAAGGGATCTAAGTTCAAACCACTTGCTTGCAGAGTCAACGTCCACGCACTCAGATATTACTGCACCTTGGTCTTTAATACCTTGGTGGCAAATTATCCACGTGCTATATCAAAATAAGGATTGCTCTTTATATACAAATGTGAAACCATTGCAACAAGCTCATTCATCCATTCCCACAACCTTTATATCGTTTTCATTGCAGTGATTGATCAACAGTCTCTGTCTCCCATCTCCTCCTGTTCTTCTCTCTAGTGCATATCTACAAAACCCACATGTCAGATATCACTAGTCATCACATCTATATCATCATACATCTATAAGCATCATATAAGCAACATATGTCATCACATGAATCCATAATCATACATACATATCATCACATCCATGACATTCATGGTTGATGCTAACTTCAAAGGAATAATGAATGAAAACAATATATGTAGATTGATAAGCACTCCAAGGCATGCAGCTAATCATTGCATATATCTAGATTCCACCCATGGATTACTCAGGATTTACAATGATTTTGTAATCAAAATAGCTTCTCTTTCATTAAGTATGCAAAACATGTACATTCACAATAACTTTGAAATATGTCCTGAATTCTGCAACAATCAGGTTTCAATTAAGTTTCAATTGATTAAAAGATTGCACCCCTACACCTTTTATATAATAAGGTGGCGAGCTAGTTATAATTGACCTATAGTGAAGATTTATCAATTTAGATCAACGGCTAACAATCCTCTTATGACTTAGTCAACTCTTCACTTGTGGCATAGGCTTCCAACTAGCAACCATCTGTATGACTCACTATTTATAAGTATCCCATGCATATGTTCACTTAGTGATGCATATATACTTATTATTCATGTCCTTCCTCTTCACTTTCTTCTTGCTCATCATTCTCTTCATCTTCATCATTTTCATTATCACTATCACTCTGATAAACATTCTCTTTCATGTGGACCTTTACTGTTGTCCTGATAGATTCATATGCCTAAATTATCATGCAGAGCCTTAATAGCAAAATCTATATCTTGATTTTCAATCTTACCTTCTATTTTCCCCTCCAAAGCTTCTAGGGTTTCTGCCTCATATACCATCATGCTGTGTAGCTTGACACTGATATCCTTGAACTTGCTGCTGCACTTCTTCAATACATCACACTCAAAAATGATATCTACATACCATATACCTATTAGTAGGGCAGTATTATTAGCTAAAACCTTATTACCTATGAGAATTTGTGAATCAATTCTTTACATCTCACTTAAAGAACTCAGGTCCTTTTCCAATTGGAAACTTAGGTCCTTTTCCAATTGGAATGGCCTTCTTCCTATCTCATTCTGCATTTTTGTCCACCTTCCTCTTTAGGTTACTTAAAGAATTCCACATTTGTAAAGAGGCTCTTAATACATCTTTAGCCCCAGTGAGTGCTGAAAACATCCATTTTTCCATCACCATTGCTTCATGTTTTATCAGGTCCAATTTGGTAACCTCCTCTTGTGATATGATAGTCAATGGGACTGTAGGATCAGCTGGTGCATGATCAGGGTTAATTAACCCTTTTATGAAAGAATGCAATTGAGAAATGTGCTCCTTATGTACCTTATTTTTCTCCCTTTCCTTCTTCACCATTTGGGTTAAAGAATCAATAACATCCTTCCCTTCTTGACCTTCTTGGTCTTCATTGGCAAAACCCAAATCAACATTTGTGATTTGAAATTCCTCTAAGCTTATTTTTTTGTTTTCCTTTTCAGGTGTGGGGAGGGCTACTTGTGTGGTCCTCCTACCCATGGTAGGATCTCTTTTTATAGCAGATGTGAACCTAGCCTTCCTTCTTGGTTTCATCATGGTTTTAGCAAATAGGGTAAAGACATCAAAATCTTGGATCTCTGACACTTGTTCTACATGTATTTCCTTTCTAATCCAATGAGGTATATCACCTCCAAATTCTTGGTGGCCCTTGTTTATATCGTGGGTATCTGGCTCTCCAGTATTATCTTTTATCCTTGGTGGAGACAGCACCTTCCTGATTTCTTCCTCATGTAGTTTATCATGATGGGGATCTTGTTGGAGTTCCTCTTGCTGAGGGGCCGCCCCTTGCAATGGAGGATCCTATGGAATATCCACATTCTGATCTTGTGCTTCATTATATGATCCATCCTTTGGATTTTCATCCTCTTCCTTATTGTGTTCACCATTTGATACATTGACCTCTTGAAAGGCATGTGTATTATGCCCCTGGGAGTCACCCTAATCACCCTTGGTCATACCCTCTGTCTCTTTATTAATATCTTGATCATGGGTCATTTCCTATTCTCCACCTGTAGGTGCATTGATATTTTGTGGCTTGGGGTCTTCCTGACCTGATTTGTCTTCTGTCCTTGGGACTTCTCCTGAATCTCCCTGTTCAGTATGTAGTGGAGGTATGCTCTATTCTTAATGAACATATTTGAGTATCATCCCTTGATCTTCTTTATCTTGAGGTAATGATGAACCTCCCTAAGATTGAGTAACACCAATGTCTGATATGCCCTAATCACCCTCACTCTTCCATTGGACCTCTAATATTTTTGGTTCTATGGGTGTCTCATGTTCTTGTTGATCTTGATCAAGAGCAGTACTATCCTTCTTTGTATGCTCTGCTACTTTAGTCCTTTTAGATTCCTTGGGTACACCATCATCCTTTCTTGGGCTTATATCACCTCTATATGCTAAGTCTATGGTTGCAGGACTAGTAACTTAATCAACCAACTTATCTAGTCCTATCTATTGAGCCACCTTCTTAGGACTATCATGTTTTGTTTCTTCCAATACCCTCATTTGGGCTAATGGAGTCCCATGAGGAGTCATTCTAGTGTTAGCAACCAGAGTTTCCATACGTTCAGCGGTCACCTCTTGGACTACCTCATCATCTGATAAATCCACTATATTAAGTAATGAGAGAGGAAGCTCCGTACTTGTCTTGAGCATTTCTCTTGTTTGCTCTTTAGCTTTCTTAGTTTTAAATTTAATTATTGTGGGAAGAGGAACATGATGTTGCAGTTCCTTCCTGAAAACTTCACCACCTGCCCCTCTCAGCATGATGGGGTTAGCATGGACATCTCCCCTCATGGTTGTTCTCTGTTTCTTAGGTGGTGACATCATTGGCATTCCCTTCCTCTTCTTGCCTGCTATCAACAAGTCATCATCTTTGGGTTCTTTATTTAATTGTTCTTCTTCCAAGGGGTCTCCCTTTTCCAATTCATGTTGCAAGATCTACTCTTCCACCTGCATATCTATAATCTCAACAGTCGGCTTCAAAATTATCTTAGTTTTTTGTTTCTCTGGTGGAGGTTGTGTCGCTGATGTAGATGCCTGAGCTAATGTGGAGGCACCCACAACCTTGGTAGTGACCCTTTCTATAATCACCCCCCTTGGTTCATTCTTACTTTCCTTACTTTTAGGGGATATCTTCTTTTTCTTTTCTATTGGCAATCTCTCCCCATTGGATTTCCTCTTTTCAGTGAGGAAATCATCATATTCCTCATCAGATAATTCTTGTCTCTTCTTCTTGGTATCAACAGTAAGGGAAACACCCCTTTTCTTTAGTTTGGACATTTCTACATCTACCCAAGCTTGGGTTATCTGGATCACCCCATTCATCATTTGATCTAGGGATATATCTTCTTGCTATGTAAGATTAAGGGCCAATATGGTGTCATTATACACCTTTTTGTCCTCATATTCATTAGACAATATCCTCCCATCATCTTTATGTAGTTGTGCTAGCACTAGAATATAGTCAAAGGTCTTGACTTGATTTAGGGTAACCTTTGATACTTCCTTCTTCTCACCTCAGCCTCATCATCACAATCAGTCCAAAAGTCTTCTAGATGCTTTTGATGTATCTATTTTCCCAATACCTTCTGCATCCTCACATAAGGATCATATGATCTGGCTAGAGGAAATGGTTGTAAATACATTAGTTTCAACCCCCTAATAGCATGCTTTATGCTCTCTAAATCTGGGCACATGTACCAGCCCATAGATACTGGAAACAAAATTGGAGGTATCTTCTTCTATGCCTTATAGGCCTCAACTATGGTGGATACCTGTCTAACAAATTTCATCAAGACAACCCAATCAGTAGGGTATCTTGGCAACATAAGAGGATGTCCCTCAAATCCTTCAATCCTAATATATGAGAATGTAGCAAATTGGATAAATCATGCTCCATGTCATTATACAATTTCTTGAGCTTCCATGCTCATCTTTTTAGTTCTATCCTCCTCCATAGTTCTGACTAGATGCATGGAGAATGCATCATTTACTAGTTTATAGTCTTGGAGGTATACCTTTCTTTGCAATTGGGGATAATGATCCCATATGTGTGCATCATCAACATCACCTCCATCCTTGCCTACTATTTTTAGACCATCAAATGTTCCTCTATATGTACAAGAGTACACCACATATGAGGTCATGTAGAACAAACACGTATGTCCTCCTAGGTTCCTCATTCCTTCATCGAATGAGTCATTGATGATTTTGGCCCATAGAGGTTTATTGTCTGCATATAAGACCATCTGGATGATCCCAAACATCCAATTCTCAAAATTTCAAGCATGAGGCCTACCAATCACCCTACTCAACATGGAAATCATATATCGGTACTCATCATCAAATTTGAACTTGTACAAGTGTACTGGTAGCTTGGCTGAGGCGGTATAAGTGCTACTCTTTGATCTCCATTGGTACATCTTCTTCCTAGAATTCTTCTTGTTATTATTATACTCTATCTCCAGTTTACGTAGGTCCACATTCACCACCTTATTCCCTACCAACAAATTGAAAGTGGCAGTGATGCCCTTGACTAAAAAGTCAGTGTATATCCTTCCATGCTTCTCTACCCGCTTGGTTTCTGGGTTGTTTTTTCTTGCAATTCCACTACCAATTCCAGAGCATCCATAGCATAGGAGAAACCACCTGCATTCCACATACCTGATATAAATACCCTATCTAGAATAGGATTATCCTTATTATTATCCAATCTAGTCGACCATATAGCCAGGTCTGTATCTCCTTGATGTGTATCACCAATGACCCCATATTTGAATTGTACCCCCTCTGGTTGCACAAACATGGGCTTAAGGAACTCAGCCTTAGACCTATTTCTCCTGAGATCAGCCATGAATTCCTATAATAGACATGATATATTTTACCCTATGGTGTCCATATGTATTCTTACAACACCATGTGCTTCTATCATATCATGCATGTTTTGTACATTACCCCTCATTTTACCTTTCTTCGCATTATCATAAGATCATACCCTAGTAAAGATGAATACTCTACCTAGAGTTATAGAAAATGACAACGGGAGGGTTTGCAGTTACTTACCTAATAATGCTTTCCTTTGGATTAGATGAGTGATTATGGGGAAAGATTGTAAACGTACAAGATCACCCATTCCACTTTGTTACATTGAAGGATCTGATCTATTGGTAGGTAGCTGTTGAGGGTTTGACTTCGAAGCTCTGTAATTTCTTGATTTATCACAAGGTGAATGAAAATGACCTTTACATTTTACCCTTAAATAGATCAATAAGACAAATTAGGGTAAAATGTCTTGCCTTGATTAAATATGTCGATCATTTGTAGGGAATTCGTAGAGGTCACCAAGTGTTCAATACGTATTTGTAATTGGTGGGAGCTCAGCTATCGCTTTAATTGCATTCAATGTTAAAGGGGGTAATCTTTAAAAGATCAGGGCATATTTAGAAATATGACCCCCCTCGGATAATATGACCCCTTCTTTGCGCGGGATAACTATGTGCAAAGAAACGAGTGATATGGTCAACCATTTGACCATGATGAATATCGAGTCATGGAATTAAGATTACGGGAATCTAAAATATGACCCCCTTCTTCTTGGAAAAAGATTGTGGTGACATCATCATGTCATCGATATCATTTAGTTACCATGTTTTAATGATATCATCATCATATTAAGAAATATGACGGATATTAGATATATGACCCCCCTCTTGGATTAGATGGGACGATGATGTCACCATCAAGGTGATTTCTTTCATTCATTAGAATTGGATGATGTCACCATCATATTGGCATAGGGTGATATCTATAAAGAGGGTGATATCTATAAAGAGGGTGATATTCATAAGATGACTGATATTAGGAAATATGACCCTCCACGAGATATGCAAAGTTCTTTGACAGGTAGGTGTCGGCTCTTATTTAAATTTGATATCTGTGCATCGCACACCTAATGATTGTCAGGTGATGATTGTATATCTGGGTGATCTTATCAAATATGACTAATATTAGAAATATAACTCCCCACCCGTTTAATATTAGGTTTGACCAAACTTTGACTAATCATAACTTTCTTCCCTTAGACAATTTTGGGGTGATCCAAAAGACAAACCTGCCTAGAATTTTGTGTATTTTCCAACCATGAAGTTAATAGTGGCAACTGTTGATTTTATCAACTGACCTCATCCAATGGAAAATTCACCCTCTTACAAGGTTACATGTATGACTAATTTTACCAAACCGCCCAAAGTAGAAAACAAGCAAGCCACAAGCAGAAAGAAAAGTTAGGTCCCTATTTTGTCAAGGCAAAATGGGGTGTGTTGTGTAACACACAACAAAAAATTTCCCTAAATGGTAGAATGCACTAAAAAGTTGGTGCAATCATGGATGAAGGGTCTAGAGAATGGACTGTCCAACCATGTAGCCTTAGAGTAAACACAACAGAAAACACAAAGAATGCAGGAACAAATAAATATACTGATTAAATATCATGAACAAGTACAATCTTTAGATGCCGGTAATATGTGAACTATTATGGGCTCACATGCCTATCCCCTAGTAGAATTACATGAAATATATAGCTTTGAAGTTCCTTCTACAAATCCACAACTAAAGACTAAAAAATTTCTATCATATTCACTATTTTTCTAATACATCAAATGAATGCTTATATATTATCTCCTAGCTTAAGGAATGCTCTGCGTCGACATCAGGAGGGTTAAAACTTCAATGCATGATGAAACATGTAGGTCAACCTACAACATGTGGTAATGCTCTGCAAATGCATGAAATGTGTTACAATTCTCAATGAAGATCTATCTGGTCTCATACTACCTTGTGAGATGTTCCATTTGTCTCTACAAGTCACATAAATGCTTTGTAAACCTTGTATGCTCATACTGAATGTTGAATTCTCTAGTTTGTGAGTTTTGATGGTGTTTTGATAGCGATAAATTTATGTAGACAATTCCAAACCTCATAAAATCTAGATATGATGTAGATGACATAGTGTAGAGTCTAAATCCTGCTCCATGAGTTGTGAAATGATGATGTGGTAGAATGTGGGGCAATCTACTAAGGCTGGGCTCACTGAAATGTAACTAAAATGTAAGAAAATAAAAGAGATCAAAATATTTTTGGTTGATACAAGATTGCCTTTCAACCTAGGATGATCCTGCATAAGACACCTGGGATAGTTTGAAAAGTGAGTCCCTCACTTTGCTAGGGCTAGAGGAAAAACCAATCCAGTCTACCTTAGCCTAAGAAATCCATGATGAATTTTCCTCCAGTCTTCCTTTCCACTTAACCCCGGGTACTCTTTGTACCACTTTCCTTTGGTACTATGTCCAATTCTATTGTCTAGAATCCACTCTATTTTCTTCAGTTGTTGATGTGGTAACTAATCCTTCAATCCAACTTCAATGCTATCACTTATTCTCCCTCATGATATTGATATAAATCTATAATATTGAATATAGGTGATATACCAAATTCTTCTGGCAATTCACTTCATATGCATTTCTTGAATCAAATTTCTTAAGAATCCTACATGCTCTAAATTTTCTCATCTTCAGCTTGTTCTATGTCCCCACTAGAAATATTTCCTTCCTGAGATATACCATGACTTCATCTCCAAAACAAAATTCTTTATGTCTCCTCTTTTCATCTACTTTTCCCTTATACTTTCTATTCATCTCTTCCAAATTCTTTCGGACTTCAGTGTATATTGTTTCCATGTATCCTTCAAATTCTTTTGCCTCTACACTCCTTTTGTTATCCATATTGATGTCTCTTAGTTCCACAACTCCTCTAGGTTGTACTCCAGTTACAACTTTAAATGGTGTCTCCCTTGTACTTCTGTTCACTGAGTTATTGTATGCAAATTCTTCTTGCGGTAGAATTATACCCCATTTTTTTGTGTTATCTCCTACTAAGCATCTCAACAAGTTACCCAAACTCCTATTTACCACTTTGGTCTATCCATCTATCTGTGGGTGAAATGTTGAACTAAACTTTAGGTCTATCTTCATCTTCTTCCACAATTTCTTCCAAAAATATCCTATGAATCTTGTATCCCTATTTGAAACTATACTCTTTGGTAATCCATGCAATCTCACAATCTCCTTGAAAAATAGGTCAGCAACATGTACAACATCATTTGTCTTCTTACAAGGAATGAAATGTGCCATATTTGAAAATTTGTCCACTACTACAAATTATAATCATATCCTCTCTATGTTCTTGGTAAACCTAATATGAAATCCATGCTTATATCTTCCCAAGATCTCTCTGGTACTATCAAAGGTTTATACAATCATGTATTTTGACTACTTCCTTTTGCAACTTGACAAATTTTACAACTCTAAACAAATTTCCTTACATCCTTATAAATCTAAGGCTAAAAATAATGTTCATTCACCAAAGCTATTGTCTTATCAATACCAAAATGTGTTGCTAGTCCATCACTATGCTTCTCTTTGATCAAATTATCTCTCATTGAGCTCCTAGGAATATACAATTGATTTCCTTTGAACAACATATCCTCCTGAATGAAATAATCCAACCACTTTCTTCTATCTATCACAATAGGTCTCTTACATGATTTCCATGCTTCCACGAAATCAAGATCATCCTCATACATGTGCTTATGTTCTTCAAAACCTAGTACTTCTACCCTCATCTTTGTCAACAAATTCCTTCTTCTACTCAATGCATCTGTAAGTTTCTTTGACTTTCCACTCCAGTGCTTCAATACAAATGTGTAACTCTACATGAACACTACCCATATCATGTATCTCTAATTCAACTTACCCTGATTGTTCAAATACTACAAAGCTTGATGGTTAGTGTACAACACAAATTCTCTTAGCAACAAGTAATGTCTCCAGTTCTTCAAGGCTTGAATTATTGCATAGAATTCCTAATCATAAATTGAATATCTCCTCCTTGCCTCATCCACATTCTCACTAAAATATGCTATTGGTCTACCTTCTTGACTTAACACTACTCCTATTGCATTCCCACTAGCATCAAAATCAACTTGAAATACTTTTTCAAAATCTGGTAATGCTAACACTAGTTGCTCTGTCACTTTTTTCTTCAACAACTCAAAACTCTTCTTTGCTCTTGATGTCCACTTAAAATAATTCCAGTCACCTCTTATTGTCTCTGTCATTGGTGTGCATATAGTACTATAATTTTTTATGAACTTTTGGTAGAAACTTGCTAGTCCATGAAAAGATCTTACCTCCCCCAATGTTCACAAGTTTTGGCCACTCAACAATTGCTCTAAATTTCTTTGGGTCCATCTTCAATCCTTCCATATAAATCACAAATCCCAAATATACCAATTTTTTCCTTATGAAACTGCATTTCTTGATGTTGTTAATCAACAATTTTTCTTCTCTCAACCTTTGAAATACTTGTCTAATATGTTGCAAATGTTCTTCCTTGGTTCTACTAAAAATCAAAATATCATCCAAGTAGACAGTTAAAAATTACCCAAGAATTTCTTCAAAACTTGATTCATCAACCTCATGAAAGTACTTGGTGCATTAATTAATCCAAAAGGCATGAATAACCACTCATACAATCATTCATTTGTCTTGAATGCAGTCTTCCAATCATCTCCTTCTCTAATCATAATCTGATGGTATCCACTCTTTAGGTCTATCTTTGTGAAATATTTTTCTCCACTCAAACAATCCATGATATCATCCATCCTTGGAAATGGAAATCTATACTTGAATGTGATCTTATTGATTGCTCTTGAGTCCATACACATCCTCCATTCTCCATCCTTCTTAATTTGGTGCTAGTACTACTAGTACCGTACATGGGCTTAAACTTTCTCTAATTAATCCTTTCCTTAATAGCTCTTGTATTTGTCTATTTAGCTCCACATTTTCTATTGTTGTCATCTTATGTGCCGCTTTATTTGACAAACTAGCTCTAGGTATGAGGTCCATATGATGATTGATACTCTAGATTGATGGCAATTCTTCTGGCACATTCTCTGATATGATATCTTGGTATTTTGTCAGTAATTTAGTTATTTCCTCCGATGGTGGTTCCTCTTCTTTTGCGGTGGTGGTTTCTACACTCTGGGTACCACACTTCTTTGGAATCAATACAAAACACATGTTCTCATGTCTCAATCCATCCAAAAATTTCCTTCCATCCACTAGACAGATCCTAGCATTGCCCCATACTTCACTTTTGTTCTCCTCTTCCAAAGGTATCAAGATATGTCTTTTCCCATTTGATGTTATAGTATAGGTATTCTTCCTTCCATCATGTATTTCCTTTCTATCATAATGCCATGGTTTTCCCAACAATATATGGCATACATCCATTGGCATAATATCACACAATACATCATCATTATAAGATCCTATATGAAATTTCACCAAACATTGTTCACTCACCAGTATCTTGTGTTCATCTTGGATCCATGCTATCTTGTAGGGCTTCAGATGTTTCAACCTCTCCATATTTATCTTCCTCACTGTCTCTTCTGAAATCAATTTGTCTGTTCTACCACTATCAATGATAACTTTACAACATTTACCTCTTGATTTGCATCTTGTCTAGAATAAAATTTTCCTTTGCGGTGGCTCCTCAGTTGTTTCTGCTTGGAACAAAGCTCTTCTCATGACTAATGATTCATTGTTATTTGGCTTTCCTACTAAACTAGGTGATCAAATTGGTTCTTCCTTTGCATATGTTGCTCTTGCACTATTCTATGTCCTTTTGTTAGTATTCCCTTGATGACATTCAATTGCTCAGGGTCCTTCGCCTCCACACTTGAAACAGGTTCCTTTAAATGATCTCTTATCAAATCCTCTTTCATCTCTCTGATATATTTCATTGTGATAAGACATATGACTTCCTCTATTATTACAGTAGAAATTTATATCATCTCTCCCTCGGTGATATGAATTGTTGTCTCTTTCTTCTTTGCGGTATGGCTACTCTCCTTGTTTTTCTCCACATATGGTCTTCCTTCTCTGCATTATGTTCTACCTCTCTGGAATTTTCCTCCACCTCTTTGTCTTTGCTCAAGTCTCAACTTACAATGCAAATTGATATGCATCTTCCACTATTGTCATCCTTACCAAACTTAGTTCTTCTTAAATGTTTATTCTCAATCCATTTATGTATCGCACCACTTTCTCCTTGCTTGCTTCACACTGTCTAGTCCTAATAATCATCTTATGGAACTCTTCAGTGTACTCTTTTACTTTCTTATCCTTTTTCCTTAGGTTTTATAATCTTTTCAACAATTCCAACTCATAGTCAGTAGGTATGAATTAGTTCTTCAATTTTCTCACCATCTTGTCCCATTTTATGATTTTCTCTTCTCCTCTCCTATTTCTATCTGATTGAACTTATTTTCACCAAATAGTAGCATGTCCTTTCAACTAGTTTTTGCAAATCTCACTCTCTCCAAATCTTCTATTTCTTCATATTCAAAGTATTCCTCCATGTCATTTATCTAATCAATCAATTCCTTAGGGTTTAAATTTTTGGTATAGTTTGAAATTTCCATCCTAGGTCCCTTACCAATCTTAGAAATAACTTTCAACATATTTACTTGATCTGATTCTTCTTCTAGGGTTTCTTCATTTTAGTCGATAGCTTGAACTCTTAATTCATCATCATCACTTTCATCTCATGTCTAGGGTTTAGATTTCTCCTTCTATCCTCTTCTACAACATCCAATCTAAGTTTCATTGTTCTCATCATCTCTATAATTTCTTCCATTCTTTTGGCAACATTGGCCATAGCATGCATCCTCCTTGGTGGCATCTCTTCCTCGAATCTAGTGCAGCTGCCTCAATTTCATGATCTAGCTACAAGGTTGCAACTACCTCACAATCAGCACTCTATTGACAAACACATGTAGACTACCTCAGGTCAGCAATCTGTTCACTTCAAGATCTTTCACAATGCCTTCTCTTCCAAAGGATTCACAAACTTCACTCTAATACCACTTGGTGCATTCATGGATGGAGGGTCTAGAGAAGGTACTGTCCAACCATGCATCCTTATAGTAAACACAATGGAAAACATAAAGAATGTAGTAACAAATGAATATATATTGATTCAATATCATGAACAAGTACAATCTTCATATGTTGGTAATATACAGACTGTTATGGGCTTGCAAGCTTGTCCCCCAACAGAATTACATGAAAGATATAGCTTTGAAGTGCCTTTTGCAAATCCACAACTAAAGACTAAAAAATTTCTATCATATTAAATATTTTTCTAATACATCAAATGAATTCTTATATATCATCTCTTAGCTCAAGGAATGCTCTGCATCGGCATCAGGAGGGTTAAAACATCAATGCATGATGAAACATGTAGGTTGGCCTACAACATGTGGTAATGCTCTACAAATGGATGAAACGTGTTGTAGTTCTCAATGAAGATCTATCTGGTCTCATATTGCCTTGTGAGATGTTCCATTTGGCTCCAAAAGTCACAAAAATGCTCTACAAACCTTGTATGCTCATAGTGAATGTTGATTGCTCTGTTATGTAAGTTTTGATGATGTTCTAATAATGATAAGTTTCCATAGACAATTCCAAACCTCATGAAATTTGGATATGATGTAGATGACATAGTGTAGAGTCTAAATCCTACTCTACACTATGTTGATTGAAATGTAACTAAAATGCAAAAAAAGAAAATAGATAAAAATATTTTTGGTTGATGTAAGATTGCCCTTCAAACTGCGATGCTCCTGCATCAAAACCACTCCAAAACTCTTCAGTGGATGATAAATCTCATCAAACTAGTCCCATTGAGTGTGCCAAAATTGTTGTCATCTGAAATTGCACCCTAGTTGAAGCATGTTCAAGCATTCCAATGACACAATGGGACTAATCTCAAGGTGTGGGACCTTGTAGATGAGATTCGACCTCTAGATAAGGTTGTCTCCTCTTTCTGAGCTTAAGGCTTAGAGAAAATAGAAAAATCTAATGCTACTAATCAGAGGGAAAAGGGGAAAAAGAAACTAAAATTAAAAGGAAGGTGATGCACAAGATTTAACTTGCTTAGCTACAACTGACATAACACAGTAGTGATCTCAAATGTTGAAGGGAACCCACACAGACTCATGCAAGTTGAGATAGAGGTTAAGGTAGAAAGATAAAACTATGAAAGGGACTATTTTATCCACAATACATAGCTTTTTATCTATCAAATAAAAATAATAATGAAAGAGGCAAAACATCAACTTATATTGATCATAAAGGCTAAATAGCCATTACAAAGAGAAGATAGATTTGTTACAGGTGTGAAATAGACACAAAATGATAGACTCCCTTTCATTGATGAACTGATATAGAGACAAGAGGCTTAGAGGAGAACACATTCCATCAAATCTACCCAGTTCTGGAGAAAACCATAAGGTTTGAACCTGTAAAAGAACCTTCTACCTATGAAAATGAGCCAAAGCAGCCAACCCCTTCAAATGTCTTGATTACATGCTTATATAGATTTTACATTCACTGCGTAGCTTTAGGTGTAGGAAAGAGTGGTCAATAAGGAAAACCAGTAGCCCATGCTATAGTAAATTCATCCTAGAGGCCCTGTCAGAAAATGTATGATTTTGAGTGTTATCCATGTCCTGACGTGTTTGCAAAACTTGTAGAGGAGGAATTCCCAAAAAATTTCAGGTACTTGTCACAATGAAGAGGGAAGGTCTAAATTTCTAGGAAATCTATTTCTTGGTACTTGCATTACCTATTTCATCCACTTTGTCCTCCATTTGTATTAGCACATTGAAGATTTTCACTGTGTAACCACCTGTATGACCCCCACCTACAACAATGGCATCATGTAGAAGCATATTTTTGGCACCCAGGAAATCATGCCTTTTATGAAGCTTTTACAACACTTTAAAAGTGTTGACTCTTAATTTTACTTTTGGCACCTTTCCACTTTGATTTTCACTCTTATGCATTGGCACCCTTTGCATTTCCCCTTTATCACCAACTTTTGCCATCGACGACCCTGCCTCTTTTGCTTTTTGTCTTCTTTGTTGACATAATTTTCTTTTGTGAACCATGCCTTCTTATTAGCAAGTTCACCAGTCACCAAACTTGCCGATCGGTGAACCATGCCTTAGCTTTCTTTTTCCTTTTTCTTTTCCTATCTCCTTTGTCAGTGATTTTACACTTTTACAAACCATTTCTTACTTATCTTCTACCTTTTTGGCCAATTCACTAGTTAGATAACTTCTTGGTCAATGAACCTTGTGGTTTGTGGACCATGCTAAGTTTGCTAATGAACTCTTTTCTTCCATTTGCCTTGCCAACTTATTTCTTTATTAGCCACTTTGCCTATTGGTGAACTCCCTAATCAGTAAACTACTTGGTTCATGAACTGTCCCTTTAGCCAAATTCCATTTCTTCATTTTTGTGTTCTTTTCCTTTGCACCTTCTTGTTGATGAAGATGCCTATTGGTGAACTCGCTTGTCGGCGAACTTGTTGATCGGTGAACTAGCAGGTTCATGAACTTCAACTTTGTTGATAAACACTTTAAAATTTTCCCATTTTTTCCTTCTCTAAAGAGGAAAGATACCTTCCTTACCCATCGGCAAACTAAGAGGTTTACAAACTGGCAGTTTTGTTGATAAGGCAAAACTCCAAAGGAAAATACTTAGAAATTTTGGGATTTTTACAAGGTAAAAACACTTAGGATTTGGAAATATTTCTTGAAAGTTTTTGGGATCCTTGGGCTATTTTGGTCTATGCTAAAATAGGACAACACCAACCAAATAAGTAACTCTTGTTTGAGCCTCTTCATTAGGAACTATGATAGATCCTTTAGTAATATTCGCTAGAGTTATTGTTATCAACTAGGATTGCACCCATGATGCAAAGCTGTGAGGCTTAGCAATCCTATGCAACATGGGAATTCAAGTTGTGGGTGCCCTATGGTGAAGGTAGACCTCTAGATTGTAGAGAGAGCATCAGTCTGTATATCATAAGCTCGAGTATGCTGAGTTCACTCAGAAAAAAACCATTTTTGCCAAACCTTATGGTGGTGCAACAAAGAGGAGAAAAGAAATGCAAAGTGTAAAATAAATATTTTAGGGTTCAAACCTTCTTTTTGGTCGAATGACCTAGCCCAAGTATGGGCATGATGTGCTTTTCTTGACTTCTTTTTTGTGTGATCATTGCTACCCAAAAGTGCCCGAGGTCAACACTCTTGAAGTGTTAAGAACCTAATGATGTGAGGGGCCTATGAGGCTGATGATTATTTGTTTTGTTTTCCTTGAGGTTTCAAGTGAGTAAGGTCAAAAGCCTAATGATACAAGGCTAGCATTATTTGCCTTATTTTTCTTAAGGATGGAAATTTTAAAGTCAAGGAGACAATATAGAGATGTCCTTATGACATGGAGATGCAATAATATGGATATGGCATGGGAGTCATAAGGGTGAGGTGATTATGTAAATCAAAGGGGAGTTATAAGGAGTTTTATTTTTAATTCTTTTGAAAATAATTACCCTCATCTTGCATGAATTAGAAACTAATAAAACAAATGTAAACAAATAATAAAGAAATGCAATTATAAATTACTTTATTATTTGTCACAAAGTTGTAAAAAGGTCAGAGATAGACAAATTTATAAAAAATAGTAAAGTAAGTCATTTTGATTACTTTATTATTTGTTCACTTTATTTTCCTCATCCCAAAGTCATGCAAAATCAGGAGATGGAATTAACTGAGACATTTTGGGATCTTTTGCATGATTTTTGGTCAAACTTCGAGGGTCTTGAGGTTCTACATGGTCAACTGATAGAGAGGGGTAGTTTGGAGCTATTTTAGCTCCAATTAGATCAGTTATAGCTCTCCTTTTTATGGATTTTTATCTTTTCTAGTGAGAAGGATTTTGGGGAGATATTTTCACTTCTAGTTAGTTGTTAGTGCCACCTTTTGGCACTTTGGAGTTATCTTTTGTATATATTGGAGAAAAAATTAGGTTTTTCTCAGTTCTTACATTCTATTCTCTCTTACACATTTTAGAGAGGCAGAGTTTGTTTGTAACTCATTTTTTAGATCTATACAATACAGCAGGTTACAGGTTCATATTTTTGATCTTATACAGTGCTTTTCCTTCTATTTTTTTAGAATACACCAAATTTGCCTTCTCAGAAATATGCAAGTGCCTTTATGAATGATTTGATGAAATTATTGTGTTTTAACCATTAAAGCCTTTAAGTTTGTCTCATTTATTAGTGTGCATCCATCATAGGTCTAAAGTTGTGGTTGTTTCATTTTTGACTTAAAACTATGAAAATTTATTTTCCTCTTGAAAGGACAAATAGGTTGGCCTTCTTTAGAAATAATTTTGTGATTAAGTCATCATTTCTGAATTGTGTAACTAGTGTCTAAGAATAGTTGTGAATCATTCCGCAAGTTTTATCATCATATAGGTGCATCACCATAAATTCATTTTCAGTTTATTTTTCTAGTGCAATTCTTTCTATCCTTTTTCCTGCAAAGTCAATTTACCATTAGAAAATCATAAGGGAACCAAACCACAATCTAGAGGTCTACCTTAACCATAGGGCACGCACAACCTGAAGGTATTCCCATGTTACACAAGATTGTTGAGCCTCATAGCTTTGCGTCATAGGTGTAATCCTAAGTGATAACAATTTTTGGCATGTCGGTTGTGACTGTTTGAACTCTCATAGTTCAAAACTCACAATTTCATTACTAGTTTTTGGTGTGTACATGGGCAATGTCAACCTTTGGAGGCAAGAAATCAACACATCTAGTGACTTTGAGAAGCATTTTTCTAGTTTCAGTATGATCAGGTGCTAATAATGTTGATTCTTGCTTGTTTCATCTTTTGAATGAATAAACATGTCTATGTTTCATGGGAATATGTTATATCATCCATCATATTATGAAAATCTTGCTCATCCACATCCTTATCAACCATATCAAGTTGAACATGCAGTTGGTTTCACCCCTAATTCCTTTGATTTACAAAGAAACCAGCATGTTCAATACTCTTACATCCCACCCACCCCAGTTCAGCCTTGTTGGTAGCTTATGCATAGACCAAATCATCTTCAAGAAGCCTATTTTCTTCAAAACCATTAGTATACCCTTCCCAACCAGCTCCAAGTGAGTGAAAAAGAGGAGATTATGAGCATAAAGAATATGTTGCTTGACTCCACAAAGATTATGGAAGAGATCAATAGAGAATTAGTGTATAACTTACAGCAACAAGAGTTGGTTGATCAAGCCTTTTAGTATGATCAGGATTTGGAGACACAAAGGATACAATTTGAGGAGCATCTTGAAAGAGAGCTAGCTACAAAATAGAAGCATATCAAACTTTTGGTCACTCAAACACAAAGGCATCAAGTTCAAACAACTCTTTTCATTCAAGATCAGCCCTTTCAGGATGAGGTTAGTAGTTATGAAATTCCAAGTTTTAAGAAAAGTGAGCCTCCTAACCCTCCTATAGTTGAGATTTCAAGTTTTAGGAAAGATAAAGTTCTTGACTCTTTAAATCAGACTTTTAAGCTTGAAATTCCAAGTTTCATAAACCTTCATCCTTTGAAAGTTGATGAAAGTAATCAGGTATAGCCTAGTGTAGTTATAGAGCAGCCCATTGATCAAGATAGCTCACTCATCATGGATAAGATTAAAAATATAGATCCCCTGCTTCTAGCTATAGAGTACTACCGACTAGAGTAGCAAAAGGTTGAATAGGAGCAAGAGATTGCTACTATTTTTACTATGTCCCTAGCTGAAAATGAGAATAATGCATGTGTAGAGGGGTTTGACTCACATTTGACACCGAATCCTTTACATTTTAATTCATTTGAGAAGTTTTCTAATGCTATTCACAAGATGAATGAAATCAAGATACATAGATTGGAAGGTGAAGTCTTCAATTGCAAAGACAAATTGCCCTGGTTCTGATGGAGAATAAACCAGATAAAGAAGAGGATTCAGTTTCTTTGTTTGATCAGCTGCCTACTTTTGTTGGTAATGATGAAGATAACATACAAGTACCCCAATTACCAGCTTATTTAGGACAACTAGAAGATATTATAGAACATGATGTATTGTTGGTTCATAAAGGCAAGGAAGAGATTGAGGTCTCAATTCAGCTAGAAGAGCAGTCAAGTGAACTAATAGAAGATATTTAGTCTTGTCAAGATAACTCTACATCTAATTATGAAGATCCTAATTGTTCAGCTTGTAGAGAACTTGCCACACTAATGAACTCTTGTAGTGATCAAAAGCCCAAGACAATAAATGATGAGGACAACAAGGTAAAGCAGATTTCTAAACTTTTGCCTTTTGCAATTGAATATTCTAAGGCTAATTAGCTTGAGGACAACAAGGAAAGTATGCAGATAGAGCTTTTGAAAGATGAGCAATGCTTGATTGAACTAACATCAATGCCCAGTTTCAAGCAGTAGGATGAAGGGAATCAACAGGGCAAAGTGTAGATTCAAGAAGAATCAAGTGAGGACAGTCATGTTTTGGAATGTCAAGAGGTTGAT
This sequence comes from Cunninghamia lanceolata, assembly GCA_027924645.1. Lineage (NCBI taxonomy): Eukaryota > Viridiplantae > Streptophyta > Pinopsida > Cupressales > Cupressaceae > Cunninghamia > Cunninghamia lanceolata. The sequence goes on along the minus strand of BSBN01000272.1, from coordinate 6,680,578 downwards.
TCAAAAGAAAAGGTTGTTCAAGTAGAGCAGGAAAAACAACAAATCATAGATTTTGAAGGTATGAGCTTTGAAAGCCATCATGAGTATAAGTTAGAGCATACATTGCATGATGAAATTGTTCATCAAGAGGATTTATTCTCAACTATCATTGAAAATGTTTGCTCTAACATTGTTGATAAATTAGCATCTTTCAAGACAAAGGTTTGTGATCAACATAAACAAGTGATCAAAGAGGTTGTGTTTGAGAAAACAATTGACAAAGGAGAACCATGTAAAAAGGATTATCACTTTATCATCTCAAAAGGATGCCCAATCAGGCATCTTTCCAGGATTGAGATTCCAAGCGTACTTGATGAGGTTTTAGTAAAGGACAGCATATCCAACTTATCCATTCACTCTAAACCAGCAACATGGTTGGTCATATTCAAAGGATGAGTGAGTTTGTCTACATTCTTTATGAAGCATTGCATTAGTTTATTGAGTATCTTCTTATGCTTCATCTAGTTTCAGCTGTTCATAAGCATGTAAATTAGTGTTCTTTGTTGAGAAAGGGTAGCTACTTTAACCAAATAGTAAATGGATTCGTTTGAGGCCTTCAAATTCATTTGGTTAGGGTAGGGTAGTTTTCAAGTAAATAAGTATAATGCACATTTCCTTTAATTTTTGTTTTTGTTTTCCAAGAAGTGCACATGCACATTTTACTGACTAGGTCCTAAACAGGGTCAGATTAGTTTGATTATTATTTTGTTGCTGTATTTTTTCTGTCAGTTGAGTTGCAAAGGTTTTTAAGGTTTAAGGGAAAGAGTTGACTCTTGTACCCAATGGATTGCTAAGGCTACCAGTTTATATGCTTAGCAGGTAAGCATTCAACAGAAATCACCAGAAATGTTTCCAGTTTTTCACCTACATCTCAAATTGGTAGAGCTAAAACAATTCATTACATTTGAGGTGAAGAATATTCTAACTATTAGAAAGAAACACATTGTATCTTTATGAGTTTTGTCATTGATGGCAAAAAAGCTCATCCCACCCATCCGCAGGACATGGTGTGCTTATACCGAAAGTCAGATTAAAGAGTGTTATGGTCCAATGACCAACAATAGAGTATGCAACAAGGTCTGACAATTAGGTCTGGATCTCTCAGAGGAAGTATCTATGTAAAGTGTAGACTTGGGGAAGTCAAGAGGAGTACCTTGACTAATAGATTCTAGGGATTGAGCCTCCGATAATGAAAGAGTAAAGAGATATGAGCACCTAAGTATTGGGTTCCTGTTTAGCAGAGTAAACTGAGGAAGAATTGACCGACAGAGCATTAGACCTTAATCCAGATGAGATATTGATGGTGATCAAGCTTACCAAGGTATCATTCATGATTTATTGACATGATTGATGACTTCTATGAGAATCTCTTTGATTCACATCACTTGATAAGCAAGGATTCAGCTGACAGACCAAGAGTTTGGGAAAATAGTAAGTATTCTAGATGCCGACTAGAAAGTGGATGAATCCTTGGTGTAGATATATATACTAGATTGATTTCAATATGAACTAGTGTTGTGTGTGTTGTGGTGTGTGAAGAAAAGCAAAAGTGTAGTGTGGAAGCAGTAAGGCAGGTCTGGTATGTGATAGGACAACAACACCAAAGAAGAGAAAGAATGAAGTGCAGTAGATCAGTGTACTGAGCCTAACCGAAATTATACTCCAGCATATGTGGATGCTTCTCATCAATTCAAGTATTTTGTTACTCTCTTTATTACTTGTAGATAGTGAGTCTCTTGTAGGCAGTGAGCCTTTTGTGAGCAGTGTGCTCGGGCAGTGAGCCCTAACTGGCAAGTGCCATTTTGTATTTCTATTCTTCTAACAGAGAATACATTCTTGGGTTAGTCACCCTATGGTTTTTCCCTTAACAGGGTTTTCCACGTCAAAATCATTGTGTTATGTGTTTTGACTTTGTTTCTGCTTTCATGATTATGGATGCTTATTTGCTTTGATGCTACACTAGTTGTTAAAGAAGAACAGAAAGTTAAATTAATTAAGATAACTAATTCACCCCCCCTCTCAGTTATCAACAATTGGTATAAGAGCCAAGTTCCTCCAAATAGAGCCTAACAGCTTGAGGAAGATCTAGGAATTCAAATGGATGTGTATGGTATGAGGGAACAACTTTAGTCTTCCCTAGATGATCTTGAGCAATCTAACTTTGAAGTCAATGAATTGAAGGAAAGACTCAAACAGGTTAATGATTTCATAAATGAACTAAAAGGGAAACTGAGTATCTCTATGAAAAAAGAGAAAGGATCTACTTCAGCAATTGGCAAGTCAAGGTGAAGCCAATGATACAAATGAAGATCTGAAGGAGAAAACCAAGTTATGTGAAAAGTTATCAAAAGAGGTCATTATGGTAAGACATGAAATGGAATCAGGAGTTATGAAATTCACCCAAGAAATTGAAGAGAAAAGAAAAACTGAAGATGATCTAAAACAATCTCTCAAGGAGAAATTAGAAGACTGCAACAAAATGGATAAAATAATCAGGCATCTAGAATCTAATCTTGAAGAAGCTAGAGATAATGAAGAACAACTCGAGAATCAGATTGACACTCTTAAAAGGGATCTTCAAATAGCAAATGAATACAAAGAGAAATTCAAGATAAGCTCTACTCAACTTGAAGTTCTTCTTCAAAGCTAAAAGAGGGTAGATGACAAGCAAGGCTTGGGGTATGAAAAAGGTGAAAGCTCCGAATCTGGTTAGAAGAACTCCAGATTAGAAAATCCAAGAAACAGGCCTAGAAGACCTCCGGTAAGGTAACCAAATGCTCAAAGATATCCTTCCTTCAATGGATACTGCTACAATTGCAATAACTTTGGTCATAAAGCAAATCAATGCAGAAGAAGAATGAATCAGACTAATTCATCCTTCTCTAGATAGTGCTTTAATTGCAAAAGGTATGGTCACAAAACTCATGAATGCAGAAATATGCAAATGAACAATTCATTCAATGGTAGATGTTTTGTATGCAATAAAATGGGACATATGGCTAATCAATGTAGATCAAGAGGATATCAGTCAAATATGCAAAGAAATGTTGTTTGTTACAATTGCAATAGATCTGGTCATATTGCCAAATTCTGCAAAAGTAAGAATTGGGACAAAAAGGGTCCGGTGCATCATAATCAAAACCAAGACAAAGAAAAAGGAAAAGTGAATGCGGATGAAATTCAAAGAGAGATGAACAACATATGGGTAAAGAAAAGTATAGAAAATGATGGGGATGGATCCGTACTAGAATTTGGTGCTGAAATTCCTTCTGGAAACTAAATAGATGAGCTCTAGCTCAGGGAGGGTAACAAAAGAAAAATATTTTCCCCCAGCTAGTCAATAGATGCCTGAAAGTGGCACATGAAAGGTTGCGGACTAAAAGGGCTCTCAGAGAAACATCTAAATAACCCTTTGGGAAGATATGGAAGATCTACAATGAATTTGAAGAGGTTAATCATCTAAGATTAATCTGGCTTAACAGTCATCCATTAAGAACATGTTTTTCACAGTTAGATTAGGTAGGATTCAAATTTAAGGTATCTTGATCTGTGGATAGATCAAATGTTTGGAGAAAGGAAGATAGATTGTCATCAATCACTAAGAATAACTCTAAATGTATCTCAATGATCTAGAAAAGATCCTTCTCAGAACAAGGAGAACAAGGCAACTGGAATAACTTAAGTTGCACATTTATTACAATATGGAATTAGGGTTTCCTCAGAGATAAAAGGGTTTATTTTCTCGTCACTTGTACATTTGCACTTGAGAAGAAGAGAAAAAGAGCTCTGCAAACAAATTATCTCAAGCCTCTCAAAGATCAACCACAGAAGATAATTCTTCCCGCAATCCAATCCAGGTCATTCTGTGAAACCTAGAAGCGTAAAAAGGTATTCTTTGCTCTTGATCAAACTCTCTCTCTGAATCTTTAAGATGGGTACTCTGAATGTTGTAAATATTTCTAATAGGCCTTGCCCCAAATTTAAGAAATGTCCCTACAAATCTCTAGAAGTGGATCCCTTAGGGGCATTTTCTAGCATTCCGCATGGGGTTTTGCATGTTGAAGATGTTAGGGCATATATTCATGCGAACATTGAAGATTTTGGGGAATCCAAGCTAATAGATATCTATCACAATCAGTTAATAGATGACTCATTTGAACTCAAACCACAGTATAAGGCTATCTGGGACAAACATTTTGCACAATGCATTCATTTCCCCTGTTTTGCAAAAGATGAATGGGTCTGGTATGTTCTAAGTAGAATGCATGATAACTTTATATGGTTGACAAGGCCATTCAAGATAACCAAGGATGCCATTAGGGTAGTTACCAGATTGCACTCATCCGATGGGATACCTACTCTCAAATCTGTCAAGAATCAGACAGTGAGTGAGGCAACCAGATCAAAATTTGACAAGAGAGCAATGACAATTGAAGATATCACTGATCCAGATATCAAATTTGCATCCATGATAATTGGTTACAAGATATATCACTCCAGCAAGGAAAATTTAGTACCCAAAACTACAATTTATACTGCTTATCAGATGCTAAAAGAAAATGTTGACTATGATCTTTGTGAACTTCTTCTAAGCCAACTGTTGGAGAACCTACAAAATATCAAAAAGGACAAGAAGAACTCATTCAAGTATGGTGGGCTGATATTACATTTATTCTTCTACTTCATGAATGAGCTTCCCAGATCCAGTGGTTGGGTATGGCAGAATGATAGACCTGTAGCCATTCAAATCAGAGATTCTATACATGGGCTTGGTGATGCCAAGGCACAAAATACAGCACTCTAGGGCTATTTCAAGAACTTTCAGAGTATGATGCAAGCAAGAGAGAGAATTCCCCAATCTTTAGTTGAAGTGTATAAGGATACAGTATGCTTTATGGTAGAAACTGATTAGTGCCTAATGGAGGCTGTGGAGCCAAGGATAGTCTGGATCATGCCAATGGGGTATGAAGTAGATGAGAAAATTGTAGAGCTACATGTTCAACACTTGCTTAGTCAACCCAAGGATCCTAAGGCAGAAAGGTTTGGAACCTTTGAAGAGTTGAGTGTAAAGATTCATGTGGAACTTAGACAATCGGAGATGAAGAGAAAAGTGAGGAAAGAAGTAGAGAATGTTGCCAAAAGGTATGGCATATCAAAAGAGGCACTTGATGCAAATAGAGAGAAGATGGAAAGGGCAGAGAAAGAAAAGGAAGAAGCAGAAAAGGAGAGTACTCCGGTAGAAGGTCCCTCCCGAACCAGATCCTCTAAGAGCTCTACATCTGCCACTAGTAAGAGCTCAAAGGCATCAAAACTGAAAGCAAAATCATCTGGTAAAGGAGAAAAGAGAACAAAGACAAAGGCTACAAGATCATACACAAGCCTCAAAGATGATGAAGAGATAGAATCTGATGAAGAGATCAAGAAGATGAAGAAGAAGAAGAAAGTATCTGGAGAATCCTCTACCGGTCTAGACAAGGAAGAAGAAAAGACAGATAAAAGTGTTGAGAAGCCTACTCTTGACGATATCATCAAGGCAATTAATATGGATGGAAACCTGAAAACATTTACAGAATTCTATGATGAATGTAGTGAAGCTGACCAGAAGATCCTGCAAGATGCCATAGTCAGGTATCTGAATATCTACAACAAAGCTTTCATCGAAATCATATCTCTAATTCCTAAAAGCCTTGAGAAGGAACTTGAAATCAGAAAGAATAATGCTAAAGCAAAGGATATGGAGATCTGGGAATAGATAGCCATTCAGCTCTATCCTTCCATTAATCCTAAGAAAAAGAATATGATCTTCAAAGATTGCACGGATGAATTTCAGAGCAAAGCTAGGATGAATCAGCTTATGCATAGAGAAACTGACAAGGTGGCAAAAGAAATAGAAGACATCCTCTAGAATGCATACAAAAGATTCAATATTCCTATTATAGAGGACTTAGGTGATGATCCCTCAGCCATGTATGACAAAGAAGAATCTACTGAGACAGTGGCAGAAGAGGCAAAGGAGACAAGTGAAGAGAAAGCTAAAGACTTAGATTCCTCTGCTCTGAAAGAGGAAGTTCATGAAGAAGAAGATACTTCTCTTCTGGATCCTCCTGCATACTCCAGAATTGAAGGAGAAGAAAGAAAAGAAGAGAGCATCAGTCAAGAAGAACAAGTAAAGGGAAGTGAAGAAGGTCAAACAAAAAAGACCACAGATGACAGTGCTAAGGCTATAGAAGGGGAGAAAACTCTGTCTCCAGCAAGAGACACAGCAGAAGCAGTTAAAGATTTCTTGACCAAAGATATGATGGAATTTGATGAACTAGAACTACTTCAAGGTCCATTCAATTTTGACTCCCTCTCCCCGGTCAAACCATAAAGCTAGCATCCTTTACTCAAGCAAAGGCAAAAGAAAAACTCCTGAAATCTCAAATAGAAGACTGTGAGCTCATAGAAGCTGCATCTAGTGTATTGGAGAAGATCATGTCATCCTTCCAAAAGGATTCTTCAGCCTCCACATCTAGTAATATAAAGTCTCTTGTAAATTTTGTTCATACGTATTTTGATTCCTTAGAGAAGTCAGTAGAAGAAAAGGTTTGGAAGGAGTTTTTGGGAAAAAGATTCTCCGAAGTGCAGGATCTAATAACAAATGATAGGAGAGTTATGGATATTGTAATAAAGATCTTGGAAAATGCTCTTAAAGATGGTAGAGATATCTATAAAAATTTTTTACCCTGGCCTAAAGTGACCAAGGATAGTGAGAAGAAAGTAAAAGAGCAAGAGGATAAATTGTTAAGTTTATCTCAAAGTTTTGATCCTCTCTCCTCCTCCATAGTAAATCAAGAGTGTAAGACTATTGCAGTCATAGATGAAATAAAGAAGCTTGAGAATGAGAAGAAAAATAGAATAAACAGGTTGAGTGAACTTAGAGGGATCATTATCCCTAAGTTAGAGGCCATGCATGAGGCCCTAACTGATGCTCAGGCCATAGCCCAGAACAATGATCTAACAGATCTTAAGAAGGCAGAAGTGTTTGCATTCCTGTTGAGTGGTCACATCTCAATTTTGGATAGGATGAAGCAGAGTTGGGCTACAGAAGTTATATAGTTGAAAAATACTTTTATAGACATACTTAAGTACATGTAAGTACAACTTGTATATACACTTATGCAGGTATGTATAGATTATTTTTTCTTGAAAATTTTGGTGTGTGAACCCTACCCTTTTCCATTGATGTCAAAGGGGGAGTGAGGAGTAGTGAAAAATGTGGAATCTAGCTAAGGGGGAGCTCCGATAAAGTGTACATTAGAATGGAGCATCAGCTAAGGGGGAGTGTAGTGTGACACTTAGTCATTTTTCACTAAGTGTTGCCATCAATGCCAAAGGGGGATATTATTGACAAGAGACACATTGTAGCTTCATGAGTGTTGTCATTGATGGCAACAAAGCTCATCCCACCCATCTGCAGGACATGGTGTGCTTATACCGAAAGTCAAATTGAAGAGTGTTATGGTCCGGTGACCAAGAACAGAGTATGCAGCAAGGTCTGACAATTAGGTCCGGATCTCTCAGAGGAAGTATCTATGTAAAGTACAAACTTGGGGAAGTCAAGAGGAGTACCTTGACTAATAGATTCCAAGGATTGAGCCTCTGGTAATGAAAGAGTAAAGAGATATGAGCACCTAAGTATTGGGTTCTTGTTTAGTAGAGTAAACTGAGGAAGAATTGACCGGCAGAGCATCAAACCTTAATCCGGATGAGATATTAATGGTGATCAAGCTTAGCAAGGTATCATTCATGATTGACCAACATGATTGATGACTTCTATGAGCATCTCTTTGATTCACATCACTTGATAAGCAAGGATTCAGCCGACAGACCAAGAGTTTGGGAAAATAGTAAGTATTCTAGATGCCGACTAGAAAGTGGATGAAATCCTTGGTGCGGATATATATACCAAATTGATTTCGGTGTGAAGTAGTGTTGTGTGTGTTGTGGTGTGTGAAGAAAAGTAGAAGTACAATGTGGAAGCGGTAAGGCAGGTCCAGTATGTGACAGGACAACAACACCAAAGAAGAGAAAGAATGAAGTGCAGTAGATCAGTGTACTGAGCCTAATCAGAACTAAACTCCAACATATGTGGATGCTTCTCATCAGTTCAAGTATCTTGTTACTCTCTTGATTACTTGCAAATAGTGAGTCTCTTGTAGGTAGTGAGCCTCTTGTGAGCAGTGTGCTCAGGCAGTGAGCCCTAACTGGCAAGTGCCATTTTGTATTTCTATTCTTCTAATAGAGAATACATTCTTGGGTTAGTCACCCAGTGGTTTTTCCCTTAACAGGGTTTTCCATGTCAAAATCATTGTGTTTTGTGTTTTGACTTTGTTTCTGCTTTCATGATTATGGATGCTTATTTGCTTTGATGCTACACTAGTTGTTAAAGAAAAATGGAAAGTTAAATTAATTAAGATAACTGATTCACCCCCCTTCTCAGTTATCAACACTAACACAGTCCTTCTATGCTTAAACCATGGCATATTTTTTAAGTGTTTGAGAAAGGTTCAAATTTAGTATTGTTGTTCAGAGTAAAGAGACATAAAGAAGAGTACATATTCAACTCAAGACATTGCTTTCACTTAGTGTAGTAATGTTTCATTCATTTTGCCAATAAAGTATACATAGAATTGCTCAAGTATTGTATTTGTATTCATTGAAAACAAGAGTAATCAATGGTCCCACACAAGCCATGGGAATAGCTAACTAATGCAATATAATATATGATATGCATCTGAAGATAAAAGAAATGAAAAGTGTTGAAATTAAGGAACACTAAGAGGGGGGGGTGAATCAATGTTCTACAAAATTTATTGTTATTTTCCTTTATCAGTTTACCACACACATTCAAAAGAAATAAGCATGAACATAAGAACAAGAACAACAAGATCATCACATATGAACACCGGGATTTTTACATGGAAACCTGGTTAAGGGAAAACCATAGTGGAGGTTAATCCACAAAAAATAATACCTTGTTAAAAGTATTACAAATGGAGAAGGCACATGCCTTCGGGCTCACTGCCTGGAGCTCACTGCTCAAAGAGGCTCACTGTAATGCCCCGCAAAGAAAACCTTAGAGGACAACACATCTATGCTATGCAAAGCGGAATAATTTTTTTTTTTTGTATAGAATAACAGGGTAATGTTGAACAAATCAATACACATCATATTGTAATGCCCCGCAAAGAAAACCTTAGAGGACAACACATCTATGCTATGCAAAGCGGAATAATTTTTTTTTTTGTATAGAATAACAGGGTAATGTTGAACAAATCAATACACATCATAAACTTAACAACTTGTCTTTTAAGGTTCCATGGTTGCATTACTTGACAACTTAATCAACATAATTTAACATACATGGTTAACTAATCATCAACAGTTCATTCTACATCTATTGCACTAATGAATATACATATACATCTCCATTCATGCCATATATAAATAATCAACTTTGCTCAAGATTACATGTACATGTTCAAAAGTCTATACATATGAGTACATCATCATGTAGTTTGGATTACATTTGGAATACATACATTATGAATCAATTGATACATAGGCTAGTACATGAGCATAATAGCTATCTTCATAAACAAGTACAAGATCTGAAGTCTGATGCACAAGACATATCCTCCTCGCTCACGAACAATGGCAAAGGAAAGAAAAAACTAATGGATAAAGCTCTTCCACCTAACCATGTGGAACCCTGAGGTCCACCCCACAAGCTAGGAGTTAACATAAGGTCCCCACCACATCATATGGTTAGGTAAACAATGGGCTATAAGACATCACATGACTCCAACTTTACAAGTCACAACAACACAATAGTACTTCCAGAGGCAACCACTAAACAAATGGGGAGAGCACAACTAGGGAATGCTAGGCTATAGTAAGGAGAGTGTCATCGCATGGTCCTAACATGGGTTACCCAGGCAGTCTCTCTCTAGACACCGGCCCCCATCTATGGTTACCCTGGCAGTCTCTCTCTAGACACCGGCCCCATAGGATGACGCATGCAGAATCAACCTTCCTTTCATGAGGACAAGGAAGTAGATCTACCAACCCAGCCTTCTCCCCTCATCCATAGTCTAAACTAGCACTACAGGCATGAGTGAGGAATCTTATTATCTTGTTAGTGTGAAAACTACCCAACCCCTAGGTTTATTATTATGTTATCACTTAATTACCAACTCCCAATGGGTTACCCTGGCTAGCCACCTAGCATCGGCCCCACATTGGAAGCCACTCCCTTACCTACAACTAGGAAACCCTACACAACAAGCATAGCAAAATCATCACGACAACGAGGGTACAGGAACCATGCAAGGCACTAATCATCTTGCATAACAACTATCCTTATATCAACATGTATATATAACAATGCAAGCCATTAACCCTCCAAACATAATCATAAGGGTAGAACTTCTAGACCATTGCCCATAACAACACATATTCATTACAACTCTATGATTTCCATGTCACCCTATTCCATAACTCACCACAAAACTAGATACAAGACTAGTACAACTAGTTGGATAATAATACATCCACAAGAAGTGCATTTATCATTCACTTGTCATTTAGTCCATACATAACTAGGGACGACAAGCTTCTTAAAACACCATGATCTCAAGACTTCTATCAACACAACACATAGAATCAAGGCATCCCAAGCTAAGCCTCTGGAACTCTAGCCACATGGGTAGATACAAAATCAAAGACTATATGAACAGGTTATGACCCACAAATAGAATTAACATATTATAAGAATCAATTATACTTATAATTAAATTTTTTTTCCTTCCATACAACTAATCCACTACAGCAAATTGCACTTGACTAAGTTGTTACATTAGTATATTAATCATTAAGATATAGCTTGCCATTTGATTGTATTCATACTAAGGGATAAATCTATAATTACAATAAAGTGAGCTATATATAAATATTTATTAAAATAATCATTTAATTAATCTGCAAGATACAAATATCATCAACGTAACTAAAGTAAACCTCTATTGTCAGTATTATAAATCGAATTGATTAAATGATTATAAGGTAATTTTAAATTCAATTCATACGGATAAATTTGAGGATTCCGATTTAATTTATAACCAAAAAGAGAAATAATTTTAATCACTTCTATGTAATAATGATTACAAATACACAACATTAATGAGAATATCAAAGTACATTTACAAACGAACGAGATCTAGTTCAACAAGTCATTAATAAAGAGAAGGTGATGGATTTTAATACTATACTAAATTCATTTATCCATTCTACAAATCAACATATCGAATATTCATTTATTCCTATCTGATATACAGTCCTTCCTTATCATGTTCCATTTAAATTCATAATTTAATAAACCCGATAATTGATTATATCAATTTCGATAGCTTGATTTAAATAAATCACGGGACCCAAATAATAATAATAATAATAATAATAATAATAATAGCAATAATAATAATATTAAAATTCCACAGATCATTTGATAACCAATATAATCTTCATCCAAAGTAATTAAACAAATAACGTTACACTCTATTAACAAGTCTATTATAAATAATCATCTCAAATACGCATTCCTCAAGATTATAAATGAAAATATGAAGGAATAGATATAATATTCTTGAGACCGATCATATAATTACGACATGAAGTTAATAAGGATAATGATTGAACTCATGATGATTCTATAAGGCAAAAGAACAGATGTCTAGACAATAACCACTTATAAGATGTAGTGCAAAATGTGGGTACTTACCGATACACAAGGATCACATCTATTATTGCCACGTAACAGTTTCTATAAGGGAAGATATCTTCCTTATTCGCAAGAGCTAACAGGTATACCACTATCTACCATCTAAGTATTCTAACACAAGGTCTCATAGATACTTGCGAAACGGCTGTCGGCCACCTAAATACACTCGACAACGAAAGCTTAGAATGACTACAACTCTCAAAACATACTTACCAAGACGCAACTCTCCTCTACCACCCCACGGCTACAATGACACAATGGAAGTGACTTCCATAACTATGAGTGCGTCGAACACTGACCAAACATAGCGTCAAGATGGCAACAATCTACTATGGTAAGGAACTGTAACTGAGGCTTAAGAACATAAGCTGTGACTTGACCCCACACTGAGGTTGTCAACTCCTCTGTCCATTTTGTCAACCCAGACAACTACGGGAAAACAAAGACACAATGCACCATTCCTACGACACCTACGAAGCTCGCAGTCTAACACAGACACGGAATAGAGGCGTTTACTACCAAAGACCATTCCAGTCGACAAGGCCACCACTGTCAGAAGATGACTTCACCCACATTTCTGATCAGAACATACTTGCTACAGATGACCACTACCACTGAACTCTCGCTGAGCCCATGACTTTCCACAAAAGGGCAACCTAAACCCACGATCCTCATCGAAAGAAAAGGCATGGAATACTGAAGACCAACGAAGCATACTAAGATAGAAGTGGCAATGCAAATGGAAAGGGTTCTGTCATACTCCATGTCCACACCAGATGACGCACGCTGACCGACACAGAGGGCATAAAAATTGGGAAATGAAAGAAAACCAACTGCCAACAGGAGTCGACTCACCTTTCTATTTAAACCACACATTATTTATTAAGTTTATCACAAGCCATCCTCTATAATATTATGTAGTTTATGTTTTTCAGAGGTAGTATGAATCAAATGAAAATAGCAGAGGTTCAGCCCTGGTACGAATAGAGGGACAGCCAGGAAGATTCAGTCATCTTACAAGGGGAGAATCGATAGGGTTGATGTTGGCATAACACCTCACAAAGGTAATAAAAGACCCACAAATGTAGATAGCTGTAGGATTCAGAAAAGCAGGAAGTTCTTCCTTATTAACATCGATTCCACATGTAGACATAAGATCACAATATGGATGCAGAATTTTGTAGAGTGGATTTATTGTTAGGCTCAAGGAATTTAAAGCAATTTCATTTGACAGGAGTTAATATATACATATCTCTGCATACCTATTATATATATATATATAGAGGGGCCACATGAGTAATACACCAGGGATCTGAGATAGAAATCAACAAGGATAAAGTAGAGCTCTGTATAAATGCTAGTCTGTGTGCCCTATTAGATGCACGGGACAAATCCAAAGGGTGCAATTCGTTTTGTTCGACAAAATGTTAGGTAAGGAATCACAAAACACAACAAGAGATTTTCCACAGAAGGGGTGCAGACTTAATTTCACAGAAGGATTTAACTCAGCATTCAAGAATACAAACAGGGGTATAAGGGCATGTCAGATTTGAGACATTCAATTGTTTCAGAAGCACATGGAAGATTATGACAAGTCTCAGAACTAGAGATAGATTGAAGGTCATGAGTAAATTTAAGTCTGCCTTTAAAGAATTTAAATACCAAATCCTAAATAAATCTCATCAATGGAGGAAAACACAGTTAACCTAGTTCTATTACAATTTCATATGAAATAGGCATATATACAGTGCATACCAAAAGTTTTTAAGCTTTTTACAAGAGTCTTCTTTTCTCTCTGAATCCAATCCCCTTCTCTTCTCTTCCAGAATTCCTTTTTCCTCTCCCCCACTAGGACTCTATCTCCTCAGATAAATGCAGAAGGCCTGCCTCTCTTCCCGACAACCCACTGTCTCAAAACAAGGCTCCATTCCTCAGGTAATTGCAAGAGACATGCCTCTCTTCTTCCAACATCCCACATTCTCATGAGATTCTTCAATTTAACTTACCAAGGGATTCCAAACCTCAAACTTGCAATTGACGGCATAAGACATTAATTTTGCTCATCTCCAAATACTGAACACATAAAACTAGGTGACAACCCCATTATTTAATACTTAGAATATCATCTTTATTATCACCAATTCATTTTATCAAGATGGTAATTGTTTAATCATCTTACTTATGTAACTTATTTTCTTTTTAATTTAAATCCACTTACAACTTGGGACTTATTATTTCATTTAATCATTTATCTAATTTATTTATTTATTTACTATTTTCATATTAGTTTTACCAATTATCAATAAATAAATCATTTATAATTAACAAACCACACATAATTTCCCTAGCAATGTTTATTTCACATTAGCTCAATTTTAACCTTATTTATAGCAAGGTACTATCCAGGCTTAAATCAACACCTTAGATTGGATAAACTCAACTTATTGGATGATACCTAACCCCATATGAAGCAACAGGACATGATGACAAAATGACGACAAACAGTCCCACTGATGGTGACAATAGGATACAACACTAGAAACTCATCCTCTTTGAGGATGTTGACTAAATAGGGAACCATATGCTAACTCCAATCAACAACTCCATTGGCTAGGGCACGCTCAGACCTGGTAAATCAAGTGGAGTTGATGCCCAGTACCTACATCCTGCAACAAACAACAAGGTTGTGCATATATCCATATATAATCGTGTAATCACAGACACAATGAATAGAAATCGCAGCATGGCAGGGTACTTGAACATGAGTAATGCGACACTGTTCCGTTCATGTAAACACATCATTAGTAACTACATCCATTACTAGTTATGCATCATAATCATGATCGAATAACACATTAACTTAGAGCAACATAAATCTATAATCATCAAATATGTCCATCATGATCAAGGAGAACATAAACCATAACATACTAGTTCAAATATCTCGAAATTGTAAACATGCACTATAAGACTATCATCTATACCAGAACTGTCATAGGAAACATGAAAATAACATCTATCACAAGCAAAAAGCGAGGGGCATTACATTCATTTCCTACAGAAATGGTTACAAGAAGATTATAGAATGTTTGAACTGATGAATAGCATCTACCAATGCAAAAATTCAGTTCTGGTTAAGCACAAAATATTGATCTTACACACTTCATCCATACTCTGCCTTGTTTCACTCTTCAACCATAATCTGAGCTTAGATCTTCACCTTTGTACCTTTTTTTCCCTTTTCACACTTACTCTATCATCACATCACAATTGCCCATCAAAACACTCGAATCCATTGGCTATATATATCTGCATCAAGAAATTCAATCAACTATAGTCGGCTTTAAGAAAATTTAGAGCATTTATTAAGAACTCTACTCTGTCGGGTGAATCCATGCACAAACAACAATGCAGACCAAAAACTTGTGTTCTCAAATCATCAATCATGTCAGCCAATACCACTAATTATTAAAAATTAATTAACCAACAAATTTTCTTCATCCAGACCAAGATCAAATACTAGGTTGGCCTGTTCTTCTTCTGACTATACTGACTAACTGGAACCCAATACTCAGATGCTTATAACTTTTGAATCCTTCGTCACTGGAGGATAAATTTTTGGATTTAAATATTCTTGACAATCCTTATCACTCCCTTAGATCCACAACACACTGTGATTTACCACCAAAGAGATCTGGACCAAGATACTAGACCCTGTCACATGCTCTATTTCTGACTACCCAGACTTGACAAATCTTCACTCTGACATCTAGTATGAACAAATTATGTAATGTGGATGTATAAGATAGACTTAGTTGCCATCAATGACAACACCTGTCATGCGTAGTAGTGTCTCTTGCAAACAATCTCCCCCTTTGGCATTGATGGCAACACTTAGTGAAAATTGACTAAGTGTTAGAACAACGTCCCCTTACTATGTACACTTATGCTTTTCATTGTTCTCTAGTGCTCCCCCTTTGCTGGATTCCTCATTTTTCACTGCTCTTCACTCCCCCTTTGACATCAATGGCAAAGGGTGGGATCTACAAACCAGAATTTACACAAAAATTCTATATACCAAGCCGCATATGTACAAACAATCCTTAATTCCTATTTACATAAACTTAAGTATATCACCAAAAATGTTTTTCAATAGTGCCATCTCACTATCCTAGCTCTTCTTCATACTATTCAAAATTGAGATGTGGCCACTAAATAGAAATGCTTGTGACTCTACCTTCCGCAGATTAGTGGGGTCACTTGTCTAAGTAGAAGCTTGGGCTTCGGTCAAGGCATTGAACATTGCTTCCATTTTGGGGGATATTAGTCCTCGGAGCTCACTCATCCTTGCCTCAATGCTCTCCTTTTCTTTTGTCAATTTCTTTATTTCTTCAATCAAGATGATGGCCTGACACTCCTTGCTTGCCACTGATGCTATCAAAGGATCAAAAGATTTGGATACACTTGATAGTTTTTGCTTAGAATCCTTTCTTTTATCTTCAATATCCTCTATAACTTTAGGACAAGATAAGGAAAGTATATATACATTTCCTCCTTTTGTAAGAGCATTTTGAATACTCTTTACACTGGTATCCAACACAATTCTATCTACTCTAATCATCCCTTTTAGAGCATCAAATCTTTTACCATTGAATTCATTTTGAACCTTGACCTCTGTAGACTTTTCAAGAGATTCAAAATGAGTACTTACAGAGTTTATCAAGTCCTTTGACTAACCAAAGGGGGATGCTGATGAGTCCTTCTGGTATGTTGGCATGATTTTTTCCAAAATCCTTGATGCCAAACCAAGTATCTCACTGTCTTCTATGTGAAACTTCAAAATATCTTCTCTGGCCTTAGCTTGTGCGAGAGAGGCCCACTTTATCTTCTGAATTGGTGAAAGTCTGTCCAAATTGATTGGACCTTTCAACTCTTCTACAACTAGTTTTTCATTTTCCAAAATTTCATTTACTACTTTTGCAATATCTGTTGCCCAAAATGATGTTTCCGACTTGTGTTCTTTACGGCCTTCATCTCTTCCCTTTTGAGAGTCAACCATATTGTCCTACCCATCATTTTCTTTCCTTTTCTGCATCTTCATTAGAAGCATTCTTGCTTTTATTTGTCTCAGAGATATCTTCTACAATCTTTTCCAAAGAATTTGGTGTATCCACAATGGCAATTTTAATAGGTTCCTCAATATCTAGAATGGAAGAGTCAACTCCACCATCAGTTTCTTTTACTTGATCTTC
The DNA here is from genome assembly GCA_027924645.1 of Cunninghamia lanceolata. Classification (NCBI taxonomy): domain Eukaryota; kingdom Viridiplantae; phylum Streptophyta; class Pinopsida; order Cupressales; family Cupressaceae; genus Cunninghamia; species Cunninghamia lanceolata. The sequence continues at coordinate 6,663,466 of BSBN01000272.1, read as the reverse complement.
TTCCATCATTTCTTCATCCTCTTTATTCAATGCTTCTTCTTCCAAAAAGGAGTCATCATCTACTCTAGTTTGTTTCTTATTTTTTTACTACTCTTCATCATTCATAATTTATGCATCCTCAATATCAGTCAATTCTTTTATAACCACATAGAACTTGTTCTTGTCTAGTACTTTCTTTAGAATCTATTTTGTTTCTGTAACAACTTCATCAATATCTCCAATCATCAGCTTATTCATCCTTGTCTTGCTTCTGAAATCATTCTTGACCTCTTTAAAAAATTTATCTGCTTCTTTGTTGGAGATCATTGGACACAAAGTAGATAACACATGTTCCCTCAGCTCCAAATCTTTGGCTTTAGAAACCTCTTTCTCATTTCCAAAATGTTACTTAGACTCTTATGGATTTTAAATAAAATTTCCACAAGAGCTCTATTGAATGTATTCAAGTATTTTACAGTGGCATCCTCCAAAATTCTCTTGTTTGCATTATCAAAAGTGTCATACTATTTTATTATGGGTTTCAGATTCCCATGAATCATCACAACATTCACAATTTCTTCTACAGACAAACTAGATTTTCTAGCTTGGGTTTCAGTCTTTTGTCTTTTACTTACCTTCATACTTCTGGAAGGCTTGTCTTTTGCAGCCTTTGAAACTTCTACTTTCTTTGTCTTTATTTCCTTTACTACTTCATTTGATTCTATTTCCTCATCATCTTTAATGATCACATATGTTCTGAATGCTTTAGTCTTCATTCTTTTACCATCTTTACCAGATGGTTCCTCTTTTGATTTCTCTGTTTTGATAGGTTTTGTGTGAATAGAGGCAGCAGCAGAGCTTCTTGTTTTTCTGGGGTGGCTGGTGGAGACTTCCAGAGCACTAGGTTGTTCTTTTTCAGCTTTCTCAGTTCTCTTCATGACTTCTCTCACTACCTCTTTGGTTATCCCTATGCTCTCTGCATACATTTCCACTTGCTTTTGAACTTTCCTCTTGATTTCTGGTTTTCTAATCTCAACATGTAGTTTCACACTTAGCTCTTCATATGCCCCAAATCTTTCAACTATTGTGTCATTTGGCTTGCTCAAAGGGTGTTGAGCATACATATCCAATACTCGTTCATCAACCTCATACCCCATGGGCATGATCCATATTGTTCATGGTTCAACAGCTTCCATTAAACACTAATCTATATCCACCATAAAGAAGACTGTATCCTTGTATTTTTCAACCACATATGTGGGAATTTTTTCCCTTGAATGCCTCATGTTCTAAATTTTTTTGAAGAAACCCCAAAGAACAGTCCTTTGGGCATTGGGGTCACCAATACTATTCAAGTACTCTCTTATTTGAATAACAATAGGTTTATCATTGGTCCAACACATGCTTTTCTTGTTGGGTAACTCATTCATGAAATAGAAGAACAAACATAAGACCAGTGTACCATATTTGAAAGTGTTCTTCTTATCCTTCTTAACCTTATTCAAATTTTCCATTAGTTGGTTCTGCAGCAACTCACACAAGTCATAATTAGCATTCTCTCTTATCATTTGATACGCTGTATAGATAGATAGCTATATCAGATACAGAATTTTCCCTGCTGGAATGATAAATCTTGTATCCAATCACCATTGAAGCAAATTTGACATCTGGATCAATGATGTCATTTATTGTCATTGCCCTTTTGTCAAACCTTGAACCAGTAGCATCAATTACGGTTTGATTCTTTACTGATTTCAACATGGGCAGTCCACCGAATGAGTTTAACCCTATCATGGCCTTGATGACATCCTTAGTGATCTTGAAAGGTTTCATTAGCCACATAAACTCATCATGCATATGGATTAAAACATACTGGACCCATTCATCTTCATCAAAGGATGGAAACCCTATAATCTGAATGAAATGTTTATCATGCAGTTTCTTATACTCAGGTTTAAGACTATGAATTTCATCCCTTAGATGATTCTTGAACAAACCTACAAACCTTGAGTCCCCAAATTCATCTATGCTTGCATGAATATAGGCCCTAATATCTTCAACATGTAATACACCATATGGAACATTTAAAAAGGCACCTAATAAGTTGACTTCTACTAATTTGTGTGGATGCTTCTTGAATTTGGGTCAGGGCCTTTCAGTAATATGAACAACCAATGGTGTAGCCATTGTAAAATATTACAAGTTCAAATCTTCGTAGAAAAATACCTTTTTCTTCCACGAAATCAAGGTTAGTTGATGAATTCACCAATAGCACTTCAAATCCTTGAAATGTTAGCTTAGGTGCTCTTCTGCTCACTCTCTTTGAATGCAAAGTGATCAAAATGATTAAATGAATGACTTTTTATCCTCCACAAAACCTAATTTGTCATTGTAATAAATTCTCTGCCCTAATACATCTAGTTACACTGTTTCTGCATGTAGTCAATCTTCAATTGCTCCGCAATCAATCACATTTGCTTCTTTTCTTCTAGAATTTGCTTCAACAAATCTACAATAGGCTTCTCTATCTTCATTCATCATGCCAAATTCAAGCACCCACTTACTAGTTAGGGGAATAAGATTTTCAATGTTGCTCCCCCTGAGCCAGAGCTCCTAATTAAATTACCAGAGGAATTATCAGCACTTGATTCTGGTACGGACCCATTGTCAACTTTTATTTCACCTTTCTTCACCCATGTTTTTTTCATTTCATTCTGGATCTCATCCACATCAACTTTACCCTTGCCTTTGTCTAACTTCTGCTCTATTTTTCTTTTATCTGCCTATGAGTTCTCCTTTTTACTTCTACAAAATTTAGCAATATGTCTAGATTTGTTGTAGTTGAAACACACAATCTTATTTTTCTGACAATTACACGTTGGAGCAAGTTTAGATCTACATTGTCTTCCAATATGCCCAAACTTATTGCAAGTAAAACATCTTCCATTGAACACTCATTTGTTCTTAGGTGGATTCCTTTATCCACTTTTACATTCCTCAGCCTTATGACCTATCCTTTTACAATTAAAGCATTGACCAAAGAAAGATGATGCATTTTGATTCACTTGACTTTTGCATTGATTAGCTCTATGACCATATTTATTGCATTTGAAACAATTGCCATTGAAAGATGGATACCTTTATGCATTGGGTTGTCTTATGGGAGGTCTTCTAGGATACCTTCTTTGATTTCTTTCTTTAGGATTTCTTTGACCAGATCCAGAGCTTTCACCTTTCTCAAATCCCAGACCATGCTTATCATCTACCTTCTTCTAACTATCAAGTAGTGCCTCAAGTTTAGCTGAGCTTATTTTGAATTTCTCTTTATATTCATTTGCAACTTCTAGGTCATGTTTGAGAATGATAATTTGTCTTTCAAGTTGATCCTCATTATCCCTAGTTTCCTATAGATTAGATTCTAAATGACCAATTATTATGTCCAATTTGCAGTACTCTTCTATTCTTTCTTTCAGAAATTGATTCAATTTTTCTTCAGATTTCTTTCTTTCCTCAATTTCCTTGGTTAGCCTCATCACCCTGGATTCCATCTCATGTTTTAAGATAGCAACTTCTTTTGATAACTTCTCACATTCCTTTATCTTCTCTTTTAGTGCCTCATCCATGTCATTGTCTTCATTCTGATTTGCTAGTTGAAGAAGTAGCTCCTTCCTTTTTTCATTAGATTTGCTCAATTTTTCTTTTAAGGTCTCAATGAAATCTTCAACGTCTCTAAGGTTTTCTTGCAGATCTTTGATTTCTACTTTGGACAGATCAAGATCATCTAAGGTTACTTGTAGTTGTTGATTGATACCAACAGAATGCTTGAATGAACCCATTGAAAACACCTTCCAAGATCTTCCTCAAGCTGTTAAACTTCTTCTAAGGAACCAGACTCTGATACCAATTGTTGAAATTAAGGAACACTAAGAGGGGGTGAATCAGTGTTCTAAAATATTTGTTGTTATTTTCTTTTATTAGTTTACCACACACATTCAAAAGAAATAAGCATGAACATAAGAACAAGAACAACAAGATCATCACATATGAACACCGGGATTTTTACATGGAAACCCGATTAAGGGAAAACCACGGTGGAGGTTAATCCACAAAAAATAATACCTTGTTAAAAGTATTACAAATGGGGAAGGCACATGCCTTCGGCCTCAATGCCTAGAGCTCACTTCTCAAAGAGGCTCACTGCCTACAAAAATGATTACAAGAAGATTACAGAATGTTTGAATTGATGAATAGCATCTACCAATGCAAATATAAGTTCGGGTTAAGCATAAAATACTGATCTTACACACTTCATCCTTACTCTACCCTATTTCACTCTTCAACCATAATCTGAGCTTAGATCTTCACCTTTTCACTTCTTTCTACCCTTTTCACACTTACTCTATCATCACATCACAATCACCCATCAAAACACTCGAATCCATTGGCTATATATATCCGCATCAATAAATTCAATCAACTGTAGTTAGCTTCAAGAAAACTTAGAACATTTATTAGGAACTCTATTGTATCAGGTGAATCCATGCACAAACAACAATGTGGACCAAAAACTTGTGTTTTCAAATCATCAATCATGTCGGCCAATACCACTGATTATCACAAATTGCTTAACCAACAACTTTTCTTTATCCAGACCAAGATCAAATACTAGGTTGGCCTGTTCTTCTTCTGACTGTACTGACTAACTAGAACTTGAAACTTAGATGCTTATAACTTTTGAATCCTTCATCACTGAAGGCTAAATTTTTGGATTTAGATAGTCTTGACAATCCTTATTACTCCCTCAGATCCGTAGCACACTATGATTTACCATTGGAGAGATCTAGACCAAGATACTGGACCTTGTCACATGCTTTGTTTCTAACTACCTAGACTTAGACAAATCTTTACTCTGACTTCTGGTATGAACAAATCATGTAATGCAGATGTGTAAGACAGACTTAGTTGCCATCAATGACAACACCTGTCATGCCTAGTAGTGTCTCTTGCCAACAAAAAGAAGCATAAAGGAAAATGCATATCCATCATTATTTGAGATAGCTTTTGGGTGGATCTCCATCATCTTGCTCCTCCTCTCCTGAACACCAAGTGAGCTTGCATCATGGTAAATAATTGGTTAGAGCTTCGGATATGGATCTCCCTATGTGCCCTACCAACAAAAATACAACATATATCATGAAGCATTGGATCAATAAGAAAGAGAACCAGAAAGATCAAATCATCACATGAGTATTGTATTCATTGTTTTATCTAACTTGTTTGTGCAATGTGTAGGTACAGGTATATCCATCATTATGCAAGACATTTCAACATGTGGTAAAAAATGGGCTCCCACAAGGGTTGAGCCCAACATGCTGCCCCTTGATCTTAAGGGGAATATAAGATAAGCAAAGAGACTTTCAGATCAATAAATAAGAGGATATCCTGATTGAAAGTCAATGACAACACCAATTCATCATGGAGTAGTAGATGGACAACAGTAAATCAGGTATTTACCACTTTTGTTGTGAATGAGATGTAATATTGCTATTGAATTCATTAAGTAGCCATAAAAGGACAAAAAATAGTCATTAAGGTGACTGTCCCATCAATCAAGAAGCATGTTATCAAATATAGGGCAGTCATTTAATGAGAAATAGTCCTATATTTGTGTGTCATTTGTGTCAACTAACTTGTATACAAGAGAAATCATAAATAGAGTGAATAAGACTACCAAAGAAGGGCTTACAATGCCATCATAATGGGACAGTCACCCTAATGATGGTCCATTCATCATATAGCTACAATATGCCTCTGCAAGATGAAGTTACAACCATAGGCTACAGGTATAGTGCATGAAAAGGAACAACTAGTATGATTGCAATAGGGGCAGTGAAGAAGGACATAATAGCCATAATGCTTGCATCCACATAGTGCGAGATAGTCAACCATATATAACACATCCATAGAGTGCAAGGTACATGTGGAAGACAATCATCCTGAAGATATAGTATACCTTTGAATCAAAAGTGGACACCATACATTTAAATCAAGGAGACAAGTGTACGAGTCAACGTGGGGTACCATTCACATCTATGCAAACAGGGACAGCCACCTAAGTGGGTAGCATACAAGGAGCTCATGACAACATTCCAAGCATAATGGAATATGCCTTATGATAAAGAGTACATGAGATACATAGAGAAAATGAATAATAAAAACTCCAAATAACAAGGCATCAAGATCAAGTATGTGGAGAAACCTTAAGGAGCAAGTGAAATACATTACATGATCATGCAATGAAGGATGCAGGTGCAACCATAAGAATTAAGAGCCATCTACATTCATAGTAATAGCATATACCAGATAAAGCCATAGTTATGGAGTAATGAGACAATCATTTCTATCCTACAAGGATGAGTATGAATTAGTAGATAAAAGAGAAATCATCATGTATCTGAGAGCATTCCATAGAAATTAGGAGGATCAGCCATACAAGTATCCTATAGTAGGTGAAGTTCATTACAAAGACAATAAATCATGAAGAGAACTCATTATACCCTCAGTGAAAGGTACACAAATATACATAATATATTTTTATGCTATAGGATGTATGAAAAGAGAGATAAGGATGTGGCATTTTCAAAGGTACAGTCATAAGCATAGAGTTCATTGTTGCTTTTGTCTTCATATCAAATTGTCACAGTCATCAAATAGATAATATTCATCTCCAGATACATTCATGACTACATAAGCATAGAGTCACCATAGCCAAAGTCATTCTTATGACAAGTATGAAAAACCTATAATGAAGAAGACAGCCTTTAACATAGTGTATATGTGAGTCAACATGCCTTGGAACAACAGAGGATAGAAGTCTTAGCATGGTCATTTAAAGGAACTTACCAGTGCACTGTCTCAGAGCAGTAGAGTAGAGAAGACACATAAACCTTCAAACCAATGATATCACTATCATTAATGAACAAGGCATCAAGATTAGGTGGCTATCTAAGATGTAAATGAGGTAATCATAGCATGTGCAAATACAATCACTTGCATCATGAGCATTAAGAACATAGTCATCAATAGAAATAGTACAGTGTCATCAATGCAAGGTTACAGTCAAGTAGTCATAACATATGAAAACAATCTCTTGCATCAAGAAAGGGACAATTATCATGATTAGATGAGCAGCAATGAACAAGTCTCCTAACAAAGGTAGGCCATGCAATAGAAAGCAAATAGATAGAGATCAACATGAAGCATGTTACCAGGTCAACAAATAAACAATCACTCTCAATCAAATAGGAGATAGTAAGGAGACTGAGAAAAGTGTACGACATTCATTTTGAAGTTTCTATCAACTTATGAAGAGATATGTCTTGACAAAGCTAAAACAATGGAGGGTAGCCATGAATAGACAACAAGTAGACTATGAGAGTACAACATCATGAATAGACAAGAGGAAACACAGAAAATCAAAGAGCATATCTATTATACATAGTCATTATAAATCTCTGCTAAAACTTATCAAACTCTCTACAAATTTGGTAAGACAAGGCAAGGGCACGAAGGCACCATACTTACAAGAAACATTCATCTCAAGTGAATGAAAGGCATGAAGGGAAAACAAAGTTTCCTTTACTTTTCTTTTGTTCATTAGAGTAAATATAAATGAAGGAAGGTCATATATGTCTTGTACAGTCCTAATATCATGTCAATAGAGTTAAGGAGCACATATAGCCACAAAGCCTATACAAAGCCCTCAAGTCATATCCATAGCAAAAAGAGTAGTAGTTAAGGACACCTTGTTGAGCAGCTCAGAGACATTCATAGTTTACAGAAGCAAAAACATTTATTATCTTTAGAAATCACTATTTCCTTAATATTTTTGACAAAGACAAGGAGCAGTCTGGAGTGAAGTTAATGAGGCAGAGTTTCTTAAATAGATATAGATAAACAATCCAAATGCTTTAAATATACCTTTGAATAGATACCCACATGGGTAAAATCATGAAGAATGGAGTGTATAATCCCTAGTTAGGGTTAAGTCCAAAGTGCTAAGAATATAGACATGAAAACTATAGCAACAAATAGAAAAAGCTACATTTCTAAGAAGTAGCAATGGCAGTAATCCATTTCATGCTCAAAAGGGGAAGTACAGAGTATGTATGCTTATTCAAATAAGAAGAAAATGAGAAAATATAGATTAGAATGACAGTAATCTTACCTCGAAGCCGAGAGTTTGAGGAGAATATCCAGTGGAAGACAAAGTAGACATCTAGTTTATAGAGAGAGCATTAGTCTATATAGCATAAGCTCGAGTATGCTTTCTCTCAAGAAAAACCATTTTTGCCAAACCCTATGGTGGTGCAATAGAGAGGATCAAAGAAATGTAAAGTACAAAATAAACATTTTAGGGTTCAAATCTTCTTTTTGGTCGAATGACCTAGCCCGACTATGGGCATGATGTGCTTTTCTTGACTTCTTTTTTGTGTGATCATTGCTACCCAAAAGTGTTCGCGGTCAACACTCTTGAACTGTTAAGAATCTAATGATGTAATGGGCCCATGAGGCTAATGATTATTTGTTTTGTTTTCCTTGAGGTTTCAAGTGAGTAAGATCAAAAACCTAATGATACAAGGCTATCATTATTTGCTTTGTTTTTCTTAAGGATGAAAATTTTAAAGTCACGGAGACAATGATAGAGAGATGTCCTTATGACATGGAGATGCAATAATATGGATATGGCATGGGAGTCATAAAGGTGAGGTGATTATGTAAATCAAAGGGAAGTTATAAGGAGTTTTATTTTTAAATCTTTTGAAAATAATTACCCTCATCTTGCATGACTTAGAAACTGATAAAACAAATGTAAACAAATAATAAAGTAATGCAATTATAAATTACTTTATTATTTGTCACAAAGTTGTAAAAAGGTCAGAGATAGAGAAATTTATAACAAATAGTAAAGTAAGTCATTTTCATTACTTTATTATTTGTTCACTTTGTTTTTCTCATCCCAAAGTTATATAAAATCAGGAGATGGAGTTAATTGAGGCATTTTGGGATCTTCTGCATGATTTTTGGTCAAAATTGGAGGGTCTTGAGGTTCTACATGGTCAAACTAATAGAGAGGGACAGTTTTGAGCTATTTTAGCTCAAATTGGATCAATTATAGATCTCCTTTTATGGATTTTTATCTTTGCTTGTGAGAAGGATTTTGGGGAGATATTTTCACTTCTAGTTAGCTATTAGTGCCACCTTTTGGCACTTTGGAGTTATCTTTTGTATATATTGGAGAAAAACTTAGTTTTTTCTTAGTTCTTGCATTCTATTCTCTCTTACACATTTCAGAGAGGCAAAGTTTGTTTGTAACTCATTTTTCAAAATCTATACAGTACAGTAGGTTACAGGTTCATATTTTTGATCTTATGCAGTGCTTTTCCTTCTATTTTTTTTTAGAATACACCAAATTTACGTTCTCAGAAATATGCAAGTCCTTTATGAATGATTTGATGAAATTATTCTGTTTTAACCATTAAAGCCTTTAAGTTTGTCTCATTTATTATTGTGTATCCATCATAGTTCTAAAGTGGTGCTTGTTTCATTTTTACCTTAAAATTGTGAAAATTTATTTTCCTCTTGAAAGGGTGACAAACTGGTTGGCCTTCTTTAGAAACATTTTTGTAATTAAGTCATCATTTCTGAATTGTGTAACTAGTGTCTCTAAGAATAGATGTGAACCATTCTACAAGTTTTATCATCATATATGTGCATCACCATAAATTTATTTTCAGTTTATTTTTCCAGTGCAATTCTTTCTGTCCTTTTTCTTGCAAAGTCAATTTACCAGTAGAAAATCATAAGGGAATGAACCCACAATATGGAGGTCTAACTTCACCATAGGGAACCCACAACCTAAAGGTATTCCCATGTTATACAGGATTGTTGAGCCTCACAGCTTTGCATCATGGGTGATAATAGTTGTCTCACCTGTTACTCTTAGAAAGGCATCTTTATCAGATGTTATTAGCAACATCCTTCCATTCATCGTCAAAATATGTTCAATCTCCCAAGACTAATGCCCTCCCTTGAAGAAGATGTACCTAGCTCTTGAACAATTGCTTGTGCAACAATCTCTATCTTTTTTAGTCATTCTTTCTCAATCTTTGGCGACATTGAAGTAACTTTAACTTTGCAGTTTTTAATGAACTTGTGCTTTATCAATTTAGAAATTGTACACCATAGATGAGGTTCCTTTGTTAGGTAATCAAAAAAAATGTGGAAGACAAAGACCAATTTTCTTTGTCCTCAAGTGTCGATGTAGGTTCACTTGAAATCATGAGCAATACTCCAATCATATGTACATTAGATTGAGGGTAAAGTTTCTTTTCTATCTCAATTGCATAGACTCCTAGAGTCCATACATTCATCTTTCCACCACCGTGGATCTCTTGTATTACTTTAAGAGCCATCTAGTTTGGAGTACAAATAAATATATTCCATTTTAACATGGCCCTAGTTAGATGTGCAACAACATCACCTAGTTTTACCTTTCCCCATTCTTTAAATAATATATTGCCTTCTTTAATGTCATGGTGAGACTTAAAAATTGATTGTAAATATGACAGTCCCTTGAGAACTTCCCCACAAACATAATATATTTGATGCTCCTCCAACAATTCACCAGTGATGTTTAATAGATCATCAGCACACTTCCTCGCTTACCATACTCTATAACGATCCAGAGATACTTTCCACCTTGATAAATTCCAAGACATTGCACTACATTTGGTTCATTATATTACTGAAGCATTTTATTTTTTCCACATATCTCTCCATAACCTTCTTTCCAATCATATAATGAAATCACTGTTATAGCAACCAATTTTGAAGCTTTAAGATCTCTATATTTAAAGACAACTCCATAAACTTTGAATTATAATTGGTATTAGTAAGAATTGTTGCACATCTTCCCAATTTTAGATAGTATAGATGTGTCTTTGACTGAGGTCCAAGTTCAAGGTGAATGGCTCCATTTCAATTTCCTCACAATTTTATATTCATCCCTAGGGGCATCATAATTGTAACATGTAACAACAAAAGGACCTCTTGTTGTGTGTCCAAAACTAGTTCCTCCATGATACATATAATACTTTTGCAATGCATCCCTCATCTCAAAGATATGTGCAACAATAAATTCCTGGTCTTCTATAGGAATATTGCGAACCCTAACACTCAATGGTTGAAACCAACCTACATTGTTTTCTATCAAGAGTGTAGGTTTATATACAAAATTGGGAAGAGGGTCTTCACAATAAAAACCATTAAAAGTGTTTTTAATCAAATTAGGAGTATTTCCTTGCCTACTCATTACCCAAGGATCACCTTGAATACTTATGGATTCACCTTTGGTGGAAATAGCCTTTAATATGGGATAGATGACATGTACTTTATGATCTCTTGAGACCCTTTGAAAAGATGGTCTAGTCCATTTGGTAAAAGACCTTTTGTTGTATAGATAGGTGGCAAAAACCATGTAATGGTCATGCCAAGTGCTAATAGCTAGTTAGGTACAACCCAAATTTATCTAAAACAATATTGGATTAAAAGATATACTAATAGTAGATCTACCTCTAGACCTTTATATAACTCTAGTAACAAAACAAACATTCCCCATGCTAGCATAATCAAGAAAACATTGTTCCTTCTTCTCTGGAGTTGATTTTCCTCTCAAATATGAATGTGCAGGTTCCATGTTACTAAAGCCACATACATATTCATCTCCAATCATCCATTTATATTTTTTAAAAACCTCATGAAAAGAAAGAAAGTTTCCCTTTGATAATTTTGGGAAAACAAACATTTCATGGCCAACACTAAGATGAGCCTTACAAAATTTAACCTCATAGATGAGGGGATTCCTAGAATGATTTCAACATATACCTCACATATTGACTCTCTAGCATTATTGTAGACAAAAGGTCAAATGCTAGTGTTTCTAAGAAAACTTGTAAACATTTTCCCTGAAGCACTCCCAACTGATGCAATAGAAATGACCATAGTGGAATACTTAACAAGTACTCTCACTCAGGGGCCTCCATACACTGTCAACTCTTTGTCTATTAGAATTTTTGAACTGACTAGGTTTGTTTGATTTAGTCTAAACTTATCAATTCCTCTACACAAAGATACTTTCAAATGACTAGGTTCCCATACCACTATACAAAAACAATCTTTTTGGATTTTAAAGGAAGGAATTCTGTACCATTTTCCACAAATTGTCTCATTCACATTTTCAAAATTATTGGGATTCTTCCCATTATGACAAGGGATTTGTAATGACATGGTATTGGACTCTTGCATAAAGTTTTGGTTACCACTACCTTCCTCACTTTTTGAAATGTAATTCAAAAAATAATCAAAGTGTTTACCTTCTATCAATGACTTGGGAATTCTTAAAAATTTTGTAGTAACACTACCATTCTCAGAATGAGGATTATTAATGGAGCAAGAAACAATAAAAGCATCCTTCATAAATTTGTACCCATCAATAGAACTGTAATGTCAGAAAATGTCCCCTTGGGGGCTTTTCCCTCATAAGGTTTAGCTCCCAGGTCTTTAGCATGCATTTAGGACATTTTAGTTCATATTTTAGCATCCCGATGGAATGAGACCTAAGTCCCATGGAAAATAGGACCTAGGAGGACCCCTTGAGTTGTACCCTACCTAAAATAGGGAGGAGGACTTGGATGCCTGTGCCCTAGTCCTGCCCTATTTTGGGGCAACCTTAATTTCTGGGTGTCATTTAATGACCGTTATTAGGTCCCTTTGCTGACACAGTAAGTTTAAATTTCAAATATCTTGGCGAGAGTGCTTGTAGATGCATATATAAACATATGTAGGCATTCATTTGTAAACTAGATTTCAACTAGATGATTACTAGCAAGTTATTGTGTTCACAAGGTGATTCAAGGCTTTCTATTGTGTTGCAAGAGTAGACTTGTGTGTTTTGTGTGTTGATATTTGTAGATTTGAGCATCAATTCCTTCATGGCATGAAGAACATATTCCTCCATGAAATCTTCACTACAAGGTGACATATCATTATGTTTTTATCATTGATTCCTTTGGTTTTTGGCCTCTGCCTCACAAGGGCACGCCCTCTTTATCTGACAATGGTGTTTAGAGACTTAAGTGTCCTCTAGGGTTTGACTGAGGCAAACCTCTAAACACCACAACCCCCAAACCAAGTCTTGTGATTATAGGTTACAGGTGTCGCATTTGGGAAAAGTGCAGTTGCAAGAAGGCTGGGAAGACATCAAGGATTCAGGATCTGAAGAAAAGTTAGACAAAGGAGCACTTTTGGGACTAGGGTGCTCGATCTAGTGTCCTCCATAGATAGATTCTGAAAAATAGAAGTTACAGGGCTGATCAATGTCTGAAGGAGGTCCAAATTCCCTGAAAAAGTAGGTACCTTGGACTTGGGTACCCGCTCCAGTGTTCCCAACTATTTTGCTTCAAAACCCCAAAAATAGGTACTCTATAATTTGGTATTTTACTCCCGTCTATAAGAGCTTTTTCTGTAATTCTTTAATTTGTTGTTGTATTTGCATAATTAGGGTTTTAATGGTCAATTGAACAAAGGAGAAGGAAAAATTGATAATTAATTCCCTAATCTAAGTTTCCCTACATTTGAAAGTGACTCTAGGGTATGATAGTGCTTTCCATTCGACCCTAGATCCTTCAATGTATAGTGGAGAGGTGGATTTAAACACCTAAACATTAAAACATTGACAAATCCAATTTTCCACTAAACATTTTGGTGAACCCATCTCTTTGAAATTAAATTACAAATTTCTGAGTGTTTGTCTACAGATTTTGTGTGATTTCATTCATTCATTTGGTCATTTAATTTATTGCATTGAGAAAATTGAAAATTTTGGAAAAATACAAAAAAATTGCATTGTTGGGCTTACTAAATTGTGTCAATTCTTCCTAAATTTTCCTAATTCATGATTTTTGCATCAGATCTGATATAAACTATAGAAAAATTAAAAAAATCAGAATTTTACCTTGCATTTTCATCATTTAATTGCTAGGGTTTTGTGGAAATTTTGACAATTTTATATAACCTAGTAATTCCAAAATCTAGGGTTTGTAGGCAAAATCTTTTATCAGATTTTTCTACTGATTTTAGCGGGTCATTCAAATTTTCATTTTTTTTATCTTTCATTTTAGTGTGAATTTGTATTTAGATTTAAAATATTAGCATTTTTACATAGAAATTTTCAACAAAAACTAGCAATTTTGATGCATTTAAATTAAATTTGCATGGGCATTTTGCATGTTAAGGCTTGAAAATAATTTTCATATCTGAGAGTAATTCAATTTAATCATAAAATAGACTTCAAATCATTCACATAGAATTTTATCCCAAGATTTCAAACCTAGGGCTTTAAAAATGATAATTTTTGCTAAATATGGCCTTATTAGCTCTCCAAACTTGCACCGTAGGTGTGTTGTGAAAGCTATTTTGGCATTATTTTTCTATTATCAGGGTAATAATTTTCTTCCCCTCATAAAAATATTCACAACACCCTTTTAACGGGCTCTTGTAGTGAAAATTCGGTGAAAAACTACACATTTTGGCTATTTTTGCCCTAGGGTTTGGCCTAGTTTGCACTCCAAGCATGTTGTGATCAATTTTATGGATTGAGGTGACTGATATTATTTATATTATTTTCTTTACCTCCTAAAATTCCTTACAACACCCCTTTTTCTAGGTCTTGGAGTTGAAAAACCGTGAAAATTACATATTTTGCTATATTTTCACTAGGGTTTTACCTTAAGTGGCACTACAATTGTGTTGTGTTGAGTATTTGTGCATCAATTGGTTGTTATTTTTGATATTATTTTCTTTCCATCATCATTTTCCTCACAACACCCTTTGTTATGCTCTTTTCCATTGAATTTTGGTGAAAATAGTGCTCATTTTGACATATTTTCACTATATTTTGACTTGGCATTATCTTGGATTTGCATCAAGAGTGTGTTGAGAGTGATTAGATTGCTGTTTTGGACTGATATTAGACACATAACTTGCTTCCCTTGACTGAAATCCTTACAGTATCTCTTTGTTTCATTCATTTGCATTGGAAAAAGTATCAAAAAACCAAGCATTTAGGTCACGTTTTGCATATAGTCTTGCGTTTGACTTTTGCATAAAGTTGGAAAAGCTTTTCAAAATCTGATCTTACATTGGAATGGTACCTTCATGTCATTTGTCAATGATATATTTTCACGCATTTATCAAAGATCTTGATTTTGGCCAATTTTTAATCCTCATGGGTGAACATCCTTTGATAGTAGAATATTTAACCAAATTCAACTCTAGGAAAACTCATGAGAAAGATGAGGGTGAAAAGCCTTTTTCCACCATAGAGTATGATGATGATGATGTACCTTCCTCTCATCCCATTACTCTCCTTGGCCAAGATGTAGCATTACTGGATGAGAAAAGGTCTCTAACATTAAATACTTTAGGGATGGATGTTGGGTGCAATCAAGTGGGAAACAATGTTAATTCGATACTTATTAATAGTCTTGGTAGCACTATTCCTAGGGCACCTAATGCACCTTATTTCTTAAAGATGGTGATTATGGTTCAAGGTGTCCAAAATGTGTTACAACAACCACACCATAATGTGATTGCTCACACATACAACACCTGTAATAACAAGCAAAGTAACCAAGCACCGCATGTGCCTGTCTCTCTTCCATGTTCTCAACCTATGCTCTTTCAACCAGCTCATCTTACTCATAAAAGTGGTCAAGAGTATGATCTTGTCAAACAGCTTCACGCTACTCTAGCTAAGATCTCTCTTTGGGATTTAATAAAAACATCGCCTACATACCATGGAATGCTCCAAGAAGCTTTATAGAAGGTGATTCTCCCACTGATTGCTAAGGCTAATGATGTAGAAGCCGTATTGGATGGTATGCATGCGACAAAAATAGATATTCTTTTTCAACCACATGAATTACCATTAGTCGAAGTTCAAAATCAATATGATCCTCTTGTAATCTTTGTTACAATAAACAAAACATTGGTTAAGAGAGTTATGATTGATAATGGATCAAATCTTAATGTTTGTGGCATTGACTTATTACATAAGATTAAAGTTGATATATCTACATCAAGCCAAAATCATTAAGTATTCATGGTTTTGACAATGTTAGATGACAATCCATGGGCACTATAACTTTACCTATACAAGTGGGACCTGTGATTGTGCATACCTTGGTTCATGTCATGCCTTGTTCTTTATATTACAACATGATTCTTGGTAGACCTTGGATTCATGCATTGGGGGCAGTCCCTTCCACCCTGCATTGTTCGATCAAATTTATATTCAAAGGAAAACTTCATACTATTCATATTGATCCTGAACCAAATAACTATTTACATATTGAAAAGCAAAAACTAGTTTACAACCATATGAGCTTAAACAATTTGCGAGGTGATCCACCAATGACTAATGTTGTGCAAGAATCTCAACCACCGAATGCACTTGTTGGTGATGATTAGGGTTCATTAAATTTTAATCCTTGTGATATAGGGGAATATAAACTTAATAACCTCAACACACCAAAAGTAGCATCGATCTCGTCTAAGCAATCTTTTGAAGCATCTAAGAACAACAAAGTCTCCTTGGTTGAAAATAAAGACAATACTCTAACTTATACCACAAATTATGATACCTACGAGGCTTCACCTTCTTCTAAGGAATTGGATTCTCTATATGGTCATGGATTTCAAATTTTGTACAAACATAATGACTATGTAGGTAAGGGATGTGGTGTAAATCAACAAGGAATTTGAGTACCTATAGAATCTGCTTCAACACATTACTCAAGTGGCATCGGATATAATCCTTTTAAAGAAAAGAAAGCTTCTCATCATCCTAAACTTAATGTTAGTTCAACAAGATCAAAACAACATGATAGATATGTTTGTTCTTAACAATGGTGCTAATAGGTAAGTATCTATAAACTTTTATTTCTATCATAATGTGCTTCCCCCGTGATGTGTTACCTAGAATGACCTCAGATTCTCCCTTAAGGTTCAGGATATCAGGAGACCACCTCTGTTGTGACCTTCTTCTATTTGTATCATCATTCTTCTATATTGCCTCTCTCTCTGATTTCATTGTTGTGTGTTATGTCTTGTAGACATAGCATCATGGTTGGTGACCTGGGGGCACCCTCCTACGTGACTATCCCTAAGATACTTGTTTCTCCTCTCTTATTTATTGTTTCCCTTCCTCTAGTGTTTCCATTTAGTGGGTGGATGATGACAAACATTTATACTGATGCAGACCTAGTGTCCCTTTCGAGAGCAATAAAAAAAATGGACTTCGTTTCTAATATGATGATGGGATTGTATATTTTATCTGACGCTTGGCTAGTGGAAGCACTTGTGCTTTCCATGTAGTGAATTTTATGATGTTTCTATCGCATTTATAAACCTTAACAATACTGCTGCTCCGTGTACCTTTGGTTGCCTTTAAATCTAGCCTTGGTGGCACTCGATTCGGAGAGCTTCATGATATAGCCCCTATTATCCTTGAACTCTGAATTCGTTGTATAACCTTGGCTCTTTGTGTGGTTAATCATATGCATTGATGTTGTTGTTTATCATGATGTTGTAGACACTAACATGTTTCTTGCAGGGATGTTTTTGTGAGAACATTTGGTGATCATAAAGTACATGTCACCTTTGGGGGGTATGGGCTTTGCGAAAGTTGGTGTTCCCTTGTGTGTTTTCTTCCTACCTTAACATGCTTGATATCGATAACTGATATCAACCACCTTAAGGTGGGGGCATATATAAGGTAAGCTATCTATTATAGATGTTAGCAATGTGTTTGACCTCAGATGTAGTGACCTGTGCTCTTGAGTAGTGCATCGTGCATCTTGAGTTTGTTTGCAATTAATCAATCAATCATGTAAGCCCTCTACGGAGGCAGGATATTGAGCATATCCTTTTTCTTAATCCCTCTGTGGAGGTGGGGATGGTGTATTTCTTAGAGCAGATTGCATCATCCTGTCATTTTTAAAATTCCTCTGTGGAGGTGGGGAGCGGTTCTGTGACTAACTCAACCCTTAAGAATGTCTTCAGCAATTGTTGTGGTGAAGCCTAATCGTCGGTGTGTGCTTGTAATGTGCCTGAGATGGTACTGAACCTAGAAATAGGGACACTACATTGCTTGTCTACCGTGTTTTCTCTATGTCTTCAAAGTGTGTGTGTTTGGCATGCTTGCTTTGTTTGGCATGTTTGTTGCCCCATATGCAATCTAAAGACCTATGCAATGAGTGCATCCTACATTTTGGGAGGTTGTGCGTGTCTTGCATGTGTGTTGCCCCATATATGTAGTACATCCTATATTTTGGGAGGTTTATTTACTTTCTAGTACTTGCATTTGCATTTCATATATATGAGAAAAAGAAAAGAAAAGATATCATTTCTATCTTCCATGCATTAATGTGTCTTCTATGCATTAACTGTCTACTCTATGTTCTGCGTGACTATAACTATCTTCTTAGTGTTTCGCATGTCTGTTACTATTTTCTATGTGATTGGCATGTCTTCTCTATCCTTGGTGTGTTTGTTGTGTTTGTGACCTTACTTTAATGCATGTATGGGCCTCATGTTCATACATACATTAAAGTGGGGGCTAAATGTAACATCAAAAAATGTCCCCTTGGGGGCTTTTCCCTCATAAGGTTTAGCTCCCAGGTCTTTAGCATGCATTTAGGATATTTTAGTTCATATTTTAGCATCTTGATGGAATGAGACCTAAGTCCCATGGCAAATAGGACCTAGGAGGACCCCTTGAGTTGTACCCTGCCTAAAATATGGGGGGAGGACTTGGGCACCCATGCCCTAGTCCTACCCTATTTTGGGGTAGCCTTAATATTTGGGTGTCGGTTAATGACCATTATTAGGTCCCTTTGCTAACACGATAAGTTTGAATTTCAAATATCTTGGTGGGAGTGCTTGTAGATGCATATATAAACATATGTAGGCATTCATTTGTAAACTAGATTTCAACTAGATGATTACTAGCAAGCTGTTGTGTTCTCAAGGTGATTTAAGGCTTTCTATTGTGTTTCAAGAGTACACTTGTGTGTTTTGTGTGTTGATATTTGTAGATTTGAGCATCAATTCCTTCATGGCATGAAGAGCATCTTCCTCCACGAAATCTTCACTACAAGGTGACATATCATTGTGTTTTTATCATTGATTCCTTTGGTTTTTGGCCTTTGCCTCACAAAGGCATGCCCTCTTTATCTGACAACAGTGTTCAAAGACTTAAGTGAGGTTTGACTAAGGCATACCTCTAAACACCACAACCCCCAAACCAAGTCTTGTGATTGCAGGTTACAAGTGTCGTATCCAGGAAAAGTGGAGTTGCAGGAAGGTTGGGAAGACATCAAGGATTCAAGATCTAAAGAAAAGTCAAACAAAGGAGCACTTCTAGAACTAGGGCACTCACTCTAGTGTCTGCCACAGATAGATTCTAGAAAATAGAAGTTACAGGGCTAATCAATGTCTGAAGGAGGTCCAGATTCCCTAAAAAAGTAGGTACCTTAGACTTGGATGTCCGCTCCAGTGTCCCTGACTATTCCACTTCAGAACCCTGAAAACATGTACTCTGTAATTTGGTACTTTACTCCCGTCTACAAGAGCTTTTTTTGTAATTCTTTAATTTGTTGTCGTATTTGCATAATTAGGTTTTTAGCGGTCAATTGAACATAGGAGAAGGAAAAATTGATAATTAATTCCCTAATCCAAGTTTCCCTACATCTGAAAGTGACTCTAGGGTATGATAGTGCTTGCCATTCAAACCTAGATCCTTCAATGTATTGTGGAGAGGCAGATTTAAACACCTAAACATTAAAACATTAACAAATCCAATTTTCCACTAAACAAGAACTACTATGTAAATTAAAATCATATGACAATGTCTCATTCTTTTCAATGCCAGAAATATTGACACGGGTTTCTTGGACACCATAAAAATTCTTTGGGACAATTTTTTAGTTAAAAGCTCCTTACCTTTGTCATGTATAGTGGGTTTCTTTTTCTCTCCTTACTTCTTGAATTCTTCCTTAGCCACTTCCTTCAAATCTGATTTTTCTTCTTTCTTTAGCTCATGTTATCCATCCTCCTCATCTTGAAGTTGCAGCTCAGGTGTGTCCATCACCCTTTATAGTTCCATTATCTCCTTTTTTGGCTCCTTTAATTCTTTTTTCTAGATTCACTTCTTTCCAAGATGTCAGAGACAAATTTTTCTTGCTACTTTGAGGCTAAAATTCTTTTTGTAAGAGATCTAGGGTTTTCTTTAATTCATCGTGTGACTCCTGTAATGCCTCCTGAAATTGCCTCAAATTATCTCAAATGAAATTTGCATTTTTCTCATCTTTTAAAAATATCAAGAAATCCTTCCATGATTAACAATTCAATGTACCCTTTGGTCTGGCAAGATCATAGCTCTCATGCCACTATAATATTCCAACTAAAAGTTTTACTAATAAATTTTAGATTTGAAAATTGTATAAAACCAAAATTTACCAATGCTACACAAATTCAACACAAACTAGCCAGCTAGACAACACTGAAGTTGCATCAAATAATCTAGAAACTCCTACAACATATACATTTGATATGAATCTATTTTTTACATCATAAAGGACTATTATAACAATTAAAACACCTACAGCAACAACAAAATACAAATCTGAAACAACTACTACAAATCCACCACAAAATGGTGAAATATACACTAGGTATTTCATCCATATACCATCAAACTCAACCCCACATGAAAAATGAATGCTTTAGCTCCAAGAAAGAACATGAAAAAATAAATAACACTAGAAATACTCCACACAACTACACCTACAATGCACTGAAAACATAATCTACAATCCTGAACCTGCAAACACAACACAAAAACTCACCAAATCTTCCCAAACTTTAAAGCTCCAATGCACTCCTTGGATGAGAATTCTCTCAAGAACCAAAGGGTTTTCATCCCTTGATCTCAAAAACCAATGGGTTTTCATCGACAGGTCACAATCTCCTATGGATTTCTATCCACAAAAGCAATTGAAGAACACAAGTGTTCATATAGAAAATATGAGATGATACAATGCCAAAAGATCCTTCTGTATGCATCAAGACCTGTATTTACAAGAATCAAGCCCAAATTGGGTGTCCAAAATCCACGCCTCATTTTGGTGGTAAAATAATAATTAAAATATATATCTTGAGATTCCCACTCCTAAAGGTATGCCAAGAATAGCACGTCTATTACAACCGTCAGTTGCATTCATAGCCTATCATAAATCACCTAAAAATAGCTCTTGGCTATTACAAATGAGCCCTCATCAATATCAATTCCCCACTTGTGCATTAATCTTTAGTATTTAATATTTGATTACTCCCGGTAAAATATAACTTCCTAAATTTATGGGAAATACAATAAAATATTTTACCTAGTTTTAATTATTAGTCTAGGGGAAAATAGGAATTAACTAATAATGTTACCAAATTTATTTTATTTGAAAGGGGACATTAAAAATATTATTGTAAAGGTGATGATAAAATCAACACTAGACTTTAAACTTGTTAGTCTAAAAGAAAAAAGAGAAGTTTCTCTACAACACTTTGTCAAGCATCAAGCTATGGTCAAAAGATGGGTTGAAAAAAGAGACAAGGTCAAAACTTTTACAATATCAGACCTAGTCCTCTTATGGGACAGAGATGGAGGGAAAAAGGGAGATCATCTAAAATTTGAAAATTTATGGCTTGGACCCTACTAGATTTCCCCTACTAGATTTCTAAAATTCTGGGAGAAAACACTTTTAAGATCAATTCCTTAACTAAAGACCCTACTCCATTGCCTATCAATGGGTTGTATCTCAAACATTACTTCGGCCCATAAATATATCATAAAACCATTTAACATAGTCATCATAGGTTTTGATTTTCTTCTTCTTTTTTTTGGTCTTCGATGGCCTAGTTTTAGTTTTTTTGGTTTTGTAAATGTTTTTGTTGTTTTCTTCTCTTGTTTTTGTTTTCTTTTAGGTCTTCTTCCTAATAAGAAGAAATATTGGGCTAGCATACAAGTTATGCTAGAAGGATGGCTTTAATGAGAGTTTAGGGTGTTGACTTCTAGTAAGGACTAGTGAATTATGGAGTCTCCAAGGTCATTGCTGGAAATCCTATTTTTATATCATTAAGAGATCCTTGAGTTAGTTTAAGTCAGTTGTTGTAATTTCATCCCAAGTGAAAAATCTAAAGGTTATGTTTATTTCAAGATGCCCACAATGGTTTACAACCCATTATTTAGGCTTCATTTCTTGAGAGTTCAGAAATTAAAATAAATTATCTTATAGAAAAAATCAATATCTTGAGACAATGCAGTTATATATATATTGAAACTCAATTGTTTGAGTGA
The DNA here is from genome assembly GCA_027924645.1 of Cunninghamia lanceolata. Classification (NCBI taxonomy): domain Eukaryota; kingdom Viridiplantae; phylum Streptophyta; class Pinopsida; order Cupressales; family Cupressaceae; genus Cunninghamia; species Cunninghamia lanceolata. Next base: position 6,640,956 of record BSBN01000272.1, on the reverse strand, counting down.
TTCAAGTAACCTCTAATGAGGCTATTGACACTCAAATGGTAGTAGAGTTATGCTTAGAATGGAAACAAGGGTAACTTTGTCATGGATATAGATGCCTAGCTAGTAGTAGAGCTATGCCCAAGTCATCACAAATGTTAAAAATGCAACTATAATCGTGTAGCTTGGGTGAGATTCACTTCATTTTGATTATGGAAACACTTTTAAAAGGAAATGAATAATTTGTACACACTTATAGGTTTCAACTTCATCTTAGAACTTTATGATGACCTTTTCCTTAATAGTGTTTGTACTTCTATTAATTGTTTTAAATGGATTTAAATTGAGGATTCTAGGTTTTTGGGGGGTTATATAATTTAAAATGCCTAAGAGCATTCTCCCTATAGAATCACCATTTGTTATGGCTTGTGTACACACCCCATCATTTTTTCTTGGCAAATGGGAACCCCCCTTTTTCTTCTTCTATTTTCTTCTTTTGATCTATTATTTTTTAAACTTTTGTTCCTTGTTTTCTTTTATTTTTTGTCTTTGATCCTTGGGATCCTTGTTTTTCCTTTTGTTTTTTGATTTTGGGTCTTTTTTTTCTCAATTTTCTTTCCTTTTCAAATTTTTGGATTTTTTATGGACCTTGGAACCAATCCCGAGTTCCTTTGAAAAATTTCCCCTATAGTTTTGTTGGAAGTTTAGACTTTTAGGGTTTCCAACACTTAGGATCCTAGTTCCAGGTCCCTGCATCTTCCTGCTTCCTGTGTATCTTTTTTTATTTTCACTTCAGACTTTTAGAAGTCTAGGGAACTTAGGAACTGGTAGAGTTGCTTCCAAGTTCTAAATTTCTCCTAACTCTTTAATTTCTACCTGACCTAAGTGTTATTAATGGTATATGTGTGAGGTAGATAATCCCTATATATTTAATTTTTTTCCTCGTTTCCTTACTTTACATTTGAAATTGGTGTTCCTTAGCTTGAAGTGATCATTAAAATCAATAATGTGCACCCTTAATTGAATTTAAAAATGAATTAACATGCTTTCTACCTGCATTTGAGCTATGGGATTTGCAAAGTTCCTAGAGCTAGTTTTCTCCTATGCTATTCATACTTTCGCAACATTTTCCAGGTTAGTACATTGTGTCTTCTCGTTTGATTTTTTGATTATGTCCTTGTGTTTTTTCTATTTTTAATGGTTTCATTTTTCTTTTAGGTCTTTTTCCTTGACTTTATCATGTTTTCCTCTTAGGGTTTTTTGTTTTGGGTTTTTTCTTGGTCTCTTTTAGGGTTTTCCTAGGGTTTAGTCAATAAACTAGGAAATGGGTCCTTGTTTCTTCTCAAGTAGGTTTTTTTTATAAAAATTTTTAGTTGGAATCCATTTAGTTTCATGATTTTTTTGTTTGCAAGATTTTCCTCTAGATCTAGACTTTTAAAAGGGTCCCTGATCCTTGTATCCTTTTAATCAATGGCTTAATCCTTTGCCCTTTGCATCAAAGTTCCAAATCCTTAGTTTCCTTTGATTCTCACAAACCCATGAAGAGAAAAATATCCTTTAATATTTCAAGGTATAAACATTCCTTGGAACCTTGAGCATGGTTCCAAGTCCTTAAGTACTCTCTCTCCCTAAAATCCCATAAAAGATTAATCATGTTTTAACAAAATCTAGAGTTCTAAGTTTTTCTTGGAACTTAGAACCTTTATCCCAATATCTCAAGTTCTTCTACTTTCCTGATCCCTAAACTTAAATCAAGGTTAAACCTTTGTCATGTTTAAATTTTAGATTTTTGGAGGTCCCAAGCACATTTTCACCTAGATTCCTAAGTTCCAAATACCTTTGATGATTTGAATCCCATATTCAATAATGTCTTTTTAATTTGATTCCAAAGTTCCAATTTTCTCCACCTTCTTGATTTCCTAGGCTTGATCATCTTACTTAACAAAGTAATGGGAAAATTAGATGCAAAGATATATCAACACCAGATGTTCCAATATATTATTGTTATCCTTAAGAATAAATGGTTCTTTGACTAGACACAACTCGTGAGTGATAGAATTCATTAGTCTACTTATTAGCAACATAATTATTTCCCTAGTTTGGAAACAAATGGAGTAATGGGAGAAGTAGAAGGACAAACACAGGTATGTGACTATTACCCACAACAATAACCCAAAGAGGTCCAAAGGAATTATAAGAGGGTCAATGGTGCTTTCATTTTCTCAATCATCAAAAAACTTTTAGGATATCTCTGTTAGGAATTTGCATGTCTAATTAAACCAATTCCACATAACTGAATAGGAGAAACAAGATGTAGAAACAACCATAATGCAAAGATCAAATGAACAAGAAATAAAGGAACACAAGATATACCCTAGGAAAACCCTTTGTAGGGAAAAAACTAGTGTCCAAAAGCATCCATACTCCATATATTATTCAGCAGTAAAGAAATACAAGAGTTACAATGAATACCCCTAAAGCATTAAGAACCTCCAATGTATCCTCCATGTGTACAAGCATGAATCCACACATCACCTGCCATGCTTCACAATCTCCACTTATAGGAGAGAGCTAAATACAATGACAACCTCTCACAAAACCTTCGTTCACCTACAATGAAATATCTAACCTACCTCAAATAATAACATTGTGCTTGCTTTTATAATATAAGCTCACACATTACATTGAGAAAACCATGTGCCCCAAAACCATGGGTAACACAAAACCACTAACCCCACATTTGACTATTGGTACTACATTTTCCCAATAAATCAAATATTATAAATAATATCCCAATGTTACAATACAACATAAAGTGGACCCAAATAATTACCTAGTGTGATTAACCACACCACCTAGGTGCAACACAACTAAATAATTATTTAATTACAACATTATAAAAAATATATCAAAATATACAATGTTGTACAACACCATATCCCAACATTCTCCCACTTGTTGTATACATTGCATAAGGGTCAATACATGCAATACATCATCATAGGCAAACATGAAATCACATGAATCTCCAACATGCTCTTATGCTCCATCAAGATACCTGCAATAAAAAAAAAAGTGACCACCATCTCAAGTAAGAACTCCTGTCATCCTCCAACGTGGCACCTATGGAAGAAAAGGAACATGCCAAGGTGAAGATGCACCAATCCAAAGAACACAAGCATCAAATCCAAATGACAACATAAGGCTCCAAGCTGTTGTCAAAGGTAAAAAACCCACATGACTGGAAATAGCACCCACAACATATGCTAATACATCCAACCATCCATACCTCATAGGTATCAACAACATCAATAAAATCATGCCAATAACATATCTAACCCATATACCGTAATCACAATCTCCATGTATAAAACCTATCAATGAAGAACACATACATCCAAGAACTCCCACTGCATGGGTGATGTCAAATCTAAAAATAGATCCAAGGCATACCAAGTCTATCAATCAACACTCAAACTAAGGTGTGGCTAATCAACAAGCCAATGTAGTATCAAGAAAAATCACAATGATTCACACATGCATGATAAATCGTTGCATATTCTCTCACAACATGTCACCATAACTCTCCCAAAGTCCAACCATATCAACATGATCCTCTAGGAAGTAGCCATAAGACAAAGAGAGGAAACCTATAAATCATAATATCCTTCTACAAACACCTCAAAGTACTAAGCTGTGTCAAATATGACCTCCTCTACAACTCCAAATTAAAAGCCTCAACAATACCTAACCATTCAATCTCATAAGATCAAATGAACATATGTAACATGTAACCAATATGGATGTAAGCCTTTCTAATCAAGGTAGATCAAACTCATAACCATTCCATAACAAGAAATAAGCCCAACACATCTCCTAAACTCCTCATAATGAACATCATAAATCAAACCATACGAATAAGAAGATAACCATGCTAACATCCCTCAAAGGAACCCTCCAGAACCAATAATTGTAGCTCAAGATCCATATCTAAGATAAGATGAAACATATAGCAAAATGCATCTAAAAGGATGGGCAATACCTCATAGATGACAAACTACCGAGTAGACCAAGAGTGGGGAATGAGAATAATCCTATAGGATACACCAAGACACAATGACTCTCTCCAAGAACAATCTCCTTTAGGTCCATGATGAAATCACATCCATATCCAAGTGTAAGGCTCCTTGGTCTATCTACTAAAACCTCCAAAGAGTAACCATCTCAACAAGTGTCTCTCATCACAAGATAACTCCAGCCTCACCTAAGTCTCCAAGTATCCATGAGCACCTCCATGAACAATCCATGCCAAACTCCAAATACAAAACCACACTATTATGAAGTTGTAAAGAAAATGACCAAAGTACTCAATACTAAGAGAACTGACAAGATCATTGTCAATGCTCCTACTACACATCTGCATAATCAAGAAGCCCATCATGATCTATCCATCTTGTTAGAAGATCACATGCAACAATGCATACATCTTGTGTCAAGATAACATGTATCATGTCAAAACTCTAAACTGATATCAAGAATCAAGACATAATATCAATATCTCTAAATCAAGGATAAACATGTCATACTAACAAATCATAAATCAATACCTCAACCAAAGACTCAAATAAGTCCTCCATGGTAAACCAAGATGTCAACATCTCCAATAATATGAAGATAACCATCTACTATCAACAGAACTGAAGATGTCAAAGAAATCACAAAACCAAGAGCTCCTCCATGACACCAACATCCACTGCAGAAGATCATTCATCATGTATGATGAATCCAACATGCTACCAAAGCTCCCATTGAACCATGATACTAAGTTACCCATGACAACAAAATAACCATCTCCTAAATGAATATTATCCATGGCTCTAAACCAATCAAGGAATCCCACTATAACATCAACAGCTCCCAAAAGGTCTAGTGAACAAAAAAACTGTAAACAAGAAGATAAAACCATCACTGTCAAAAGCTAATATAGAACCATGCATCCAAGCTCTCCATGACATCATGGTAAACATGTTGCAAGTCCCATCAACTGACTATCTAGGCACTCTAATCATCCATCCTCTTATCCCAAAGCAATCATACTAATGCACAAATGACCATAGACAAGGCCAACTGACAAAGTCTGCATAAACACTGAATCAATCTCATGGATACAGGCATTCCACATCCGAGTCATCCCATTGTAGCTAAATAGGTGATCAGCCTATGAAACTACATAACTAGTAGATCCAAAATAAATGTAACATGCAAAATCATCATCACACTAGTAAATTACAAACTGAGATATCAAAGAAGACAACCTGTAAACTCCAAGACTCAAACACCAAATCAATGCTAGATTCAATTTGCCAACAAGTCTACAAATGAGTAACCATAGCCAAGGAACTAATCAAGCATCCAGGAGATAAGAAAAACCCCCTAAAACAACACCACAACACCACCTGTAATCATGAATCAAACATCATAGCCCATACCTGTCAATCGCATACATGATCATGTCATGCCAATGCAAAAGTGTGCCTGCATATCCATGACACCATAATTATCATCATCATTGTGCCTGTACTCAACTCCCACTGAAACAAGACTCCAAGTCTCACACGAGTATCAACCATGTCCTCAAACTAGAAGACAACTTGTACTTGTCTCCATCAAAGTCCAAACTCTAAAAAACACATGTAAACCTATATTAGGAAGCACCAAATCTAAAAACCTACTATACCATGCTGATGGTCTCATAACAAGTACTCCCATAAGTTTGTGCTAGAAAATTGATCCAAATGCACTTATAAACGCACACTGAATCTTAGGCATCTACAAGTGATCAAACAAGTACAAAACTTTCTCTACACATCAAACTGAAAATCTACATGATCTAAACTGTAGTACACTGCAAAAGCTCTCCAACGCCTAGCTGAATTAAAAAATTTGGCTCCGTATGCAAAATTTATGAGCATAAAATTGTACCAGAGAAAAGTGGGCTTTAGGAACCAAATTATAACATAAACAGAAAAATCTGATGACCAAACCTATACTACAGCGTAGTTCTCAGAGAGAGCTTTCTGATGCCTATAAGAAGTCAAAAATCTGATACCGTACATGTGAAAGTTATCCCCCTAGAAAAAGGCACTCCTAGGGCTAAAACTGGACCCCTAGTGGGCCCTGGTACAATGCTAATGCCATTGCTGATGCAAGCATGACTTTGCGCTGACTGGGCATAGGTGGGTGCCACTGTGCTGACATGGCATGATTTCTTTGACAAGGATAGGTGAAAAAAAAATCTTCCATTTTGTTTCAAGTCTCCATTGGACCTTACCACTATTTTAAATTGGATTTTAATATTTTAAAGGGTCTGAATTAAAATACAAAATAATTTTTTTTGTTTTGTTTTAAAGCCCATATGGGCTGCCTTGGGCATCGGCCCAAAGGACAATGGAGAGGATGAGGGGAATGGGGGGCCAACCAGCATACACCGGCAGTACCCCGTCAGTACCCTCTGCAACTTGCAGTGCAGGGGGGTATGGGGGTACCCACCCCCCCCGCTTTGCAACTTTAAAATTTTTTTTTTATTTCTTTTCAATCTTTTCAAAAATGATTTTTGACCTTGCATTTTAATATTAACACTATAGTTTTAATTTTTTTTATTTTTCCAAAACTATAGAATAAAACCATGTACAGGAAAAAAACATTTTTTTAATCTGCAACTGCGTACCTTTGACTACGATGGCTGTACTGCCAAAAAGGGAGAGTGCATTTTTTTCACCTTCGAGGCCCTGTGGCCAAAATAGGGCAAATTTTATATGAATCTTCATCTCTCGGGCCTCCTTGACTCAATGGTGAGGTCTAGTTTGTCTCAGGAGGTCATCTCTAAAATTTCCTCCTCAAAACCCTCATGAATGCCAAACCAAAAAAAAACCCTCTTCAGCCATGATTTTTCAATCACCATATGTGCAACATGCACATCAAATCTCCAATACCCAGAACCCCCAATCTACAATACAACTTGCACAAAACCTTGTAATGTCTTCTTACATGCATTGCCATGGCTTCCATTTTGCACCTGATCTACACACACAAGGGTTATACACGTCTAGGGAGCTCACACCTCGCTAAACCATAAACATGGCTCTGATACCAATTGTTAGGAATTTGCAGGTCTAATTAAACCAATTCCACATAACCCAATAGGAGAAACTAGATGTAGAAACAACCATAATGCAAAGATCAAATGAACAAGCAACAAAGGAACACAAGATATACCCCAGGAAAACCCTTTGTAGGGAAAAACCAAGCCTCCAAAAGCATCCATACTCCATATATTATTTAGCAGTAAAGTAATATAAGAGTTACAATGAATACCCCTGAAGCATCAAGAACCTCCAATGTATCCTCCATGTGTACAAGCATGAATCCACACATCACTTTCCATGCTTCACAATCTGCACTTAAAGGAGAGAGCTCAATACAATGATAGTCTCTCACGAAACCTTCGTTCACCTACAATAAAATATCCAGCCTACCTCAAATAATAACGTTGTGCTTGCTTTTATAATATAAGCTCACACATTACATTGAGAAAACCATGTGCCCCAAAACCATGGGTAACACAAAAACATTGACCCCACATTTGACTATTGGTACTACATTTTCCCAATAAATCAAATAATACAAATAATAGGGCAATGTTACAATACACCATAAAGTGGACCCAAATAATTACCTAGTGTGATTAACCACACCACCTAGGTGCATCACAACTAAATAATTATTTAATTACAACATTATAAAAAATATATCAAAATATGCAATAGTGTACAACACCATATCCCAAACCGGATGTTCCAATATAATAATGTTATCCTTAAAAATAAATGGTTCTTTGACTAGGCACAACTAGTGAGTGATAGAATTCATTAGTCTACTTGTTAGCAAGGCAATTATTTCCCTAGTTTGGAAACAAATGGAGTAATGGGAGAAGTAGAAGGACAAATAAAGGTATGGGACTATTACCCACAACTATAACTCAAAGAGGCCCAAAGGCATTATAAGAGGGTCAATGATGTTTTCATTTTCTTAATCATCGGGAAACTTTTAGGATATTTTAATGCTAAGTTATTTGTTGAGGAAATGCAGTTCATTTCAGGTTGGGGACACTAGTTTATCTAGTTCCTAAGATCTACTTACAATAGAATATCTAGATTCATTGGATCACCCTACCTCCTACCTAGATATTGTAGTGACAAGATTGTGTTGTTAGTATTCTCAAGATAAATTATAGAGGTCCACAAGAAATTGATAGACAAACACAAAGTTGGAGTCTAATTTCCATTAGTCCTTAGCTTTTACACATGTTTAACTATCATATGTGTTAGGGAATCTGATGAAGAATTAACTACAATTAATATTAAGATCTATTAAGATGGGATAATTATGATCCATCGGTAAAAATGAGAAATGTTTTGGGTTTGAATATAATCATGAACATGCTATAGAAATTTTTTGGGCAGATTGCTAAGATGATCACGATGTTAGGAAGAAAATCTATTCACTAGTACAAAAAGAGCAATATATTACTAAAAAACTACTAAAAACTTCTTATAAATGACCAAACATGGTCACATGACCATTAGTAGTTTATTGCCAGTCATTTATAACACGACCAAATTGATGACTAAACCATTTTTAGTCATTTATTGGTTGTTTTGATTGATCAATTTGGTAGTATATTTAGTCATTGATTTAGTCATTGATTGTTGTAATCTGGTCACTTATTTAGTCATTTTTTCATTGATATATTTAGTCATTAATTTAGTCATTGATTGTTGTTAACTGGTCACTTATTTAGTCATTTTTATTCATTGTTTTTTGTCCATTGGTAGTGTATTTAGTCATTAATTTTAATCATCATTTTGATCAATTTGGTAGCATATTTAGTCATTTTTTATTCACTGATTTAATACTGGTCATATAATTAGTCATATTTATTCACTGTTCACAAATTTATGTCAATTCGTAGTATATTTAGTCAATTTATTTATTAATTCACGTCAATTAGTAGTAAATTTAGTCATTTTGAAGCTTACAATCTATGTAGAGTTCCATCTGGCATTAATTGTTTGCTTCGCACATGTCTTTTGGATTTTATCCATTGAATGCTCTATAAGAGGAGTGTTGCGAGATGAGCAATATAATCCACATTTGGATCTCATCTGCCTTGGTTTTATTTCCCCACTGGCTTGAATGACTTCAATTCATTATGTTGGCTCATGCGATCCTCTTTTTATGCAAGAGACGATGGTATCTGTGTCATTAATTATTTCATTCTTGCCTCTTCATTCTGCTCTTACTGTGTATCTGCAATGTCTATCTATCCTCGCAATTGTCAACTTCAATTGCCTATTCAATCATGGGAACAACCAATGCATGGAAGCATCAACTCAGATTTCATGGCTAGGGCCTTCAAACTATTCGATGAAGAGCTGGTGGAGGATGCTTTGATAGATGTATGTGATAGAGATTTTCTGCTGCAATCTAGGGTATGTTATGCTTCGCATCTGGTATCTCATTTTCTCTCAAATGCGATGGACTTATTTCATCAGGTTGATAAGGTTAAAAGGATAGAATCAATGTTTGTTCATGACTATCTAGTCCTAGATGTCATGCTATTTGAAGATTTTTCTACTTATAGTCTCCATGATGGCTCAGCCTTGGTAGGGGGACTCTTCCTTAGTGAAGATATCATTAATAAACCCATTTTTAGCTATGTTTATCAAGTGATGATTTCAAGTTTGCAATCAGGTAATAGAGAGCTCTTTGATAATTCACTATGGGTTCACAAATATGCATTTGGAAGGTCCAAGAGGGAAAGGATAGAGGAAGTATTCAATGCATGGAGCTTCTTGTCAAATTTCCAACCATAGGTAGTTCCCTTCACCAATGATGACACAGTCCTTTCTCAAGAGAATTCAACTAGGGGTTCATGGGTTTTGGGTTGCAAATTTAAATATGGACAACATGTGAACCATTCTATTTGTTTAAGTTTTTGGCTTTGCTGTAACTTTGGTTTCCTTTTTGGGGCCAAAAAGGGCCTTTAAGATCTGTAGATTTGTTCATGGCTCTTAGTTAAAATGCTCTGTTATGTTATCTTTTTGGCCAAGAAGGGCCTTTTTTGTAATCTATAAAAATGTTTTTATTAATATTAATATATTATGATACTCTAAGCATCCTTACCGATTCAAAAAAAATGTCAACCATGGTTCATGTGTTGTCTAAGTAAAGACTTGCACCATGAAAAAATCCATTAATTATACATAAATTCTAAATTAAGTTGATCAGAAAAGATCTTTGATATCCAACTGGGAAGCCTTAACATCCAAAAATTACTAACTTGATGTTTCACAACAAGTTTCCCAACTGTGACATCATCTTTACTTAAGAAACTGGATATTGATCCACTGCCATATTGGATCTCACATGATTCTCCTTCACAAACAACAAATGATATATATTAATTTTTTAGCAACTTCTTAATATCCCCATGTAAGCATACTAAACTAAGTGAGGTTGAGGGTTTGAAGTAGAGTATCTTTTGTTGATAACTAAGAGGGGCGGTGAATCAGTTATCTAAATTAATTTAACTTTTTGTTCTTCTTTAACAACTAGTACAACATCAAAGAAAATAAGTATTCATAATCATGAAAGTAGAAACAAAGTCAAGATACATAACACAATGATTTTGACATGGAAAACCCTGTTAAGGGAAAAACCACGGGGTGACTAACCCAAGAATGTATTCTCTATTAGAAGAATAGAAATACAAAATGGCACTTGCCAATTAGGGCTCACTACCCGAGCACATTGCTCACAAGAGGCTCATTGCCTACAAGAGACTCACTATCTACAAGTTATAAGGAGAGGAATAAGATACTTGAACTGATGAGAAGCATCCACATATGCTGAGGTTTAGTTCTGGTTAGGCTCAATACACTGATCTACTGCACTTCATTCTTCCTCTTCTTTGGTGCTGTTGTCCTGTCACATACCGGACCTGTCTTACTACCTTCACACTGCTCTTCTACTTTTCTTTACACTTACACATACACCACACACACCTTTATACCAAAATCAATTTGGTATATATATCCGCACCAAGGATTTCATCCACTTTCTAGTCGGCATCCGGAATACTTAATAATTTCCCAAACTCTTGGTCTGTCAGTTGAATCCTTGCTTATCAAGTGATGCGTATCAAAGAGATGCTTATAGAAGTCATCAATCATGTTGGCCAATCATGAATGATACCTCAAGAAACTTGATCTCCAACAATATCTTATCTGGATTGAGGTCTGATGCTCTGCTGGTCAGTTCTTCCTTAGTCTACTCTGCGAAACAGGAACCCAATACTTAGGTGCTCATATCTCTTCACTCTTTCTTCACTGAAGGCTCAATCCCTGGAATATATAATTCAATATACTACTCTTGACTTCCCCAAGTCCGTACTTTACTGAGATACTTCCTCTGAGAGATCCGGACCTGACTGTCAGACCTTGCTACATGCTCTGTTCTTGCTTACCGGACCTCACACTCTTTAATCTGACTTCTGGTATAGACACACCATGTCCTGCAAATGGGTGGGATGAACTTTGTTTCCATCAATGACAACACTCATGAAGCTATACTATGTCTCTTGCCAACAATCTCCCCCTTTGGCATTGATGGCAACACTTAGTGAAAAATGACTAAGTGTCACACTACACTCCCCATTGGCTAATGCTTTGTTCTAATGTGCACTTTACCGGAGCTCCCCCTTAGCTGGATTCAACATTTTTCACTACTCCTCACTCCCCCTTTGACATCAATGGCAAAGGGTAGGGTCCGCACACCAAAATTTTCAAGAAAAACAATCTATACATATCCACATAAGTATATATACAAGTTGTACTTACATGTACTTAAGTATATCTGCAAAAGTATTCTTCAACTTTACAACTTCTATCACCCAACTCTACTTCATCCTGTCCAAAATTGAATGTGACCACTCAATAGGAATGCAAAAGCTTCTACCTTCTTAAGATCTATCGGATCATTGGTCTGGGCTGTGGCCTGAGCATCAATTAGGGCCTCATGCATGGCCTCTAGCTTAGGGATAATGATCCCTCTAAGTTCACTTAACCTATTTATTCTATTTTTCTTGTCCTTCTCAAGATTATTAATCTCATCTATCACTGCAATAGTTTGACACTCTTGATTTACTATGGAAGAGGAGAGAGGATCAAAACTTTGAGATAAACTTAACAGTTTATCCTCTTGCTCTTTTACTTTCTTCTCAATATCCTTGGTCACTTTAGGCTAGGATAAACAAAATTTATATATATCTCCACCATCTTTAAGAGCATTTTCTTAGCTCTTTATTCCAATATCCATAACTCTCCTATCATTTGTTATTAGACCCTATACTTCAGAGAATCTTTTTCCCAAAAACTCCTTCCAGACCTTTTCTTCTACTAACTTTTCTAAGGAATCAAAGTGTGAATGGACAAAATTTACAAGAGACTTTAGATTACTAGATGTGGAGGCTGAAGGATCCTTTTGGAAGGATGGCATGATCTTCTCCAATACACCGGATGCAGTTTCTATGAGCTCACAGTCTTCCATGTGAGACTTCAGAAGTTTTTCTTTTGCCTTTGCTTGAGTAAAGGATGCTAGCTTCATGGTTTGAACCAGGGAGAGGGAATCAAAATTGAACAGTCCTTGAAGCAGATCCAGTTCATCAAATTCCATCATTTCTTTGGTCAAGAACTCTTTGATAGTTTCTGCAGTGTCTCTTGCCAGAGATAGAGTGTTCTTCCCTTCTGCAGTCTTAGACTTGTCTCCTGGAGTCTTCTCTGTTTGGCCTTTTTCTTTTTCTTTTTCTTTTACTTCTTCTCCTTGACTAGTTTTCTCCTCTATTCTTTCTTCTCCTTTGGATCCGAAGTCTACAGGGGAATTCGGATGAGATATTAACTTCTTCACAGACTTCCTCTTCTGGAACAGAGGAATCCAGGTCCTTGGTCTTCTCCTCACTTAACTCTTCTTCAGCCACTGTCTCAGTAGATTCTCCTTTGTCATCCATGGTGGAGGGTTCATCACCTTAGTCCTCTATAATAGGAATATTGAATCTTTAATAGGCATTCCGGAGGATATCTTCAGTCTCTTTGGCCACTTTGTTAGTCTCTCCAAGCATAAGATGATTCATTCTAGCTTTGTTTCGAAACTCATCCTTACAATCTTTGAAAATCATATTCATTTGTTTCTGAGTGATTGAAGGATAGAGTTGAATAGCTATCTATTCTCATATCTCAAGGTCCTTTTCCTTAGCATTGTTTTTCCTTATTTCTAGTTCCTTCTCTAGGCTCTTAGGAATTAGAGATATGATTTCAATAAATGCCTTATTATAGATATTCAGATACCTGACTGTAGCTTCTTGCAAGATCTTCTGGTCAGCTTCATTGTAATCATCATAGAATTCAGTCATTAGTTTTAGGTTCCCATCCACAGTGACTGATTTGACTACATCATCAATGGACAGAGTGGGCCTTTCAACAAACTCTTCTGCCTTTGCTTCACTAGATTTCTTCTTCTTCTTCTTCATTTTCTTGATCTCCTCATCAGATTATGTCTCTTCATCATCCTTCTGACTGATATAAGACCTTGTGGCCTTTGTCTTAGTTCTCTTTTCTCCCTTATCGGATGATTTTGCTTCCGGTTTTGATGCCTTTGAGCTCTTAGCAGTAACAGGTGCAGATTTCTTAGAGGATCTCATCCGAAAGGGGGCTTCTACTGGAGCACTTTCTTTTTCTACTTCTTCCTTTTCTTTTTCTATCCTTTCCATATTCTCTCTGTTGGCATCAAGTGCTTCTTTTGAAATGCCATACCTTTGGGCAACATTCTCTACTTCTTTTCTCACTTTTCTTTTCATCTCTGTTTGTCTAAGCTCCACATGAATCTTTACACTCAACTCTTCAAAGGTTCCAAACCTTTCTGCCTTAGGGTCCTTGGGCTGACTCAAAAGATGTTGAATGTGCAACTCTAGGATTTTCTCATCAACCTCATATCCCATTGTTATGATCCATACTATCCTTGGCTCTACTGCCTCCATTAGGCATTGATCAGTGTCTACCATGAAGCACACTGTATCTTTGTACTTCTCAACCAATGATTTTGGAATTCTTTCTCTGGTTTGCATCATATTTTGAAAATTCTTGAAGTACCCCCAGAGTGCTATGTTTTGTGCCTTGGCATCACCAAGTCCATGCAAATAGTCCCTAATTTGTATGGCTACTGGTCTATCATTTTGCCACATCCAACCATTAGATCCGAGTAGCTCATTCATGTAATAGAAAAATAGATAGAGTATCAAGTTACCGTATTTGAAGGAATTCTTCTTGTCCTTCTTTATCTTCTGCAGATTCTCCAAAAGTTGGTTCAGGAGAAGTTCATAAAGATCATAGTCAACATTTTCTTTTAGCATCTGATAAGCTATGTAAATTACAGTTTCGGGTACTAAATTTTCCCTGCTGGAGTGATATATCTTGTAACCAATTATCATGGATGCAAATTTGATATCTAGATTAGTGATATCTTCAATTGTCATTGCTCTCTTGTCAAATTTTGATCTGGTTGCCTCACTCACTCTCTGATTCTTGACAGATTTGAGAGTAGGTATCCTACTGGATGAGTGCAATCCAGTAACTACCCTAATGGCATCCTTGTTTATCTTGAATGGTCTCATCAACCATATAAAGTTATCATGCATTCTACTTAGAACATACTGGACCCATTCATCTTCTGCAAAACAGGGGAAATGAATACACTATGTAAAATATTTGTCCCAGATAGCCTTATATTGAGATTTGATTTCAAATGAGTCATCTATTAACTGATTGTGATAGATATCTATCAGCTTGGATTCCCCAAATTCTTCAATGTTCGCATGAATGTATGCCCTAACGTCTTCAACATGCAAAACGCCATGCAGAATGCTAGAAAATGCACCTAAGGGATTCACTTCTAGAGATTTGTAGGGATGTTTCTTAAATTTGGGATGAGGCCTATCAAAAATCTTTACAACATTCAGAGTAGCCATCTTAAAGATTCAAAGAGAGTTTGATCAAGAGCAAAAATACCTTTTTACGCTTCTAGGTTTCACAGAATGATCTGTTGATAACTGAGAGGGGGGGGGGTGAATCAGTTATCCTAATTATTTCCCTTATTGAACTTTCCTTTTAATTGATGCAGCATAGAATCAAACACAAAAACATTAATCATGAAATAAGAAACACATGACACAGTATTTTTGACGTGGAAACCCTGTTAAGGGAGAAAACCACGGGGTGATTAACCCAAAATTATTTTCTGTCAGAAGAATAGGAAATTACAAAAATGGCACTTGCCAATTAGGGCTCACTGCCCGAGCACACTGCTCACAAGAGGCCCACTGCCTACAAGAAGACACACTATCTACAAAGTGATGAGAATCACAGTCTTGAACTGATTTGAAGCATCTGCATATGCTGGAGTTCAGTTCCGGTTAGGCTCAGTACACTGATCTGCTGCACTTCATCTTTCCTCTGTTCTTTATTCTGCTATCTTTCACATACCGGATCCTTTTTGCTACCTCTGCTCTTATCTGGACTTCTTCGCATATAACTACACAACAACACACACTTCACAACTAAATCCATCCTCTATATATATCCGCACAAGTAATTTCATCACCTTTCTAGTCGGCATCCGGAACAGTCTAGTTTCTTACAAACTCTCATTCTGTCGGCTGAATCCTTCCTCACCAAGCAATGCGGATCAAGCATGTACTTGTAGATATCATTAATCATGTCGGCCAAACATGATTCATGCCTTCACAACCTCTGTCATCAACAGTAACCCATCCGGAAAGCAGTCTGATACTCTGCCAGTCAGTTCTTCCTCTGTTTTCACTGTCTCTCAGGAATCCGGTACTCAACCATTCATATCTTTTTCCTTGTCCATCACCGGAGGCTAAATCCTTGGAATATACCACTCAAGGTAGTCCTCTTGACTTCCCCAAATCCGCACTGCACCAAGACACTTCCTCTGAGAGATCCGGCCCAATCTGTCGGACCTTGCCACATGCTCTGTTCTTCTTCACCGGACCACAACATTCTTTATTCTGACTTCCGGTAGAGACACATCATGACTTGCGGATATGTGGGATGACCTTTGTTGCCATCAATGACAACAACCATGAATCCATATAGTGTCTCTTGCCAACAATCTCCCCCTTTGGCATTGATGGCAACACTTAGTGAAAAATGACTAAGTGTTTTCACTATGCTCCCCCTTTGCTGATGCTCTGTCTTTATATACAATTTCCGGAACTCCCCCTTAGTTGGATTCCTCATTTTTCACTGCTCCTCACTCCCCCTTTGACATCAATGGCAAAGGGTAGGGTCCGCATATCAAAATTTTCAAAAATTTCTTATACTTAGCCGCATATTTACATACTCACATATATTGAAGAATGTCTGCAAAGGATGTCTGCAATTGGATCATTTCTGTAGCCCAACTTTGCTTCATTCTATCCAAAATTGAAATGTGACCACTTAACAAAAATGCAAAAGCTTCTGCCCGCTTGAGATCTGTCGAATCTTTTGTTTGGGCGGTGGTCTGAGCATCACTGATGGCCTCATGCATAGTTTCCAACTTAGGGATTATAATCCTTCTAAGTTCTCCCATCCGGTTGGTGATGTTCTTCCTTTCCTTCTCAAGATTCTTTATTTCATTCAAGACTGCAATAGTCTGACATTCTTGATTTATTATAGAGGAAGAGAGAGGATCAAAACTTTGAGATAAGCTTTGTAGCTTATCCCGTTCCTCTTTTATTTTCTTGTCAAATGCTGCTGTTGCCTTTGACCAGGATATACAAAATTTATAGATGTCACCGCCATCCTTAAGAGCATTCTCTAAGCTCTTTATTCCAATGCTTACAATCTTCCTATCTTTAGAGATTAATTCTAATATTTCTGAAAATCTCTTATCCAAAAATTCCTTCCGGACCTTTTCTTCAGCTGATTTTTCTAGAGAATCAAAATGTGTATCAACACTGCTGACTAAGGTTTTTAGATTACCGGAAGTGGAGGCTGTCGGATCTATTTGGATTGATGGCATAATCTTTACAAGTACTCCGGAAGCAGCCTCTATCAACTCACAGTCTTCCATATGAGACTTCAGGAGCTTTTCATTTGCCTTGGCATTTGCAAATGAAGCTATCTTCATTGTTTGTACCGGAGAGAGAGAGTCAAAATCAAATAGGCCTTTTAGAAGCTCCGGTTCATCAATCTCTAAAGTTTCTTTGCTCAAAAATTGTTGAACAGTTTGTGCAGTGTCTCTTGCCGGAGACAGATGTTTCTTTTCTTCTGCAGTCTTAGAACTGTCAACCTCTTTGTCTTTCACCACTGCTTCCTTCTCCTGTAATTGCTCTTCTTCTTTGGATCCGGAGACTGTAGGGGAAACCGGAGGAGAGATATTTGTCTGTTCAGGGCTCACTTCTTCCGGAACAGAAGATTCCAAATCAGCAGCTGTTTCTACACCTAAGTCCTCTACAACAGGAAGATTGAACCTTTTGAAGGCCTTCCGGAGGATCTCTTCTGTTTCTTGGGCCACTTTGTCAGTCTCACCAAGCATGAGTTGATTCATCCTGGCTTTGCTTCTGAACTCATCTTTGCAGTCCTTGAAGATAATGTTCATTGTCTTGGGATCAATTTGAGGATATAGCTGAATAGCTATCTGCTCCCGGATCTCAAGATCTTTAGCATGAGCATTATTCTTTCTTACTTCCAATTCCTTTTCTAGGCTTTTAGGAATAAGAGATATTATTTCAATGAAAGCCTTATTATATATGTTAAGATATTTAACTGTGGCCTCCTGCAGAGTCTTTTGGTCGGCCTCACTGAAGTCATCATAAGATTCAGTCATTGGTTGAAGGTTTCCATCCACCGTGACCGACTTGATTATGCTCTCTAGAGACAGAGTGGGCTTTTCAACAGATACCTCTGCCGTTTCATCCTTGTCTTGGCCTGTGGAGGGCTTACCGGATCCTTTCTTCTTCTGTTTCTTTATTTCTTTTATTCCCTCATCTAACTCTGTTTCCTCTTCATCCTTTTGGCTTCCATAAGCCCTTGTGGCTTTTGTCTTGGATCTCTTACCGGATGCCTGGACTTCTGGTTTAGAACTTTTGGTTGTGGAAGGTGCAGATCTCTTTGATGATCTGGTCCGGGTGGGAGCTTCAACCGGAGCACTTTCTTTACTTTTCTCTTCTTCCTCAGCCTTCCTCCTCTTTTCCCGGCTGGCATCAAGTGCCTCCTTTGAGATGCCTAGGCCTTGAGCAATGTGCTCTACTTCTTTTCTCACCTTTCTTTTAATCTCAGGTTCCCTGAGTTCTACATGTATTTTTACACTCAGTTCCTCAAAGGTTCCAAACCTTTCTGCCTTAGGATCTTTGGGCTGACTTAGCATGTGTTGAACATGTAGCTCCACTATGGGGCTGACTTAGCATGTGTTGAACATGTAGCTCCACTATCTGTTCATCCACTTCATACCCCATGGGCATGATCCAGACAGTCCTTGGTTCTACTGCCTCCATTAGGCACTGATCAGTGTCAACCATAAAGCACACTGAGTCTTTGTATTTTTCAACAAGAGACTGGGGAATTCTCTCTCTTGCTTGCATCATGCTCTGAAAGTTTTTGAAGTATCCCCATAGAGCTGTATTTCTCGCTTTTGCATCCCCAAGTCCATGCAAATAGTCTCTTATCTGGACTGCAACAGGTTTGTCATTCTGCCATACCCATCTACTTGTTCCGGGTAGCTCATTCATGAAGTAGAAGAATAGACATACAATAAGAGTACCATACTTAAAGGAATTCTTCTTATCCTTCTTGATTTTCTGTATGTTTTCCATTAATTGGCTTAGCAGTAGTTCGCAGAGATCATATTCTGCATTCTTTCTTAGCATTTCATAGGCAGTGTATACTGCAGTTCCGGATACAGAATTCTCCCTGCTGGAGTGATAGATCTTGTATCCTATTATCATTGATGCATATTTGATATCCGGATCCGAAATATCTTCAATGGTCATTGCCCTCTTATCAAATTTTGATCCGGTGGCCTCAGTTACAATATTGTTCTTGACAGATTTGAGGATAGGTACCCCTCCGGAAGAGTATAGACCAGTTACTGCTCTAATTGCCTCTTTTGTGATCTTGCAGGGTCTATCTAGCCATAGAAAGTTGTCATGCATCCTGCTCAGTACATACCGGACCCATTCATCTTCTTCAAAGCAGGGGAAATGAATAAATTGCTCAAATTGTTTCTTCTGGATATCCTTATACTCTGGTTTAAGCTCAAAAGCATTGTCTATCAGTTGCTTGTGATAGAGGTCTCTTAATTTGAATTCCCCAAATTCCTCAATGTTTGCATGTATGTAAACCCTAATGTCTTCGGTATGTAAAACTCCGTGAGGAACACTAGAGAAGGCTCCTAGTGGGTCTACCTCCAATGATTTGTAGGGATGTTTCTTGAATGAGGGGCGAGGTCTATCAGAGATCTTAACTATGTTTGGAGTAGCCATTCTTCAAAGATTTTCAGTGAAGTAATGAAAAACGGAGAATACCTTATGCGCCTTCGGTTTGCACGGAGTGGTTGGATTGATTTCTTTATGCAATAGCTTCGGCAGGAGATCCTTGGTGTGCTTGATGAACCTTGTTGCAGAGCTCCACTTTTCGCTTCTTCTCGAGTGCAGAATGAGTAAATGACCTTTGAGAAATCCCTTAAATTGCTCTGCGAACCCTAATATCTGTCTGCAATAAATGCTTCACCTACATCATTCTGTTTTGCCTTGTCTGGATAGCTTGGAGTATCCCGGATTAGTCCTGATCTGTGGATATCATCCGGATCTTTCAATCATGAATAAATCGAGGTAACATATTACAAGAACATCCCAAACACTCTGTCCAATCCGCAGAACAAGATAGTGCATTTCCGGATCTTTCCGGACCTTTTTGTAATCCTTTATCATACCGGAGCATCTCCCTGAACAGGTCTTATTTGATCGATCACAGCTTCTTCATAACTCCATGCGGACCTCTGAAAACTTGACTGAAGTATCTCAAGACTCATATCTACAAACCCTTTGATCCGCATCTTGTGCCACATCCGGCACCACTTGTTTGGCTGGGGGAACAAGATTTTCTTTGAGTCTCCCCCTGAGCCTGAGCTCACTTTTTAATTTCCGAAAGAAATATCAGCACCAGAGTCTGGTGCGGATCCAACCTCTACATTCTCTGAACTTTTCTTCACCCAAATCTTGCTCATCTGATTCCTAACCTCATCCGCATTCATCTTTTGTTTACCCTTGTCTTGATTCTGATTATACACCGGACCTCTTTTGTCCTGATTCTTATTTCTGCAGACTTTGGCATTATGACCGGACCTATTGCAGATTTGGCAAATAACATTTCTTTGCATATTTGACTGATATCCTCTTGATCTGCATTGATTAGCCATATGACCTACTCTATTGCATGTGAAGCATCTACCTTTGAATGATTTGTTTACTTGCATAATTCTGCATTCATGGGATTTGTGTCCATACCTTTTGCAGTTGAAGCACTGTCCGGAGAAGGATGAATTAATCTGATTCATTCTCATTCTGCACTGATCAGCTTTGTGACCAAAGTGGTTGCAGCTGTGGCAGTATCCATTGAAGGATGGATATCTTTGAGCATTTGGCTGTCTTACCGGAGGTCTTCTAGGCCTGCTACTTGGATTTTCTGATCCAAGATTCTTCTGACCGGATCCGGAGCTTTCTCCTTTCTCATATCCCAAACCATACTTGTCATCTGTCCTCTTTTGACTTCCAAGAAGAACTTCAAGTTGAGCAGAACTTATCTTGAATTTCTCTTTATATTCATTTGCTGTTTGAAGGTCTCTTTTGAGAGAGACAATTTGATCCTCAAGTTTTCCTTCATTATCTTTGGCATCTTCAAGATCAGATTCAAGATGTCTGATAATCCTGTCCATCTGGTGGCATTCTTCTAATTTTTCTTTAAGAGATTGTCTTAGATTGTCTTCAGCCTTTCTTTTTTCTTCAATCTCTTGAGTAAACTTTATAGTTCCTGATTCCATTTCATGTCTTAACATAATGACTTCTTTTGATAACTTTTCACATAACTTGGTTTGCTCAGTCAATTCTTCATTTGTATTGCTTTCTTCACTTTGTCTTGCCAATTGTTGAAGCAGCTCCTTTCTCTTTTTCATACAGAGACTTAATTTGTCTTTTAATTCTCTCATGAATTCATCAGCCTGTTTGAGTCTTTCCTTTAATTCACTGACTTCAGAATTTGACTGTTCAAGATCCTCAAGGGCAGTCTTGAGTTGCTCCCTTAAACCATATGCATCCATTTGAAATCCCAGATCTTCCTCAAGCTGTTAGGCTCTATTAGGAGGAACTTAGCTCTGATACCAATTGTTGATAACTGAGAGGGGGGGTGAATCAGTTATCCTAATTATTTCCATTATTGAACTTTCCTTTTAATTGATGCAGCATAGAATCAAACACAAAAACATTAATCATGAAATAAGAAACACATGACACAGTATTTTTGACGTGGAAACCCTGTTAAGGGAGAAAACCACGGGGTGATTAACCAAAAATTATTCTCTGTTAGAAGAATAGGAAATTACAAAAATGGCACTTGCCAATTAGGGCTCACTGCCCGAGCACACTGCTCACAAGAGGCCCACTGCCTACAAGAAGACACACTGTCTACAAAGTGATGAGAATCACAGTCTTGAACTGATTTGAAGCATCTGCATATGCTGGAGTTCAGTTCTGGTTAGGCTCAGTACACTGATCTGCTGCACTTCATCTTTCCTCTGTTCTTTATTCTGCTATCTTTCACATACCGGATCCTTTTTGCTACCTCTGCTCTTATCTGGACTTCTTCGCATATAACTACACAACAACACACACTTCACAACTAAATCCATCCTCTATATATATCCGCACAAGTAATTTCATCACCTTTCTAGTCGGCATCCGGAACAGTCTAGTTTCTTACAAACTCTCATTCTGTCGGCTGAATCCTTCCTCACCAAGCAATGCGGATCAAGCATGTACTTGTAGATATCATTAATCATGTCGGCCAAACATGATTCATGCCTTCACAACCTCTGTCATCAACAGTAACCCATCCGGAAAGTAGTCTGATACTCTGCCAGTCAGTTCTTCCTCTGTTTTCACTGTCTCTCAGGAATCCGGTACTCAACCATTCATATCTTTTTCCTTGTCCATCATCGAAGGCTAAATCCTTGGAATATACCACTCAAGGTAGTCCTCTTGACTTCCCCAAATCCGCACTGCACCAAGACACTTCCTCTGAGAGATCCGGACCAATCTGTCGGACCTTGCCACATGCTTTGTTCTTCTTCACCGGACCACAACATTCTTTATTCTGACTTCCGGTAGAGACACATCATGACTTGCAGATATGTGGGATGACCTTTGTTGCCATCAATGACAACAACCATGAATCCATATAGTGTCTCTTGCCAACATGATCTGGATCAGATTGCTGGAAGAGTTGACTTCTGTGGTTGATTATCGAGAGGCTTGAGACAATTTGTTTACAGAGCTCCTTTTCTCTTCTTCTTGAATGCAAATGTACAAATGATGAATAAAAGAACCCTTTTATTTCTCTACAAACCCTAATTTCGTTTGCAATAAATGCATACCTTAAGTTATTCCAGTTTCTCTGTTCTCCTTGTCCTGAGAGATTTTTCTGGATCACTAAGATGCACTTAAAGTTATTCTTGGTGGATCTTAGAAATCTATCTACATTTCACAATCATTCCATTTATCCATAGATCAAGATACCTCAAATTTGAATCATACCGGATCTAACTGTGAAAATCTTGTTCTTACCAGATGACTATTGAACCGGATCAATCTTGGAAGATTAATCTTTTCAAAACTTCTTGCAGATCTTCCATATCTTTACCATGGATTATTTAGATATTTCTCTGAGAACCCTTTGATCCGCAACCTTTCATGTGCCACTTTCAGGCACCTATTGACTGGCTGGGGGAAAATGTTTTTCTTTTGTTACTCCCTCTGAGCCAGAGCTCATCTATTTAGTTTTTGGAAGGAATATCAGTACCAGATTCTGGTGCGGATCCATCCCCATCATTTTTTGTACTTCTCTTCACCCATATCTTTTTCATCTCCCTTTGAATTTCATCCGCATTCACTTTTCCTTTTCCTTTGTCTTGGTTTTGATTATGATGCACTGAACCCTTTTTGTCTTGATTCTTACTTCTGTAGAATTTGGCAATATGACCGGATCTATTGCAATTGTAGCAAACAACATTTCTTTGCACATTTGACTGATATCCTCTTAATCTACACTGATTAACCATATGTCCCATTCTATTGCATGCAAAACATCTACCATTGAATGAATTGTTCATTTGCATATTTTTGCATTCATGAGTTTTGTGACCATACCTTTTGCAATTAAAGCACTATCCAGAGAAGGATGAATTAGTCCGATTCATTCTTTTTCTGCACTGATTTGCTTTGTGACCAAAGTTATTGTAGTTGTGGCAGTATCCATTGAAGGATGGATATCTTTGAGCATTTGGTTGCCTTACCGAAGGTCTTCTAGGCCTATTCCTTAGATTTCCTGGTCTAGAGTTTTTTTGACTAGATCCGGAGCTTTCACCTTTCTCATACCCCAAGCCTTGCTTGTCATCTATCCTCTTTTGGCTTTGAAGAAGAACTACAAGTTGAGCAGAGCTTATCTTGAATTTCTCCTTGTATTCATTAGCTATTTGAAGATCCCTCTTGAGAGTGTCAATCTGATTCTCAAGTAGTTCTTCATTATCTCTTGCTTCTTCAAGATCAGATTCTAGATGCCTAATAATTCTATCCATTTTATGGCAGCCTTTTGACTTCTCCTTGAGAGTTTGTCTTAGATCATCTTCTGTTTTTCTTTTCTCTTCAATTTCTTGGGTGAATTTCATAACCCTTGATTCCATTTCATGTCTTACCATAATGACCTCTTTTGATAGCTTCTCACATAACTTGTTCTTCTCATTCAGATCTTCATTAGTATTATTAGCTTCACTTTGACTTGCTAACTATTGAAGTAGTTCCTTTCTCTTTTTCATAGAGATACTCAATTTCTCTTTTAGTTCATTTATGAAATCATTAGCTTGTTTGAGTCTTTCCTTTAATTCATTGACTTCAGAGTGAGATTGCTCAAGATCATCTAGGGTAGTCTGAAGTTGTTCCCTCATTCCATACATATTGACTGAGATTCCTAGATCTTCCTCAAGCTATTAGGCTTTTTTAGGAGGAATTTGGCTCTGATACCAATTGTTGATAACTGAGACGGGGGTGAATCAGTTATCTAAATTAATTTAACTTTTTGTTCTTCTTTAACAACT
Organism: Cunninghamia lanceolata; assembly: GCA_027924645.1. Lineage (NCBI taxonomy): Eukaryota > Viridiplantae > Streptophyta > Pinopsida > Cupressales > Cupressaceae > Cunninghamia > Cunninghamia lanceolata. Next base: position 6,616,440 of record BSBN01000272.1, on the reverse strand, counting down.
AGTGCAACATCAAAGCAAATAAGTATTCATAATCATGAAAGCAGAAATAAAGTCAAGATACATAACACAATGATTTTGACATGGAAAACCTTGTTAAGGGAAAAACCATGGGGTGACTAACCCAAGAATGTATTCTCTGTTAGAAGAATAGAAATACAAAATGGCACTTGCCAATTAGGGCTCACTGCCCGAGCACACTGCTCACAAGAGGCTCACTGTCTACAAGAGACTCACTGTCTACAAGTTATAAGGAGAGTAATAAGATACTTGAACTGATGAGAAGCATCCACATATGCTGAGGTCCATTTCCGGATAGGCTCAATACACTGATCTACTACACTTCATTCTTCCTCTTCTTTGGTGCTGCTGTCCTGTCACATACCAGACCTGTCTTACTGCCTTCACACTGCTCTTCTACTTTTCTTCACACTTGCACATACACCACACACACCTTTATACCAAAATCAATTTGGTATATATATCCGCAGTAAGGATTTCATCAACTTTCTAGTCGGCATCCAGAATACTCAATAATTTCCCAAACTCTTGGTCTGTCGGCTGAATCCTTGCTTATCAAGTGATGCATATCAAAGAGATGCTTATAGAAGTCATCAATCATGTTGATCAATCATGAATGATACCTCAAGAAACTTGATCTCCAACAATATCTTATCTGGATTGAGGTCTGATGCTCTGCCGGTCAGTTCTTCCTCAGTCTACTCTGCCAAACAGGAACCAAATACTTAGGTGCTCATATTTCTTCACTCTTTCTTCACCAGAGGCTCAATCTCTAGAATATATCATTCAAGATACTCCTCTTGACTTCCCCAAGTCCACACTTTACTAAGATACTTCTTCTGAGAGATCCGGACCTGACTGTTGAACCTTGCTACATGCTCTGTTCTTGCTTACTGGACCTCACACTCTTCAATCTGACTTCCGGTATAGACACACCATGTCCTACAGATGGGTGGGATGAACTTTGTTGCCATTAATGACAAGACTCATGAAGCTATACTGTGTCTCTTGCCAACATAACCACAAAATCCTCTTTAATTAAAATAATCCTTCTAGATATTTCAAGACAAAATATTTCAGTTAATTTCTATGAAAGCTAATAATTTCACTATCCAAACAGCCATCAATCTATTTACTGTATATAATTTCCCAGAGTTTAGAATGTGAATGTAGGCTGGGTATTCCAGCAACACTGTTATTTTAGTTGGATCCTAAAAATATAGCAACTTATGTTCTTCTCTAAAACATCTATGCAAAAGTGGGCAGGTGTGGTGAGGTCTAAATAGTAAGAAGATTGATGAAAGATAGAGGAATTAAAAAGATACCTGCATGTAGTTGGATTGAAGGGCATAAAATGGTACATGTTTTTTTGTATAGGAGATAGATCACATCCACAAACATGGGAGAGCTATACAAAATTGGAGAAATTGGCTTGGCAAATGAAGGCAGTAGGGTATTTCTAGATTCATACTTTTACTTAATATTGTGGAATAGAAGAAAAAAAATCATTTATCTACCACCATATTGAAAAGTTAGCAATTACATTTGGTTTGTTAAACATTGCCCTTGGTACAACCATTAGAGTTGTTAAGAACCTTTGAGTATGTTCTGATTTTCACACTACATCTAAATTCATCTCCAAGATTGTTGCAAGAGAAATTGTTCTAAGAGATGTGAACCATTTCTATCATTTTAAACAGGGACAATGTTCTTGTGGAGAATATTGGTGATGCTAAAGGAAATAATCTGAAAAATAGGCTTGCACTATAATAATGTGCACTACATCAGATATCCATTAGTAATGAAGGGACATCCATCAAAGCATAACAACAAGGATTTTTTTGTCATATGTTGTAGTTACAAATGCCCTGCTAGACATACATGAAAATGTCAAAGCATAGACAAGGCAAGCGAACTGTTTCAAAAAATGCCTCAAAGAAATGTGATATCATGGAATGTCATGATTAAAGGATATGTTTAAAATGATTTTTTCTAAAAAGTCATAAAATTTTAAGAAAATGCAACTAGTGGGTGTAAAGCCCAACTCCTCAACCTTTGAAAGCGTCCTTCCTGCCTGTGTGTGAATTGGAGCTTTGGATGAGGATATGAACATCCATCAAAAGCATATTTGCAAGTAGATTTTTATTAGATATTGTAGTTGCAAGTTCCACTTTGGATCACCAAAGCCTTCACAAAAATTTCTGCACAAAATTCAATATTATGCACAAATTCTCTTTTGAATGATGCACAAAGCCTCCACCACAACACCGCATAATTTGTTGTTGGGCCTTGTGGTGATGCAGGAATCACCCACATCATCGCAAGGCCTAGAAATAGTGTGGTGTTACAGTGGAGGCTTTTTGCATCATTCAAAAGAGAATTTGTTCATAAATTCTTCATTATTGAATTTTGTGCATACATTTTTGTGAAGGCTTTAGTGATCCGAAGTGGAAATTGCAACATTTCTGCTTGAATAAATAGGAGGATAAGGTACAACCTCCATTCCACTAGCTCTGCTACCTCCAAATGGAGCTATGACAAGTGATTGAAGGAATAAATTACAAAAAATATCATCCTATCTATTTATGATGTTTTTTTAAGCATCCAAAAATTAAACAAACAAACTACAAAGCACACAAGTACATCTCTTAGTTTTATAGACTAGGACAGTTCAACCACCATTATACCACTCAATGAATACTAACCAGCTCCTAAATCATGATCTAGATGACTCCTTTGGCACCTTATAGGTTGTCTGCATATGAAAGCTCTAGGTCCTAACAAAAAACCACAAAATTAAGGAGTTCAAACCAAGAATAAATAATATAGTGAAAATAACCTACAATAAAGATACCTTCATACATTTGATAAAAGAACATTTAACAAATCCATAAATCCATGCAAATTTCCTTCCATAAATCCATCTTAGGGATCCATATTTCTTTTAAAATTATTCCAAGAGTCATTCATAAGCACCCCATACCAAGTCCATGTGAAATATATTTGTATTTTTAATCATTGATGTGAAAGATATTTGTATTTGATTTACATGTCACTCAAAGGGTCTTGGCGGGTGTGTGGGAACCAAGGATAACAAGGGAACAATTATCGCTATCCCGTAGCATGAAGAGATTGCACTTGTGGCATTACGGGATATAGAGACTGATTACCACAGCCCCACAACAGTCTCAAAATGAAGTGGTAAGCTAGCAGCATAAATTTAAGTGGCATATGATACTTCACTGTGGTCACAGGGCAGTCAAGAGAATAACTAGTGGTAATGCGATAAGGAGCAGAGGAAAACAGTACACCACACCCCTGCAGTAGCCTCAAGTGAGGCTTACAGTATGGTGGTAAGAAGGAGCAGAGGAAAATAGTACACCATGCCCCCACAGTGGCTTCAAGTGAGGCACATGGTATGGCTATAAGAAGGAGCAGAGGAAAATAGTACACCGCACCCCCATGGTGGCCTCAAGTGAGGCTTGTGGTATGGCGGTATAATGAATTTAAGTTACGTAAGTGTTGAATACTATAGCCCCATGACAATTTTAATGAAGGAGTGCAATAGTGCGGTGAAAGGCTTCAAGTGATGTTTAGTATACCACAGTCCCACAATGGTCAAAGAAACAATTTGTGGTACTATGGTAGGAAATGAGTCATGGTGAATAAGTTGAATTTTTGAGACAATATTTTTGAAATGGAGATAGAACAAACTATGAACTTTCCTAGACACAACCAAGCCATGACTTACATCCTCTACATGTTCCATAGAGGTTTCTTTATGGTAGAGATAAGTCAAGGGATAGTAGTTTTCCATCATTACATTTCATGAAGGAGTGGGATTCTAAATAACTTTTGGTGTTGAGATACCCATGCTACCAAGATAAGAATCATGTGAGGATCTACCTTAAGGCAATAAAGAGATATAGAGCTATGCCATGACTTACACCCCCTTGACAACTGAACAAATATAATTAGAAGCAACAAAATAAAAGATCATATTTTTTTAAAAGATAATGCACTTGGTAAACTTTTTAACATGATCAGTGGTGCTAGTGCGACAAGCCCTCTAGCTCCACGCAAATGCTTTTTCTTGGAGCAATGAACCGGTGAGGCCACAACATGAGGGACCTCATCCCCTATCAAGAACACTTCAAACCCACAAGCTCATTGGCCCAACGAAGGCATAAATCCTATGAGCTCATTGGCCCAATGGGGGTTTGAACTCTAGTGTGTTGATGGTGGTTTTAGCACACAACAACACAGGTGTGATTGTTGGTTTCACACCTCTCTTAAAAAGTATCCTACCCTAGGTAAGACTACTCCAAGGATAATACAACTAGGTCTTAGCTTGCTTGGAATCTCTCAGTTGGTATGTTCTAGCTGTGCCTACAAGGGGTCTTACATGCAATCTACAAATTTTCAAGTTGGTACAGTAAATACACATAAACCCTTTTATGGTTTTTTGCTGATAAAACAATGTAAAATGCTGTTGAAATTCCTAATCTAATGATGTTTTCAAAAAAAATGCAAAAAGGTTAGGGTTTTAGAGAAATCCTAAGTGACATTCACAATGTATAGTTTACTTTAAGTAGACAAATACTCTAGAACTTAACTAGTTTTCTGAGTTACCAAACTAAAATGGGTGTCACAGTACTATAGAAAACAATGTTATCTTCAATGGAAGTCAACAGATTTTCAGATTACATTCATTTGTTAAATACCCAATAAACAATGCAATTTAACTTGTGAAATGCAATTTAACTTGTGTACAAGTGATTAGCCTAGACTAACTTTGCATAGCTATCTACCATCAGCAAATAACTATAAGTGTGGACTTAGAGTATTCATCAGATACTTTCAGCAAACCATTAACATTATAAAAGCACAACTAACAGAGCAAGAAGTGAACCATGAAAACCAAATAAGGAACACAATACACAAATTCTTAGAAACACTGCAGAAACTTGCTTTGTATTACTTCAAATGGTAGAATGTCAACAATTTGGCATCAAATTCTCTCTTATAGAAAGTGGAAATGGCAGCCCTTTATATAGAAAAGTAGCATACCAAGTTTTCAAATGAACGGTGGAGATTAACTCAACACCTACGGTCCAAATTACATCAATAAATGCAATTGCAATAGCTCACAGCAATTCTCAGATTACATTTTGTCTTCTATGAAAAAGATAAAAAACAGCCTCCAGATACATTGAATCTAGTCAATTTGACTAGCCAACTCAATATATTAATAGAAAAGAACATTTTAAAAGCATAGAAAAGACAAAATAGAGTCGCATGCTGCTTCGAATATAACAATTTACAATTATGATGAGATTACATCCTTAAAATATTCAAAATAATATCAAGACTCTTCATCTAAATCAATTTTGTCTTCACCAGCGAGCTTGTTGCGGTAAGTCAGCCATGTGTCAAGTGCAAGATTAATCTCTGACGGATTTGGATCCTTCAAATGATTGATCCGATAGTCGAACATCTCCATCTCCTAACTAAATCTGCTATATATCTTCTCTATCTCTGCACCAGCCTTGTGGAATGCTTTAAATTCAACTCTGAGGTCACTTACCTTATCTAACTTGTCTTCCATACTGAGCTCGGCATTTTCAAAAATTACCTTATGTAATTTGTCTTTACACTTTTTGATATCATATGGGCATAGTCATCATAGGATGTTTCCAGACAATCCTTCAAAGAATCATTGATATCATATAATTGACCGTAGCTCCTCATCCGCTAGCTTATATGCTTCCTTTATGTTTTCAAAAGTTTCTTCTCTCAAAAGTAGTTGTTGATACCATTCAATGGCCTTGGACAACTAGTTTCCAATTAGAATATTTTCTACAACCAGAGTCTGGGCGGGCAAATCCCTGATGCTCTTTATCCGCAAATACATATGTGAGTAATACTCATTGAAGGAGTCACATTCCTCATGCAGATCTTTCCATTTCTTATGAAGTTCCACTAGCTTCTTATGTGCTTGAGCGGAGGCATTGATAGTCTCGCATCCCATCTCAAAAACTCTAAATAACCATTTTTTTGTACCTTGGGATTTGGACCTTACCTCGCCTAGCCTAGCCATTTCATCCATAGACAGGAAAGTGGACACTATCCTTATATCTCCTCCCGCATCTACTGGCTTGACCAAAAACTGGAGGCAAGTGTGGAGTTCTTCATTTTGCTATTTTAAATCCTTCTTAGACATCTCATCCTTGTCTAACTGTTCTAAAATTGATTTAACTGATTCTTTAAAATCATCCACTCTTTGAGTACGAGTGGCAGGTCCCAAATCAACCATGGAGATCACATAATCCTCTGCCCTGACTTGTTCTTTGGCTGCATCAGTTGGTGGGACTGCAATCTCTGTAATTCTAGATCCTGATTCATCCTTATAGATCCTGGATTGTATCTTTTCCTTCTTTTGCTTCTCAGGTCTCTGAGCTTGCAACAAGATGGTACTGAAATCCAGCTACATTATTTCTACTTCTGGCTCAAGATATACCACTTTGCTTTGCAACCATTTGGGTACTAAAGATTTATTTAATTCAGTGGCTTTGTCATTATTAATTACAGCTAGTTCTTCAGGTGGCTCTTGTTCTTGCTCTGGTTCTACATCTTTATCTATATTCATCTCCTCTTCTTTCTCTCCTTCTTGGGCCAATTTTTCTAGGTTTATCAATATACTTTCTTGGGCTGACTTGAAAACTTCCTCTGTTTGACCTTTCTCTAGAGGACTCTCAGATACATCAACAACTTCAACATTAGTCTGAGGTTCATTGGAGTCTTCATTATTTACTTCTGTCAATATATTTTTCTCCTTCCCAGGTAATAATGTTGTTTCAGGCTCCTACAAACCCAACTCTGTACATACTTTCTCAATTCCGGGCAGCAGAGGTACGGCCAAAGAATCTACAGGCATTTGGGAAATAGGAACTATAGAGGATATGGGTAGTGAAGGCACGTTAATTTGCATTAAATTAGCTAATACTACTGATAAGGAAGAAGAGATGACAAGAGGTGAAGGAAAAGGTAGTGAAGGTAGAGGAAGAGGAGGTGAAAGGATGGTGGAAATAGGAGGTAATGTTGCAAGGGTAGATAATTGAGAGGAGGAAGTAGAAGGTACAAGTGTAGTAATAGTGGAGGGACATGAAGTGGTAGCAATAGAGGAGATAGGGCTGCTAGGGGCATTGCAAGAAATTGCCAACAAGCAGGAAGAAATGGTAGAGATAAGAGAGGTGGCAGTAGGGGATGTTCCTTGGATAATGGCAGTTGAGGTTGTAGGTGAAATGGATGTGGCAGTAGTAGAAGTGGTAGAGGAAGAAGCAATAGTAGAAGCTACAGGGGTTGAGGCAGCCATGCTTACACTTTGAGTAGCAGGAGATAGGGAGGTTGGAGGATTAGTATCTTTTTGTGTTATAGCATCCTCCTTAGTTACCTCTTTTACCCTTGCTTTCTTGGCCTTAGAACCTTCTCCAGGGCCACTTGGCATGTCTCTTTTCTTGGAGGCCCTTGTCCTGGTGGAGGGAGGTTGGTCTTTCTTTGAAGGAGGCCTAGCAGATGGCTTCTTAATTTTCTTTGCCTTTTCTGCCAGGGATATATGTTCTTCACTATCTGATTTCTATTTCTCAGCTAGCTCTGCCTCATCTGTGACATTTATTAGTTCATCCTCCTCACCTCTGGAGTCCTTATCTGATTCTAATGCAGTATAAGTGAGCTGTATTCCCTATCCTTCCAAAGCAACCACCTGACCCCTTACCCAGGCCTTGCTCAATCTGATGGGTTCTCTCATGATGGTATCCAAAGAGCTTTCTTCTACATTTGCCCAATTTGGTAGTGGGATGAGTTGATGGTATTTAGCTTCCTAAGGTCCTCTGACCATAATATTTTCATCATCCTCTAACTAATCTGGCACTGCAATAATGAAGAACTTCTTGATGAAGGTTAGAGGTAGCCTTGAGTGTGCCTTCTTCATAACTTCATAATCATCTGGGCAGTTGGCCAAAAAGTCTTCAATATGTATCTTGTGAAACAACTTCTTACTTACGAATCTTTCCATTACCTTATTTGGATCGAAGTGATCCCTTGCATTGTAGTAATGTAAATTGAGGATTTGAAGCTCTTTGTCAGAATGTTCTGCTGATGCTAAAGAAGGGCATGCATAGTTCCCCTTGCTGAATCTGATAGAAAACTATACATTGGTTCTGTATAAGTGTTTGGGTTTCTCAGCATAGGGTATCAATTGTCTAGACAATTCTAGGAGCACTGTCTTGTCATCAAGATATCTAGGAAGTCTGTAAGCCATCCCAGTGAAGCCTTGTACTCTTAGATACGTGAATTTTTCAAATTGGATATACCACTTACCATATTTAGTTATTTCATTCATTGCTTCAGTAGAAATCCTCAAGGTTGTATTTCCTTGCAGCAGTCTGGCTATATACATTGTGAAAGCATCATTTACCCTTTTAAAATGTATCAAAGATTGAGATGAGGTCAGCTGTGGGTAACATTCATATACTTTTATCTGGGTTTGCTCATCATTTCCAACTTCTTCGATCTTGGATAACCCAACATAGTGATTTCTCCTTGCTAATGCATAGACAACATAAGATGTCCATCTGAAGTACCTCCTCTTTGAAGTTGCTGAAGGTCTCATGAATGTTGTCACTAAGGATTTGGGCCCAGTGGAACTTAGTCCCTTTCAATATCTCAATTATGATAACAAACATGAACCCCTCAAAAGTGGAGACTGTGGGTAAAACATATATTCTACTTAGGAAAGTTATCAAATCTCTAATTTCATCATGGAAATCACTCCTATATAGCACTTGGGGAAATTTATTGAGGGAAGACCTTCTATTTTTGGCCTAATGGTCATTCATATGTTTCCTGCATCCATTCACATCTTTTTGGTAAGTCCCCTTTGATCCTTGTTTGTCTGGCATGGTCATGACTTTGTGCCTTGGAATATCAAAGGTCTTAGCTAGAGAGGGTGGACTTAAATCAGCCAAGATATCCCCATTAGTAGTTTGAATTGTCCTTGTCATGACATCATACCTATCTACATAGGTTACCATCAATTATGCACATTGTACTGAGGTAGGGAAGGCAACAGCTTGTGATATAGCACTGTCTCTGAAGGTTTTAGCCCTAGGAGTTGGGTTTGGACCAAAGATCCTCAATCTGAAGTCATCTAAGTCTATGTGACCTAGATCTATGTCTCCTACATCACTCCATCCAGAGTGAATCTTGGTCTCTGGAGGGATTCCCTTGAATTTGTACTTCATGGCTTGAGCTCAGGCAATCATTTAATCTGCAGGACTAGACCTTATAAGTTTGACACCTTGAGAATTCTTTCACACACTCCTAAGTTTGAGATGAACTTTAATGAATCTGATAATACTATTGATATGCCCTTTTTTTAAAGAATCACAAATCTAAGAGTTATTACCATTGCACCTACTTCTTAGCAATTCACCATTAATGCATGCAAAAAAACATTTAATGTTGCAAGACATCTAATTAAAAGCATGAAAATCATCATTATCTATGTATCACAACATTAACTTCGTCATTCTTGACATTTTCCCTTTGAAAATTCTTAAAACACAGTCATTTTGCAGTGTTTGTGCTAGTTTTAGGGTCAACTGACTTGTAGGTAGAAAAGTGCTAAAATTGAGGTCTACCGACCTCAGCGGGAAAAATGGGCTTGTCTGACTCAAGGTTTTATTAGTGTTCATTCTCATCTGGCTTTTGTGTAGGTTTTGAATGTTACCGACTTGCACGACTTTTGAAGGTCACCGACCTTTCATTGGATGTTTAGTTAGTCAGTCAGGTTTTAGCGCAAGCCTCTTTGAGATTTCTTTCACTACTCTTGCGCGGGATTTGGCTTTGTCTGACTTGCACAAGTTTTGAGTTCAACTGACTAAGTCAGTGAAAGAGTGTTTCAACGCAAGGTCGGATGGGGTCATTTTTAGCATAGAGCCATTTTCTTATTTTTAATAGGACTTTGGATGTCACCGATTTGCAGAGATATTCAAAGTGTCTGACCAAGTCAGAGACAGGGTCATTTAGCGCATGGTCGGCACAAGAGGTTTTTAGGGCTAAAATGGCTTTTCAAAGATTGTGGGGTTTTGAGGTCCCACCAATCTAACTAGTTAATGCACAAAGCCATGTAGGTCGGAAGTCAATGTTTTCAATGCTAAATGGATTTTTAAGTGTAGCGCGGGTTTTAACGACCACCGACCGACTAGATGAGTTGGAATGTTTACAGGTTAGTTGGACTCCAGTTTAGTGCTAAGACCAAATGTCTTTCTAGTTTATGAAAACTTTGGCTAGGTCTGTTTAAGTTATTCTTTTTAGTTCATAACAATCCATCTATGTTTTCAAAGGGAAATCCAAACTAGGTTTCGAAGGAGGAACAAACAATTTACACACAAAACCCTAGCTAAAACCCTAAAGGAGTTGCTTAGAAAGAAAACGTTCTTTGAAATCAAACCCTAACTGCATACAGTGAAAGCTCAAAAGAGGAGATTTGGAAACCCTACCTAGTTAGTTTGCAGAAAATGTGTCTGGATTGTACAGGCAGGAAGCAGTCGTGGGATCGAACTCAGGGCAACATGATGGAAAATGCTCAATAGGCTGCGAAGATTGCAAAGGGGCTCCCAAATCTTTATCAAAGTGCAAAAATGGTTTAAACAAAGGAGGTTATCCCTTTTATTATCCCAGCTAAATCACCATTAATGCGCAACGTATATTTGATAGATTAGGGTTTTCACGTAGCTTTTCATTCGCTCAGACTTGGTGGGGAAATTGGATGTGACGGACCTAGTAGGTGAGAGATATTTTTAATGCTGCGACCATAGGCTCAACTCTATGCAACTTGCGGGACTTTGAGGTCCTTCGAACTTGCGGGAACTTTGGCCTCATCTGACTTAGTCAATGGTTGAACAAGACAGCGCAAGTCGGGGATGATTGATTTTAGCGCAAAAGTCTGTCGAGAGGAAAACTAATGTTGAAATTAGTGATAGAGGTTTTTAATGCAAAGTCGGTTGGGAGGCAAATTAGCACAAAGGTCAGTTGGGAGGAAAATCAACGCAAATGTTAGTTGGAGAGCAATTCAATGCAAAAATCAGTTGGAGAGCAATTTAGCGCAAAAGGGCTATCCAAGGCCATCAAAAGGGATATGAAAATCCAACTTAGCAGATTCCTAAAGTGATTTTTTAACATCATCATTCAATCATGGACAAAATGCACTTTGACCACTTGACCACTTAGGAGGTGAAAATCCACTTGACATCTTAGACCAAAATTTGAAAGAGGGGGTCCCTATTTTGAAATGGCACATGTGTACGAGGCACAACATGGTGGCTGCCACTACAACTGAGTGATTTAACCACCAAACCACACCCTTATCGGCAACAAAATAAAAGATCATTAACCATGCTTAGACATTCACTTTAATTTTGCATCTATGGCCCATTGGCTCCAATAGTTGCCATCCTATCTTGTTTCTATTGCTGATTTTTTATGTTCCTCAGAGTCATAAAAGTAGATGCGACAAGAAACTCCATCATAGGCAATTGATAAAATCATGAGCCCCCAAAGCTAAAGCATTGGAAGGCCTCATTTGGTTCAAAATTGATAGTCATGACTTAGAAAATGACAGTCAATAGAATGGTAATAAAATCCTTGGTTAACACTTCACATTGGAAACTTATTTTTTAAAATAAATCAAAACAATAGACAATCACTGTTAATCTCATTTTTTTAATGCCTATTGGTATCCTAGAAGATATCACCATTAATAGCATTTTGTGGATTGTGTCTAAATGTATGATCTATTTTAGCTTTTGGTATTATCCCATCTCTGGGGTCATATGCCTATCTTAGTAACATATATCATTTCTCTTTGTCATGCTATCTTAGTGAAGCCTCAAATCAATTTTTTTTTTTTCCCATAATGCTCTTCATTTGTGTAATAATTTTGGCCAAGGTATTGGTAATGAAGTTACCAAAGACATGGTGATATAGTTGAATTTTTGAGACAATATTTCTCATTAGCCCGATCAAATCAAAGAATAATTTTTCTGCCTTTTCTCCACTATTCTTTTATGAGCTGAGTAATTTCAAATTTGATTGTTGTCATTTACAATGCATTTCTGTTGCATTTCAATCTAAAACATTTGATCCATTGTTGGATTGTTGTCACCTTTACAGACATAAAAATGTACCTGTTTTAATTTTTTGAACTTATGACAAGTCAAAGTGGGTTGTACTTGTTTAGTAGCTGGTTGAAATTTAATTTGAATCTACTTCTTGATGTTCCCCTTGACTCATTATCATTTTTGTTTATCATCTTGCTCTTTGGCTAGCAACAAACATGTGATGCATCTATTGTGATGCCCTTTTTGGTAGTGAGCTGCCCCCTTGTCAGTGAGGCATTCAACGCTAACCTCGAGATTCGTGATATGGAAGTGAGCCTCTCGTGGATCTGGGTTAAGTCTAGTGTTTGTAGCAAGCATTAATAGCTCAAGCTTTTGACTCAATGGCAAATGATTCCAACAATTGGTATCAAAGCCATGGGTTATGGGTTTGAATCCCTCGGGTTGCATTGAGGGGGAATTGTTGGCAGTGAGCTGCCCCCTTGTCAGTGAGGCATTCAATGCTGACCTTAGGATTTGTGACATAGTAGTGAGCCTCCCATGGATCTGGGTTAAGTCTGGCATTTGTAGCAAGCATTGATAGCTCGAGCTTTTGGCACAATGGAAAATGATTCGAATAGTCCTATGGATGGTGGCATTTTCCAAATTATTTTCAAACTATTTTAAGTTCTAGGTGTACACCTTGTGGAGACTTATGGCATATTTCTATGCTTAATTTTTTTTCCAAGGTTACAGTGAGCTGATAAATGTAATTATTCCAAATGTAGTGGAAATAATTTTGGAACAATTATCTTAGTCCTCTCTTAATGTTTAGATTTATGTAATTTTTGATTTTATAGATTTTTAATAGCCTTGTTTGATGAGTCTTGAAAATTGGTTTCAAGTTACAACATAAAGATTCCATCTAGAGCTAAGAAGATTGTGCCAAGTAGTTACAGAGCATGATTGGTTAGGTTATTGGTGGTGGAAGGATAGAAAAGCCAATGCTCAAATCTGGCAATGCATATCACAAATATAGGGTCAAAAGCAATTGTTGGCCCAAGGTTCATGGTGTGGCAATAAGTCTTGTTGAGCATCCTCATGGTGGTGGTAATCATCAACACATTGGGCATGCCAATACTGTACGTCGTACAAAGAACGCTTAGCATGTACACATACTTAATCATAATTAAAAAATTATAGAGCTCTGATTATTTAAAAATGTCATCTTTTAGTTTTTATTTTTCTTTAGGTTACTTTGTGTCAACAATTTATGGGGACTAGGTTGTAAACCATGTTTCCTATTATTTTTAATTATCATTAGTGGTTTACTCTTGATTCAAAATTTTGGGAAAGACTTCAAACTAGGTTGTAATCCTTGTTTCCTTGTATTGTTTGAGGCTTATTTTAGGCTGCCATATTAATTGACTTTGTTATTTTTTATTCTTTCTTGAGTGCTTGTTATTTGCTTTTAGATCATGAAAATGGAAAAAAGATTGATTATTTCTTAGTATTATAAACTATGAAATTTCTATTTAAAAAAAGTAATAATCATCATGCTAAAAGGACATTTTAGTTAGATGATCATCAAGGAGAGAAACATCTGAAAGGGTGAATTCCATATCACAGAAAAAAGCTAGAAACCCTAGATTGATTTGCAAGCTCATCACTTGGGCATTTTAGGCCAAGTTGAACCACCTAAGATGACCCCAATTAAGAAAAATCAAACCCCATTTTAACAATAGAGCATATTGAATACTCTTCAGAACACACCAACACTAGTATTAATAATCAATACTTCAATACAATAATGACTATTCAGTGGACTAAGCTACAATAGGGCTGGCAGAAACTGAAATGGGTATTAAGCAATATAAGATTATTTGTTGTTTTGTTTTAAAAAAGTTTGCAAGGTTGAGGCAGTTCTTCTACAATTAGGTGAAACCCCGATCCTTCACAACTGAGGTTTGAAACCCTAATCCCTAATAAGAGTGGGGTATTGTTTGAGTATTAACTATCAACAAATTGAATTAGATTTTAGTGTCAGTATTTATAGCATCTGGAAAATGGGCATAACTAGAACAGAGTACCAAACACAACAAAAAATTATAGTTTAAAAAATACATGAATACCAGACCTCCTAGTAAGGTTCCTCAGCAATTGAATGCAATGCATCTGGCCATGCCCTTCTCTAGAAATGCTTCTATCACTTCTAGGAAATCCGCTGAAATGTGTCTGCCCAATACAGAATTTAACAAAATACAATAAAATTAACATCTTCAAGTGATTGTGTTCCAATTCATCAATACAAAAAGAGGGACATCAATGAGCCTTACCTATTTTTTAGCACAAATTCAACCCATGTACAGTGCATCCAATGCATGAACAATGTCTTGAGCGTAGAGGTAGTCAGGTTTCTTTTGTTTGAATTATTTTTATGGAAAAATTTTCCCTCTCTAAATTTCCCTCTTTCCAATTCAAAATATTTTTTTAATTTCCCTCTCTTTCTAATTTTTACTTGTGTGACTAATTATTTAGCCATTTATTTAGTCATTTATAGCTATGTTTTTTACCCACCATCAAATTAGTCATTTATAGCTGTGTTGCAAAACATGACTAGAATTTAATCATTTTTCGTTGATGTGACTAAAAGTTTTAGTCACCTAGTCATTTATTTGCCAAAATTCTACTAGTGATTGTAGATTGATAGCATACGAAATAAAAATATTCAATATTAGAGGAGAAATTCCTTCAAAGATTTCAAATGATGGCAATATCCTAAATCTAGCCTATGATATTTAGAGGATAGATGATCAAGCAATCTCAAATCTAAACTAGTCTATTAAGGAGAACATTTCTATAGACAAGATAAGTAAAGGTGCTAAGGATTTTAGTATATCTTGGTTAAAATCAAAGATTAAACACTTAGAGAAGGAGATGGAAAAGAAAGAAAAGAAAAGGAAGAAAAAGGGTTAATCTTCTGTAGAGCCCAAGGTATACAAGAAGAGTAGGAGTACAAAGAAATAAAAAAGAAATATTACTTAAGGTGATGTAACTCTAGAGCAATTGTCAAAAGCCTTACTAAAGGCTAACATACTATATGATGCAGCTTCAACAGGGGTATTAACTGAACTGGAAGTTACTCCATTAATGAAAGTTCTTCCAACACAAAATTTTCATGGGAAACTTCCAGCTCCAACATCATCACAAGATCCAAATCTTCAAGAAGATTTAGAGGAAATAGGTGAGTCAATCTCTTCTTATGAGAGAATTCCCTCCCCTACACATCCACCCTTTACCAAGACACTTTCTCCACATGTAGAAAAGGATATTAACAAAGAATATTAGGAGGAAATCATGAAGATAATCGAAGAAGCATCTAAGAAACTCCTTAAAGGCGAGAAAATTTTGCAAACCCCTTTACCACCTCCAATTGTTGAACTACAAAAGGATGTGTCATAGACTCTAATCACTTTATCTACTCCCGAGGTCAATGAAGTTGAAAAAGAACTCCTAAAAGAAAATGTTAAGGTAACCTTTGAAAATGATCGATAGGAACAACAAGAAGAGCTACTATTAGAAGAACAAAAGGAGATACTTGCAAAGGAAAACAATAGAGCCTCAAGTGGATAAATCTAAAGAAACACTTGAGGAAAGATAGCAATGAGAAGAAGGTATGTACTAGGAAATACCAAGATATGAGACTCCTAAGAAGGATGCTCAAATAAGAAGAGGAGATGCCTAAAATAATAGATAAAATAACTAAAGAAGTTGCTCTCCCTACATGGATAAAGCTAAAATTCGAGAAGAGGCAAAAGATAGTGTTAAAAGCACTTGGCATAGAAACCATTACAATCTAGGTGTAAAAAGGGAGACCTTATGATGAGGGTAACTGCAGTCCTCATCATTCAATTAAAAATGTCAATCCAAGGTAGTGTCCATGGCAATATGCGAGAGGGAGAAGAAATCATTTGCATGACATTCTTTTTCTACAATGAGAATTGAAAGGAAATACATGAAATAAATTGTTGCAATCAAATCTAAACTAAGAGCTTGTAAATGAAATTACTAGAATCAAATCTATCCTAAAAGCTTGTGAAGGGAAATACCAGAAAGGTAAAGAACTAGAAATGAAATGGCTACTAAGAAATGAAACTACAAACAACTACTGCTGCTAAAAAAAATGAACTTTATTATTTCATAAAACTCTTCCCATTTGGTTCCTTGATTACAATAAATTTATAGAATTCTTATTCTCAATCAATCTACCAAGAATGTGGATCTGAGATCCTATTCTTGAGGATAAAAACTATAACTTCTTCCTTTGATTTCGTTGTCTTCTTTCACGCCAATTTTGTTTTAGTCGATTTCAGTCATGAACTGCTCATATATTTTGATGAATCTTCTCAAATGGTTTCTAGGTTTTGTTCCTCTCATTTCTAGATTTCTAGATCATTTTGAAATTCTAAAGTTCATTAAGAAATGAGGGAGATATCATCATTTTACTATGATTGCATTTTTAACTTCCTCTTTTCGTGCTTCTTTTTAGGAAGTTTTCTGGCACTTCAATTTGGCAGAATTTATTCTCCAATCCTCTAATTGTTTATTACAAGGAAAACATGCAATATCATTAAGAAATGTAATGACATTAATTAAGCAAAATATATGCTTTTATTTAGCTAATAGATGAGACAATTTATTGTCTCATCATCTCCCCCACACCTAAAATGTTGCAAGTCCTCCTGCAACTCATACTAAGCTTTTGGAGAAAATCTCTTCACCTTTATTGCAATTTCCCTAGAGATTTTTATGAGAGGTGCATTGGAGATGCTCTAAAAATGTTCTAAGTTACTCTGGAGCTATCCAAAGCTAGCTGTCTTTGCCCCATGGTCGGTTCTGAGTTACTCTAGGGCTCTCTGGAGCTCTTCGAAGCTAATCTGGAGCTCTCTGGAGCTCATCTAGAGCTATCTAGAGCTAACTATTTTTTTTCTCAATGGCTCCTAAGAGATCCAAAATGTTCTAATGCTGGAAATAGAGCCCATGTGAAGCTATGGAGAGATCCAGAATGCCATCAAATGCCAAAATAAATTTGCAAGAGTTCTTGGGAGCAACATTTTTTATAGAGAAATGCATGTTCAGCTTTGGAAGAAGGAATAACATATGCTAAGCACTTATTTGCAGAAAAGATACCTACTCTATCCTACTCTACTTATTTATGTAGAGATAGGTTACACAAAACCATTAACTGGTTGTGGAAAATAACATCCTTTTCTCAAAAGATGGATCCATGCATTCAACATTTTGAAAGGAGAGGAAAACCATGAGAAGAAGATGCCTAAATATTTGAACTCCGATGCTCATCCTTCCTTTGAAATGGCAGCCTTCTCCATAATATCTTATTCTAGTAGATGCATGGGCTGATTGGAAAGATCTTGAAATCCTTCCTCACATTATGTTGCATGCATGACTGGATGCAACTCCTTTTCCTTCAAAAATCTGATCGGGCCTCCCTCCTTAGACTTTGAAGGTGTCCAAACATTAATATTTTCTTGTTGGGGCTTGAATTCATGGTCCTCTAGTTGAGGAAGTTGCATAAGAGTTCTCACCTTTGCATGCAATAACCTCTTCCTTTAGTTATGTTGTTTTGGGGGGGAGTTTCTAAAATAATAAACCTAAAAAAGACTTGCCAAACTAATTTTCTCTTTTGACCTACTGTCACTAGATCAACAACAACTCCCTAATGACACCTTTCCCTAGAAATGGCATAAAAAATGATGAGGTTCATTGCAGTCCTCACCATTCAATTAAAAATGTCAATCCAAGGCGGTGTCCATGGCAATATGCAAGAGGGAGAAGAAATCATTTGCATGACATTCCTTTTCTACAAAGAGAATTGAAAGGAAATGCATGAAACAAATTGATGCAATCAAATCTAAACTAAGAGCTTGTAAATGAAATTGCTGGAATCAAATCTATCCTAAAATCTTGTGAAGGGAAATACTGAAAATGTAAAGAATTGGAAATGAAATGGCTACTAAGAAATGAAACTACAAACAACTACTACTGCTAAAAAAATTGAACTTTATTATTCCATAAAACTCTTCCCACTTGATTCCTTGATTACAATAAATTTATAGAATTCTTATTCTCAATCAATCCACCAAGAATGTGGATCTAAGATCATAATCTTGAGGAGAAAAACTATAACTTCTTCCTCTGATTTTGTTGCCTTCTTTCATGCCAGTTTTGTTTTAGTCGATTTCATTCACAAACTACTCATTTATTTTGATGAATCTCCTTGAACAGTTTTTGAGTTTTTTCCTCTCATTCTCATCTTTCCAGATCATTTTGAAATTCTAAATTTCATTGAGAAATGATGGAGATATCATCGTTTTACTAGGACTACATTTTTAACTTCCTCTTTTTGTGCTTCTTTTTAGGAAGTTTTCTGGCACTTCAATTTGGCAGAATTTTTTCTCCAATCCTCTAATTATTTATTACAAGGAAAACATGCAATATCATTAAGACATGTAATGGCATTAATTAAGCAAAATATATGCTTTTATTTAAAAATATATGAGACAATTTATTGTCTCATCACCTTATAAGAAACCATGAACCCTCTCCATCATAAGAATAGATGAGTCTGGGCACCAAATTGCATAAATAACCACTCCCGTAGTGGAAAAAGATGACAGAGAGATAAATTATAAGGACTATTAAATATCAAGGGTTAACTTAGTTAAGGAAACTAGAGAAGAAGAAATTACTTCCTTAGATTCTGTAGTGCAAATAGTAGTAAACAGAAGGGAAAAGGATAAGTAGACCAAGGAGAAACTGGAAGAGCAATTAGATCAGATGAAAAAGTTTATCAAAAACTCATTACTCCTCTATCTCAACAAGAGATCCCTTCTACCATTGCTCTAATTTTGATGTCTCAATATGAAGAAGATTCATTGTAGAGCATGAAAATGAGATTGGATGCAATAGATAAGTAGATTAGTGAATTTTTGGAGGATGCTAATAAGGTCTTGGACCAACAATGTGAGTTACATGAGCAAGCCACGCAATTGGAGAAGAAGATTCGGTCATTTGCACAAGAAATGAAAACTGAAGAAGGTACTTATGACCAAAATCTCCCAAAGTTAGAATCTATGAATGATAAGATATCAGAGAAATTGAAGACTAAATAAATTCTTTAGGGTTAAGAGCTAGATTTTGTGAAGAAATGCATTAGTATAACTGCCTTCAGAATAGACTTGATGGTTGAATATAAGATAAGAATATTATAGACACAAAAGGAGGTATATCAATTTATGTGTAAATTTGAAGATTTCTTAGCCCATTTTATAATCCATGAACATATACATTTAGGAGAAAAAAGACTTGACACAATAGATGTTATCAAAAAATGCCTCAAGCAAAAGATGGAAGAGAAACTGAACCAGGCTTAAAAATTTGATAGTTACACTCTAGAAAAGTGCCTGGAGACCAAGCTAACTTTAAAGTTATTAGAAAGGAGTTTCTTGACATGAAAAAAGGTGGAATATGCACATAAGGATTTTGAAGATTACAAGTTCAAGTCAGACTAGCTAGATGGACCTAATGGAACTAGTTTAAATAAGTGCCTGACAACTTTCATGGAGTATAAACAAAGATAGAAGGCAAAAGATGAAGCTAATGTTGAGATTTTGGGATGAGAAGGAATTATTTCTATTTTTGGTAAAATATAAGTTCTTTTTTGAAATTAATTGATTAATTTTTATTATATGATGAACTCTATATGAGACATTGCAAATGTAAGTGGGTGCCACTAAAATTATAAAGTGGTCCCAAATTTTGAGTGAGAAAAGGAGTGGCTCGATTATCTAGAGTTTGCATGAAGTTGACTTAGATGTATTCATTAGTCTAGTTCGAAAAAAAGAGTTTTCTTCAAGTATCAAGTATAAAATCTCTTTTGCATGGTATAATATAAATAGGATAAATTTCATGAAATACTTTGAGGTAGTTAACTACTAGTTAGAATTGAGGCACTAGGGTTTCCTATGTTTTATAAAAGGTGTCTAGAGTGTAATAAGGATCTTTTTTTTTAGTTTTATCAATTCTAGTCTTAGAATTTCTTTAAAAGTTTTAGTAGTTATTAGTCAAAGGGAGATTTCTAAAGGAGAGATCCAAGTTTTGGTGTAGTAATCTTTCTGAAATTGTAACAACTTTTCCAAATCAATGAAATGGTTCCAGCTTCTTAAAAAATTTCTACTCTTAAGTGGTGAAGTACTCAAATTTATTTTTGCATATTGACTATTTGCTAAAATATTATTGGATTTTTAATGATAAATTTTACATAAATGAGTTGTGGATATAATACATAAAACTTGCATGTGGAATACAATAATTTCATGTGTGTAATGCCCCACAATGAAAACCTTAGAGGACAACACATCTATGCTATGCAAAGCAGAATAATTTTTTTTTGTATAAAATAATAGGGTAATGTTGAACAAATCAATACACATCATAAACTTAACAACTTGTCTTCTAAGGTTCCATGGTTGCATTACTTGACAACTTAATCAACATAATTTAACATACATGGTTAACTAATCATCAGCAGTTCATTCTACATCTATTGCACTAATGAATATACATATACATCTCCATTCATGCCATATGTAGATAATCAACTTTGCTCAAGATTACATGTACATGTTCAAAAGTCTATACATATGAGTACATCATCATGTAGTTTGGATTACATTTGGAATACATACATTATGAATCAACTGATACATAGGCTAGTACATGAGCATAATAGCTATCTTCATAAACAAGTACAAGATTTGAAGTCTGATGCACAAGACATATCCTCCTTGCTCACAAACAATGGCAAAGGAAAGAAAAACCAATGGATAAAGCTCTTCCACCCAACCATGTGGAACCCTGAGGTCCACCCCCCGAGCTAGGAATTAACATAAGGTCCCCACTACATCATACGATCAGGTAAACAGTGGGCTATAAGACATCACATGACTCCAACTTCACAAGTCACAACAACACAACAGTACTTCCAGAGGCAACCACTAAACAAATGGGGAGAGTACAACTAGGGAATGCTAGGCTATAGTAAGGAGAGTGTCATCGCATGGTCCTAACATGGGTTACCCAGGCAGTCTCTCTCTAGACACTGGCCCCCATCTATGGTTACCCTGGCAGTCTCTCTCTAGACACCCGCCCTATAGGATGACGCATGCAAAATCAACCTTCCTTTTGTGAGGACAAGGAAGTAGATCTGCCAACCCAACCTTCTCCCCTCATCCTTAGTCTGAACTAGCACTACAGGCATGAGTGAGGTATCTTATTATCTTGTTAGTGTGAAAACTACCCAACCCCTAGATTTATTATTATGTTATCACTTAATTACCAACTCCCAATGGGTTACCCTGGCTAGCCACTTGGCACCGGCCCCACATTGGAAGCCACCCCCTTACCTACAACTAGAAAACCCTACTCCACAATCATAGCAAAATCATCACAACAACGAGGGTATAGGAACCATGTAAGGCACTGATCATCTTGCATAACAACTATCAACATGTATATATAATAATGCAAGGCATTAACCCTCCATAATCATAAGGGCAGAACTCCTAAACCATTGCCCATAACAACACATATTCATTACAACTCTATGATTTCCATGTCACCTTGTTCCCTAACTTACCACAAAACTAGATACAAGACTAGTACAACCAGTTGGATAACAATACATCCACAAGAAGTGCATTTATCATTTAGTCCATACATAACTAGGGGCGACAAGCTTCTTAAAACACCATGATCTCAAGACTTCTATCAACACAACACATAGAATCAAGGCATCCCAAGCTAAGCCTCTGGAACTCTAGCCACACGGGTAGATACAAAATCAAGACTATATGAATAGGTTATGACCCACAAATAGAATTAACATATTACGAGAATCAATTATACTTATAATTAATTTTTTTTCCTTCCTTACAACTAATCCACTATAGCAAATTGCACTTGACTAAGTTGTTACATTAGTATATTAATCATTAAGATATAGCTTGCCATTTGATTGTATTCATACTAAGGGATAAATCTATAATTACAATAAAGTGAGCTATATTTAAATATTTATTAAAATAATCATTTAATTAATTTACAAGATACAAATATCATTAACGTAACTAAAGTAAACCTCTATTGTCAGTATTATAAATTAAATTGATTAAATGATTATAAGGTAATTTTAAATTCAATTTATACGGATAAATTTGAGGATTCTGATTTAATTTATAACCAAAAAGAGAAACAATTTTAATCACTTCTATGTAATAACGATTACAAATACACAACATTCATGAGAATATCAAAGTACATTTACAAACGAATGGGATCTAGTTCAACAAGTCACTAATAAAGAGAAGGTGATAGATTTTAATACTATACTAAATTCATTTATCCATTCTACAAATCAACATATCGAATATTCATTTATTCCTATCTGATATACAGTCTTTCCTTATCATGTTCCATTTAAATTCATAATTTAATAAACCTAATAATTGATTATATCAATTTCGATAGCTTGATTTAAATAAATCACATGACCCAAATAATAATAATAATAATAATAATAATAATAATAATAATAATAATAATAATAATAATAATAGCAATAATAATAATATTAAAATTCCACAGATCATTTGATAACCAATATAATTTTCATCCAAAGTAATTAAACAAATAACGTTACACTCTATTAACAAGTCTATTATAAATAATCATCTCAAATACGTATTCATCAAGATTATAAATGAAAATATGAAGGAATAGATATAATATTCTTGAGACTGATCATATAATTACGACATGAAGTTAATAAGGATAATGATTGAACTCATGATGATTCTATAAGGCAAAAGAATAGATGTCTAGACAATAACCGCTTATAAGATGTAGTGCAAAACATGGGTACTTACCGATACACGAGGATCACATCTATTATTGCCACGTAATGGTTTCTATAAGGGAAGATGTCTTCCTTATTCACAAGAGCTAATAGGTATACCACTATCTACCATCTAAGTATTCTAACACAAGGTCTCATATATACTTGCTAAACGGCTGTCGGCCACCTAAATACCCTCGACGACCAAAGCTCAGAACGACTACAACTCTCAAAACATACTTACCAAGAGCCAACTCTCCTCTACCACCCCACGTCTACAATGACACAGTGGAAGCGACTTCCATAACTATGAGTGCGCCGAACACTGACCAAACATAGTACCAAGATGGAAACAGTCTACCGTGGCAAGGAAGTGTAACTGAGGCTTAAGAACATAAGCCGTGACTTGACCCCACACTATGGTCGTCGACTCCTCTATCCATTTCGTTAGCCCAAACAACTACGGGAAAACAAAGACACAATGCACCATTCCTACGACACCTACGAAGCTCACAGTCTAACACAGACATGGATTAGAGACGTTTACTACCAAAGACCATTGTAGTTGACAAGGCCACCATCGTCAAAAGATGACTTCACCCACATTTTTGATCAGAACATACTTGCTACAGACGACCACTACCATAGAACTCTCGTTGAGCCCACAACTTTCTAAAAAGGGCAGCCTAAACCCACGATCCTCACTGAAGGAAAAGGCATGGAATACTGAAGACCAACGAAGCATACTAAGATAGAAGTGGCAATGCAAATGGCAAGGGTTCTGTCATACCCCACATCCACACCAGATGACGCAGGCCAACTGACACAGAGGGCATAAAAACTGGGAAATAAAAGAAAACCAACTGCCAACAGGAGTCGACTCACCTTTCTATTTAAACCACACATTATTTATTAAGTTTATCACAAGCCAACCTCTATAACATTACACAGTTTATGTTTTTCGAAGGTAGTATGAATCAAATGAAAATAGCAGAGGTTCGGCCTTGGTACGAACAGAGGGACAGCCAAGAAGACTCAGTCATCTTACAAGGGGAGAATCAATAGGGTTGTTGTTGGCATAACGCCTCACAAAGGTAATAAAAGACCCACAGATGTAGATAGCTGTAGGATTCAGAAAAGAAGGAAGTTCTTCCTTATTAACATTGATTCCACAGGTAGACATACGATCACAATATGGATGCAGAATTTCGCAGAGTGGATTTATTGTTAGGCTCAAGGAATTTAAAGCAATTTCATTTGATAGGAGTTAATATATACATATCTCTGCATACCTATATATATATACAGGGGCGACATGAGTAATACACCAGGGTTCTAAGACAGAAATCAACAAGGATAAAGCAGAGCTCTGTATAAATGCTAGTCTATGTGCCCTATTAGATGCACGGGACAAATCCAAAGGGTGCAATTTGTTTTGTTTGACAAAATGTTAGGTAAGGAATCACAAAACACAACAAGAGATTTTCCACAGAAGGGGTGCAGACTCAATTTCACAGAAGGATTTAACTCAGCATTCAAGAATACAAACAGGGGTATAAGGGCATGTCAGATTCGAAACATTCAATTGTTTCAGAAGCACATGGAAGATTATGACAAGTCTTAGAACTAGAGATAGACTGAAGGTCATGAGTAAATTCAAGTCCGCCTTTAAAGAATTTAAATACCAAATCCTGAATAAACCTCATCAATAGAGGAAAACACAGTTAACCTAGTTCTATTACAATTTCATATGAAATAGGCATATATACAGTGCATACCTAAAGTTTTTAAGCTTTTTACAAGAGTCTTCTTTTCTCTCTGAATCCAATCCCCTTCTCTTCTCTTCCAGAATTCCTTTTTCCTCTCCCCCAACCAGGACTCTATCTCCTCAGATAAATGCAGAAGGCCTGCCTCTCTTCCCGACAACCCACTGTCTCAAAACAAGGGTCCATTCCTCAGGTAATTGCAAGAGACATGCCTCTCTTCTTCCAACATCCCACATTCTCGTGAGATTCTTCAATTTCACTTACCAAGGGATTCCAAACCTCAAACTTGCAATTGACAGCATAAGACATTAATTTTTGCTCATCTCCAAATATTGAACACATAAAACTAGGCGACAACCCCATTATTTAATCCTTAGAATATCATCTTTATTATCACCAATTCATTTTATCAAGATGGTAATTGTTTAATCATCTTACTTATGTAACTTATTTTCTTTTTAATTTAAATCCTCTTACAACTTGGGACTTATTATTTCATTTAATCATTTATCTAATTTATTTATTTATTTACTATTTTCATATTAGTTTTACCAATTATCAATAAATAAATCATTTATAATTAACAAACCACACATAATTTCCCTAGCAATGTTTATTTCACATTAGCTCAATTTTAACCTTATTTATAGCAAGGTACTATCCAGGCTTAAATCAACACCTTAGATTGGATAAACTCAACTTACTGGATGATACCTGACCCCATATGAAGCAACAGGACATGACGACAAAATGACGACAAACAGTCCCACTGACGGTGACAACGGGATACAACACTGGAAACTCATCCTCTTTGAGGATGTTGACTAAATAGGGAACCATATGCTAACTCCAATCAATAACTCCATTGGCTAGGGCACACTCAGACCTGGTAAATCAAGTGGAGTTGATGCAGAGGCATCCACACTATAACCTTAACATACAGCATGGATGTCTGCAACCCATCATCATCATCATCATCATCATCATGTTTTCCTTAACACTGTCAGCATCATCATATTTACTGTGCCGACCGATATCCTCCTGATGACAAGCCTTCGCCCTTTCGCATGTCAACAGCATCATCTTATTCGACTATCGGCAGCATCATCATGTTCGGCAAGTGCGAACATCCTCCTGACGTCCACTGTTCATCTCACCGACAACTTCGACCTTCACTATCTTCAGAATCATGATGTTCAACATCATGTTAATCAGCAGGATAAAGAACATCCGGTTCCTCCCATTTATCCTGATGATGACAAACCTTAACTCCATGCACCTTCCCCTCGATGCTTACGTCACCCCGATATCCTGATGACGTATATCCTGATGATGATGACGTCACATGCAGCTCCTCAATATCCTGCTGCTCCGAAATATCCTGATGACATATATCCTGATGATGATGACGTCATATCCTGCTGTTGGCCAAACTTAACTTTTTTCGGCCCGCGATCAACCCGATCTTCTTCCTTATGCCGATACGCTCCTCCTCGGCACCTCCTGATGATGATCACCCCGACGCACATTCACTTCATGCACTCGACTGCATCATACTCATCTCCTCTTATCCGGATGATGATGCCCGAAGCGACTGCAGGATATACACCGAAATATCCTGATGATGCCGTTTTGACAAACTTCCAACCTTAGCGAATTTTCACTTCGCCGATCCTCCTGGGATGACCCGATCTACTCACAGGGTGATCTTCCAAACTCTATCAGCTCGACCTAGCACATACCCATGCTAGGGTCTTCAACATCTCTTGACGGCAATCCTGCACACCTGCATGTGAACAAACAAACTAACTCCTAACCTACTGTACATAACCATTCCACCGATTCGACGAATCAACTGGTGGAATGGATCAGCAAATCCATGAAACCACCAAACCAGCAAATCGATCAAACAAAGGAATTCAACAGAGGATGAACACAAACAGGATCACTTTATTTGATTTCAAAAGATGCAACTACAATGATCAGTCTCTCTCTCAGTCTCACTCTCTGCAACCTAGCTTGAATAATTCTAAAACCAATCGATCCTCATGCATATATAGGATCTCTGGCGAGTACTACCACTCGACTCCAAGCGGCTGGGAAATCTCTCCAGGTGGCTGGGAGATCCAACCGGACCTACAGCATGACAACTGTCTTAACAAACTACCTAAAAATAGTAAAACATGATCAGCATGATCTTAGTACGGTTAGCATGACCTTATTACATGCATTTGGTCTTATCAGACCTTCTTGAAAACATAAACAAGACTCAAACTAACTAACTGCCTCATGAAGGCCAGCTGTCAGGTAGGTGCTCCTGCACCAGGAGTCGATGCCCGGTACCTGCATCCTGCAACAAACAACAAGGTTGTGCATATATCCATATATAATCATGTAATCACAGACACAATGAATGAAAATCGCATCGTGGCAAGGTACTTGAACATGAGTAATGTGACACTGTTCTGTTCATGTAAACACATCATTACTAACTACATCCATTACCAGTTATGCATCATAATCATGATCGAATAACACATTAACTCAGAGCAACATAAATCTATAATCATCAAATATGTCCATCATGATCAAGGAGAACATAAACCATAACATACTAGTCCAAATATCTCAAAACTGTAAACATGCACTATAAGACTATCATCTATACTAGAACTATCATAGGAAACATGAAAATAACATCTATCACAAGCCAAAAAAGTGAGGGGCATTACAATGTGTTTATTTTTATTTCTCATAAAAGTTTCTTCAAGATCTTGGATCTATAGTGTGAAAGATAGAGTTTTGATTGATCATAATATTACAGATTAACCATATTTCTCAAAATTTTCATCATAATAATTGGAATTGAAAGTAGAGAGTTAACTCATTCTATTTCTTATAAACCCTAAATTCTTTTGTCCTTTTTTTAAAATTGTTAGCGTAGGATTAGATTAGAGATCATATAGCATTAAGGCTAATAGAATAAAAATCTTGAAAAGGTGAAAATTGGTTGAATCTATTTAAATTGATTTATATTGGTAGAATAGTAGAGGCCTCTTGAACAAACATACCACATTCATCACTTAGTTTACTTGGCATGGTTATGACTCAACTCCCAAGACATTGGAGGTGACTGATCCTCATATTAGTTATCTTTTTGGGAGAGGTGGGGTGATTTTCACTCTACTTGTGTTGCATGTGTCAATTTCGCCATCAACAAGTCAAAAATTGATATTTAGGGAGATTAGGGATTCTCCTATAAACTTATAGCCAACAAAGAGTGTAAAGTCAATAATGCAACTATAACCAAAGATGAGGGAGGTTGCACTTGAGGCTGAACCAAAGGTTAAATACATAGATTGGATGAATAGGATGATACAAATATCTCTGAGATCTTAAAGCAGGAAGAACCTCCACTAAAATTTTTGAGGAGGTCCACTTGATAGAGGAGAAAACTAAAGATGTATATCCCACTTAATTTCAAATGTATTTTTGCTTTGTTTGCTAATGTTGATGAGCCTACAACTGTGAATGAGGCAACGAAGATGAATGGTAGCATGTCTTGGAGGTTGGAAATATAGAAGAAGAACACATGGGACTTAGTTTAGTTTCTTGAGGGAAGGAAGCTTGTTGGTTACAAATGAGTCTTCAAGGAAAATTTTAATTCCAAGATCTAGGTATAGAAGTACAAATCAAGGTTGGTTGCTAAGGGATATTCCTAGGTAGAGGGAATAGATTTTGGTGAGATCTTTTCTTTAGTTGTAAAGCTTACATCTATTAGATTTCTATTATTTTTTGTTGTTCTTTTGGCCTTGAGTGAGTTGCAAAAGATAAACAATTGTATTAATGATTTACAAAAATTCCCTAAAAGTGATATAACAAGTGAGACACTACATAATCCATTCACACATGATATATTAGCTTATCCTTTACCAATTGGACTTGTGGTGCTTGTTAGTGTAAATAGTGTCATTATCTAATTATTTTAGATATCACCTCTTTGAAGGTTTGACCTATTCACACATAAGCCTAAGTTTACTTAGTCTTGTAGGAGTTTGTCTCATTTCGATATGTGTACTCACACATATGAGACACCTATTTTATTTTTGGCTTTCCACTTGCTCTCACACATGTCATGTGAGTTAAACAAGTGTTGCATGTATGTAGGGGTAGTTAGTAGTTTAGTCTTACCTTCCTTCCTCCTCACCTATTTATGCAAGGATTCTCATTGTATTTACACACTCTCATTGTATATGATAGATCTACTCTTGTGCTCCATTTTTCACTTGTGGAAGGTTATTCAATTTGTGCTTGCTAATCTTGGCTGCTCTAACATGGTATCAAAGCCATGCTTGCACATTCCTTCTCAGATCGGTGACTCCATCATTTATGTTACACCTGCATCTCCCGCGCGGACACGACGCACAAAACGCCCGTGTCACGACCACATTCGCCATGTGGTCACGACACGGGCTGCAAAAATTTTTTTATTTCTATCCCTAGGAACCCCCTCGCACACGTATGCGTGCTCGATGGCAATACGAATAGGTGTAGACATGACAACGTAACTGCGATGATGAAGGTAATCTAGGGGGTATACGACACGAAGTGTGTCGCTTTCAGGGTTAGACTATTTTAAATTAGAACCCTAGTTTCCTAGGTGAGAAGGTGATTTTCGGCAGGTTCGAAAACAAACCCTAACTTAGAATTAAAAAGAAATCAAAATAATAAATAAGAAATAATGGCATGATGGATGCATGATAAAGTGGAGTGATTAAATGGAAGTCGTAAAAAATGCCATAAAAATAAAACCCTAAAATCTGGGAAAAATTTGACAGCATAACGCGTTTTCAACATTAGGAATAAATAGTTTAAAAGGAATTTCCCAAGAAATAATTGATGCGAAAAAATAAATAAAGCTTAAAATAAATTTAATAAAATTCCAAAGGTCAGCTAGAATTTACCACTCATCAGAATATAATAATTCAAAATTAATTAAATGACCAAAACAAAATTTAACATCTAAGTCCAAGTAACTTGAGTCCAAAACTCAAAAGGGGAAAATAAATAAATAAAATAAAATCAAATCAAATCATACATCTCTCCCCAAGGAATAATAATAAAAATTTTGATAATTGAGTCATTTAATAAATATACTTGCAACATTTATATTTATTAAATCACTTAAGTTAAAGTTATTTAAATCATCCCCTAGGAATAAAAATTGAATAAATTAAAAATAAAATCAAATAAAAGATTTCCCAAAAACTTTAAATTAAAATACACTAGATAATAACAAAGAAAACCCAAAATAAATAACTTGCCAAAAGGGATAAAGAATCCCAATAAAACAAATCCCATTCCCATAAAATAAATTTCACATGGAAATAAAATCCAACCCCTCAACAAAAAACAAAAAAAACAAAATCAAAAAAAGAATTTAAAACTCATGGGAAAGCAAAAATAAGTTAAAAAAATGTAAAAAGCAAAAGAGAGGGAAGTTTAAACTCCCGTGCACATAAAAAAGAATAAATAAAATAAAATTAATAAATCCCCACTCAACTTGCAACCCTAGATTCTCTCTAATATTTTATTACTTTCCTTATGAAAGGCATTAACCCTAAAATCTCTCCCATTCTTTTCTTCTTTTCTTTTCTATCTTTTTTAGTTGCCTCCATTTTGCTTTGTTTTCTTCTTTGTTTGTAGGTTGGGTTGCTTCTTCAATGGCTGCCATGGATCTTTGCACAGGGGTGTATATCTTCTGTATATACCCACGAGCCTTTTTTTTGTTAGATATATGTATATATATATACAAACACTTATGTGTGTGTGTGTATATATATATATCTAAATAAATATATACATTTAGCAAACAAAAAATAAAACTAGATATTCTTTTGTTTGAACAGAGGTATGTATTTTGTGTATATATCATAGGGTTTGTTTGTTTTTTATTTCTTCATTTTGTATTCTCTATTGTTTTCATTTCTTTTGTTTTGCAGGTTTCTTCATAGGGCAGCCATGGAGGTTTTGGAACAGAGGGTATACATAGTGGTATACCCTCTTCATTAAATTTTCACCTTCTCTTCTCACTTTATTTTCTTCCTTTTATTATTACTCTCTCTTTGTAGGTGAGCCTACCTCTTCAATGGCTTGGCAGCCATGAAAATACTTCTTATGTTTTTTTATTTTTTTTAAATACAGAAACTCAAAAAAAATAGTCTGCTCACAAATTTTTGACCTCTTTTTTTTTCAAAATAGAAGTTTACAAATGTATATCACAGGTGTAGCATATATTTTAATGTATATATATATATATATATATATATATATATATATATATATATATATATATATATATATATATATATATATATACACACACACACACAGTCCTAATTTTGGCCGTGGCTAAAATTTATAATTGTAAAATTACATTTCTCAACTAAGGCTTATTTTTTATATGTATATATTATATGCACACACACACACACACACACACACACACACACACATATAAATGTATGTATAATATATATATACCTCAAAATTTGTTTCTATATTTTCTATAATTCACAACATTAGCATACACAAAATAATAAGCTAGATATATGTGTATATTCTTTTTTTTTGTGTTAGCTAAACAACCAAGTACTCTAAATCAGAATGCTAACATAAGCATAACTAACTCAATAGCTCTTTTCTCTCTTTTTAAAGCATGATTATAAAAACAGAATATATACATTCTCTTTTTTTTTTTTTTGCAACAATAAAACAGAAACTACATTTCTCTATGAATATCACTACAACTCTTTTCTTTTCTTTTTTTCTTTTTGCAATAACAAAGATATATGTTCTTGGAAATAATCCTACATGACAGCATGAGTATACCATTTAACTTTTCCAACAACCATTTATGAAATAAATTCTCAAGCAACCAAACAGAAAACTAAGTTTAAAATTTCTCATTTCTTCCTTTGCAAACTCAAGGATTTATCTAACTCACTCTTACTTTTTTTTTGTAAGGAGAAATGACAGAAAATGTATACAATTTCAGCAAGCATTACACAACTCACTAACTCCACATCATAGGAAATAGGCATCTTTAATTAAACTACAGAATGTTTACATTGCATTATATATCACAGGAAGAATAAACAACCTTTTACTCAAGGAAAGAATACTTTTCATACAACATATATTACAGCCAACTCATGGCAAAGATAACCAAATAATCTTGTATAAAATACAATACAATGAGGCCACTATGGCCTTGGCTTCAACAGCCATCACAAGGAGACTTTCATCCACTTTCTTCTCCACTTAAAACCTGCAACATACACAACAGCAAGAAACACAAAACCAGCCACTTCTAAAGCTCTCCTCCCTACCATAGACCCGCAAGTGGGTCACCCCCGAACTAGGGAGGTAGGGATTTCACACAGGGTTTCATTACATAGCAAGATCAATCACAATAACACAAAACAGAACAACCCCATAGGTTTTACACATAACTTAACTCATATAAATGAGCTTGGTGAGAGTAGGGAATGGACCTCTCAACTTAAAAGGGCTCCCAAATGATAGAAATTTTAACTCATGGCCTCAAGCCAAAATCTTCAAAACACCACCATCCTCCAAATCACAAGTACTCCATGGCACTCTTGCCATCCAATAAATCACAACCCATGGCCTCAAGCCAAAAATCTCCATAACACCACCCTCCACAAATATCACATAAAATCTCCATGGCACTCTTGCCATTCAATATTCTCCTCCACAAATAAAGGCCCTCAAGGCACAAATACAACTATAGGAGTGCCCTCAAGGATGTTCCTTTCCCCTACCCATACAAGTTGAGCATTACCTCCATTGGAGGTGCTCTCACCATAACTCCCATCCCAACATCACAATGTAAAACAATAAAACAACCACAAACTAAAACACAACACATTATACAAGCAAAGTAGAGATAACAAGTTAAGAGGCCTACCTTACAAGCCCTTATAATGGAAGTAGTTTGGTGAAGAGCTCCAAGCCTTCCCAAGCCTTCCAACTTTAAGAATTTCCCCAACCTTCTCCTAACTCCTCCAAAAATAGAATCAATACTTCCAATAAAATTCCAAGAACCATCAAAATTACAAGAAAAAGAACTAGAAAAAGAAGAACCCCCACTCCTCTACAAGAGGAGCTATTATAGGCCATCAACTTGGCCTTGAGGGAATGAGAAGGTGACATTTGTCACCACATCCTCCCTCCTCCAAAGTCACTTGCAAGAGTGAGAAGGTATGAGGATGACAAGTGTCATCCTCTCATTCCACCCCCATCTCCACCTCCTCCACTTGTGCTCCCACACAAGTGGGAGGGGGACAAATGGTGAGTTGGATTCCCACTCACACCTCTAAGAAGACAAGGGTCTTGAATGGTGCTCCCACTCACTTGGGAGTTTGGGAGGACTCTTGGAGACCTCCCAAGTCTTCCTTGGGAATGATTCCCAAACTTAGGGATGGGAAATGAGTCTTTCCCAAGGCAAGGCCCATCCCCCAACTTCCCTCTTTTCTAAATTCGTCACTTTTACTCAACCATGGTTTAGGGTGACCTAAGGTGAGTCAAAACTAGGGTTAGGTAGTCCAAGTTGACCCTAGACTCATGGTTGACCACCTAGGGTAAGTTTTGGGACCCTAGGGTTCATGAAGGGGTTAAAAATTCACATTTAAATGGCCTAAAAAAAATATAAATACCAAGTGGCATAAATCAAATAAAATTGTACAACACTTATTATTAATCAATTTAAATAAAAAGGGTACTAAGACTAAAATAAATAAAATTAAATCAAGCACTATAATTCATCATTCAAATTCAAACGTGATCCTTATCCCTCTTGGGAATGGATCGATTTTATAGGGGATAACATAGTGTGAATCCTACCTCTAATTTCCCATGGCTAGGGAATGTAAAACCTGCACATCTCAATCAAGTGTCAGTCCTGTTATGAGAAATCATAGCCAAAGCAACTGGAATTATAATTCACACAATTGAATATAGCAATGAATATCAATACATAAATCCAAATTAAACCGCATTATCCAATCACGTGTCAATTAATCCATCACATAAGAACTAAAATCTCATCACAAAACATCATCAAATATAGACTCGTGATTCGATTTCCAAAAACAGCATCACTATGATCAAAACAAATTGCATATGTCAAACCAATGTTCTAACATAATTAGTGGATCAAATCAAGTCTACAAAATGAAGCATAGTCACTAAGGTCTAATAGTGTCATCTACTGAATAGCATGACAATCAAAATATGGAAGGTAAAATAATTAGCCTCACATCCTCCCCCCCTAAGACTAAACTTCCTCCTGGAAGTCGTCAAACAGGTGATGATAGAGTGCCCTCAAACTAGATGCATACTCCCAAGTTGCTGTGACCTTGTCATAATGATCCCACTAGACCCTAACCTAGTCCATCTCTCGACCTCGAAGGTCCAGCGTCCGAAGAACCAAAATTTGAATTGGCTCCAAGGTCAATTGCCCATTTGCTTCTACTCGTAGTCTCAAGGATGGGGGTCTGAAAGCTGGCCTCGCGGTTGTCAACCGCTGCCAGCATGTGGTGGGATCTACCCACATATCCAACTGTTAGCTTGGATCCTCTGGCATGAGGCTGTCCTCCTGCTCTAAAGCCCTGTGGACACTCTCTGGCTAGATGTCTCGCTCCACCACAAACATAGCATGGTCCCTAAGCCTGAATGTGTACTGTCTGTGTCCTGCTTGACGGCTGCTACTGCGTAGGTTGGCCCATGGAACTCTGTGATCCTCCAAAAGACTACTGCGATCATGCAGGTCTTGCAACTCATGGTTACTGTCACTGCTGTGGCTGTTGCTGTTGTGGGGGCCTAGAAGGTAAGGGTGTAGAACTAAATCCTCCTCCCCAAGGTGGCAGAGGTGGCCTATGGTGACTCTGCTGATGCTGCTGCTATCCACGATCCTAAAACTGAGGGCGTGAACTTTGACCTCGTCCTGAATCTCCTCAGCGATATATGCCTTCTCGGCAGCATCACTCAAAGTCTGGGGGTCTGCCATCCGAACAGGCCTTGCTATACTGTGGTTCAGTCCTCTGATAAACTTATGCACCAAGAGTTTCTCGCCATGAAGATACTCTGAATATCTGGATAACTCTGTAAACCTACTCTCATACTGTGCCACTATGAGTCCCCTGTGCTGTAGGTCATGGAACTTGTCTATATGACACTATCTGTAATGGTCTGATAGGTATCGCGCATTGAAGCGCTCAATAAAGGTCTCCCATGAGAGGGTGTCTAAAGAAAGGTGACGCTTGCACTCCTCAATGCGCCACCAGGTAGATGCTGCATCTCATAACAAGTGTACTGCCACTCGAGCCTTCATGTTGCCATCATAAGGACGTAACGTGAAACACCTGTCTAAACTGATAAGCCAAGCTTCTGCCTCAGTTCCCTCTGTGGTCCTGATGAATGTAGGAGGGTTCAACCTCAGTATGTCCCTAATGGGATCTCCTCTATCTCTGTGCCCCCTGATAGGCTCATCTATATGATAATCATAAGGCCTGTGACCAAAGTGCTCTACTCGCACTGCCTCGTCATGCCTAGCATGATGTGTGGGGCTCCTGCTACAGGCCCTGTTGGCCAAACCAGCTTCCTCTATCTCTAGCAACTCGATGTAAGGCTCCACACGTGGTGCCTCTCACGGCTGTATGCGGGGCTCTACACGTGGCTCTACTATAGTCGATGGAAGCCTATCTAAGATTGTTTATAAGGCCTGTAATATCTAGGGTCCCATATCTGGTGGGGCTGGTGGTGCCTGCAGTACCTGAGGAACTGGTTGTACCTGTGGAACTATCTGTGCCTGTGGAACTGGCTATGGCTGGAGGAGTGGCTGCTCCTATTCCTCAGCTGAAGAGTCAGTGTGCACCACGGGGGGTGGAGTGCGGTGGGACTGTATTCGCCAAACACGTCTGGGAGGCATCCTACAAAATGAGGTAACCACCAAATCAGTAAAGTTGCGGAAATAATAATGTGCCTAAAATAAGCCCAGTGTTTTAAAAACCTAGGCTCTGATACCAAATGTCATGCCCACATCTCCCGCGCGGACGTGACGTGCAAAACGTCCATGTCACGACCACATTCGCCATGTGGTCACAACACGAGCCACAATTTTTTTTTTCTTTCTATCCCTAGGAACCCCCTCACATGCGTATGTGTGCTCGGTGGCAATATGCATAGGTGTAGACATGACAACGTAACTGCGATGATGAAGGTCATCTAGGGGGTATGCGACATGAAGTGTGTCGCTTTCAGGGTTAAACTATTTTAAATCAGAACCCTAGTTTCCTAGGTGAGAAGGTGATTTTCGGCAGGTTCAAAAACAAACCCTAACTCAGAATTAAAAAGAAATTGAAATAATAAATAAGAAATAATGGCATGATGGATGCATGATAAAGTGGAGTGATTAAATGGAAGTCGTAAAAAATACCATAAAAATAAAACCCTAAAATCTGGGAAAAATTTGACAGCATAACGCATTTTCAACATTGGAAATAAATAGCAGGGACCCTGGCTCGATTGGCTAAGTAATTCCGTTGTGGTAAAGATGGTCATGAGGTCCAGTCTCCTCCCTGCCCACCTGATATTGTAGCCGGTTCATAGCTCCGGTCAAAAGCGTTTACCCATGAATTAAAAAAACATTGGGAATAAATAGTTTAAAAGGAATTTCCCAAGAAATAATTCATGCAAAAAAAAATAAAGCTTAAAATAAATTTAATAAAATTCCAAAGGTCAGCTAGAATTTACCACTCATCAGAATATAAAAATTCAAAATTAATTAAATGACCAAAACAAAATTTAACATCTAAGTCCAGTAATAAATATAATTGCAACAATTATATTTATTAAGTAACTTGAGTCCAAAATTCAAAAGGGGAAAATAAAAAAATAAATAAATCAAATCAAATCAAATCAAATCATACATCTCTCCCCAAGGAATAATAATAAAAATTTTGATAACTGAGTCATTTAATAAATATACTTGCGACATTTATATTTATTAAATCACTTAAGTTAAAGTTATTTAAATCATCCCCTAGGAATAAAATTGAATAAATTAAAAATCAAATCAAATAAAAGATTTCCCAAAAACTTTAAATTAAAATACACTAGATAATAAAAAAAGAAAACCCAAAATAAATAACTTGCCAAAAGGGATAAAGAATCCCAATAAAACAAATCCCATTCCCATAAAATAAATTTCACATGGAAATAAAATCCAACCCCTCAACAAAAAACAAAAAAAATAAAATCAAAAAAAGAATTTAAAACTCACGGAAAAGCAAAAATAAGTTAAAAAATGTAAAAAGCAAAAGAGAGGGAAGTTTAAACTCCCATGCACATAAAAAAAGAATAAATAAAATAAAATTAATAAATCCCCACTCAACTTGCAACCCTAGATTCTCTCTAATATTTTATTACTTTCCTTATGAAAGGCATTAACCCTAAAATCTCTCCCATTCTTTTCTTCTTTTCTTTTCTATTTTTTTTTGTTGCCTCCATTTTGCTTTGTTTTCTTCTTTGTTTGCAGGTTGGGTTGCTTCTTCAATGGCTGCCATGGATCTTTGCACAGGGGTGTATATCTTCTATATATACCCACGGGCCTTTTTTTTTGTTAAATATATATATATATACACACACACTTATGTGTGTGTATATATATATATCTAAATAAATATATACATTTAGCAAACAAAAACTGAAACTAGATATTCTTTTGTTTGAACAGAGGTATGTATTTTGTGTATATATCATAGGGTTTTTTTTTTGTTTCTTCATTTTGTATTCTCTATTGTTTTCATTTCTTTTGTTTTGCAGGTTTCTTCATAGGGCAGCCATGGAGGTTTTGGAACAGAGGGTATACACAATGGTATACCCTCTTCGTTAAATTTTCTCCTTCTCTTCTCACTTTATTTTCTTCCTTTTATTATTACTCTCTCTTTGCAGGTGGGCCTACCTCTTCAATGGCTTGGCAGCCATGAAAATACTTCTTATGTTTTTTTATTTTTTTTAAATACAGAAACTAAAAAAAATAGTCTACTCACAAATTTTCGACCTCTTTTTTTTTAAAACAGAAGTTTACAAATGTATATCACAGGTGTAGCATATATTTTAATGTATATATATATATACACAGTCTTAATTTTGGCCGTGGCTAAAATTTATAATTGTAAAATTACATTTCTCAACTAAGGCTTATTTTTTATATGTATATATTATACACACACACACACATATAAATGTATGTATATAATATATATATATACCTCAAAATCTATTTATGTATTTTCTATAATTCACAACATAAGCATACACAAAATAATAAGCTAGATATATATGTGTATATTCTTTTTTTGTGTTAGCTAAACAGCCAAGTACTCTAAATCAGAATGCTAACATAAGCATAACTAACTCAATAGCTCTTTTCTCTCTTTTTAAAGCATGATTATAAAAATAGAATATATACATTCTTGTTTTTTTTTGCAACAATAAAACAGAAACTACAATTCTCTATGAATATCACTACAACTCTTTTTTTTTTTCTTTTTACAATAACAAAGACATATGTTCTTGGAAATAATCCTACATGACAACATGAGCATACCATTTAACTTTTCCAATAGCCATTTATGAAATAAATTCTCAAGCAACCAAACAGAAAATTAAGTTTAAATTTTCTCATTTCTTCCTTTGCAAACTCAAGGATTTATCTAACTCACTCTTACTTTTTTTTTGTAAGGAGAAATGACAGAAAATGTATACAATTTCAGCAAGCATTACACAACTCACTAACTCCACATCATAGGAAATAAGCATCTTTAATTAAACTACAGAATGTTTACATTGCATTATATATCACAAGAAGAATAAATAGCCTTTTACTCAAGGAAAGAATACTTTTCATACAACATATATTACAACCAACTCATGGCAAAGATAACCAAATAATCTTGTACAAAATACAATACAACGAGGCCACTATGGCCTTGGCTTCAACAGCCATCACAAGGAGACTTTCATCCACTTTCTTCTCCACTTAAAACCTGCAACATACACTACAGCAAGAAACACAAAACCAACCACTTCTAAAGCTCTCCTCCCTACCATAGACCCGCAAGTGGGTCAGCCCCGAGTTAGGGAGGTAGGGATTTCACACAGGGTTTCATTCCATAGCAAGATCAATCACAATAACACAAAACAGAACAACCCCATAAGTTTTACACATAACTTAACTCATATAAATGAGCTTGGTGAGGGTAGGGAATGGACCCCTCAACTTAAAAGGGCTCCCAAATGATAGAAATTTTAACTCATGGCCTCAAGCCAAAATCTTCAAAACACCACCATCCTCCAAATCACAAGTACTCCATGGCACTCTTGCCATCCAATAAATCACAACCTATGGCCTCAAGCCAAAAATCTCCATAACACAACCCTCCACAAATATCACATAAAATCTCCATGGCACTCTTGCCATTCAATATTCTCCTCCACAAATAAAGGCCCTCAAGGCACAAATACAACTGTGGGAGTGCCCTCAAGGATGTTCCTTTCCCCTACCCATACAAGTCGAGCATTACCTCCATTGGAGGTGCTTTCACCATAACTCCCATCCCAACATCACAATGTAAAACAACAAAACAACCACAAACTAAAACACAACACATTATACAAGCAAAGTAGAGATAACAAGTTAAGAGGCCTACCTTACAAGCCCTTATAATGGAAGTAGTTTGGTGAAGAGCTCCAAGCCTTCCAACTTCAAGAATTTCCCCAACCTTCTCCTAACTCCTCCAAAAATAGAATCAACACTTCCAATAAAATTCTAAGAACCATCAAAATTGCAAGGAAAAGAACTAGAAAAAGAAGAACCCCCACTCCTCTACAAGAAGATCTATTATAGGCCATCAACTTGGCCTTGAGGGAATGAGAAGGTGACATTTGTCACCACCTCCTCCCTCCTCCAAAGCCACTTGCAAGAGTGAGAAGTATGAGGATAATAAGTGTCATCCTCTCATTCCACCCCCATCTCCACCTCCTCCACTTGTGCTCCCACACAAGTGGGAGGGGGACAAATGGTGAGTTGGATTCCCACTCACACCTCCAAGAAGACAAGGGTCTTGAATGGTGCTCCCACTCACTTGGGAGTTTGGGAGGACTCTTGGAGACCTCCCAAGTCTTCCTTGGGAATGATTCCCAAACTTAGGGATGGGAGATGAGTCCTTCCCAAGGCAAGGCCCATCCCCCAACTTCCCTCTTTTCTAAATTCGTCACTTTTACTCAACCATGGTTTAGGGTGACCTAAGGTGAGTCAAAACTAGGGTTAGGTAGTCCATGTTGACCCTAGACTCATGGTTGACCACCTAGGGTAAGTTTTGGGACCCTAGGGTTCATGAAGGGGTTAAAAATTTACATTTAAATGGCCTAAAAAAATATAAATACCAAGTGGCATAAATCAAATAAAATTGTACAACACTTATTATTAATCAATTTAAATAAAAAGGGTACTAGTGCTAAAATAAATAAAATTAAATCAAGGACTATAATTCATCATTCAAATTCAAACGTGATCCTTATCCCTCTTGGGAATGGATCGGTTTTATAGGGGATAACATAGTGTGAATCCTACCTCTGATTTCCCATGGCTAGGGAATGTAAAACCTGCACATCTCGATCAAGTGTTAGTCCTGTCATGAGAAATCATAGCCGAAGCAACTAGAATTAAAATTCACACAATCAAATAAAGCAATAAACATAAATACATAAATCCAAATTAAACCACATTATCCAATCACATGTCAATTAATCCATATCACATAACAACTAAAATCTCATCACAAAACATCATCAAATATAGACTCGTGATTCGATTTCCACAAATAGCATCACTATGATCAAAACGAATCACATATGTCAAACCAATGTCCTAACATAATCAATGGATCAAATCAAGTCTACAAAATGAAGCATAGTCACTAAGGTCTAATAGTGTCATCTACTGAATAGCATGACGATCAAAATATGGAAGGTAAAATAATCAGCCTCACAATTTAGCCCTATCATTAAAGTGTTGTGAAACCAAACAAACTATGTTGTTGAGTTTAGAAGGCCTGAGATAGTCAAGGTGACCCTTCAAATTATGTTTTTTGGTAAAGTCAATTTTTTGCAAAATTTTTGCCCTTGTGCTTGAATACTATGACTTGTTATTTTTAAAAAAGAAAAAAAAAATTTACCAGAGGGCCATATTTCCCCTTGCCATTTTGTCTTGCAGGTTTTTTAAGAAGGTATCTCACCTTCTTGGTCATCCCATCTGTGTTGTATGGATTTTCTAAAAAAAAATTAATTTTTTTTGCAGAGGACAATATTGCCCCTTGCAATTTTTGTATTCTAGGTCAATTTTTGGTTTGTGCAAAAATTTGGGTCACTTCTTTTGGTCTCTTATAGGTTTCTTGGTAGATTTGTGGCCTCTTCGGCCTCCGCCAAAGCTTATCATCCTACATTTGGCTCCTGATTGGCCTTCATGTTGTAGTCCAGTTTGTTTTGGACCCATCCACAACTTCCATTCAGCCTTTGCACACAGTTATTCCAGTCTTGTTATCCATGCGGCTCTTTTTGGTGACTTCACTAAGATAGGCATTCTAGCACAATATCATCTTCCTCAGCCACTTATTTTCTACATCTGACTCTATTCTGGTATCTCATTTTCTTGTTTGGATTTATGGCAACCTATTTAGTCCCATAGTTTGCATTCATTGAGTTCTCGTCCATTCTCGTCTATGACTCTATTTTTAGTTGCAGACCCTTTGTTTGGATTCAAGCACCTCTGGATCAACTTGGCCCGACAAGCATTTCTCTTGGCCTTAATCAGCTCTCTTTGAACACATTGGTCCCCACTCGGCATTTAAGCTATTCTTTTGGGCTCTCTACTTCTTTGGTCCTGATTTGGTGTTCTTCGTGGCTCTAGGCCCATCGTGGATCCTTGGATTTTGGTTTCAACCCTACAATTTTTTGTATTATGGTCTCTATTTTTTTCTTGTGTACGTTGCAAGCTATTGAGGTAGGAGTTTGGAGCTTTCTCATACACGTCGCTGACTCTTTCTAGATCAAGTTTTGGCCATTCGTCCCTTTCTCTGGCTTATAGCCTTGTTTTCTTGTCTCATGGAGCCTCTTCAAGCCACCCCATTCCATGCTCATTCGTTGCCACAAGTTCAGACGCAGGATCCAACCACATTTTTGGGCTTGATCGTCCACATTTCAGTTTGCTTGGGTTTGCAACATTAACCTTTGTAGGCTCGCTTGAGATCTCATTTGGCAATCCATCGTCCTTGCCATCAAGAGTCCTCTTTGGACTTTCTACTGACATCTACGCCCATTTTTTGGGCTCTGCAGATCATCGCTCTCAATTTGCACCAAGGTCACTATCATTTGTATTATGTTATCCTCAAATTTTGCTTGCTCAATTCATGGGATAACCCCTACCAAACTTGTTTGTTTCATATCCCATGTCCTCTAAGCATGCAAATTGAGGCAAAATTTGATTGGTCTCACA
Organism: Cunninghamia lanceolata; assembly: GCA_027924645.1. Classification (NCBI taxonomy): domain Eukaryota; kingdom Viridiplantae; phylum Streptophyta; class Pinopsida; order Cupressales; family Cupressaceae; genus Cunninghamia; species Cunninghamia lanceolata. Next base: position 6,573,882 of record BSBN01000272.1, on the reverse strand, counting down.
CATAGTCTGACCCTTCGAAAAATCATTTTGGTTTGAGTCACTTTTTGCCTTTTGGAAAAAATTGCAAAAGTGAAATTTCATGACTTAGTATTTTTTTTCCCTTTGAGTGCAACGTCATTGTTTTTAGCGCACTTACACTTTTGTTAAGTTTTGAACTCATGTGTAATTGTGGAGAAATTCTCCGCAACTACACTCCTATCCAGGTATGCTCATGCATTTATGGTAATTAAATTTTGAGTAATATATGGTTATCCTCTCTCATTTTTTATTTTAACTATGTAATTTTTACCTCCTCCCTGCCATTTTTGAAGCTCTTAGAATCTCATTTGTTGTGTGGTCGATTCGTCGTGCCATTTCCAACCTATAGATTTTCCTCCCAGTTTTTTGTAATAGGTAATTTTTTATCATTTTATGTATTTTCTATTGTTTTTGTTGTGTTTTATTGCCATGGTAATATTAGTAGTTTTTCTATTTGTTTAAACCCTATCTTTTCAAAGTATTTGAGTTGACTGGTTAAACACAATTGTATTAATACTTATGTATTTGTGAGTCATGAATGTCTTTGCAAACATAGTGTAAACCCTAGTTTTGTTTGGAGAATAATCTCCAAGCACACTATTTAAATTGTCATTTTCAAAGTCATTTAAACCTATGTGTTTATGTTGATTGTTGCCTATGCCATTAAACAAAATACCAAATAGTGTTGTTCATAGTTTTTCTCTAAACAACACTATCGATCCTTTGGACCAGGTGTTGTTTAGAAAAAAAAACCTTGAACAAAACCCTCATGTCCCTTTTTAACTATTGAAACACCATATGATTTGGTGTTGTGTGGGGAATTTTCCCTAAACAACATCCTTAGCCATAAGGTATTGTTCGGGGAAAATTACCTGCACAACACCTGACCCTATATCACCAAAAATCTTAACACATGCATGTTGTCTCATGCACTTTAGAGAAAATTCTCTGAAGTGCATCAAGTGTTTTACCCCATGCACTTCGGAGAATTTTCTCTGAAGTGCATATCCTTGTTTTACACATAAGACATGCAAATCAAAGAATTTTCTCTGATTTGCATCAAGATGACTTACCCCTTGAAAGATGCAAATCAGAGAAAATTATTCAACTTGCATTTGTTCCTTTGACCTACCTTAAGTGTCGTTTAGAGAATTTTCTCCTAACTACACCTAAAACCATACCCCTCATGCAAGTGCAGAAATTTTTTCCAACTTTACACTAAAAGGAGAAATTCCCAATTAGTTCAGAGAATTTTCTTTGAACTACACCTAACTCAGTTCTAAAATGTAAAAGTGCATATTTTCTCCACAATTGCATGGATCTTGACACTTGAAATTTTTCTAAATCTAGAAGTTTTGAAACTCATTTTGCAGTCTCCTGCCAAATAACTGATCCGTATCCCAAGAATAAAAATATGAAGTACAAATATCAAGGCATGATCCTGATGTCTTGTATGGAGTCCAATGTGGACATTATCGAAGACACAGAAATCGGGCACGTGGACATGTCATAATTTTGGGAGAGAGTGAACAAACAAACTATCGCCTCAAACATGCAAAATATTTTCAACAATAGCATCCATTTGGTTTCTGCCTTCCCAATGTCATCTTAGAACTCAGAGTTCATGTTCTGCTAATTTCAATAAGGAGAGCAAGAGTATAATAGATGCAAATGGTAAAGTAGTGATAAAGTTGGATGGGGAATTCTTTGATAAGATTTTCATGTGCCCCGACTTTGATGATTATGTTGATATAACCATGGATTCAATACAGGACCATTATGATAAAAATGTAGAGAAGTGTAAGAAAATAATTAACACTCGGTGGCTCAAGAATCCCAGACCTACTTGCAAGGTGGCCAAAGAGCATCTTTTAGAGTGATTTCATTGAATAGGTAGGTGATCTGATCACTCTCTTGAGCAGAGTCAAAGGGCTTGCTAAATCCAATACTTTTCAAGAATGGATGTATCAGTAATATATGTCATAAAGAAGGGTAATCAAAAGATATTTTTGGGTAAGCAAATTAGTGACTCAATTTGTGAACAACTTTGAAAAGTGTCTTCTTTGAAGTTCTATATGACTTCATATTTAGTATATGTTGTTGCTTCCATGAGGCACTTTCCTAGCTTAACTTCACAAAGTGATAGAAGACACATTCCAATGTATGAATACTACCCTCAACTGACATTGAAAGAGAGCATCAAGCACTTCAGAAGGGTAAATGATGCCTTCTTTATAGTTACATTTATATGTTTGAGAAAGATCTTGAAAAGACAAGAGCTTTTGATGAAGCTTGGGAGTAGGTGAAAAGGTTTAGTTGTATATTTTTACAATTTCCTACTTTTACATATATCAGAGTTGGTTGTTTCAATGGGCAACCATATATGTTGCCAAGGTATCTAGAGGATAAATTGATACTAATGGAACTTTGCAGATAGATAGTAATGAGCATAGAAAACAGACAGAGTCTCATAGGGTTGGATTCAAGTTTTAGGTTACCATTGGCCAGTATTCAATATCTACAACTCCCAAATCTAAGGAAATGGAAACTAAAATGCAGTGGATAACTCTGAAGAGGTAAATAATTGATTTTGATTATAGAGGTATGAAGAATAAACTCAAAGGCAATTACACCCATGTTCACAAGATTGAAGATATATGGGTTGAGTGTAGAATTGATGAAGAGGTAAGGAAGCTAGAATTCAGTCGTCTTACCTTAGAACATATCAAGAACTTTGAGATTGTTGATATTCCTGAGGACATGCAAGAAGAAGGTGATATAGTGGGTTCTGCATATTTGGGAAATAAAATTGCTGACACTCCTCTTCCACCAATTCAATGGTCACAGAAGGAGATGACTTCAATAAGGGAAAGGTTTCAACTTATTATTGTAAACACCAATGTTTGGTTGTAGAAGAAATGAATAAAGATAAATCTCTTCAAAATAAGATTAGAAGAAGAGCATACTGAAGGACCTTCTGGTAAAAGGGAAGAATTGAGAACAAAGAATAAAGAAGATACTCCTATTACTAGTAAGAATCCAAAGTTTTTTTCAAGACCAAAGGGGATAAAGGCAAAAGGAAAGAGAAAGAGGGAACATCTGCCCATGTGGATGTTGAAGAAGACGAAGTTATAGTTGAGGAGTCACAAGAACCTCATGTCACTTCTCAATCAGAGTCATCTCAGGTAGAACCTCCCTCCTCTCCTCCTATAATTTCTATAGTGCAAACCCCTACTCCTCCTATTTCTTCAAGTGAACAATCGTTACCTACTATTTCTACTATTTTTTCTACACCCACTGTATTAGTTCATTATGTTCATTCATCGCCTTCCTCACCAACCAATGAATCATTGTTTGAAATCCCTCATGGAAACATATAGAATGTGTTTAGCTCACTTTCTTCTTTGCCTAGTTCATATGATGTATCCTCACCTACGATTGACACATTTATGACCACACAATCAAACTTTGAAAATTTTATATCTGCTTACACATCCAAAGTGTCAAGTGTTGAGATTCCTACTACAGTGTTAACTCAAACCCCACCAAGTGTGACCACCACTATCATTTCACCTAATATTCCATCTTCTTCAGAGTCCATAGGTCCTACCCTGTCATCACAAACCTTGGTGATAGAAATAGAAGATGATTCCTTCATCCTTCCTCCTTGGTTAATATTACAGAAGCCAAAGAGAAAGAAACAGGTCATCTCCTTGGATGACTTTGACTTTGGGCAACTTGTCATAGTAAAGCCCAAGACAACTAAGAAGGCCAAAACCTTATCAAGGTTACTTGTGGATCAATCCATGAACAAGTATGTTGAAGTGGTAGTTCCTCCACTAGATAAAGCTATTAAAGAAATCCAAGGTACTAATTATGTTATCTCAAGGATCGAGCTTGGAAAACAGACACATGAAAGTGCCAAGGAGGACCTACAAGAAACATTGGCTACTTTGCTCAAGAGATATGATAGAGATAAGATTATCAAAAATCAACTTAAGCTCAAGGTGGAACAACTTACTTCTATGCTATTAAAAATAAGTCAATCTTCTAAACTAGTTGAACCTGTTACAACATGTGTTGATGATGATGCAATTCAGAAGGCTGAAAAGATCAGGGTACAAGGCTAAGCTATGAGTACATGGATTGAAAGAATAATTGCACAAGGAACTCAACTTATAAAGTCTTTTATCAGATTGTTTAACAACATGAATGATGTCAAGTTAGAGTTGAATCAAACACTTGACATGTTATCACAAAACTTGCAGCTAGTGGAAAAAGACCTTGAGACTTGGACAAAGCTGAAAGATTTCAAGTTGGAAGTGTTAGTTGAGAATGGGATGATCCCCACAAGGAAAATGTATATTGAGTACCGAGAAGCAATGAATCATAAGAGAGATGTCCTCAAGGAGCTGATAAAAGATCTGCATGAAACCTAAAATAGAAGCATTGACAAGGGATTAGATATCACTGATAAGATAGGGGAGCTTTCATGTCAGATACTTGATGATATTTAGAAGACTCTTCCCGTGGACATAGTTATTTAGGAATTTACTATACTAATTCATACTAAGATAGAATCAGAAGCTTTCTTATTAGCTTTCATTGATAAATTAGTGGACTTCCAAGTAATTCTGAACAAGTCGCAAACAATTTTGGACAAGCACAAAAAGGTACATTTCAACATAGGTGACTCTATCACACGATTTCTAGCTATCTCTAGTTACACACCAGGGCCAAATGACACTGAAGTTCAGGTGGCTTTGAAAAGATATGAAGACTTGCTAGAGAAAGAGAAAGAAGAAGAAGAGAATGTGTCTTCAGACACTAAGTTTATTTTCCAATTTTTTTGAATGTAGTTTGTAATTTGTAAATGACATGTAGGAGAAGTACAAAGTCCCAAATCAAGTTGGACTTTGTCTTGAATAAATCAAAGTAGTTGTAGATTTCCTATTTTGCTCGTAGCTTCCCTCTATAAATAAGAGGGGGCTCTTTTGTAAGTATTATCTTTTAGCCATCGAAGTGAAACACTGTCGAATTGAGGAGCCTATTGAAACTTTGTGTTCAAAAGTGTAAATCTTATCCAATCAATATAAGTGAAACAAGTTGGCATTCAATCTTTGTCTTGAATCAAGCTTGTGGTGCATTGGAATTATTCTTAAGTCTTTTCTATTGCATTCTCTTGTGTATGTGATTGAATCGTGGCGTGGAATCAAATATTATAGAAGGTACTCTAAATCTGATTTTGTAGTCTTTGAGCTGCAATGCCATCTTTGGATTTGTGTCTTATGTTTGTGATTGAAGGTGACTTGAAGAATTTGGGCTGCAAGTTATCATCTGTGATTGTTTGATCTAATTGTGGCATATAGTGAAGACTTTGAGCTGCATCATATTCCATACATTTTCCTTTTCTAATTGGCCTAAGAAGCAATAAAAGACTTTGTGCTTTTGTGGGTTTCTTGGTGTTAACATATGCTAGTGTCATTTTAGGTGCTCTTTTGTTTAACTTAATTGGATATCGGTAATTATTGCTCCAATTAGTAGTTTGTGGTTTATTGCATGTTGTAAGCATCACGGGATTGTTATTGTAAGTTTATAAGAGAACATTTATTCTGAAATAAGAGAATTGGATGATATGGAAACACCCCATGGATAGTTTCAATGTAAATGAGCTTAGTTAATTACTGGTTGATTAGAGTTAGCAATAAGAAGGGAACCTCCCCTTTCTGAGAGGAGAGATTTATCTCATCATACTGTGGTTGATATAACCATTTTGTCATCAGTTAGTTGATAACAAAATATTCACCCAACATATTGCAAGTCACCATTTGTAGTTTGAAGTCCATGCTTCAAACCTCTTCTACATCCTGATTTACAATCTTATAGTCCCATTTGGAGTTCATCAAGTACCTTCCCTATTTTTTTCCCTTGTTTGAAGTCATGGTTGGACACTTCTTGCAACTGCCAAGTCATGGTTTAGTTCAACACCATTCTTGATCTTCAACTGATTAACATGTGTATGGAGCACCCACGGTTTCATCATATGTGGTTTGCCTAAATCTCAATCATTGTAAGCTTGCTAAGGAAAGGAAATAATCAATAGTTAACATTAGTTGTTAACTATTTTCCTATTTATTTTCTTTTGTTCGTGGTGACATCATTTTCTGTTAGAAATGTCTAACACTTAGCATTTGTTCTTCACATGTAACCTCAACAACAACAGTAACCTCAAAAATTTAATGTAACCATTTGTACACTACCATAGACTTATCATTTTTTGCCAGAAGCTAAAATTTTATGACACGATGACCTCTGAGACCCTTTCAAAGTCCTACACTTGGGTTTTTTTTTCATTTTTCCACAACTTTTATCCACAGAGGCAAAAATTTGCAAAATTGTAGTCGACAAAAAGGTCTTTCCATCTACTTCACTTTGGTGAAGTCAAATAAAAAAATTGCCTTTTTTGATGGGTTTTAAATCCTCAAAGTTTATTGTAATCGCAAATTTTGACAGGGCATAACTTTTGCCCATGACATTGAAATTTCCTGAATTTTTTTGTGAAGTTGCTTAGAATTTTGCAAGGAGTTCATTAGTGCAGGTAAAATTTACTTTTGGATAGCCATTTTTAAAATTTTGTAAAAATCTATGTGTTTTATAAACGGATGATTTGGATTCCAAACTTGCACAAATTGTACTTTTTCTCTTGTATATTTTTCTGGGACGGCTTCTAACTCGGTCATAATCCTTGTCGGGGGCAAAATTTTTATTTCTGCTTTGATAGTTCTTTAATTTGATCCTATCTCTCACTCACAATCCCTTCCATTCGAGTATTCTCAATAAACCTCATAATAAATGGAAGATCAAATGTGGATATTATGGGCTAAAACAACATATATCAGAAGAACTTCATCATCACAAAATAGATGAACTACAACAACAAATTCTTCATGCATATCAACTTTCTATTGATCTTAATAAAGCACTTGCAAAAAAATCTTGTCTCACTATGCCATCTTGTGAGACATCATCAGTTGGGTATGTACACTGTAGTCAGATGAATTACATTGAGATCCCATCTACACCATCATCACTTGTTGCTACATTTGAATCTAGAGTTGATATCTCCATGGCTTCCAACAATTCTTTGCACTAGGATATGGTTATCGTCTTTCTAGATCCACCACATTGGGATGCATATCTACTCGACATTTCATGTCTTTTTGTAGAGTCTTGCATCATAGATTTGGGAGACACCATTGAGGACATTCATCTTCCTTTCGATGATAGCTTCTACAAAGTTACATCAGTCTTGTCTTCTTCATATATGATTGCTCTTACCTTTCCTACATCAACTTCTATAGTGATAGATTCTGTAGATATTTATAAGTCCACATATTTGATTTTGTCATCATGTTTTTGACATCCTCTGCAGTAGTATCAGCTTCTTCTAGGTTCAGTTATCACCATATATCTATGGTCCCTGTACCTGAATTTCAACATTTGTCACACCTCAGTATTGGCTTAGAGATCACTGAGTATTTTTTAAAGACATCATGGGCATAATCATGACCTAGTAACCAGGACCCATTATCATCTTTGTATAGATTTTCCCTAAGTTGACTTAAGAGGGGTGTTAGTGTAAATAGTGTCATTATCTAACTAGTTTAGATATCACCTCTTTGAATGTTTGACCTATTCACACATAGGCTTAAGTTTACTTAGTCTTTTAGGAGTTTGTCTCATTTTGATATGTTTACTCACACATATGAGACACCTATTTCATATTGGCTTTCCATTTTCCCTCACACATGTCATGTGAGTTAGACAAGTGTTGCATGCATGTAGGGGTAGTCAGTAGTTTAGTCCTACCTTCCTACCTCCTCCTCCTTGCCTATTTATGTAAGGCATATCATTGTATTTTACACACTCTCATTGTATATGATAGATATGCTCTTGTGTTGTATTTTTCACTTGTGGAAGGTTATTCAATTTGTTCTTGCTAATCTTGGTTGCTCCAACAGTGGCTACTTTTACAATGTATGATGGTAAAGGTGGTCCCTTGGCTCACATTATTTCAATGCAACATGTCTAGACTACATTTATGATATGTACTTACTTGCTAAGTTATTTTCATAGAGTTTGAAATATTGTGCACTTACTTGGTTATATTTTTATCTCATGCTTTATTGTTTGAAAATTAAGCTAATGTATTTGTTGAATATTTCCAACACAATATTCGAGTTAAAGTAATAGTTTTACAATTAACATGATTCAAACAAGGATCACATGGAATGTTCAATCAATGATTACATTCTTATATTTCAAACTATGTTAGCTTCAATGAGTTTTAAGCAAAGAAAATCAAGCTTTAACACACACTTATCAGTAGTCACTTGCCCATCATTAAGGAAAAGTGTTTTTCAATAATTATAGTTCATTTTGTGAATTATGCTCTAGTGTATGCCATTATAAGGTTTGATTGTTTCAAAATAATCTCTTTCACTATAGCATCTACACTCTCGCTTATCCCCATAAGCTTCAATCCAAGTCAAATTTCAAAAATAGGGGCAATGAGGGTGGATTCAAGAATAATATCAATGTAGTTAATAATTCTCATGTCAACAAAATTCAATTAAAACCAAAATAATTTAGAAAATCCACTAGATTGATAGATCCTCCATATGTAGTGTCACAACAACTATTGCAAAATCAACTTATTGAAAACAATGTGCTTCAGGTAGATTCCTTCAAGGGTGAATAGAAAAAAGAAAGTATAGGAAGAGTTGAGATAGAAGATAAAGAGAAGAAAGCTAAAATTAAAATTTTGATGAGGCTTCAAAAGATAACCCTAGTTAGGTAGGAGTTGGTTATGTGTTGCATAATAGCAAAGGTGGTTTTGCGCTTGAAGGTTATATCTTCCAAGGGAAAAAGACCAATAACTATGTGGAATGAGAAGTGTTGGTTAGTTGTCTCAAAGAAACTTATGTGGCAATTTTTAGTGAGGTGGAAGTTTGAGGGGACTTAAATATTGTTAATGTGGTAAAGAAAGGTCAATGTCCAAACTTAGAATTGAGAGAAATCTAAGAAGCATTACTATGGCAATCAAAATTTCTTTCTTTTTAGATTTCTCATTGCTATAGGTCACAAAATAAAGTTGCATATTTTATGGCTAAACAAGGGATAATGCTAAAGGATTTTACCTTGTTAGAAAGGAGATTAAAGATTGGGATAATTTATCCTCTATTATAGAATTGGATCAGCCATCTTAGGTGGTTAAATGCGATTTAATGTTATTATGATAGGGTGGCCTTGCTTCATAAGAAGAAGGATAATTATACGGTAGTAGGTAGTTGGCATGTTGTTGTATGTGATAAGAGATATGAGAGGTGTTTGGTTATAATGTTTTGTGGTGCCATGCTAGGTATTAGTACTTTCTAGAAAGTGTTGTTGGCTATTATAAATTGGCTTGGGTTGTTGAAATTGGGCTCATGTTATTGGTCTATGTACATTATCGTCTTCCCATGGTGAAGGGTGAGTTGTCTAAGGATCCATTAAGACAAAGCCCAATCTTTAACCACTATCTTAAGCCAATTTTTAACCATGATGAGATGGTCAATTTGTGGCTAGTGAAGGCTATTTTAGGTTATGAGGGTTTGGTTGATAATGGTCATTTCAAAACACATGCAACGTTTCTAGCAAATTTTAAGTATAAATTGAAATGAGTAGTGAAGAATGCAGAAATTGAAAGGATATTAAAGGAAGGTGCGATCTTTTCTAGTGAGCTTAGGTATGTGCTCGACAAGTGTAGGTATCAACCCCCATGTGTTTTTCTAGAAGCATCAATAATACAGTTCCAAGAGGAGGTGCATGAGTTGTGAGTGGATATCAATATTTTGGAGCAGTTTTTCTAGGACTTGTGCATGCCCATGAGGCACATGGAAGTTTCTTTTCATAATGGAACTCTAGAGTTGATCAGTGGTTTCATAATTCTACTATTGGAGAATGGATTGTTGACCAAGGTCATAAGGTGAACATAGGTTAGTAAAGGGATTGAGGTTCATGGAGTGGTCTTAAATACTAGAGTGTTTGTGCCCATGTTGGAAGTCACACCAATTTCATGGAATTTGGCTTACAATCATGTCTCTTAAAGCTGGAAGACAACCTCTCCAAGGAGTTGCAATGCCTAAGAGCATATGTAGTCTTTAGGTTTATAGTTAGGAATAATAGGTGTTGAAGGTGGTTTGTATTGTTCTCTCTTATTTTTGTTTGTTGGCTCTATTGAGGCATTGCATGCCTAGTTGTATGGTCATAGGTGGCATCTTATTTATTAGTTTCAAATTGCATTTAGTAGTAGCTTTACTTTTTTCTTCAAAATAGGAGTGTGGTCATTTTTTATGCACTATATTACTTTGTAATGTATAATGGTTATATGGTGTAAGGTGTATTCTTTCTATTGCTAGGTGGGGCCCTTAAATAGATCCATAATAATATATTTTTTAAAATGTTCTTTAACTTGAAGGTATTCATAATCATGAAATTACATTTTTAACACCTCAAAATGAAAAGTTTAATCATGTCAAAGTTGTTGATCTAAGGATCCTAGAAATACTAATTATATTTATCATATTGGTTTTGTTAAAAAATCTAAGATTATATTTAGCATAGCAAACATCAATATTATAAATGAAGATATTAAACATGATGACAATCAAGGAAATATATACATGCAATTAAGCATAAATGGCACACCATGTGGTGGTATGATGGTTAACCCTATGATTCTAATGAACATTACAATAGAAACAAGGGAACCTAGAAAAAATCAAAGTGAGACAAAGGTTATAAAAGATACATCATTCACTATGCATTCTCATGCTCATAATCAAACACAAGAAACATCTATAAAAAAATCACAAAAGACATATCTACCTACTTCTCCAAGGCAAACATCAAGATTGCCACATTTATACAGTACTTTTGTTCATAAAGAAATACTTCATTATCATACATCATCACCATTGGTACTTGTGCATCATATCATCATAAAGGATAGTTCCATTAGGGCATTGATTCTTATGACACATCTTTTGATCCTATTAAGGTAGACCTATTATCACCCAAGTACACTAAAACCATTGACCAAGCTCTTTTCCATGTCTATAGATTGCTTTCTTTGTCATATATTATAATATTAATTTTCAAATGCTAGGTTCAAGTTTCCACACTTCTACTTGACCTTTCCACAAGGCCATTGTATTGTTGCTTTTTGAAAGTTCTATATTCCCATACTTTCTCTTATTAGGGGTAAAACTCAGGGTTATCTTTCATATCAATTGCACACACACACATGTATATATTATGTACAAACTTTCTATTTTTTTATAAATCATATTTAATTTCTTTTCATATCATGTTCAATTTTCAATCAGAATTTTCATATTTCATTTTCTTTCTTCTTCAAGTTGTGGGCCCTCCTTCATAGTACACAATTTGAGGGGGACATATTATCACTAATTCTATTTCTAGTTGGTGCATAGTTTTCACAAGTTGATGTTAGAACACAATGATATACTAAGAGGGGGGTGAATCTGTTATCCCAAAACTTTATTCTAGAATAACTTTATCAACTAAATCTTCTTACTCCCTTAAACAAATGATAATGCAGATTAAATAAATTAAAGTACAACACATGAGCACTCAACTACAACACTAGATTTATGTGGAAAACCCTAGAAGGAAAAAACCACGGTGAGCAAGCTGCTTGGATCTACTATCCAAATCTAGCCTCACAAATAAAAATAAGATTTACAATATTATTTATGGGCTACAACCCAAAGGAAGTTGCAACTCCCTGAAATACAATACTACAACACTTACAGAATGAGGCTACAACCTCTAAACATCACCTTCAACTAAACTCACTGATCAAACACCTCCGCAACATCCACACACTTCACTTTGACTCAAATTTTCACTTCTTCTGCACCATAAACACTACTCCCTTCAACACATCTTCACATACACACTCACTCACTTTCACACTCATTCACATAACCTCACACCCTCTCACACACTCTTACTTTTCACACCAAATAAGATTTTTCATTTATACCTTCTGCAAATTATAAAATCTTTCTCCCACATCAACCAAGATAAAACATGTATACATGAAACATGTAATGGCCATACCAAGTCAACATCCAAAAGATGTAGAAATCTAATGTGGTTCAAGCCAAATGATAAGCAGGACCTATTCTTTCCTTAACAAAATTTTCCAAGCTGACTCACAATTCGAAACATCTGGCGGGATCATCAAAACACTTGAGGTTGGTCCAACAAACACTTTTCCTTCCACAAGATAGCTCCAAACCAAAAGTGGTACCAGAGAGACCAATTAGCATCATGTGGATCATTCACAAGCAACATAAGACTTCCACAAACCTTGTCAACATTCCTTCCTCTGAAATATATGATTTCTTTCTAGCACAGGAAAATAGATACTAAACCCAGTATCATATACAAACACTGAATAACCAATATTGAGATAGGGCATTGAAAAACCAACTTGTGGTGCACTTCACCACCTAAAACCTGAAATGAACAATCATACTGAATATTTGAACTCATCCTCCAAACATCAAAGACAAAAAATAAACTGTAGTGAAATGCGGTGGATTTTGCTATCTCCTCCAGATAACCCTAATCAACAACATGATAGTTCTTTGTTTTGTTGACTCCGGAGAACTTTTGAGGTACATTAAAACAACTAAAACTTGAATTTAAGAGTATTCTCATTTATAACTGACCGTCCTCCAAACCGCGGGACCTCATCTTCAAAAATGGAGAAATGCGGAGCATTTCTTTGACCTCCTGACTGCAATCATTCCGAACCTTTGTCTTCACTCTATGAGCTCTAGAATCTTCTGCGGAAATGTCCAAGCTCTGAAATCAAGAACATACAAACTTCATAAATGTCTCTGACTAACTTCCAAACCACAAGGCCATACCTTTAAATGTAGAGGAATGCGAAGCATTCTCCCAAACTGCTTCAGTGCAAACTCTAGTGCCTTCGACCTCCTGAATCTTTCTTTCAAGACTAAAGCAATGTCTTTCCTCAAGAAACAAGAAATACAATATTCACCACACTAGAGACTTCATTCTCAATATCAAACACAACTCCTTCCAACAAAATAAGAATCTTCATGTTAGCACATTGTTCTGCTCACAGCTTTCACTTCTGCATGAACTTCAGAAGATAGGGTACAACTGTGTACAAATGATACTAATCCAATTAGTATACATAGTACATGACATTCATCATCTTACCCTTTACTTCACAATTTCTTTGATCCATCTCTTTATTACTCCTTTGTCTTCTTCTCTGATCACCTCAGCATATACTCATCACTTTGTTTCTCTGTCTCACAACATTATGTAACAATTTCCCTTAGTCATCACAATACTTTGGCATCTCATCAACTAATCATCACTTCCACTTCCAACCTTCAGCACTATTGACAAATATGCAATCCTATACACACTAAACATCACACTGTTGACATCAATGACAACACATGCAATAGTTGGTGATTTTATTTTGATGGTATAATAGGCTTGATGAATGCATTCTACATATATGGGACAAAAGGGAGCACACACTTGTTCCAATGACTCAAATTTCTAGGTTTCAAAAAATTTACATCCTATTTATGAGTGTTATTTATTTCATTTCTACTTTGGCATGCTTACTTATTTGGACTTGTATACCCCCCAAAGTGGGGCCAAAGTGTAGAGGAGAAAATTGCATACCTTGCCCTTCTCCTCTCTCATTTTACATCACTTTGCATGGATATTGTAGATGCACAATTTTAGCACCCAAATTGTGTCTTTTGGCTAATGAGTTAACCCTATTCTTGAACCTCTCGCTTTGTTATGCTAAATCCTCTAATTCAAAATAGTAATCATCCATTTCCTCAAATTTTAACCTCCCTAGAATAGGTCATGTGTGTGATATCATCTTCCAATTTGAAATTCAAAATTTTTCATTTCATAGGTCAACAATGTCAAAATATGATTGTTACCCATTGGCTCACACATCTAAAAGTTTTGAATTGTGTGTCAAGGGCTATGTATTTTAAGGACATCATCCTATGTTATTTTCATAAGGAGATATAATCAAATATTAATGGAAAGCATTCGCATTTGGCAATTCAACCTCAACTTACTCAACATCCAACATTCTTTGTACCAATCTTGTTAAATTGACCTTGAGATTTGATTGTCATCAAGGAAGTTGAATTCTCTTCCCTCTATACCTAGCAAGCCCACAAAAGTGTTTATTAACACCACCCTTTCTCAGAAGTAAGTACATTCAATGATGAATAAGTTATGTAGGTACCAAAGCTAAAATTATGTAGTGGACTAAATTACACTAGAGAAAAGTGTCCAAGGATCAAATTGTGAGCATGACCTAATCTTAGCATCTAGAAAGCTTGGGATTCATTCTTCATTGGGCTTTAATCACAAATCCAATTCTAGATTTTAGATTTTAGATTTTAGATCTCTATCAAAGCATGGCAAGTAGTCAAAACAATCAAAACCAACTTTGCCAATTTTTAAGTGAGCCCTTTTTTCCATCTCAATCATTTCTTTCTTAGATTACTCATCTCAAGTTACATTAATTTGGGGTCCAATTAAACTGAATGCTTATTACTCCATTTTATTTCCCTACATATATAAATTAATACTACAAACTAATTAAAGCCTAACTCTTTACACATTAGTCCTAATTATTTTGTCTAACTAAATAATATTAATAATCATATTAATTTTCCAATTGATTCTTTCACTTGGGAGATTTAATCTTTTACCTTTTTTTTGGAGTGGCTCAAGCTCAAGTCTTGTCTGCTTTCAAATTGTTAGGGTGTTACCTAATTTCTATGGCCTCTTTCAATCTTATCTTGTAAAAATGTTCCTGATTTGCAATGACTTCTGCCTCTTATAGGATACACTAAGCGTTTATAACCATATCAATTTAAGAAATATTAATAACCTATTTATATAAATAACTAACTAAAAAATCCACAGGAGACGTACGCAAGTTCCATAGTCCAAAATAGCCCAATCTCAGAAAACTGAGATTCAGTAATTATAGTACTCACGATAAAGCCTTCTAGAGAAGTAAGGAACCCCCGAAAAAACCAATTCAAAGTGAAAGTTCCCAAGCTGTCCACCTTGGATGATGTTTAAGTAGAGTCACAATTTAGTGGCAATGAAAGTCAACAATTTAGTGGCAATGAATAAAACCCCTCTCCAATAGTTGGTTGCCGGTGGATCAAAAATGCAAAATTATCCATCGGCGGATGCCTGCGTCCAGTTCAAAATTGCAGCCTGTTCAATGGGTTGCGAAAATTTCAACAAGAAAGACCTATCCATAATTGGGGTTGTCCACTGTAGTTATATAAATTAGGGAAAACATCCAACATCCATTTACTCCGAGCTATAAGAGGATTATACCTGTTCAAACTGGTCATGTGGCAAGAGCTTCCTAAGCTTGAAAATGACACTCCATCATGTCTCTGCTTTTGAACCTCCAGCAGGAATTCAATACTAAATGATCAAGTTTTGATAGGTGGAGAATCGATGGAAGTAGAAAGTGGCTTATCTGCATGAGTAAAAGAGGAGACACAAAATTTTGATTTGTCAAGATAGTCCTGCATTTGACACAACAGTGACTGTTGTTAAGACATCCCCAATGGTTTCAATAGGCCTGGCATAATGCCTACACCTGCACATACATGATTAGAAATGTCGACATTTCGATTGCTTCTATTGTATTGAATACCAATGTTGGTATTGCCTGCACATGATGAAGTAACAATCTTGGTATTGATTGCATGTGATGGAAGAGTAGAACGGCTACTACTTGACATAGCAGCCCCGAGCATGTTATTGTCTAATCCAATCACGTTTGAATGTACTCCTGAGTTGGAGGAATTCATAAAATTATAATTTTGATCTATTTTAGGATGAAATGATACACCTGCACCAACTTTTGTAGGTGGATCTCGCGAAGATGGCACCTCAACATTGAATGTTCCCCATTTTATGTAATTGCCTATAGCTTGAAGGTCATAAGAGTTATGTATCACAGGGAGTTGGTCTTTTACTTTTAGCTTCTTTTTTGAACCTGTCATGTTCATATTCAATGTTGAAATTTTCAGTCTTGCTTCCACTGCCTCCTCCTCATCTTTTTTATCTGCTGGAAAAGGAACAGGTGGAACAGGAAGATGTTGCTGAGTATTCTGTGCTATTGGCTTCAACACATGCTTGAAACCACCAAACTGGTTTGCTGTTGAAGACAGCTCTTGTGAAGATGGATTATTATCTGGACTCGTGTGATTGTCCATGGCACATATCTCAGTTTGTATGGAATGAGGCTGCACTTCGAGTTTCCTGTTGGTTTTTGTTGCCTCTATTTCTGCTTCATTTACATACTTTTGGCTTAAAACAGACCCATCTGCACGCATATTATTTTTCAGACAAGCGGGATCCAATAATTTGTCATTTCTTCGTAAATTTGTCTGAGAAAGAGCAATAGCAGCTGGTTCTGAGGATTGACTTTCCATTTGAGCCTGTTTACCTTTGTTGATCTTCCTACTTTTTGGAATCTGTTTATCTGGGTTCTCCAAACTAGTGTTCATATTTTCTCGTGGAAAATGAGGTTGATGGTACGAATGACCATGGCTCCCCTCTGCAACCATTTCCCTTCTACAATTTTGTCCATCTGAAATCTTCATTACTGTTTCCAGAGCATTGGATTGAAAAAGAGGCGGTACAATTGGCAGAGCTGTGCTACTATCTGGTTGGACCTGATTAACTTCTTTATTTTGTGCACAATGTCTGCCTGTACTCAATGCAAGCACAGCGATTCTCTGCCTGTCCCCAACTTTCCTTTTCCTTGTCAGATTATCTTTAAAGCCTACATCATCAACTAGGTTCTTATTTATGCTACAGAAATTGGGATCCTGGGAAGCAGCAGTCTGGAAGTCTTCATCCTGGTGGCCTTTTTCAGCCTTGTAAGTTGCAATTCCTTTAGGAGCTTTACTGGAACAGTAATGTTCAATTCTCTTTTCTATGTATGACTGGAGTTCAAACTTGCTCTGATCAAAGCACTCTCGAGATAGTGTAGTCTGTGTATCTAACTTGTTTCCTGCAAAAGTACACATCGAAAATTTTGGTTTCATGACCAGATCCATCTTATATAGTTGCATTAGAAGCCTTATCACTGGAACTAGTTCATATTTAAGTTTGAGAATACAAATCTAACTCAGCTTAGTTCACTTGCTTTCCATTTTACCTTGAGCAAAGCTTAAAATAACTGGTGATCTTAAAGGCTGTTGCTCGGCAGCATTGGCCAATGTGGTTGCACCCAAACTTGGAGCATTCATGGTATTGCATCGCAGATTGCAATTAAAAGAAGATTCAAAGCCAATTTTGTTTGATGGCTTATGTTCCATGGAAAAATCTGCGACAATATTTTCAAAATTGGATAAGTTGAACATCAAGCAACGAGAAACCGACAAATTCCCATTACCCAATATGGCCCATTTTAGAACACGGTACTTTTCATACATTCTAAGTTTTATGATTACTTACTTTTACAAGGAACACAGTTCAGAAATTTCAGTGTTTGCTGTTCATTACCACTGAATACTGGAAAGGTTCTAACAGCTTGTGCCACACAAGTTCCCTGTTTTTGGCAGACCTGCAAAGAAGTAAATACTCTCCCATGTTAGACCATTGCTTAAATAATGGCTTCTTTGCATTGGCCAATATAATTGGCTGAATTCAAATATTACTCCAATATTTTCCGCGACGATAAATTGGAATGGGTTTTTGTTATTTTGCTAATGCAAATTCTAAATTAAGAATGGGTGAAATTCAGACTATGCCAATTCAATTCAATTCAAATTAAGACCGATAGAACTGATTAAATGAATAAGAATGGGCAAAGTTTTGTTTTTTCTACCAAATTTACCAACTACATCTTACAAAGTTCTTTTACCGATGGGAAAACAAAGCCACAAACTATGGATCAAAAACATTATCCTGATCTGCCAGCGATCGGAAAGTGGCCTTTATTCAAACTTTTAATCCAATTGCTTACCTGGTCCTTTCTTTGTTTCACAATTCCTACAGAACCCTCAAACATGAATTCTCTTTCGGTTGAGCTCAATGATAGGTTAGTAATAAAATTCTCTCCCATAGTTGGCTGAGACCCAGTTAACAGTAGATTGTATCCTGCAGAAAACGAAGTATAATCTCTGTTCCCTTTTATGTTTGAATTTGTTGAATTTTCAAAATCTGTAATCAGATTTGGATTTATCAGCCTGCTTTGACAATGAAGAGACAAATCAGGTTGGACTGATACAGCTGCATTTGTTTGGGGAGGACACAAAGTGGTCACTGCAACTGTTTTATATGTGTTTAAAGAAGTGTCTTTGCATACACTCTCGGGCACATACTGTTCTGAGCCAATGTTATGATTGTGGAGAGTGTCTTTGCGAGAATTGGAAGGCACAGATTCATCCAAGCCATTGTCATAACCCTCAAAACTAGTATCTGAAAAGCAATAAATTGAAGCATCCATAGAAGCATTACTTTGCTCAATAATAGACAGTTGATTGTGATTTGATTTGAAGGTCTCCCCGAGAACATTAGACTGAAAAAGCGGCAGTACAATTGGTGGAGCTGTGCTACTATCTGGTTGGACCTGCTTAACTTCCATATTTTGTGCACAATCTCTGCCTCTACCTAATTCAAGGACAGTGGTTCTCTGCCTGTCCCCAACTCTCCTTTTCCTTGTCACTCCAACAGTTTGGGAACTGTTTAAAGAAGTGCCTTTGCATGTACTCTGGGGCACAGACTGTTCTGAGCCATTGTTATGATCATGGAGAGCATCTTTATAAGAAATGGAGGGTACAGATTCATCCAAGCCATCATCATAACCCTCAAAACTAGTAGCTGAAAAGCCATGAATTGCAGCATCCAAAGAAGCATTACTTTGCTCAATAATAGATGGTTGATCATGATTTGGTTTAAGGGGATTACCAAGAGCATCAAATTGAAATAGAGGTGGTACAATTGGTGGAGCTGTGCTACCATCTGGTTGGACCTGCTTGACTTCCTTATTTTGTGTACAATGTCTGCTTGTACCCAGTGCAAGCACAGCGATTCTCTGCCTGTCCCCAACTTTCCTTTTCTTTGTCACTGAAACTGTTTGCAAAGTGTTTAAAGAAGTATCTTTGCATGGACTCTTGGGCACAGAGTTCTCTGAACCATTATTATGACTGCGGATATTATCTTTGCAAGAATTGAAGGGTGCAGATTCATCCAAGCCATTGTCATAACCCTCAAAACTAGTAGCTGAAAGGCCGTGAATTGGAGCATCCAAAGAAGCACTACATTGCTCAATATTGGGCAGTTGATTGTGATTTGATTTAAGGGGCTTTCCTAGATGCTCAATTGTTTGCTTTTTAAAAATACGGGAGCCATTGTTTCTCTGAGCTTTTATCATGACATCATTATCAGTGCTGTCTTTATCACAGACCGACTGATCACTTGCATCTATTTTCATGTTTCTATCTTCTGTGTTCTGGCAAGCATGATGATCTGAGCTTGAAGAAATAACAATCACAGTATCTGAATCCACATGTGCTTCCTTATCTTGTCCTGACATCTCTTGTTGCTCATGCTTACTAGACTCTTGTACTTGATTAATCTTCTTGCCATCTTCTAGAAGAAGATGAATTTCATTGTCCACTGTGGCATGCTTAGCTGAATCATCATGATTTGATTTAATGAGCTTTCGTAGATGCTCAATTGACTTCATTCGAAAAGTACAGAAGCCACCATTTTTCTGGTCCATTACCATGACAGCATTACCTATGGTGTCTTTATCACTGATTGACAGATCACTAGCATCTCTTTTCAGGTTTTTATCAACTTTCTCTGTATTCTTGCAAGCATGATGATTTAAACTTGAAGGAGTACGAACCACAGTATCTAAATTTGCATCTGTTTCCACAGTTTCTCCTGATATCTCCTGTTTATCATTCTTACCAGACTCTTGGATTTGATTAATCTTCTTGCAATCTTCTATAAGAAGAAGAACTTCACCATCCACTACAGCATGTTTAGTTGAATTCTCTGTCCCTTTAACCACCTCATCCTTCAAACACTGGTTGTTGTGAAACTGAATTGGATCACCAAACTTATTTTCTGTCACAAAACAATTACCATCTTCAGTTTCTTTATTCTGAACCAATGAATCTTTGAGGAAATCAGTTTTATTTAGATTGTGAGATCTTCATGCTGTTGAATCTCGTTCATATTGATTTTTAGCCATAAAATGTGCCAAATCATGCAGTAAATCATCTTCTTCTGGAAGTAAAACTTCTTGTTTCTCTAATCCATTCTGCACAAGCTCTTCAACACGTACTTTCTTTTTCAAATCCTTCGAAAGCACTTCCTTTTGAGGGCTCCCAAGCTTTTTTGAGCCAAAATGTCTTTTGATTACGCTTCGTTCTTCCTACATAAATTAAAACAAAAGCATGCTTTTGGATTTCAGAATTTGAATACATCCCCAAACATTATAATAGAGTATGTTTCATCCATATGTTCTGTAGATATCTCGAATTAAACAGCACTTATTTTTCTTTCTTTAGTATGTGGCAAAGTTATCCTTCTAATAGAACTCTTAGAACCTATCAGGCTTACTTGATCCTAAATAAACTGTAAACAGACGTTATCATTTTTTTCTAACAACAAATTTATAAACCATAAAAGAACATCTCGACTACTTCTTATAAAAATATGAGGTTAGCAATGAATTGGAGTCCAAGGAACCAGAAACAGCCACATATGTGACTTCCCTAAAATCAACAGTAAACAAAACCGGCAAACAAAAGAAGAATGTCTTTAGCTTCAATTCATATAGAAAAATAAACAATTTAAGTTTTCCTAGTAATTGGACAAAGCATCACCTCTCGAATATTCATATGATCTTATATTGAGGAAGAGGCATAGCTCTTATTTTAAGATAAAGTACAAGATAATATCTGTGACATCTGAGATACCTATTACATGCCATGAAAGAAAAAGCAGAAGACTATAACCAGAAAACAGAGCTACTGCTGTATGAAATCCATATATATGAAGGAAGAAAACAAAATTATATTCATTTCTTTAGCAAGTCTGCACTTGACAGTGCTTTTACATACACAAAACAGAGCAAATTGCTAGTGTGAAACAGAGCTACTGCTCTTAAGACTTAGAAATAGAAAACAGAGCAAAACTACAATTTTTTTTTTGATATAGAGCTACAGCTCATATATATAGAGAAAAAACAGAGTATCATTAAACTCCTGACTTCCCACACATAGCATGAAAAACAAAGCAGCTGTTCTTTTTTAAAACATACAGAAAAACAGAGGCATTTTTTTTTTTAACGCTACCCACCCCAGTAAAAAGACTTGACAATAGATATTACAAAAATATTGCTTTCTTCCATACAGTGGAGAGGAAGGCCATGCCTCTAAGACCATACCCTGCAGAAAATTAATGAGAAATAGGATGTTGGTAGGGGAAAGAGAGAAGAAGTCAAAAATAAGAGTTATGAACATTAAACATGAAGCAGTGAGACCATGCTGGCGATTAATCAGCTACAGGAAGCAGTACAGAATGGTCATTGAGATTAAGTTCTCCAACACTCCCCCCTAATCACAACTACCGCCTTCTTTGATACCCAAACGATCTCTTTGAAACACAAAACTTTCTTTCCCTAATGCTTTGGTGAAAATGTCTGCACACTAATCTTGAGACTTACAAAAAGTTAGAAAGATTTCTCCATTGTTGATTAGTTCTCTGATGAAGTGATACCGTGAGTCTATGTGTTTGCTTCTCTTGTGAAAAACTGGATTCTTTTACAATGCTATGGCTGAGTTATTGTCACAAAAGATCTTTGTTGCCCCTTCTTGTTCTTGCTTGAGATCTTTCAACATTATTCTCATCCAAACTGCTTGGCATGATGCACCTGTGGCTGCTACGTACTCTGCTTTAGCAGATGAGAGAGTGACTATTGGTTGTTTCTTTGAAGCCCATGAAACTACATCTGTTCCAAAATGAAAGACATAACCAGAAGTGCTCTTCCTATCATCAATGCTTCCTGCACAATCACTATCTGTATATCCAATCAACTTGAACTCATTTGACTTTGCATACTGAATGCCATAGTTCCTTGTTCCACTTACATATCTGAGAAATCTCTTTCCTGCTTGCCAATGAGAGTCCTTTGGAGACTCCATGAACCTTGAAATGAGACTAACTGCATACATTATGTCAGGCCTTGTGGCTGTTAAATACATGAGGCTACCAACAAGCCTTTTATACAAAGTTGGATCAATGTTGGCTCCTTTGTCATCCTTGCTTAATTTCAGTCCCATGACAATTGGTGTTGGAGCTGATTTACAATTTGTCATATTAAACCTTCTCAAAATGTCATTTGCATATTTAGATTGGGAGATGAAAATACCATTATCATTTTGATTCACCTCAATGCCAAGAAAATACTTCATGAGACCCAAATCAGTCATTTCAAATTCCTTTTTCATAGCTCCTTTGAATAAATCAATTGCCAAATCACCTGTGAATATCAAATCATCAACATACAAACAAATAATTATGATCTCACCTTACTCATTCATCTTGGTGTACAATGTAGGCTCACTACTGCACCTATTGAAGCCATTTTGCAAAAGATAAGAGTCAATTCTACTATACCAAGCTCTTGGGGCTTGCTTGAGTCCATAGAGTGCCTTTTTCAGTTTGTAAACTTTATCTTCTTGACCCAAAATCTCATACCCAGGTGGCTTCTCCACATACACTTCTTCTTCAAGATAGCCATTCAAAAAAGCTGATTTTACATCCATTTGGTAAACTAGCCATTTGTTTTGAGCTGCTATTGCAAGTATAGTTCTCACAGTGTCTAATCGAGCTACTGGAGCAAATGTCTCATTGTAATCAACCCCAGGCTGTTGTGAATATCTCTTTGCCACTAGTCTTGCTTTATGTTTTTGCACATCACCATTTGCATTTAATTTAGTATTGTAAACCCACTTCACTCCTATGACATCCTTGTCTTTTGGAAGACTCACTAACTCCCATGTTTGATTTTTTTCAATTGCATCAATTTCATCATCCATTGCATTTACCCATTTTTCATCCTTAATTGCATCTTCATAATGAATTGGATCTTCTATTTGTGAATAAAATGCAAAGAGAGAAATCAGACTAGCATTGTTCTCACCTTCATTTTGATCATAAATGTCTCTCAAACTTCTGATTTTTTGTCTCCTCAAGCTTGCCAATGTAGGATTTGACATATCACTTGAACTTGGACTTGTGGAATGTGGACTTGATGGTCCTACACCCTGATTGCCACTTGTAGATGGTGTTTGTTGTACATTTGAAGGAGTGGATGCTTGAATGCGTGGGGCTGTCCTTACACTTGATGATGGTGTCATTTGCAGACCACTTTGTTGAGCTTGAATGGGTGTGGAAGGAGTCACATTTGAGGGAGTACCTGCTGGTATAAAAACTTCTTTATCTTCTTGTGGTAAGTTGGCTGCAATATTGATTATTTTCTCCAAACTTCCATCCCATGCTTCATCTTCTATGAATTGCACATCTCTGCTAATTATAACTTTCTTAGTTATTGGATTGTATAGTTTGTATGCCTTTGATTCATCACTATAACTAACAAATATACACTTTTCTCCTTTGTTGTCCAATTTTCTTCTTAACTCATCTGGCACATGTGCATATGCCACACATCCAAATACTCTCATGTGAGCAACACTATGTTTTCTTCCTGTCCATGCTTCTTCAAGAATCATATTCTTCACACTCTTGGTTGGACACCTGTTCATAATATATGTTGCACAAGCTACAGCTTCAGCCCAATATTCATTTGACAAATGCTTTGCTTTCAACATGCTTCTTGCCATTTCCATGATTGTTCTATTTTTCCTTTCAGCTACCCCATTTTGTTGAGGTGTGTACCTGGTTGTGAATTGCTTGTGAATACCATGGTCTTTGCAAAAATTTAGAAATTCATTTGAGATGTACTCACCACCTCTATTTGTTCTCAATGCTTTGATGTAGTACCCACTTTGCTTCTCAACAAGTGCCTTGAATTGACGGAAACAATCAAACACTTCATTCTTTTGTCTTAGGAAGTAGACCCATGTTTTCCTTGAATAGTCATCAATGAAAGTCAAAAAGTAAAATCTTCCACCAATTGAGGGTGTTTGCATTGGCCCACATAAATCTGAATGAATAATCTCTAAAGGTGCCTTTGCTCTAATTGACTTGCTAGTTGGAAATGTCTCTCTATGTTGCTTTCCCAAGATGCATCCTTCACATACTCTTTCTATTTTCTCTATTAATGGCAAACCATTTACCATACTCTTCCTTTGAAGCAAATTTAGACCTCCAAAGTTGAGATGCCCAAATCTTAGATGCTATAACCAATTTTCATCTTTTATTTCTGCTTGAAAGATGGTTTGTGTAATTGCTGCAACTTTATCTTTATCCTCTTGTGGGTTCATTGTGGGCTATGCTTGAGCATATTCCATATTCAAATCTGGCTTAATCTTTAGGGGAAACATTCTATTGTTTGTCATTCGCACTTTAGCAATAAGCTGATTACTTGGAAATTTATCTAGAATAGTGCATTCTTTGTTTTTTAAGAAGACTCTATACCCCTTTTGAACAAGCTGCCCAATACTCATTAGATTGTGTTTTAGACCAGGCACAAAATACACATCTGAAATATACTTTTTCTCCCCCTGTTTAGTTAGAATGTTGATATTTCCTTTACCCATAACTGAAACTTTGTTGTCATTACCCAATGTGACATCTGATTTTACACTTTCATCTATACTTGAAAACATTTCTAAGTTCCCTATCATGTGATTGCTGCAACCTGAGTCTAAGAACCATACATCCTTCTAATTTTCTTATGCTACATTGCATGCTATGAACATATTGCTCTGATTTTGGTTTTCTCTTGTAAAGTTTGCATTTTGTCTGCTGAAATCTGATTTTTTTTTCTACATTCATTTGAATAATGCCCATATTTCTTACAATAATGACATTGGATTTGAGATTTGTCATACTTTTGACCATGTGGTTGATTTTGAGATGGGTTTGGGCTTGAGTTTTGGCTACTACCTCTTCCACTTGAGTTTGATGGGCTGCTTCTTCCACCTCTATAAGAATTCCTTCCTCTACCTCTGAAATTCGATCTTCCTCTGCCTCTTCCATGGTTGATTGAAGCTTGTGTCTTGAATGCATGCTCCAATGATGAGTTTGCTGACCTACTAAGCCTATGCTCATGAGAAATGAGAGATGCATGGAGCTCATCAACTGAAAACTGTGAGAGGTTCTTTGTTTCCTCTATGGTCACAACTATGGATTCAAACCTTGTGGGTAAACTCCTTAAAATCTTTTCAACAATCCTAGTATCTTCAAGTGTCTCACCATGAGATCTAATTTGATTAACTAAACCCATCGCTTGTGTGAAGAAAGTGTCTATTGAATCTGAATCCTTCATGAAGATTGCTTCAAAATCCCTTCTTAGCATTTGCAGCTTAGCTGTTTTCACCTTTGCCATTCCTTAATATGTTGTTTGAAGAATATCCCATGCCTGTTTGGACTTTGTTGCTGCTGCAATCCTTGGAAAAATACTCTCATGCATTGCTTGAAATATGTAAAAGAGAGCTTTGGAGTCCTTCTTTCTATTATCCCTTAACAAATCTTTTTCTGCTTGAGTCAATGCATTGTATGCTGCTGCATCTGCGGGTTCTAGAAAGCCATTCTCTACAAGATCCCATATGACTTGAGAACAAAATAGTGCATTCATTGTGATAGACCAATACTCATAGTTTTTGCCATTGAATTGAGGAATTTGTGGATTTGTCAAGCTTGTGCTTGCTGCCATTGTTGACTGTAAATATCTTGCTTCTTAAAAAAAAACTTTTCTTGAAAAAAAAACTTTACCACTGATAAACCTTAGCTTATAACCTGCTCTGATACCAATTTGAAAGAAAAAGCAGAAGACTATAACCAGAAAATAGAGCTACTGCTGTATGAAATCCATATATATGAAGGAAGAAAACAAAATTATATTCATTTCTTTTGCAAGTCTGCACTTGACAATGCTTTTACATACACAAAACAGAGCAAATTGCTAGTGTGAAACAGAGCTACTGCTCTTAAGACTTAGAAATAGAAAACAGAGCAAAACTACAATTTTCTTTTTGATATAGAGCTACAGCTCATATATACAGAGAAAAAACAGAGTATCATTAAACTCCTGACTTCCCACACATAGCATGAAAAACAAAGCAGCTGTTCTTTTTTAAAACATACAGAAAAACAGAGGCATTTTTTTTTTTTTTACGCTACCCACCCCAGTAAAAAGACTTGACAATAGATATTACAAAAATATTGCCTTCTTCCATACGGTGGAGAGGAAGGCCATGCCTCTAAGACCATACCCTGCAGAAAATTAATGAGAAACAGGATGTTGGCAGGGGAAAGAGAGAAGAAGTCAAAAATAAGAGTTATGAACATTAAACATGAAGCAGTGAGACCATGCTGGCGATTAATCAGCTACAGGAAGCAGTACAGAATGGTCATTGAGATTAAGTTCTCCAACATGCCAAAAGTCAGTTAGTCCAAGTGGTTGCCAGTACAGTAATGTTCTATTTATTGAGAAGATGTGAGGAGCGGATCTCGCATAATTGTCAAGCGGATACAATGTTCAATCACCTTGCAAGAGACCTGAGTTCATGTCTATGACATCTAGGATACTCGTTACAAAATGGTTGATCTATCTTGTAATACATTTAAAGATTATAGGAGAATCAAAGCAAAGAAAGCTCAAAACTTACAAGAAAGAAGTTTCACAGGATAACCATAAAGATACATACTCTTACAGACTTCTTACAATCTTCTGTAAGAAGAAGAACTTCACCATCCACTACAGCATGTTTAGTTGAAGTGTCTGTCCCTTTAACCACCTCATCCTTCAAAAACTGGTTTTTGTGAAACTGAATTGAATCACCAGACTTATTTTCTGTCACAAAACAATTACCATCTTCAGTTTCTTTATTCTGAACCAATGAATCTTTGAGAAAATCAGTTTTATTAAGATTGTGAGATCTTTGTGCTGTTGAATCTCGTTCATATTGATTTTTAGCCATAAAATGTGCCAAATCATTCAGTAAATCATCTTCTTCTGGAAGTAAAACTTCTTGTTTCTCTAATCCATTCTGCACAAGCTCTTCAACACGTACTTTCTTTTTCAAATCCTTCGAAAGCACTTCCTTTTGAGGGCTCCCAGCTTTTTTGAGCCAAAATGTCTTTTGATTACTCTTCGTTCTTCCTACATAAATGAAAACAAAAGCATGCTTTTGGACTTCAGAATTTGAATACATCCCCAAACATTATAATAGAATATGTAACATATGTAGATATCTCGAATTAAACAGCACTTATTTTTCTTTCTTTAGTGTGTCGCAAAGTTATCCTTCTAATAGAAATCTTAGAACCTATCAGGCTAACTTGATCCTAAATAAACTGTAAACAGACGTTATCATTTTTTTCTAACAACAAATTTATAAACCATAAAAGAACATCTCCACTACTTCTTATAAAACTATGAGGTTAGCAATGAATTGGAGTCCAAGGAACCAGAAACAGCCACATATGTGACTTCCCTAAAATCAACAGTAAACAAAACCGGCAAACAAAAGAAGAGTATCTTTAGCTTCAATTCATATAGAAAAATAAACAATTTAAGTTTTCCTAGTAATTGGACGAAGCATCACCTCTCTAATATTCATATGATCTTATATTGAGGAAGAAGCATAGCTCTTATTTTAAGATAAAGTACAAGATAATATCTGTGACATCTGAGATACCTATTACATGCCAAAAGTCAGTCAGCCCTAGTGGTTGCCAGTACAGTAATATTCTATTTATTGAGAAAATGTGAGGAGCGGATCTCGCATAATTGTCAAGAGGATACAATGTTCAATCACCTTGCAAGACACCTGAGTTCATGTCTATGACATCTAGGATACTCGTTACAAAATGGTTGATCTATCTTGTAATACATTTAAAGATTATAGGAGAATCAAAGAAAAGAAAGCTCAAAACTTAAAAGAAAGAAGTTTCACAGGATAGCCATAAAGATACATACTCTTACAGACTTCTCTGATGGTAAAGATTGACATGAAATGCCTTGGCACTGTAGTTTCCTTTTATCATCCACAGATTCTAGGTTTGGTTTAGCTTGAGCCTTAAATTTTTGTGAGCTGTAGATTGAAGCTTTTGAGACTCTCTGCATCTCCATCTTTGCTCTCCTTGACATATGCTTCAATTTAAATTTCCAGTTTTCTTCATTGCTTCTCAGTTGTTCGTTTGGGACAACAGCAATAAGATCTGATATTAAGCGTTTTTGCAGTGTTTTCACTTTACCCTTTAATCTTTTAGAACTGTGTTTCTTTACAACGAGAGGGATACCATCAATATCCACCTTGGTAATACAACCTTCCTCATCAAAATTGGCCACAGTGGATGATGCTAATGTACTATCTCCCTGAGTCTTGCTCATAAATGCCTCCATTGCCTCTTCTGCAGTTATATTTTCAATATTTTCTTGGAAAATGGCATCGTCATCTAGCTCATAAATAGCTGCTTTGTTCACTGGACAATGCATATAATTAACGTGGTCTGCCTTCCCTGTAAAAATTGAGGTATGTGTTTCAGCTCTTAATTCACTTGTGCAATTGGAAAGAATTTGATCGTCATCCTTGCCAGATAAATTTTGTTTTGCACTGGAAGTCTCTTCAGAGTCTGTAGGCCACACAGTAGCATTACAGGCAACAATTTCATATTTAGGATACAGATTATCACCATCTGATACATTATTTGATGTCAACTGCTTAACCGTGCCATGTAATGGAATTCTATCTTCACTGTGATGATTTTCCTTGTGATTTTCAACACTGGCATCCCCAGGTCTTTCACCTACTTCCATACACTGTGCCACTTCAATTCCTGCTTCCTCTCCCTCTAAACCATTACCTGCCTTTCTCCTTAGATGATGATTCTGTATGCCATTGCCTGAATCTTCATGTTCATTTTCGGATAGTTCAATTGGAAAATTTGTATCACCATTTATAGGCATGGCATTCATCAAGTTATCTAGCTGCTGCTGATCATTTCTTATTTCATTTAAGCTAACCAGGTTAAATTCACTAACAAGACAATCTAAGCATTCCCAATATCTGAATGTAGAAACTTCAAGTGGGGGAAGTAAAGTGACTGTGTTCTTCCTCATTCTTCTTTGCGGTAAATGCATAGGAAAAGGCCAGCATTTACTTATATCTGTTTCTCGAATATTTGCCACATAAGCTCTGCAAAAGACAATAATACATACCTTGAGAACATTACAATAGTATGAAACTGTCAAGAAGCAAATCGACAAAGATGTAGGTTTTTAAAATAGAAAATAAAATCAAACAATCAATTTAGCACAAGGTTATGTGCAATGCTTTTTTATAAACAGAAGTTATTGTGTGCACAAGTACTAATCTATATATAAAAACATGCCAAAATATTAAATTCACATTTTCCATGTTATTGCTTTCCTTTCAGCCTATACGCATGAGCTATCTTTTTTTTCCTGACATCGTATTTCAGTGGGGTAGAGAGGCATATCCAAAATTACAGAGAGGTTAATTACACAATCTACAATTTGCCCATGGTAAATCATGGTCCAGAAATGAAGCATTTAATGTTCAAGTGCATATCTTAATAAAATTTAACTTTGAATTAGTTAGCATATGGTGTAGAGGGCATGGATTGTAGAAAGAAAGGTTGAGTATGAGATTATGATGATTGATGAATGATGAATCAAACAATGTCAATGGGAAAAATACCATGTGACAGTGCAAATATTGCAAAACTTCTTTTAGGTTCGAATTTTTAACTTTTTTTTGTTTGGTAAGTCAAAATGGATATCCATTTCTTATTTAAACTTTTTCCTTTAAAAATTGCCTCAGAATTGCATTGTTAGATATACCCTTTTTAATCCAAATTTGATAAAACCAAAAAAATATATTTTCAGAATTCTAAAAATGAAATATATGTCTCGTTATAATTTTAATAGGTAATTATTATTAATTTATATTTATATATTTATCATTTATTTTTTTTTAATTTGAAAGATGTGGCTATAGCTTTTTTTTTCTTCTAAATTGAATTGAATTTTATTTCTTGGCCAAAAAATTGTTTTTGATATTTTTTTAGAGAGGCCAACTACAATCGAGTGGGGGTGGAGATGAGAGCACTCATTTTTTGGTTGTAATTATAAACTAGCATATCTATATTAAATATAATATATCTAAAGTTTTGGTTGTAATTATAAACTAGCATATCTATATGAAATATAATATATCTAAAGTATGCCGAGAGATATCCTTCTCGAGGCATCTATTTTTTAATCACTAATCCTAACATTAGGCGCCTCGAGGAGGATATCTCTCGGCATACTTTAGATATATTATATTTAATATAGATATGCTAGTTAATAAGTTGTAGTAAAGCTTTCATAAGTAATTATTTATTTTTAAAAAATCGCAAAAATACTATGTTCCACGACATTTCAAGGATGGAGACGTATTTTAGGGATGGCAATCCAAGGGCTATTTTGGGGATGGTATATATACTCTTATTTCTACAAGTTTAACTATACATAACATCAAAATTAAGACAATAATAGCAATATATATAATTAAGACAATAACAGCTATATATATCTTCTAGCCCTATATTTCAATATGAACTACCTCCTCCACTGAAAGTGTGTACCATTTTATGGACTTCGGTCCAACTTGAAATAGGAATGTCAAACACAAACACTCCTTGCCCTATACTTCATGTGAGCTACAAGTACGAAGCAAACACATCTAGATCAGGTTTTAATAGCATTTTTACTACAAAGTGTAGTGCTCCCTCAAAATAGGCACGGCCTAAAAGGTCAACCATGCATATATATAATGTTTAATTGCAGGCAAAATGCAATAGAAGATACCGATTCAGTTTAAGTACTTGCAGCTGTCATCGAGTAGAATTGCATGGCTAATTTCAAATAAGCACAACCAAATTGAAAGTCAAACATACATATTGATTGATTACAGGCACAATACAATAAGAACCATTCAGAGAATTGAAGTATTTAAAGTCATCATCTACTAGACCTGCATGTCCAAGATGCTTTTTAAAACTATTTTTTTCATAAATTCAAGGTTTTTTTTGGTTTAAAAACATGCAAAATGCCCCTTTTCACAAATGTTTTCTAATGTTCTATACCATTTCAACGGCATTTCATAGTTTTGGAAAAAATTGGGGATGGCTAGGGATGTCCCCTTCCATCCCCTTCCATCTTACCATATTGGAAATGTGATGAGGGATGAGGATGTTGGTTTCAAGGTCTGGGCCATGTCCCCATTGAACATAGCAAAAATGTGTCATATGTGTCTTTTTACTTATATCTAAAGTTTGAATTTTTGTTTAAATAGTTCAATTGGCCAGAATGACACCTTTGTTTTTTAATGAAAATTTTAAATGCACCTCATTGAAATATTCAATTTTCACCAAATTAATTTTAAAAATTTCAAAAAAAAAAAAATGGTCCATAAACTACATTCAATTTCCTACAACTTTTATTACTAGTTTTTTTTTTCAAGTTGTGTAAACATCCCAATCACTTTTTCATGTGAAGTTACTTAAAAATTTTCATGTAAAGTTACTTGCGTCTGTTTTTTAGTAGGTTCATTGCCAATTTTAAGTCTTATTTAGCCCATCATGATCTCACACTCACCCAACAATAAATTTTGATAATTGTTGAAAACTGATGCTAGAGTTTAGTTGAACATTCAGTTCTACCGCTGATGAATGTCTTGCATAGATTTAGTTATTTAGAATCCTTTAGATTGCATGTTGCATGTTGGTTTTTGACCCATGCAATTCCTTAATTTAGAACAATTTTAGTCAAGCAATTTAGACGGTTAGTTTTGAGTTTTGACTGCAGTTAATAAACTTGGTTTTCACCGAATCCAACACAAGAATAAATCATGTAATCTGCATGCTTAGTTTATAGTTTTTTACCAGCATATTTTTATCTACAATGATTTATGTAACAGTTTAATTATTCTTTTAAATACACATCAATAAAAATAGTATTTTGAGTCTGCAAACTACTGAACTGTGCTGTGTGTTTTTTTTCCTGAGATGAAAGTTTTTTTATTCTTTCTATTGTTATTTTCATCTAAATTAAATCAGTTGGTTTAGAGATGAAGGTTGCGTTCTAAGAAATCTATATTTTGTATCAGAGCCAATTTTTTTCTTTTGGGTTAAACATTTAGTGGTTGGAATTTCGCCAAAACTTTATCATGTCGAATTCTAACTCCTTGCCCATTCCAGAATTTGATGGAAATGAGTATGAGTATTGGTGCATCAAAATGATGAAATTTTTGATAGGAAAAGAATTGTGGGAGATTGTTGAATTAAGTTATACAGAGCCAGCTGAATGGAATGCCCTCATAGCCAATGAAAAAATAGCCAAGAAGGAGGCCAAGAAGAAGAATGCTCAAGCCTTGTTTCACATTCAAATAGCTCTTGATAAGAGCTTATTTCCAAGAATTTCAGGTGCAAAATCAGCTAAAGATGCCTGAAAGACTCTACAGGAAGCTTACCAGGGTAGTGACCAAGTCAAGGTTGTCAAGCTACAGACGTTGAAGAGAGACTTTGAGAATTTGAAGATGCAAGAAGTTGAAAGTGTGAGTGAATATTGTGTCAGAGTTAAAGATGTGGTCAATAAGATGGCTACACTTGGAGAAATTGTGAACAATGAGCCTTTGATCAAAAAAGTGTTGAGAACTCTCACACCAAGATGGAATCATGTTGCAATAATCATAGAAGAAAGCAAAGATTTGACAATCCTTCAATTTGATCAACTAGTTGGCTCTCTTATGTCTCATGAAGAGAGATTAAGAGATTCATTTGAAGGTGATGTGAAAGCTTTTTCATCCAAATTGCAAATCACAAAGAATGAAGATGTCGGCAGTAGCAACAACAACAATCAAGGCCAAGGTAGAGGTCAAAATCAGAATCAGTTAAGAGGAAATAGAGGCAGAGGTGGCTCAAGAGGAAGAGGTAGAGGCAGATTTGATAAGAGGAATGCCCAATGTTACCATTGTAATAGGTATGGCCACTTTGAAAGGGATTGCAGATTAAAATAAGGTAAAAGTGCTAATTATGCTCAAGAAGGTAATGAGAATCCTCCAGATCATTTATTTTTATCCTATGCTAAAGCTGAAAATAATAGAAAAGATGTTTGGTATTTAGATTTTGGATGTTCTAACCATATGTCAGTGAATGAGAAGTTGTTTTCAACAATGGATGAAAGTTTCAAATCCAAGATCCAGCTTGGTGATGACAAGTCATTGAAGATTGATGCAAAAGGAGCTATGGAAGTCCATACAAAAGAAGGTATGAAGAGTGTTAAAGACATTTATTACACTCCATAGTTAAAGCATAATTTGTTGAGTTTTGGACAATTGTGTGAGAAAAATTATAAAGTTGTGTTTGAAAATCAGCAATGTATAATTTATGATAAGAATCAGGGCAATAGAGTGGTTACAGTTGTGCCTATGACAAAGAATAGGATGTTCCCATTGAAGTTTGGTGAACATAACAGTAGCCTTGCAAATATGGCATATGAGGATACAAGTTGGTTGTGGCATTTCACGTATGGGCATTTAAATTTTCATAGTTTGAAGATTCTAACATCACAAGCCTTAGTTTCTGGTTTGCCCAAGGTTGAAGAGCACAAGGAGATTTGCGAAGGATGTGCTAAAGGCAAACATGCAAGGGAAAAGTTTTCAAAGGGCAATGCATGGAGGGCCCATTACCCACTTCAGCTTATTCATTCAGATATTTGTGGTCCTATGCAAACAAAGAGTTTGGGTAAGTCATCATATTTTATTACTTTTATTGATGATTACTCACGAATGTGTTGGGTTTATTTTTTGAAGACTAAGGATGAAGCCCTTGAGACTTTCAAGAGGTTTAGAGCCCTTGTGGAAAAGGAAAAGGGGTGTAGTATCAAGTGCTTGAGGACAGATCGTGGAGGAGAATTTTGTTCAAGAGCCTTTCAAGATTATTGTGATATGCATGGCATCAAAAGGCAACTCACCATTGCCTACACACCTCAACGAAATGGTGTAGCTGAAAGGAAGAATCGTACAGTGGTGGAGATGGCACGGAGTATGCTACAAACAAAGGGATTAAGCAATTCTTTTTGGGGAGATACAGTAGCTACAACAATATATATTCTCAATCGAAGTCCCACTAGTGCACTTGAGAAGATGACTCCGTATGAAGCTTGGTATGAGAAAAAAATCAAATGTTAATCATTTCAAAGTTTTTGGTTGTTTAGCCTATGTTCATGTTCCTGATCAAAAGAGACAAAAGTTAGATCCCAAAAGTGAGTCATGTATTTTTGTGGGATATAGTGAGGAAAGTAAAGCTTATAGGTTATATAATCCTCTCACTAATAGGCTTATTGTGTCAAGAGATGTGATTTTTGATGAAGGGGGAGTTTATGGTCATCAAAAAGGCCATATGGAGAAGTCAAAATCTATTTTGAATGATGTTATTATTGATGATATTGATCA
This sequence comes from Cunninghamia lanceolata, assembly GCA_027924645.1. Classification (NCBI taxonomy): domain Eukaryota; kingdom Viridiplantae; phylum Streptophyta; class Pinopsida; order Cupressales; family Cupressaceae; genus Cunninghamia; species Cunninghamia lanceolata. The sequence continues at coordinate 6,538,987 of BSBN01000272.1, read as the reverse complement.
TGAGCAGCCCACTAACATTTCAGTTTCAAGAGCTACAAGTCCACCAAGTAGCCCCTCATCAATTCCAAGTTCAATTCCAACTTCAAGTCAAAGTTCTACAAGGAAAGTGAGAAGATTGAGTGATATTTATCAAAGTAGTGCAAATCAAGCACATGAAGAAAATCCAATAGGTGAGACAGTTAATTTTGCTTTATTTACCAAGGCTGATTTTGAACCATCATGTTTTGAAGAAGCATGTACTAATAAGGTTTGGATGCAAGAAATGTAAAAAGAGATATATTCTATTCATAAGAATGATACTTGGGAGCTTACAAAGCTTCCACATGACAAGAAGAAGATTGGCACCAAATGGGTCTACAAGACCAAGTTTAACAGTGATGGGAGTGTTGAAAGGCATAAGGCAAGATTAGTTGCCAAAGGCTTCACACAGAGGTATGGGCTTGATTATGAAGAGACATTTGCACCAGTTGCACGACAAGAGACCATCAGAATGCTAATTTCATTAGCAGCTCAAAAGAAATGGAGCATACATCATATAGATGTGAAAAGTGCCTTCTTGAATGCGTACTTAGAAGAGGAAGTATATGTGGAACAGCCACAAGGTTATGAAGTGGAAGGAAACGAGAATCATGTCTACAAGTTGAAGAAGGCTTTGTATGGCCTCAAGCAAGCACCAAGAGCATGGTATGCCAGGATTGATGGATACTTTTAGGATAATGGCTTTAAGAGAAGTAAGAGTGAACCTATCCTTTACTACAAACAAGAAGGTGATGATATTCTTATTGTAAGTTTGTATGTTGATAATTTGTTGTATATGGGTAGTAGTTCTAAGATGAAGGATGAATTCAAAGTTTCTATGATGAATGAATTTCAGATGAAAGATTTAGGTCTCATGAAATATTTTCTAGGAATGGAGGTTTATCAAAGTGAGAATGAAATTTTTATTTTTCAAACAAAGTATGCCAAAGATATCTTGAAGAAATTTGATATGGTTGATTGTAAACCAGTCTCCACTCTAGTTGCTCATGGAGTTGTGTTGTGTAGAGATGATGGTGCTGAAATAGTTGATGAGATAGCTTATAGGAGCATTATTGGTAGTTTGATGTTTTTAACTCACACAAGACCTGATATTGCTTATTCAGTTTCACTTGTTTCAAGGTACATGATAGAGCCATCTAAAATACATATGAAGGCAGCCAAGAGAATTTTGAGGTATGTGGGAGGCACTCTAAATTTTGGTATTCATTACTACACTTCTAAAAGATTCAATCTTGTTGGATTTAGTGATTCGGATTGGGGAGGTAGTTTGGATGACCGAAAGTCTACATCTGGTAATTGCTTTTCTTTTGGTTCTAGTTTGATTACTTGGAGGTCAAAGAAGTAAAGTATAGTTGCCCTTTCTTCTACAGAAGTAGAGTATGTTGCAGTCACTACAGTAGATACACAAGCATTATGACTTAGAAAACTTCTTGAAGAAATTGGAGAGATACAAATTCAGCCCACAGTAATTTTTTGTGATAACATTAGTGTCATTAAATTGGCCAAGAATCCAGTCCATCACAGTAGGACAAAACATTTTGATTTAAAACATCATTTTATCAGAGATTTGGTGCAGAAGAAGGCAATAGAATTGAAATACATTAGCACAAAAGAGCAGTTAGCGGATATATTTACCAAGGCAGTTGCAAAGGATCAATTTTTGGCACTCAGAGATCAGATTGTGAGCCCTCTCAGCACCAAGAGGGAGAATGTTGAAAACTGATACTGGAATTTAGTTGAACATTCAATTCTACCGCCAATAAATGTCTTGCATAGATTTAGTTATTTAGAATCCTTTAGATTGCATGTTGCATGTTGGTTTTTGACCCATGCAATTCCTTAATTTAGAACAGTTTTAGTCAAGCAATTTAGACGGTTAGTTTTGAGTTTTGACAGCAGTTAATAAACTTGGTTTTCACCGCCGAATCCAGCGCAGGAATAAATCATGTAATCTGCATGCTTAGTTTATAGTTTTTTACCAGCATATTTTTAGCTACAACGATTTATGTAACAGTTTAATTATTCTTTTAAATACGCATCAATAAAGATAGTATTTTGAGTCTGCAAACTACGGAACTGTGCTGTGTGTTTTTTTTCCTGAGTTGAAAGTTTTTTATTCTTTCTGCTGTTATTTTCATCTGAATTAAATCAGCTGGTTTAGAGCTGAAGGCTGCGTTCTAAGAAATCTATAATAATTAGGTAACATCTCTGTGGGAAAGACCTAACCCCCTTGCGGAATCTATAAAAAGTCAAGAATAGTTTTCCATTGTCAGTCAAGAACAGTTTTTCATTGGCCAGTGCTTCCCCAAGTTGTGGCTGAATTCTCAAGTTCTTAAGAAAGCGAAATTAATCCAAACAAACAAATTCCAATTTTAAGGTCCGCCACGGTATTATACATATAAAAAGTAACTTGGAAGACATCTTAACTTCGCTCAGACCCTCAACTAAATATACTAATTGCAAATTTGGCTCTGAAAACCCAACTATGGCTTTTTACTGAAGTTACGATTTCCACTAAAGACACTATGATGGGAAGAAAATAAAAAATAAAACAAACTGATTCATTCATTCTTACCTGAGAGAAAAAGCCTTGCAAATTGAACTTTTCATTGGAACTGTTTCCTGCTCTTGGGATGATATACATTTTCCACTTTCAATGTCGACCTGCCCAAGATGAGGATGATTTAAATCCCCATTAACAGATATCCCTAGAGTGTGGCTCAACGATAGCTGCTGCCTACAACGAATCTCCGTTTGTTCTAGCCTGGACTTCCCAACTTCAAGCTCATCCTGCAATATATTTTGCCTGTATAATTCTGGCACCTGAATAGAAGACATTATACCAGACCCACTCTCGATAACCAAAAATTAATTTTCAAAGACTTGTTTCGCTGATGATGAGCCCAATAGTGTGGCTCGAAACATCGGAGTTAAGAATTACATACCCAGTTGTTTCCAGAAGCTCAACCACCAAACATACTTCCTTTCCAACAAAGATCCACTACTAAATTGTGTTCATCTATAACACCAATTTATTCTCATGAACATAGTTCCTCTTCCTGTAACTTTTCCTTTGTAAGTTAGTCTACTGAAGGCTCTAGACTTTTACATTTAGGAGGTCGAAGGATACCATCTGTAGACAATAATAACAACAGGAGAGCACTCCGCCGAGGCTAAAGCTTATCCTACAAATTTCTCTTTCTCCAACTACAAATAAGATAAAACTAAAAGAATCACTTTTATTCTCCTCCTGATAATAATCCTCCATGAAACCTAATCTTCTCCTATTTTACATTTTCCCATATATCAATTGAAATTCACCTGATTAACATCCTCATCTAAAAGAGCATGAGTCTCAGCCCATTTCTACTCACAACTTTTCATACCATACTTCAAGTCCCTCATGAACAACTAGAGCTATTATTCTCATGAACAACTAAAGCTATCATTCGGACTATACCAAACTATAAAAAAATTCCCATCAGTTGAGAGTGTTCATTGTAGCCGAGTTCGATCTGTGCAAACTCTAGCTCTTATTTTTACTCCAAACCCTAAAAAATCTCACGGTCACAATTTATTTCCAAAAAAATAAGAATAAAAATTCCAGCAAACAGAAAGTTGAGATCAATTGCTCTCGACGGTTAACTACATAAATAAATGAATAAAATGAAACCCTAGCTTTAGAAAACCTCCAAACCCTAAGAAGAAAGGAAAGATATCTTCCAACGTCACTTGATAAGTCAAAAAATAATGCACCACGTATAAAACAGGAGAATAATGCTCTTTTTCGATATATTCGGGAGTTGAATACTAACAGACACGTGGCAGGTGACAAGAAGCTGTGAGAGGAGGCTTTTTAAACGGTCAAATTGTCTTCGTTTTTCGAAAACCTCACGCAACATCTCATTTATTAAGTTAGTCGTTGGATTTAGTTGAAACGCTGTCTTTCCCATGTTTTTTTGAAATTGTGGGTGCCTATTATTATTTTTCACTGGATAATGCATTGCCCTCTCCATTCGCTCGGTGTATGCATGACACTCGTAGCATTTTGTTTTGATGAGCTGGTTCAAATGTTTGGCAAAGGAAATGCTTTCTATCATATATTTATGTTAAACAATTAATAATAATTTATTGGGATTTACGTGTTTAGTTATTTTATGATTAGTTAGTGTTGAGAGGCATTCTACAATGGCAGTATGGGGCGGAGTGTAATGACGTGAGCCTCTTAACAAAAACTCTTACCTTTTACCTTAAATTTGACATTTTTTTATTGATTCATATTTTATGAGTAGTTAATGCTGAGAGGCATTCTACAATGGCAGTAAGGGGTGGAGTGTAATGATGTGAGCCTATTAACAAAAACTCTTACCTTTTACCGCATCTATTTATATGTCAAAATATTTATATTTATATATTTAATGTTGAGAGGCATTCCACAATGGCAGCAAGGGGTGGAGTGTAATGGCTTGAGGGTGTTACAAAAACTCCTACTTTTTACCTTAAATTTGACATCCATTTATATGTCAAAATATTCATATTTAAATATTTTAAATAAATTTATCTAGAAATGTTGAGAGATATCAATTTTAAGTTATTTTATTATATTTAGAGCAATTTAAAATTTATTTTATTTTGTTTACATTGTTTATATTTTTATTTACTTAAGAGTTATTTTATTTTACTTTAAAATTTTGATTTACTTCCAAATTATTTTATTTTACTTTATTTTTTTAAAATATTTTGTTGGGTATGTTTTGATTTTACTTATTATTTTATTTCTACTTAAACATAAAATTTTAGATAAATAAATAATATACTAATGTATGCACAAATCATATAATTAATGTGTCCATGTATAGAGTAAATAAAATAGTCCTAATGTAAAATAAAATAACTCAAAGTAAATAAAATGACTTCAAATTGATCTCTCCCAATTATTTTAGATAGATTTTTTAGAGATATCTATACTAGTTATTTACAATAATTTATTTTTCATAATCATAAATGGCTTATTTAGTATTTATTGTAATTGGGGGTTGATAGACCACAACTTCTCAAGGGGTTACTATGGAGTATTAGTTTGGTTCAAGTACACAACTATAGAGTTTTGCCTATAATCCAACCCACTTAGCTTCATACCTTATTTGTAAAACCTTCAACAATTGTTGTGCCTTATGAACCATTCATATAGTGCTCCATAACACATTAATTTTATTTCAAGATAAGTAGCATTGTCTTGGGTTGGATTTCTTGTTTTAATGGGCCTAAAAGCTCCAATTGATGTTGTTTGAGTTAAACCTATGAAAAAATTGTTAGGTTTGGGAACATTATTAAAACATTTATTAAACAGTTCAAAGAGACTCCTTATAATTTTTTAAAATAATTTGATTGGAATAAGACAATAAAGATGAATGATAAAGTTAAGTTCATAACTTGGCCAAAATTCACAATTAGCCTTAGTCATTTGAAACTATATAATAAGCTTGTAGATGAGAAAAGTGCATACTTCATACTTTCCCCCACTCAATTTAGACTCATTTTGGCCTTGTCATTAGATGCACATATCATTTTGGTTCTCAATTCAATGAATTTTTGCACATAAGTTGACATGACCCATCTAATGCCCTTCCCTTTTACTAGTTCATCCACAGTGGTTTAGACCCAACATGATTCTTATTTGTTTTCCCACCCAAGATTGAATTGTGAGTTATGTCTCTTGGAATGAATTATGCACGCATTTTCATACACCTTCTTTGAACTTGACTTTCACTCTCCCCTAGCCAACTCCATTCCAAAAATGGAGCATTGCTTATTGGCTTGCACACAAAAACATTTGAATTTGGCACTTAGGATGTCATTTCTAAAGACAAGTCCTAGTGCACTAATCATGAATCCCTTCAAGTAATTAAGCACTCATAGATAACATCATTTAAGAATTAGGGCATCAGATCATAGAGCATTCTACACTTGCATCAGATGATACTACATTAGGCATATTCCAAATTACATGTTTGATATTTTTTCTATTCTTGTGGAAAATAACAAGTGATCTAACTAAGGTACAAGGAAGTTTTAAACCTCAATCCTAGCACACCAAACTCCAAAAGATTTTCATTACCACTACCTTAGTTCTAATTCAAAAATGACAATTGGAGTACAAATTCTAGATGTAGGTGAGTTACAAACATAATCATGACAAGTAGAACAAAATCACATAAGACTTGGAAAGAATCACATGTGATCTCATTTGATAGTAGTATAGACTACAAGGACACATCAACTACATGAGTCATCCTTCAAATCTAATTTCTAGAGTTCATAATCATCATTGAACATGTCTATGTAATCCATATCAAAAACATCAACTTCTATTAGCATCATTAAGAGCTAAGCACCCTCTAATCTCCTATTTACTTTATTAATTACTTGGCATGTTGTCATACTCAACTCTTCTTACTTTATCTAGGGGGTCTAATTAATGTACATCATTAAATATCCTATAGATCCCTAGATATTTATAGAGGGTGTGTTTATTTCCTCTATATTTTGGCGAACCCTAACTTGCCAAATCTCACTAGATTTACCCCTAGAATTAAGTCTTGTTCTTGGTTATGTTCTTTTGATCTAATAAATTTCTTTCTTTTCTAATTTTTATTTCAAATCTTAAACCTTATTATGTTTCCATTGTTTTATCTATTTTAATTCTTTGTTGTTTGCATACCATTGACCAATCTCTAATTTCCACTTAGGAGAAGTATTAGATTAAATCTAACCATGGACATGCATCAAACTAAAGCTCCCATCATTGGAAATATAAATACAATGGTTTATTTGAATGAAGAAGACTCCTTAGATCGTGAAGCTCACCTTGCTAGAATGGTCGAAAGGGATAATGCTAACACAACTCAAATACTTAAGGAGTATTTTGTTCATCTTGATGTCATATAGATTTCATATATGTTTTTCAATTGTTTTGATTCATTTTTGACAAATGAAAACCCCCCAATGCCTCCAAACCTTGATTCACTAATCTCAGTGCATGAGAAAAATCATGTTGAAGAGTGAGAACAACCTAACCCTCCCCAAACTCTTCCATTCATTTTGTGACACCCTCGTGAGACACAAGCCAATATATGAGGGCAGATTGAAGAAAATAAGAAAGAACTTCAAACATATGTTGAAACATTAAAAACTCCAAATGCAAGAAGGACACATTGAAGAGCCCTTGTGACATCCTTGGAATCTATAATTTCTCATAGATTTAGTTAGTGGTCAAATAAACACATGGTCAAATCATCAATCTGAGAATGCATGATAGTATTATTCTACAAAATTGTCATATAAATAAGTCAAAGATAAGAAAATATTGAAATCTAATTTATGTGCATTATTTATTGATCCAAGGACCAATGAGCCCATGCATGGAAGTCGCAAAAGATTCCCTATTCATTGGTGTCAACACCAAGGAACACAAAATAATTTTTGAGATAGGTGGTGGATGGTTTTTGACCATCCCCCATGCAAAAAAAATGAGGTGCCTCAATATATCTTCAACAAACTCTATTATGAGTTTGTCCTCAATGATATTCCAAACTATATTGATATGCATGATTTCTAGGTAAAAGCAAAGGCTCAATTCAAGATAGGGAGGGGCACATTGTGCCTAGGACCACTCAATGAAACTACTAGCCAAGCCATCTATTCAACATGTCACAGTCCCTTCCATTATGAAGGAGAGTATTGATGTGGAGACCCTATAGTCTATCGGTTCCCTCATATAGACCTTATTACAACATAGTAAGCCTCTTTCACATGTTGATGAGGTGAGCCTCCTAGTCTTCAATGATCACCACACATTTGTCATGATTGTGGAGGTACTTGTGATTATGGGTCTACGGATGTTGATGATACACACATTGGAGAGAATACTCCATAGTTTTAGGATTATGCTACACAAGGCCAACAGTATGATACATCTATATTAGATAATATGGAAATGAGAGAAGAGTTGCTAGATATGGCCTTTCACATTGACCAACAAGTAATTTTCAATAATCTTCTATAATTTATTATTTTTCCTTTTGAATTCTATAATTAGCTATATTAACCTATTGTGAATGAAAATTAATATAAAAAAGTGTATGTATTATGAAATTCTAAGGTTAAAGTACTCATTCTACATTTGTCATCCCTCCAGCACATGGTTATGTGGCCATGTCGAGTCTATAGGTATGTAATTTGTAATAAAATAGTAAATATACTACGTGTAATTTTTTGTGTCATATATCAATGGTAATCTTAAAATGACATTTGATGATGAACAAGTGGATGTTGGCTCTCCAACATCATGAGGAGTTGGTGGGGGTAGTCATATATCAAGTTTCAGTAAGGTAAATTTTACTATTTTTAATCATTAATGTATGTAAATGATGTTATTTAGATTTTGGTCTTTTAATAATGTTATTCTATTTTTAGTTGATGGAATCAATTCAGACTTCTAATATTCATGGCACAATGGAGGTGGGCATTATTGCAGTTATTTTGTTTTCAATGTCTTTGACCAAGGGATGAGCCAATAGTGTAAATGTCATTATGTATTTCTTGTTTTATCTCACATAATTTAATGCAAATAAATGACATTAATCTTTAATCTAATTTTATTCTTCATTCTTATCATAACTCACAACTCAATTTTATACACCTACATCTCAGGTAGATGAAGAGAGACAACAGATGATTGACAATGATTATCGGCTTATGGTAAGTGATTATTTATGTATGTTATTGTATATTTCATGTTTTCTATATTAATGCATATATTATTTAATTGTATTAATATGTGGAGCTCCAAAAATTTTATGAGAGGAGGTCTAGTCAGTGGATTAGAGAGAAAGAGTTATCAATTGCTTCTCCATCTTCTTGAGAGAGCAAGGGTCATCGACTATTCCACAACACTCCATAGGAGTTTATATGTTATGACATTTTGTTGTATGCATGTACACATACATTTATGTTTTACTAATGTATATCATTGTATGCCTATATGGATTTGTGTATATATTCACCATATTCATGACATTATGTATATGACATTTTACGTTATATACGATGATCAATTATGATTATAGATGTCATATTTATTATTTAAATATTATGCTATTAGATTTAGACATAGATATGCAATGATATACCTGTAATCGTGACTTTTGTTATGCCATATTATCATAAATCATATTATTATGAGCTTATTTGGGCGAGTGTGCATTGAATTTATTATTTATTTTATATATTTGAGAATCCATTTATATTATATGATTAATGAGATGAGGTTTATTAAGATAGATTTCATGTATATTAGGAGACTAGAGATGTGGTGTGTATGGTATTATTCGATGTGGTCTGATGTGTACAATGAATGTATGGCATTATTCAATGTGGTTTAATCTTCTTGATGTGAATGGAATTTGAAACTTTATGGTTATTTTCTCCCTTTGTACATGTTTATTTTAAATAATGAAATAATATTGTTGTATGCTATAAATGGTGTTATGTCTTGTTAAGGGTCTTTCATTTGTTCTTAGAATTATCTTAAGACGAGTAGGTTTGTCCCTTTTTTCAAAAGTAAGAGTGTATTGACTCATACCCATGAAGGGTATGAACTTGCCTAAAAAGGTTTTAATTCTACATAGGATAGATAATGTGAAATTTTTACAAGTCTTGATATTGCCTACATGTTCTTCAATGTTTCCATGAACCTCTCTTGAAAATATACAAGTGTGAAGATCCATGTTTAATCTCTCTTAGCAAGGAGGGGTGATACTTGAAAACATCACAATGGTTGGGAGGTAACTATACCCCCATTAGTTTGGAGCTGGCACCTTCATGGAGATTGTACTTTTAAACAATACTGTTAATCTTTAATTTCTTTATTTTAATTTATGTTGAAAGTTGATGATCTACAAGTTGTAAAAGGATATTATTTCTTAACTACATCCAAACGTTGTCAAAAAGTATTGAAGCATGTATTCTATGGAATTATATATTTAGAATTTGTGAACTACTTCATGCTATTTATGTTTGGAATAAATGAATATTATAATGATTTTAGCTCTTGAATGAGTGGTTTGGTAGACTATTGTTGTTTGAACATGTGAATAGGCCCCTATTGTTTCAATGGAATAATGAGGTATTAAATAAATAGTTTTAAGTTGCTATGGAAACCTTAAATTTATTGTTAAACATGAAATATAAGTTTCATTCAATTTTATAATAATAAAAATGTGTAGGAATGAACTATATGATATGTTGTTTCAATAGGAAAAATCATCCCTTATCATCTTGATTGAAAATTTGTAGAAATTGTCAATTTTTGCATGCTTGTTGTCTATCTACAAAATCATCCATAGATAGCACTTGGATGATTTGAAATAAATTAAGGCTTGTTCTTAAATATAAAACCATATGACATAAGTTAACATATTTGTGTGCTTCAGTTGACTCATAATGGTTAGTTGGAGGAGTCAATGAGGCTCATTTGGCAATGGAGGTATATGACTAAAAAGGGTGGAGACCAATGTTACATAGGTAGGAAACCCTAGGTGTTAGCTATAAGGACTTAGGATGAAGAGGAAAAGGATTTACACACAAAATCAACCCATCAAATTTACCATGAAAACTAATGAAGAAAGTTACAAACTTTTTACTCCTAGGGGTCTTAAGAGACTCTCTTGGTCTAATATATCCTTGAAGGATCATGAGACCTAAGGAATAAAATGAGAAATCCACTAGCATTCACCCATCCACCCCAATGTGTTGGCACTATAAATTTAGTCCCATGAGGTGTGGAAGAAAAAATATGGTTTTTGGCACTTTTACATTATTCTCAAATAAGATTTTTTGCAAAAATACATTCATTGCTAGCACAGTCAAACAATTTGGAGTTGATAGAAACTGAGATAGGCTATTATAGATGGACCCAACATCCTCCTATATGTGAAAAAACATTCCTAAGTGCCATGAATTTTGAGAATCATTGTGTCAAACTTTGACATCTTTTGCTCTTAGGGCTCTTAAGAGACTCTCTCAGTCCAATGTAGCCTAGAAGGATCAAGAGGCTTGAGGAATGAAATGAGACCTCCACTAGCATTCACCTGTTCACCATGAGATGTTGGCACTGTCAATTCAATCACATGAAGCATGGAAGAAAAAATACGGCTATTAGCAACTTTAGACTACTCTTAAGTGAGTCATTTTACAAGAATGCACTCATTATCGGCATGCTCAAATGGTTTGGAGTTGACAAAAAATGAGATAGACTATTATATATGGAATTGACATCTAATTGTGTGTGTAAGCAAAACATTCCTAGATGCCACAGATTCTAAGAATTGTTGCATCAAAGTTTGACAGCTTTTTGTACTCTTATGGCTCTTAAGAGACTCTCTTGGTCTAATGTAGCCTGGAAGGATTAAGAGACCTAGGGGATGAAATGAGGTGGAGGCCTCCACTAGAATTCATCCACCCACCCTAATGTTTTGACACCATCAGTTCAATCCCATGAGGTGCGGAAGAAAAAATATGGCTATTGGCATCTTTACACTGCTCTGAAATGAGGTATTTTGTAAGAATGCATTCATTGTTGACATGATCAAATGGTTTGGAGTTGATAAAAACTAAGATAACCTATTATAGATGACCGAACATCCTCCTTTAGGTGCAAATGAAACATTCTTGGGTGCCATGGATTTTGAGAATCATTGCGTCAATGTTTGACAACTTTTTGCTCCTAGGGCTCTTAAGAGACTCGCTTGCTCCAATGTAGCCTGGAAGGATTAAGAGACCTGGGGAATGAAATGAGGCCTCCAATAGCTTTCACTCACCCACCTCAATGTGTTAACACTACTAGTTCAATCCCACAAGGTGCAAAAGAAAAAATATGGCTATTAACAACTTTACACTGCTCTCAAATGAGGTTTTTTACAAGAATGCATTTGTTGTCAGCATGGTCAAATGGTTCAGAGCTGATAAAAACTAAGATATTCTATTGTAGACAAACCCAACATCCACCTATAGATGAAAAAAAAGAAATTCATAGGTGCCACAAATTTTGAGAAATGCTATGTCAAAGTTTGTCAACTTTTTGCTCTCATGGCTCTTAAGAGGCTCTCTCAATCCAATATAGCTTAGAAGGATTGGGAGAGCTAGGGAACAAAACAAGGCCTCCACTAGCATTCACCTACCTACCTCGAATGTTGGTGCTATTCATTTGGTCCCAGGAGGTGCAAAAGAAAAATATGGCTATTGACAACTTTGCACTATTCTCAAATGAGGCATTTTGTAAGAATGCATTCATTATTGACATGATCAAATGGTCTAGAGTTGACAGAAATTGAAATAGGCTATTGTAGATGGACCTGACATCCTCCTTTAGGTTCAAATGAACCATTCTTAGCTGCCATGGATTTTAATAATCATTGCATCAAAGTTTGACAACTTTTTTCTATTAGAGCTCTTATGAGACTCTTAGTCCAATGTAGTCCATAAGGATTAGGAGACCTAGAGAAAAATGAGGCCTCTACTAGCATTCACCTAACCAAATTGATGTGTTAGCACTTTTGGTTTTGTCTTGTGAGGTGCAAAATAAAAATATGGCTATTGCCAACTTTACACTACTCTCAAATGAGTCATTTTGCAAGAATTCATTCTTTATCAACATGATCAAATGGTATAGAGTTAACAAAAAATAAGATAATCTATTGTAAATGGATTTGAATCCACCTATAGGTGGAAACAAAACATTTCTAGGTGTCACAAATTCTAAGAATCACTACGTCAAAGTTTGACAACTTTTTTCTCGTAGGGATTTAAAGAGACTCTCAAATGAGTCATTTTGCAATAATACATTCATTGTTTGCATGGTCAAATGGTCTAGAGTTGCAAGAAACTGAGATAGGATATTATATATCAACCTGATATTCTCTTGTAGGTGCAAATGAAACATTCTTAAGTGCTAAAGATTCTAGGAATCATTGTGTCAAAGTTTGACAACTTAAGTTCTTATGTCTCTTAAGAGACTCTCTTTCCAATCTAGCTTGGAAGAATTGGGAGACATGGGGAATGAAACAAGGCCTCCTCTAGAATTCACCCACCCACCCTAATGTTTTGACACTATCAATTAGGTCCCACAAAGCGCAGAAGAAAAAATATAGCTATTGGCGACTTTACACTGCTCTCAAATGACACATTTTGCAAGAATGTATTCATTGTCAGCATGGTCAAATAGTTTAAAATTGATAGAAACTAAGATAGGCTATAATATATGGACTTGACATCCACTTGTAGGTGCAAACAAAACATTCCTAGGTGCCACATATTCTGAGAATTGTTACGTCAAAGTTTAATAACTTTTTGCTCTTAGAGATCTTAAGAGACTCTCTATGTCCAATGTATCTTTGAAGCATCAGGAGACCTAGGGAATAAAATGAGGCCTCCACTAGTATTCATTCACCCACCCTAATGTGTTGGCATTGTTGATTTGGCCCCACAAGTTGTAGAAGAAAAAATATGGCTATTGGCAACTTTATATTGCTCTCAAATGAAGCATTTTGTAAGAATGCATTTATTGTCAACACAATCAAACAATTTGGAGTTGATTGAAACTAAGATCTAGGATATTATAAATAGACCAGACATCCTCCTTTAGGTGCAAAAGAAGCATTCCTATGTTTCACAGATTCAAAGAATCATTGTGTTAAAGTTTGACAACTTATTTCTCTTAGGGATCTTAAGAGACTCTCTCAGTCCAATGTAGCCTAGAAGGATTGCAAGACCTAGGGAACAAAGTGTGGCCTCCACTATTCACCCACCCACCCCAATGTGTTGTCACTATTGGTTTAGTACCATGAGGTGCAGAAGAAAAAATATGGCTATTGGTAACTTTACATTGCCTTAAATGAGGTATTTTGTAAGAATGCATTCATTATCAACACAATCAAATGGTTTGGATTTGATAGAAACTAAGATAGATTATTGTAGATAGACATGACATCCACCTACAAGTGTAAACAAAACATTCCAGATGCCACAGATTCTAGAAATCACTATGTCAAAGTTTGACATATTTTTGCACTTAGGGCTCTTAAGAGACTCTCTCAATCCAATGTAGCTCAAGAGGATCAAGAGACTTGGGGAATGAAATAAGGCCTCCACTACATTAACTCACCCACTCTAATGTGTTGGCATTGTCAATTCAGTCCCACAAGGTACAAAAGAAAAAATATGGCTATTGGTAACTTTACACTGCTCTCAAATGAAGCATTTTACAAGAATGCATTCATTATCAACATTGTCAAATGGTCTAGAGTCAACAAAAATTGAGATAAGATATTATAGATGAACCTATCACCCTCTTGTAGGTGTAAACAAAACATTCTTAGGTGCCATGGATTCTGATAATTATTGCATCAAAGAATGATAACTTTTGCTCTTAGGGCTCTTAAGAGACTCTCTTGGTCTAATGTAGCCTGGAAGGATTGAAAGACCTGGGGAACAAAATGATTCCTCCACTAGAATTCACCCACCCACCCCAATGTGTTAACACTATCAGTTTGGTCCCATGAGGTGTGAAAGAAAAAATATGGCTATTGACAACTTTACACTACTCTCAAATGAGGTATTTTGCAAGAATGCATTAATTGTCAGCATGCTCAAATAGTCTAGAGTTGATATAAACTGAGATAGGCTATTATAGATAGACTCAACATCCTCTTGTAGGTGCAAATGAAACATTTCTAGGTGCCATGAATTTTGAGAATCACTACGTCAAAGTTTGATAACTTTTTGCTCTTATGGCTCTTAAGAGACTCTCTTAGTCTAATGTAGCCCAAAAGGATTAGGATACCCAAGGAATCAAATAAGGCCTCCACTAGAATTCACCCACCCACCCCAACATTTTCACACTATTAGTTCAATCCCGTGAGGTGCAGAAGAAAAAATATGGCTATTGACAACTTTACACCACTCTCAAATGAGGCATTTTGCAAGAATGCATTCATTGTTGGCATGGTCAAATAGTTTGGAGTTAACAGAAACTAAGATAGGCTATTGTAGAAAGACACAACATCCTCTTGTTGGTTCCAATGAAATATTTCTAGGTGCCATAGATTTTGAGAATCATTGCATTGAAGTTTTACAGCTTTTTGCTCTTAGGGCTCTTAAGAGACTCTCTAAGTCCAATGTAGCCCGAAAGGATCAAGAGACCTAGGGAATGAAACGAGGCCTCCACTAGCTTTCATCCACCCACCTGATATGTTGATGTTATCAGTTCACTCCCATAAGGTGTGGACAAAAAAGTATGTCTATTGCCACCTTTACATTTCTCTCAAATGAGACATTTTACAAGAATGCATTCATTGTTGACACAGTCAAATGGTTTGGAGTTGATAGAAACTAAGATACGCTATTGTAGAAAAAAATGAGGCCTCTACTAGCATTCACCCACCCACGATGTGTCAGGGCATTTTTGGTCCAGTCCCACAAAGTGCAAAATGTAAAATTTCATTTCTAGCACCTTTTCACTAGATAAAACTGAATCCACATGTTGTGTCTTGCACACACAGCCCATAGTTTCTTAGGAAAATGGGGATACCCCTCTTTTGATTTACATCATTTTACTTGTCTCTAACCCATCTCAATTTTTTAGCTTGTCTTGTGAGCTTCAGATCTTGATTGATCAACTTGGTTTGAGTATGGAGTTCATGATTGTTTGACATAATTTTGGATACATGTGGATGTTCTTGAGGTCCTAGTTGCATGAGCATCAGGTCTTCAATATTTTGAGGCTTCTACAATGATAATGGTAGCATTTTTGGTCAAAATAGCTTCACAACATGAGTGGAGTATGAGCACCTAGGGTTTGGTTACCCATTACAACTAACCAAACCCCAGAAAGGAGGTTTATATTGATGTTATAGTGTTTTTTTTGCTATTATAACATTGCCATAGAGTCTATTTTACCTCTTTTTGCATGAGGATTGTCCATGCCCAAGGTATTATTGTTGTAGCAATCTTAGGAGTAGCCTTGACTCTTTATTTTACTCCTTTTATATGCATTGCAAAGTGTCATAGGATCGTTACTAATTTTGCCTCTCAAGATCCTTGTCTTCCTAGGGTTTTAAGAGCCTTAGTTCATATGCATTTGCTTGGATTGAAATGGTTTCATGACAAGTATAATGTCTCTCTCTGTGGTTGTAGGTTAGGTGATATGTTTTCAAGATTTCAATAATCATGGAGGATTATTGAGATGACAAACATAACAAGGGTTGTTATTAGTCAAGATATTATCATGATAAGGTCATCCAAAGGCTGCAATAACAATAGTAATCTTTCTTAGGAAGAAGGAAATGTTGTCATGTTAGTGAAAAGGGAAGATGAAGAGGTATTTTGTTGTCCTATATAGTCATTTAGAAGTCAAGAAGGGACTATTACAATCCAAAATAATCAAAGACTACCCCAAGCCATTAGGACAATCATATAAGAAGGTCTTCCAAGTTGTCAAATGCCTAAGTGAGGACTATATGAGCATGGTACATCATTTCTAAAGGTCCTAAAACTCTTAAGGAAACTACATACATAGTGATCTAGGGATTATTACAGTCCAAGATGGTTAAAGAGTGCCCTTGACTTCATTAGGACAACCATACCTAGGAATGTCATAATAGTCATTAAACTAATCTCAGTCATCTAGGGTATTGAAAGGTATGTAGTCCATCCAGGTAACCATCATCATTTAGTAACAAAGTACAATCAAGAAAACTATTGTTCACTAAAAATATCCAAAACAATCCTAAAATGGTCCAACTTGTTGCCATGAAGATTGCATACCATAAGACCTTGGCCATATCCATTAGAGACCTAAAAGATCATGAGAAACATGTTAGTATCCTTCTTCCAAGATTATCAACCTTGAAGCCATAAAAAATACATTGAAAATAGCTTGGAAACATTGCTAGAAACACTATGGAAACATGTTGCAACTTATTGGAAACATGCAAATGGATGTTTAAACTAAAATGGGATTGATTGAATAGTCAAATACACATCCTAAGTGTTTAGTAGAAAATTGGATTTGTTAATGTTCTAGATTTTAGATGTTTAAATCTGCCTCTCCACTATACATTCAAGGATCTAGGGTCGAGTGATGAGCACTATCATACCCTAGGTCACTTGTCGATGTAGGGAAACTTGGATTAGGGAATTTAATTATTAATTTTCTTTCTCTTATGCCCAATTAACCATTAAAACCCTAATTATGCAAATACGACAACAAATTGACGAAAGACGGAAAAAGCTCTTGCAGACATGAGTAAAAAACCAAATTATAGAATACATATTTTCAAGGTTCTAAAGCAGAATAGTTAGGGACACTAGAGCAGGCACCCAAGTCCAAGGTACTTGTTTCTTCGTGGGATCTAGACAGGTCTCCTTCTGACACTAATCATCCAAGTAACTTCTATTTTCTGAAAATTGAATGCGGAGGACACTAGAGCGAGTGCCCAAGTCCTGGAAGTGCTCCTGTGTCCTGCTTGTCTTCAGATCCTAAATTCTTGATGCCTGCCAATCTTTCTGCAACTCCACTTTTCCCAAATGCGACACCTGTAACCTACAATCACAAGACTTGGTTTGGGGGTTGTGGTGTTTAGAGACTAACATCAGTCAAGCCCTGAAGGACACTTAAGTCTCTAAATACTGTTGTTAGATAAAGAGTGCGTGCCCTTGTGAGGCAGAGGGAAAAACCAAAGGAATCAATGATGAAAACACAATATTATGTCACCTTGTAGTGAAGCTCTCATGGGAGGAAGATGCTCTTCATGCCATGAGGAAATTGACGCTCAAATATGCAAATATCAACACATAAAACACACAAGTCTTCCCTTGCAACACAATAGAAAGCCTTGAATCACCTTCAGAACACTTGAACCTCACAATTGCCATCTAGTTTCTAAATGAATGCCTAAGCATGCTTATATATGCAACTACAAGCACTCCTGCCAAGATTTTAAAAATTAAAACTTACTGTGTCGGCAAAAGGACCAACTAACGGTCATAAACTAACATGTGGAAATTAGGGGTGCCCCAAAATAGGGTAGGACTAGGGTGTGGGCACCCAAGTCCTCCCCCCTATTTTGGGCAAGGTACAACTCAAGGGATCCACCTAGGTCCAATTTGCCATGGAACCTAGGTCTCATTCCATCAAGATGCCAAAATATGAACTAAGATGTCCTAAATGCATACCAAAGACCTAGGAGCTAAACCTTATGAAGGAAAAGCCCCCAAGGGGACATTTTCTGACACTACATTTAGCCCCCACTTTAATGTATATATAAACATGAGGCCAATACATGCATTAAAGTAAGGTCACAAACACAACAAACACACCAAGCATGGAGAAGACATGCCAATCACATAGAAGACAGTAACAGGCATGCAAAACACAGAGAAGATAGTTATAGTCATGTACAACATGGAGAAGACAGTCAATGCATAGAAGACACATTAATGCATGGAAGACATAAATAATATCTTTTCTTTTCTTTTTCTCATATATATGAAATGCAGATATAAGTACTAGAAAGTAAACAAACCTCCCATAATACAGGATGCACTCATCAAGCAAGTCTTTAGACTGTATATATGGGGAAACACACACATAAGACATGCAAAACCTCCCAAAACGTAGGATGCACTCATCAAGCAAGTCTTTAGACTGCATATGGGGCAACAAACATGCCACACAAAACAAGCACGCCAAAACACACACACTTGAAGACATGGAGAAAACATAGCAGACAACTTAACAACTTAACCACAACCCTAATATAATTTGAATTGAATTGAATTTTAATGACTACGAGGCCTAAAACAACCAAACCGCAGCCCTAAGATAATTTGAATTGAATTGAATTTTAATGACTCCACGAGGCCCAAAACAACCTAACTGTAGCCGTAAGATATTTTGAATTGAATTGAATTTTAATGACTCCACCAGGCCCAAAACAACCTAACTGCAGCCCTAAGATAATTTCAAACTCTTTTCCATTTGGACTTTTCTAACATGCAACTTGACCAAGGAAATGTTTTTTATAATATACTTATTTTAAATGATTAATAATAATTTATTGGGATTTACGTTTTTAATTTTAAATCACTTTTTTATTGATTCATATTCCATGAGTAGTTATTTACAATAATTTATTTTTCATAACTATAACCCTATATTAAACACTTTAAAATATTAATATAGATATTCAAGCTATTTTATTTATTCACATTAGAATCATTTTATTTACTACATACATAATTTTGGTTAATTATTTAAGGTTTATATCTTACCCATCAAATTAATTAACAAATCAAATTTAAACTTTTTATTGATTAAATTACACTTTTTAGATAAATTAATTAAATACATCTTATCTAAAGACCCACATTTATTTTTATAAACTAGCATAGATATTAATCAAAACATATATACAATAGTAAACCAGTCAAACATCACTATAGTTTATTACTACCCGGAGTTGGCACTTAATAGTTATTAATCTATTGATTGTAAACCAATCAAAAGACATGATTATTTTTAGTACCTGCCTTGGCCAGTACAATTGCAATGAGTTGGTACTTATCTAGTTATTAATCTATTGATTGTATGCAGAGAGAATTTTGGTTTGAGGGGAGAATGTGGCAAGTAAACAAATTATGAACACAAATTTTGTCTCCCACTAGTTAAGTCATGCCTAAATGGATGACGATAATTATGAGAGAGAAGAATCATCTGGGAAGAATAATCAGTTTTAATGAATTTAATTTTATGCTTCATTAGCTTGGCGATAATTATGAGAGGGAAGAATCATTAGCTTTAATGATTTTTTGCTTCATTAGCTTGGTGATGATTATGAGAGGAAAGAATCGTCTAGAAGAATCATTAGCTTTAAGCATTATGAGAGGGAAGAATCATCAATTTTAATGAATTTAATTTTTTGCTTAAAATTATTTTTTGTCAAAGGGACAAAGTTATAATATTATTAAAAATATAAGGTTCTACACATTTTAGTTTATGAAATTAGATAATCTTTGGGATTTCAATTTTATTTACTAAAAAGTTTAAAATATACAGTATGAAAAATATTTCACCATTATTACATTTTTTATTTTATTCTTCAAACATACATTTAAATTATCATAGTATTAATATTATTACATTTTAATATCATAATCAGACATTTCAAATCTTTATACACTCAACTAGGCCAAGGCTCTCCACATAATACCAATATACAGGCTTTGTAAAGTAAGTCATGTTCTTATACACTCAACTAGGCCAAGGCTCTCCACATAATACAAATATAC
Organism: Cunninghamia lanceolata; assembly: GCA_027924645.1. Taxonomy (NCBI): domain Eukaryota; kingdom Viridiplantae; phylum Streptophyta; class Pinopsida; order Cupressales; family Cupressaceae; genus Cunninghamia; species Cunninghamia lanceolata. Next base: position 6,518,542 of record BSBN01000272.1, on the reverse strand, counting down.
AGGCTTTGTAAAGTAAGTCATGTTCTCTAAAAGTACTTACTATTATTACTTAAACAAAAAATTAAGTGACTAACAGAAAATACTCTAGTGATCTAAATATGAATATGTTTTTTTTTTTTAAAAAAAACAAAAGTGGTCGAACCACTAAAATTTATTAATAAAAAGTAGTTACAAAATGCCAGGATTCAGAAAAGGCATACCGACAGGAAAGAATCCGGTGAAGAAAACCTCCGGTTATAGCCTGAGTTTAACGAAATTTTAGATATTTACCTCAAAAACATAGGTCGGAAGAACAAGACTAAAAACATGCCAGAAAATAATACAATTTTCAGAAATAAATTACATAGTATCTAGCATGAACACAACCAAACAAAAAGGGACCGTTGAAGGCAAAAAAACAAGAGAAAGGACCCATCAATCTGCTATGTCGATAACCTGCAAATCCTGATTCTCAACGAGCACATCTTCTTTTGCAGCTTGAGGAGGGGGTGGCGGGGGAGGAGGCACATAATTCAATAGAAATAGCAGAGCATTAAACACTTCCACAGCCTTGTCTGCCAGCTGGTTTCCCAATTCCTGCCTGTGACAATGGATTGAATTTCGAAATGAAATGATACAATTATTGCGGAGGCCATGTGAAAAGGCGTTGAAAAGACAATGTAACCCTGGCGTTTGAAATAAACACCTGCCATCAAAAAGCCCCCCGACAGGAGCAGACCCTTCATGCACATCATAATCAACTAGAGCAGAGTTAAATGCATCAACAGAAAAATGAACATTTTGAATAAAAGTAAACCCCAAATCCCTTACTCTGTCGCCAGATTGCAAGAGATCCATTGCATTAGATAAAAAATGGGAAGCAACCTGCGAAGGATAGATAGCAACTGGTGTATGAAGGGCTAGTAAGTTACAGACCTGAATAATAGCAGTGCCCACCGGTACCTCGTATACCTTAAAAATTTCCTGCATAGTGTTAGAATTAAAACAACCAAGAACAGGGCATTTCCAATTCCAGATAGGCCAGGAAATTCTATTGTTTTGGCGGATGGAACCCATACTAATCTGCTAAAAGCTGAAATAAACCTGAACTTGATACCTTCACAACTGCAAGAGCAAAAGGCAGAACTATATACCAAGATAGGATAAAAACAATGAAACTATAACCACTGCGAAAGCAGAAACAAAGCATATAACCAAAACAGAAAAGATGCCTTGTATAATTCATAAATAAGAGTAATCAGTGAAAAGCCAAATCCCTTGTGCAAGGTCTGCCAACCATCTGAATAAACAGGCAACAAGGTACATACCGCCCATCGAAATAATGGTCACCACACTTAAAACAACGTCAGCTAATCATCATAAAGGACCAAAAAAATGCTTGTCATAAAGATTGATATCTAAAGAATTTAACCAAAATATCATAACTTAAGCAATTGAATCTTTAGCCAAGATATCACTTATACCGGGTATCTGAATAAAAGACTTTGAATTCCATTCAGTAACAACTTCATTAAGATTAAAAGCAATATTAGCTAAAAAATCAGCTAGTAGGTTACCTTCGTGATATGTATGCCTTATTTGGAATGAATGAAACTGTTGTAATAGATCTCTGTCTGGCTTAAGAATATATTCTATTTTACAATTCGGAGACGAATTATTGGAAATAGCTGAAACAATATTCAATGAATCCCCTTCCATGATGATATTATTAAAACCATATTTTAATGCTAAGTTCAATCCTGCTATTAAAGCCAAAGCCTTAGCCTCATTATTTGTTATTATGCTGAGTTTTACTGACAAAGCTCTGAGAATTGTTCCATGATGATCTCTAATAACACAACCAGCACTAGAGATTCCTGGATTACCTCTACTTGCTCCATCAAAAGTTAAGCTTTACAAAGGAGTCAATAGGAGGGATCCATTTAATAACGGATCGATCAATCGAAGCTTCAGACTTAAAGCAAGCAATATTAGGCACCTTCAACTGCTTCCAACTCTTTAAAATCAGATCATCCCAGCTTGTAAAAATAAGAGAACTTGCCTTCTTAGATAACAAAGATGCTAAAACTACTTCTGAAATAGATGTTTCAACTTTACCCAACACAATATGAAGAGGATTGCTTACTTTTTTAAAAATTCTTCTATTTCTTTCTAACTAGAGAGACCAGATGACAATGCTTGGCGAAACAATCCACAAAGAAGAAAAAGTAGCTTTAAAGAATAGTAAAGGCCAACTTTAAGAAACCTGTAGTAAGGAACAAGGAAGGGGACCCGACCAATTCAGTCTAGAAATAAGCCAAATCCAAACCTGTGAAGAGAAATCACAATTCAACAATAAATGATCTACAGATTCCTCCACCTCCTGACAAAAAGGACATAAGAAGGAATTTGCCACCCCAAGTTTAACTAATCTATCACTAGTGAGGATTCGGGAATGTAATGCTAACCATGAGAAGGCTCCTGCCTTGGGCAGACAAGAATCATGCCAGTAAAGCTTGTAAGGCTAAGAAGAATGAGAATCCTTACTAGTGATACTTAGATAACCTTGTTTAACTATATAACGACCTGATTTCGAAGGGGCCCAGATTAATTTATCTTTTTCACCTGTGATAAATAGTCTGCGATCCTTCAAAATATTTTTAAGAAGAATCTTTTGCTCTTGAGGAATCATAAACTCATCAAAATTTTTCCATTTAACTGAATTGAATGCTGAATTAGGATCAATTTCATAATAATCTTTAACTTTTATACCTCAAACCTAACATAGCAAAGTCTTAATCTCAAGAAGACCTTCTGTTCTATCTAAAGGAGGATGATTGTTCCAGGAATCCTCCCAAAAAAGAGCAGAACTACCATCCTGAATGACCCAAGATAAATAAGGAGAAATAACTTCTCGACAGTGAACCAAAAAATTCCACATGTGGGAACCTACCGTTGGATTCAGAGTAGTAAATAATCTTTCAGGATTAAAGGAGTCTAGATACTTGGCATAAATCATTTTACCCCATTTGGAAGTTGATTTTTCATACAACTTCCAAACAAGTTTAGCTCCAAGATCCTTGTTTTGAGCTGCAATATTATGTATTCCCGCTCCACCAAATTGTTTTGGAATACATATTTTATCCCAAGAGAGGAGGGGAATCTTCCGTCCATGTAAATTAGTGCCATTCCAAAGAAATTTCCGTAACATGTTCACAATAAATGTTAGAATAGTTTTAGGAACCTTTAAAACTGATAGCAAATAAATTGGAATTGCTAATAAAACTATTTTAATCATCAAAAGTTTGCCTGCCATAGTAAGCCATTTTCCCTTCGAAGAAGATATTTTAGCTTTAATACTTGAAATAAGCTTATTCCAAAACATGTTTTTAATTGAACCCAAAAAGAGAGGGATACCTAAATATCTTGAGGGCAAAGTGTCTATTTGAAAACCAAGATAGTTAGCTATCCTACTTTGCACCAAGTCAGAAGAGAAGAAAAAGAAAATTTTAGATTTGCTATGGTTCACTTTTTGACCAGATACTAAACAATATTTAGAAATGACTTCCTTCAAAACTCTAGCTTCTTCCATTATCTGTTGTCCAAACAGCAGAGTATCATCTGCGAACAAGGTGTAATTATTGTTATTATATTGTGTAATTATTCTTCAAACTTACAATACTTTAATGCATTTTAAATTATAAAATCTTTAGTATTATTACATTTTAAGGAAATATTTGTGTTATTTAATAGGCTTTGTAAAATTTAGTTTTATAGTTAAGGAAATATTTTAGTACTATTATATTTTTACCAAATTAGATTATTTATGAGATTTCAATTTTATTCACCCAAGACATTTCAGGACTCTTCAAAAATTAATTTTTTAATTATTGGAATGCAATTTGGCACTTGTTAGGTTTAGAATTCACTCAAAACATATATACATAGTAAACCAATCAAACATTATTTATTGTAAATGTATGGCACTAGTTTATTAGGTTTAGAATTCACTCAACTATAACCAAGATTTTTCTAGAACTAAATTTGTAAAGTCATAAATTTATTAAATAAAACTAGCATATCTATATTTAAAAAATATATCTAAAATATGTCGGGAGATATCCTTCTCCAAGTGCCTAAAGAAAAGAGCCTCCAAAAGGATATCTCTTGGCATATTTTACATATATTTTTAAATATAGATATGCTAGTTTGGTATTTATTGTAATTCAAGTTGACAAACCACAACTTCTCAAGGGGTTACTAATCTTAATATTAGTTTGGTTCAAGTACACTTAGTTATATGGAGTTTTTCCTATAATCCAACCCACTTATCTTCATACCTCATTTGCAAAACCTTCAACAATATTGTGCCTTATGAACCATTCATATAGTGCTCCATAGCACATTAATTTTATTTCGAGATAAGTAGAACTCTCTTAGGTTGGATTCATTAGTTGAGACACTATGTTATCTAGATAAAAGCCCTAGTTCATGTTTTAATGGGCCTAAGAGCTCTAATTGATGTTGTATGAGTTAAACCTATGAAAAAATTATTAGGTTTGGGAACATTATTAAAAACATTTATTAAATAGTTCAAAGAGACTCCTTATATTTTTTTCAAATAATTTGATTAGAACAAGACAATAAAGATGAATGCTAAAGTTAAGTTCATAACTTGGCCAAATTTCATAATTAGCCTTAGTCATTTGAAACTATATAATAGGCTTGTAGATGAGAAAAGGGCATACTTCATACTTTTTCCCTCATTTTACACTCATTTTGGCCTTTTCAATAGATGCACATATCATTTTGGTGTCAATTTCAATGAATTTTTGCACATAAACTAACATGACCCATCTAATGCCATTGCCTTGTACTGGTTCATCCATGATGGTTTAGACCTAACACGATTCTTATTTGTTTTCCCACCCAAAACTAAACTAAACCAACATGATTCTTATTTGTTTTCCCACCCAAGACTTAATTGCGAGTTTTATCTCCTGGAATGAATTGTGAACACATTTGTATCCACCTTATTTGAACTTGAATTTCACTCTTCCCTAGCTCACTCCACTCCAAAAATGGAGCATTGCCCATTGGCTTGCACACAAAAATATTTGAATTTGGCACTTAGGATGTCATATATAAAGACAAGCCCCAGTGTACTAGTCATGAATCCCTTCAAGTACTTAAGCACTCACAGGTAACATCATTTAAGCATTAGGGCACCAAATCATAGAGCTTTCTACACTTGCATCAAATGATATTGCATTAGGCATATTCCATATTGCATGTTTTCTATTTTTGTACTAATGTAGAAAATAGCAAGGGGTCTAACTAAGGTAAAAGGAAATTTTAAACCTCAATCCTAGCACACCAAACTCCAAAAGTTTTTCATTAACAAGTGCTACCTTAGTGCTAATTCAAATATGATAATAGGAGTACAAATACTAGAGGTATGTGACTTACAAACGTAATCATGATAGGTACAACAAAATAACGTAAGACTTAGAAAGAATCACATGTGATCTCATTTGATAGTAGTGTAGACTATGAGGAAACATCAACTACATGCTTTACCCTTCAGATCTAATTTCTAGAGTTCATAATCATTGTTGAACACATCTATGTAATCCATATCAACAACATCAACTTCTATCGGTATCATTAAGACCTAAGCACCCTCTAACCTCCTATTTACTTTATTAATTACTTGGCATGTTGTCATACTCAACTCTTCTTACTTTATCTAGGGGGTCTAATTAATGTACATCATTAATTATCCTATAGATCCCTAGAATGTTTATAGAGGGCGTGTTTATTTCCTCTATATTTTGGTGAACCCTAACTTGCCAAATCTCTCTAGTTTTAACCATAGAATTAAGTCTTGTTCCTGGTTATGATTTTCTGATCTAATAAATTTCTATTTCTTTTCTAATTTTTATTTTAGATCTAAAACCTTATTGTGTTTCCATTGTTTTATCTATTTTAATTCTTTGTTGTTTGCATACCATTGACCAATCTCTAATTTCCACTTATGAGAAGTCCCAGATTAAATCTAACCATGGTCATGCATCAAACTAAAGCTCCCACCGTTAGAAATATAAACACAATGGTTTATTTGAATGAAGAAGACTCCTTTGATCATGAAGCTCACCATGTTAGAATGGATAAAAGGGATAATGATAACACAACTCAAATACTTAAGGAGTATTTTGTTCCTCCTGATGTCATATCTTTCAAATATGTTTTTCAATTGTTTTGATTCATTTTTAGCAAATGAAAACTCCCCAATCCCTCCAAACCTTTATCCACTAAATTAAGTGCATGATGAAAATCCTGCTGCAGAACAACCACAACCTAACCCTCCCCAAGCTCTTCCATCCATTTTGTGACACCCTCGTGAGACACAAACCAATATATGAGGGCAGATTGAAGCAAATAAAAAAGAACTTCAAACATATGTTGAAACATTAAAAACTCCAAATGCAACAAGAACACATCAAAGAGCCCTTGTGACATCCTTGGACTCTATAATTTCTCATATAGATTTTGTTAGTGGTCAAATAAACACATGGTCAAATCATCAATCTGAGAATGTATGATAGTATTATTCTACAAGATTGTCATATAAATAAGTCAAAGATAAGAAAATATTGAAATCTAATTTATGTACATTATTTATTGATCCAAGAACCAATGAGCCCATGCATGGAAGTTGCAAAAGATTCCCTATTCATTGGTGTCGACACCAAGGAACACAAAATAATTTTTGAGATAGGTGGTGGATGGTTTTTGACCATCCCCCATGCAAAAATAATGAGGTGCCTCAATATATCTTCAACAAACTCTATTGTGAGTTTGTCCTCAATGATATTCTAAATTATTTTGATATGCATGATTTCTAGGTAGAAGCAAAGGCTCAATCCAAGATAGGGAGGGGCAAATTGTGCCTAGGACCACTCAGTGAAACTGCCAGCCAAGCCATCCATTCAACATGTAACAGTCCCTTCCATTATGAAGGAGAGTATTGAGGTGGAGACCCTATAGTCTATCAGTTCCCTCATAGTAGGCCTCTTTCACAGGTTGATGAGGTAACCCTCCTAGGCTTCAATGATCACCACACATTTGTCATGTTTGTGGAGCTACTTGTGATTATGGGTCTAAGGATGTTGATGATACACACATTGGAGAGAATGCTCCATAGTTTCAGGACTATGCTACACAAGGCCAACAGTAGGATACATCTATATTCAATAATATGGTAATGAGATATGAGTTGCTAGATATGGCCTTTCACATTGACCAACAAGTAATTTTCAATAAGGTTCTGTAATATTAACTATATTAACCTATTGTGAATGAAAAGTAATATAACTAAGTTTATGTATTATGAAATTCTAAGGTTAAAGTACTCATCCTACATTTGTTGGCCCTACAACACATGGTTATGTGGCCATGTCGAGTCTATAGGTATGTAATTTGTAATAAAATAGTAAATATACTACATGTAATTTTTTGTGTCATATATCAATGGTAATCTTAAAATGACATTTAATGATGAACAAGTGGATGTTGGCTCTCCAACATCATGAGGAGTTGGTGGGGGTAGTCATATATCAAGTTTCACTAAGGTAAATTTTACTTCAGCACCTGAAACCTGAAATGAACAATCATACCGAATATTTGAACTCATCCTCCAAACATCAAAGCCAAAAAATAAACTATAGTGAAATGTGGTGGATTTTGCTATCTCCTCCAGATAACCCTAATCAACAACATGATAGTTCTTTGTTCTGTTGATTCCGGAGAACTTCTGAGGTACATCGAAACAACTAAAACTTGAATTGAAGAGTATTCTCATTTATAACTGACCATCCTCCAAACTGCAGGACCTCATCTTCAAAAATGAAGAAATCCGGAGCATTTCTTTGACCTCTTGACTGCAATCATTTTGAACCTCTGTCTTCACTCTACGAGCTCTAGAATCTTCTGCAGAAACATCCAAGCTCTGAAATAAAGAACATACAAACTTCATACATGTCTCTGACTAACTTCCAAACCACAAGGCCATACCTTCAAATGTAGAGGAATGCGAAGCATTCTGCCAAACTGCTTTAGTGCAAACTCTAGTGCCTTCGACCTCCTGAATCTTTCTTTCAAGACTAAAGCAATGTCTTTCCTTAAGAAACAAGAAATACAATATTCACCACACTAGAGACTTCATTCTCAATATCAAACACAACTCCTTCCAACCAAACAAGAATCTTCATGTTAACACATTGTTCTGCTCACAACTTTCACTTCTGCATGAACTTCAGAAGATAGGGTACAACTGTGTACAAATGATACTGATCCAACTAGTATACATAGTACATGACATTCATCATCTTACCCTTTACTTCACAACTTCTTTGATCCATCTCTTTATTACTCCTTTGTCTTCTTCTCTGATCACCTTAGCATATACTCATCACTTTGTTTCTCTGTCTCACAACATTATGCAACAATTTCCCTTAGTCATCACAATACTTCAGCATCTCATCAACTGATCATCACTTCCACTTCCAACCTTCAGCACTACTGACAAATATGCAATCCTATACACATTGAACATCACACTGTTGACATCAATGACAACACATGCAACAGTTGGTGATTTTCTTTTGATGGTATAATAGGCTTGATGAATGCATTCTACATATATGGGACAAAAGGGAGCATACACTTGTTCCAATGGCTCAAATTTCTAGGTTTCAAAAAAATTACATCCTATTTACGAATGTTATTTATTTCATTTCTACTTTGGCATGCTTACTTATTTGGACTTGCATACCCCCCAAAGTGGGGCCAAAGTGTGGAGGAGAAAATTGCATACCTTGCCCTTTTCCTCTCTCATTTTACATCACTTTGCATGGATATTGTAGATGCACAATTTTAGCACCCAAATTGTCTCTTTTGGCTAACGAGTTAACCCTATTCTTGAACCTCTCGCTTTGTTATGCTAAATCCTCTAATTCAAAATAGTAATCATCCATTTCCTCAAATTTTAACCTCCCTAGAATAGGTCATGTGTGTGATATCGTCTTCCAATTTGAAATTCAAAATTTTTCATTTCATAGGTCAACAATGTCAGAATATGATTGTTACCCATTGGCTTACACATCTAAAAGTTTTGAATTGTGTGTCAAGGGCTATGTATTGTAAGGACACCAACCTATGTTATTTTCGTAAGGAGATATAATCAAATATTAATGGAAAGCATTCACATTTGGCAATTCAACCTCAACTTACTCAACATCCAACATTCTTTGTACCAATCTTGTTAAATCGACCTTGAGATTTGATTGTCATCAAGGAAGTTGAATGCTCTTCCCTCTATACCTAGAAAGCCCACAAAAGTGTTTATTAACACCACCCTTTCTCAGAAGTAAGTACATTCAATGATGAATAAGTTATGTACGTACCAAAGCTAAAATTATGTAGTGGACTAAATTACACTAGAGAAAAGTGTCCAAGGATCAAATTGTGAGCATGACCTAATCTTAGCATCTAAAAAGCTTGGGTTTCATTCTTCATTGGGCTTCAATCATAAATCCAATTCTAGATTTTAGTTTTTAGATCTCTATCAAAACATGGCAAGTAGTCAAAACAATCAAAACCAACTTTGCCAATTTTTAAGTGAGCCCTTATTTCCATCTCAATCATTTCGTTCTTAGATTACTCATCTCAAATTACATTAATTTAGGGTCCAATTAAACTGAATGCTTATTACTCCATTTTGTTTCCCTGCATATATAAATTAATAGTTACAAACTAATTAAAGCCTAACTCTTTACACATTAGTCCTAATTATTTTGTCTAACTAAATAATATTAATAATCATATTAATTTTCCAATTGATTCTTTCACTTGGGAGATTTAATCTTTTAATTTTTTTTGGAGTGGCTCAAGCTCAAGTCTTGTCTTGTCTGTTTTCAAATTGTTAGGGTGTTACCTAATTTCTATGGCCTCTTTCAATCTTATCTTGTAAAAATGTTCCTGATTTGCAATGACTTCTGCCTCTTATAAGATACACTAAGCGTTTATAACCATATCAATTTAAGAAATATTAATAACCTATTTATATAAATAACTAACTAAAAAATCCGCAGGAGACGTACGCAAGTTCCATAGTCCAAAATAGCCCAATCTCAGAAAACTGAGATTCAGTAATTATAGTACTCACGATAAAGCCTTCTAGAGAAGTAAGGAACCCCCGAAAAAACCAATTCAAAGTGAATAAACAAATTGCAGCAAATAGCAATTGCCTGCACTAAATTAAAATTATATATCCATTGCTATTAGTTTCAATCGATCAGGGAGAATTCCGTTTCTCTCTGCCTCTGTACAATCAAAAAATGGTGAAAACCATGCAAGGGGCTCAAGTTGGTTTCACCTCAAGTGAAAGTTCCCAAGCTGTCCACCTTGGATGAGGTGCAAAATTTCTATTGAACCTGATGATGTTTAACTAGAGTCAACAATTTAGTGGCAATGAATAAAACCCCTCTCCAATAGTTGGTTGCCGGTGGATCAAAAATGCAAAATTATCCATCAGCGGATGCCTGCGTCCAGTTCAAAATTGCAGCCTGTTCAATGGGTTGCGAAAATTTCAACAAGAAAGACCTATCCAAAATTGGGGTTGTCCACTGTAATTATATAAATTAGGGAAAACATCCAACATCCTTTTACTCCGAGCTATAAGAGGATTAAACCTGTTCAAACTGGTCATGTGGCAAGAGCTTCCTAAGCTTGAAAATGATACTCCATCATGTAACTGCTTTTGACCCTCCAGCAGGAATTCAATACTAAATGATCAAGTTTTGTTAGGTGGAGAATCGATGGAAGTAGAAAGTGGCTTATCTGCATGAGTAAAAGAGGAGACACAAAATTTTGATTTGTCAAGATAGTCCTGTATTTGACACAACAGTGATTGTTGTTCAGACACCCCCAATGGTTTCAATAGGCCCGGCATAATGCCTACACCTGCACATACTTGATTAGAAATGTCGACATTTCGATTGCTTCTATTGTATGGAATACCAATGTTGGTATTGCCTGCACATGATGAAGTAACAATCTTGGTATTGATTGCATGTGATGGAAGAGTAGAGCGGCTAGTACTTGACATAGCAGCCCCGAGCATGTTATTGTCTAATCCAATCACGTTTGAATGTACTCCTGAGTTGGAGGAATTCATAAAATTATAATTTTGATCTATTTTAGGATAAAATGATACACCTGCACCAACTTTTGTAGGTGGATCTCGAGAAGATGGCACCTCAACATTGAATGTTCCCCATTTTATGTAATTGCCTATAGCTTGAAGGTCATAAGAGTTATGTATCACAGGGAGTTGGTCTTTTACTTTTAGCTTCTTTTTTGAACCTGTCATGTTCATATTCAATGTTGAAATTTTCAGTCTTGCTTCCACTGCCTCCTCCTCATCTTTTTTATCTGCTGGAAAAGGAACAGGCGGAACAGGAAGATGTTGCTGAGTATTCTGTGCTATTGGCTTCAACACATGCTTGAAACCACCAAACTGGTTTGCTGTTGAAGACAGCTCTTGTGAAGATGGATTATTATCTGGACTCGTGTGATTGTCCATGGCACATATCTCAGTTTGTATGGAATGAGGCTGCACTTCGAGTTTCCTGTTGGTTTTTGTTGCCTCTATTTCTGCTTTATTTACATACTTTTGGCTTAAAACAGACCCATCTGCACGCATATTATTTTTCAGACAAGCGGGATCCAATAATTTGTCATTTCTTCGTAAATTTGTCTGAGAAAGAGCAATAGCAGCTGGTTCTGAGGATTGACTTTCCATTTGAGCCTGTTTACCTTAGTTGATCTTCATCCTTTTTGGAATCTGTTTATCTGGGTTCTCCAAACTAGTGTTCATATTTTCTCGTGGAAAATGAGGTTGATGGTACGACTGACCATGGCTCCCCTCTGCAACCATTTCCCTTCTACAATTTTGTCCATCTGAAATCTTCGTTACTGTTTCCAGAGCATTGGATTGAAAAAGAGGCGGTACAATTGGCAGAGCTGTGCTACAATCTGGTTGGACCTGATTAACTTCTTTATTTTGTGTACAATGTCTGCCTGTACTCAATGCAAGCACAGCGATTCTCTGCGTGTCCCCAACTTTCCTTTTCCTTGTCAGATTATCTTTAAAGCCTACATCATCAGCTAGGTTCTTATTTATGCTACAGAAATTGGGATCCTGGGAAGCAGCAGTCTGGAAGTCTTCATCCTGGAGGCCTTTTTCAGCCTTGTAAGTTGCAATTCCTTTAGGAGCTTTACTGGAACAGTAATGTTCAATTCTCTTTTCTATGTATGACTGGAGTTCAAACTTGCTCTGATCAAAGCACTCTCGAGATAGTGTAGTCTGTGTATCTAACTTGTTTCCTGCAAAAGTACACATCGAAAATTTTGGTTTCATGACCAGATCCATCTTATATAGTTGCATTAGAAGCCTTATCACTGTAACTAGTTCATATTTAAGTTTGAGAATACAAATCTAACTCAGCTTAGTTCACTTGCTTTCCATTTTACCTTGAGCAAAGCTTAAAATAACTGGTGATCTTAAAGGCTGTTGCTCGGCAGCATTGGCCATTGTGTCTGCACCCAAACTTGGAGCATTCATGGTATTGCATGGCAGATTGCAATTAAAAGAAGATTGAAAGCCAATTTTGTTTGATAGCTTATGTTCCATGGCAAAATCTGCGACAATATTTTGAAAATTGGATAAGTTGAACATCAAGTAACAAGAAACCTACAAATTCCCATGACCCAATATGGCCCATTTTAGAACACGGTACTTTTCATACATTCTAAGTTTTATGATTACTTACTTTTACCAGGAACACCGTTCAGAAATTTCAGTGTTTGCTGTTCATTACCACTCAATACTGGAAAGGTTCTAACAGCTTGTGCCACACAAGTCCCTGTTTTTGGCAGACCTGCAAAGAAGTAAATACTCTCCCATGTTAGACCATTGCTTAAATAATGGCTTCTTTGCATTGGCCAATATAATTGGCTGAATTTCCAATATTTTCTGCGAAGATAAATTGGAATGGGTTTTTGTTATTTTGCTAATGCAAATTCTAAATTAAGAATGGATGAAATTCAGACTATTCCAATTCAATTGAATTCAAATTAAGACCGATAGAACTGATTAAATGAATAAGAATGGGCAAAGTTTTGTTTTTTCTACCAAATTTCCCATCATCTTACAAAGTTCTTTTACCGATGGGAAAACAAAGCCACAAACAATGGATCAAAAATATTATCCTGATCTGCCAGCGATTGGAAAGTGGCCTTTATTCAAACTTTTAATCCAATTGCTTACCTCGTCCTTTCTTTGTTTCACAATTCCTACAGAACCCTCAAACATGAATTCTCTTTCGGTTGAGCTCAATGATAGGTTAGTAATGAAATTCTCTCCCATAGTTGGCTGAGACCCAGTTAACAGTAGATTGTATCCTGCAGAAAATGAAGTATAATCTCTGTTCCCTTTTATGTTTGAATTTGTTGAATTTTCAAAATCTGTAATCAGATTTGGATTTATCAGCCTGCTTTGACAATGAAGAGACAAATCAGGTTGGACTGAAACACCTGCATTTGTTTGGGGAGGACACAAAGTGGTCACTGCAACTGTTTTATATGTGTTTAAAGAAGTGTCTTTGTATACACTCTCGGGCACATACTGTTCTGAGTCAATGTTATGATTGTGGAGAGTGTCTTTGCGAGAATTGGAAGGCACAGATTCATCCAAGCCATTGTCATAACCCTCAAAACTAGTATCTGAAAAGCCATGAATTGAAGCATCCATAGAAGCATTACTTTGCTCAATAATAGACTGTTGATTGTGATTTGATTTGAAGGTCTCCCCCAGAACATTAGACTGAAAAAGCGGCAGTACAATTGGTGGAGTTCTGCTACTATCTGGTTGGACCTGCTTAACTTCCATATTTTGTGCACAATCTCTGCCTCTACCTAATTCAAGGACAGTGGTTCTCTGCCTGTCCCCAACTCTCCTTTTCCTTGTCACTCCAACAGTTTGGGAACTGTTTAAAGAAGTGCCTTTGCATGTACTCTTGGGCACAGACTGTTCTGAGCCATTGTTATGATCATGGAGAGCATCTTTATAAGAAATGGAGGGTACAGATTCATCCAAGCCATCATCATAACCCTCAAAACTAGTAGCTGAAAAGCCATGAATTGCTCCATCTGAAGAAGCATTACTTTGCTCAATAATAGATGGTTGATCATGATTTGGTTTAAGGGGATTACCAAGAGCATCAAATTGAAATAGAGGTGGTACAATTGGTGGAGCTGTGCTACCATCTGGTTGGACCTGCTTGACTTCCTTATTTTGTGTACAATGTCTGCTTGTACCCAGTGCAAGCACAGAGATTCTCTGCCTGTCCCCAACTTTCCTTTTCTTTGTCACTGCAACTGTTTGCAAAGTGTTTAAAGAAGTATCTTTGCATGGACTCTTGGGCACAGAGTTCTCTGAACCATTATTATGACTGCGGATATTATCTTTGCAAGAATTGGAGGGCACAGATTCATCCAAGCCATTGTCATAACCCTCAAAACTAGTAGCTGAAAGGCCATGAATTGGAGCATCCAAAGAAGCACTACATTGCTCAATATTGGGCAGTTGATTGTGATTTGATTTAAGGGGCTTTCCTAGATGCTCAATTGTTTGCTTTTTAAAAATACGGGAGCCATTGTTTCTCTGAGCTTTTATCATGACATCATTATCAGTGCTGTCTTTATCACAGACCGACTGATCACTTGCATCTATTTTCATGTTTCTATCAACTGCTTCTGTGTTCTGGCAAGCATGATGATCTGAGCTTGAAGAAATACCAATAACAGTATCTGAATCCACATGTGCTTCCTTATCTTGTCCTGACATCTCCTGTTTCTCATGCTTACTAAACTCTTGTACTTGATTAATCTTCTTGCCATCTTCTAGGAGAAGATGAATTTCATTGTCCACTGTGGCATGTTTAGCTGAATCATCATGATTTGATTTAATGAGCTTTCCTAGATGCTCAATTGATTTCATTCGAAAAGTACAGAAGCCACCATATTTCTGGTCCATTACCATGACAGCATTACCTATGGTGCCTTTATCACTGATTGACTGATCACTAACATCTCTTTTCAGGTTTTTATCAACTTTCTCTGTATTCTTGCAAGCATGATGATTTAAACTTGAAGGAATACGAACCACAGTATCTAAATTTGCATCTGTTTCCACAGTTTCTCCTGATATCTCCTGTTTATCATTCTTACCAGACTCTTGGATTTGATTAATCTTCTTGCAATCTTCTATAAGAGGAAGAACTTCACCATCCACTACAGCATGTTTAGTTGAAGTGTCTTTCCCTTTAACCACCTCATCCTTCAAACACTGGTTGTTGTGAAACTGAATTGGATCACCAGACTTATTTTCTGTCACAAAACAATTACCATCTTCAGTTTCTTTATTCTGAACAAATGAATCTTTGAGGAAATCAGTTTTATTAAGATTGTGAGATCTTCGTGCTGTTGAATCTCGTTCATATTGATTTTTAGCCATAAAATGTGCCAAATCATTCAGTAAATCATCTTCTTCTGGAAGTAAAACTTCTTGTTTCTCTAATCCATTCTGCACAAGCTCTTCAACAGGTACTTTCTTTTTCAAATCCTTCGAAAGCACTTCCTTTTGAGGGCTCCCAAGCTTTTTTTTTATAACTCTTCGTTCTTCCTATATAAATGAAAACAAAAGCATGCTTTTGGATTTCAGAATTTGAATGCATCCCCAAACATTATAATACAATATGTTTCTTGTTAACCCCAGTTGGCAGTTTTTGGTTGGCAGTGATGTCAACAGCGGTAACATGATTGATAACTTGGCATAAGGTAAAATGTAATACAAAGGATACTTGGTGTTCGAATGACTTGTCCTAGCAAGTTGACTTTGGTTTGAAATGAACACATGTTGATCGTCATATTGTTTAGTGCTGGGAATATACTTCTTACTGTCTTGAGTGGTTAACATGTTATTTCACCTGTCTAAGAGGTCACTTCTCGTTTGTTTTGTTGAAGCCCTCCTTAGGGCAAACCGGAATGGCCAGTCACCAGTCTCAAGCACTTGTATCTTTGTTGTTTTGGCATTTCTTTTCATAATTACCTGCACTTCGTAGGGTTTGCAAGAGAATCATGAAAAATCATGAAACAGGTCTGTGGAATCTGAATGTTGACTTCGTGGTTTGCAAGCGAATCATGAAAAATCAGGAAGAGTATCTGATGTATCTCCAGAAAAGATTGAAGGTTGACTTCGTGGTTTGTTGTTGTGCTGTTATCATTAAACTGCAAGGTATAAGCTGGTTGTCTAAGGGATCTGTGGTAATGATCATTCAAGGTTCTGTAAGTATGATCTTAAAAGCTTATTTTTCTTTCTCTGCAGAGTTGTTTTTAAAATCGGTAAATACATCTGTCAAGGGTTTTTCGGCAAAAACATCTGTCAAAGTTTTTTTAAAGAATGCAATTTCTGTAAAAGTTTGTATTCTTTAAAAATAGCACTTTACAGATCTGTGTGCTTTTATCAAATGGCATTCCTTTGTTTGCACCACCAAGTTTGCCCGTCGATGTTATGGAATCTTTTATAAATATTGTTGGCCGTTATTTCTTTTGAAACCCTAGGGTTTCGCTTGGGTTATTGGCAGTTGGGCGTTGTAACTAACAGTTGCATCTTGGAACCCTATTGAGGGTTGATAGTTTTTTTCTTATTCAAACTGTCTCTGCTTTTCTGAACAAGGAGATTAATGGTGTTTATTTATAGACACAGTTACAAAACTGTTGATTGGTTTCTATTTCAGTTGTTTTAGAACTGCCTATAGTTAAATGTCTTTGAAATATAAAAAGATATAATGAAATGACGCATGTGCAAGTATTGTATTTTGTGTTCTGCACATACATTATTGGCAATATATGTTTTTAGAGAAACAGAGTATTCCTCTGTATGAAAATATCTTCAAAACATTTGTAATCTTTAACATGCCAGTGAGGCACAGTAATCAGTGAGATTCTTTTATATGCCAGTGAGGCAATGTTGTAAGCCAGTGAGGCCTATAATCACTGAGATTCTTTTATAAGCCAATGAGGCATTTTCGAGTGGTTTTATGCCAGGGGCTTTCCACTCAGGAATATATCTGTGTTATGATTTATCATTGATGAGTTTGATTCTCATGTCTATTTGCTGATCATGTGTCATTCGTCTTAAAGTCAGTTAATTTACTATGATCTATTTGAACTCATACTATACTCCTATCACTATCTGAAACAATAATATTGTGCACGAATGAGTCATTATTTTTCAGTCTCAATATTGAGTTGATGCATTCTTGATTTTGATCAATCTGTTTAATTGTCCAAATCTTTCATGATGTCATCTACAGTCAATGGGAATTGTTTTTTTTGCATCAAAATTTTGAAGTACAAATTTGAAGGTCACAAAGTCCTGCATACCACTGATTCACCCCCCCCTCTCAGTGGTGTTGTGCTCCAACATTTCATCCATATGTTCTGTAGATATCTCGAATTAAACAGCACTTATTTTTCTTTTTTTAGTGTGTGGCAAAGTTATCCTTCTAATAGAACTCTTAGAACCTATCAGGCTAACTTGATCCTAAATAAACTGTAAACAGATGTTATCATTTTTTTCTAACAACAAATATTATAAACCATAAAAGAACATCTCCACTACTTCTTATAAAACTATGAGGTTAGCAATGAATTGGAGTCCAAGGACCCAGAAACAGCCACATATGTGACTTCCCTAAAATCAACAATAAACAAAATCGGCAAACAAAAGAAGTGTGTCCTTAGCTTCAATTCATATAGAAAAATAAACAATTTAAGTTTTCCTAGTAATTGGACAAAGCATCACCTCCCTAATATTCATATGATCTTATATTGAGGAAGAAGCATAGCTCTTATTTTAACATAAAGTACAAGATAATATCTATGACATCTGAGATACCTATTACATGCCAAAAGTCAGTCATGTTAGCATTAATTTCAGTCTTCTCTAGTCTTCTTCATGGATGACGGACGGATAACTGAAGATTGCATGTTGATGTTAAGTTAACCAAGGAGATCTCACCCCAATTCCTCCTGCGATCCCTCTCATACGAAGTATATATATGTAAATCTATACATTTGATTAATTGAACAATGAGGTCCAATTGATGCATATTCAGTTTTTGTGCTTGATCATTTATCTTTGAGATCTGGAGAATTATACATGGTATCAGAGCAGGTCAGGGATTGTTTCAAGCTAGTAAGATGAACAAATTAATTGTATTATGTTAAGAGGAATTTGTATATGATTCTTGTCCTGTCTATGGATAGAACCTTGACAGGAAGAATGTTGTCATTGTCTTCATCGAATCTCCAAAGCCACAGAAGGCCGACGGTTTTGCTGTAGAGGGAGGAGCTTTCCATGGAGGCCCACTATCAATCTTATGTGGAGCTTTCTGTGAAAGGTGAAAGCCCATCAAAAAGGGAGAATCTGCAGTACCCAGGCAAGGGAAATGGCCAAGAAGGGTCATGGAAGCCATAAAAGGCAGCATTCCAACCCTGTGAATGACTCTGCTAGCAATTTGTGAGCGGCCAACGAAGGAAACACCTCCCCTGTTTAAATCTTGGATGCCATTTTTTAGGTTTGATCTCTTACTATTTGCTATTGACTCAATCTGTAGGGTCGGCCTCTTCCTTTGAAGGCCGTAGTTTTCACGGCAGGTGGTGGTCTACCTATTATGCCTGGTTGACGGCTTTGTAGAAAACACAGGGGGTTAATCATGTCTTTAAAATATCATTTTCATCATTCTATTGTTAGGCTAGATTCAGAGAATTTCTTGTCTTGGAAACAAGGGATAAAGAATCACTGCCTTGAGCAAGATCTACTACCCTATCTCCTTGGATTGGTTCCTGAGCCAAGTAATTATGATGAAAAGAATGCATGGTTTAATAATAATGACATAGTCTATGGACTAATATGTCTTACTATTTCTGAGGATACTCTACATCACGTAGAGCACATTAAGTGCCCTTCTACTGCTTGGATCATCATCCAACAGTTGTATGGAGACATTGAATCTTCATCTAAAAGTGATGTTTTCTTGGAAAACCAAGCTATTGATGATATTGAGACTTATTGTTGTGATTGGTTCCCAACATCACCCCATTCAAGTGTGGGGACCCCCTTTCCCTTTTGGCTTGTGGTCTTTTTGTTTTGGTGTTTGGCTTTCTAGCTTGTGCTTGCTCTCTCTTTGCTTGGCGTGTCCGCTCAGACTTTGGTCTTCGTTAAACTTTGCATTTTGTCAATTCTTTCAAATGTTATGAGCAAAGTCCAAATTGTGCACGAATCATCTTCGGATCTGCCCAAGCACGTATTCCCCTGGCGTTGCAATCAGCGTTTGCATGAGAATCTTCAATACCCGCCTGAGCACCAGCTAATTTGTAGCTTGTAATGGAATCTAGATTTCAGGTATTCATTGCCACTCCAAGCACTTGCTCGCTTTTATTAGTTGTATTTTATATAATATTTGAAAGATCCCTACGTGTCCTCTAGAAAGGAATCAGTTGTCAGAGTGCAGAAGAAACTCTTCCTCGACTTCAAATTTTGTTACTACTGCTGGTGCAAGGTGCATTTGATTGTCCGCTTGGGTGGGCTTGTGTTGGTGCATGGAATACTCATTCTTTTGAGTGGCATCCATGTCACACTCAAACATCCGCTTGAGTGGACTTTTTGACCCCATTTGGAAACTCATTTTTTTTCTCTACTTAATAAACGAGGGCCTCAACATCCGCTTGGGCGGACGTTTTCAAACTTCATGGATTGCATTGGGTGCACTGATTCTTACGTAGTGCATTAAAACCCCTCATTCCATCAAGCTAAATTCGTGGTTTGTGACTCACACGCCGTCTTCAGTGCATTCATTCACGATGTTAACCAAGATGCACCTACAGTTGCGTGATTCCCACTGGTATATATATCCCTGGTTGGTGGGCATGTTAGCGGGCCCCAATGAGCATATTCTTTACAGTTTGCATAGCGCTCCAGGATATCTGGTCGGGCAGACTGGTGTGATTCTCTGGTAATCCCTGATATGGTGCGATAGCTTTCAAAATCCTTAACCAGGCGTATCAGTTAAAGTCCGTTGTGCACTAAATGCGAGTGATTCTCTGTAGCATCCACAAATGCGCTCCACCCCATAGGAGTAGTGGGCAATATACAATGCTAGAGGTTTCGCTCTGCACCCCTCATTCCATTGAGCTGCTCATCTCTGTGGCATTAATATTCCTCATTAAACACTCAAGACCCTCCCCAGGCATAATAAGCATTTACATTTGGAGTTCCACTTGAGCATGCATCAGGCAGTCATTTTCTTGAGGATAAGTTTAAAGCTTTGCATTGAGCATCGAAGTGCCTGCTTAGGGCATGCATCATCAGGCCGTGTGTTAGGAATGAAGTTCTGAGGGAGAGCATTAGGAGGATCGTGTGTTCAATATCGGCCTATTCGGAACATCCACTCGATTGGTGACTGCCGGGTTCCCATCTCTCTACAAAATTTGATTTGTTTTAGATGATATAGGAAATTTGCCTCAGCATATCTTTTGGTTTTAAAGAGAGGATGAGAGCTGGAGTGTGTGAAAAGAGTGAGCCCGTTGTGAATTTGGGTGTTGGTTGTATTCATGCTCAAGTACAAACTGCATATCTAGGTTTCGACGTGGGCAGCTTGGAATGGTGTTTGTCAATTGATGTTCTTTGGTATTGATCGAGTTTTGTTTTCATAGAGATTTGTATTTTTGGCCTTTCTCGAATTAGAACCGGGTAATCTAAATTGCATATTCTTTTATCCCACATGCATTAGGCAGTGAGTTTTGTCCTGTATGCTTGTCTTTTTCTTGCAAACTAATGTCTAAAACTTGTGCAGGTGAATGATGAGTGCGAAGGACAGGCAGACACTAATGAGGAGTGATTTGAAGAGAGCGTGGCCGGAAATGAGGATCACATCGAAGTGGTGAAATCTACGTGACACTAATCTCAGGAAGATCGACATGGAGGAAATTCGACAAATTTTTCACAAACCCAATCCATCGGATCTAATCAGGCGAATGTTGAAGAATGGGATTGTGCAAGCTGCTTGTTTCCTGCCAACAATGCTGTGTCCAGAACTGATGTTAGAATGTGCCAAGCATTATAATCATGAAAAGAGATGTATTATGACTAAAGAGGCCAAAGTACTCGCTTATCTGAGAAAGGAGGCGATCGCCAAAGCTTTTGACATTCCCTCATACAGAACTACTACATTCTGTGACAAGGAGTTCTCTTTGCAACTTTATTTGGCTGGACCTGAGAAGTGTATGGAGGTGATAAACAACAACTGGTTGGTACAACCAAGGCCACATGTGAGCAAGGTGCCTAAAAAACTTCACAAGTCTGACTTTCATCAAGAAATCAACTGTATGGTTATGTTTTTGAACCGCATCATGGGCTGCCCACAATCGGCAAATTTCGAGCCCTGGATGTTCTTCTTCATTGAGGAAATTATAAGTGGAAAAAGAATGATAGATTGGCTGAAATGATTAGCAACAACATCGATGATCAGTTAAAGGGTTTGCAGGAGACAAAAACATTTTATATGAGCTCGTATGTCATATATATGCTTGCCAAAAATGAGAGATATCTAGGACTGAACTACAAGGGGATAGTTGGAAATGGAGAAGGACAGTTCAAAGTCTATGACTGCTATCCTCAGCTACACTTGCAGGCTCTATCCCATTACAAAAGGTTTAACGATGCCTTTTCCATGCACATTGTCAGATTATTGCAAGGTAACACATGCAAGAGATTGTCGAAAGAAGCCATGAACTTTGTAGCTAAGTACGGAAAATGGTTTATTCAGTTTCCAAGATTCACATACATCCATGTAGAGGGCTTCTCGTCATTGCCTTACAGATTGCCTAGATACCCCACTGACAGAATGATGTTACTGGAGGTTACAAGACAGTTGGTTGCATTTGACAAAGTTCAGAGAAAGAGGAAAAAGACCACAACAAAGTTTCCAATCAGCATCGGGAGACTCGAGACTTGCATGTCATTGCAAGCAGCTGAAAAGTCAGAGATGGAGCTGCAGGCTTACAATTTAGTTTGCCACAATGATGCACGCAGAAACTTTGATCCATTTGGCACAGTTAGACAGAAATTTGGGAGCAAATATTAGCACAGGCCACAGCTCGAGGATCATTGGATAGATGCACATGATGACTTAGAAGTAAGAAAGAAAGGTTGCTACCGATTGTCTTTGGAATTGGTCAGAGCAACAAGAGTAATCAACATTCCGGATCAGATTGAAGAAAATCACAAAAGACTTTCACAAAGTTCGTATGAAGAGAAGAAGGATAGGCCCTTCACCATCAATTGGTCAGAACAAGAAGTCACACGCAATGATGATTTAATGATGCCAATTGTAGCACATACCAGAAAATATGTGGACTTCCAAATTCGAAGGCTCCAAGAGAAGAATGTCCAATTCACTTACAATTTGATGGGAGGAATTAGTGCACATCAACCCAGGGATTCTTCAAGTAGTGAGTCAAGCAGTGACTCCAGTGATTCTAGTGATTCGGAGGGTGAAGGTGCTGATCCGCATGAGAGTATTCAGCCAAGTAAGAAGGCAAGGGTTGATGATCAGAGGGCAGCTAGTGCATCTTCAAGGAAAGAGTGCAATAATATAATAAACATTGAGGAAGATGAAGTGAAGCCGGATGAGCAAGTAGCTTTAGAGGTGCAAACTAACCAGGGCATCAAGCCAGGTAATCAGATTAATGAGGTCCTGTCAGGATCACCTGAGGAGTATGAAGCGGTCATGGTAGAAACAGAGGCTGAAAATCAAAATGACAAGGAGTTGTATGAGTTTGATGAGGAGGCTCTTCCTACTATTCAGCAGAAGGGAGTTCAGGAAGAAAATTAGGAAGATTTGTCCGATCTGCCTGAGTGGCTAAGGGATCGGGTCAAGGAGAGGTCCGTTATTGAAAGGGAATCCATCCTGAGTTTGGAAGACTTGCTGAGTAGAGCTAAAAATGACAATGGAAAATAGAAAATTACTAAGTTCTCGAAGATCACAAGAGGTAGCTCGGGGTCAAGGCAATTGCATATTGCTGTCCCAAAAATCAGCAAAGAGGCAGATGATGGCGTTCCGAGTGCATATGACATCAATACTTTTGATTTGGGACTAGCCACAGCAGAGCAGGAGATAGAAGAGTTGGAAGGTTCAGTTGCTGTCGTCAAAGAAAGACTACGGAAAGAACAAGAACAGAGAATTCAGTTAGAGAAGGATAACTTGGCATTTCGGCATTATATTCAGCAGTTAATGAGGCCACTAGGCCAAGCTGAGGAGATGGTTGCACCACCGGCATTGCTCTCGCAAGAGTCTGTGGTTCATTTGGAAGAAATGAGGTCCTCTTTTCAAGTATTGCAGGAATAGGCAGCAAATTTCAAGATCAAGGCTGATAGGTTCATGGATGAGATTGTGAAGTTGTATAAGGAGGCTGCTTCAACATTTGATAGAGATCAAAATATTCTAATTACTTGTGCACAATTCAGAAATGTAAGGGAAGAAGTTATACCTCAGTTGAAAAGGCTAATTTATACTCCAAATGCCACATTGTTGGATGAAGGGGTGATTGAGCAGGGTCTAACATATAATTTCCATTCTTGGTATTGTGCACTCTGCATAAAGGAACAAGTTCTAGGAAAGGTTGAGAGTGACTGCACTCAAACAAGAGAGGTACTTCAGGAAATGCAAAACAAAATACTTGTTTTCGTAAACAGGGTAGTTGATTCCAATGGAGAGATTGATGAATACTTGCTGAAGGACAAGATGCATGCAAAGTATTTTCGGCATACACAGGCTGTTTTGAGGGAGTTGTTGGATGAAATTTGCACGCTTTCCACTTTCATGGGCACGTTTCAGACATCCATGGCTAGTTGGGAAATGACAGTTGTCAAATGTGCAGAGGAGCTGCAAATCATAGAGGGCACCATTCAGACTCTACCAAGTGTACCTATGGAGGAGGTTACACGTGTCATCGCTAGATTTGTGGAGTTTGCCGTGAAAAGGAAAGGTCATAAATGAGGGTATTCCACTTAGTTGGTGCATCATTAATGCAAGGTCCAATTTTAGTAAATTTTGTAACCACTTGCCTGTGTGGCATAATATGGGCCCTCGATTTGAAGTTTTAATCTTGGCCATCCATTAGGTTTTGAGGCATATATAAGCCCATTTTGCTCTCATTTGTAAAGGAGGGAATGCTCTGAGAAATTGTTGCTCAAGACTCTGCTGAAATAAATACAAAGTCATTGCTGAAATTTTCATGGTGATTTGTGTTGTTTCAAATGAATGCATGGTTTCTAAGTGTTCACTCATAGAATAAGATCTGTTTAGTTTGTTTTCAGCAATTTAGTCTTATGTTTTATGGAAGTTGTTGTTGCTGATTCATGTTTGGTGTCTCCATAGTTCATACCATTTATAATTTGTCGATGGCAAGTTGTAGTGCATGGTTAGTCTGAACATCATCTGAGCTTAATCTGAAAATCTTACTTTACCCTTAGAAGATAGCACCACTTTTGTGTAGTTGTTTCCTTATGGCAAGGCAAAGTGTGGTTGAGATTCCGGTGAATCAGTGGTGATTGCTTGCATTTAGATTAGAGCCTTCTAAACTCATTTCCTTTTGCATTTTCTTTAAAATCTTGTTAGATTTAGATTCAAGAGCTTCCATTGTCATATCTTAAGTTATCGAATTAGTGGACCTTCAAAGAAGCTGTGTTACATGTTATCCAAGAGAAATAAGTTTCCTATTGTTGAGCATTTACGTAAGTCCCCTTGTGTCAAACAGTAATTCGCATCCTACTGCTAAGTTATCCCAAATCGCAACACAAAAAGTAACTAATCAAGAACCTTGGAGTCTACTCATCTGATCACTTACCTTAGCATTTGAGGGATTTTGTTCAAGAGAGGATAGAGTACACCAGTATTTTATTCTACATTGTATGTGCAAGGAAAACACATCAACACTTATATTGCCTCATCTAATGTGGACACATCTTGTATGGATGATCAGTTCGTTGATTCCACACCTGATCTAGATTCCATAGATGCTTCTTCAAGAGCCTCCAGTGATTCTTTGCAGCAGGATCATTTATGTCTTTTGGATTCAGTACATTGGGACCTTATTCTACTAGACATTTCTTTTTTGTTTGTAGAGTCCCTCATTTCAGATCTAGATGACACCATTGAGTGAGAAAACTGTAAATGCTTTATTGATTCATTCGATGGAGAACAGAACATTTATACAAGGATAAAAGTGGTTCTAAAACTACATAACTGTAGCGTAATAACTAGTAACCGCTGACTACATAACTATAGCATAAGAATTGGTAACCGCTGTCCTGCTGTCTAAGTAGATAAACAATGTAATATCACTATTATGCTAACATTCCCCCCTTTATTACATTGTTCCTGCAATAGTACCAAGGGACCCCCCTTGAATGTTTAAAAACTCAACACAGCTGATTACATAATATGAATACATATTTTATAGAAGATCTTCTCCCAAAGAACAAATCTTGAACCAAGTGAGGCTCCATCATGTTGTCTCGTCTACCCTCGG
The DNA here is from genome assembly GCA_027924645.1 of Cunninghamia lanceolata. Taxonomy (NCBI): domain Eukaryota; kingdom Viridiplantae; phylum Streptophyta; class Pinopsida; order Cupressales; family Cupressaceae; genus Cunninghamia; species Cunninghamia lanceolata. The sequence goes on along the minus strand of BSBN01000272.1, from coordinate 6,492,781 downwards.
AAAGGCGTCGCTTCAAGTTGTGTTCTTGAGCTCTTTAGTCCCAAGCTCTCAAATCACAGAGTCTTGAATTATTCGACAATGGCCTCTAAGAGATACAACAGATCTCTGCCATGTTGTCTAGAGACCGCGAAAGGGTATAATTCAAGATCATATACTCTTTGAAGCTCGCTGGACAATAATCCATATTGAGCTCAACACCAAACCCCAAACCTATCTCCAAAACAAAATCTTCACAAAACATACATTCTTCAAATCTGTCAGCTCTGTTAGCAAAAATAAAACAACCAAAACCAAAAATGCTTCTCATGCAAAGCATCATCTCAAAGTGAGAAGCTAACTTGAGATGATGGAAAATCCTCCATCGTCTGATGCCACCTACCTCCAATATGACCTTGCTTAAAGGGCATATCCACAGAAATTAATAGCACCATCTGGTGGATCGTCATCCTCAATATCTGGTGGGTCCTTATCATCTTCAATGCAAGCAAGATTTCCTTCATTTTTGAGCTTTCCTTTAAGAACATCACTCGCTCGAGTTCTACAATCACAAGCTATGTGACCATTTTTCTTACAATAAAAACATTTGATTTTCTCTAATCTCTTGTAATTGCTTCTTGAAAATAATGCTTTCTCCTGAGGATCATCTTGTGAATCTTCTGTTGTTCTCTTCTCTTCTGATAGAAGAGCAGAAATCATACCTTCTAGAGTTTGTGAAGATATTTGACTAAGAGTAAAAACAACATTGTTGTATTTTGAAGGCAAGCTATTCAATAGGATGGCCCTAGCATCATCATCATCTACTGTAACCTTAACCTCTGCTAGCTGTCTAATGAGAGACTGCAAGTTACTTATATGATTTGACATTGTGATTCCATCTTCCATCTTAAATTGAAATAATTGAAGTTTTAGAGAAAATTTTGCATTAACGGCTTTTGCTCCAAACAATTTATTCAGATTATCCCAAATTTCAGCTGATGATTTATCCAAATCAATATGGTGCAATTCGGTGTCAGAAAGAGCAAGACCAATTATAGCCTTGGCTTTATCATCTCTACTACTCCAATCTAATAACTTATTTGCATCTATAGGTGCTTTTTCCTTTCCACTTACTATTGCCCATAAATTTTTATTCATTAGTTGCATTTGAATTTTCATTCTCCAAGTATGAAAATTGGAACCAGAATACTTGTCTAATGGGATCTCTATTTAGATAATACTCAAAAGATTGACTTCTTACTCAGACTTAAATATATTTGCTTATAAAATTTGCACTTCCATACACACTTCAATACATAGTAATTTGAGATGATAATGGACATCCACTTTTCTTTGATTGCCAGGTTTTGTAGACTATGTCTTCCTCTTTCAGGTGCCTTATGGAGAGTACTACAAATGGCTTGGATAGAGAAAATTCAGTCCAGGCAACAACCGCTACAATAGAGAGCACAAATGTCTTCAATCTGCCTGCAAAGGCCTCCAAACTTGATGCTTCCTTCCAAGGTTGTTTTCTGCACACCTCAGCAGAACTCGATCGCCTTCTATTCTACTAAGGCAAGCTATTCAACAACACCTTCCAATAAATGGGGTAGACCGTTTCGAATAGCTAGTAAGGCATTCAATTGAATCTGGTGATGGATGAATAATCTCCTCTATATACCCAACCCAATCATATATCTTCAAATGAGAATAGTAATCAAATAAGAATAGAAACTATGCATTCAACCCCCAGCCTGCAAAATAATACCGCAACTTATAGAAACAATACTGCAACTTCCTTCATGATCTTCACATATTTTGGTCCATTCAATAGATCCATCAAATTGCTCTCATGGGAGATCTGATGCTAGTGAGAAACGTGCCTTGGGAAATGTTTGTAGATTCCTGCAAGAAGTTGCACATCATGAAGGGCTCAGAAACTATTGGCTTAGCTCCGAATCAAGTGGCTCCAAGACCACACCATTTTCAATGCTCTTAGAACATGCACCACTCTACACAACGGACTGATACCTCACATCACACTTCCTCTATGGCTACTCTGATACCAAATGAGAAAACTGTAAATGCTTTATTGATTCATTCGATGGACAACAGAACATTTATACAAGGATAAAAGCGGTTCTAAAACTACATAACTGTAGCGTAATAACTGGTAACCGTTGACTACATAACTGTAGCATAAGAACTGGTAACCGCTGTCCTACTGTTTGAGTAGATAAACAATGTAATATCACTATTATGCTAACATTGAGGACATATGTCTTCTCTTTGAGGACCACTCTTTTGTCCTTGCATCTATTGCTACTTCTGAGCTCTGTGTTGCTTCTTCGAAAGCTTCCAATGGCTTCTTGCAGCAGGGCATATAGTGTCTTCTTGATTTAACTTTCTGGGATGATCTCTTGACAGGAGTTTCCAACTTGTTTATAGAGACTCACATTTTAGATTTGGAAGACACATTTGAGGAGTTATCTCTCCTCTTTGTTGACAGCCACATCAACACTATTGGCCCACCATCTTCATCGCCTTCACAGCTTGCTCTTTATCAGTCTTCACAGAATCTTGGATCACCATCATCGCGTTCCAACATGTGGACATGTGAGCAGTTTTTAGATGCACACACCATCTGGATTTGGATTTCAATATCACCCATCTTTTTGGATTGGCTTCTCCAATCACCAGTGGATCCTTTTCTTCCTAAGGGGAGAAATGTCATTTGTAGGCAGTGGATCATATTCTATCTTCAGGTGTTCATCATTGGCACGGGAGCTCTTTCATTATGGGGGGATTCATATCTTCTTTTCTTATATTCTCTCTATATTTGTGGGGGAATTTTATATGTACATGGGTACCTAAAATGGCCTTGATGCCAGGACCCATATTTGATTGGCTATATTGGTTTTTGTCTCCTTAGTTAGACTTAAGGGGGGGTGTTAGCGTTAACTTCAGTCTTCTCTAGTCTTCTCCGTGGATGACGGATGGATAATTGAAGATTGCATGTTGATGTTAAGTTAACCAAGGAGATCTCACCCCAATTCCTCCTGCGATCCCTCTCATATGAAGTATATATATGTAAATCTATACATTTGATTAATTGAACAATGAAGTCCAATTGATGCATATTCGGTTTTTGTGCTTGATCATTTATCTTTGAGATCTGGAGAATTCTACAAGTCAGTCCTAGTGGTTGCCAGTACAGTAATATTCTATTTATTGAGAAAATGTGAGGAGCGGATCTCGCGTAATTGTCAAGAGGATACAATGTTCAATCACCTTGCAAGACACCTGAGTTCATGTCTATGACATCTAGGGTACTCGTTACAAAATGGTTGATCTATCTTGTAATACATTTAAAGATTATAGGAGAATCAAAGCAAAGAAAGCTCAAAACTTAAAAGAAAAAAGTTTCACAGGATAACCATAAAGATACATACTCTTACAGACTTCTCTGATGGTAAAGATTGACATGAAATGCCTTGGCACTGTAGTTTCCTCTTATCATCCACAGATTCTAGGTTTGGTTTAGCTCGAGGCTTAAATTTTTGTGAGCTGTAGATTGAAGCTTTTGAGACTCTCTGCATCTCCATCTTTACTCTCCTTGACATATGCTTCAATTTAAATTTCCAGTTTTCTTCATCGCTTCTCAGTTGTTCGTTTGGGACAACAGCAATAAGATCTGATATTAAGCGTTTTTGCGGTGTGTTCACTTTACCCTTTTGTCTTTTAGAACTGTGTTTCTTTACAACGGGAGGGATACCAACAATATCCACCTTGGTAATACAACCTTCCTCATGAAAATTGGCCACAGTGGATGATGCTAATGTACTATCTCCCTGAGTCTTGCTTATAATGCCTCCATTGCCTCTTCTGCAGTTATATTTTCAATATTTTCTTGGAAAATGTCATCGTCATCTAGCTCATACATAGCTTCTTTGTTCACTGGACAATGCATATAATTAACGTGGTCTGCCTTCTCTGTAAAAATTGAGGTATGTGTTTCAGCTCTTAATTCACTTGTGCAATTGGAAAGAATTTGATCGTCATCCTTGCCAAATAAACTTTGTTTTGCACTGGAAGTCTCTTCAGAGTCTGTAGGCCACACAGTAGCATTACAGGCAATAATTTCATATTCAGGATACAAATTATCACCATCTGATACATTATTTGATGTCAACTGCTTAACCGTGCCATGTAATGGAACTCTATCTTCACTGTGATTATTTTCCTTGTGATTTTCAACACTGGCATCCCCAGGTCTTTCACCTACTTCCATACACTGTGCCACTTCAATTCCTGCTTCCTCTTCCTCTAAAACATTACCTGCCTTTCTCCTTAGATGATGATTCTGTATGCCATTGCCTGAATCTTCATGTTCATTTTCGGATAGTTCAATTGGAAAATTTGTATCACCATTTATAGGCATGGCATTCATCAAGTTATCTAGCTGCTGCTGATCATTCCTTATTTCATTTAAGCTAACCAGGCTAAATTCACTAACAAGACAATGTAAGCATTCCGAATATCTCAATGTAGGAACTTCAAGTGGGGGAAGTAAAGATACTGTGTTCTTCCTCATTCTTCTTTGCAGTAAATGCAGAGGAAAAGGCCAGCATTTACTTATGTCTGTTTCTCGAATATTTGCCACATAAGCTCTGCAAAAGACAATAATACATACCTTGAGAACATTACAATAGTATGAAACTGTCAAGAAGCAAATCGACAAAGATGTAGGTTTTTAAAATAGAAAATAAAATCAAACAATCAATTTAGCACAAGGTTATGTGCAATGCTTTTTTAACTTAACATAAAACAGAAGTTATTGTGTGCACAAGTACTAATCTATATATAAAATAAAAACATGCCAAAATATTAAATTCACATTTTCCATGTCATTGCTTTCCTTTCAGGCTATAGGCATGATCTTTTTTTCCCTGACATCGTATTTCAGTGGGGTAGAGAGGCATATCCAAAATTACAGAGAGGTTAATTACACAATCTGCAATTTGCCCATGGTAAATCATGGTCCGGAAATGAAGCATTTAATGTTTAAATGCATATCTTAATAAAATTTAACTTTGAATTAGTTAGCATATGGTATAGAGGGCATGGATTGGAGAAAGAAAGGTTGAGTATGAGATTATGATGACTGATGAATCAAACAATGTCAATAGGAAAAGTATCATGTGAAAGTGCAAATATTGCAAAACTTCTTTTAAGCTCGTTTTCAACTTTTTTTTGTTTGGTAAGTCAAAATGGATATCCATTTCTTATTTAAACTTTTTCCTTTAAAAATTGCCTCAGAATTGCATTGTTGGATATACCCTTTTTTGTCAAAATTTGATAAAACCAAAAAAATATATCTTCAGAATTCTAAAAATGAAATATATGCCTCATTATAATTTTAATAAGTAATTATTATTAATTTATATTTAAATATATATCATTTATTTTTTTTGAATTTGAAAGATGTGGCTATAGCTTTTTTTTTTTCTTCTAAATTGAATTGAATTTTATTTCTTGGCCAAAAAATTGTTTTTTATATTTTTTCGAGAGGCCAACTACAGTCGCAGCGGGGGTGGAGATGAGAGCACTCATTTTTTGGTTGTAATTATAAACTAGCATATCTAAAAGTATGCCAAGAGATGTCCTTCTTGAGGCACCTATTTTTTAATCACTAATCCTAACATTAGGCACCTCGAGAAGGATATCTCTCAGCGTACTTTAGATATATTATATTTAATATAGATATGCTAGTTAATAAGTTGCAGTAAAGCTTTCATAAGTAATTATTTATTTTTTTAAAAATCGCAAAAATATTATGTTCCACGACATTTCAAGGATGGAAATGTATTTTAGGGATGGCAATCCAAGGGCTATTTTTGGGGATGGTATATATACTCTTATTTCTACAAGTTTAACTATACATAACATCAAAATTAAGACAGTAATAGCAATATATATCATTAAGACAATAACAACTATATATATCTTCTATCCCTATATTTCAATATGAACTACCTCCTCCACTAAAAGTGTGTACCATTTTATGGACTTCGGTCCAACTTGAAATAGGAATGTCAACACAAATTCTCGTTGCCCTATACTTCATGTGAGCTACAAGTACGAAGCAAACACATCTAGATCTAGAATTCTTACTACAAAGTGTAGTGCTCCCTCAAAATAGGCATGCCCTAAAAGGTCAGCCATGCATATGTTGATTTTGGTAACTAGGTCAGATCCCTTCTCGAGACCGACCTAGTCATAAAATGCCAAATGACCAATTGGCCTTAGCATTTCGAGAATCTCAGTTGTATTATCCGATTTAAGGTAGGCCCTAATTGGGCAAATTCATTATTCGATGTATCTTGAAATTGCAAATAGGTCAGGACCTATTTCAATGTAATTTAAACTTGGTGCCAAATTGTATCAGGCCGACCAAGGTTATTGTTTGGGCGATCTCCTATAAATGTAAAGTGACTTGTAATCACAATTCATACACAAGACACCGAATTCTGCTCTGAGACAACTCTCCATCAGCAATCTACTTCTGCAATTAACAAGGAATTCTGCTGATAGTTGAACTGTTCGATGGTTCAATAGGTTCAACGGTTCAATGGGTTCGACAGTTCAACAGGTTCAACTGTTCGATAGGTTCAACAATTCAACAGGTTCAACCATTGGATTGGTTTGACGGTTCAACAGGTTCGACGGTTCAATAGGTTCGATAGTTCAACAGGTTCAACGGTTCAACAGGTTCGACAGTTCAACAGGTTCAATGGTTCAACCAGTTCAATGGTTTGATAATTGATTTGATCATCCCACTTTCATCTGCAATCATCAGCGAACCTGTTACTTGGTGAAGCGGATCTATTCTAGCATGAGCAAAGTTTAACCCTAGATCTGTTATAGATTATCTAAGGTTGCCGAACCTCTGTGTTTACTGTGTAATTACTCTTATGTGCAAGCGAACTTCATCTTGACCATTTTGGATTAGAATTAAGGTTCAGATAAGTTGTATTTTGATATCTATGTTTCGTGCCCTAGCTGGGCGAAGTTGTAATCTATTTCTGCTCTTAATATAAATCAGATCTGAGATTTTCTTGTTGGGTTTTTCACCTCCAAGAGGGAGGTTTTCCCAGGGTACATATGTGTTATGTGTGCATTTGTGTTTTATTGTTTCTTACTATCAATCTAATTACTAAAATTAACACGGTATCATAGCCAAGTTTGAATTAGTATAATCAGATTTGTAATAACCAATTATCTACTTCTGCTCTTATCACTTCTTCAAGATGGTTCTCAGGGTGGAAGATAGATTGGATGGGGCTTCCAATTTCACATCATGGAGAGTTTGCATCATGCTTGCATTGAATGAAAATGACCTTGCAGACTTTGTGACCAAGAATCTTCCGAGCCTGAGGCAGAAGGAGAAAAGACCCAATGGAGGAAGAAAGATCTTCAAGCTCAGAAGATCTTAATTGATTCAGTAAAGGACCACATTCTTCTCATCTTCTCCAAGTTGAAGACAACAAGTACAATGTTTAGAACCTTGGAGGAGATGTATGAAATCAACAACACTAGTCGTGTTCTAGCTTTGAAGCAGCAGCTTCATCACATCAAGATGGCTAAAGGTGAATCCATCATGGCTTACTTCATGAGGATTTCTGATTTGAGAGATCAGCTCTCATCTATTGGAAAGATTGTTGATGAAAATGATTTAACTATGCTAGCCCTCAATGGTTTTCCAGCATCTTGGGAATCCTACATTCAAGGAATTAGTGCAAGAGCTGATCTGTCCAAGTTTGACAGATTAAGGGCTGACTGTATTCAAGAAGAGTCTCGACTGGCTGCTAGAGGAGTTATCAAAAACACTCATGAAGACAATCATGTCCTTGCTACCTAGTCTTTCAAGAAGAAAGGAGGCTATTGGAAGAAGAACAATTTCAAGAGGAATAGAGATCAAAGGTCTAATGCACCTCATGATTCGAAGAAAAAGAAAAAAGACCCATCTCACATCAAGTGCTTCAGGTGTGACAAATTCAATCACTATGCAAGGGACTGTTTATCCCAGTCTAAGAAACAAGGAGTAAACTTAAATGAAGTCTCAAATCAGTCTAATACTGAAGACTTCCTTTTCATTTCTGCTCTGTCAAGCAATGTACCCTTAGACAGTGATACTTGGCTGATTGATAGTGGTGCATCTAGACACATCACTAACTATCGAGAGCACCTCTCAGATTTAGTGGAGAAAGAGTCTAATCTTCATGTGGTCATTGGTGATGATGCTCTCTATTCTGTGAGAGGTTTTGGTACTACTTCCCTTAGTTTAGATTCTAGAATTTCTCTTCACCTTATTGATATTTTGTTTGTGCTGAGAATCAAAAGAAACCTTATCTCCATATCAGCACTAGAAGATAAAGGTTATCATATTACATTTTCTAAGGGAAGAGTGCTTGCATGGCCTAAGAAGTCCAGCATCAAATCAGTTCATGTCATTGGGAATAGGTATGAGAGCCTATATAAGCTTTTAGCACATCCAGTTCAAGCTATCATTCATGAAGCTCATGAGTCAAGTGAGCTATGGCATAGAAGACTTGGACATCTTCATTTTCGAGCCCTCCCTACACTTGAGAAGATAGTTAAAGGTATGCCTAAACTTAGTCATAATCATGATGATACATGCAAAGGTTGTGCTATGGGTAAAAACACTAAGAGTCCATTTCATCAAAGTGAAAGTAGGTCTAAAGAGAAATTAGCTCTTGTGCATTCTGATTTATGTGGACCTATGTCTGTTGCTTCCCCAAGTGGATTCTTGTATTATGTAATCTTTATAGATGACTACTCTAGGAAAACTTGGATTTACTTTCTCAAATCAAAAGAATCTGATGAAGTTCTAAGTAGATTCAAAGAATTTAAAGCATTAGCTGAAAATATATTTGGGAAAAGAATTAAAGTTTTAAGGTCTGACAATGGAGGTGAATACACCTTGGGTAGTTTTCATGATTTTTGTGTTGAGGCAGGGATCAAGAGGGAGTTTTGTGTTCGCTATATCCCTCAGTAAAATGGGGTTGTAGAAAGAAAGAACAGATCCATAGTTGAGGCAGAAAAAGCTATGATTCATGATCAGGATCTGCAGACTTTCCTATGGGCCAAAGCATCTAAGACTGTTGTCCACATTTAGAATAGATGCCCTCACCATGTATTGAAAGATATGACTCTAGAAGAAGCATTTTTAGGGATCAAACCTGATATCAGTCACTTGAGGATCTTCAGGAGTCCAGTATATATCCATGTACCCAAAGAGAAGAGAACCAAGTTGGAACCTTCTAGCAAAAGAGGCATTCTTGTGGGCTACAGCGAAACATCCAAAGCATTCAGAATTTACATTCCAGGTCAGAAGTTTATTGAGGTTAGTAGAGATGTCACTTTTGAAGAAAATATTACACTCAAAAGATCTAAAGGCTCAAGTATAGAGATTGACAATGAAGTCCATTATACCCTCAAGACATGGATATTGAGCATGATACTGAGATTCAGAGAGAGTCTATAGAATCTGAAAATCATGATGATCCAAGTGAATGTGTGGATCCTACTGATGGGCCTAGGGACATTACAGTGAGTAAGAAGAGACCTCTCTAGATTCAAGAGGTAGAAAAGTTTGCAGCTCCAAGTGGCACATTCAGAAAAAGTAGGAGGCCTCATAAATTCTCTGACTATGTTGCATTGATGTGCAATCTCATTGAGACTAAACCTTCCAACGTTGAAGAGGCCATGAAACAACAAGCATGGAAGAATGCTATGGATGAAGAATATCAGTCTATCATCAAGAATGATGTTTGGGATATTGTTCATAGACCCAAAGGTAAGTTTGTCGTATCTTCCAAATGGTTGTTTAAAATTAAACATGCTGCTGATGGAAGTATTGAGAAATACAAAGCTAGATTTGTGGCTCATGGCTTCTCTCAGAAAGAAGGCATACATTATGAGGAAACCTTTGCCCCTATTGCTCGATATACTTCCATCAGGACTATCATTGCTATTGCTGCAGCTAAGGGATGGAAGTTACATTAGATGGATGTAAAGACAGCCTTCCTGAATGGTGTTATTAAAGAAGAGGTCTACATTGAGCAACCTGAAGGCTTTGTGATCCATAAGAAAGAATCTCATATGTGCAGATTGAAAAAAGCATTATATGGCCTTATGCAGGCCCCCCATGCTTGGTATGAAAGAATTGACAAGTACTTGGTAAGCCTAGGATTCTGTAAGAATGATGCTGATCCTAACCTTTACTTCAAGGTATTCAATGGTGAAATGTTGATTTTGGTTTAATATGTTGATGACTTATTCCTAACTGGAGAAGATCATCTCATTCTTAGATGTAAGGAAGAATTGACTTCAGAATTTGAAATGAAAGATCTAGGCCTCATGCATTTCTTTCTAGGGTTAGAAGTATGGTAAAGACCCAATGAAATTATTCTAAGTCAAGGAAAATATACCATTGATATTTTGAAGAGATTTGGAATGTTAGATTGTAAACCTATGCCTACTCCTATGGAAACTAACTTAAAGAAGTTGAGTGAATCTGCAGCTAGGTCTGATCTTGTGGATCCTACTGAATACAGGTAGCTGATTGGATCCTTGATGTATCTAGTTAACACTAGACCTGACATTTTCTATGCAGTGAGTGCCCTCAACAAGTTCATGTGTGAACTAAGGCAGATTCATCTTGTTGCAACCAAGCATATCTTGAGATATTTGCGTGGTATAGTTGGATATGGATTGAAGTACTCTTCCAATACAGTCATTACCTTGGAAGGCTATTCTAATTCTAATTGGTCAGGAAGTATCACTGATAGAAAGAGCACTTCTGGAGTTTGCTTTAGCTTGGGATTTGCCATGATATCTTGATGCAGTAGGAAATAGTCTTCTATAGCATTAAGTACTGCTGAAGCAGAATATATTGCAGCTTGTGTGGCATCTCAAGAAGTAGTGTGGCTTCGAAAACTCCTTGTAGGATTGTTTGGACAACCTTGGGAGCCTACAGTTATTCATAGTGATAACCAGAGCTGTGTGAACCTCTCTACCAATCCTGTGTTTCATGACAGATCAAAGCATGTGGAAACTCAGTATCACTATATCCAGGATATGGTGCAAAGGAATGCTATTCAGCTGAAGTACATCAGTACTGATGAGCAAAGACCAGATGTTCTCACCAAACCTCTTGCTTGAGTGAAGCTTGCATATTTTTGAAACAAGCTTGGAGTTGTGGATAATGAAGCTCTAGCTGAGGGGGAGTCTCAGCATCAGTGATACATTATATTGTATCTTCCACCCTCTACTAGTAGGCATGGTGGATCGACCCTCTATGAGTAGGCATGGTGGAGCCACCCTCTACAAGTAGGTATGGTGGATATCATGGGAGAAATTCCATGATGTGCTTGTTCACCCTCTGGGAGTATCTATGGTAAACGTCATGTGGAGATGACAATAAGCACTTATGTTTTCTATGGGAGTAGCTATGGTGGTAGTCACTATGTGACTTGATCCTTAGGAAGGAATCCTCCCTAGCTAAGAGGGAGTGTTGATTTTGGTAGCTAGGTTGGATCCCTTCTAGAGACCGACCTAGTCATAAAATACAAAATGGCCTATCAGCCTTAGTATTTCGAGAATCTAAGTTGTATTATCCAATTTAAGGCAGGCCCTAATTGGGTGAATTCATTATTCGATGTATCTTGAAATTGCAAATAGGTCAGGACCTATTTGAATGTAATTTGAACTTGGTGCCAAATTGTATCAGGCCGACCAAGTTTATTGTTTGGGCGATCTCCTATAAATGTAAAGTGACTTGTAGTCACAATTCATACACAAGACACCAAATTCTTCTCTGAGACAATTCTCCATCAGTGATCTACTTCTACAATTAACAAGGAATTCTGCCGATAGTTGAACTATTCAACGGTTCAATAGGTTCAACGGTTTAACGGTTCAACGTGTTCAATGGTTCAACAGGTTCAACCATTCGATAGGTTCAACAGGTTCAACGGTTCAATGGGTTCGATGGTTCAACAGGTTCAACCATTCGATAGGTTTGACGGTTCAATAGGTTTGACAGTTTAAGAGGTTCGACGGTTCAACAAGTTCGACGGTTCAACAGGTTCAATGGTTCAACCAGTTCAATGGTTCAATAATTGATTTGATCATCCCACTTTCATCTGCAATCATCAACAAACCTATTACTTGGTGAAGTGGATCTGTTCTAGCATGAACAAAGTTTAACCCTAGATCTATTATGGATTATCTAAGGCTACCAAACCTCTGTGTTTACTGTGCAATTACTCTTATGTGCAAGCGAGCTTCATGCTGACCATTTTGGATCAGAATTAAGGTTCAGATAAGTTGTATTTTGATATCTATGTTTTGTGCCCTAACTGGGCGAAGTTGTAATCTATTTCTGCTCTTAATATAAATCGGATCTGAGATTTTCTTGCTGGGTTTTTCACCTCCAAGAGGGAGGTTTTCCTAGGGTACATATGTGTTATGTGTGCATTTGTGTTTTATTATTTCTTACTGTCAATCTAATTACTAAAATTAACAGCATATATAATGTTTAATTGTAGGCAAATTGCAATAGGAGATACCGATTCAGTTTAAGTACTTGCAGCTGTCATCGATTAGAATTGCATGGCTAATTTCAAATAAGCACAACCAAATTGAAATTCAAACATACATATTGATTGATTACAGGCACAATACAATAAGAACCATTCAGAGAATTGAAGTATTTAAAGTCATCATCTACTAGACCTGCATGTCCAAGATGCTTTTTAAAACTATTTTTTTCATAAATTCAAGGTTTTTTTTGGTTTAAAAACATGCAAAATTCCCCTTCTCAGACATCCCCAGCCATCCCTGGGATAGACGAACATCTCACAAGTGTTTTCTAATCTTCTACACCATTTCAAGGGCATTTCAAAGTTTTGGAAAAAATTGGGGATGGCTAGGGATGTCCCCTTCCATCTTACCATCTTGGAAATGTGATGAGGGATGAGGATGTTGGTTTCAAGGTCCGGGCCATGTCCCCATTGAGCATACCAAAAATGTGTCATGTGTCCTTTTACTTATATCCAAAGTTTGAATTTTTGTTTAAATAGTTCAATTGGCCAGAATGACACCTTTGTTTTTTAATGAAAATTTTAAAGGTACCTCATTGAAATATTCAATTTTCACCAAATTAATTTTAAAAATTTCAAAAAAAAAAAAAAAGTGGTCCATAAACTACATTCAATTTCCTACAACTTTTATTACTAGTTTTTTTTTTAAAGTTGTGTAAACATCACAATCAATTTTTCATGTGAAGTTACTTAAAATTTTTCATGTAAAGTTACTTACGTCTGTTTTTTAGTAGATTCATTGCCAATTTTAAGAGTCTTATTTAGCCCATCATGATCTCACACTCACCCAACAATAGATTTTGATAATTAGTAACATCTCTGTGGGAAGGAATCTATAAAAAGTCAAGAACAGTTTTCCATTGTCAGTCAAGAACAGTTTTTCGTTGGCCAGTGCTTCCCCAAGTTGTGGCTGAATTCTCAAGTTCTTAAGAAAGCGAAATTAATCCAAACAAACAAAATCCAAGTCTGAGGTCCTTCACGGTATTATACATATAAAAAGTAACTTGGGAGACATCTTAACTTCGCTCCCTCAACTAAATATACTAATTGCAAAATTGGCTCTGAAAACCCAACTACGGCTTTTTACTGAAGTTACGATTTCCACTAAAGACACTATGATGGGAAGAAAATAAAAAATAAAACAAACTGATTCATTCATTCTTACCTGAGAGAAAAAGCCTTACAAATTGAACTTTTCACTGGAACTGTTTCCTGCTATTGGGATGATATACATTTTCCACTTTCAATGTCGACCTGCCCAAGATGAGGATGATTTGCCTGTATAATTCTGGCACCTGAATAGAAGACGTTATACTAGACCCACTCTCGATAACCAAAAATTAATTTTCAAAGACTTGTTTCGCTGATGATGAGCCCAGTAGTGTGGCTCGAAACATCGGAGTTAAGAATTACATACCCAGTTGTTTCCAGAAGCTCAACCACCAAACATACTTCCTTTCCAACAAAGATCCACTACTAAATTGTGTTCGTCAATAACACCAATTTATTCTCATGAACAACTAGAGCTATTATTCTCATGAACAACTAAAGCTATCATTCGGACTATACCAAACTATAAAAAAAATCCCATCATTTGAGAGTGTTCATTGTAGCCGAGTTCGATCTGTGCAAACTCTAGCTCTTATTCTTACTCCAAACCCTAAAAAATCTCACAGTCACAATTTATTTCTAAGAATAAAAATTCCAGCAAACAGGATGTTGAGATCAATTGCTCTCGACGGTTAACTACATAAATAAATGAATAAAATGAAACCCTAGCTTTAGAAAACCTCAAAACCCTAAGAAGAAAGGAAAGATATCTTCCAACGTCACTTGATAAGTCAAAAAATAATGCACCACGTATAAAACAGGAGAATAATGCTCTTTTTCGATAGATTCGGGAGTTGAATACTAACAGACACGTGGCAGGTGACAAGAAGTTGTGAGAGGAGGCTTTTTAAACGGTCAAATTGTCTTCGCTTTTCGAAAACCTCACGCAACATCTCATTTATTAAGTTAGTCGTTGGATTTAATTGAAACGCTGTCTTTCCCATGTTTTTTTGAAATTGTGGGTGCCTATTATTATTTTTCATTGGATAATGCATTGCCCTCACCCATTCCCACGGTGTATGCATGATACTCATAGCATTTTGTTTTGATGAGCTGGTTCTGGCAAAGAAAATGCTTTCTATAATATATTTATGTTAAACAATTAATAATAATTTATTGGGATTTAAGTGTTTAGTTATTTTATGAGTAGTTAATGCTAAGAGGCATTCTACAATGGCAGCAAGGGGTGGAGTGTAATGACCTGAACCTGTTAACAAAAATTCTTACCTTTAACCTTAAATTTGACACTTTTTTATTGATTCATATTTTATGAGTGGTTAATGCTAAGAGGCATTCTACAATGGCAGTAAGGGGTGGAGTGTAATAACTGAGCCTGTTAGCAAAAATTCTTACCTTTTAACTTAAATTTAACACTTTTTTATTGATTCATATTTTATGAGTAGTTAATGTTGAGAGACATTCTATAGTGGCATCAAGGGGTGGAGTGTAATGACGTGAGCCTGTAAACAAAAATTCTTACCTTTTACCTTAAATTTGACACTTTTTTATTGATTCATATTTTATGAGTAGTTAATGTTGAGAGACATTCTACAGTGGCAGTAAGGGGTGGAGTGTAATGACGTGAGCCTGTTAACAAAAATTCTTAAATTTGACACTTTTTTATTGATTCATATTTTATGAGTAGTTAATGCTGAGAGGCATTCTACAATGGCAGTAAGGGGTGGAGTGTAATGACGTGAGCCCGTTAACAAAAATTCTTACCCTTTACCTTAAATTTAAAACTTTTCTATTGATTCATATTTTATGAGTAGTTAATGTTGAGAGGCATTCTACAATGGCAGTAAAGGGTGGAGTGTAATGACGTGAGCCTGTTAACAAAAACTCTTACCTTTTACCTTAAATTTAACATTTTTTTACTGATTCATATTTTATGAGTAGTTAATGCTGAGAGGCATTCTACAATGGCAGCAAGGGGTGGAGTGTAATGACGTGAGCCTGTTAACAAAAACTCTTACCTTTTACCTTAAATTTAGCATCCATTTATATGTCAAGATTAGTAGCATTGTCTTGGGTTGGATTTCGTGTTTTAATGGGCCTAAGAGCTCCAATTGATGTTGTTTGAGTTAAACCTATGAAAAAATTGTTAGGTTTGGGAACATTATTAAAACATTTATTAAATAGTTCAAAGAGACTCCTTATAATTTTTTAAAATAATTTGATTGGAACAAGACAATAAAGATGAATGATAAAGTTAAGTTCATAACTTGGCCAAAATTCACCATTAGCCTTAGTCATTTGAAACTATATAATAAGCTTGCAGATGAGAAAAGTGCATACTTCATACTTTCCCCCACTCAATTTAGACTCATTTTGGCCTTGTCATTAGATGGACATATCATTTTGGTGCTCAATTCAATGAATTTCTGCACATAAGTTGACATGACCCATCTATGCCCTTGCCTTTTACTAGTTCATCCACAGTGGTTTAGACCCAACATGATTCTTATTTGTTTTCCCACCCAAGATTGAATTGTGAGTTATGTCTCTTGGAATGAATTATGCACGCATTTGCATACACCTTCTTTGAACTTGACTTTCACTCTCCCCTAGCCAACTCCATTCCAAAAATGGAGCATTGCCTATTGGCTTGCACACAAAAACATTTGAATAAGGCACTTAGGATGTCATATCTAAAGACAAGTCCTAGTGCACTAATCATGAATCCCTTCAAGTAATTAAGCACTCATAGATAACATCATTTAAGAATTAGGGCATCAGACCAATGAGCATTCTACACTTGCATCAGATGATACTACATTAGGCATATTCCAAATTACATGTTTGATATTTTTTGTATTCTTGTGGAAAATAACAAGAGATCTAACTAAGGTACAAGGAAGTTTTAAACCTCAATCCTAGCACACCAAACTCCAAAAGATTTTCATTAAGACTACCTTAGTTCTAATTCAAAAATGACAATAGGAGTACAAATTCTAGAGGTAGGTGAGTTACAAACATAATCATGACAAGTAGAACAAAATCACATAAGACTTGGAAAGAATCACATGTGATCTCATTTGATAATAGTATAGACTACAAGGACACATCAACTACATGAGTCATCCTTCAAATCTAATTTCTAGACTTCATAATCATCATTGAACACGTCTATGTAATCCATATCAAAAACATCAACTTCTATTAGCATCATTAAGAGCTAAGCACCCTCTAATCTCCTATTTACTTTATTAATTACTTGGCATGTTGTCATACTCAACTCTTCTTACTTTATCTATGGGGTCTAATTAATGTACACCATTAAATATCCTATAGATCCCTAGATATTTATAGAGGGTGTATTTATTTCCTCTATATTTTGGCGAACCCTAACTTGCCAAATCTATCTAGATTTACCCCTAGAATTAAATCTTGTTCTTGGTTATGTTCTTTTGATCTAATAAATTTCTTTCTTTTCTAATTTTTTATTTCAAATCTAAAACCTTATTATGTTTCCATTGTTTTATATATTTTAATTCTTTGTTGTTTGTATACCATTGACCAATCTCTAATTTCCACTTAGGAGAAGTATTAGATTAAATCTAACCATGGACATGCATCAAACTAAAGCTCCCATCATTGGAAATATAAATACAATGGTTTATTTGAATGAAGAAGACTCCTTAGATCATGAAGCTCACCTTGCTAGGATGGACAAAAGGGATAATGCTAACACAACTCAAATACTTAAGGAGTATTTTGTTCATCTTGATGTCATATAGATTTCATATGTGTTTTTCAATTGTTTTGATTCATTTTCGACAAATGAAAACCCCCCTATGCCTCCAAACCTTGATTCACTAATCTCAGTGCGTGAGAAAAATCATGTTGAAGAGCGAGAACAACCTAACCCTCCCCAAACTCTTCCATTCATTTTGTGACACCCTCGTGAGACACAATCCAATATATGAGGGCAGATTGAAGAAAATAAGAATGAACTTCAAACATATGTTGAAACATTAAAAACTCCAAATGCAAGAAGGACACATCGAAGAGCCCTTGTGACATCCTTGGAATCTATAATTTCTCATATAGATTCAGTTAGTGGTCAAATAAACACATGGTCAAATCATCAATCTGAGAATGCATGATAGTATTATTCTACAAAATTATCATATAAATAAGTCAAAGATAAGAAAATATTGAAATCTAATTTATGTGCATTATTTATTGATCCAAGAACCAATGAGCCCATGCATGGAAGTTGCAAAAGATTCCCTAATCATTGGTGTCGACACCAAGGAACACAAAATAATTTTTGAGATAGGTGGTGGATGGTTTTTGACCATCCCCCATGCAAAAATAATGAGGTGCCTAAATATATCTTCAACAAACTCTATTGTGAGTTTGTCCTCAATGATATTCCAAATTATTTTGATATGCATGATTTCTAAGTAGAAGCAAAGGCTCAACTCAAGATAGGGAGGGGCACATTGTCCCTAGGACCACTCAGTGAAACTGCCAGCCAAGCCATCTATTCAACATGTCACAGTCCCTTCCATTATGAAGGAGAGTGTTGATGTGGAGATCCTATAGTCTATCGGTTCCCTCATATAGACCTTATTACAACATAGTAGGCCTCTTTCACAGGTTGATGAGGTGAGCCTCCTAGGCTTCAATGATCACCACACATTTGTCATGTTTGTTGAGGTACTTGTGATTATGGGTCTAAGGATGTTGACGATACACACATTGGAGAGAATACTCCATAGTTTTAGGATTATGCTACACAAGGCCAACAGTAGGATACATCTATATTAGATAATATGGTAATGAGAGAAGAGTTGCTAGATATGGCCTTTCACATTGACCAACAAGTAATTTTCAATAAGCTTCTGTAATTTATTATTTTTCCTTTTGAATTCTATAATTAGCTATATTAACCTATTGTGAATGAAAATTAATATAAAAAAGTGTACGTATTATGAAATTCTAAGGTTAAAGTACTCATTCTGCATTTGTCGGCCCTCCAGCACATGGTTATGTGGCCATGTCGAGTCTATAGGTATGCAATTTGTAATAAAATAGTAAATATACTACGTGTAATTTTTTGTGTCATATATCAATGGTAATCTTAAAATGACATTTGATGATGAACAAGTGGATGTTGGCTCTCCAACATCATGAGGAGTTGGTGGGGGTAGTCATATATCAAGTTTCAGTAAGGTAAATTTTACTATTTTTAATCATTAATGTATGTGAATGATGTTATTTAGATTTTGGTCATTTAATAATGTTATTCTATTTTTAGTTGATGGCATCAATTTAGACTTCTAATATTCATGGCACAATGGAGGTGGGTATTATTGCAGTTATTTTGTTTTCAATGTCTTTGACCAAGGGATGAGCCAATAGTGTAAATGTCATTATGTATTTCTTGTTTTATCTCACATAATTTAATGCAAATAAATGACATTAATCTTTAATCTAATTTTATTCTTCATTCTTATCATAACTCACAACTCCATTTTATACACCTACATCTCAAGCAGATGAAGAGAGACAACAGATGATTGACAATGATTATCAGCTTATGGTAAGTGATTATTTATGTACATTATTGTATATTTCATGTTTTATATATTAATGCATATTTTATTTAATTGTATTAATATGTGGAGCTCCAAAAATTTTATGAGAGGAGGTCTAGTCAGTGGATTAGAGAGAAAGAGTTATCAATTGCTTCTCCATCTTCTTGAGAGAGCAAGGGTCATCAACTATTCCACAACACTCCATAGGAGTTATATGTTATGAAATTTTGTTGTATGCATGTACACATACATTTATGTTTTACTAATGTATACCATTGTATGCCTACATGGATTTGTTTGTATATTCACCATATTCATGACATTATGTATACACTATATGGCATTTTCATGACATTATGTATATGACATTTTACGTTATATATGATGATCAATTATGATTATAGATGTCATATTTATTATTTAAATATGATGCTATTAGATTTAGACATAGATATGCAATGATATACCCGTAATCGTGACTTTTGTTATGCCATATTATCATAAATCATATTATTATGAGCTTATTTGGGTGAGTGTGCATTGAATTTATTATTTATTGTATATATTTGAGAATCCATTTATATTATATGATTAATGAGATGAGGTTGATTAAGATAGATTTCATGTATATTAGGAGACTAGAGATGTGGTGTGTATGGTATTATTCGATGTGGTCTGATGTGTACAATGAATGTATGGCATTATTCAATGTGGTTTAATCTTCTTGATGTGAATGGAGTTTGAAGCTTTATGGTTATTTTCTCCCTTTGTACATGTTTATTTTAAATAATGAAATAATATTGTTGTATGCTATAAATGGTGTTATGTCTTGTTAAGGGTCTTTCATTTGGTCTTAGAATTATCTTAAGATGAGTAGGTTTGTCCCTTTTTTCAGAAGTAAGAGTGTATTGACTCATACCCATGAAGGGTATGAACTTGCCTAAAAAGGTTTTAATTCTACATAGGATAGATAATGTGACATTTTTACAAGTCTTGATATTGCCTACATGTTCTTTAATGTTTCCATGAACCTCTCTTGAAAATATACAAGTGTGAAGATCCATGTTAAATCTCTCTTAGCAAGGAGGGGTGATACTTGAAAACATCACAATGGTTGGGAGGTAACTATACCCCCATTAGTTTGGAGCTGGCACCTTCATGGAGATTGTACTTTTAAACATTACTGTTAATCTTTAATTTCTTTATTTTAATTTATGTTGAAAGTTGATGATCTACAAGTTGTAAAAGGATATTATTTCTTAACTACATCCAAATGTTGTCAAAAGGTATTAAAGCATGTATTCTATGGAATTATATATTTAGAATTTGTGAACTACTTCATGCTATTTATGTTTGGAATAAATGAATATTATAATGATTTTAGCTCATGAATGAGTGGTTTGGTAGACTATTGTTGTTTGAACATATGAATAAGCCCCTATTGTTTCAATGGAATAATGAGGTATTAAATAAATAGTTTTAAGTTGCTATGGAAACCTTAAATTTATTGTTAAACATGAAATATAAAGTTTCATTCAATTTTATAATAATAAAAATGTGTAGGAATGAACTATATGATATGTTGTTTCAATAGGAAAAATCATCCCTTATCATCTTGGTTGAAAATTTGTAGAAATTGTCAATTTTTGCATGCTTGTTGTCTATCTACAAAATCATCCATAGATAGCACTTGGATGATTTGAAATAAATTAAGGCTTGTTCTTAAATATAAAACCCTATGACATAAGTTAACATATTTGTGTGCTTCAGTTGACTCATAATGGTTAGTTGGAGGAAGTCAATGAGGCTCATTTGGCAAGGGAGGTATATGACTAAAAAAGGTGGAGACCAATGTTACATAGGTTGGAAACCCTAGGTGTTAGCTATAAGGACTTAGGATGAAGAGGAAGAGGATTTAAACACAACCCATCAAATTTACCATGAAAACTAATGAAGAAAGTTACAACCTGTTGATGCATAAATCTGTGGGTGTAATCTAGTAGCAACATGGGAAACTCTAAGATGTGGGAATGCTCCTTAGAGTGACCTCTAGATTTTAAAGAAGTTGGCTCTTCCGTTCTTCAATGGGGTTTGAGAAAAGGTTAGAAAGAAAACCAAGATTGCAGAAAACAAATGCCTAATCTATGGCGATCCACCGGATTTGAAACTATTATCTGCATAGTGTCTAACTTTGAAAGATTTAACTAGATTTAAAGAGCAAAATATGTATGATTAAAACTAGTTTAAGAACATATTAAATAGAGGCAGAGAAATAGAGAAATTAGAGACAAGAAACAGAGATATCCAATATGCACAAAACACATCTCTTTATTTCAATAACAGTTACAGAGGCAAAAGTTTCTGCACAAAATGACTGTTACATTCTCATAAAGAAATAACTGCAAAGGCAAAAAGAAAGAAATCTGAGTCTGCTGCTCCAACTCTCTGATTTGTATAAATGTAGAACTCTAAATGTATCTAAAGAAGAACTCCCAAATTGTGTCTCAGATCTGCCCATTTACAACCTGAAAGACCCAACAAAAATACCTCAACGGCCTCCGCATAATCCGGCACCAAATCCGGCAACAAATCTGTTATTTGAAATTGAACTATTGTTTCTGGTTTTGCCCATGGCTGGAAAAAATATGTACCTGTGTCATGAAAAAAACTTCCGCCAACACCCCTTCATATTTCTTGCCTATAGCTTACTCATGAAAAATGAAAGTGGCTACTCATCTTTTAGGGTTACACTTCCTTTCCACTTTTCCCGTGGAAGTCAAAATTTAAGCCTCACTTTATAACTTGGATCCCACATTTTAAATAAAGATAAATCTTTATTTAAAACTGAAACTAACATCTCCCGTAGCTTATTTTAAAATGAGACTCATGTACATTTAATAAGTTTCAACTTGTTAAAGGAGGACCCACCACATTAATTTAATAAGAAACTTCTTATTAAAATAGACTTAGATTTTCATTCCTATAACTCTTATGTTGAAATTATTAAAAAGAAACCAAATACTTCATTATTTCTCCTGTGCGCGGGCTGGTCCACGTGCCTCCTCTCGCATCAATTTTTTAGTTCCTTTCTTCTCTTCCACATCTGACGCGTGGAAGACTCTACATAAATTTTATTTCTCTTCATTGCTGCTCGGGTGTCTCCACGTGCCTTGCTTCGCAGCATTCTTCAGTTCTTTTCAATGGTGCGGGTGTTGGAAACTTTAATATTTAATAAGTTTTACTTATTAAAGGGAGGGCCCACCTCATTTGTTTCATTAATAAAATACTCTTCTCTTATAAAATCCCATAACATTTGCATTTAATTAAATGAAATGAAGCATTTGTATCTTCTATGCGCAGACTCCACCACGTGGCTTCTTCCACATCTTTCTTCAGTTCTTTTCATTGCTATGGGTGTTTACATCTGGCAGCCTCCGCAAGCTTTTCCTCTTTTCAACGGTTGCTATACATTGCTCCTCAGAACCCTAAAATATTTACTATTTGAAGCCTCTATACTTTGGAAAGCTGGGTCGTCCTCATGAACTTGGCTGCGAGTTCTTTAGATATCATATTTTAATCTTCATTGCCTGGCACTCCTTTTATATGCTTCTAAAACTTAATGGCAACCTTGAATTTATATGATGAGTCCTTTATTAGAGAGGCTGAGTCAAGGCCACTCTAATCCTTTCCATCAGGCTACGCCACACTTCTTCAAAAGGCCGATCCTTTACTGCCAATGCCGGCTCTTAATGCATAGAAACTGCGCCATTATTTTGACTTCACTTGCTTGTCATTTGGAAGCTGAGTCTTCAATTCGAAATGAAGTAGATGCATCATTCTTAAACCATATGTTGGGAGTCTTTATAGAGAGCGATGCCATACTTCTAACTCCAACTACTCCATGGCAGCACCAACTTTATGAAGTTGCAAATGAAATCCTGACCATATTGAAGTTTTGAACAGCATTTAGGCTGAGTCATTTCCTTTATGAGGCCGTGGATGTCTCTATGAATAGACTGTGCCTTTTCCATATGAAAACCCTTCATCCATGTTGCTATGGCAATTAGGAGATTCTGCCCTCATTTGGATCATGTTTTCAATTCTATAGCCAGCATACACATAAATACAGGGATGCATAATAGCATGTCTCAGTTTTGGTATTACTGGCACTTTTCACATTACAATTTTGAAATGGTGTGAAAATTTCATCACTAGTTCTTAGCGACTGACTAGGATAATGGGCCTACCTATTTGAATCTAGAATCTATGGTTTGTAAAGTGGCCTTATCCATTGGGCAATAGAGTCGCATTACTTTGAAACTAAACATTCATGAAACTGAAGACACATCTGAAGCTTTTATTTTATGTAATCAAACCAATGAAAACCACTCAAAAAAGACATGAAGCTGAAATGAAGCACTGCTAAACACACACTCTGCAACTGAAACCAACCAACCATAACTGACTGAAACTCAGAGACTGACCACAGATCCTCCATTCTGCTCTGCAGCTGAGACTTATTAAAAACAAAGCTAACTGAAACTGAAACTAATGCTACTACTGTAGCCTATTCTGAAAATAGAAACTAATTTATTGATATATGAGATATAGGGGAACATGCCCATTCACTGGGATGGCAAAGTAGCTACCATGTCTAATTATGTTGCTCCAATTTATCTTCATCAAACTGAAAATGAACCAGATAAACTGTATGACAAAATACAACAATATTTTGTACCTTTTTACTTCTCTGTACTCAGGAGATTCTTTTTATGCTCCAAAACACTAGTCATACTAATCAACATGTTGTTCTCGCATCAGTGGAGGGTAGGGACGGAAAATAAAACACTAAAACTCTTTCCTCTGTTTGCTTTTGAAAACTTCTACTGTCAGAAACTCGTTAGTGACCTCTTTTGTTGACTCTTCATCCAAATGATGATTCATGATAGTATCAAGATCTAGCTGACAAGTGACAGAACTACCCAGAATAGTCCTGAATCTGATTGGGAACCTTTCATGCAAGAAGAAAGGTGTAGGCTCTAACTCAGCTTGTGACATCATATGCGGTTCTGCATTTTGGCAAATGTCTCTCTGAATCTCATCATCTTGTAGAAGTGAAACTTCATCAAGAAGAAGACAATAACTATTTTCAAAAATTGAAAACAAGTCAACTCTGGCATCATCTTCTATTTCAGAACTTCCTCCATGATCACCTTCAATAGGCTTTGTAAATGAACCATGCACTTTCTCAATTGCAAGATCTTCCTCATTTAGTAGCTGATAGCCTTGTTGCAAAAGTGAGAACAATTCCTCATCATGCCCCAAATGTTGCTCATGCATCTCTGTACCTTCCTCTTGCAGGTGTGAAACTTCATTGCAATAATAAAGACACTCATCTGGTATAATGTCATTTGTAACCTCCTCAAAATGCAATACAAAGGCAGCATCACCATAGACCCAGTACTTTTCAGCTTCAAAGCTTTTCTTGCAGTACTTTTCAGCTTCTAGAAACCTCACCTCATAAGCATCTTCTGAATCTGATTTAAGATTTGATAGTAACTCTGGATCTTCCTTTGCCACATGTGCTTGATGTTGGTAACCAGAAGGACACACAGGAGCCACTTTCTTGCTTGTAATTTGATTCTTGATACTTGATTCCTTGTCAAATCTTGAATTGAAATCATGCATGGGCTCCATAGGGTACCTCTTAATTGTAATCAGGTTCTAGGTGAGAGTGCTGACATCTGTCCTATCTCTGAATTGATTGTAGATGAGCCCACCAAGCTAATCCCATCCAGTGATAGAGCCAGGCTGCAAGGTTCTGTACCATTCTTTTGCTTTGCCTTTGAGGGAAGATGCAAGCAACAAGAGAGCATGATTCTCAGTTGCAACATTATGAATAGAGCATAAACTGGCAACATCTTGGATGTGATCTTCAGGGCAAACAGAGCCATGTCCAAGAAAGTGAGGCAGTGCCTTCCATGCTGTGTCAGGGACTTGACCCTGTTGCTAAGGAACAAGAGGACTTGAATCCCAAGTCACAAAGGGTAGATCTCTTTGAATATTCAGGTGCACATATATACCAGGGGCTGCCATGATCTACAAGAGCAAAGATTCAAGAAAGATCCACTAGTAGAGTCACCAATAGAGTTGCCAGATGGAAGATTCATGCTCATATGAGTAGATATTTTTGTGATTTTCCATCAAAATCACAAAATATAGGGCAAGGATTCTCTGAAAACAAAGACTCAAGTCTTAGAATCCAGTCCCACCGGGCATGCCAAAAACTGTTGATGCATAAATCTGTGGGTGTAATCCAGTAGCAACATGGGAAACTCTGAGACGTGGGAATGCTCCTTAGAGTGACCTCCAGATTTTAAGGAAGCTGGCTCTTCCGTTCTTCAATGGGGTTTGAGAAAAAGGTCAGAAAGAAAACCAAGATTGCAGAAAACAAATGCCTAATCTATGGCAATCCGCCGGATTTGAAACTATTATTTGCACAGTGTCTAACTTTGAAGGATTTAACTAGATTTAAAGAGCAAAATATGCATGATTAAAACTAGTTTGAGAACATATTAAATAGAGGCAGAGAAACAGAGAAATTAGAGACAAGAAACAGAGATATCCAATATGCACAAAACACATCTCTTTATTTCAATAACCAGTTACAGAGGCAAAAGTTGCTGCACAAAATGACTATTACATTCTCATAAAGAAATAACTGCAAAGGCGGAAAGAAAGAAATCTGAGTCTGCTGCTCTAACTCTCTGATCTATATAAATGTAGAACTCTAAATGTATCTGAAGAAGAACTCCCAAACTGTGTCTCAGATCTACCCATTTACAACCTGAAAGACCCAACAAAAATACCTCAACGGCCTCTGCATAATCCGGTACCAAATCTAGCAACAAATCTGTTATTTGACACTGAACTATTGTTTCTGGTTTTGCCCATGGCTGGAAAAAATATGTACCTGTGTCATGAAAAAAACTCCCGCCAACACCCCTTCATATTTCTTGCCTGTAGCTTACTCAGTAAAAATGAAAGTGGCTGCTCATCTTTTAGGATTACACTTCCTTTCCACTTTTCCTGTGGAAGTCAAAATTTAAGCCTCGCTTTATAACTTGGATCCCACATTTTAAATAAAGATAAATCTTTATTTAAAACTGAAACTAACATCTCCCGTAGCTTATTTTAAAATGAGACTCATGTACATTTAATAAGTTTCAACTTATTAAAGGAGGGACCCACTACATTAATTTAATAAGAAACTTCTTATTAAGATAGACTTAGATTTTCATTACTGTAACTCTTATGTTGAAATTATTAAAAAGAAACCAAATACTTCATTATTTCTCCTATGCGCAGGCTGCTCCACGTGCCTCCTCTTGCATCAATTTTTTAGTTCCTTTCTTCTCTTCTGCATCTGACGCATGGAAGACTCTACATAAATTTTATTTCTCTTCATTGCTGCTCAGGTGTCTCCACGTGCCTTGCTCCGTAGCATTCTTCAGTTCTTTTCAATGGTGCGGGTGCTGGAAACTTTAATATTTAATAAGTTTTACTTATTAAAGGGAGGGCCCACCTCATTTGTTTCATTAATAAAATACTCTTCTCTTATAAAATCCCATAACATTTGCATTTAATTAAATGAAATGAAGCATTTTTATCTTCTATGCGCAGACTCCACCACGTGGCTTCTTCCACATCTTTCTTTAGTTCTTTTCATTGCTGTGGGTGTTTACATCTGGCAGCCTCCGCAAGCTTTTCCTCTTTTCAATGGTTGCTATACATTGCTCCTCAGAACCCTAAAATATTTACTATTTGAAGCCTCTATGCTTTGGAAAGCTGGGTCGTCCTCATGAACTTGGCTGCGAGTTCTTTAGATATCATATTTTAATCTTCATTGCCTGGCGCTCCTTTTATATGCTTCTGAAACTTAGTGGCAACCTTGAATTTATATGATGAGCCCTTTATTAGAGAGGCTGAGTCAAGGCCACTCTAATCCTTTCCATCAGGCTACGCCACACTTCTTCAAAAGGCCGATCCTTTACTGCCAATGCCGGCTCTTAATGCATAGAAACTATGCCATTATTTTGACTTCACTTGCTTGTCATTTGGAAGTTGAGTCTTCAATTCAAAATGAAGTAGATGCATCATTCTTAAACCATATGTTGGGAGTCTTTACAGAGAGCAACGCCATACTTCTAACTCCTACTGCTCCATGGCAGTACCAACTTTCTGAAGTCGCAAATGAAATCCTGCACCATATTGAAGTTTTGAACAGCATTTAGGCTGAGTCGTTTCCTTTATGAGGCCGTGGATGTCTCTATGAATAGACTGTGCCTTTTCCATATGAAAAGCCTTCATCATTGTTGCTGTGGCAATTAGGAGATTCTGCCCTCATTTGGATCATGTTTTCAATTCTATAGCCAGCATACACATAAATACAGGGATGCATAATAGCATGTCTCAGTTTTGGTATTACTGGCACTTTTCACATTACAATTTTGAAATGGTGTGAAAATTTCATCACCACAACCTTTTTACTCTTAGGGGTCTTAAGAGACTCTCTTGGTCTAATATATCCTTGAAGGATCATGAGACCTAAGGAATAAAATTAGAAATCCACTAGCATTCACCCATCCACCCCAATGTGTTGGCACTATCAATTTAGTCCCATGAGGTGTGGAAGAAAAAATATGGTTGTTGGCACTTTTGCATTGCTATCAATAAGATTTTTTGCAAAAATACATTCATTGCTAGCACAGTCAAACAATTTGGAGTTGATAGAAACTGAGATAGGCTATTATAGATGGACCCAACATCCTCCTATATGTGAAAAAACATTCCTAAGTGCCATGAATTTTGAGAATCATTGTGTCAAAGTTTGACATCTTTTGCTCTTAGGGCTCTTAAGAGACTCTCTCAGTCCAATGTAGCCTAGAAGAATCAAGAGGCTTGAGGAATGAAATGAGACCTCCACTAGCATTCACCCGTTCACCATGACATGTTGGCACTGTCAATTCAATCACATGAAGCATGGAAGAAAAAATACGGCTATTAGCAACTTTAGACTACTCTTAAATGAGTCATTTTACAAGAATGCACTCATTATCGGCATGGTCAAATGGTTTGGAGTTGACAAAAAATGAGATAGACTATTATATATGGAATTGACATCTACTTGTGTGTGTAAGCAAAACATTCCTAGATGCCACAGATTCTAAGAATTGTTGCATCAAAGTTTGACAAGTTTTTTTACTCTTATGGCTCTTAAGAGACTCTCTTGGTCTAATGTAGCCTAGAAGGATTAAGAGACCTAGGGGATGAAATGAGGTGGAGGCCTCCACTAGAATTCATCCACCCACCCTAATGTTTTGACACTGTCAGTTCAATCCCATGAGGTGCGGAAGAAAAAATATGGCTATTGGCATCTTTACACTGCTCCGAAATGAGGTATTTTGTAAGAATGCATTCATTGTTGACATGATCAAATGGTCTGGAGTTGATAAAAACTAAGATAACCTATTATAGATGACCCAACATCCTCCTTTAGGTGCAAATGAAACATTCTTGGGTGCCATAGATTTTGAGAATCGTTGCGTCAATGTTTGACAACTTTTTGCTCTTAGGGCTCTTAAGAGACTCGCTTGGTCCAATGTAGCCTGGAAGGATTAAGAGACCTAGGGAATGAAATGAGGCCTCCAATAGATTTCACTCACCCGCCTTGATGTGTTGACACTACTAGTTCAGTCCCACAAGGTGTAAAAGAAAAAATATGGCTACTAACAACTTTACACTGCTCTCAAATGAGGCTTTTTACAAGAATACATTTGTTGTCAGCATGGTCAAATGGTTTAGAGCTGATAAAAACTAAGATATTCTATTGTAGACAAACCCAACATCCACCTATAGATGAAAAAAAAAACATTCATAGGTGCCACATATTTTGAGAAATGCTATCTCAAAGTTTGTCAACGTTTTGCTCTCATGGCTCTTAAGAGACTCTCTCAATCCAATATAGCTTAGAAGGATTGGGAGAGCTAGGGAACAAAACAAGGCCTCCACTAGCATTCACCTACCTACCTCAAATGTTGGTGCTATTCATTTGGTCCCAGGAGGTGCAAAAGAAAAATATGGCTATTGACAACTTTACACTACTCTCAAATGAGGCATTTTGTAAGAATGCATTCATTATTGACATGATCAAATGGTCTAGAGTTGACAAAAATTTAAATAGGCTATTGTAGATGGACCTGACATCCTCCTTTAGGTTCAAATGAACCATTCTTAGCTGCCATGGATTTTGATAATCATTGCATCAAAGTTTGACAACTTTTTTCTATTAGAGCTCTTATGAGACTCTTAGTCCAATGTAGTCCATAAGGATTAGGAGACCTAGAGAAAAATGAGGCCTCTACTAGCATTCACCTAACCAAATTGATGTGTTAGCACTTTTGGTTTTGTCTTGTGAGGTGCAAAATAAGAATATGGCTATTCCCAACTTTACACTACTCTCAAATGAGGCATTTTGCAAGAATTCATTCATTATCAACATCATCAAATGGTATAGAGTTAAGAAAAAATAAGATAATATATTGTAAATGGATTTGAATCCACCTATAGGTGGAAACAAAACATTTCTAGGTGCCACAAATTCTAAGAATCACTGCGTCAAAGTTTGACAACTTTTTTCTCTTAGGGATTTAAAGAGATTCTCTCAATCTAATGTATCCTGAAAGGATTGAGAGACCTATTAATGGAATAAGGCCTTCACTAGCATTTAACCACCCACCCCAATGTGTTGGTGCTATCAATTTAGTCCCATGGGATGTGGAAGAAAAATATTACTATTGGCAACTTTACACTGCTCTCAAATGAGTCATTTTGCAATAATACAGTCATTGTTTGCATGGTCAAATGGTCTAGAGTTGCAAGAAACTGAGATAGGATATTATATATGGACCTGATATTCTCTTGTAGGTGTAAATGAAACATTCTTAAGTGCCAAAGATTCTAGGAATCATTGTGTCAAAGTTTGACAACTTAAGTTCTTATGTCTCTTAAGAGACTCTCTTTCCAATCTAGCTTGGAAGAATTGGGAGACATGGGGAATGAAACAAGGCCTCCTCTAGAATTCACCCACCCACCCTAATGTATTAACACTATCAATTAGGTCCCACAAAGCGCAGAAGAAAAAATATAGCTATTGGCCACTTTACACTGCTCTTAAATGAGACATTTTGCAAGAATGTATTCATTGTCAGCATGGTCAAATAGTTTGAAGTTGATAGAAACTAAGATAGGCTATTATAGATGGACTTGACATCCACTTGTAGGTGCAAACAAAACATTCCTAGGGGCCACATATTCTGAGAATTGTTATGTCAAATTTTAATAACTTTTTGCTCTTAGATATCTTAAGAGACTCTCTATGTCCAATGTATCTTCGAAGGATCAGGAGACCTAGGGAATAAAATGAGGCCTCCACTAGTATTCATTCACCCACCCTAATGTGTTGGCATTGTTGATTTGGCCCCACAAGTTGCAAAATAAAAAATATGGCTATTGGCAACTTTATACTGCTCTCAAATGAAGCATTTTGTAAGAATGCATTTATTGTCAACACAATCAAACAATTTGGAGTTGACTGAAACTAAGATCTAGGATATTATAAATAGACTAGACATCCTCCTTTAGGTGCAAAAGAAACATTCCTATGTTTCACAGATTCAAAGAATCATTGTGTTAAAGTTTGACAACTTATTTCTCTTAGGGATCTTAAGAGACTCTCTCAGTCCAATGTAGCCTAGAAGGATTGCAAGACCTAGGGAACAAA
Source organism: Cunninghamia lanceolata (assembly GCA_027924645.1). Taxonomy (NCBI): domain Eukaryota; kingdom Viridiplantae; phylum Streptophyta; class Pinopsida; order Cupressales; family Cupressaceae; genus Cunninghamia; species Cunninghamia lanceolata. The sequence continues at coordinate 6,461,615 of BSBN01000272.1, read as the reverse complement.
GTGTGGCCTCCACTATTCACCCACCCACCCCAATGTGTTGGCACTATTGGTTTAGTACCATGAGGTGCAGAAGAAAAAATATGGCTATTGGTAACTTTACATTGCTCTTAAATGAGGTATTTTGTATGAATGCATTCATTATCAACACAATCAAATGGTTTGGATTTGATAGAAACTAAGATAGATTATTGTAGATAGACATGACATCCACCTATAAGTGTAAACAAAACATTCCAGATGCCACAGATTCTATAAATCACTACGTCAAAGTTTGACATATTTTTGCACTTAGGGCTCTTAAGAGACTCTCTCAATCCAATGTAGCTCAAGAGGATCAAGAGACTTGGGGAATGAAATAAGGCCTCCACTACATTAACTCACCCACTCTAATGTGTTGGCATTGTCAATTCAGTCCCACAAGGTGCAAAAGAAAAAATATGGCTATTGGTAACTTTACACTGCTCTCAAATGAAGCATTTTACAAGAATGCATTCATTATCAACATTGTCAAATGGTCTAGAGTCAACAAAAATTGAGATAAGATATTATAGATGAACTTGTCACCCTCTTGTAGGTGCAAACAAAACATTCTTAGGTGCCATGGATTCTAATAATTATTGCATCAAAGAATGATAACTTTTGCTCTTAGGGCTCTTAAGAGACTCTCTCGGTCTAATCTAGCCTGGAAGGATCGAAAGACTTGGGGAACAAAATGATTCCTCCACTAGAATTTACCCACCCACCCCAATGTGTTAACACTATCAGTTTGGTCCCATGAGTTGTGAAAGAAAAAATATGGCTATTGACAACCTTACACTACTCTCAAATGAGGTATTTTGCAAGAATGCATTAATTGTCAGCATGCTCAAATAGTCTAGAGTTGATATAAACTTAGATAGGCTATTATAGACAAACTCAACATCCTCTTGTAGTTGCAAATGAAACATTTCTAGGTGCCATGAATTTTGAGAATCACTACGTCAAAGTTTGATAACTTTTTGCTCTTATGGCTCTTAAGAGACTCTTTCGGTCTAATGTAGCCCAAAAGGATTAGGATACCCAAGGAATCAAATAAGGCCTCCACTAGAATTCACCCACCCACCCCAACATTTTGGCACTATTAGTTTGATCCCATGAGGTGCAGAATAAAAAATATGGCTATTGACAACTTTACACCACTCTCAAATGACGCATTTTGCAAGAAAGCATTCATTGTTGGCATGGTCAAATAGTTTGGAGTTAACAGAAACTAAGATAGGCTATTGTAGAAAGACACAACATCCTCTTGTAGGTTCCAATGAAGTATTTCTAGGTGCCATAGATTTTGAGAATCATTGCATTGAAGTTTTACAACTTTTTGCTCTTAGGGCTCTTAAGAGACTCTCTCAGTCCAATGTAGCCCGAAAGGATCAAGAGACCTACGGAATGAAACAAGGCCTCCACTAGCTTTCATCCACCCACCTGATATGTTGATGTTATCAGTTCACTCCCATAAGGTGCGGACAAAAAAGTATGGCTATTGCCACCTTTACATTTCTCTCAAATGAGACATTTTGCAAGAATGCATTCATTGTTGACACAGTCAAATGGTTTGGAGTTGATAGAAACTAAGATATGCTATTGTAGAAAAAAATGAGGCCTCTACTAGCATTCACCCACCCACGATGTGTTAAGGCATTTTTGGTCTAGTCCCAGAAAGTGCAAAATGTAAAATTTCATTCCTAGCACCTTTTCACTAGATAAAACTGAATCCACATGTTGTGTCTTGCACACACACCCCATTGTTTCTTAGGAAAATGGGGGTACCCCTCTTTTGATTTACATCATTTTACTTGTCTCTAACCCATCTCAATTTTTTAGCTTGTCTTGTGAGCTTCAGGTCTTGATTGATCAACTTGGTTTGAGTATGGAGTTCATGATTGTTTGACATAATTTTGGATACACGTGGATGTTCTTGAGGTCCTAGTTGCATGAGCATTAGGTCTTCAATATTTTGAGGGTTCTACAATGATAATGGTAGCATTTTTGGTCAAAATAGCTTCACAACATGAGTGGAGTATGAGCACCTAGGGTTTGGGTACCCATTACAACTAACCAAACCCTAGAAAGGAGGTTTATATTGATGTTATAGTGTTGGTTTTGCTATTATAACATTGCCATAGAGTCTATTTACCTCTTTTTCCATGAGGATTTTCCATGCCCAAGGTATTATTGTTGTAGCAATCTTAGGAGTAGCCTTGACTCTTTATTTTACTCCTTTTATATGCATTGCAAAGTGTCATAGGATCGTTACTAATTTTGCCTCTCAAGATCCTTGTCTTCCTAGGGTTTTAAGAGCCTTAGTTCATATGCATTTGCTTGGATTGAAATGGTTTCATGACAAGTATAATGTCTCTCTCTATGGTTGTAGGTTAGGTGATATGTTTTCAAGATTTCAATAATCATGGAGGATTATTGACATGACAAACATAGCAAGGGTTGTTATTAGTCAAGATATTATCATGATAAGGTCATCCAAAGGCTTCCACAACAATAGTAATCTTTCTTAGGAAGAAGGAAATGTTGTCATGTTAGTGAAAAGGGAAGATGAAGAGGTATTTTGTTGTCCTATATAGTCATTTAGAAGTCAAGAAGGGACTATTACAATCCAAAATAATCAAAGACTACCCCAAGCCATTAGGACAATCATATAAGAACGTCTTCCAAGTTGTCAAATGCCTAAGTGAGGACTATATGAGCATGGTACATCATTTCTAAAGTCCTAAAACCCTTAAGGAACTACATACATAGTGAGAGGGATTATTACAGTCCAAGATGGTTAAAGAGTGCCCTTGATTGCATTAGGACAACCATACCTAGGAATGTCATAATAGTCATTAATCTAATCTTAGTCATCTAAGGTATTGAAAGGTATGTAGTCCATCCAGGTAACCACCATCATCTAGTAACAAAGGACAATCAAGAAAACTATTGTTCACTAAAAATATCCAAAACAATCCTGAAATGGTCCAACTTGTTGCCATGAAGATTGCATGCCATAAGACCTTGGCCATATCCATTAGAGACCTAAAAGATCATGAGAAACATGTTAGTATCCTTCTTCCAAGATTATCAACCTTGAAGCCATAAAAAATACATTGGAAATAGCTTGGAAACATTGCTAGAAACACTTTGGAAACATGTTGCAACTTATTGGAAACATGCAAATGGATGCTTAAACTAAAATGGGATTGATTGAACAGTCAAATACACATCCTAAGTGTTTAGTAGAAAATTGGATTTGTTAATGTTCTAGATTTTAGATGTTTAAATCTGCCTCTCCACTATACATTCAAGGATCTAGGGTTGAGTGACGAGCACTATCATACCCTAGGTCACTTGCCGATGTAGGGAAACTTGGATTAGGGAATTTAATTATTAATTTTCTTTCTCTCATGCCCAATTAACCATTAAAACCCTAATTATGCAAATACGACAATAAATTGATGAAAGACAGAAAAAGATCTTGCAGACAGGAGTAAAAAACCAAATTATAGAATACCTATTTTCGAGGTTCTAAAGCGGAATAGTTAGGGACACTGGAGCGGGCACCCAAGTCCAAGGTACTTGTTTCTTCATGCAATCCGGACCTCCTTCTGACACTGATCATCCCTGTAACTTTTATTTTTTGAAACTTGAATGCGGAGGACACTAGAGCGAGCGCCCAAGTCCTAGAAGTCCTCCTGTGTCCTACTTTTCTTCAGATCCTAAATCCTTGATGCCTGCCAATCTTTCCTGCAACTCCACTTTTTCCAAATGTGACACCTGTAACCTACAATCACAAGACTTGGTTTGGGGGTTGTGGTGTTTAGAGACTGACCTTAGTCAAGCCCTGAAGGACACTTAAGTCTCTAAATACTGTTGTTAGATAAAGAGTGTGTACCCTTGTGAGGCAGAGGGAAAAACCAAAGGAATCAATGATGAAAACACAATATTATGTCACCTTGTAGTGAAGCTCTCATGGGAGGAAGATGCTCTTCATGCCATGAGGAAATTGATGCTCAAATATGCAAATATTAACACATAAAACACACAAGTCTACCCTTGCAACACAATAGAAAGCCTTGAATGACCTTCAGAACACTTGAACCTCACAATTGCCATCTAGTTTCTAAATGAATGCCTAAGCATGCTTATATATGCAAATACAAGCACTCCCGGTAAGATTTTAAAAATTAAAACTTATCGTGTCGGCAAAAGGACCAACTAACGGTCATAAACTGACACGTGGAAATTAGGGGTGCCCCAAAATAGGGCAGGACTAGGGTGTGGGCACCCAAGTCCTCCCCCGTATTTTGGGTAGGGTACAACTCAAGGGGTCCACCTAGGTCCAATTTGCCATGGAACCTAGGTCTCATTCCATCGGGATGCCAAAATATGAACTAAGATGTCCTAAATGCATACCAAAGACCTAGGAGCTAAACCTTATGAGGGAAAAGACCCAAGGGGACATTTTCTGACATTACATTTAGCCCCCACTTTAATGTATATATAAACATGAGGCCAATACATGCATTAAAGTAAGGTCACAAACACAACAAACACACCAAACATGGAGAAGACATGCCAATCACATAGAAGACAGTAATAGGCACGTAAAACATAGAGAAGATAGTTATAGTCATGTACAACACGGAGAAGACAGTCAATGCATAGAAGACACATTAATGCATGGAAGACTGAAATGATATCTTTTCTTTTCTTTTTCTCATATATATGAAATGTAGATATAAGTACTAGAAAGTAAACAAACCTCCCATAATACAGGATGCACTCATCAAGTCTTTAGACTATATATATGGGGAAACACACACGTAAGACATGCAAAACCTCCCAAAATGTAGGATGCACTCATCGAGCAAGTCTTTAGACTGCATATGGGGCAACAAACATGCCACACAAAACAAGCACGCCAAAACACACACACTTGAAGACATAGAGAAAACATAGCAGACAACTTAACAACTTAACCGCAACCCTAATATAATTTGAATTGAATTGAATTTTAATCACTATGAGGCCCAAAACAACCAAACCGCAGCCCTAAGATAATTTGAATTGAATTGAATTTTAATGACTCCACGAGGTCGTAAGATAATTTGAATTGAATTGAATTTTAATGACTCCACTAGGCCCAAAACAACCTAACCGCAGCCCTAAGATAATTTCAAACTCTTTTCCATTTGGACTCTTCTAACATGCAACTTGACCAAGGAAATGTTTTTTATAATATATTTATTTTAAATGATTAATAATAATTTATTGGGATTTACATTTTTAATTTTAAATCACTTTTTTACTGATTCATATTTTATGAGTAGTTATTTACAATAATTTATTTTTCATAACTATAACCCTATATTAAACACTTTAAAATATTAATATAGATATTCAAGCTATTTTATTTATTCACATTAGAATCATTTTATTTACTACATACATAATTTTGGTTAATTATTTAAGGTTTATATCTTGCCCATCAAATTAATTAACAAATCAAAATTAAACTTTTTATTGATTAAATTACACTTTTTAGATAAATGAATTAAGATTCAAATCTAAAACATGTATAGAATTTTGGTTGAAATTATTTCTAACAGTATATAAAAAATTAAAGTGCTTTTCTTTCATTTAATATATACAAAAGTGAAACCTAATAAAATATACTAACACTTTATTTTCATAAACTGGCATAGATATCTTAAATACATCTTATCTAAAGACCCACATTTATTTTTATAAACTAGCATAGATATTAATCAAAACATACATACAATAGTAAACCAGTCAAACATCACTATAGTTTATTACTACCTGGAATTGGCACTTAATAGTTATTAATCTATTGATTGCAAACCAATCAAAAGACATGATTATTTTTAGTACCTGCCTTGGCCATTACAATTGCAATGAGTTGGCACTTATCTAGTTTTTAGTCTATTGATTGTATGCAGAGAGAATTTTGGTTTGAGAGGAGAATGTGGCAAGTAAACAAATTATGAACACAAATTTTGTCTCCCACTAGTTAAGTCATGCCTAAATGGATGACGATAATTATGAGAGAGAAGAATCATCTGGGAAGAATCATCAGTTTTAATGAATTTAATTTTATGCTTCATTAGCTTGGCGATAAGTATGAGAGGGAAGAATCATTTGGGAAGAATCATCAGCTTTAATGAATTTTTACTTCATTAGCTTGGTGATAATTATGAGAGGAAAGAATTATCTAGAAGAATCATTAGCTTTAAGCATTATGAGAGGGAAGAATCATCAATTTTAATGAATTTAATTTTTTGCTTAAAAATTATTTTTTGTCAAAGGGACAAAGTTATAATATTATTAAAAATATAAGGTTCTACACATTTTATTTTATGAAATTAGATTATCTTTGGGATTTCAATTTTATTTACTAAAAAGTTAAAAATATACAGTATGAAAAATATTTCACCATTATTACATTTTTTATTTTATTCTTCAAACATATATTTAAATTATTATATTATTAATATTATTACATTTTAATATCTTAATCAAACATTTCAAATCTCTATACACTCAACTAGGCCAAGGCTCTCCACATAATACAAATATACAGGCTTTGTAAAGTAAGTCATGTTCTCTAAAAGTACTTACTATTATTACTTAAACAAAAAATTAAGTGACTAACAGAAAATACTTTAGTGATCTAAATATGAATATGTTATTGTTATTATATTGTGTAATTATTCTTCAAACTTACAATACTTTAATGCATTTTAAATTATAAAAGCATTAAGTATTATTATATTTTAAGGAAATTTTTGTGTTATTTAATAGGCTTTGTAAAATTTAGTTTTATAGTTAAGGAAATATTTTAGTCCTATTATATTTTTACCAAATTAGATTATTTATGAGATTTCAATTTTATTCACCCAAGACATTTCAAGACTCTTCAAAAATTAATTTTTCAATTATTGGAATGCAATTTGGCACTTGTTAGGTTTAGAATTCACTAAAAACATATATACATAGTAAACCAATCAAACATTATTTATTGTAAATGTATGGCACTAGTTTATTAGGTTTAGAATTCACTCAACTATAACCAAGATTTTCCTAGAACTAAATTTGTAAAGTCATAAATTTATTAAATAAAACTAGCATATCTATATTTAAAAAATATATCTAAAATATGTCAGGAGATATCCTTCTCCAGGTGCCTAAAGAAAAGCGCCTCCAAAAGGATATCTCTTGGCATATTTTACATATATTTTTAAATATAGATATGCTAGTTTAGTATTTATTGTAATTCAAGTTGACAAACCACAACTTCTCAAGGGGTTACTAATCTTAATATTAGTTTGGTTCAAGTACACTTAGTTATATGGAGTTTTTCCTATAATCCAACCCACTTAGCTTCATACCTCATTTGCAAAACCTTCAACAGTGTTGTGCCTTATGAACCATTCATATAGTGCTCCATAGCACATTAATTTTATTTCGAGAAAAGTAGAACTCTCTTAGGTTGGATTCATTAGTTGAGACACTATGTTATCTAGATAAAAGTCCTAGTTCATGTTTTAATGGGCCTAAGAGCTCTAATTGATGTTGTATGAGTTAAAACTATGAAAAAAATATTAGGTTTGGGAACATTATTAAAAACATTTATTAAATGGTTCAAAGAGACTCCTTATATTTTTTTAAAATAATTTGATTAGAACAAGACAATAAAGATGAATGCTAAAGTTAAGTTCATAACTTGGCCAAATTTCATAATTAGCCTTAGTCATTTGAAACTATATAATAGGCTTGTAGATGAGAAAAGGGCATACTTCATACTTTTCCCCTCATTTTACACTCATTTTGGCCTTTTCAATAGATGCACATAACATTTTGGTGTCAATTTCAATGAATTTTTGCACATAAACTAACATGACCCATCTAATGTCATTGCCTTTTATTGGTTCATCCATAGTGGTTTAGACCTAACACGATTCTTATTTGTTTTCCCACCCAAGACTGAACTAAAACAACATGATTCTTATTTGTTTTCCCACCCAAGACTGAATTGCGAGTTTTATCTCCTGGAATGAATTGTGAATGCATTTACATCCACCTTATTTGAACTTGACTTTCACTCTTCCCTAGCTCACTCCACTCCAAAAATGGAGCATTGCCCATTGGCTTGCACACAAAAATATTTGAATTTGGCACTTAGGATGTCATATATAAAGACAAGCCCCATTGTACTAGTCATGAATCCCTTCAAGTACTTAAGCACTCATAGGTAACATCATTTAAGCATTAGGGCACCAAATCATAGAGCTTTCTACACTTGCATCAAATGATATTGCATTAGGCATATTCCATATTGCATGTTTTCTATTTTTGTACTAATGTAGAAAATAGCAAGGGGTCTAACTAAGGTAAAAGGAAATTTTAAACCTCAATCCTAGCACACCAAACTCCAAAAGTTTTTCATTAACAAGTGCTACCTTTGTACTAATTCAAATATGATAATAGGAGTACAAATTCTAGAGGTACGTGACTTACAAACATAATCATGATAGGTAGAACAAAATAACGTAAGACTTAGAGAGAATCACATGTGATCTCATTTGATAGTAGTGTAGACTATGAGGAAACATCAACTACATGATTCATCCTTCAGATCTAATTTCTAGAGTACATAATCATTGTTGAACACATCTATGTAATCCATATCAACAACATCAACTTCTATCGGTATCATTAAGACCTAAGCACCCTCTAACCTCCTATTTACTTTATTAATTACTTGGCATGTTGTCATACTCAACTCTTCTTACTTTATCTAGGGGGTCTAATTAATGTACATCATTAATTATCCTATAGATCCCTAGAATGTTTATAGAGGGCATGTTTATTTCCTCTATATTTTGGTGAACCCTAACTTGCCAAATCTCTCTAGTTTTAACCATAGAATTAAGTCTTGTTCCTGGTTATGATTTTGTGATCTAATAAATTTCTATTTCTTTTCTAATTTTTATTTTAGATCTAAAACCTTATTGTGTTTCCATTGTTTTATCTATTTTAATTCTTTGTTGTTTGCATACCATTGACCAATCTCTAATTTCCACTTAGGAGAAGTCCTAGATTAAATCTAACCATGGTCATGCATCAAACTAAAGCTCCCATCATTAGAAATCTAAACACAATGGTTTATTTGAATGAAGAAGACTCCTTTGATCATGAAGCTCACCTTCCTAGAATGAATAAAAGGGATAATGATAACACAACTCAAATACTTAAGGAGTATTTTGTTCATCTTGATGTCATATCTTTCAAATATGTTTTTCAATTATTTTGATTCATTTTTAGCAAATAAAAACTCCCCAATCCCTACAAATCTTTAATCACTAAATTAAGTGCATGATCAAAATCCTGCTATAGAACAAGCACAACCTAACCCTCCCCAAGCTCTTCCATCCATTTTGTGACACCCTCGTGAGACACAAGCCAATATATGAGGGCAGATTGAAGCAAATAAAAAAGAACTTCAAACATATGTTGAAACATTAAAAACTCCAAATGCAACAAGAACACATCGAAGAGCCCTTGTGACATCCTTGGACTCTATAATTTCTCATATATATTTTGTTAGTGGTCAAATAAACACATGGTCAAATCATTAATCTGAGAATGTATGATAGTATTATTCTACAAAATTGTCATATAAATAAGTCAAAGATAAGAAAATATTGAAATCTAATTTATGTACATTATTTATTGATCTAAGAACCAATGAGCCCATGCATGGAAGTTGCAAAAGATTCCCTATTCATTGGTGTCGACACCAAGGAACACAAAATATTTTTTGAGATAGGTGGTGGATGGTTTTTGACCATCCCCCATGCAAAAATAATGAGGTGCCTCAATATATCTTCAACAAACTCTATTGTGAGTTTGTCCTCAATGATATTCCAAATTATTTTGATATGCATGATTTCTAGGTAGAAGCAAAGGCTCAATCCAAGATAGGGAGGGGCACATTGTTCCTAGGACCACTCAGTGAAACTGCCAGCCAAGCCATCTATTCAACATGTCACAGTCCCTTCCATTATGAAGGAGAGTATTGAGGTGGAGACCCTATAGTCTATCAGTTCCCTCATAGTAGGCCTCTTTCATAGGTTGATGAGGTAACCCTCCTAGGCTTCAATGATCACCACACATTTGTCATGTTTGTGGAGCTATTTGAGATTATGGGTCTAAGGATGTTGATGATACACACATTGGAGAGAATGCTCCATAGTTTCAGGACTATGCTACACAAGGCCAATAGTAGGATACATCTATATTAGATAATATGGTAATGAGATATGAGTTGCTAGATATGCCTTTCACATTAACCAACAAGTAATTTTCAATAAGGTTCTGTAATTTATTATTTTTCCTTTTGAATTCTATAATTAACTATATTAACCTATTGTGAATGAAAATTAATATAATTAAGTTTATGTATTATGAAATTCTAATGTGAAAGTACTCATCCTACATTTGTCGGCCCTACAACACATGGTTATGTGGCCATGTCAAGTCTATAGGTATGTAATTTGTAATAAAATAGTAAATATACTACATGTAATTTTTTGTGTCATATATCAATGGTAATCCTAAAATGACATTTAATGATGAACAAGTGGATGTTGGCTCTCCAACATCATGAGGATTTGGTGTTGGTAGTCATATATCAAGTTTCACTAAGGTAAATTTTACTTCAGCACCTGAAACCTGAAATGAATAGTCATACTGAATATTTGAACTCATCCTCCAAACATCAAAGCCAAAAAATAAACTATAGTGAAATGCAGTGGACTTTGCTATCTCCTCCAGATAACCCTAATCAACAACATGATAGTCCTTTGTTCTATTGACTCTGGAGAACTTCTGAGGTACATCGAAACAACTAAAACTTGAATTTAAGAGTATTTTCATTTATAACTGACCATCCTCCAAACCGCAGGACCTCATCTTCAAAAACGGAGAAATCTAGAGCATTTCTCTGACCTCTTGACTGCAATCATTCTGAACCTCTATCTTCACTCTATGAGCTCTAGAATCTTCTGCAGAAACATACAAGCTCCGAAATCAAGAACATACAAAATTCATACATATCTCTGACTAACTTCCAAACCACAAGGCCATACCTTCAAATGCAGAGGAATGCGAAGCATTCTCCCAAACTGCTTCAGTGCAAACTCTAGTGCCTTTGACCTCCTGAATCTTTCTTTCAAGACTAAAGCAATGTCTTTCCTCAAGAAACAAGAAATACAATATTCACCACACTAGAGACTTCATTCTCAATATCAAACACAACTCCTTCCAATAAAACAAGAATCTTCATGTTAGCACATTGTTCTGCTCACAACTTTCACTTTTGCATGAACTTTAGAAGATAGGGTACAACTATGTACAAATGATACCGATCCAATTAGTATACATAGTACATGACATTCATCATCTTACCCTTTACTTCACAACTTCTTTGATCCATCTCTTTATTACTCCTTTGTCTTCTTCTCTGATCACCTTAGCATATACTCATCACTTTGTTTCTCTGTCTCAGAACATTATGCAACAATTTCCCTTAGTCATCACAATACTTTGGCATCTCATCAACTGATCATCACTTCCACTTCCAACCTTTAGCACTACTGACAACTATGCAATCCTATACACATTGAACATCACACTGTTGACATCAATCATAACACATGCAACAGTTGGTGATTTTCTTTTGATGGTATAATAGGCTTGATGAATGCATTCTACATATATGGGACAAAAGGGAGCACACACTTGTGCCAATGGCTCAAATTTCTAGGTTTCAAAAAATTTACATGCTATTTACGAATGTTATTTATTTCATTTCTACTCTGGCATGCTTACTTATTTGGACTTGCATACCCCCCAAAGTGGGGCCAAAGTTTAGAGGAGAAAATTGCATACCTTGCCCTTTTCCTCTCTCATTTTACATCACTTTGCATGGATATTGTAGATGGACAATTTTAGCACCCAAATTGTCTCTTTTGGCTAACGAGTTAACCCTATTCTTGAACCTCTCACTTTGTTATGCTAAATCCTCTAATTCAAAATAGTAATCATCCATTTCCTCAAATTTTAACCTCCCTAGAATAGGTCATGTGTGTGATATCGTCTTCCAATTTGAAATTCAAAATTTTTCATTTCATAGGTCAACAATGTTAGAATATGATTGTTACCCATTGGCTCACACATCTAAAAGTTTTGAATTGTGTGTCAAGGGCTATGTATTGTAAGGACACCATCCTATGTTATTTTCATAAGGAGATATAATCAAATATTAATGGAAAACATTCACATTTGGCAATTCAACCTCAACTTACTCAACATCCAACATTCTTTGTACCAATCTTGTTAAATCGACCTTGAGATTTGATTGTCATCAAGGAAGTTGAATGCTCTTCCCTCTATACCTAGAAAGCCCACAAAAGTGTTTATTAACACCACCCTTTCTCAGAAGTAAGTACATTCAATGATGAATAAGTTATGTAGGTACCAAAGCTAAAATTATGTAGTGGACTAAATTACACTAGAGAAAAGTGTCCAAGGATCAAATTGTGATCATGACCTAATCTTAGCATCTAAAAAGCTTGGGTTTCATTCTTCATTGGGCTTCAATCACAAATCCAATTCTAGATTTTAGTTTTTAGATCTCTATCAAAGCATGGCAAGTAGTCAAAACAATCAAAACCAACTTTGCCAATTTTTAAGTGAGCCCTTATTTCCATCTCAATCATTTCTTTCTTAGATTACTCATCCCAAGTTACATTAATTTGGGGTCCAATTAAACTGAATGCTTATTACTCCATTTTGTTTCCCTGCATATATAAATTAATAGTTACAAACTAATTAAAGCCTAACTCTTTACACATTAGTCCTAATTATTTTGTCTAACTAAATAATATTAATAATCATATTAATTTTCCAATTGATTCTTTCACTTGGGAGATTTAATCTTTTAATTTTTTTTGGAGTGGCTCAAGCTCGAGTCTTGTCTGTTTTCAAATTGTTAGAGTGTTACCTAATTTCTATGGCCTCTTTCAATCTTATCTTGTAAAAATGTTCCTGATTTGCAATGACTTCTAGTGCCTCTTATAAGATACAGTAAGCGTTTATAACCATATTAATTTAAGAAATATTAATAACCTATTTATATAAATAACTAACTAAAAAATCCGCAGGAGACGTACGCAAGTTCCATAGTCCAAAATAGCCCAATCTCAGAGAACTGAGATTCAGTAATTGTAGTACTCACGATAAAGCCTTCTAGAGAAGTAAGGAACCCCCGAAAAAACCAATTCAAAGTGAATAAACAAATTGCAGCAAATACCAATTGCCTGCACTAAATTAAAATTATATATCCATTGCTATTAGTTTCAATCGATCAGGGAGAATTCCGTTTCTCTCTGCCTCTGTACAATCAAAAAATGTTGAAAACCATGCAAGGGGCTCAACTTGGTTTCACCTCAAGTGAAAGTTCCCAAGCTGTCCACCTTGGATGAGGTGCAAAATTTCTATTAACTGTTTTACCATTGAACCTGATGATGTTTAACTAGAGTCTGATGATGTTTAACTAGAGTCAACAATTTAGTGGCAATGAATAAAACCCCTCTCCAATACTTGGTTGCCGGTGGATCAAAAATGCAAAATTATCCATCAGCGGATGCCTGCGTCCAGTTCAAAATTGCAGCCTGTTCAATGGGTTGCAAAAATTTCAACAAGAAAGACCTATCCATAATTGGGGTTGTCCACTGTAATTATATAAATTAGGGAAAACATCCAACATCCATTTACTCCGAGCTATAAGAGGATTATACCTGTTCAAACTGGTCATGTGGCAAGAGCTTCCTAAGCTTGAAAATGACACTCCATCATGTAACTGCTTTTGAACCTCCAGCAGGAATTCAATACTAAATGATCAAGTTTTGTTAGGTGGAGAATCGATGGAAGTAGAAAGTGGCTTATCTGCATGAGTAAAAGAGGAGACACAAAATTTTGATTTGTCAAGATAGTCCTGTATTTGACACAACAATGACTGTTGTTCAGACACCCCCAATGGTTTCAATAGGCCTGGCATAATGCCTACACATGCACATACTTGATTAGAAATGTCGACATTTCGATTGCTTCTATTGTATGGAATACCAATGTTGGTATTGCCTGCACATGATGAAGTAACAATCTTGGTATTGATTGCATGTGATGGAAGAGTAGAGCGGCTAGTACTTGACATAGCAGCCCCGAGCATGTTATTGTCTAATCCAATCACGTTTGAATGTACTCCTGAGTTGGAGGAATTCATAAAATTATAATTTTGATCTATTTTAGGATGAAATGATACACCTGCACCAACTTTTGTAGGTGGATCTCGCGAAGATGGCACCTCAACATTGAATGTTCCCCATTTTATGTAATTGCCTATAACTTGAAGGTCATAACAGTTAAGTATCACAGGGAGTAGGTCTTTTACTTTTAGCTCCTTTTTTGAACCTGTCATGTTCATATTCAATGTTGAAATTTTCAGTCTTGCTTCCACTGCCTCCTCCTCATCTTTTTTATCTGCTGGAAAAGGAACAGGCGGAACAGGAAGATGTTGCTGAGTATTCTGTGCTATTGGCTTCAACACATGCTTGAAACCACCAAACTGGTTTTCTGTTGAAAACAGCTCTTGTGAAGATGGATTATTATCTGGACTCGTGTGATTGTCCATGGCACATATCTCAGTTTGTATGGAATGAGGCTGCACTTCGAGTTTCCTGTTGGTTTTTGTTGCCTCTATTTCTGCTTTATTTACATACTTTTGGCTTAAAACAGACCCATCTGCACGCACATTATTTTTCAGACAAGCGGGATCCAATAATTTGTCATTTCTTCGTAAATTTGTCTGAGAAAGACCAATAGCAGCTGGTTCTCAGGATTGACTTTCCATTTGAGCCTGTTTACCTTTGTTGATCTTCCTCCTCTTTGGAATCTGTTTATCTGGGTTCTCCAAACTAGTGTTCATATTTTCTCGTGGAAAATGAGGTTGATGGTACGAATGACCATGGCTCCCCTCTGCAACCATTTCCCTTCTACAATTTTGTCCATCTGAAATCTTCGTTACTGTTTCCAGAGCATTGGATTGAAAAAGAGGCGGTACAATTGGCAGAGCTGTGCTACTATCTGGTTGGACCTGATTAACTTCTTTATTTTGTGTACAATGTCTGCCTGTACTCAATGCAAGCACAGCGATTCTCTGCCTGTCCCCAACTTTCCTTTTCCTTGTCAGATTATCTTTAAAGCCTACATCATCAACTAGGTTCTTATTTATGCTACAGAAATTGGGATCCTGGGAAGCAGCAGTCTGGAAGTCTTCATCCTGGAGGCCTTTTTCAGCCTTGTAAGTTGCAATTCCTTTAGGAGCTTTACTGGAACAGTAATGTTCAATTCTCTTTTCTATGTATGACTGGAGTTCAAACTTGCTCTGATCAAAGCACTCTCGAGATAGTGTAGTCTGTGTATCTAACTTGTTTCCTGCAAAAGTACACATCAAAAATTTTGGTTTCATGACCAGATCCATCTTATATAGTTGCATTAGAAGCCTTATCACTGGAACTAGTTCATATTTAAGTTTGAGAATACAAATCTAACTCAGCTTAGTTCACTTGCTTTCCATTTTACCTTGAGCAAAGCTTAAAATAACTGGTGATCTTAAAGGCTGTTGCTCGGCAGCATTGGCCATTGTGTCTGCACCCAAACTTGGAGCATTCATGGTATTGCATGGCAGATTGCAATTAAAAGAAGATTGAAAGCCAATTTTGTTTGATGGCTTATGTTCCATGGAAAAATCTGCGACAATATTTTCAAAATTGGATAAGTTGAATATCAAGCAACAAGAAACCTACAAATTCCCATTACCCAATATGGCCCATTTTAGAACACGGTACTTTTCATACATTCTAAGTTTTATGATTACTTACTTTTACCAGGAACACCGTTCAGAAATTTCAGTGTTTGCTGTTCATTACCACTCAATACTGGAAAGGTTCTAACAGCTTGTGCCACACAAGTTCCCTGTTTTTGGCAGACCTGCAAAGAAGTAAATACTCTCCCATGTTAGACCATTGCTTAAATAATGGCTTCTTTGCATTGGCCAATATAATTGGCTGAATTTCCAATATTTTCTGCGAAGATAAATTGGAATGGGTTTTTGTTATTTTGCTAATGCAAATTCTAAATTAAGAATGGGTGAAATTCAGACTATTCCAATTCAATTCAATTCAAATTAAGACCGATAGAACTGATTAAATGAATAAGAATGGGCAAAGTTTTATTTTTTCTACCAAATTTACCAACTACATCTTACAAAGTTCTTTTACCGATGGGAAAACAAAGCCACAAACTATGGATCAAAAATATTATCCTGATCTGCCAGCGATTGGAAAGTGGCCTTTATTCAAACTTTTAATCCAATTGCTTACCTCGTCCTTTCTTTGTTTCGCAATTCCTACAGAACCCTCAAACATGAATTCTCTTTCGGTTGAGCTCAATGATAGGTTAGTAATGAAATTCTCTCCCATAGTTGGCTGAGACCCAGTTAACAGTAGATTGTATCCTGCAGAAAATGAAGTATAATCTCTGTTCCCTTTTTATGTTTGAATTTGTTGAATTTTCAAAATCTGTAATCAGATTTGGATTTATCAGCCTGCTTTGACAATGAAGAGACAAATCAGGTTGGACTGATACAGCTGCATTTGTTTGGGGAGGACACAAAGTGGTCACTGCAACTGTTTTATATGTGTTTAAAGAAGTGTCTTTGTATACACTCTCGGGCACATACTGTTCTAAGCCAATGTTATGATTGTGGAGAGCATCTTTGTGAGAAATGGAGGGTACAGATTCATCCAAGCCATCATCATAACCCTTAAAACTAGCAGCTGAAAAGCCATGAATTGCAGCATCCAAAGAAGCATTACTTTGCTCAATAATAGATGGTTGATCATGATTTGGTTTAAGGGGATTACCAAGAGCATCAAATTGAAATAGAGGTGGTACAATTGGTGGAGCTGTGCTACCATCTGGTTGGACCTGCTTGACTTCCTTATTTTGTGTACAATGTCTGCTTGTACCCAGTGCAAGCACAGCGATTCTCTGCCTGTCCCCAACTTTCCTTTTCTTTGTCACTGCAACTGTTTGCAAAGTGTTTAAAGAAGTATCTTTGCATGGACTCTTGGGCACAGAGTTCTCTGAACCATTATTATGACTGCGGATATTATCTTTGCAAGAATTGGAGGGCACAGATTCATCCAAGCCATTGTCATAACCCTCAAAACTAGTAGCTGAAAGGCCATGAATTGGAGCATCCAAAGAAGCACTACATTGCTCAATATTGGGCAGTTGATTGTGATTTGATTTAAGGGGCTTTCCTAGATGCTCAATTGTTTGCTTTTTAAAAATACGGGAGCCATTGTTTCTCTGAGCTTTTATCATGACATCATTATCAGTGCTGTCTTTATCACAGACTGACTGATCACTTGCATCTATTTTCATGTTTCTATCAACTGCTTCTGTGTTCTGGCAAGCATGATGATCTGAGCTTGAAGAAATACCAATCACAGTATCTGAATCCACATGTGCTTCCTTATCTTGTCCTGACATCTCCTGTTTCTCATGCTTACTGGACTCTTGTACTTGATTAATCTTCTTGCCATCTTCTAGGAGAAGATGAATTTCATTGTCCACTGTGGCATGCTTAGCTGAATCATCATGATTTGATTTAATGAGCTTTCCTAGATGCTCAATTGATTTCATTCAAAAAGTACAGAAGCCACCATTTTTCTGGTCCATTACCATGACAGCATTACCTATGGTGTCTTTATCACTGATTGACTGATCACTAACATCTCTTTTCAGGTTTTTATCAACTTTCTCTTTATTCTTGCAAGCATGATGATTTAAACTTGAAGGAGTACGAACCACAGTATCTAAATTTGCATCTGTTTGCACAGTTTCTCCTGATATCTCCTGTTTATCATTCTTACCAGACTCTTGGATTTGATTAATCTTCTTGCAATCTTCTATAAGAGGAAGAACTTCACCATCCACTACAGCATGTTTAGTTGAAGTGTCTGTCCCTTTAACCACCTCATCCTTCAAACACTGGTTGTTGTGAAACTGAAGTGGATCACCAGACTTATTTTCTGTCACAAAACAATTACCATCTTCAGTTTCTTTATTCTGAACAAATGAATCTTTGAGTAAATCAGTTTTATTAAGATTGTGAGATCTTTGTGCTGTTGAAACTCGTTCATATTGATTTTTAGCCATAAAATGTGCCAAATCGTTCAGTAAATCATCTTCTTCTGGAAGTAAAACTTCTTGTTTCTCTAATCCATTCTGCACAAGCTCTTCAACAGGTACTTTCTTTTTCAAATCCTTCGAAAGCACTTCCTTTTGAGGGCTCCCAAGCTTTTTTTTTTATTACTCTTCGTTCTTCCTACATAAATGAAAACAAAAGCATGCTTTTGGATTTCAGAATTTGAATACATCCCCAAACATTATAATAGAATATGTTTCATGTTAACCCCAGTTGGCAGTTTTTGGTTGGCAGTGATGTCAACAGCGGTAACATGATTGATAACTTGGCATAAGGTAAAATGTAATACAAAGGATACTTGGTGTTTGAATGACTTCTCCTATCAAGTTGACTTTGGTTTGAAATGAACACATGTTGATCGTCATATTGTTTAGTGCTGGGAATATACTTCTTACTGTCTTGAGCGGTTAACATGTTATTTCACCTGTCTAAGAGGTCACTTCCCGTTTGTTTTGTTGAAGCCCTCCTTAGGGCAAACTGGAATGGCCAGTCACCAGTCTCAACCGCTTGTATCTTTGTTGTTTTGGCATTTCTTTTCATAATTACCTGCACTTCGTAGGGTTTGCAAGAGAATCACCAGTCTCAAGCGCTTGTATCTTTGTTGTTTTGGCATTTCTTTTCATAATTACCTACACTTCGTAGGGTTTGCAAGAGAATCACCAGTCTCAAGCGCTTGTATCTTTGTTGTTTTGGCATTTCTTTTCATAATTACCTACACTTCGTAGGGTTTGCAAGAGAATCATGAAAAATCATGAAACAGGTCTGTGGAATCTGAATGTTGACTTCGTGGTTTGCAAGTGAATCATGAAAAATCAGGAAGAGTATTTGATGTATCTCTAGAAAAGATTGAAGGTTGACTTCATGGTCTGCTGTTGTGCTGTTATCATTAAACTGCAAGGTATAAGCTGGTTGTCTAAGGGATCTGCGGTAATGATCATTCAAGGTTCTGTAAGTATGATCTTAAAAGCTTATTTTTCTTTCTCTATAGAGTTGTTTTTAAAATCGGTAAATACATCTGTCAAGGGTTTTTCGGCAAAAACATCTGTCAAAGTTTTTTTAAAGAATGCAATTTCTGTAAAAGTTTGTATTCTTTAAAAATAGCACTTTACAAATCTGTGTGCTTTTATCAAATGGCATTCCTTTGTTTGCATCACCAAGTTTGCTCGTCGATGTTATGGAATCTTTTATAAATATTGTTGGCCGTTATTTATTTTGAAACCCTAGGGTTTCACTTGGGTTATTGGCAGTTGGGCGTTGTAACTGACGGTTGCATCTTGGAACCCTATTGAGGGTTAACAGTTTTTTTCTTATTCGAACTGTCTCTGCTTTTCTGAACAAGGAGATTAATGGTGTTTATTTACAGACATAGTTACAAAAATTTCAATTGGTTTCTATTTTAGTTGTTTTGGAACTGCCTACAGTTAAATGTCTTTGAAAGCAATATGATCAGTTGTATATAAAAAGATATAATGTAAATGACGCATGTGCAAGTATTGTATTTTGTGTTCTGCACATACATTGTTGGCAGTATATGTTTTTAGAGAAACAGAGTATTCCTCTGTATGAAAATATCTTCAAAACATTTGTAATCTTTAACATGCCAGTGAGGCATAGTAATCAGTGAGATTCTTTTATATGCCAGTGAGGCAATGTTGTAAGCCAGTGAGGCCTGTAATTAGTGAGATTCTTTTATAAGCCAGTGAGGCATTTTCGAGTGGTTTTATGCCAGGGGCTTTCCACTCAGGAAAATATCTGTGTTATGATTTATCATTGATGAGTTTGATTCTCATGTCTATTTACTGATCATGCATCATTTATCTTAAAGTCAGTTAATTTACTATGATCTATTTGAACTCATACTATACTCCTATCACCATCTGAAATAATAATACTGTGCACGAATGAGTCATTATTTTTCAGTCTCAATATTGAGTTGATGCATTCTTGATTTTGATCAATCTATTTAATTGTCCAAATCTTTCATGATGTCATCTACAATCAATGGGAATTGTTTTTTCTGCATCAAAGTTTTGAAGTACAAATTTGAAGGTCACTAAGTCCTGCATACCACTGATTCACCCCCACCTCTTAGTGGTGTTGTGCTCCAACAATTGGTATCAGAGCCAAACCCTTGGAAGAAGTCTAACCAACTTAAGGGTTCCTAGAAGTGGAGTACAATGGGTAAAAAGAATAGGAATAAGGCCTTGAGTAGAGAAAAGATAAATGCTGATCATAAAATTGAAAAACAAGTCTCAGTCAAGTCCAGCAATGGATTGTTACATGAGTCAACCATGAATATAGATACAAAGTGTCATAAAGAAATCAGTCCTGCAGTTAAGAATCATGACAATGTTAATGTGAGTAGACATGAATTTAATGATTTTGTAGTTGAATTTGATGATGAAGAAGGAGATCTATTTGTGGATGAATATGATTATGAATAGGATTGTGAGACTAATTTAAAAGAAGAACTCATGTGTGCCTTGGATACAATCAAGGAACTTAGAAAGGAGAATAAGAGATTAGAAGAGCAACTTCAACAAGAGATAGAATTCAAGAACAAGGTATGTTTAGATTTTGAAAAAACTTCTTTAGAGTTTAAAAATGCCAGAAATCAGATTGTAGGTGTATAAAATGGAGTTGTGAGTTATGATAAGAATGAAGAATAAAATTAGATTAAAGATTAATGTCATTTATTTGCATTAAATTATGTGAGATAAAACAAGAAATACATAATGACATTTACACTATTGGCTCATCCCTTGGTCAAAGACATTGAAAACAAAATAACTGCAATAATGCCCACCTCCATTGTGCCATGAATATTAGAAGTTTGAATTGATGCCATCAACTAAAAATAGAATAACATTATTAAATGACCAAAATCTAAATAACATCATTTACATACATTAGTGATTAAAAATAGTAAAATTTACCTTACTAAAACTTGATATATGACTACCCCCACCAACTCCTCATGATGTTGGAGAGCCAACATCCACTTGTTCATCATCAAATGTCATTTTAAGATTACCATTGATATATGACACAAAAAATTACACGTAGTATATTTACTATTTTATTACAAATTACATACCTATAGACTCGACATGGCCACATAACCATGTGCTGGAGGGCCGACAAATGTAGAATGAGTACTTTAACATTAGAATTTCATAATACGTACACTTTTTTATATTAATTTTCATTCACAATAGGTTAATATAGCTAATTATAGAATTCAAAAGGAAAAATAATAAATTACAGAAGCTTATTGAAAATTACTTGTTGGTCAATGTGAAAGGCCATATCTAGCAACTCTTCTCTCATTACCATATTATCTAATATAGATGTATCCTACTATTGGCCTTATGTAGCATAATCCTAAAACTATGGAGTATACTCTCCAATGTGTGTATCATCAACATCCTTAGACCCATAATCACAAGTAGCTCCACAAACATGACAAATGTGTGGTGATCATTGAAGCCTAGGAGGCTCACCTCATCAACCTGTGAAAGAGGCCTACTATGTTGTAATAAGGTCTATATGAGGGAACCGATAGACTATAGGGTCTCCACATCAATACTCTCCTTCATAATGGAAGGGGCCGTGACATGTTGAATAGATGGCTTGGCTGGTAGTTTCATTGAGTGGTCCTAGGCACAATGTGCCCCTCCCTATCTTGAATTGAGCCTTTTCTTCTACCTAGAAATCATGCATATCAAAATAATTTGGAATATCACTAAGGACAAACTCACAATAGAGTTTGTTGAAGATATATTGAGGCACCTCATTATTTTTGCATGGGGGTGGTCAAAAACCATCCACCACCTATCTCAAAAATTATTTTGTGTTCCTTGGTGTCGACACCAATGAATAGGGAATCTTTTGCAACTTCCATGTATGGGCTCATTGGTTCTTGGATCAATAAATAATGCACATAAATTAGATTTCAATATTTTCTTATCTTTAACTTATTTATATGACAATTTTGTAGAATAATACTATCATGCATTCTTAGATTGATGATTTGACCATGTGTTTATTTGACCACTAACTAAATCTATATGAGAAATTATAGATTTGAAGGATGTCACAAGGGCTCTTTGATGTGTCCTTCTTGCATTTGGAGTTTTTAATGTTTCAACATATGTTTGAAGTTCTTTCTTATTTTCTTCAATCTGCCCTCATATATTGGCTTGTGTCTCATGAGGGTGTCACAAAATGGATGGAAGAGTTTGGGGAGGGTTAGGTTGTTCTCGCTCTTCAACATGATTTTTCTCATGCACTGAGATTAGTGAATCAAGGTTTGGAGGCATTGGGGGGTTTTCATTTGTTAAAAATGAATCAAAACAATTGAAAAACATATATGAAATATATATGACATCAAGATGAACAAAATACTCCTTAAGTATTTGAGTTGTGTTAGCATTATCCCTTTTGTCCATTCTAGCAAGGTGACCTTCATGATCTAAGGAGTCTTCTTCATTCAAATAAACTATTGTATTTATATTTCCAATGATGGGAGCTTTAGTTTGATGCATGTCCATGGTTAGATTTAATCTAATACTTCTCCTAAGTGGAAATTAGAGATTCGTCAATGGTATGCAAACAACAAAGAATTAAAATAGATAAAACAATGGAAACGTAATAAGGTTTTAGATTTGAAATAAAAATTAGAAAAGAAAGAAATTTATTAGATCAAAAGAACATAACCAAGAACAAGACTTAATTCTAGGGGTAAATCTAGAGAGATTTGGCAAGTTAGTGTTTGCCAAAATATAGAGGAAATAAACACACCCTCTATAAATATCTAGGGATCTATAGGATATTTAATGATGTACATTAATTAGACCCCCTAGATAGAGTAAGAAGAGTTGAGTATGACAACATGCCAAGTAATTAATAAAGTAAATAGGAGATTAGAGGGTGCTTAGCTCTTAATGATGCTAATAGAAGTTGATGTTTTTGATATGGATTACATAGACATGTTCAATGATGATTATGAACTCTAGAAATTAGATTTGAAGGATGACTCATGTAGTTGATGTGTCCTTGTAGTCTGTGTACTACTATCAAATGAGATCACATGTGATTCTTTCCAAGTCTTATGTGATTTTGTTCTACTTGTCATGATTATGTTTGTAACTCACCTACCTCTAGAATTTGTACTCCTATTGTCATTTTTGAATTAGAACTAAGTTAGTGTTAATGAAAATCTTTTGGAGTTTGGTGTGCTAGGATTAAGGTTTAAAACTTCCTTGTACCTTAGCTAGATCCCTTGTTATTTTCCACAAGAATACGAAAAATATCAAACATGTAATTTGGAATATGCCTAATGTAGTATCATCTGATGCAAGTGTAGAATGCTCTATGATCTGATGCCCTAATTCTTAAATGATGTTATCTATGAGTGCTTAATTACTTGAACTGATTCATGATTAGTGCACTAGGACTTGTCTTTAGATATGACATCCTAAGTGCCAAATTCAAATGTTTTTGTTGGCAAGCCAATAGGCAATGCTCCATTTTTTGAATGGAGTTGGCTAGGGGAGAGTGAAAGTCAAGTTCAAAGAAGGTGTATGCAAATGCGTGCATAATTCATTCCAAGAGACATAACTCACAATTCAATCTTGGGTGGAAAAACAAATAAGAATCATGTTGGGTCTAAACCACTGTGGATGAACTAGTAAAAGGCAAGGGCATTAGATGGGTCAGCAAAAATTCATTGAATTGAGCACCAAAATGATATGTGCATCTAATGACAAGGCCAAAATGAGTCTAAATTGAGTGGGGGAAAGTATGAAGTATGCACTTTTCTCATCTACAATCTTATTATAGAGTTTCAAATGACTAAGGCTAATTGTGAATTTTGGCCAAGTTATGAACTTAACTTTATCATTCATCTTTATTGTCTTGTTCCAATCAAATTATTTAAAAAAAATATATAAGGAGTCTCTTTGAACTATTTAATAAATGTTTTAATAATGTTCCCAAATCTAACAATTTTTTCATAGGTTTAACTCAAACAACATCAATTGGAGGTCTTAGGCCCATTAAAACAAGAAATCCAACCCAAGACAATGCTACTTATCTCGAAATAAAATTAATGTGTTATGGAGCACAATATGAACGGTTCATAAGGCGCAACAATCGTTGAAGGCTTTGCAAATGAGGTATGAAGCTAAGTGGGTTCGATTATAGGGAAAACTCTATAGTTGTGTACTTGAACCAAACTAATACTCCATAGTAACCCCTTGAGAAGTTGTGGTCTATCAACCCCCAATTACAATAAATACCTAATAAACCATTTATGAATATGAAAAATAAATTATTGTAAATAACCAGTATAGATATCTCTAAAAAATCCATCTAAAATAATGGGGAGAGATCAATTTGAAGTCATTTTATTTATTTTGAGTTATTTTATTTTAAATTAGGACTATTTTATTTACTCTATACATGGACACATTAATTATATGATTTGTGCATACATTAGTATATTATTTATTTATCCAAAATTTTATGTTTAAGTAGAAATAAAATAATAAGTAAAATCAAAACATACCCAACAAAATATTTTAAAAAAATAAAGTAAAATAAAATAATTTGGAAGTAAATCAAAATTCTAAAGTAAAATAAAATAACTCTTAAGTAAATAAAAATATAAACAATGTAAACAAAATAAAATAAATTTTAAATTGCTCTAAATATAATAAAATAACTTAAAATTGATATCTCTCAACATTTCTAGATAAATTTATTTAAAATATTTAAATATTAATATTTTGACATATAAATGGATGTGAAATTTAAGGTAAAAAGTAGGAGCTTTTGTAACACCCTCAAGCCATTACACTCCACCCCTTGCTGCCATTGTGGAATGCCTCTCAACATTAAATATATAAATATTAATATTTTGACATATAAATGGATGCCAAATTTAAGGTAAAAGGTAAGAGTTTTTGTTAAAAGCCATTACACTCCACCCCTTGCTGCCATTGTAGAATGCCTCTCAGCATTAACTACTCATAAAATATGAATCAATAAAAAAGCTATGATATTTTATTTTAGGTTTTAACTGCGTAGTTTTTGAGTCAAGCACATGACCCATATTTCATGAGTAGTGGTTCACATGAACCCATCTCTCATGTTAATGATTGCATCTAGGGTCAAACACATGACCCATATTTCATGAGTAGTGGTTCACATGAACCCATCTCTCATGTTAATGATTGCATCTAGGTGATGCACACAGGCATGAAGCATCGGGACTTCCCGGGAGGTCACCCATCCCAGTACTACTCCGAGGAGGTCACCCATCCCAGTACTACTCCGACTCAAGCGCGCTTAACCATGGAGTTTCAACAAGATCAAGCCCACTTAGCTTGCTACCCCATTTGCAAAACCTTCAGCAAGTGTTGTGCCTTATGAACCATTCATTATAGAGCCCCTTTAGCTCATCAATTGATAAGTAGGAGGTATTTTTCGCAGCATGTCAAATATATCGAAAAAAAGCATTATTCTCCTGTTTTATACGTGGTGCATTATTTTTTGACTTATCAAGTGACGTTGGAAGATATCTTTCCTTTCTTCTTAGGGTTCGGAGGTTTTCTAAAGCTAGGGTTTCATTCTATTCATTTATTTATGTAGTTAACCGTCGAGAGCAATTGATCTCAACTTTCTGTTTGCTGGAATTTTTATTTTTATTTTTTTGGAAATAAATTGTGACCGTGAGATTTTTTAGGGTTTGGAGTAAGAATAAGAGCTAGAGTTTGCACAGATCGAACTCTGCACAGATCGAACTCGGCTACAATGAACACTCTCAACTGATGGGAATTTTTTTATGGTTTGGTATAGTCCGAATGATAGCTTTAGTTGTTCATGACAATAATATCTCTAGTTGTTCATGAGGGACTTGAAGTATGGTATGAAAACTTGTGAGTAGAAATGGGCTGAGACTGATGCTCTTTTAGATGAGGATGTTAATCAGGTGAATTTCAATTGATATATGGGAAAATGTAAAATAGGAGAAGATTAGGTTTCATGGAGGATTATTATCAGGAGGAGAATAAAAGTGATTCTTTTAGTTTTATCTTATTTGTAGTTGGAGAAAGAGAAATTTGTAGGATAAGCTTTAGCCTCGGCGGAGTGCTCTCCTGTTGTTATTATTGTCTACAGATGGTATCCTTCGACCTCCTAAACGTAAAAGTCTAGAGCCTTCAGTAGACTAACTTACAAAGGAAAAGTTACAGGAGGAGGAAGTATGTTCATGAAAATAAATTGGTGTTATTGACGAACACAATTTAGTAGTGGATCTTTGTTGGAAAGGAAGTATGTTTGGTGGTTGAGCTTCTGGAAACAACTGGGTATGTAATTCTTAACTCCGATGTTTCGAGCCACACTATTGGGCTCATCATCAGCGAAACAAGTCTTTGAAAATTAATTTTTGGTTATCGAGAGTGGGTCTGGTATAATGTCTTCTATTCGGGTGCCAGAATTATACAGGCAAAATATATTGCAGGATGAGCTTGAAGTTGGGAAGTCCAGGCTAGAACAAACGGAGATTCGTTGTAGGCAGCAGCTATCCTTGAGCCACACTCTAGGGATATCTGTTAATGGGGATTTAAATCATCCTCATCTTGGGCAGGTCGACATTGAAAGTGGAAAATGTATATCATCCCAAGAGCAGGAAACAGTTCCAATGAAAAGTTCAATTTGCAAGGCTTTTTCTCTCAGGTAAGAATGAATGAATCAGTTTGTTTTATTTTTTATTTTCTTCCCATCATAGTGTCTTTAGTGGAAATCGTAACTTCAGTAAAAAGCCATAGTTGGGTTTTCAGAGCCAATTTTGCAATTAGTATATTTAGTTGAGGGTCTGAGCGAAGTTAAGATGTCTTCCAAGTTACTTTTTATATGTATAATACCGTGACGGACCTTAAAATTGGAATTTGTTTGTTTGGATTAATTTCGCTTTCTAAAGAACTTGAGAATTCAGCCACAACTTGGGGAAGCACTGGCCAACGAAAAACTGTTCTTGACTGACAATGGAAAACTATTCTCGACTTTTTATAGATTCCGCAAGGGGGTTAGGTCTTTCCCACAGAGATGTTACCTAATTATTATAGATTTCTTAGAACGCAGCCTTCAGCTCTAAACCAGCTGATTTAATTCAAATGAAAATAACAGCAGAAAGAATAAAAAACTTTCAACTCAGGAAAAAAAACACACAGCACAGTTCTGTAGTTTGCAGACTCAAAATACTATCTTTATTGATGTGTATTTAAAAGAATAATTAAACTGTTACATAAATCGTTGTAGCTAAAAATATGCTGGTAAAAAACTATAAACTAAGCATGCAGATTACATGATTTATTCCTGCGCTGGATTCGGCAGTGAAAACCAAGTTTATTAACTGCTGTCAAAACTCAAAACTAACCATCTAAATTGCTTGACTAAAACTGTTCTAAATTAAGGAATTGCATGGGTCAAAAACCAACATGCAACATGCAATCTAAAGGATTCTAAATAACTAAATCTATGCAAGACATTCATCTGCGGTAGAACTGAATGTTCAACTAAACTCCAGCATCAGTTTTCAACATTCTCCTCCTTGATGCTGAGAGGGCTCACAATCTGATCTCTGAGTGCCAAAAATTGATCCTTTGCAACTGCCTTGGTGAATATATCCGCTAACTGCTCTTTTGTGCTGATGTATTTTAATTCTACTGCCTTCTTCTGCACCAAATCTTTGATAAAATGATGTTTTAAATCAAAATATTTTGTCCTGCTGTGATGGACTGGATTCTTGGCCAATTTAATGGCACTAATGTTATCACAAAAAATTACTATGGGCTGAATTTGTATCTCTCCAATTTCTTCAAGAAGTTTTCTAAGCCATAATGCTTGTGTACCTGTTGAAGTGACTGCAACATACTCTGCTTCTGTAGAAGAAAGGGCAACTATACTATGCTTTTTTGAGCTCCAAGTAATCAAACTAGAACCAAAAGAAAAGCAATTACCAGATGTAGACTTTCGGTCATCCAAACTACCTCCCCAATCTGAATCACTAAATCCAACAAGATTGAAGCTTTTAGAAGTGTAGTAATGAATACAAAAATTTAGAGTGCCTCCCACATACCTCAAAATTCTCTTGGCTGCCTTCATATGTATTTCAGATGGCTCTGTCATGTACCTTGAAACAAGTGAAACTGAATAAGCAATATCAGGTCTTGTGTGAGTTAAAAACAACAAACTACCAATAATACTCCTATAAGCTGTCTCATCAACTATTTCAGCACCATCATCTCTACACAGCACAACTCCATGAGCAACTGGAGTGGAGACTGGTTTACAATCAACCATATCAAATTTCTTCAACATATCTTTGGCATACTTTGTTTGAAAAATGAAAATTTCATTTTCACTTTGATAAACCTCCATTCCTAGAAAATATTTCATGAGACCTAAATCTTTCATCTCAAATTCATTCATAATAGAAACTTTGAATTCATCCTTCATCTTAGAACTACTACCCATATACAACAAATCAACATACAAACTTACAATAAGAATATCATCACCTTCTTGTTTGTAGTAAAGGGTAGGTTCACTCTTACTTCTCTTAAAGCCATTATCATAAAAGTATCCATCAATCCTGGCATACCATGCTTTTGGTGCTTGCTTGAGGCCATACAAAGCCTTCTTCAACTTGTAGACATGATTCTTGTTTCCTTCCACTTCATAACCTTGTGGCTGTTCCACATACTTCCTCTTCTAAGTACCCATTCAAGAAGGTACTTTTCATGTCCATATGATGTATGCTCCATTTCTTTTGAGCTGCTAATGAAATCAGAATTCTGATGGTCTCTTGTCATGCAACTGGTGCAAATGTCTCTTCATAATTAAGCCCATACCTCTGTGTGAAGCCTTTGGCAACTAATCTTACCTTATGCCTTTCAACACTCCCATCACTGTTAAACTTGGTCTTGTAGACCCATTTGGTGCCAATCTTCTTCTTGTCATGTGGAAGCTTTGTAAGCTCCCAAGTATCATTCTTGTGAATAGAATCTATCTCTTCTTGCATTGCTTGCATCCAAACCTTATTAGTACATGCTTCTTCAAAAAATGATGGTTCAAAATCAGCCTTGGTAAATAAAGCAAAATTAACTGTCTCACCTATTGGATTTTCTTCATGTGCTTGATTTGCACTACTTTGATAAATATTACTCAATCTTCTTACTTTCCTTGTAGAACTTGGACTTGAAGCTGGAATTGAACTTGGAATTGATGAGGGGCTACTTGGTGGACTTGTAGCTCTTGAAACTGAAATGTTAGTGGGTTGCCCATGATCAATATCATCAATAATAACATCATTTAAAATAGATTTTGACTTCTCCATATGGCCTTTTTGATGACCATAAACTCCCCCTTCATCAAAAATCACATCTCTTGACACAATAAGCCTATTAGTGAGAGGATTATATAATCTGTAAGCTTTACTTTCCTCACTATATCCCACAAAAATACATGACTCACTTTTGGGATCTAACTTTTGTCTCTTTTGATCAGGAACATGAACATGGGCTAAACAACCAAAAACTTTGAAATGATTAACATTTGGTTTTTTCTCATACCAAGCTTCATACAGAGTCATCTTCTCAAGTGCACTAGTGGGACTTTGATTTAGAAGATATACTGCTGTAGCTATTGTATCTCCCCAAAAGAATTGCTTAATCCCTTTGTTTGTAGCATACTCCGTGCCATCTCCACCACTGTATGATTCTTCCTTTTAGCTACACCATTTTGTTGAGGTGTGTAGGCAGTGGTGAGTTGCCTTTTGATGCTATGCATATCACAATAATCTTGAAAGGCTCTTGAACAAAATTCTCCTCCATGATCTGTCCTCAAGCACTTGATACTACACCCCTTTTCCTTATCCACAAGGGCTCTAAACTTCTTGAATGTCTCAAGGGCTTCATCCTTAGTCTTCAAAAATTAAACCCAACACATTCGTGAGTAATCATCAATAAAAGTAATGAAATATGATGACTTACCCAAACTCTTTGTTTGCATAGGACCACAAATATCTGAATGAATAAACTGAAGTGGGTAATGGGCCCTCCATGCATTGCCCTTTGAAAATTTTTCCCTTGCATGTTTGCCTTTAGCACATCCTTCACAAATCTCCTTGTGCTCTTCAACCTTGGGTAAACCAGAAACTAATGCTTGTGATGTTAGAATCTTCAAACTATGAAAATTTAAATGCCCATACGTGAGATGCCACAACCCACTTGTATCCTCATATGCCATATTTGCAAGGCTACTATTATGTTCAGCAAACTTTAATGGGAACTGTTAGTTAATGAAAGGTTCCTTTATTGCTTTGTGGTGAAATCAGTAAGTTCATACCATTTGTAGTTTGCGGCTCGTAGCTTGCAGTGCATGGTTAGTCTGAACAATTGGACATCAATTTGATCTTTGTGCTTGTTGAATTTTTTATGAGCATAACTGATTTAAACATCTTGTACCCCTAGAAGATTGCACCTATCTTGTGTAGTTGTCCATCTTGGCGAAGCAGGATCAGGTTTGATTTCACCTTGAGCGGTAATCATCCTTGCATTTAGGATTAGATTAGTGTTCCTAAACTTTACACCTTTTGTCCTTTTTTACCATTCAGTTAGAATTAAGATCAAGCACATTCATTGATAAATCATACGCCATCAGTTGCAGTACTTAGATCCTCTAGTATTCACTTCCGTAGTCCTTGAAACAACAAGTTTACTTGAACAATTGCGTAAGTCCCTTTGTGTGTTAACAGCAAAATCATACTTAGTCGCTAAGCTATCTCTTACCAAAATCATCAGAAGGAACCTTGGAGTCATCTTGTTTGATCACCTAGTTCAGCATTCGAGAGACTTTGCTCAAGAGGAAGTCAGATACTCTGTATTTCACTCTAATTGTTGACTTGTCGAAAAACAATCATCAAGTGACCAAATCACACATCACCCCATCAGACTGGGGACCCCCTTTTTGAGCTCAAATGTTTTGCATAGGAAGTTGTTATGTGTCATTTTGGCTAAGGTTTCCGAGGCAATTGTAGTATAGGAAGATGACCGCCTTTGAGTAGGTCCTCCAGTGGGTGCCTTGGAGTGTTGTTTGCGTCTGAGATAAGTGATCCTGTGATTAAAGCCACCTCAAGAGATCATCTCAATGTACAAGGAGTTCCTAGAAGAGTCAAGTCATGGTTGTTGAGATAAAATGATGCTCCAAGCGCCTTAAGCTAGTTCTTCTGCCTTGGTGAAATGACAGTGAATAGGCGCCTCGGACCTGTTAGAATATCTTGGAGTCAGAGTGCGCCCTAGAAGAGTACTGCGCCTAGATTGAAAGGATAGCTTCTGGCGCCTATGAAAGGAAACTATCCAAAGAGCGCCTTCATCTAGTGACCATGTTGATGTCTAGGAGGATGAACTATGATATATGCGCCCAAGGTCTCCTTTTTGCACCTAAGGTCATGATTAGAGCGCCTTGAGTGGGGTTGGCACTTAGAACAAGGTATGATCACCTTAAGTGACAAATGTGCGTAGTAGCCTTGAACAATTCAGTGTGCCTTTGATGGAGTAGGACCTCCATATTGCTCCTAGGACCCAGTGCTTTGGCGCCTTGAAGAGTTTGAATGTTTTGATGATTGAAGTGAATTCTAGCGCCCAAACTTGGAGATCAGATTAGCCTCTAGATGATAAGTGCACCTTGTGGTGTATTGGAGCCCTGAAGGTAGAGTTTTAGCGCCCACATGTTCCTGCTCTTAGGATTTGAGCACCCTGAGTCTAGATGAAGCGCCTTCAACCTTATGGAGCGCCTTAACTGCTTCCAAAGGAGGATAAGAGTGCCTTGGATAATCACGAGCGCCTTCAGAGTGCTTGGGATGTCTTTAAGGAGATCTTCAGGTTGTTTAAGCGCCTCCAAGTAAATGAATGCTTTGAGCAATGGATGAAAGTGCGCCTAGACTGAAGAGTGAGCGCCTTCACAGAGACATAGATAGGTGATTGGAGATGAGGTTTGAGGAAGGTGTGAAAATGCGCCTTATACGATATTAGCGCCTTCATGATGGAAGTCTAGGCACCTTTCTGGGAAAAGGAAGTCCATGAGTTTGAAATGCCTTTATACCTTGCGCCTTAGTCCCAATGGCCTTGATCTAGCGCCTTGAATGATGATTGGAGACCTCCTTTTGCGCCCTTGGTGATAGAGGTGCGCCTAGATCTCCTTTTTTGTGCCTTAGAGCAAGATCTAAGTGCCTTGGACAAGTTAATGCGCCTTTGGACCATGAGTGGGCGCCCTAGGAGGGTTTTGAGGAGTATATGTCCCTTGGAAGAAGGATTATCACAAGTAACAAGTGCTTTGAAGTGCCTAGTCCTGAGGTGGAGAGTTTGGCGCCTTGGACAGAGAGCAGTGATCTCAGATGCAACTTGGAATGTCGAGACTGTTGGTATAAGCGCCTTGGGAGAAATAGTTGATGACTCCAACACTAGAGCGCCCTGAGTTGGTGTTGGCACCTAGAAGAGGAGTCAAGCGCCATTTTAAAGTGTTTGAGCACCTTGAAGTTCCCTTTTGGCGCCTTTGTGAGGCTAAGTGCACCCTGAATGATGAAGGAGCGCCTTTGCAAAGAGAGATAGAGGTGCGCCTAGATCTCCTTTTGCGCCTAAGGTCCTGTCTTGTGCCTAGGTGATCATTTGAGCGCCCTGAATAGGTGAATGAGATCATTAATGCCTTGTTGAAGGTGAATGAGCGCCTTCATAGGATGAACTTGGAGGATGAACTAGGAGAATTCTCCATCAAAATGCACCTAGAGTGGATTAGTGCACCTTGTGAAGAAAGGCATCTTGGTGAGGTGAGAGTGAGGTGAGCGCCCTTGAAGGAAGGTTTGTGCACTTTTGATGAAGGTGAGTGCCCTTGGTGAAAGAGATTCCCCTTTTGCACCTCAGGAGCAAGGTGAGAATGCACCCTAGAGTGGAGGTCATGTTTTGGCGCCTTGGGGTTGAAGTTGGTCTGTTTCAAAGGATTTGAGCGCCTAATATGGAGTTTTTCACCTAGTTTGAGCGCCAGAAATGAGTTGTGGTGTTTGGAAGTAAATGTTAGCCCCTTCAAGAAGAACTTGACTGGGATGGAGCGCCTTTGGAAGAACCCAGTTAGTTTTGAGCGCCGTCCCTTCTGATATGCGCCTTTAGAGACAAGTCTCGACATCTAGGAGGATGAACCATGAAGATGAACTATGAAAAGTGTCTTGAGTGGAAGGTGATGCTTTGGCACCTTCAGGAGTTTGAATGTTTGATATGCACCTTGAAGATTTGCGCTTAGAGTGATTCAAAGCCTGAGAATGCGCCCTAGTGTTGTCTGGCGCCTTGGTGACGTAAGGAGGAATTGAGTACCTTAGTGAAACACAGAAGATGAGCGCCTTCATAAAATACGCCTTTGAGGAGATTGAGAGATGATTGGCACCTAGGACAATGTTTTGAACTTTTGGCATCTGGAATGAATGGTAAGTGTTTGAGTGCCTTGATGAGTACCTTCTGCGCCTAGATGCTTGATGAAATGCACGTTGATGATCCAACAAGCTCCTTTGAGTAGTGTTAAAGGTTTAGATGATTAAGCGCCTTGAGTGAAAGTAAGGCTAGGAGTGCCTAGGAAGATGAGCGCCTTCTCTGTGCCTAGAGGTAAGAAGAGGATTTGAAGTGGGAGGTTTGTGCCTTAATGGTTTGCGCTTTGATGGTTTGAGCGCCTTCCTCTAGTACCTATGTTGGAGTCAAATTGTGAGAAATGTGAACACAAGTTGAGGGTATAGCGCCTAGGGAAGGTAGTGAGTCTAAACACCTTCTGCGCCTTGATGAATCTAAAATGATATGCGCCTTCAACCTAGAAAAAGTGCCTTAAGATTGGATGAGTTTGAACTAGGAGCAATCATCATGGAATAGCGCCCAAGCAAAAGGTAAGTAACTTGTGTCAATTAAAAATCAAACTCCAAAACCTCCATCTAGCACCTTGGAGTCAGGTTATTCTGAGATAAAACACTTAACTGATTTCAAGAGATTATAGAGTAAACACCAGTGATTAGAGCAACCCAAATGAGAGCCCAGTGGAAACAAATGTGTTTTAGTGCCTTGATTGGAGTGAGAGGACCTCCTTAAGGGATTAGAGTGCCCTAGATGAAATAGCGCCTTAGGTGATTGCAGTGGAGTACCTTAAGATGTTGCCATGTAGTGATAAGTGCCTTGGGGAAGGTTAAATATCCAAAAGGTCTTGATCTAGCACCTTGGATGATGATATAAGCATCCTGTTTAGTCCATCACATGCGCCTAGGGTAGAAATGAATTTTGGCGTCTAAGGAAGGAAATAGGTCTTGAGGTTGTTTGAGCGCCTCAAAGTAAATTTGAGTTAGATGATCGCCTTCAAGCGAGGAGTAAGGAGCGTCATGCTATCCGCCTTTGAAGATCTTCAAGTTGCATCATTGAAGGAAGGGGTATTGGTGAAGCCAAGAAGTCATCAAGGGCAAGTCCTTGAGTAGCCTTCAAGTTGCAAGAGGAAACATCAATGACATCATGTTAGATCCCATCAAGTTCAAGTATACTTCATCACTGGTATCATGTTCGAATACATTCATGCAACTTTGTATCTAAGAGCATCATTAGTGACTCTACTCCAAGTCTTCATCACTTACTCCATTTAAGAATGAGGTCATTTTCATACCAACCTATCTAAGAGATGAAGATAGGCGCACATCATATAGGTGGCAGTCCATTTTGGCGCCCATTAAGACTTGAATTACCCTTTTTTGCGCCCAAAATTCCCCTTATGTTTTTGAAGTTGCCAATATTTAATGCTAAGAAGGCCGACCTTAAGTTTGGCTGACCTCATTTAATAAAGGAAATCACCTATTTAAGGAGAGCGCTCCTCCTTATTTCATTCATTTATTTGCAAATTCTAATAAGGAGCAGCAAAATTCATAAGGAGCAGCAATTTGTGAAGAAAAGGCAGAATTTCTAAGGTAGATCTGAAGTCTAGAGGGTTGATTTGCTTTGAATTTCATCATTTTATACTGATTTTTGCATTAAAATCCAGAAATTTGTACTTGTTAAGGCAGAAATTGGGTATAAGGTACGTTTTGGTCTCTTCTCCTTTGTCAAGTTACCTTGTATTTCTCTAAATTTGCAAACTTATATTCAGAAAATCAGATAATGCTTCAATGAAAAATGACTTAGGACACCTCTTTGTACTTGAAAAATTGAATTAGAACATGATAATATGATAACTTTATAATTGTGATATAGAAGACTCATAGAATCTATTACTTCAATCTACTTATTCAAGTCTAGTCTTACAGATAGATGGGAATGACGGCCAAAGAAAGATAAGTACTTATCAAGATGGATGCCAAGTCCAGTATACCGGAGTCCAAGCTAGAAACGCAGTGGAAGGATGTCAGCGACACCAACATGGGACACGTCAACTTGGAGGAAGTGAAAGACTTTTTGCTCGTGATCACCAGGAATGAGGATGTCAAAGCCATCGCAAAGAGTGGGATTGTACAAGCGGCTTGCTTTCCACCTGCCTTGCCAAGTGCCGAGCTAGTGTTAGAGTGTGTTCAACATTACGACAAAGAGAAAAGACAAATCATAGTAAAGGATGGAACTGTTCTTGCCTACCTGTAGAGGGAAGCGATCCAAGAGATCTTCAACATCCCGAAGGCGAAAGGAGTCTTCATATGCCCTACAACAGCTCAGATGACATTTGAAGGCAACTCAAAGGTCTACATGCAAGAAATCAGGAAGAAGTGGATGAATGATTCTTCGATGAAGATATACAACTCAAAAGATCCCAAATATCACAAGGCTGACTTCAAGCAGGAGATAAGTTACTTGATCATGTTTCTGAATCGAGTAACAGGTAGGCCACAATCATCTACTTTCGAAGGATGGATGTATACCTATTTTGATCACATGTTTACAAAGAACAAGATGATTGACTGGGCTGGCCTTATAATCCACTACCTAGATGAACAGCTTGAAAACTTCGATGAAACGAAGTCTTTATTCATGACTTCATACCTTGTGTATATCTTGGCAAGAAATGTAGTTTACAAAGGACTAACAGCTAAAGGGCAAGTAGGTACAAAGCCGGGACAGATTCTCTCTCATCAGTGTGATACCTCAACTCCACCTGAAAAACATCAATCACTATAAGAGAATCAATGATGCCTTCGCTATGTTTATAGTGAGGAAGTTGAGAGGTGAACTACATCGGAGACTAACAGGTGCAGCCAGGAACTTCATCAAGCAGTATGGAAGGTATTACATTCAGTATGATAAGTTCACTTATATCAGGATTCAAGGATTTACATCATTCCCATATAGACTGCCTAGATACCCTTCAAACAGGATGGTGTTGCTAGAGGTTTCCAGACAATTGTTAGAGTTTCATAAGATGCAGAAAGCAAGGAAGAAAGCAGGAGTTCAGTTCCCTCTTCAACTGGGTAGATATTATTCTTGTCCATCCTTACAGGCAGCTGAGCATTCAGAAATTGAGCTTCATGCTTATCATCTGTATCCACATGATTCGAGGAGGGAAAACTTTGATCCACATGGAGCCATCAAGCAGTCTTACTATTCTTACAGGCATAAAGAACAATTAGAGGATCACTGGGCTGATGTTATAGATGATGATGATATCAGGATGCAAAAATGTTCGAGATTGAAATGGGACCTGATAAGAGCTACAAAGGTATTGAGAATTCCTGATCAGTTAGAAGGTGATAGAGCTCTTCTTGGTGATGAATATGATAAAATCCACAATTTGCCTTATGAAGTCAACTGGGCAGACAGAGAAAAGGTCGATGATGAAGGATTGATAACGCCTGTTATTGCTATCACTGAAGAGCAAATAGACAAACAAGTACAAGCTTTGCTGGATGAAGGTAAGAAACTCACCTATACTAAGATGGGAGAAGTGGATCTGCAAGAACAACATAAAGCACCTAGTAAGGATTCACGAAGCAAAGGAAGTGAGAAAGATTCGGGACAGGGAAAGAAAAGGAAACAGCTTGAGATTGTTCAAGGAGAGTCCAGTAGAAAGAAGAAAAGGATAAGTATTGAGACTGCTTCTTCTAGACAACCAGGTGATATCCCACTGAATCAAGACTTAGTGATTTCTGTTGAGAATGTAGTTCCAGAAGCTCCAATAGAAGAAGTGCCTTCCAGCCCACATGATACTGAAATCATCGATGAAGCTAATACCGAGGATAAGGATGATGCTGAAGAGGAGTCATTACCTGCACAAGGAAGACAATTACTACAGTAGCAGGATCTTTCATCACTGCCAGAATGGTTACAAGAAAGAATTAGAGAGAATTGTGAACTTGAAAGCTGTCCTCCCCTTCCAGTTGATGAGTTGCTTTTAGATATGTCGAAGGAGAAACCAAAGAAGAAGGCAAATATCCTTTCCAAGATCACTAAAGATGAAACAGGTGTAAGGAAAGTACATGTAGCCGTTCCTAGGCTTGAAAAGAACATAGAGGATGTAACTCCTAATGATTATGACATCAATACAATCAATCTAGGTCCTTTGACTGGAATGCAAGTTGAAGAAGAGCTTCAGGATTCGATTGATAATGCTCGAGCTATCATAAGACAAGAAACAGAAGGCAGAATCAAGGCTAAGCAAAGATGTCGTGCCTTGGAGCAGTATATTTAGCATTTAGTGCATCCTATTCATCAGCAGGAAAGGGTTGTTACACCTCCATCTCTCCTTCCTCCCGAAACAGTTGGACACCTAGAAGAGTTGAAGTCTTCATCTCACAGAATGAAGGATTGGATGAAAAGATCAAAGGAGACTACATTCAGACATCTAAGAGACATTATGCAGGTAAATGATAAGATTACTAACCTTAAGGATAGGGTACTTGCATTGATGACTGCTTGTGTTGAATTCAAAGACCTCAAGGATCAACATCTGCCACACCTAAAGAGTTTGATGGAAACATCAGTGGATGATTTGTTACATGCTGAAGTTATTGAAGAAGGTAGAACATACAACTTTTCCTCCTGGTATTTTAGTCTTCGCATTAAAGGACAGTTGCTGGAAAAGATAGAAATAGACATGTCAAGAATTAGAAGTGTGCTTCAGAGGATTCAAGATGGAATTCATGCTTCTTTGATGAGGATCTGCAATCCTTTTGGGGAGATGACCTTTGAGAATCTGAAAGAACAAGTTCAAGTCTTCTATTTTCAGGAAAATGATGTTACAGATGACAGACTTGATAGTATATTCTCACTTGCTGTCCACCTAGGCAACAACAAAGCAAGGATAACTGATTGGGAAAGGACACTTGGCCTTTATTCAGTTGATGTACTTGAAGCCAAAGGAACCATTCAAAATGCGCCAAGTGTACCTATGGAGCAAGTCAAGCAAATAGTATCTAAGTTCATTGAATGTCAAGCCTCTAGTGATGGATATTCACATGGGGATTCTTCATAGGATAATGATATATCATTCTTATCTTCTTGCGAGGCGTGCCTTTGTTATTTTCTTCATGGCCTCCTTCATTTAATAAAGATAACTTCTTGTTAGTCTCCTTCATTTAATAAAGTTGATCTCTTTCATTTAATAAGAGAAGTTTGTTACAACTACTTGTGATGTGGCTTGATCTGGTCCGCTGACTCGGCCGATTGATCTTGACCCTTCTTTTCTTTTGAGGTCTATAAAAGAGCTCTTGTTGCTCTCATTTGTACGGTTGAAATTTCTGAAATTGTTGCAAGAGCTCTCTGAGATAATAAAAAGATTCATTGCCTTGGTGATTCTATTTGTGTTTCCGAGTGTTGCATGGTTTCAATTTTCAAGCGAACATTAAGTTAGATTAAGTTTCTCTTTAAATTTATGTTAGTTAATGAAAGGTTCCTTTATTGCTTTGTGGTGAAATCAGTAAGTTCATACCATTTGTAGTTTGTGGCTCGTAGATTGCAGTGCATGGTTAGTCTAAACAATTGGACATCAATTTG
Source organism: Cunninghamia lanceolata (assembly GCA_027924645.1). NCBI lineage: Eukaryota > Viridiplantae > Streptophyta > Pinopsida > Cupressales > Cupressaceae > Cunninghamia > Cunninghamia lanceolata. The sequence continues at coordinate 6,422,114 of BSBN01000272.1, read as the reverse complement.
ATCTTTGTGCTTGTTGAATCTTTCATGAGCATAATTGATTTAAACATCTTCTACCCCTAGAAGATTGCACCTATCTTGTGTAGTTGTCCATCTTGGCGAAGCAGGATCAGGTTTGATTTCACCTTGAGCGGTAATCATCCTTGCATTTAGGATTAGATTAGTGTTCCTAAACTTTACACCTTTTGTCCTTTTTTACCATTCAGTTAGAATTAAGATCAAGAACATTCATTGATAAATCATACGCCATCAGTCGCAGTACTTAGATCCTCTAGTATTCACTTTCGTAGTCCTTGAAACAACAAGTTTACTTGAACAATTGCGTAAGTCCCTTTGTGTGTTAATAGCAAAATCATACTTAGTCGCTGAGCTGTCTCTTACCAAAATCATTAGAAGGAACCTTGGAGTCATCTTGTTTGATCACCTAGTTCAGCATTCGAGAGACTTTGCTCAAGAGGGAGTCAGATACTCTGTATTTCACTCTAATTGTTGACTTGTCGAAAAACAATCATCAACATTTTTGGCACTAGAAGGAGGGCCGTTAACAAGTTGTTTCAGATTAAGGAAGAACATCCTGGAGCGAATTGGTTCTTTCTTGCTAGAAAGGCACCAAAGAATTCTAAGGTCTGCACTAGGAGCATCCAAGGAGTTCTCCGAGTTGGGGTTCCCTTCGAAGTCGAAGAAAGGAAAGAAAGGGACTTCATCGGGCCAAGGATCTCCAAGTGGGGGTGATATTTCAAGTTTATTTCAAACTCCACCTCCGCAAAATCAAAATCAGGGAGTTGTTCAACCGAGCAACGTCCAAGTAACCACCATAGGCACTCCACTTCAGCAAGGAGCTACTCAAGCAGGTCCAGGACAACCCAACATCCCAATGGCAGCACAAGCTTGGCCCCTGGGAAATGTCTCACCCCTTGGGACTTTTACAGACTACCATGAAATGCCTAAAAACCCTAAACACTTCTGTTCGAAATTTCATGTCAACGATCCAAGCAGGACGGCTGAAGAGCATATTAAGATCTTTGAAGGCACTCGGGTAAATCAGAGGATCACAGATCAGGATGTAGCATGCCGACTATTCCCATACTCTCTCGAAGGAGATGCTACCTTTTGGTATGTCAACCTACCAGCTGGGTCTATTACTACCTGGGAACAGATGAAAACTGCTTTCTTGTAGAAGTTCAAGATTCCCATCTCTCCTGCAAAACTCTATAAATAGTTTATTGAAGTAAGGAGGCAGGAACATGAGCCCATCGCCTCTTTTAATCACAGGTTTCATAAAGCATATTCTAGACTACAAGCTCCATATGATATCACTCAGGAAATGGCGAAGGAGATTTATTATGCTGCATTGGATCGCCTTACTTCTATGTTTGTGAAAAGAGCAATGGCCCCGCCTACCACTCTGACGGGAGCATATGCTGAAGCCATTCAGGTGAACATAGATTTGGGTATGAACACTCATGGGCCACTGAATCACATAGGACATGTGGCAATGCCAAATCAAATCCAGGGGATCAACCATGCATTAGCTCAACATACACCTATAATGAATCCAGTCCCCGTTCCCACTCCTGCTAATCAATTAGTCCTGCATCTAGGGGTGCCGATTTCACAAGTTGCGCCCGAAAAGCTAGTGTATCTGCAAGGATCGTCATCCTCTGCAAAGACTCAGGAGGAGAAGGATGAAATGAAAGAGCTGATTGATCAGGTGAAGAAACTATCTACTAAAGTTACACATTTGAAAAATCAGAATAATTATCTGCAGAGGAATTTCCAAGGCAATCAGGGAGGATACCAGGGAAACTAGGGCAGTAATCAAGGATACAACCCAGGATATAATCAGGGGTACAATCAAGGCTTTAGAAGTAATAATCAAGGCTTTCAACGGAAAAATAGAACCTGGAATACTGCACCGAACAATGGAACTGTACCTTCACCACTCGATAATCCACCAGCTTCTGACCCAAAACCAGCAGAGAAAGTCTTCTTAGTAGAAGCTGCATTGTCCACTTGGTGCAGGTTGCATAACACCAATCAGCATTCCGAACTTCAATGCCCCGAATTTAAGATAGCTGTTGACATCTTTCAGCAAGAAATGCATGGTACACAGGTGCCAGAGAATCCTCCGGTCACTGGGTATGAAATTGTGCCCATGCAGAGGTACGATCAGGCCCTGATGATTGAAGATTTTACTTTTCCACCCATGATGGAATACGACATGACAGAATATAATGGAAGATTCTCGCCAGCCTCTGCAAATGGGCCGGTTGATGATACATACTATCCTCCGCCATTTGAGGGCAATTCCCAAACTCAAGAAGCAGATGAAGTTCAGGCCTTTCAGCAATCTATCGGCAATGCACCACAAAGGGTTTATCAGCGGAATTATCGGGCACAAGATCCTATGACTACATCGACTCCTCCTAATAACTTGCACACTCCGCCAAATCCTAATGCAAGTAACAATCCAAATTATCCAAGGGATGCGCCTGAATACAGACAACGGAATCCAGCTCAGAACATTGTCCCAGCACAAGAGGCTCAACAGCAGAATGTTTCCTCAAGGATTGATCCGGTCAGAAAGGAAGTTCCTAAGGATGATTTAAAGAGGTTGAGTCAATGTGTTGTCGAAGAACTCAAGAAGATCAAGATCAATTTACCACTGACAGAATTGATTCGAGTACCTGAAATAAAGGAAGCCTTTTTAAGAAGTGTCGATGATACCATCACAGCAGGTGGAAATCAGAATGTACAAATCACCACAGGTCCATCAGGTCCTTCCACTTCACCTACAACAAGAGCATATGTGGGTCAAAATGTGAATCCGACCCAAATGAGGCCACCTCACCCTCAAGGTCAGACAAATGCTATTTTCATTGCACAGGATTCATCCAACATGCCGGATGGCAAGTCAGTTGAAATAAAGGAAGAGCCTGTAGGAGATAATAATGCACCAAAGATTCAAAGCTCACAAGTCAATCCAGATCTAGCAGATGACCGATATAGTGCCCCTAAGAAGAAATCAGTAGTCTTTTACCAAGGAAGGGATGAACAGCCTCCGTTCTTGATATCAGTTAGAATGTTTGGTAAACTGTTACATAATTGTCTAATGGATTCAGGAGCCTCAAGTAACGTGATGCCGTTGGGTATCTGTAAGAAACTTGGTCTCATCCCAAAACAAACAAACAAGAAAGTTACTCAGTTAGACAAAACCGAGGTTCCAGTTATTGGAGAATTACACAATATTCACATGCAATTGGCAGTGGATCCCAGGATTCAGCATTACATTGACATTTCAGTAGTAGACATACCTGAAGGGTACGGGATGCTGCTAAGCAGAGATTGGTTGAAAAAGCTCAATGGATACATCTCCACCGACTTCTCGCACATGTGGCTATCATGGAAAGGATTGCCGAATCAAATCAGGATAGATAGCACTCCGCGTCTGAAATTGATGATCACTGAATATGGTGAAGACAATGAGATCCTTTTTGTACAGACAAACTTGGGTGTTTACAAGCCTAAGGTGGAGGAGATTTTAATGTTGCATAATTCAACAGAGGTCCTCGTAGAAAGTGATCACAGTACATCATAATGAAGAAGGGGAAGGCATGTTTGAAAACTTCTGAAACTTTGTGATGAAACATGTGAAACAGGGTGTAGAATTGGGAAGTCATGCATCTATTCATGATCTATCGTTACCTAATTGGTGCAGGATACACAATGCTTTCCATTCTGAGTTCTCCTGCGCTATGTGCATAGTAGCCTTGGAACAAGTCAGGAAAAGGATTCCAGAGGCCATGGGGTTAGAAATTCCAAGTATGATGAAACTAAAAGAACCTGTTCGGGATACGGCCGTTACAAATGAAGTAAGTACTTCGGCATCAGCAATAGAACATACCCAAATTGAACCTACAGAAGCAAATCAAGATATTGATGTGTCAAATCCAGGAGATAATCAAGTATGGACTTTAAGATTTGATGGATCAAAATCCAAGCAAGGATCCGGAGCTGGCTTTGAACTGATCAGTCTGCTGGGAGAAGCTTATCTATCAGCCTTAAGATTATAGTTTCCGTGCACAAATAATGTTAATGAATATGAAGCTCTCGTGCATGGGTTGCTCTTGGCCATAAAGAAGAAAGTTAAGATTCTACATGTGTTTGGCGATTCAGAGATAGTTGTTAGACAGGTCAGGAAACAATATGTGTGCCATGACAAGAGGTTGAAGAAATACAGAAACCAGGTATGGGATTTGATTGAGGACTTCGATGCATTTAACATCAAGTCAATTTACAGATCAACAAATCAAGTAGCTAATGCACTAGCACAAGCCGCAAGTTCTCTTGAGCCATTAGCTATGGAGGGCTTAAAGAAGTTCACAGTCGAACTGACATCAGTACCATCAGTACCAGATAATATCACAAACTTTCAAGTGTTTGATGATGACAAACATATAATGGACTTCTTGACCAATTCAGGTATTTTCACCACCCAGGTCATTGATGAAAGTGAAGTTGAAGCCGAGTTTGATCCAGATGGGATCCTGAACCTGAAGGACAATACCATCCCAAAGGGTATGATTGAGTTAGAGAGACTCTTTGATTCAGACAAGTTGGGCATCCCTCCCTACCATAGTGAAGACGGGAATAAGTGTGAAGCAGTCAATCTGGGGACAGACGAAGAGGTAAGAAATGTCTTCATAGGGAAAGTTTGCACACCAGAAGAAAGAGAAAATATTCTCAACAGCATGAGAGAGTTTCACGATGTTATCGCTTGGGGGTATGATGACTTGAAGACATATGACACATCTATCATCACGCATACTATCCCTCTCAGGCCGGGAAGCAGACCCTTCCGACAGAGGCAGAGGCCGGTCAATCCTTTATTAGAGCCACTTATTTATCAAGAAGTAAAGAAACTGCTACAAGCAAGGATAATATTTCCAATAAGGCATTCAACGTGGGTCACCAATCTGGTTCCTGTTAGAAAAAAGAATGGAGAAATAAGGTTGTGTATTGATTTCAGGAATCTGAACAAGGCATCAGAGAAAGATAATTATCCTTTACCTTCATTGGACGAAGTGCTCCAAATTGTAAATGGTTCGTAGATGATGTCGTTCCTGGATGGATATTCAGGATATAACCAGGTCATGGTTGAAGAAGAAGACAGGTTAAAGACCGCTTTCACTACCAAATGGGGAACATATGCTTACAGAAGGATGCCTTTCGGCTTAATCAACGCAGGAGCCACTTTTCAGAGGGCTATGGACATCGCCTTCAGAGATATTATTGGGAAATGCATTATTATCTATATGGATGACCTTATTGTATTCTCAAAAGTCAGAGCAGATCATGTGGAACATTTAAGGCGAGTGTTTGAATCTTGCAGAACATATGGAATCTCCTTAAATCCAAAAAAGTGTATCTTCGGGGTGATAGAAGGAAAGCTCCTGGGCCACGTAATATCAGAACACGGCATCTCTATCAATCCAGATTGGGTAGAGGCAATCAAAAGAATCAGCATGCCTACCAGCAAGAAGGAGTTAAAGTCTTTCTTCAACAAGATTAACTTCGTCAGGAAGTTTATTACGGGATTCGCAGAAATTGTTAAGCCTTTGAACGATATGTTGAAGAAGGATGCGAAAGTCGAATGGACTCCTCAAGCAAAGAGAGCATTCAAAGAAATCAAGCAAGCAATTGCTAGGGCTCCTGTCCTCATCAGTCCAAATTATTTGAAGCCATTTTATTTGTATTCTTTCGCATCAAATCACACTTGTGCAGGGATTTTGACCCAAAGGACAGATGATAAAGATGAACACCCTATCGTGTTTATGAGTGCCCCTTTTAAGGATGCTGAGCTGAGATATCCTGCAGTGGAGAAATAGGTGTACGCTTTAGTGAAGGCTATCAAGAAATTTCGACACTATATCCTGCGGAGCAGAGTGTATGCTATAGTTCCAGATGCTGCAGTTAAGACACTACTAATGCAAAATGAGCTGGGTGAACGCAGAGGCAAGTGGGTCGCCACTATCCAAGAATATGACATCGAAATTCAACCAATGAAGTTGGTTAGAGGACAAGCACTGACCCAGACTATAACAGTCGAAGGCCCTGGATTGGTTCAGCAGGCTTATGTACTCGAAGCAGTATCACCAGATGAGTGGTACGATGATATTGTCTATTACCTGCTATCTCAAAAATGTCCGGATCATATGAGCCCAACACAGAGAAGAGCATAGAGATACAGAAGTAAACGCTTCATGTTGTAGGGATCAGTTTTATTCAGACAGAATCATGAAGGGATCTACTTGAGGTGTGTTGGCAGAAGCGAAGCCAAAAGTATTATGGAACAATTTCATGACAAGTTCGGAACTTGCCACGGTGGTGAGCTGGCGACGGCGAATCAGATATTAAGGGCAGGATATTATTGGCCAAAATTGTTTCAAGATGCTCATCAGCACGTCAAAACTTGCCATATTTGTCAGGTAGCAGCTTCAAGAGAACGAAACCCAGCCATGCCTCTGCAGCCGGTTGTTGAATTCAGGCCTTTTGCCAAGTGGGGGCTAGACTTCATTGGCATGATAAACTCACCGTCTTCTGCACAGCATAGATATATCTTGACTGCGACAGACTACTGCACTAGATGGACAGAAGCCCATGCTTTGAAGTTCTGCACTTCCGACGTAGTGATCAAATTTCTAGAAGAGAACATAATTACCAGATTTGGCTATCCCAGCACCCTTGTGTGCGACAATGGTCCTGCATTTTCTTCATTGAGATTTTCTAATTGGGCCTTTGAATATGGAATAACCCTAAAATTTTCATCAAACTATTACCCACAGGGTAACGGCTTAGCTGAATCCACAAACAAGAACTTCTTGAATGCAATCAAGAAGCTACTGGATAAGAATCTGAGAGACTGGCATACATAGCTGAAATTCGCTCTTTGGGCAGACAGGACCAGAGTCAAGTCTTCTTTGGGCACTTCTCCATATCACCTGGTTTATGGGCAGGATCCCATCTTCCTAATACAATTGAGGATTCCAACCTTGCAGTTTATGCAAGACTATTTAGATGAAGATGAACAGGTACAAACAAGATTATCATAGCTCCTGCATCTGGAAGAGAAACGAGACATTGCCTTAGATAAGTTTATGAAGCATCAAGGAGTGGTTAAGCGTTGGTTTGATCGTCAGGCGAGAGTGAAAGCCTTCAGAATTTCTGACCTGGTTTTATATTGGGACAAGGCACATGAACGGCGATGTGATCATGACAAGTTCGATTATCTCTGGAAGGGTCCATACCAGATTGCAGAGATTCTGGGAGAGAACGCTTTCAAATTGAAGACTCTGACTGGGGAAGATGTTCCACTGCCTGTCAATGGGTAGTTCTTGAAGCACTATTTCCAGCCATGAGTTCCTTGAAGGGCTGGTTTGTACATAGTTAGAATAGGATTTCCTTTCAGTTGTTTGGTTCTCTTAGGTTAGATTTGCTTGTCTTGATGTCATTTGACTCAAGAATTTCTTGCTTTTCATAGTTTAGTTGTTTCGTTTTTGCTTTTGTTTTAGAGTAGTTGTTTTGAGGGATCTTAGTTCTTGACAAGGTGATGTATATCTCAAAGACATTTGGTATACTTCCACTAGAGTATGTTAGCTCATTTCCTAAACATTTATTCATGAAATTCTTAGGATTGATTAGATCATAATTTTCAATTGTTGAACAACGCAAGTTCTGAACTTGACTAGGACACTAATCATATATTGTGTCTTGACACTGTTATCTTCTGAACTTAATATTCTAAAATGTCAAATTTAATTTTATGAATTCTTATTTGTTCCTTGGAGAAAATTGTGTCATGATTGATGGATTTTCATGGATTTCATCGCTAGTATCAGAAGCGTGACTACTTGATCATAGGAGAGGAGTCGGTTGTTCGGTATTGACTGAAGTATTTTGAGGTTTTATATCTTACACATCTTAATGATCCCAAAGTTCCTAGGAAAGTCTTTGTAAGCCTGGATCAAGTGAACATCTCAAGGTAATTCATGTTTCCATTTCACTCCATAATAAGCGTTTCTGCATAATTTCCATCCATCATTTCGTTATCCATCCATTTCATTTCAAAGCAATAAAAACCTCCATCCATGTTGCATTCTCCATTCAATAATGAATTCGAGTCTGATGTCCGAATCATTCATATGATCCTGTGTTTGCTATATACTCCAGCAGGATAACAATTGAAGTCTGTATTGAGCACTTGGAGTTTTCCATGTCAACCTCCTCTTCAAATGACCCTATAAGACAAGGTCAAGATGTTGGTGTTCCCGTATTGGCTCCATCTAAAATCCATCATTTTCTATTATTCTCCATTATATATATCCGTTTCATCTTAGTTACTACGCAAAGTCTCAAAGCATGTAACTATTCATACCTTCCGTCATCCATCTTACCTCCGCCTTTCCTATCATATTACTATACCCTTTATCCCTTCCATCCATCTCCTAATCATGATTGATGAATGTGAGTGTCGTCTAAGCAAGAAGCTTGCAATTCCTTCCGCCTATCCCCTCATAGTTCCATGAAATAAATATTCGGATGCTTTACCCATGACATAAAGAAATCCCTGAAAATTTATAGATCTCTTTGCCTCGTGGTACAAATGCCCAAATCCTAAGCAAGGCATACTCAAAAGACTATTTCATCCCATACATCCAAATGAAGAAATATTTCTAGAACGAAGCTCTAGGTACTTATAGCCGAATCTAAAGCGGTTATCGCATCCAATCCATCCATTCAATTCCATTCTATCGTTCATTCCATCCATTACTTTACATTATCATTCACTTTACCCCACGAACCAAAAATAAAGGAGAAATCCTATGTTTGTGAATGCTGTGACGATTACATTATCATCCATCTCCATTCCCGTTCCCTATTATATATTCCCCTTTCCACTTGCAAGCTTCAGGGTTTAGATTGATATGAACAGACGTTGATCGTGATGCCATTCCATCTCATTTACTTATTCACTGTCCATGTCTATCTCCCGCTATTCAGTATATCTCGCCATTCATCTGGTTTATGGTTGAATATGCTTTCATACATCCGTTTTATAATCCACTTCATCATTCACCATCATCCAATTCCGTTCCCTTCACCCTATCATGATTTTCTTTCCTGCCAACATTTGTAAGTATCACAACTTGACATGATTTTATGTATGGATTATCGCGTCATCTCCAGCATCAGACTCTGGAGTTCTTACTATTCGTTACCTTGGTGAAAACCTGGCAAACAGGCACCGTGTGTAATGGTGATTCTAAAAAAAAAAAAAGAAAAAAAAAGAGCATAAAAAAAAAAAAATGAAAAATAGTAAAGAGAAAAATTTCGTTCATTGGTGAAAACCCGGCAAACGGGTGCCATGGATAAGTATCATGGCAAAAACCTGGCAAACAAGCATTGTGGTAGAGGCACAACGTCTCATTGCATTTCATTTCCATTTCTATATCACCCTCATCCTGCCATCACCCGTTCAATATCATTGCATGCCATCATATGTACATATTCGTCCTTCCGTCAGCTTTCATGAATTACCTAGCTTGAGATAGGTTAGCTTAGAAAATCCTGGTTTCTAAGGGATGGGAATGAGCCTACTGCTTGCACTTTAAACTTCAGATATGGATAGTCGCGCTGGCAACTGGCTTTGATTCTTTGATTGGGTAGTTGTGTTTATTTGATCTGGTGTGTGGGTATACATGGAAATGTTGACACTTGATATTTGTTTATCTTTAGAACATTTGAGAAATTGTTTTAATCACAATCAATCTTTAATCACACATCGGGAGATGTAGTGTCTTGATCCAATTTATGATTCCTTTCCCTTTTAAGTTCATTTTTCACCTAGTTTATGATTGAGGATGGTGATTTAATGTTCTTCGAGTAGGTTTTGAATCCTTGTTTTCAAAATGTTCAGAAACATTCCTCTAGTGGAGTCGCCAGATGTTGTGACCAAATCACACATCACCCCATCAGACTGGGGACCCCCTTTTTGAGCTCAAATGTTTTGCACAGGAAGTTGTTATGTGTCATTTTGGCTAAGGTTTCCGAGGCAATTGTAGTATAGGAAGATGACCACCTTTGAGTAGGTCCTCCAGTGGGTGCCTTGGAGTGTTGTTTGCGTCTGAGATAAGTGATCCTGTGATTAAAGCCACCTCAAGAGATCATCTCAATGTACAAGGAGTTCCTAGAAGAGTCAAGTCATGGTTGTTGAGATAAAATGATGCTCCAAGTGCCTTAAGCTAGTTCTTCCGCCTTGGTGAGATGACAGTGATTAGGCGCCTGGGACCTGTTAGAATATCTTGGAGTCAGAGTGTGCCCTAGAAGAGTACTGCGCCTAGATTGAAAGGATAGCTTCTAGCGCCTATGAAAGGAAACTATCCAAAGAGCGCCTTCATCTAGTGACCATGTTGATGTCTAGGAGGATGAACTATGATATATGCGCCCAAGGTCTCCTTTTTGCGCCTAAGGTCATGATTAGACCACCTTGAGTGGGGTTGGCACTTATAACAAGGTATGATCACCTTAAGTGACGAATGTGTGTAGTAGCCTTGAACAAGTCAGTGTGCCTTTGATGGAGTAGGACCTCCATATTGCGCCTAGGACCCAGTGCTTTGGTGCCTTGAAGAGTTTGAATGTTTTGATGATTGAATTGAATTCTAGCGCCCAAACTTGGAGACTAGATCAGCCTCTAGATGATAAGTGCGCCTTGTGGTGTATTGGCACCCTGAAGGTAGAGTTTTAGTGCCCACATGTTCCTGCTCTTAGGATTTGAGCACCCTGAGTCTAGATGAAGCGCCTTCAACCTTATGGAGTGCCTTAGCTGCTTCCAGAGGAGGATTAGAGTGCCTTGGATAATCATGAGCGCCTTCAGAGTGCTTGGAATGTCTTTAAGGAGATCTTGAGGTTGTTTAAGCGCCTCCAAGTAAGTGAATGCTTTGAGCAATGGATGAAAGTGCGCCTAGACTGAAGAGTGAGCGCCTTCACAGAGACATAGATAGGTGATTAAAGATGAGGTTTGAGGAAGGTGTGAAAATGTGCCTTATATGATATTAGCGCCTTCATGATGGAAGTCTAGGCGCCTTTTTGGGAAAAGGAAGTCCATGAGTTTGAAATGCCTTTATACCTTGCGCCTTAGTCCCAATGGCCTTGATCTAGCGCCTTGAATGATGATTGGAGACCTCCTTTTACGCCCTTGGTGATAGAGGTGCACCTAGATCTCCTTTTTTGCACCTTAGAGCAAGATCTAAGTGCCTTGGACAAGTTAATGCTCCTTTGGACCATGAGTGGGCGCCCTAGGAGGGTTTTGAGGAGTATATGTCCCTTGGAAGAAGGATTATCACAAGTAACAAGTGCTTTGAAGCACCTAGTCCTAAGGTGGAGAGTTTGGTGCCTTGGACAGAGAGCAGTGATCTCAGATGCAACTTGGAATGTCGAGACTGTTGGTATAAGCGCCTTGGGAGAAATAGTTGATGACTCCAACACTAGAGCGCCCTGAGTTGGTGTTGGCACCTAGAAGAGGAGTCAAGCGCCATTTTAAAGTGTTTGAGCGCCTTGAAGTTCCCTTTTGGCGCCTTTGTGAGGCTACGTGCACCCTGAATGATGAAGGAGTGCCTTTGCAGAGAGAGATAGAGGTGTGCCTAGATCTCCTTTTGCGCCTAAGGTCCTATCTTGTGCCTAGGTGATCATTTGAACGCCCTGAATAGGTGAATGAGATCATTAATGCCTTGTTGAAGGTGAATGAGCGCCTTCATAGGATGAACTTGGAGGATGAACTAGGAGAATTCTCCATCAAAATGCGCCTAGAGTGGATTAGTGCGCCTTGTGAAGAAAGGCATCTTGGTGAGGTGAGAGTGAGGTGAGCGGCTTGAAGGAAGGTTTGTGCACTTTTGATGAAGGTGAGTGCCCTTGGTGAAAGAGATTCCCCTTTTGCACCTCAGGAGCAAGGTGAGAATGCACCCTAGAGTGGAGGTCATGTTTTGGTGCCTTGGGGTTGAAGTTGGTCTGTTTCAAAGGATTTGAGCACCTAATATGGAGTTTTTCACCTAGTTTGGGCGCCAGAAATGAGTTGTGGTGTTTGGAAGTAAATGTTAGCCCCTTCAAGAAGAACTTGACTGGGATGGAGTGCCTTTGGAAGAACCCAGTTAGTTTTGAGCGCCTTCCCTTCTGATATGCGCCTTTAGAGACAAGTCTCGACATCTAGGAGGATGAACCATGAAGATGAACTATGAAAAGTGTCTTGAGTGGAAGGTGATGCTTTGGCGCCTTCAGGAGTTTGAATGTTTGATATGCACCTTGAAGATTTGCGCTTAGAGTGATTCGAAGCCTGAGAATGCACCCTAGTGTTGTCTGGCGCCTTGGTGAGGTAAGGAGGAATTGAGCGCCTTAGTGAAACACAGAAGATGAGCGCCTTCATAAAATACGCCTTTAAGGAGATTGAGAGATGATTGGCACCTAGGACAATGTTTTGAACTTTTGGCGTCTTGAATGAATGGTAAGTGTTTGAGTGCCTTGATGAGTACCTTCTGCGCCTAGATGCTTGATGAAATGCACCTTGATGATCCAATGAGCTCCTTTGAGTAGTGTTAAAGGTTTAGATGATTAAGCGCCTTGAGTGAAAGTAAGGCTAGGAGCGCCTAGGAAGATGAGCGCCTTCTCTGTGCCTAGAGGTAAGAAGAGGATTTGAATTGGGAGGTTTGCGCCTTGATGGTTTGCACCTTGATGGTTTGAGCACCTTCCTCTAGTACCTATGTTGGAGTCAAATTGTGAGAAATGTGAACACAAGTTTAGGGTATAGCGCCTAGGGAAGGTAGTGAGTCTAAACACCTTCTGCGCCTTGATGAATCTAAAATGATATGCGCCTTCAACCTAGAAAAAGTGCCTTAAGACTGGATGAGTTTGAAGTAGGAGCAATCATCATGGAATATCGCCCAAGCAAAAGGTAAGTAACTTGTGTCAATTAAAAATCAAACTCCAAAACCTCCATCTAGCACCTTGGAGTCAGGTTATTCTGAGATAAAACACTTAACTAATTTCAAGAGATTATAGAGTAAACACCAGTGATTAGAGCAACCCAAATGAGAGCCCAGTGGAAACAAATGTGTTTTAGCGCCTTGATTGGAGTGAAAGGACCTCCTTAAGGGATTAGAGTGCCCTGGATGAAATAGCGCCTTAGGTGATTGCAGTGGAGTACCTTAAGATGTTGCCATGTAGTGATAAGTGCCTTGGGCAAGGCTAAATATCCAAAAGGTCTTGATCTAGTGCCTTGGATGATGATATAAGCATCCTGTTTAGTCCATCACATGCACCTAGGGTAGAAATGAATTTTGGCGTCTAAGGAAGGAAATAGGTCTTGAGGTTGTTTGAGCGCCTCAAAGTAAATTTGAGTTAGATGATCACCTTCAAGCGAGGAGTAAGAAGCGTCATGCTATCCGCCTTTGAAGATCTTCAAGTTGCATCATTGAAGGAAGGGGTATTGGTGAAGCCAAGAAGTCATCAAGGGCAAGTACCTGAGTAGCCTTCAAGTTGCAAGAGGAAACATCAATGACATCATGTTAGATCCCATCAAGTTCAAGTATACTTCATCACTGGTATCATGTTCGAATACATTCATGCAACTTCGAATCTAAGAGCATCATTAGTGACTCTACTCCAAGTCTTCATCACCTACTCCATTTAAGAATGAGGTCATTTTCATATCAACCTATTTGAGAGATGAAGATAGGCGCACATCATATAGGTGGCAGTCCATTTTGGCGCCCATTAAGACTTGAATTACCCTTTTTTGCGCCCAAAATTCCCCTTATGTTTTTGAAGTTGCCAATATTTAATGCTAAGAAGGCCAACCTTAAGTTTGGCCGACCTCATTTAATAAAGGAAATCACCTATTTAAGGAGAGCGCTCCTCCTTATTTCATTCATTTATTTGCAAATTCTAATAAGGAGCAGCGAAATTCATAAGGAGCAGCAATTTGTGAAGAAAAGGCAGAATTTCTAAGGTAGATCTGAAGTCTAGAGGGTTGATTTGCTTTGAATTTCATCATTTTATACTGATTTTTGCATTAAAATCCAGAAATTTGTACTTGTTAAGGCAGAAATTGGATATAAGGTACGTTTTGGTCTCTTCTCCTTTGTCAAGTTACCTTGTATTTCTCTAAATTTGCAAACTTATATTCAGAAAATCAGATAATGCTTCAATGAAAAATGACTTAGGACACCTCTTTGTACTTGAAAAATTGAATTAGAACATGATAATATGATAACTTTATAATTGTGATATAGAAGACTCATAGAATCTATTACTTCAATCTACTTATTCAAGTCTAGTCTTGCAGATAGATGGGAATGATGGCCAAAGAAAGACAAGTACTTATCAAGATGGATGCCAAGTCCAGTATATTGGAGTCCAAGCTAGAAACGCAGTGGAAGGATGTCGGTGACACCAACATGGGACATGTCAACTTGGAGGAAGTGAAAGACTTTTTGCTCGCGATCACCAGGAATGAGGACGTCAAAGCCATCGCGAAGAGCGGGATTGTACAAGCGGCTTGCTTTCCACCTGCCTTGCCAAGTTCCGAGCTAGTGTTAGAGTGTGTTCAACATTACGACAAAGAGAAAAGACAAATCATAGTAAAGGATGGAACTGTTCTTGCCTACCTGCAGAGGGAAGCTATCCAAGAGATCTTCAACATCCCAAAGGCGAAAAGAGTCTTCATATGCCCTACAACAGCTCAGATGACATTCGAAGGCAACTCAAAGGTCTACATGCAAGAAATCAGGAAGAAGTGGATGAATGATTCTTCGATGAAGATATACAACTTAGAAGATCCCAAATATCACAAGGCTGACTTCAAGCAGGAGATAAGTTACTTGATCATGTTTCTGAATCGAGTAACAGGTAGGCCACAATCATCTACTTTTGAAGGATGGATGTATACCTATTTTGATCACATGTTTACAAAGAACAAGATGATTGACTGGGCTGGCCTTATAAGCCACTGCCTAGATGAACAGCTTGAAAACTTCGATGAAACGAAGTCTTTCTTCATGACTTCATACCTTGTGTATATCTTGGCAAGAAATGTAGTTTACAAAGGACTAACAGCTAAAGGGCAAGTAGGTACAAAGCCGGGATAGATTCTCTCTCATCAGTGTTATCCTCAACTCCACCTGAAAAACATCAATCACTATAAGAGATTCAATGATGCCTTTGCTATGTTTATAGTGAGGAAGTTGAGAGGTGAACTACATCGGAGACTAACAGGTGCAGCCAGGAACTTCATCAAGCAGTATGGAAGGTATTACATTCAGTATGATAAGTTCACTTATATCAGGATTCAAGGATTTACATCATTCCCATATAGACTGCCTAGATACCCTTCAAATAGGATGGTGTTGCTAGAGGTTTCCAGACAACTGTTAGAGTTTCATAAGATGCAGAAAGCAAGGAAGAAAGCAGGAGTTCAGTTCCCTCTTCAACTGGGTAGATATTATTCTTGTCCATCCTTACAGGCAGCTGAGCATTCAGAAATTGAGCTTCAGGCTTATCATCTGCATCCACATGATTCGAGGAGGGAAAACTTTGATCCACATGGAGCCATCAAGCAGTCTTACTCTTCTTACAGGCATGAAGAACAATTAGAGGATCACTGGGCTAATGCTATAGATGATGATGATATCAGGATGCAAAAATGTTCGAGATTGAAATGGGACCTGATAAGAGCTACAAAGGTATTGAGAATTCCTGATCAGTTAGAAGGTGATAGAGCTCTTCTTGGTGATGAATATGATAAAATCCACAATTTGCCTTATGAAGTCAACTGGGTAGATCGAGAAAAGGTCGATGATGAAGGATTGATAAGGCCTGTTATTGCTATCACTGAAGAGCAAATAGACAAACAAGTACAAGCTTTGCTGGATGAAGGTAAGAAACTCACCTATACTAAGATGGGAGAAGTGGATCCGCAAGAACAACATAAAGCATCTAGTAAGGATTCACGAAGCAAAGGAAGTGAGAAAGATTCGGGACAGGGAAAGAAAAGGAAACAACTTGAGATTGTTCAAGGAGAGTCCAGTAGAAAGAAGAAAAGGATAAGTATTGAGACTGCTTCTTCTAGACAACCAGGTGATATCCCACCGAATCAAGACTTAGTGATTCCTGTTGAGAATGTAGTTCCAGAAGCTCCAATAGAAGAAGTGCCTTCTAGCCCACATGATACTGAAATCATCGATGAAGCTAATACTGAGGATAAGGATGATGTTGAAGAGGAGTCATTACCTGCACAAGGAAGACAATTACAATAGCAGAAGGATCTTTCATCACTGCCAGAATGGTTACAAGAAAGAATTAGAAAGAATTGTGAACTTGAAAGCTGTCCTCCCCTTCAAGTTGATGAGTTGCTTTTAGATATGTCGAAGGAGAAACCAAAGAAGAAGGCAAATATCCTTTCCAAGATCACTAAAGATGAAACAAGTGTAAGGAAAGTACATGTAGCCGTTCCTAGGCTTGAAAAGAACATAGAGGATGTAACTCCTAATGATTATGACATCAATACAATCAATCTAGGTCCTTTGACTGGAATGCAAGTTGAAGAAGAGCTTCAGGATTCGATTGATAATGCTCGAGCTATCATAAGACAAGAAACAGAAGGTAGAATCAAGGCTGAGCAAAGATGTCATGCCTTGGAGCAGTATATTCAACATTTAGTGCATCCTATTCATCAGCAGGAAAGGGTTGTTACACCTCCATCTCTCCTTCTTCCCGAAACAGTTGGACACCTAGAATAGTTGAAGTCTTCATCTCACAGAATGAAGGATTGGATGAAAAGATCAAAGGAGACTACATTCAGACATCTAAGAGACATTATGCAGGTAATGATAAGATTACTAGCCTTAAGGATAGGGTACTTGCATTGATGATTGCTTGTGTTGAATTCAAAGACCTCAAGGATCAACATCTGCCACACCTAAAGAGTTTGATGGAAACATCAGTGGATGATTTGTTACATGCTGAAGTTATTGAAGAAGGTAGAACATACAACTTTTCCTCCTAGTATTTTAGTCTTCGCATTAAAGGACAGTTGCTGGAAAAGATAGAAATAGACATGTCAAGAATTAGAAGTGTGCTTCAGAGGATTCAAGATGGAATTCATGCTTCTTTGATGAGGATCTGCAATCCTTTTGGGGAGATGACCTTTGAGAATCTGAAAGAACAAGTTCAAGTCTTCTATTTTCAGGAAAATGATGTTACAGATGACAGACTTGATAGTATATTCTCACTTGCTGTCCACCTAGGCGACAACAAAGCAAGGATAACTATTTGGGAAAGGACACTTGGCCTTTATTCAGGTGATGTACTTGAAGCCAAAGGAACCATTCAAAATGCGCCAAGTGTACCTATGGAGCAAGTCAAGCAAATAGTATCTAAGTTCATTGAATGTCAAGCCTCTAGTGATGGATATTCACATGGGGATTCTTCATAGGATAATGATATATCATTCTTATCTTCTTGCGAGGCGTGCCTTTGTTATTTTCTTCATGGCCTCCTTCATTTAATAAAGATAACTTCTTGTTAGTCTCCTTCATTTAATAAAGTTGATCTCTTTCATTTAATAAGAGAAGTTTGTTACAACTACTTGTGATGTGGCTTGATCTGGTCTGCTGACTCGGCCGATCGATCTTGACCCTTCTTTTCTTTTGAGGTCTATAAAAGAGCTCTTGTTGCTCTCATTTGTACGGTTGAAATTTCTGAAATTGTTGCAAGAGCTCTCTGAGATAATAAAAAGATTCATTGCCTTGGTGATTCTATTTGTGTTTCCGAGTGTTGCATGGTTTCAATTTTCAAGTGAACAAGAACATCCTATTCTTTGTCATAGGCACAACTGTAACCACTCTATTGCCCTGATTCTTATCATAAATTATACATTGCTGATTTTCAAACACAACTTTATAATTCTTCTCACACAATTGTCCAACACTCAACAAATTATACTTTAACTATGGAGTGTAATAAATGTCTTTTAACACTCTTCATACCTTCTTTTGTATGGACTTCCATAGCTCCTTTTGCATCAACCTTCAATGATTTGTCATCACCAAGCTGTATCTTGGATTTGAAACTTTCATCCATTGTTGAAAACAAATTCTCATTCCCTGACATATGGTTAGAACATCCAGAATCTAAATACCAAACATCTTTTCTATTATTTTCAGCTTTGGCATAGGATAAAAATAAATGATCTGGAGGATTCTCATTACCTTCTTGAGCATAATTAGCACTTTTACCTTCTTTTAATCTGTAATCCCTTTCAAAGTGGCCATACCTGTTATAATGGTAACATTGGACATTCCTCTTATCAAATCTGCCTCTACCTCTTCCTCTTGAGCCACCTCTGCCTCTATTTCCTCTTGACTGATTCTGATTTTGACCTCTACCTTGGCCTTGATTGTTGTTGTTGCTACTGCCGACATCTTCATTCTTTGTGATTTACAATTTGGATGAAAAAGCTTTCACATCACCTTCAAATGAATCTCTTAATCTCTCTTCATGAGACATAAGAGAGCCAACTAGTTGATCAAATTGAAGGATTGTCAAATCTTTGCTTTCTTTTATGATTATTGCAACATTATTCCATCTTGGTGTGAGAGTTCTCAACACTTTTTTGGTCAAAGGCTCATTATTCACAATTTCTCCAAGTGTAGCCATCTTATTGACCACATCTTTAACTCTGACACAATATTCACTCACACTTTCAGCTTCTTGCATCTTCAAATTCTCGAAGTCTCTCTTCAACGTCTGTAGCTTGACAACCTTGACTTGGTCACTGCCCTGGTAAGCTTTCTTTCTGTAGAATCTTCCAGGCATCTTTAGCTGACTTTGCACCTAGAATTCTTAGAAATAAACTCTTATCAAGAGCTATTTGAATGTGAAACAAGGCTTGAGCATTCTTCTTCTTGGCCTCCTCCTTGGCTGTTTTTTCATTGGCTGTGAGGGCATTCCAATCAGCTGGCTCTATATAACCTAATTCAACAATCTCCCACAATTCTTTTCCTATCAAAAATGTCATCATTTTGATGCACCAATACTCATACTCATTTCCATCAAATTCTGGAATGGGCAAGGAGTTAGAATTCGACATGATAAAGTTTTGGCGAAATTCTAACCACTAAATCTTTAACCCAAAAGAAAAAAACTAGCTCTAATACCAAATATAGATTTCTTAGAACGCAGCCTTCAGCTCTAAACCAACTGATTTAATTCAGATGAAAATAACAATAGAAAGAACAAAAAAACTTTCAACTCAGGAAAAAAAACACACAGCACAGTTTTGTAGTTTACAGACTCAAAATACTATCTTTATTGATGTGTATTTAAAAGAATAATTAAACTGTTACATAAATCGTTGTAGCTAAAAATATGCTGGTAAAAAACTATAAACTAAGCATGCAGATTACATGATTTATTCCTGCACTGGATTCGGCAGTGAAAACCAAGTTTATTAACTGCTGTCAAAACTCAAAACTAACCATCTAAATTGCTTGACTAAAACTGTTCTAAATTAAGGAATTGCATGGGTCAAAAACCAACATGCAACATGCAATCTAAAGGATTCTAAATAACTAAATCTATGCAAGACATTCATCGGTGGTAGAACTGAATGTTCAACTAAACTCTAGCATCAGTTTTCAACAATTATCAAAATCTATTGTTGGGTGAGTGTGAGATCATGATGGGCTAAATACGACTTAAAATTGGAAAAAAATTAGTAATAAAAGTTGTAGGAAATTGAATGTAGTTTATGGACATTTATTTATTTTTTTAAATTTTTAAAATTAATTTGGTGAAAATTGAATATTTCAATGAGGTACATTTAAAATTTTCATTAAAAAACAAAGGTGTCATTCTGGCCAATTGAACTATTTAAACAAAAATTCGAACTTTGGACATAAGTAAAAGGACACATATGACACATTTTTGCTATGTTCAATGGGGACATGGCCCGGACCTTGAAACCAACATCCTCATCCCTCATCACATTTCCAAGATGGTAAGATGAAAGGGGACATCCCTAGGCATCCCCAATTTTTTCCAAAACTTTGAAATCCCATTGAAATGATGTAGAACATTAGAAAACATTTGTGAGAAGGGGAATTTTGTATGTTTTTAAACAAAAAAAACCTTGAATTTATGAATAAAATAGTTTTAAAAAGCATCTTGGGCATGCAGGTCTAGTAGATGATGACTTTAAATACTTTAATTCTCTGAATGGTTCTTATTGTATTGTGCCTGTAATCAATCAATATATCAATATGCATGTTTAACTTTCAATTTGTTTGTGCTTATTTGAAATTAGCCATGCAATTCTAATGAATGACAGCTGCAAGTACTTAAACTGAATCGGTATCTCCTATTGCAATTTGCCTACAATTAAACATTATATAAATGCATGGTTGACCTTTTAGGCCGTGCCTATTTTGAGGGAGCACTACACTTTGTAGTAAAAATTAAAACCTGATCTAGATGTGTTTTCTTCGTACTTGTAGCTCACATGAAGTATAGGGCAAGGAATGTTTGTGTTGACATTCCTATTTCAAGTTGGACCGAAGTCCATAAAATGGTACACACTTTCAGTGGAGGAGGTAGTTCATATTGAAATATAGGGCTAGAAGATATATATAGCTGTTATTGTCTTAATGATATATATTGTTATTACTGTCTTAATTTTGATGTTATGTATAGTTAAACTTGTAGAAATAAGAGTATATATACCATCGCCAAAAATAGCCCTTGGATTGCCATCCCTAAAATACGTCTCCATCCTTGAAACATCGTGGAACATAGTATTTTTTGCGATTTTTTTAAAATAAATAATTACTTATGAAAGCTTTACTGCAACTTATTAACTAGCATATCTATATTAAATATATTATATCTAAAGTACACTGAGAGATATCCTTCTTGAGGCGCCTATTTTTAGTTGGCCTCTCTAAAAAATATAAAAAACAATTTTTTGGCCAAGAAATAAAATTCAATTCAATTTAGAAGAAAAAAAAAGCTATAGCCACATCTTTCAAATTCAAAAAAAATAAATGATATATATATAAATATAAATTAATAATAATTACCTATTAAAATTATAATGAGGCATATATTTCATTTTTAGAATTCTGAAGATATATTTTTTTGGTTTTATCAAATTTGGATTAAAAAGGGTATATCCAACAATGCAATTTTTAAAGGAAAAAGTTTAAATAAAAAATGGATATCCATTTTAACTTACCAAACAAAAAAAAGTTGAAAATTCGAGCCTAAAAGAAGTTTTGCAATATTTGCACTTTCACATGATATTTTTCCCATTGACATTGTTTGATTCATCATTCATCATTCATCATAATCTCATACTCAACCTTTCTTTCTACAATCCATGCCCTCTACACCATATGCTTACTAATTCAAAATTAAATTTTATTAAGATATGCATTTGAACATTAAATGCTTCATTTCTGAACCGTGATTTACCATGGGCAAATTGCAGATTGTGTAATTAACCTCTCTGTAATTTTGGATATGCCTCTCTACCCCACTGAAATACGATGTCAGGAAAAAAAAGATAGTTCATGCCTATAGGCTGAAAGGATATGCCTCTCTACCCCACTGAAATACGATGTCAGGAAAAAAAAGATAGTTCATGCCTATAGGCTGAAAGGAAAGCAATAACATGGAAAATGTGAATTTAATACTTTGGCATGTTTTTATATATAGATTAGTACTTGTGCACACAATAACTTCTGTTTTATGTTAACTTAAAAAGGCATTGCACATAACCTTGTGCTAAATTGATTGTTTGATTTTATTTTCTATTTTAAAAACCTACATCTTTGTCGATTTGCTTCTTGACAGTTCCATACTATTGTAATGTTCTCAAGGTATGTATTATTGTCTTTTGCAGAGCTTATGTGGCAAATATTCGAGAAACAGATATAAGTAAATGCTGGCCTTTTCCTCTGCATTTACCCCAAAGAAGAATGAGGAAGAACAGTCACTTTACTTCCCCCACTTGAAGTTCCTACATTCAGATATTGGGAATGCTTAGATTGTCTTGTTAGTGAATTTAACCTGGTTAGCTTAAATGAAATAAGGAATGATCAGCAGCAGCTAGATAACTTGATGAATGCCATGCCTATAAATGGTGATACAAATTTTCCAATTGAACTATCCGAAAATGAACATGAAGATTCAGGCAAAGGCATACAGAATCATCATCTAAGGAGAAAGGCAGGGAATGGTTTAGAGGAAGAGGAAGCAGGAATTGAAGTGGCACAGTGTATGGAAGTAGGTGAAAGACCTGGGGATGCCAGTGTTGAAAATCACAAGGAAAATCATCACAGTGAAGATAGAGTTCCATTACATGGCACGGTTAAGCAGTTGACATCAAAGAATGTATCAGATGGTGATAATTTGTATCCTAAATATGAAATTATTGCCTGTAATGCTACTGTGTGGCCTACAGACTCTGAAGAGACTTCCAGTGCAAAACAAAGTTTATCTGGCAAGGATGACGATCAAATTCTTTCCAATTGCACAAGTGAATTAAGAGCTGAAACACATACCTCAATTTTTACAGAGAAGGCAGACCACGTTAATTATATGCATTGTCCAGTGAACAAAGCAGCTATGTATGAGCTAGATGACGATGCCATTTTCCAAGAAAATATTGAAAATATAACTGCAGAAGAGGCAATGGAGGCATTTATAAACAAGACTCAGGGAGATAGTACATTAGCATTATCCACTGTGGCCAATTTTGATGAGGAAGTTTGTATTACCAAGGTGGATATTGATGGTATCCCTCCCGTTGTAAAGAAACACAGTTCTAAAAGACAAAAGGATAAAGTGAAAACACTGCAAAAACGCTTAATATCAGATCTTATTGCTGTTGTCCCAAACGAACAACTGAGAAGCAATGAAGAAAACTGGAAATTTAAATTGAAGCATATGTCAAGGAGAGCAAAGATGGAGATGCAGAGAGTCTCAAAAGCTTCAATCTACAGCTCACAAAAATTTAAGGCTCAAGCTAAACCAAACCTAGAATCTGTGGATGATAAGAGGAAACTACAGTGCCAAGGCATTTCATGTCAATCTTTACCATCAGAGAAGTCTGTAAGATTATGTATCTTTATGGTTATCCTGTGAAACTTCTTTCTTTTAAGTTTTGAGCTTTCTTTGCTTTGATTCTCCTATAATCTTTAAATGTATTACAAGATAGATCAACCATTTTGTAACGAGTATCCTAGATGTCATAGACATGAACTCAGGTGTCTTGCAAGGTGATTGAACATTGTATCCTCTTGACAATTATGCGAGATCCGCTCCTCACATTTTCTCAATAAATAGAATATTACTGTACTGGCAACCACTAGGACTGACTGACTTTTGGCATGTAATAGGTATCTCAGATGTCACAGATATTATCTTGTACTTTATGTTAAAATAAGAGCTATACTTCTTCCTCAATATAAGATCATATGAATATTAGAGAGGTGATGCTTTGTCCAATTACTAGGAAAACTTAAATTGTTTATTTTTCTATATGAATTGAAGCTAAAGACACTCTTCTTTTGTTTGCCAGTTTTGTTTACTGTTGATTTTAGGGAAGTCACATATGTGGCTGTTTCTGGTTCCTTGGACTCCAATTCATTGCTAACCTCATAGTTTTATAAGAAGTAGTGGAGATGTTCTTTTATGGTTTATAAATTTGTTGTTAGAAAAAAATGATAACGTCTGTTTACAGTTTATTTAGGATCAAGTTAGCCTGATAGGTTCTAAGAGTTCTATTAGAAGGATAACTTTGCCACACACTAAAGAAAGAAAAATAAGTACTGTTTAATTCGAGATATCTACAGAACATATGGATGAAACATATTCTATTATAATGTTTGGGGATGTATTCAAATTCTGAAATCCAAAAGCATGCTTTTGTTTTCATTTATGTAGGAAGAACGAAGAGTAATCAAAAGACATTTTGGGTCAAAAAAGCTTGGGAGCCCTCAAAAGGAAGTGCTTTCGAAGGATTTGAAAAAGAAAGTACCTGTTGAAGAGTTTGTGCAGAATGGATTAGAGAAACAAGAAGTTTTACTTCCAGAAGAAGATGATTTAATGAATGATTTGGCACATTTTATGGCTAAAAATCAATATGAACGAGATTCAACAGCACGAAGATCTAACAATCTTAATAAAACTGATTTTCTCAAAGATTCATTGGTTCAGAATAAAGAAACTGAAGATGGTAATTGTTTTGTGACAGAAAATAAGTCTGGTGATTTAATTCAGTTTCACAACAACCAGTGTTTGAAGGATGAGGTGGTAAAAGGGACAGACACTTCAACTAAACATGCTGTAGTGAATGGTGAAGTTCTTCTTTTTACAGAAGATTGCAAGAAGTCTGTAAGAGTATGTATCTTTATGGTTATCCTGTGAAACTTCTTTCTTTTAAGTTTTGAACTTTCTTTGCTTTGATTCTCCTATAATCTTTAAATGTATTACAAGATAGATCAACCATTTTGTAACGAGTATCCTAGATGTCATAGACATGAACTCAGGTCTCTTGCAAGGTGATTGAACATTATATCCTCTTGACAATTATGCGAGATCCGCTCCTCACATTTTCTCAATAAATAGAACATTACTGTACTGGCAACCACTAGGACTGACTGACTTTTGGCATGTAATAGGTATCTCAGATGTCACAGATATTATCTTGTACTTTATGTTAAAATAAGAGCTATGCTTCTTCCTCAATATAAGATCATATGAATATTAGAGAGGTGATGCTTTGTCCAATTACTAGGAAAACTTAAATTGTTTATTTTTCTATATGAATTGAAGCTAAAGACACTCTTCTTTTGTTTGCCGGTTTTGTTTACTGTTGATTTTAGGGAAGTCACATATGTGGCTGTTTCTGGTTCCTTGGACTCCAATTCATTGCTAACCTCATAGTTTTATAAGAAGTAGTGGAGATGTTCTTTTATGGTTTATAAATTTGTTGTTAGAAAAAAATGATAACGTCTGTTTACAGTTTATTTAGGATCAAGTTAGCCTGATAGGTTCTAAGAGTTCTATTAGAAGGATAACTTTGCCACACACTAAAGAAAGAAAAATAAGTGCTGTTTAATTCGAGATATCTACAGAACATATGGATGAAACATATTCTATTATAATGTTTGGGGATGTATTCAAATTCTGAAATCCAAAAGCATGCTTTTGTTTTCATTTATGTAGGAAGAACGAAGAGTAATCAAAAGACATTTTGGGTCAAAAAAGCTTGGGAGCCCTCAAAAGGAAGTGCTTTCGAAGGATTTGAAAAAGAAAGTACCTGTTGAAGAGCTTGTACAGAATGGATTAGAGAAACAAGAAGTTGTACTTCCAGAAGAAGATATTTACTGAATGATTTGGCACATTTTATGGCTAAAAATCAATATGAACGAGATTCAACAGCACGAAGATCTCACAATCTTAATAAAACTGATTTTCTCAAGGATTCATTGGTTCAGAATAAAGAAACTGAAGATGGTAATTGTTTTGTGACAGAAAATAAGTCTGGCGATCCAATTCAGTTTCACAACAACCAGTGTTTGAAGGATGAGGTGGCTAAAGGGACAGAGACTTCAACTAAACATGCTGTAGTGGATGGTGAAGTTCTTCTTCTTATAGAAGGTTGCAAGAAGATTAATCAAATCCAAGAGTCTGGTAAGAATGATAAACAGGAGATATCAGGAGAAACTGTGGAAACAGATGTAAATTTAGATACTGTGGTTCGTACTCCTTCAAGTTTAAATCATCATGCTTGCAAGAATACAGAGAAAGTTGATAAAAACCTGAAAAGAGATGCTAGTGATCAGTCAATCAGTGATAAAGACACCATAGATAATGCTGTCATGGTAATGGACCAGAAAAATGGTGGCTTCTGTACTTTTCGAATGAAATCAATTGAGCATCTAGGAAAGCTCATTAAATCAAATCATGATGATTCAGCTAAGCATGCCACAGTGGACAATGAAATTCATCTTCTCCTAGAAGACGGCAAGAAGATTAATCAAGTACAAGAGTCTAGTAAGCATGAGAAACAGGAGATGTCAGGACAAGATAAGGAAGCACATGTGGATTCAGATACTGTGATTGTTATTTCTTCAAGCTCAGATCATCATGCTTGCCAGAACACAGATAGTGCTTCTTTGGATGCTCCAATTCACGGCCTTTCAGCTACTAGTTTTGAGGGTTATGACAATGGCTTGGATGAATCTGCACTCTCCAATTCTTGCAAAGATAATATCCGCAGTCATAATAATGGTTCAGAGAACTCTGTGCCCAAGAGTCCATGCAAAGATACTTCTTTAAACACTTTGCAAACAGTTGCAGTGACAAAGAGAAGGAAAGTTAAGCAGGTCCAACAAGATAGTAGCACAGCTCCACCAATTGTACTGCCGCTTTTTCAGTCTAATGTTCTGGGGGAGACCTTCAAATCAAATCACAATCAACTGTCTATTATTGAGCAAAGTAATGCTTCTATGGATGCTTCAATTTGTGGCTTTTCAGATACTAGTTTTGAGGGTTATGACAATGGCTTGGATGAATCTGTGCCTTCCAATTCTCGCAAAGAGACTCTCCACAATCATAACATTGGCTCAGAACAGTATGTGCCCGAGAGTGTATGCAAAGACACTTCTTTAAACACATATAAAACAGTTGCAGTGACCACTTTGTGTCCTGCCCAAACAAATGCAGCTGTATCAGTCCAACCTGATTTGTCTCTTCATTGTCAAAGCAGGCTGATCAATCCAAATCTGATTACAGATTTTGAAAATTCAACAAATTCAAACATTAAAGGGAACAGAGATTATACTTCATTTTCTGCAGGATACAATCTACTGTTAACTGGGTCTCAGCCAACTATGGGAGAGAATTTCATTACTAACCTATCATTGAGCTCAACCGAAAAAGAATTCATGTTTGAGGGTTCTGTAGGAATTGTGAAACAAAGAAAGGACCAGGTAAGCAATTGGATTAAAAGTTTGAATAAAGGCCACTTTCCAATCTCTGGCAGATCAGGATAATATTTTTGATCCATAGTTTGTGGCTTTGTTTTCCCATCGGTAAAAGAACTTTGTAAGATGTAGTTGGTAAATTTGGTAGAAAAAACAAAACTTTGCTCATTCTTATTCATTTAATCAATTCTATCGGTCTTAATTTGAATTGAATTGAATTGGAATAGTCTGAATTTCACCCATTCTTAATTTAGAATTTGCATTAGCAAAATAACAAAAACCCATTCCAATTTATCTTCGCAGAAAATATTGGAGTATTATTTGATATCAGCCAATTATATTGGCCAATGCAAAGAAGCCATTATTTAAGCAATGGTCTAACATGGGAGAGTATTTACTTCTTTGCAGGTCTGCCAAAAACAGGGAACTTGTGTGGCACAAGCTGTTAGAACCTTTCCAGTATTGAGTGGCAATGAACAGCAAACACTGAAATTTCTGAATGGTGTTCCTGGTAAAAGTAAGTAATCATAAAACTTAGAATGTATGAAAAGTACCGTGTTCTAAAATGGGCCATATTGGGTAATGGGAATTTGTAGGTTTCTTGTTGCTTGATGTTCAACTTATCCAATTTTGAAAATATTGTCGCAGATTTTTCCATGGAACATGAGCCATCAAACAAAATTGGCTTTCAACCTTCTTTTAATTGCAATCTGCCATGCAATACCATGAATGCTCCAAGTTTGGGTGCAGACACAAT
Source organism: Cunninghamia lanceolata (assembly GCA_027924645.1). Classification (NCBI taxonomy): domain Eukaryota; kingdom Viridiplantae; phylum Streptophyta; class Pinopsida; order Cupressales; family Cupressaceae; genus Cunninghamia; species Cunninghamia lanceolata. Next base: position 6,394,262 of record BSBN01000272.1, on the reverse strand, counting down.
GGCCAATGCTGCCGAGCAACAGCCTTTAAGATCACCAGTTATTTTAACCTTTGCTCAAGGTAAAATGGAAAGCAAGTGAACTAAGCTGAGTTAGATTTGTATTCTCAAACTTAAATATGAACTAGTTCCAGTGATAAGGCTTCTAATGCAACTATATAAGATGGATCTGGTCATGAAACCAAAATTTTCGATGTGTACTTTTGCAGGAAACAAGTTAGATACACAGACTACACTATCTCGAGAGTGCTTTGATCAGAGCAAGTTTGAACTCCAGTCATACATAGAAAAGAGAATTGAACACTACTGTTCCAGTAAAGCTCCTAAAGGAATTGCAACTTACAAGGCTGAAAAAGGCCTCCAGGATGAAGACTTCCAGACTGCTGCTTCCCAGGATCCCAATTTCTGTAGCATAAATAAGAACCTAGTTGATGATGTAGGCTTTAAAGATAATCTGACAAGGAAAAGGAAAGTTGGGGACAGGCAGAGAATCGCTGTGCTTGCATTGAGTAGAGGCAGACATTGTACACAAAATAAAGATGTTAATCAGGTCCAACCAGATAGTAGCACAGCTCTGCCAATTGTACCGCCTCTTTTTCAATCCAATGCTCTGGAAACAGTAATGAAGATTTCAGATGGACAAAATTGTAGAAGGGAAATGGTTGCAGAGGGGAGCCATGGTTATTCGTACCATCAACCTCATTTTCCACGAGAAAATATGAACACTAGTTTGGAGAACCCAGATAAACAGATTCCAAAAAGGAGGAAGATCAACAAAGGTAAACAGGCTCAAATGGAAAGTCAATCCTCAGAACCAGCTGCTATTGCTCTTTCTCAGACAAATTTACGAAGAAATGACAAATTATTGGATCCCGCTTGTCTGAAAAATAATATGCGTGCAGATGGGTCTGTTTTAAGCCAAAAGTATGTAAATAAAGCAGAAATAGAGGCAACAAAAACCAACAGGAAACTCGAAGTGCAGCCTCATTCCATACAAACTGAGATATGTGCCATGGACAATCACACGAGTCCAGATAATAATCCATCTTCACAAGAGCTGTCTTCAACAGCAAACCAGTTTGGTGGTTTCAAGCATGTGTTGAAGCCAATAGCACAGAATACTCAGCAACATCTTCCTGTTCCACCTGTTCCTTTTCCAGCAGATAAAAAAGATGAGGAGGAGGCAGTGGAAGCAAGACTGAAAATTTCAATATTGAATATGAACATGGCAGGTTCAAAAAAGAAGCTAAAAGTAAAAGATCAACTCCCTGTGATACATAACTCTTATGACCTTCAAGCTATAGGCAATTACATAAAATGGGGAACATTCAATGTTGGCGTGCCATCTTCGCGAGATCCACCTACAAAAGTTGGTGCAGGTGTATCATTTCATCCTAAAATAGATCAAAATTATAATTTTATGAATTCCTCCAACTCAGAAGTACATTCAAACGTGATTGGATTAGACAATAACATGCTTGGGGCTGCTATGTCAAGTACTAGCCGCTCTACTCTTCCATCACATGCAATCGATACCAACATTGTTACTTCATCATGTGCAGGTAATACCAACATCGGTATTCCATACAATAGAAGCAATCGAAATGTTGACATTTCTAATCAAGTATGTGCAGGTGTAGGCATTATGCCAGGCCTATTGAAACCATTGGGGGTGTCTGAGCAAGAGTCACTGTTGTGTCAAATACAGGACTATCTTGACAAATCAAAATTTTGTGTCTCCTCTTTTACTCATGCAGATAAGCCACTTTCTACTTCCATCCATTCTCCACCTAACAAAACTTGATCATTTAGTGTTGAATTCCTGCTGGAGGTTCAAAAGCAGAGACATGATGGAGTGTCATTTTCAAGCTTAGGAAGCTCTTGCCACATGACCAGTTTGAACAGGTATAATCCTCTTATAGCTCGGAGTAAATGGATGTTGGATGTTTTCCCTAATTTATATAACTACAGTGGACAACCCCAATTATGGATAGGTCTTTCTTGTTGAAAGTTTCGCAACCCATTGAACAGGCTGCAATTTTGAACTGGACGCAGGCATCCGCTGATGGATAATTTTGCATTTTTGATCCACCGGCAACCAACTATTGGAGAGGGGTTTTATTCATTGCCACTAAATTGTTGACTCTACTTAAACATCATCAGGTTCAATGGTAAAACAGTTAATAGAAATTTTGCACCTCAAAGGTGGACAGCTTGGGAACTTTCACTTGAGGTTTTCACCATTTTTTTATTGTACGGAGGCAGAGAGAAACGGAATTCTCCCTGATCGATTGAAACTAATAGCAATGGATATATAATTTTAATTTAGTGCAGGCAATTGGTATTTGCTGCAATTTGTTTATTCACTTTAAATTGGTTTTTTCGGGGGTTCCTTACTTCTCTAGAAGGCTTTATCGTGAGTACTATAATTACTGAATCTCAGTTTTCTGAGATTGGGCTAGTTTGGACTATGGAACTTGCGTACCTCTCCTGCGGATTTTTTAGTTAGTTATTTATATAAATAGGTTATTAATATTTCTTAAATTGATATGGTTATAAACGCTTAGTGTATCTTATAAGAGGCAGAAGTCATTGCAAATCAGGAACATTTTTACAAGATAAGATTGAAAGAGGCCATAGAAATTAGGTAACACCCTAACAATTTGAAAACAGACAAGATTTGAGCTTGAGCCACTCCAAAAAAAAATTAAAAGATTAAATCTCCCAAGTGAAATAATCAATTGGAAAATTAATATGATTATTAATATTATTTAGTTAGACAAAATAATTAGGATTAATGTGTAAAGAGTTAGGCTTTAATTAGTTTGTAACTATTAATTTATATATGTAGGGAAATAAAATGGAGTAATAAGCATTCAGTTTAATTGGACCCCAAATTAATGTAACTTGAGATGAGTAATCTAAGAAAGAAATGATCAGAGAAGAAGACAAAGGAGTAATAAAGAGATGGATCAAAGAAGTTGTGAAGTAAAGGGTAAGATGATGAATGTCATGTACTATGTATACTAATTGGATCAGTATCATTTGTACACAGTTGTACCCTATCTTCTGAAGTTCATGCAGAAGTGAAAGTTGTGAGCAGAACAATGTGCTAACATGAAGATTCTTATTTTTTTGGAAGGAGTTGTGTTTGATATTGAGAATGAAGTCTCTAGTGTGGTAAATATTGTATTTCTTGTTTCTTGAGGAAAGACATTGCTTTAGTCTTGAAAGAAAGATTCAGGAGGTCGAAGGCACTAGAGTTTGCACTGAAGTCGTTTGGGAGAATGCTTCGCATTCCTCTGCATTTGAAGGCATGGCCTTGTGGTTTGGAAGTTAGTCAGAGACATGTATGAAGTTTGTGTGTTCTTGATTTCAAAGCTTGGACATTTCTGCAGAAGATTCTAGAGCTCGTAGAGTGAAGACAGAGGTTCAGAATGATTGCAGTCAGGAGGTCAGAGAAATGCTCTGCATTTCTCCATTTTTGAAGATGAGGTCTTGCAGTTTGGAGGATGGTCCGTTATAAATGAGAATACTCTTAAATTCAATTTTTAGTTGTTTTAATGTACCTCAAAAGTTCTTCGGAGTCAACAAAACAAAGAACTATCATGTTGTTGATTAGGGTTATCTGGAGGAGATAGCAAAATCCACCGCATTTCACTACAGTTTATTTTTTGGCTTTGATGTTTGGAGGATGAGTTCAAATATTCAATGTGATTGTTCATTTTAGGTTTTACTTGCTGAAGTGCACGACAAGTTGGTTTTTCAATGCCCTATCTCGAGACTGGTTATTCAGTGTTTGTATATGATACTGGGTTTAGTATCTGTTTGCCTATGCTAGAAAGAAATCATATATTTTAGAGGAAGGAATGTTGACAAGGTTTGTGGAAGTCTTATGTTGCTTGTGAATGATCCACATGATGCTAATTGGTCTCTCCAGTACCACTTTTGGTCTGGAGCTATCTTGTGGAAGGAAAAGTGTTTGTTGGACCAACCTCAAGTGTTTTGATGATCTCGCCAGATGTTTTGAATTGTGAGTCAGCTTGGAAAATTTTGTTAAGGAAAGAATAAGTCCTGGTTATCATTTGGCTTGAACCACATTAGATTTCTACATCTTTTGGATTTTGACTTGGTATGGCCATTGCATGTTTCATGTATACATGTTTTATCTTGGTTGATGTGGGAGAAAGATTTTATAATTTGCAAAAGGTATAAATGAAAAATCTTGTTTGGTATGAAACGTAAGAGTGTGTGAGAGGGTATGAGGTTATGTGAATGAGTGTGAAAGTGAGTGAGTGTGTATGAGAAGATGTGTTGAAGGGAGCAGTGTTTACGTTGCAGAAGAAGTGAAGATATGAGTTAGAGTCAAGTGTGTGGATGTTGCAGAGGTGTTTGATCAGTGAGGTTAGTTGAAGGTGATGTTTAGAGGTTGTAGCCTCATTCTGTAAGTGTTGTAGTATTGTATTTCAGGGAGTTGCAACTTCCTTTGGGTTGTAGCCCATAAGTAATATTGTAAATCTTATTTTTATTTGTGAGGCTGGATTTGGAGAGTAGATCCAAGCAGCTTGCTCACCGTGATTTTTTCCTTCTAGAGTTTTCCACATAAATCTAGTGTTGTAGTTGAGTGCACATGTGTTGTGCTTTGATTTATTTAATCTACTTTATCATTTGTTTAAGGGAGTAAGAAGATTTAGTTGATAAAGTTATTCTAGAATAAAGTTTTGGGATAACAGATTCACCCCCCTCTTAGTATATCATTGTGTTCTAACATCAACTTGTGAAAACTATGCACCAACTAGAAATAGAATTAGTGATAATATGTCCCCCTCAAATTGTGTACTATGAAGGAGGGCCCACAAATTGAAGAAGAAAGAAAATGAAATATGAAAATTCGGATTTAAAATTGAGCATGATATGAAAAGAAATTAAATATGATTTATAAAAAAATAGAAAGTTTGTACATAAGATATACATGTGTGTGTGTGCAATTGATATGAAAGATAACCCCGAGTTTTACCCCTAATAAGAGAAAGTATGGGCATATAGGACTTTCAAAAAGCAACAATACAATGCCCTTGTGGAAAGGTCAAGTGGAAGTGTGGAAACTTGAACCTAGCATTTGAAAATTAATATTATAATATATGACAAAGAAAGCAATCTATAGACATGGGAAAGAGCTTGGACAATGGTTTTAGTGTACTTGGGTGATAATAGGTCTACCTTAGTAGGATCAAAAGATGTGTCATAAGAATCAATGCCCTAATGGAACTATCCTTTATGATGATATGATGCACAAGTACCAATGGTGATGATGTATGATCATGAAGTATTTCTTTATGAACAAAAGTGCTATATAAATGTGGCAATCTTGCTGTTTGCCTTGGAGAAGTAGGTAGATATGTCTTTTCTGATTTTTTTATAGATGTTTCTTGTGTTTGATCATGAGCATGAGAATGCATAGTGAATGATGTATCTTTTATAACCTTTGTCTCACTTTGATTTTTTCTAGGTTCCCTTGTTTCTATTGTAATGTTCATTAGAATTATAGGGTTAACCATCATACCACCACATGGTGTGCCATTTATGCTTAATTGCATGTATATCTTTCCTTGATTGTCATCATGTTTAATTTCTTCATTTATAATATTGATGTTTGATATGCTAAATATAACCTTAGATTTTTTAACAGAACCAATATGATCAATATAATTAGTATTTCTAGGATCCTCAGATCAACAACTTTGACATGATTAAACTTTTCATTTTGAGGTGTTAAAAATGTAATTTCATGATTATGAATACCTTCAAGTTAAAGAACATTTTAAAAAATATATTATTATGGATCTATTTAAGGGCCCCACCTAGAAATAGAAAGAATACACCTTACACCATATAACCATTATACATTATAAAGTAATATAGTGCATAAAAAATGACCACACTCCTATTCTGAAGAAAAAAGTAAAGCTACTACTAAATGCAACTTGAAACTAATAAATAAGATGCCACCTATGACCATACAGCTAGGCATACAATGCCTCAATAGAGCAAACAACAAAAAGAAGAGAGAACAATACAAACCACCTTCAACACCTGTTATTCCTAACTATAAACCTAAAGACTACATATGCTCTTAGGCATTGCAACTCCTTGGAGAGGTTATCTTCCACCTTTAAGAGTCATGATTGTAAACCAAATTCCATGAAATTGGTGTGACTTCCAACATGGGCACAAACACTCTAGTATTTAAGACTGCTCCATGAACCTCGATCCCTTTACTAACCTATGTTCACCTCATGACCTTGGTCAACAATCCATTCTCCAACAGTGGAATTATGAAACCATTGATCAACTCTAGAGTTCCATTATGAAAAGAAACTTCCATGTGCCTCATGGGCATGCACAAGTCCTAGAAAAACTCCTCCAAAATATTGATAGCCACTCACAACTCATGCACCTCCTCTTGGAACTGTATTATTGATGCTTCTAGAAAAACACATGGGGGTTGATACCTACACTTGCCGAGCACATACCTAAGCTCACTAGAAAAGATCTCACCTTCCTTTAATATCCTTTCAATTTCTGCATTCTTCACTACTCATTTCAATTTATACTTAAAATTTGCTAGAAATGTTGCATGTGTTTTGAAATGACCATTATCAACCAAACCCTCATAACCTAAAATAGCCTTCACTAGCCACAAATTGACCACCTCATCATGGTTAAAAATTGGCTTAAGATAGTGGTTAAAGATTGGTATATGTCTTAATGGATCCCTAGACAACTCACCCTTCACCATGGGAAGACGATAACGTACATAGACCAATAACATGAGCCCAATTTCAACAACCCAAGCCAATTTATAATAGCCAACACTTTCTAGAAAGTACTAATACCTAGCATGGCACCACCAAACATTATAACCAAACACCTCTCATATCTCTTATCACATACAACAACATGCCAACTACCTACTACCGTATAATTATCCTTCTTCTTATGAAGCAAGGCCACCCTATCATAATAACATTAAATCACATTTAACCACCTAAGATGGCTGATCCAATTCTATAACAGAGGATAAATTATCATCTTTAGTCTCCTTTCTAACAAGGTAAAATCCTTTAGCATTATCCCTTGTTTAGCCATAAAATATGCAACTTTATTTTGTAACCTATAGCAATGAGAAATCGAAAAAGAAAGAAATTTTGATTGCCATAGTAATACTTCTTAGATTTCTCTCAATTCTAAGTTTGGACATTGACCTTTCTTTACCTCATTAACAATATTTAAGTCCCCTCAAACTTCCACCTCACTAAAAATTGCCACATAAGTTTCTTTGAGACCACTAACCAACACTTCTCATTCCACATAGTTATTGGTCTTTTTCCCTAGGAAGATATAACCTTCAATCACAAAACCACCTTTGTTATTATGCAACACATAACCAACTCCTACCTAACTAGGGTTATCTTTTGAAGCCTCATCAAAATTTTAATTTTAGCTTTCTTCTCTTTATCTTCTATCTCAACTCTTTCTATACTTTCCTTTTTCTATTCAACCTTGAAGGAATCTACCTGAAGCAAATTGTTTTCAATAAGTTGATTTTGCAATAGTTGTTGTGACACTACATATGGGGGATCTATCAATCTAGTGGATTTTCTAAATTATTTTGGTTTTAATTGAATTTTGTTGACATGAGAATTATTAACTACATTGATATTATTCTTGAATCCACCCTCATTGCCCCTATTTTTGAAATTTGACTTGGATTGAAGCTTATGGGGATAAGTAGGAGTGTAGATGCTATAGTGAAAGAGATTATTTTGAAACAATCAAACCTTATAATGGCATACACTAGAGCATAATTTAGAAAATGAACTATAATTATTGAAAAACACTTTTCCTTAATGATGGGCAAGTGACTATTGATAAGTGTGTGATAAAGCTTGATTTTCTTTGATTAAAACTCATTTAAGCTAACATAGTTTGAAATATAAGAATGTAATCATTGATTGAACATTCCATGTGATCCTTGTTTTAATCGTGTTAATTGTACAACTATTACTTTAACTTGAATATTGTGTTGGAAATATTCAACAAAGACATTAGCTTAATTTTCAAACAATAAAGAATGAGATAAAAATATAACCAAGTAAGTGCATAATATTTCAAGCTCTATAAAAATAACTTAGCAAGTAAGTACATATCATAAATGTAGTCTAGTCAACTTAGGGAAAATCTATAAAAAGATGATAATGGGTCCTGGCTACTAGGCCATGATTATGCCCATGATGTCTTCAAAAAATACTCAGTGATCTCTAAGCCAATGCTGAGGTGTGACAAATGTTGAGATTCAGGTATAGGGACCATAGATGTATGGTGATAACTGAACCCAGAAGAAGCTGATACTACTGCAGAGGATGTCAAAAACATGATGACAAAATCAAATATGTGGACTTATAAATATCTATAGAATCTATCACTATAGAAGTTGATTTAGGCAAGGTAAGAGCAATCATATATGAAGAAGACAAGACTGATGCAACTTCGTAGAAGATATCATCAAAAAGAAGATGAATGTCCTCAATGGTGTCTCCCAAATCTGCGATGCAGGACTACAAAAAGACATGAAATGTCGAGTAGATATGCATCCCAATGTGGTGGATCTAGAAAGATGATAACCATATCCTAGTGCAAAGAATTGTTGGAAGCCATGGAGATATCAACTCAATATTCAAATGTAGCAACAAGTGATGATGGTGTAGATGGGATCTCAATTTAATTCATCTGATTACAGTGTACATACCCAATTGATGATGTCTCACAAGATGGCATAGTGAGATGAGTTTTTTTGCAAGTGCTTTATTAAGATCAATAGAAAGTTGATATGCATGAAGAATTTGTTCTTGTAGTTCATCTATTTTGTGATGATAACATTCTTCTGATATATGTTGTTTTAGCCCACAATATCCACATTTGATCTTCCATTTATTACAAGGTTTATTGAGAATACTCGAATGGAAGGGATTGTGAGTGAGAGACAGGATCAAATTAAAGAACTATCAAAGTAGAAATAAAAATTCCGCCCCCAACAAGGATTATGACTGAGTTAGAAGCCATCCCAGAAAAATATACAAGAGAAAAAGTACAATTTGTGTAAGTTAGGAATCCAAATCATCCATTTATAAAAAACATAGATTTTTACAAAATTTTAAAAATGGCTATCCAAAAGTAAATTTTACCTGCACTAATGAACTCCTTGCAAAATTCTGAGCAACTTCACAAAAAAATTTAGGAAATTACGATGTCATGGGCAAAAGTTATGCCTTGTCAAAATTTGTGATTACAATAAACTTTGAGGATTTAAAACCCATCAAAAAAGGCAATTTTTTTATTTGACTTCACCAAAGTGAGGTAGATGGAAATACCCTTTTGTCAACTATAATTTTACAAATTTTTGCCTCCGTGGATGAAAGTTGTGGCAAAGAGAAAAAAAAACCCAAGTGTAGGACTTTGAAAGGGTCTCAGAGGTCACCGTGTCATAAAATTTTAGCTTCTGGCAAAAAATGATAAGTCTATGGTAGTTTACAAATGGTTACATTAAATTTTTGAGGTTACTGTTGTTGTTGAGGTTACATGTGAAGAACAAATGCTAAGTGTTAGACATTTCTAACAGAAAATGATGTCACCACAAACAAAAGAAAATAAATAGGAAAATAGTTAACAACTAATGTTAACTGTTTATTAATTCCTTTCCTTAGCAAGCTTACAATGACTAAGATTTAGGCAAACCACATATGATGAAACCGTGGGTGCTCCATACACGTGTTAATCAGTTGAAGATCAAGAATGGTGTTGAACTAAACCATGACTTGGCAGTTGCAAGAAGTGTCCAACCACGACTTCAAACAAGGGCAAAAAATAGGGAAGGCACTTGATGAACTCCAAATGGGACTATAAGATTGTAAATTAGGATGTAGAAGAGGTTTGAAGCATGGACTTCAAACTACAAATGGTGACTTGCAATATGTTGGGTGAATATTTTGTTATCAACTAACTGATGACAAAATGGTTATATCAACCACAGTATGATGAGATAAATCTCTCCTCTCAGAAAGGGGAGGTTCCCTTCTTATTGCTAACTATAATCAACCAGTAATTAACTAAGCTTATTTACATTAAAACTATCCATGGGGTGTTTCCATATCATCTAATTCTCTTATTTCAGAATAAATGTTCTCTTATAAACTTACAATAACAATCCCGTGATGCTTACAACATGCAATAAACCACAAACTACTAATTGGAGCAATAATTACCGATATCCAATTAAGTTAAACAAAAGAGTACCTAAAATGATACCAGCATATCTTAACACCAAGAAACCCACAAAAGCACAAAGTCTTTTATTGCTTCTTAGGCCAATTAGAAAAGGAAAATGTATGGAATATGATGTAGCTCAAAGTCTTCACTGTATGCCACAATTAGATCAAACAATCACAAATGATAACTTGCACCCCAAATTCTTCAAGTCACCTTGAATCATGAACATAAGATAGAAATCCAAAGATGGCATTGCAGCTCAAAGAATACAAAATCAGATTTAGAGTACCTTCTATAATATTTGATTCCATGCCACGATTCAATCACATACACAAGAGAATGCAATAGAAAAGACTTAAGAATAATTCCAATGCACCACTGTTGGTAAATAGATTTGCACTACAACATATGGCTGATTATATTGACTCTTTGCCCAGAAAAATACATAGTGAAAATAAGTACCAACAGTTGGTAAAGTTGAAGTTTTTCTATCAACTTACCTCTGCGTGTAGAGGGGCAGCTCCCTCGTTTGATAAATTATAGGTTTTTGAGAATGAAATACAATTAAAGAAAGGTTTGGAAGATGAAGACAATGGGCTTACGAACATTGACTCATCCTGTATGCATAAAGTTCAACAATCCCATAAAAAACAATATAAGAATACTACTTAAACTGTTACAATGAGTGTAGTATTAGAAAGAAGAAATGATTCAGGAGATATTCAACCTATGTTGAAACATTATCTAATAACCAATTCCTTCAAGACTAGTTGTTATTCCACATTGTAGATGCAAAATTATGTAAAGAAAACCATCATCCATCGACATAAGAGGAATGAATAATGTTAAGAAGAAATTTGAGATCACACAATCCAAAAATGCTTCTTATTTCTCCACACTGAGTTGTACAACTGTGTTCCTTATAACATCCTTATAAATGTGAAAGCCAAAAAGTCCCTATTACAAACACCAAGCCTTGTATATATAGACTTGTCTTAGTAACCAACTTTATAACTACCTTATAACTACTTCTTGTAACTACCCAAAATACGTTATGCAAATAAAAGTACATTTTAAGTAACCTTTATATAATGTTTCAAAAAGTCCCTGAAAGAATAAAATGCACTTTTCACCTTAATTACAAAAGAGTGACATAAAGTCACTTTCATAGAAAGAGAACTAAAACCTATCATTTGCAAACTTTAAAAAGTAGACCAATAAGATGGATCTCATGAGAGACTATAAGTTTTTGTCCTCGCCATGTTTCACACCATCTGAAGATGTTTCTGCTGCTCCAAATTGTTGTGAAGGGAAGGTAGACTTTGTTTTGTATACTCTGAACATCCTCACTGCTGCGGCTATCAGCTTATTTTTCGGGAACAATTACTCCTGTCATGTGAAGCTTCCATTCTGATTGATCTTTATGGACATCATTCAAATTATGTTGATAAATTGATATGTGATCAATACTAGAATTGACAGCCACAAAGATGAGGTTCAATTTATCCATAAGTCCTTCATTGAAAACCTGTTTGTTGAACAACCCTGTGTTAATCATTTCTTCAAAACTTCTTTTGGTAGTTTGGGCTTCTAAAGCTGAAAATTTATCTATCTCAATTATATCAGGATTGATTGCTAACAAATCAGCCTGAATATTCTTCTTTACCTACTCACAAACTTCCAAGAGCTTTTCTTGGGCTGCCAACACTTGTCTTATATTAGACAGTTTCCATTCAATTGAACATAGCCAAGAACTAGATTGATTTTCTTCAATGTTTTGAAAGACTTTTTCAGCAAGTAATATCTCATTATTAGTTTTGATCATCTCACTGAGGTCTCTGGATATTCCTTGCCATAACAATTCTTCTTTTTGGATACTTTTCATTTCTTTCTCAATCTCTTCCCTCTTTGTTTCTGCTTCATCAAATAGACTCCTTGCCTACTCAAAGAAATTGAAAGCTTTTGATTTCATATGTTCAACCCACTTTTCAGTCACCTTTCCATACAACTGGTATTTGCGGACACTCTCAATAATTTCCTTTTCAACATTACTTTCAAGAGAGAAATTAGTGGAGGAAGAAGAAGCCTCAAGAGGCAAAGATGATGTATCTATGATGGCTTTGAGATAGGATTTCAAAACTTGGACCTGTTGCTTTAGTTGCTCTTTCGTGTGTCTTTCCTTCTCTGTTCTTTTTATTAACTGGGTAGCCAATACTTGAAAGTTTTGCATGTCACCCTCATATGTAGATGGACCAAGGTCTACCTTAGTGAAGTTAAAATCACTTTCCGTGGCCTCATTCAAATTCTTTTCTGAAACAGGTTGTGCAACCTCAACACAAAGATTGCCCAATGAAGAATCCAATACCATCCTTGATGTGACCTTTATCTTTTTAGATTTGGGAGACATTTGCAGCAAATTACAGACTGTATCAAAATCCGGCATGATTAATTGAGCAGTGTTTCTTTTTCTTGACAAACTTTGTTGCAACCAGGAAGATGAAGGTTTATGTGAGGATTTTGGAATATTTGTGGAAAGAGTCACTATGTTTAAGGGAAGCATATGCTCACTGAAGATATTCATAGGTGGCGGGAGTGAAAATTATAATGCATGAGGTGAACAAGGTGTTTCATGAGAAGGAGAAGCAACAAGGGGTAAAGGAGAGACATTCAAATGCTCAACGTTTTGATGGGTTACCTCAGGACTTGTAGACTTGTTTACTTCAACTATTACCTGTATGAGAGGCAATGCATTATCTTTCATTTTTGTTTTCCCTCTTTTCTATTTTTCATCATTTTCACAGATGTTCTTAGTACCCTTTCTTCTTGATGGATCTTCTCCATCATCTCCTCCTTGAGTACTCTTATGGGAACCACTTCTTAAAGATGGAGAATGAGAACAAAAAGAGGAAGAAGAATAATTTGAATGCTTATCTTTTCTACTAGATGATAAGGCATTATTACTTGCCAGTTTAGTAGCTATTGCCTCAGTAGCCTTTTCCTTTACCCAAGCTTTAGTCCTTTGAATGATATGTGTAGTTCTTGTAGCTAAATCTTTAACCTCCTCATTGGCCCAATTGATAGGTGGTAAAGACTGTGTTTCAATTTTATCAACATACACAGGATCAATTAATTTTGAACCATCTTCCTCAATTCCATCTGTATTGCAATCTAGTTTGAATTCTATGATCTGTGGAATGGTCATCCTCATCCAGTCCCATTTACGTACCTCAAAATCATTTTCACAATCTTCCCAAAAGTCTTCAAGTTCTTGAAAGTGACAGTATCCTGCACCAAGCCGTAGATTGTCTCTAACATATCCTTTATTGTCAAAAGGGAATCTCATAGTATAGGCATACAAGCTAATTTTTATCAGAGATCTCTCTATGTTTTGAGCATCTATGGAAGATTTGCAGCTGTAATGGCTAAGAGCAATGGGAAATGGAACTCCAGGTTTTCTCTTGTCTTTGCATTTCCTGTTAAGTGAACCAATTTGCCTGCATAGTTCTATCAATATCATCTTGTCATCTGCATATCTAGGTAACTTATATGGATATGCATCAAATCCACCAACCCTCAGATAGGTAAATCTAGGATACTAGACGAAGTAACTCCCATATATTTTGATTAATTTGGCAGCTTCTGGTGATATCCGGAGTGCAGTGTTACCTTGAACTTCTCTTACTATTAACATTGTGAAAGCATCATTTACTCTGCGGTAGTGCTTGTAACTTTGTTCCAGTTGCAACTAAGGATAATGATCATAGATCTGTGTCATATTGTCATAAGTTCCTTTAGTAGCAAGACCTGGCCAAGATCTCATGCATGCAATGGCATAAAATAAGTAAGAGGACATCTAGAAATGTTCATTCAGCTCAAAATTGGTCAACTGATAATGCAAATTTTCACTAATAATACTGCCCCAATCAATAAACTGATTTCCTGCACAAATAACATTTACAAAGAGAAACATCCACATTTCAAAATTTGCTGCTTTTTCATCTCCCATCACCCTATGAAGTAGAACAATCATATTTGAAATATCCTCTATGAAACATGATCTGTGAAGAACATTAGGCAATTGTGATTTTCCTCCTTTTGGTGTATGTAACCAATGTTTTGCAATGGTATTGAGGCACTGATGTTGTCTTTCATCGAAATATTGATGAGCAAGCTTCTTATCTATGTTCACAAACTAATCCCTGACAAGTAATCTGAAAGCTATACCAATTGAAACACTGTCTAATCTGACAATAAGTTTCTCATCAATGGTTCTAATCTCTCTACTTTCCAGTTTGTAATGTTTCATACATTCTAGAACCAAGTCTATGCATTGGACTGCCACGGGAAAACTAGCTACTTGGGCCAACCCACTGTCAAACAATTTCTGAGTCATCGGTGATTTCTTCTCTTGTTTCATTGTCTCCCAGAAATCTGTCAAGCTGATATGTCCCAGAGAGGTATCTGATATTTCTGGAAGAGTGGATTCAAGGACTGAGAGAAATTCAAACCCTTGGTATCTGAATTTCATGATGAAATGTTTGCAAGTGAAGACTTTCTGTGTTTATTCTCTCTCAACGTTTTACTGGATTGTTTTTAGGAGGTTTTTGTTTAGACAGTTTGCAGATTGTTGCAATGAATTTCAAATTTGGAAAAACACATCATTCAACTAGAAAGCAGAAGAAGTGTTCATACCCGGACATCTTCATTGACTAGACATGATTGCACTGCAAGAGAACTGCATTTGGCGATGTCCATACTTCTATATTTCTTCACAGAGCTACACCTCTTGTATGACAAATAAATCAATCTGTAGAATAATTCACATGTGTTGGCTTGTGATTTCACATCTTACACCCATATCAGCTTGGGATATGTACTCAAACAATGAGCATAACCTTCAATAGCAGCCACCTCGATAAACCATCATCTCGGTATTAGAACATGTTCAAAACAGCTATGTTCCCATTTTCTCTAACTGACTGTCGAATCATGTGTTGTGATTGTTATTTCCAAATAACTACGAGTTGTGCTTCTGTCAATGATTTAAAGTCATGTTTTATGAGATATATTTTCTTCAAGTTCTAAATAATCATGTTATCTACATGATAACCTTCGGCTCTTTTATATTGTAGAAAACTGACAGAAGAATGATGGCAATGCACCTGACTTTCAGTCCTTCGAAACCCTTATTTTTGTGAAACCTCAAGGTGGCGAGCATTGAGAGTTTCTTGACGTCGACATCATGCCAATACGCAACAATATGTGTGTTTCAAGGTGAATATTGCATGGCCAAAACCAGTCAACAGAAAGAGACTGCGGCATACTGATATGCTACCTCCTGTGTGCCATCTTTGTAGTGGATGAGCCATGCATGTATTGTGTCGTCACCATTTGCCCTGTCGCATGAAGTTCTCAGTGATGGGTTTGTGACAACATTTCATCCTCGGTGAGCATTAGACTGCGAAGTGTTTACTAACAAAACAATGCTGGCAGCGTGGCTTTTATTCTCTGAAGAGCTTCCTGATGGCAGTCCGACTTATGAGCATTGTTCTCATGTTCATATTGATCTATTTCTGCGATTTGATGTAATCGACCTTAGCTGATATAAGAAAATGCTCTCAACAATCACTTCACGAAGATGGAGTCTCATGGAAATCTTCTAAGCATGCAGGGATTTGCAGAGATAGTTATCAACTTGATAATGACTACGAGTCTTGATTACCGTAAATCTGCACTTGAGGACACTGCATGAGGCATGCTTTTTGCCATCATACAAGGGATGGTGAGAGTGTGATAACTATATGCCAACCAACTTCTATCTCATTCCACGATGCCTGGTGTTGGATGGCGCAAAATAAGTTTGAGTTTCAATGTTTTCATCCCATGAATGTGACACCTGTCGACTATGCCACTTTTTCTGACATATATCAGTCATGTATTACTGAAAGGTAAAACCAATCGGTGAAATAATATTAATAGTGGTCATGGTAGCTTGATCATTTACTTGGAGATGTGTGACAACTGAACTTTGTGGACCGAAAACATAGATGATCAACTCCTTAACATCGAATAGAACCAAGGAAGTAAATCCAAATCCTTCATGCCATTGGAAAATTTAAATTGAGTTTTAATGATAGCATGAATAACAATATGGCAGGGAGGTCTTTAAAAGAATACTCCCTCATTTTTAGGAGATGATCATGGACACAAAAACCGTAACCAACTTTTAATGCAAGTAACAAGTGAATTTTAACACCTTGGCTGTTCGTATTTTACGCCCCCACTTTTATTAGTTGCTTCATAAAAGAAAAATGTGCAACTTGTGATTTGAATAGAAACAGCGTTTACTTTGCGGTTGTCACAAGTGAATGTAGACTTCTTGCATCAGTAAAAAGCGGATATGAACAACTTAGACAAACTTCACAAGTTGCGCACACTTAGTGAAAAGGAGAAATTGGTGCAAATTTGGTGTGGATCAAAAGTAGATGCAAATGGACTTGGGGAGAAGCAAAAATTAACATAGACTTAGTCAAAACGGAAAATAGACGCAAAGTAAAAGATGACTAAGTGGTGAGTTTTGCCTTGGGATAAAAATTTGTTTTGACATTTTAACCAAAGAGAAAAATGAGACGAGGGAAGACGTCATGACAACAAATTATGATTTAAAAATATGCAACGCAACCCCAAATGACTTCACACAGAGGATTAATTTGTGCAACAAGGTTTTATATTTTGGATAGAAGGATCGAGGCAAATAGCTGGCTCTACTTGGGGACAAGAACTGCAAGGATGTAGACGAACCCCAGTGTCTTTGACAAGACTAGTGATCTTATCTTAGGGCAAATAGAATCAGACTAGAAAAGAGATGTACAACATGACAAAAACAAGGAAACAAGGAAACTCAATAACACAACAAAACTGTTCTATGTACAAAGAGTTGGGAGTAACTCCTAGATTACTGATTGTAAATCTTCAGGTGCTGCCCGTTGTAGTGCAAGGGTAGATGAGTACCATCAAGATACGCCAAGTAGAATGAATTATCACCACACACTTCTTTGACTCAGAAAGGTCCTTTCCAGAGAGACTCAAACTTTCCATGCATCCCTTTAGGTTCTTTCCTCTTATCCCAGAGTAGAACAAGATCTCCTACAACAAACTGCCTTTGTTTGGTCTTCTTATCAAATAGTTTCTTGGCTTTTGCTTGATGTTCTGCTATTCTGTCAACTACTTGACTCCTTTGTTCTTCAAGTTTTGTCAGATGCATGATTCTTTTCTCTAGAGAATCTTTAAATTCATTACCTTCTATTACTGTCTGAAGAGAAAGAGCAGTAAGCTCCAGAGGAATTGGCAGGCGAGCATCAACTCCATAAATAAGTTGGAAGGGGGACATGCCAATGATTCTTTTGTATGTAGTCCTATCGGCCCATAATGCATCAAATAACTTTTTGTGCCAATTCTTTTGTTTCTCCTCTAGTAGCTTCCGCATGATAGAGATGAGGTTTTTGTTGGTGGACTCAGCCAATCCATTCCCTTGTGGATAATAATCAGAAGAATGTGCAAGTATGATATCATGTTGATAACAGAAATTAGAGATTTCTTGAGAGGAGAAATTGGAAGCATTATCTGTGACAATTTTCTGAGGTACACCAAATCTTACAAGAATATTCTACTTTAGAAAATCACACACCACCTGGGAGGAAGTTTGATGAACTGGAATGGCTTCAACCCATTTAGTAAAATAATCTATGGCCACCAAGATGTGTGTATGCCCGACGCTAGATGTTGGATGAAGTGGACCAATAAAATCTAGCCCCCATTGACGGAAAGGTTCTTCAATAATAACAGGTTTCAATGGCTGCGTGGCTAGCTTGACCTTGCCTTTAAATTGTTGACAGGATTCACATCTTTTCACCCATTGGTCTGCATCTTTGAATAAGCCAGGCCAGTAATAATTATGTCTTACAATCTTATAGGCTGTGACACTGGAAGAGAAATGACCACCACAAGCTTCGTTATGAAAGAATTGAAGCAATTTTTCTTGTTCTTTATCCACGCATTTCAAAAAATTTCCATCAATCCCCTTCTTGTATAAACTACCTTCCCAAATAATATATTTTGTAGCTTTCAACTTGATTGCTCTTTTCTGCTTCGGAGTTAAGTGTGAAGGACACTCACCATATGTCAAGAAATAAGCAATATCTGAAAACCATTCATCTATCAATCCTACAAATAATGCTTGAGGTAATTCGGCATTCTCTTATAGAGATTCCTCGATCATGCGGTTGTCAGCTATGAGTTTACATAAGCCTCTCCCTCATACTGATTTGGTTGGCTTAATATCAATATCATATTCTTGAACTTTCGCAATCCAAGAGGCTCTTTTGTTGACACCTATTTCTTGCTGTGTAAGTATGGTTTGATCGAAGTGTCTGACACAAAGACCTTAGAATGTGAATTGAGAATATAAAATCTAAAATGTTTTACTACCTTGACAACTGCATAAGCATGTTTCTCTGCTAAGGAATAATTCAACTCGTGCTTTTTCAGAGGGACACTCATAAATGCAATAGGTGCTTCTATACGATCATCATTTTGCTAAGTTAAGATAGCAGATAAAGTATGCTCCGAAGCATAACAATATATAATGAAATCTTTGGAAAAATTTGGATGAATCAAAACCAGAGCATCTGCAATCACTATTTTAATATCTTGAAATGCCTATTTCCCTTTATCAGTCCACTTGAAGACCACCTTATCCCTCATCATGTCTACAATGTGGTGAGTTAATTTAGAGAAATCTGGTACAAATCTCCTTAAGAAATTGATCTGACCAAAGAAAGACCTTACTCTAGGTTTGCTTGATGGTAATGGCAATTTTTGGATGGCCTCAACATGTTCAGGATCAATCCGAATCCCATCTTTATACACAATGTGCCCTAGTAGTTTTCCTTCAGTAACCCTGAAAATGGACTTCTTGGGGTTAAGAGATATTCCCTGCTCACAACAACACTGTAGGACTATCTCTAGATGTTTGATATGGTCTTCTCTTTTCCTCAAAAAGACAGTAAGGTCATCCAAGTACACCACAATAATCTTGTTTTTCAAATCTCCAAAAGAGAGATCCATGGTACGTTGAAAAGTTGCACCAGCATTGATCAACTCGAATGGCATTTGATTGTAAGCCAGTGTTCCCCAAGGCATTGTAAAAGCAGTTTTATGTTAATCCTCTCGAGCAACCTCTATCTGATTATAGCCAGAAAACCCATCAAGTAATGACATTATTTCAGATCCAGCCACAGTTTGCAAAACGTGATCCATCATAGGCAAAGGGTAGTTATCTTTTAAAGATGCCTGGTTGAGATTATGGAAATCAACACAAAGCCTTATTTCGCCATTCTTTTTCCTCACAGGAACTATATTTGCTACCCAAGTTGAATGATGAATGGGATATATAATTCTGGCCTTTAACATCTTATCAATCTCTGCAAAGATAGCTCCAGCAACTTTAGGATTGAATTGCCTTTGTTTTTGCCTAAAAGGAGTAGCTTTGGGTTTAAGAGTGATATAATGTTGAAATTTTCCACCCCTAAAACTCTTTAAATCATCATAGCACCATGCGAACACATCTTTGTATTTTACCAATAGGGTGATGAGCTTCTTTCTTTCTTTTGGTGAACATGCTTTGCCGATGCAAACAATTTTAGGATCATCTTTAGTGCCTATATCGACTTTATCATACTGAGAAGAACTGGGATTTTTCTCTTGATCCTTATTCTTCACATAGCAATCGTGCTTATCAAACAGCTTCTCTAGAGTAATCAAACCCTTTGGAATGGTGTTCCCCTTTAATTGTAGCACTTCATCTTCTAGAGGAGTCTCACTTCCTTCAAATAACAGATTGAAAAAAGTACCGGCCTTCTCTAAAAAGGACACAATCTATCTGTCATCATCAAAAACTTGCCAATATTTATCATTATTAGGCATGCTTGGTCGGTATACTAATTCAATCTTGTATTGATCTTTTTTGAACTCTGGATGTGGAAGCAAGAGAGCCGCAGAAACTGCAAGGCAATTGGCTTTAGAATTAAGAGTTTGAGGAATAGCGTCTATAGAGAAAGCATCAAAGAATTCTATTTGATCCCATACTACATTTCGGTATCTTCTCAACTTGGTGTTCTTTGTTTGAAACTGATTTCTAACTTGCTTGACAACCAATTCTGCATCTCTGAGAACTCTCAACATTTTGATACCTTTCTCCTTAGCAACCTCGAGGCCTAAAATGAGCACCTCATATTCTGCTATAATATTAGTGTTGTCGAAAACCAACTTGAAAGCCACAGGAAACTTCTCCCCTATATGTGAAATAAGAACAATTCCATCCCCTGAGTCGGAAGAAGAACAACTGCCGTCAAATTGCATCGTCCAAAGGCCAGAAGACACGTCAGGAGAGATAACTTCAGGGATTACCTCTTTCTCCTGCATAAGCATATATGTACCCGGTCCAGTTTCTTCATATAGTATCTCTGCTCTTGGATCATCAGATTTCAGGACTGTATACTTCACTTTGGGTTTTGGATTCAGTCTGACTTTCTTTCCATGGATGGGGGCTAAGGCATGAAACCAATCTAGTTGTATTTCTCCACCTAGGTCTTTACAAAAGCTTCTGCTAAGTAGCATGCCATAGCTTGCAGGAATGTCAGCAACTAAGATGGTGAGCTTTAATTTCTTTTCTAGGAAAGCGGCTAAAGCAACTTGTGTGTCTTTGAGTTGACCTACTAATGGGACTAACTTGGACTCCATTGAGTAGACTTTACCTGAAGGTTTATTTAATGATAGGCCGAGGGCATGAGCAACCTTAGCAGGCATGACGTTATCAGAAGCGCCAGAATCTATTATGCAATTGCTAAGTTTATAGCCAGCTATATACAAGGAAACATAAAATGGGTTAGGCTTATCTGGGAAGATAACATTTACCAGTGGAGTACCTTTTTGAGGAGTTTCACCAAGGAAATCATCATGTGAAGGTTCTTTAGGTTGAGAGTCATTTGACTGTTCATGTACTGAAGAAGTAGGATCTGGTTTTCCTTTGACAACATGCATTAGTCTCTCCAACTGTTGAGGATTTGACTTCAGGTAATCAAGTTGAGAAATTTGTACCTTTGTTTTCTTGCAATGCTCTATGAAATCGAATGCATCATCAGGGAGAGATGAATCACCGAGAGGGGAACCTTGTGTTCCTTTATCCTTCATGGTAGTAAGAAGTTGATTCTCCAGAGGTTGTTTTCTTGATAAAATCTTCGGGCTATTTTCTGGAATCTTGTGGGAAGATTCAACTTTGGCTTTTTCTTCATTCTTCTGATATTGGTTTCTTGTAAAGATATTTCAAGAATAATTGTTAATATCATGAACCTCTTCTTTTTCCTCATTAGATTCGTACTCAAGAAAGTTGATTGTTGGTTGACCATAGGTCTGATTTGTCTCGTCTTCTTGAGAGACATACTCTTCTATCTTCTCACTTGATAGATTCATTTGCATGAACATTGCCATTTTATGACAAGTGCTACCATCATGGTCAGTAGTCAAATGAAAATCACATGTAGCTGCAGTCTGTTTATGACTGGAAGGAGGATGTTTAATAGCTAGCCTTTGCACTGGAGGAGGAAGCCTAGGAGGCTTGTTCTACTGGTAAGGTACATAATTTGTCCTTGGTATATCTTGATATAGCGGAGGTGGATTATGCAGAAGCTATTTCTTGAGTAGGAGTAAATCATTAGCTAGCTTCTATATCATCAGGTCCATCGTAGATGGATTAGAAGACTGTGCCTTCCCCTTCTGCAAGTCTTTGTTCCATTTCCCAGAAGTCAACAAATCACCCTCGATCTCAATGACCATAGTTTGTGCCACTTGTAAGTGAGCAACTCGAGCTCTTCTCAAATGGAAACTTATATCTGGAGGTTGCGCATTTAGAAAGAAACAATTTTGATTCACTACAGTTGGCCTTTTAGTGAATTCGATTCTATTCACCAATTTGTTAAATCGTGCCACAAACTCCCGCATTGGCTCATGAATCTCTTTCTTCATTTGAGTAAGTTGTGCTAATAATACATGTTCATCTTCAGCACTTTTAAAACGGTCTTCAAATCTTTGGCGCATAATCGCCCATGAGTTTATAGTTTCGGTAGGCAAATGGTGAAACCATTCTGCTGCTCCTTTAGTTAGAGATTCAATAAACAATCAGATAGAAACATCTTCATGCATTATGCCTAGAACACCGCATGCGGAAAAGAAGGCATTAATATGCTCATCTGTAGAAACTTTTCCATCTCCAGTAAACTTGGGCAAAACTTTTCTGGATCCATGAGGTAAGTCAGGCAACTGATTACCTAAGGCGAGGGGGCCAATAGTTGCTCCCCAAGGCATAGGTTGAGCCATTTGCAGTGGTGGGATTGGTTGAATATTTATAACAATAGGAACCGCAGTCCCGTGTAGGGTTAATGCTTGGTAAGTGGAAGAGGAGGCAGAGGTTCTGGTAGGACTTCTTGTGAGTGAGGGAGGCCTACTAAAAGATATAATGTTCCTTCTTAGAGGAATAAAAGATTGAGAAAAATCAAGACTTGCTAGCTTTTCAAAATTTGGATCTAGGATGCCCTTTTCACGGTCTCCTCTGGTGTACCTCTTGGCGGCCAGGTTGATTTTGAGGAGGATTTACAGGGCGATATTCTTGAACAGGTCAGATAGGAGGACCAACTTCTCTATCTCTTCTTGGAGCTACTTGAAAAGGAAAACGCTTGTTAGCTCTTTCCAAATCTTCTTCTGCAACGCCTTGAGCTATTAACCAGGCACGAACATGAATTTCTGTTCGTATGTCTTCTTCTTCATCAAGCACTGCATCTATTTCTTGATATTGGTGATTTGACCTCCTATATCTCCACGCCAATACTCGCAAATCAGTAATTATATCTTCTTGCTCAAGATCCAACCAATTGACATTAGGTTGTAAAACAGGTCCAGCTGTACGTTGCAGCACCATATTTAATAATCAGAAAGATTTGCTTGAACAAATTAAGGTGACTTTTTCCAAACAAAAAGAGGTATGCTTGAATCCAGTCCCTAATAGAGTCACCAAAAATCTGTTGGTAAACAGATTTGCACTATAACATATGGCTGATTATATTGACTCTTTGCCCAGAAAAATACATAGTGAAAATAAGTACCAATAGTTGGTAAAGTTGTAGTTTTTCTATCAACTTACCTCTGCGTGTAGAGGGGCAGCTTCCTCGTTTGATAAATTATAGGTTTTTGAGAATGAAATACAATTAAAGAAAGGTTTGGAAGATGAAGACAATGGGCTTACAAACATTGACTCATCCCATATGCATAAAGTTCAACAATCCCATCAAAAACAATATAAGAATACTACTTAAACTGTTACAATGAGTGTAGTATTAGAAAGAAGAAATGATTCAGGAGATATTCAACCTACATTGAAACATTATCTAATAACCAATTCCTTCAAGACTAGTTGTTATTCCACATTGCAGATGCAAAATTATGTAAAGAAAACCATCATCCATTGACATAAGAGGAATGAATAATGTTAAGAAGAAATTTGAGATTACACAATCCAAAAATGCTTTTTATTTCTCCACACTGAGTTGTACAACTCTGTTCCTTATAACATCCTTATAAATGTGAAAGCAAAAAGTCCCTATTACAAACACCAAGCCTTGTACATACAGACTTGTCTTAGTAACAAACTTTATAACTACCTTATAACTACTTCTTGTAACTACCCAAAATACATTATGCAAATAAAAGTGCATTTTAGGTAACCTTTATATAATGTTTCAAAAAGTCCTTGAAAGAATAAAATGTACTTTTCACCTTAATTACAAAAGAGTGACATAAAGTCACTTTCATAGAAAGAGAACTAAAACCTATCATTTGCAAACTTTGAAAAGTAGACCAATAAGATGGATCTCATGAGAGACTATCAGGTTTTGTCCTCGCCATGTTTGACACCATCTAAAGATGTTTCTGCTGCTCCAAATTATTGTGAAGGGAAGGTAGACTTTGTTTTGTATATTCTGAACATCCTCACTGCTGCGGCTATCAGCTTATTTTCTAGGAACAATTACTCCTGTCATGCGAAGCTTCCATTCTGATTGATCTTTATGGACATCATTCAAATTATGTTGATAAATTGATATGTGATCAATACTATAATTGATAGCCACGAAGATGAGGTTCAATTTATCCATAAGTCCTTCATTGAAAACCTGTTTGTTGAACAACCCTGTGTTAATCATGTCTTCAAAACTTCTTTTGGTAGTTTGGGCTTCTAAAGCTGAAAATTTATCTATCTCAATTATATCAGGATTGATTGCTAACAAATCAGCCCGAATATTCTTCTTTACCTACTCACAAACTTCCAAGAGCTTTTCTTGGGCTGCCAACACTTGTCTTATATTAGACAGTTTCCATTCAAATGAACATAGCCAAGAACTAGATTGATTTTCTTCAATGTTTTGAAAGACTTTTTTAGCAAGTAATATCTCATTATCAGTTTTGATCATCTCACCGAGGTCTCTAGATATTCCCTGCCATAACAATTCTTCTTTTTGGATACCTTTCATTTCATTCTCAATCTCTTCCCTCTTTGTTTCTGCTTCATCAAATAGACTCCTTGCCTGCTCAAAGAAATTGAAAGCTTTTGATTTCATATGTTCAACCCAATTTTCAGTCACCTTTCCATACAACTGGTATTTGCTAACACTCTCAATAAGTTCCTTTTCAACATTACTTTCAAGAGAGAAATTAGTGGAGGAAGAAGAAGCCTCAAGAGGCAAAGATGATGTATCTATGATGGCTTTGAGATAGGATGTCAAAACTTGCACCTGTTGCTTTAGTTGCTCTTTCATGTGTCTTTCCTTCTCTATTCTTTTTATTAACCAGGCAGCCGATACTTGAAAGTTTTGCATGTCACCCTCATATGTAGATGGACCAAGATCTACCTTAGTGAAGTTAAAATCACTTTCTGTGGCCTCATTCAAATTCTTTTCTGAAACAGGTTGTGCAACCTCAACACAAAGATTGCCTGATGAAGAATCCACTACCATCCTTGATGTGACTTTTATCATTTTAGATTTGGGAGACCTTTGCAGCAAATTAGAGACTGTATCAAAATCCGGCATGATTAATTGAGCAGTGTTTCTTTTTCTTGACAAACTTTGTTGCAACCAGGAAGATGAAGGTTTATGTGAGGATTCTAGAATATTTGTGGAAAGAGGCACTATGTTTGAGGGAAGCATATGCTCACTGAAGATATTCATAGGTGGCGGGAGTGAAAATTGTAATGCATGAGATGAACAAGGTGTTTCATGAGAAGGAGAAGCAACAAGGGGTAAAGGAGAGACATTCAAATGCTCAACATTTTGATGGGTTACCTCAGGACTTGTAGACTTGTTTACTTCAACTATTTGCTATATGAGAGGCAATGCATTATCTTTCATTTTTGTTTTCCCTCTTTTCTATTTTTCATCATTTTCACAGATGCTCTTAGTACCCTTTCTTCTTGATGGATCTTCTCTGTCATCTCCTCCTTGAGTACTCGTATGGGAACCACTTCTTAAAGATGGAGAATGAGAATGAAAAGAGGAAAAAGAAGAATTCGAATGCTTATCTTTTCTACTAGATGATAAGGCATTATTACTTGCCGGTTTAGTAGCTGTTGCCTCAATAGCCTTTTCCTTTACCCAAGCTTTAGTCCTTTGAATGATATGTACAGTTCTTGTAGCTAAATCTTTAACCTCCTCATTGGCCCAATTGATAGGTGGTAAAGACTGTGTTTCAATTTTATCAAAATACATAGGATCAATTAATTCTGAACCATCTTCCTCAATTCCATCTGTATTGCAATCTAGTTTGAATTCTCTGCTCTGTGGAATGGTCATCCTCATCCAGTCCCATTTACGTACCTCATAATCATTTTCACAATCTTCCCAAAAGTCTTCAAGTTCTGGAATGTGACAGTATCCTGCACCAAGCCGTAGATTGTCTCTGACATATCCTTTACTGTCAAAAGGAAATCTCATAGTATAAGCATACAAGCTGATTTTTAACAGAGATCTCTCTATGTTTTGAGCAGCTGTGGAAGATTTGCAGCTATAATGGCTAAGACCAATGGGAAATGGAACTCCAGGTTTCCTCTTGTCTTTGCATTTCCTATTAAGTGAACCAATTTGCCTGCATAGTTCTATCAATATCATCTTGTCATCTACATATCTAGGTAACTTATATGGATATCCATCAAATCCACCAATTCTCAGATAGGTAAATCTAGGATACTGGATGAAGTAACTCCCATATATTTTGATTAATTTGGCAGCTTTTGGTGATATCTGGAGTGCAGTGTTACTTTGAAGTTCTCTTACTGATAACATTGTGAAAGCATCATTTACTCTATGGTATTGCTTGTAACTTTGTTCCAATTGCAACTAAGGATAATGATCGTAGATCTGTGTCATATTGTCATAAGTTCCTTTAGTAGCAAGACCTACCCAAGATCTCATGCATGCAATGGCATAAAATAAGTAAGAGGACATATAGAAATGTTCATTCAGCTCAAAATTGGTCAACTGATAATGCAAATTATCACTAATAATACTGCCCCAATCAATAAACTGATTTCCTGCACAAATAACATTTACAAAGAGAAACATCCACATTTCAAAATTTGCTGCGTTTTCATCTCCCATCACCCTATGAAGTACAACAATCATATTTGAAATATCCTCTATGAAACATGATCTGTGAAGAACTTTAGACAACTGTGATTTTCCTCCTTTCAGTGTATGTAACCAATGTTTTGCAATGGTATCAAGGCACTAATGTTGTCTTTCATCAAAATATTGATGAGCAAGCTTCGTATCTATGTTCACAAATTGATCCCTGACAAGTAATCTGAAAGCTATACCAATTGAAACACTGTCTAATCTGACAATAAGTTTCTCATCAATGGTTCTGATCTCTCTAGTTTCTAGTTTGTAATGTTTCATACATTCTAGAACCAAGTCTGTGCATTGGACTGCCATGGGAAAACCAGCTACTTGGGCCAATCCACTATCAAACAATTTCTGAGTCATCAGTGATTTCTTCTCTTGTTTCATTATCTCCCAGAAATCTGTCAAGCTGATATGTCCCAGAGAGGTATCTGATATTTCTGGAAGAGTGGATTAAAGGACTGAGAGAAATTCATACCCCTGGTATATGAATTTCATGATGAAATGTTTGCAAGTGAAGACTTTCTGTGTTTATTCTCTCTCAATGTTTTACTGGATTATTTTTAGGAGGTTTTTGTTTTGACAATTTGTAGATTGTTGCAATGAATTTCAAATTTGGAAAAACACATCATTCAACTAGAAGGCAGAAGAAGTGTTCATACCGGGACATCTTCATTGACTAGACATGATTGCACTACAAGAGAACTGCATTTGGCGATGTCCATACTTCTATATTTCTTCACAGAGCTACACCTCTTGTATGACAAATAAATCAATCTATAGAATAATTCACATGTGTTGGCTTGTGATTTCACATCTTACACCCCTATCAGCTTGGGATATGTACTCAAACAATGAGCATAACCTTCAATAGCAGCCACCTCAATAAACCATCATCTCGGTCTTAGAACATGTTCAAAATAGTTGTGTTCCCATTTTCTCTAACTGACTGTCGAATCATGTGTTGTGATTGTTATTTCCAAATAACTACGAGTTGTGCTTCTGTCAATGATTTAAAGTCATGTTCTATGAGACATATTTTCTTCAAGTTCCAAATAATCATGTTATCTGCATGATAACCTTCGGCTCTTTTATATTGTAGAAAACTGATAGAAGAATGATGGCAATGCACCTGACTTTGAGTCCTTCGAAACCCTTAGTTTTGTGAAACCTCAAGGTGGCGAGCATTGAGAGTTCCCTGACATCGACATCATGCCAATACGCAACACTATGTGTGTTTCAAGGTGATTGTTGCATGGCCGAAACTAGTTGACAGAAAGAGACCATGGCATACTGAGATGATACTTCCTATGTGCCATCTTTGTAGCGGATGATCCATGCATGTATTGTGTCATCACCATCTACCCTGTCACATGAAGTTCTCAGTGATGGGTTTGTGACAACATTTCATCCTCGGCGAGCATTCGACTGCATAGTGTTTACTAACAAAACAATGCCGGCAACGTGGCTTTTATTCTCTGAAAAGCTTCCTAATGGCAGTCCGACTTATGAGCATTGTTCTCATGTTCATATTGATCTATTTCTGCGATTTGATGTAATCGACCTTAGCTAATATAGGAAAATGCTCTCAACAATCACTTCACGAAGATGGAGTCTCATGGAAATCTTCTAAGCACATGGGGATTTGTAGAGATAGTTATCAACTTGATAATGACTACGAGTCTTGATTACCATAAGTCTGCACTTGAGGACGTTGCATGAGGCATGCTTTTTGCCATCATACAAGGGATGGTGAGAGTGTGATAACTGTATGCCAACTAGCTTCTATCTCATGCCACGATGCCCAGTGGAGGATGGCACAAAATAAGTTTGAGTTTCAACATTTTCATCCCATGAATGCGATACCTGTCGACTATGCCACTTTTTCTGACATATATCAGTCATGTATTACTGAAAGGTAAAACCAATCAGTGAAATAATATGTATAGTGGTCATGGCAGCTTGATCATTTACTTGGAGATGTGTGACAACTGAACTTTGTGGACCAAAAACATAGATGGTTGACTCCTTAACATCGAATAGAACCAAGGAAGTAAATCCAAATCCTTCATGCTATTGGAAAATTTGAATTGAGTTTTAATGATAGCATGAATAACAATATGGCAGGGAGGTCTTTAAAAGAATATTCCCTTGTTTTTAGGAGATGATCATGGACACAAAAACCGTAACCAACTTTTAATGCAAGTAACAAGCGAATTTTAACACCTTGGCTGTTCATATTTTACTCCCCCACTTTTATTACTTGCTTCATAAAAGAAAAATGTACAACTTGTGATTTGAATAGAAATGGCGTTTACTTCGCGGTTGTCACAAGTGAATGTAGACTTCTTGCATCAGTAAAAAGCAGATATGAACAACTTAGACAAACTTCACAAGTTGTGCACACTTAGTGAAAAGGAGAAATTGGTGCGAGTTTGGTGTAGATCAAAAGTAGATGCAAATAGACTTGGGGAGAAGCAAAAATTAATGCAGACTTAGTCAAAACAGAAAATAGACGCAAAGTAAAAGATGACTAAGTGGTGAGTTTTGCCTTGGGATAAAAATTTGTTTTGACATTTTAACCAAAGAGAAAAATGATACAAGGGAAGACGTCATGACAACAAATTATGATTTAAAAATATGCAACGCAACCCCAAATGACTTCACACAGAGGATTAATTTGTGCAAGAAGGTTTTATATTTTGGATAGAAGGATCGGGGCAAACAACCACAAGCTTGATTCAAGATAAAGATTGAATGCCAACTTGTTTCACTTATATTGATTGGATAAGATTTACACTTTTGAACACAAAGTTTCAATAGGCTCCTTAATTCGACAATGTTTCACTTCGATGGCTAAAAGATAATACTTACAAAAGAGCCCCCTCTTATTTATAGAGGGAAGCTACAAGCAAAAAAAGGAAATCTACAACTACTTTGACTTATTCAAGATAGAGTCCAACTTGATTTGGGACTCTGTACTTCTCCTACATGTAATTGCATATTACAAAAAGACATGTAGGATGTCATTTGCAAATTACAAACTACATGCAAAAAAATTGGAAAATAAACTAAGTGTCCAAAGACACATTCTCTTCTTCTTCTTTCTCTTTCTCTAGCAAGTCTTCATATCTTTTCAAAGCCACCTAAACTTCAGTGTCATTTGGCCCTAGTGTGTAACTAGAGATAGCTAGAACTCATGTGATAGAGTCCCCTATGTTGACATGTACCTTTCTGTGCTTGTCCAAAATTGTCTGTGACTTGTCCAAAATTACTTGGAAGTCCACTAATTTATCAATGGAAGCTAATAAGAAAGCTTCTGATTCTATCTTTGTATGAATTAGTATAGTAAATTCTTGAATAACTATGTCCACGGGAAGAGTCTTCTAACTATCACGAAGTATCTGACATGAAAGCTCCCTTATCTTATCAGTGATATCTAATCCCTTGTCAATGCTTCTGTTTTAGGTTTAATGCAGATCTTTTATTAGCCCCTTGAGGACATCTCTCTTATGATTCAATGCTTCTCGGTACTCAATATACATTTTCCTTGTGGGGATCACCCCATTCTCAACTAACACTTCCAACTTGAAATCTTTCAGCTTTGTCCAAATCTCAAGGTCTTTTTCCACTAGCTGCAAGTTTTGTGATAACATGTCAAGTGTTTGATTCAACTCTAACTTGACATCATTCATGTTGTTAAACAATCTGATAAAAGACTTTATAAGTTGAGTTCCTTGTGCAATTATTCTTTCAATCCATGCACTTATAGCTTGGCCTTGTGTCCCGATCTTTTCAACCTTCTGAATTGCATCATCATCAACACATATTGTAACAGGTTCAACTAGTTTAGAAGATTGACTTATTTTTAATAGCATAGAAGTAAGTTGTTCCACCTTGAGCTTAAGTTGATCTTTGATAATCTTATCTGTATCATATCTCTCGAGAAAAGAAGCCAATGTTTCTTGTAGGTCCTCCTTGGCACTTTCATGTGTCTATTTTCCAAGCTCGATCCTTGAGATAACATAATTAGTACCTTTCATTTCTTCTGCAATCCAAAAGAAACAGTTACAGATTACCAAATCCCATTCAAACAACTCCTCTCTTGCATCACAGTAGCTCATGGAATGGGGATTTAAAATAAGTTAGAGTTGGAGACCACTCAAAAACTCCTTCAGGACCAGGAATTAGCTGACATTCTCTTAAACACGGGGTGGTTGTCTTTCATAGAAAACTTTGAAGGGTTTCAGGAGAATATTGTTGAAGAATTTGTCACAAAGCTCAAGAATGGTTGAAGTACAGTGTGAGATGTCATTATTCCTATCTCCTCTTTTATTATCAACACCATCTCTAGGCTCCTTGACAAAGGTGGGAAATTCTACCACATTATGACTCTATATTTTGATTTAATTAAGAATTTTTCTAGTGGGGGTGACCCTGAAGTAAGAACACTGAGTAATAAAGGAGAACTAAAGGGCATTATCTATACAAGCCTTCCTAAGCCATGGCAATCTGTGGCATCATGGCTAATGAGATGCTTTACTTCTGATGGGAAATTTTCCATAGTGTTAGGACCCATCATGAAATTGCTCATTCATCTAAGACATGGCAACAATCATCTAGAGTATAGGGTAAATTTGCCACATTTTGTGTCTTCTTATATAAACACAATGGCCAATAGATATCAACCGAGTAAGAGCCCAATTAAGTACCATGGTCTTATTGTTCTTGTTTGCAAGCACTATTCCATCTCTAAAAGAAGGGGGAAAACCCACTGGCAAGCCTTCTTAGAAGGTTCATATATAGAAAAGAAAAAGGGAGTGAAGACCATATCATAGGAGTCATCTTTGACTCTGGTGGAGAAAAAGAGAGGTAAATCCATATCACAAGAGTCTTCTTCAACTCTAGGGGAAAAGAAGAAAGGAAATATTGTAATTAAAGAACCTTCGCCAACTCTGGAAAAAAAAAAGGGAGAACAACTATTGAGGAACCTCCTCAGTCGTCAGAAAAAAAGAAGGGCAAAATATTAGTGATTGAGGCATCATCTCTTGCCCTGAAAAGGAAGAGGAAGGATGTAGAAGGACCTCCTCAAAATCTATAGAAAGAGGAAAAAGAGACAACAGTTGAAGAGCCTTCTCAGAATCCAAAACAAAAAGGAAGGAAAAGAAAGATGACTATAGAAGGACCTTCTTTGGCTCTAGGAAGAATGTAGAAACAAAAGGAAGTAATAGAATTAATGGCTAAAGAACCATCTTTAGCCTTGAGAAGGAGAGAAAGGGGAAGAGCAACTACAGAAGGCCCCTAGAAAGCCCTGGCATATCTCTTATAGAGCATCAAAACTCTCCATATGTTGCCGTAGTAGCACCAAAGGCTACAACAAATGAGCCATAGACCATTTCTTTCAAAACATAAGAACCCTAGCAGGTGTTGGAGACTCAAGAATAGTAGTCACCTTGAAGACTCTAGAGAAGCAAGCATTAAAAGTATAAAACTCAACAAGAAAAATATTTTGAACTTGTAGAAATCATTGTTGAACTTAGGACATCAGTAATCCCTCCTACCTTTCAAGTTGCTTCAAAATAATATTGAAGAGCCTTTAGGAAATGAAGCTGGGCCATCTAGCACACATGACAAATTAACAAAAGTAGAAATAGAAGCAAGGGTGGAGATGGAAGTAGGGGAAAAGATAGAAGCAGAGTTAGATATGGAAACAAAAATAAGATTTGAAACAGGAAGCCAATTTTAGGCCACAGATCATGAGCACATAGAAATTTCCAAAGAGTAGGAACAACAAGAAGAAATTGCCAACTTGAAATAACTACTTTCGAATAGACACCTTGTCATTTTGGATTTGAAAAGAACTATCAAGGAAAAAGGGGGTATACGTAAAGAAAAAGACCAAGAATTGCTCACCCTCAGGGAAAACATAAAAGAAAAAGAAGATATTATTGGCACAAAGGATAATGAGATTCTAATTGGACAATATCTCCTCAAGGAAAGAGATGTTGAAACTTGACAGAAGGTAATGTAGATTTCTAAGGCAGTGTAGAAATTAGAAAAGAAGGAAATTGAATTAGCTAAAACAATAGCTAATTGTATTCCTCTAATGGTAGCATTGAAGGAAATAGTTGATAATCAAGCCTAAGAGATAACAAATGACAATAATAAGATTTTTGACCTTGAGTAGTAGGTCAGGGAATTGTCTATCCAAATGCCTACTGAAAATAAGGTTACCAAGATTGATATTTCTCTTAAAACATTCCAATTGAATGTTCCTAGAGCCTTAAATCACTAGGAATAAAGATGCCATGATTTAGCTAGTGATAGTGTGATGCTACAATTTCAAGATGAAATTTTTGCATTAACAACAAAGGCAAAGATATTGGAAGAAGAAGTAGTCACAACAACAACCCTAGCTTCCAATGCACTGTCTTGTAGGCCACCTAGTGGAAACTATACCATGTTCTTAAGAGAACAATTCTTTCTTTGAAAAATATCAGAAAATATCTCTGGCCTTATAGATTCCACAGAGGATGGGCATGAAATCATGAAGATATACATAAACAATACACCTCAAAATTAAAATTTGCTATGTGAATTCTTTCTCCATAAGTTCCTTATAGATAAACATACAATATTCTTCATTAACCTGTTTGTTGGGGAATGCCAATTGAGGGCATTCATTTCACTAATGCAAAATCATGAGACATGGTTACAAAGGATGGAGGAATATACTCATAATGAAGAAAATGTTGGCCTTTATATCAAACATGAAATCCCAACTCCAATGACATTCAAGACACAATTTTGTGGATGTGTATACACTCCTAATTTTCTACCTCTCTATAAGCGAAATTTACAATCTTGTGTTATAAAATTTGATATATATGTGTAGTCATCATTCAATAAAGTCCCGACAGCCTATAAGAAAAGGTGGAGCAATATGTCCACATATCATAAAATGAGAGAATTAGTTTAACCAACAAACCTAAAATGATTCCCATGGAAAGCCAAAACTATTGCAAGGGTAATGGAGAAAAATAAATAGGAATGGATAGGAATATAGTTCAGACCTCCCCTAATCATTAAGCCTCTACCCATGTGGGTAGACCAAATGGAGGAGTTAAAATTTGAAAAATGGTTAGAACATGTAAATTAGTTTTAGGCCAACATAGATACAACAAGGAGGACCTTCCTATCTGACTATAATATTATAGAAAAACTATATCTCATGAATAGGATGAGGCTCCAAGGCAATACAAGAGGACCTATGAACCCTAGTTAAGCTCGGGGGGGGGGGGGGGGGGGGGGGGGGGTGTGATGAGCTCCCTGATTTGTACATGATATTGTTTGGAACCTTGTTTTTGCCAGTACATGCTCTTGAATTTTTGCAGGGTAGATTGGCCTTTGTTCCTTTCTATGATAGTAGATCTAGTCTGGAGAGGAGAAGGCGCTAGAAGAATGTTCATGCAAGGATTGTAGAGTATACCTCCAACTACTATTTTATGTTGCTTGCTTTTACTAAGGCTGATTCCCATGGCTATTGAAACATAAAATAACTCTCTATTTAAGAGGGTAAGGTCAGTGCCACTTTATGATTTTCTTCAGTATTGCATGTTTCCCTTAGATTTAGAAATTATACAATCAATGAATTGAATGAATAAGTTTTGTAACTTTTGCAAGACACTTGTTTAGAAATAATAATTTTGGAGGTATCTATTAGTGAAAGAATGACTAGTATATATAGGATCCATATCATAAAAAAGATATAGATTATTTTTTTGTTGAAATCAGACAACTCTGTTATCTTAAGAGGCATATACTTTGATCTTCATATTCTGAAATAAAGAAAGCAGTTACATATTTGTTGTGATTTGAAAGCTTAATTGATCTCTTTTCTAGAGGTGGAGCAAGGGTCCACTCTCACCAAAGGACAAGAACCAGTAGCCTTTTTAGTTAGATTCATTCCTTTGTCATTTCTAAATTTGTTAATTAAATTTATTGCTTTATTAAAGTAGTTGTTTCAAATCTTTGTTTAAGTAAATTTGATTTCAACAATTGCAATGCTTCAATTTCTTTAGTTCAAAGTCATTTAAGTAAAGATTTCTTTCAAGTAAACATTTAGATGCATGGTTTTAATAGAAGGTTGAAATAGCATAGTTTGAACTTTAGTTTTCTAGGAATACTATTAGGAGAAGTGCTCATTAAACTCTGTTGCAAATAGCCATGGACACACCCTCGATTTGACACTAGACAAACTAATATATTTAATAACAAGGTGTACAATGACCCTTATCATTTTTGGCACCATTTTTGGAGACTAGTGTTAGTAGATCAATTAATTAGTAGTTCTTAGGATTAAGAGTAGAGTAATTTTTGCATGGTTAGGCAAAGAGACCCACAAGGTAGGTTTATTAAACAGAAACCCCAAACACATTCTATAGGTGAAAGTAGTGGGGCAGATTAGAATATTGTTGATAAGGTAAATCACTCATCTAACACCTTAGAAGAATCACAAAACATAGATGTTCCTACATCCCCCAAATATCATATAATTTCGTAATACATCCAACATTTGCAAGAAAAACATGAGCAAATTCAAACTGATATCATAGAAGGATCAAATTTTTCAAGAAGATTGACCTAATCCAATCACCATGGGGGATAATAATGAAAATGAAGACCCTCTTAGGGATAGAACTCAAGGGAGAACTTTCTCCTACCCCATAGTGCTTAATCAAGAGGGGAATTCTCCCATTAAGAATATTTCTCCATCAACAATTCCAACTTTTAGAGAAATTCCTTTAGAAGATCTAGATCAATTTCTCTTTGAGTTTAAGGTGTTGTGCCAAACATATGACTATGTTTCAAATAACCAAAAATCAAAATTATTTCCTTCCACACTTAAAGATTCTGCTGTGAGATGGTTCCATATTTTGATCTTCATATTCAAAAATAAAGAAAGCAATTACATGTTTGTTGTGATTTGAAAGATTAATTGGTCTCTTTTTTGGAGGTGGAGCAAGGTCCCACTCTCACCAAAGGACAAGGACCAGTTGTAGTGCCCCCTCATTTTTGGCTTGTGATAGTGGTAGTTTTGCCTTGCTCTTTGTCAGTTCTGAGACAGTTGCTAGTCTTTCATTGCATTCATATAGGTTTTAGACATTTGGCTTAGTAGGTTATGGTTTATGTTTATTTTAATCTTGATGGACTATGTTCAACTGATATAGTTTAGACATGTGTTATGAGTTTATGATGGCATTATTATTATTCTAGCTATGATGAGTTTGACATGTTTAGTAATGAGTTAATATTATCATGTTTCAATTGATCTATTGGTATCTGAATTCAAATAAAAGTTGTTATGGTATTGTTTCAAGAGCAGAGACGGTGTAGTACTACTCGCTTCGAGCACCCTACTACACTATGATTCTCTAACTCTGTGTGTGTTGACATTTATGTATTTGATCGTATACAACCAATTGTTTAGATGTAGGCTGCAGGTATTGAGACTCGACTCCACCTGATATAGCAGGTTTGAGCGGGCTCTTACACCAATGGGTATCAGTGATGGGAGATAACGCGAGGTTTTCCACTAGGTCAGTCTTGGTATTTTGTTGTCGTCTTCTGTCATGATGTGACGTTGGATCCTTATTTTCTATTGTTGGTCATCACGTGTTGTGGGCATTGTGAATTTGTTTAAGTTATGTATATGTGTTCTTGCTATCATTATGTTAAATCCAAAAGTATTATGAGTAGTTGTTAAATTTGGGATATTGCTTAAGTAAAATGTTATTACTGACGTAATTAATTATTTAATGTTTGACTTACCGTCATGAGTTTTAGTATGATTAATTATTATGTTTTTATTTAAAAGAATAATTTTAGGTAGTAAATTAATGTCATGGGTTGTCGATTGTGAAATTTTAAGATTTGGAGAATCTCTTTTATTAGCAAATATTAAATTCTTAGAGGAGTGGGATGTTGGGTAATGGATGCATGTCTGTGTTAATTTATGAGCTGAGCCATTTTTATATTGGGGGGATTTTGTTCTGGAGAGGGAGTTAGAAGGAGAATTCAGAAATTGGGGAAAAAACAAAGAATTGGTTGCAGGAAAATAGAAGAAATTAGAGGCTCCAGATCAAAGTTTTGTTCTGGGTATGTTATTGTATAATTCTTAATTAAGTGTTATTTGTGCTTGGATAAATTACTTCTTCTTCCTCATGCTTTTGAATCTGTTAGTCTGGGGTTTTGTTCTGGTTTGCCTGTCGCTTTCTTCTATCTCAATTTTTGTAGCTGTTCATCTTGGAAAATTTATAAATTAAATATTGTGACATTGTTGGGTCTTTATGTCAAATCAATCCTCATTTAGTTGTGTCTTTTCTACCATTGAAATCTGGTATAAACAAGTAAGAATCTTCTACCATATATGAGCATTACATTTACCTATATCCTTGTGTCTTTTACTACCATTTAATGGTGTTATGCTTTGCATATAATCTTATCAGATTCAATTTATAGACAATTAATTCTTTCTAGATTTTCTTCTATATTTGTCTTGGCTGAATCCTTGCTAAATCTGCCTTATTCTCATAATCATAGAAACCATAAATTGAATAGATTAGAATGTGAGTCATTTAGGGAAGTTAATCTTTTATTCTCAAGTTTCCAATTTCACTATGAATGGCCGATTGTGTCTTAAGTAATGGACATAGTTTTTTGTCAGTTACCTTCCAATTTCTGCTGATGCTATTTAAACCTATTCCATGTTTTTTTTGATAGAACGACTAGTTAGCCATAATAATATTAGCATGTGTTTTAAGTGAAAGGTATTCATATATTTGTGGTCACTTTAGTTGACAGTGTAGTTTGAATGTGGGATGGGTATCACATTACTAATTGTTCTATTAAAAAATTGTAGTCGTAGAAAGTTAAGGGGTTAGTCGATGTGCATAGCAAAATAAATCTAATTTGAAGTTGTTTGTTAGTTATTGAAGATAGTGGTAGCGATGGGGCATACATATTTATTTTGTAGTGTTCGATTTGAGATTGTTTTATATTAGATGAAAATTTATGCTTGGGAAAAGAAATATATATGTAATTTTAGATGATTTCATTAAGAATTGTAGTTAGTAGCATGTCAATGGTAATATATGCAAATGGGAAAATATAGATACTTATAGTTGTTTAATAGAATGGGTAGTTGGAAAAATGTGATGGAAGTTCATGTTTATAGAAAATATATGTAAATAATTATAGTTTGTTGTTATTAGCAAATTGGTAGTTATTAGAATATTGTAGTAGTAAAATGATCACTGAAAAGTTTATTATTATTATAGCAAGAATATTTATATCTTATAGTTGTTCATATTAGGATGTGTAATTAGTAAATCTTAGATGGAAAATTCATGCTTAGCAAATATATATTATGGTGTGTTTTTATTAGAAGATGGTAGTTGTTAGGAAAGTGATAACCTAAAAATATATCTAGGTGGGTCGGGTAGTTTTTCACATAACAAAGATAAGTATGTTGCCTCTCCATGCCTTGAGTGCTCTCATAGACTAAGGATGGGATGAGAAGGCCTAGTTGGCAAGGTCAACCTCCTTGTCCACATGAGAGGATGTGTTGGCTCCAGATGTGTCACCCTATGGGGTCAGTGCCAGAGAAGGGTCGCCAGGATAACCATAGATGGGGCCAGCTTCTAGTGAGAGATAGCCTGGATAACCCATGTTTAGGACCATGCGATGACACTCTCCTCCCTACAACTTAGCTACTTCCCTCTTTATGTTTTCATTGTTGCCTCTGGAACGTTGTCGTGTCTTGAGCAGTTTTGTTATTATGGTCGGTTGTGTCAAGTCTATATTTGTTTGGTTTATTTGATGTTGTTCTTTTGGCTTAGTGGAATCCTCGTTGTTATCTCCTAGCTCGGAGGGGTGGACCTCAGAGTTCCACATGGTTGGGAGGTAGAGCTATCCATTGGTCTTCTTGGAGAATCAGTTCGAGTCTAGTGTAGAAGTGATCCAGTTCTAGATTTGCATTACACCTTAAGAGTTGTTGTATACTTTCATATGTATTCATTTGTAAACCGACGTGTTCGGTCTTGTAATCTTGTATTGTAAATTTGAGAATTTTTGAAGGCAATGAAGTGGAAGAAAGGGTGTCAGGATTGATGTAGGAGGAGGATTTGACCTTGTCATGAGTAGTGATGTCTATGCTAGGAAAATGGTGGGTTTTGTGATAAGAAGCTTCTATGGATTTGTAATATTTGAACAATTGTCGATTGGCACAAATAGTGATTTCCACACTGTTGCGGGGAATTTTAGGCATTAATGGTATGTGGATGGAATAGATTTCATGGCATGTAACCATGGGCAGATGAAGAGAAGGTTGTATAAAAGACCAAGATCAACAATGTGACACATTATTTGTTGCAGGATGGGCCCCACCTAGATGAAAAGGCACATGGTTCCTGTTGATTCTCACTTTGCATTGTCACAGGCATTAATAGTCATAAAATATGGATCCAAGTTAGTCACGAAGTATCCCAATTATTTTATGAGTCTTAAAGTGCATAGATTTAAGATAGACCCATTATCCAAGAGGACATGTTTAACCTTGTGTTTAGCAATCAGAACCTCAATGTGGAGGGCTTTATTGTGGGAT
The DNA here is from genome assembly GCA_027924645.1 of Cunninghamia lanceolata. Taxonomy (NCBI): domain Eukaryota; kingdom Viridiplantae; phylum Streptophyta; class Pinopsida; order Cupressales; family Cupressaceae; genus Cunninghamia; species Cunninghamia lanceolata. The sequence continues at coordinate 6,354,494 of BSBN01000272.1, read as the reverse complement.
GGATCAATGGGAGGCATATCATTTTGACTAATTGCGAGTTGGTAGGTGGATGATAGATGGCCTATAATGGCTTGGAATTTCTTATGTTTGATGTTCTTCAAGACTCAAGATTACTCTAAGGCTTGATCCAATATGTCTCTATGGATAGGAGATATCTTGAGGAGCTCCAACATTGATATCTATGCTGGAGTCTTCCCAAGGTGTTCTAAGATATTATAATGGGGAGCCTATGATGAGGATGATGGTGAAGAACCTTAGATGGTGACCTTGCCACATTGTGCAATCACAACATAGTCAGGGGACTTGGATTTTGTCTTTATTGTTGCAACTCACCTATAATCATAGTTGATATGCCCCACAACAGTGTTGTAGGCATGACTTGGGTTTTATTGTAGAAAACAATATGGGTGTGATTATTCTGGGATTGACCTTGGTGACCATGTTTCCTTACACCAATTTGTGAAATACAATCTCCATGGGTTCCCTCAAGGAGGTGTATTTGCATTTTGGATTTAGGGACTACTTGGATTATCCTAGAGAAATGAAAATAGTATTAGTTTTGAGGATATTTTGTACATTTTCTTGTGAGGGTTGCATGGTTTGAATATGCTTTGATTTGGTGACCCCTTCATTGACTACATTTGTGTTCTTTGCCCAAAATTTAGGTTTATCATTTGTTTGATTGTTATCTTTGTTATATATCTTGACTAAAACTTTCACAATAAGGTCCTTTTCAATAGTGACACCTTTCTCAATGATCTTGTCAAATGTAAAAACACAATGGACTTGAAGATGGAAGGTCATTTCTTGGTTAAGGTTCTGGACAAAAATATTGACAAGTTTTTTTTCAAGGATCAACCAAGGAAATTGACTTGCAAGACCTCTCCACCATTGTAACTAGGTAGCAAAGATGTCTCCACTATGTTGCTCAACATTAAACATAGATCTAACATTGTAAGCTCATTCTTGATATTATAGGAGAAGTGTGCAACAATTTTTTCAATAAATTAGTGAAGGTATTGATAGAGCCTAGAGTTAGGTGCATGAATCACTCCAAGGCTTGATTTACCAAACTTTGGGGAAAGAGTTTTAACATGTACACATCATTATAAGAAACCTCTTGGTATGCCATGAAAAATTATTTGATATGATCTTGAGGGTCTCCCTTTCCCTTGTATTTGTCATATTTGGGGATTTCAAAGTGAGGGGAAAAATGGGTCATTGAAATGGATTAGTTGAAGGGGTGGGGATGAAGATCTTCAAATTTAAAATGTTTGCATTGAGTCCCAACTTGTAACCCTTTAAGAATATTTTTCATTTCCTTCTACTCTTGGTCAAAGGAGGTCCCAAGAGGAAGAGTAGGTGGTAGAGATGGGATGTAGTTGATAGCTCCAAATGGAAGGGGTTGTGTGATGATAGGATGAATAGGATAAGATATCATGCAACTTTGTATAGGTGTTGATATGGATGTTGGATGACATGTGAAGATGAAAGAATTTGTTGATATGTATTATGGTATAAAATGAATGGTGGTATGGTGGATTGATGAGATCATGGATAAGTTGATGTGAGATTGGCTTGGTGTGTTGATGGATTAGGTTTGTATAATTTATGTGTTAGATGTGAAGTGATTGAATGATGTGATGGGGGTTGATATGAGATAAGTTGGTATGGAATATATGGTAGTAATGTGGGTTGGATTGGACGTAGTTGTTGAGGGATGGGGAGAGGTGGGATTGATTGAATGAGGTTTTTCATAAGTGGAAATGAAGTTTGGAGTGGAATGGAAAATGTGGGAACATATTGGTGATATGTCCTAGAAGGGATTGTGATTCATGAGGGTAGTGATGAAGACTGACTTTGTTGATGTGAATTAGAAGATGAAGGGGGATTATGAGGAGGTGGAGGTGGTGGGACACTACCACCCACTTGTTGATCATTGTGGTAGGTGATATAGTCATGAGTTGAGTATTTGGATGGATGGTCTAAAAGGTTTTCAAAGGTAGGTGCGGTGGTAAATCATGATAGATGAGATCTTTGAGTCTTTCTATGTCAAAGTTATGAGAGAGTTTATTCCCTTCCTTAATAATATGTTCTAGGAGAATATTTTTATGATCACTTACAAATTGGTCCATCTTAGTGTGAGTTCCTTTGTTATTGATAAATACCATGAATTGAGGTGAGTACTCAGGTTGGTTGACAAGACTTCCATGATCAATTTCATTGTGAAGACAACCATGAGGTGAAGAGGGTCTAGTTTCTGCATGAAAGTCCATGTTCTTGTTGGTTTGAGATCTAGTTACATGGGAGCATGAAATGATAGTGTGACTAGGATGATGTGGACTTGAGGGTGAGTTGATGAAGATTGATATGGATTGGATTGTGGAATATTTGGATGTTGGTTTATTTGATTATGGATGATGATGAATTGGGAAAGCAACTTATGAGTGACTCTGGATTTAATTGGGTTTTAAACTTTGATGGAACTTTATGATATTGTTAAGGATGATTGATTTGAAGTTTTGCATTGGATTAGAGGTTTATGAATGGAGATTGGATTAACTGATTGATGGTTGAAGGTCTATGAAAAGTGATTGAACTTGACGTGATTTGATTGATAAAGGTCGGTGAAGGTTTGATGGATTTAATTTTGGTTGATTTAGTAGATGTGGTTAAGGATGTAAATCAAATGATTGAATTTGGGGTAAGTAATGTAGTTTCAATGAGGATTAAGATTCAAGACCTTGTTGGATAATGATGATTTCATTTGATTTGTGGGTGAGGATTGGTTTCTATACTTAAGATAGGTTATGTTCTTAAGTAAGAGTTTGATTTGGAAATCGGGATTTAATTTAGGGTTTTGATTAAGGTGCAAAAACCTTAGATGGATGATTGATTTTGGATTGTTACTTAAGATAGGCAAGTTATTAAGTAAGCTAATGATGAAGGATAGTGAACTAATTAAGGGAATGATCTTAACTTAGGAATTTTGAGTTGAAAGTGGATGATTTGGTTCAAGGAGGATTAAGTGGTTGATTGGGTTTGAATATGGATTAAGGTGTGAGGTCTTGAGATTATGGTTTTATTAGAATGGGGCATTGGTTTTGATTTAGATTTAGATTTTGATGGGTATGGATGGGGTTTAAATGTGGATTTGGATCTCAAATATGTCAACCTTTGGCAAAAGGATTTTTGTCTTTAGGTTTCTTTCTAAAGCTAGATTTTTGACTTTGGATATTCAAGATTTTTGTAATGTTTGGATGTTTTTGGACTAAGGGGGATTCATGATATTATCACAAATAAAACACAACAAGCACATGAACAAGCCTATTTTATTCAAGTGGGAGTGTCAATCTTTGTGGGCTCACCAATATACTATCTACCAAGTTGTGGATGGATAGGGAATACAAGGTCATGTAACACATATGCACCCCTTACCATGGAGACTAAAGCCCTTCCCACAATGAATTTTATCTCTAAAAATTGAGAAGTACGGTGTGAGTAACTTCTTGGGGCTAACTGCTTATCGATGCACTATAAAAAAGATGGTTGAAAGGTCTTATCTAGGATATTCAAGCAATTAGGGTATGTCCATGTTATACACTAAGTATAGGAGGCCAAAATCCATGAATTAGTTCATGGGTAAACCCAATTCCACTTCACCTTTACTCCTTATGAAAAGGGGTACCAAGGTTGTGCCAGACACAATGATGAATCCTTTGAGATACATCTTTTCCTCTACCTCTTTTATATACCCTGTTGGAACATTTGGCTTAGGTCATCTCCTAAGGTGATAAAATCCTTAGGTAGGTCAACTGAAAGGAAAGAAGTATAAGTGCTTTTGATCTCCAAGATCACCTTATGGTGTGAGGAGAGAGTATACACACTTAGATTCTTGAGTTTAACAGAATAAAAAGTAAACTAAGGTACTTTTGATCTCCAAGATCAACTTATGGTGTGAGGAGAGAGTATACACACTTAGATTCTTGAGTTTAACACAATAAAAAGTAAACTAAGGTACTTTTGATCTCCAAGATCACCTTACAATGCAATGAGAGAGCATACACACCAAATAGCTTACACAAAATAAAAAACAAAGCTAATTGACCTTTAAAAATACAAAATGTGTAACTAATCTAGTGATAAAAAAAGTCTTGGACAAATGAGTTGCACATAAGGATGCTATTAGTTTGATAAAATGGCCATTGGCAAGTTCTTGTTAATGGGGCTGGGGGAGTTGATTCCCTAAAGAAAAGAAGGGAGACTAGGTGGGTGCCACCAGACGAAGGATGGGTTAAGTTAAACTTTGATGGAGCATTGAATGGCAATCTAAGAGAGTCTAGTGCCAGTTGTCTAGTGTGAAATTGGAAAGGGGAGATCATTGGAAAAGTGACAAAGAAGTTAGCTTATGGATCAAATAATGAAGCTGAGGTCCAAGCTCTCAATCTAGGGCTCAATCTCTGCCATCATCTTAAAGTGTCTAAGGTGGAAATTGAAGGTGATTCCTTAATTGTTATCAATGCAATTAGAAAAAAGGAGATTTCAAATTTGAAACTTAATGTATTATTGAGAGAGGCTTTGAAATTATTAGAAGGATTTGGGAGTGTGGTAGTTAACCATGTTTATAGAGAGGGGAATGGCGAGGCCAACACATTAGCCAATTTGGCTATTAATTCGCCGCATGCCATTTTTTGAGAGGTGAAGATTAATAATATTGCCCGCTCATCTATCTGACATATTATCTTTTCCATGAGGTGTGATGGAGCTGGCAGAGTGTGTGGGCTATTATTTTTTATGTAGCGACTTGGGTCGGGTGGAAATGATGAGTTTCTGGGTGGAGATTTCCTTAGTTTTCCCCTCTCTGTCATTAATGGATACCCCAATTTGGTTGGTATGTTGTAAAGGCAGATGTCTTTTTTGGGGCACATTTCTGACAAGCGAATGAAATAGGTCTTTAAATCAAAGAGTGTCATTGTCTTGTTCACCATTGAATGGGTCTTGGGTGAGGAATACATGGTGAATGTGAACAGGTATGGGGTTAATTCAGATTTATCCTCAATGGTTTTGGCAATCCTACTAGACTCAAATGAGGAGAAGGAGGTGATTCCGAGGCTGATGGAATCCTTTGTGAAAGCTAAAATTAGAAGGGTTGGAAAGAGGTTCTAAGAGTTGCACGATATGGAATTGGCATCCTGCTTCCTGGGGAATTTAACAGGATAAATGTGGTTGGGGATGCAGTTGAGTGGCAGCCTTTCATCATTGAAGCCAATGTTGAGAAGATTGCAAGGCACAAGAGGAGGGCGGCTCAGGTCATTGCCTTTCTCAAGAAGCTCATGGGACTTGATGTGGAGGATGATTGGATGCAGGAAATATTGGAGACTTATTATGCTATGGACTACAATGCTTGAGTTTGTTGTCTTTGTTAGCTAAGTTAGATAGTCTAAGTAGATGGTTAGATATTGCAATATATAAGCTCAAAATGCAAACAGTTTTATGTATGACTGTAATAGTTGTAGATTGGAGTATATCATGGGTTTTGTTGTGACCCTAATCAGTAGTTTAGGTGGTGGTTTTCTTGTTGGTTCATCATACTCTATTAGTATTTTATGTTAATGCTTTAATATAAATGGGAGCAGACCCCAAGTTTGCAGTTTATTGATCTAAAAACCAAAATGGCCATTGGCAAGCAAAATGTTATAAGAAAGGTGTTAGAATTTAAAAAAAACTGCAAAAACAAAAATTAATGTTATCCAATAGATAAATAGATGTGATCATGAGATTGCTTGCGATTTTCTAATAGATTTTAAAAAATTACACTAAAATTGGACTTTCTATGCAAAAGATATGCTTGTTCAAAGATCAAACACAAAGTGGGGGTTTCAAATGATTACACCTAATTTTTGCGGTAAATTTTTTAAAAAATCAGCTTAGCCACAATGAAGTGCTTTAAGTCACCTTTCCAACACTTGTAAAAACATAAAAAAATTGATATGTCTAGTAAAAGTTATGCAATTTTTAAAAAAGAGCTAATTTGTGAAAATAAAAAATAAAAAAGGCCCAAAGGGGCTACTGGGGTGGCACCACTAGTTCAAGTGGTACTTAGGTGGTGCACCAAAAATAGGGTGGTTATGTATGAGTGGTGCTTCTAGGGCACGCAGTGAAATTTCTTGGAATTGGGTCTTGGTCATAAATGTGACCACATGGTTTGGGCCAAGGGCTAAGGGATTGGTGGTAGGCCCTAGTCTTTTAATAGGACTAGGGACCAACTAGTGAGGGTAGTGAGCATGAAAACCTATGGACCAAGTGGTTAAAACCCATGGATAAACCATATGTCACTTGCATATAAAAGATATAATTGATGGTGTGGACTTATGGTAAAATGAAATAGACCAAAGATTAAAGACTTTGGTTAATGACCCGCAATTAATGCCCTGCACATAATACACTATCGATGTCGAAACCTAAAGTTAAAATATTTTAAATGTCATCGATTTAAAATATTAAAATCTATAATAAAAACATATAATGATTTAAAAAAATCATGATTGTTTTACCATAAGCCTATGAACTACATGAGATGTATGATCGATCTGTATGGTACTGATTCATACTATACCAATCACCCAAGCACTAATTTGTAGACACCAAAAAAATTGTAAATTTTTTCAGAACCAAAATATATCAAATTATATATCAATCCTAGGGTTTTCAGGCCTTCCAAACTCAACCATGAGGTCCTTTTTTCCCTAGGATGCTCCTATAGAAATATCACCCCAAAATCTCTCCTAAAAATGAGTGAAAACCTACAAGATAAAGTTAGCAAAACCTACAAACATAAGGGTTAGATGAGGGACAAGGTCCCATCGAGTGTGCCAGAATGTGTACTAAAATATGAAATAAAATGAGGAATAATGCATCAAAATAAAGAACCTATTTCATATCTAACAACACCTTAAAGATTAAGCAAAGCATTAGCAAAAATCAATGAAAACTAGAAAGCCCTCACCAACACCAACCCTTATTGCACCAACAATGGTGGTTGTTCACTTGGACAACATGATATTACATTCTAAAAGCTTGTTGTAAATGGCTTGATTGAGGGTTGATTTATAGATTTTTGGGTGATAAGATCAAGGGCTAAGATTTGATTAGAATGGATGGCTAGGATTGAATGAGATAAATTAGGGTAATTTTAGAAGATTCTAAGGCATTCTATAAGGTTGGATGGTTGAGATTAAAGATGAATGGATGGATAGGATTAAATGAGAAGAATTAGGGCAAGGATGGAAGCTTCTAGAGATTATCCTTACGTGAATGGCTAGGATTAAAAGATGTAGTTTGTGAAGGAATGGTGGAGATATAAAGTCAGTTTGACTTTTGTGGGAGTGTCTAGGTTCAATGAATCTAGACAACTTTTAGCTAGTCATGTGACTTATTGAATTTTTAATTCATTAATTTGGGGATAATAGATAAAGATGTGAGATAAATGGGGATTAGACTAGGATTTAGGATTTTTAGATTAACTAATCGAATAATAAAACTATTTAATTAATTAATGGAGAGGGATGTGGGAAAATAAATATAATTTATTTAATTAATTTGATGATGGAATGAATATAATATTAATTAATTAAATAAATATAATTTATTTAATTAATTAGTTTCAATATGAATGTGATTAGGATGGAATTAGAATAATGTTGAAATGCAGTGAAATTGTTGAAAGTGATTTTAGAAGTGTCGTTTAGGATGCCAACTGATGAGAACGGGTTGGTGAGGCCTTAGGCCCCTGGTCTTAGCTACTGGTCTAGCATGGTTACGTAAGTTGAGCCCACAAAGCCCCACAGGTGGTAGGAGAAATTGGACTTGAAAATAAAATTAAATCTTGCTCTAAACCATTTCGGGTCCGTAGTTTCAAAGATTTGCAAATTGTAAATTTAAACACATTTGAATCTAGTTTGAAATCCGCTTACATGAGTGCCCAGTCAACTACCTATGCCACATCACCCGCTACATCAATGATGACATCATCATATGGATGGTAACATCATCCGTAGGGATGATGATGTCATTCAAACGAACATGGTCCCGCCATGGGGTTGTTTTTAGCCCTCGGAGGGCTTTTTCTTCTAGGAGCCTTATATTTCACCCACGATATCAAATTTTTGACTTCTTATAGGCATCAAAAAGGTATATTTGAGAACTATGTAGTGGTATAGGTTTAGTCATCAAGTTTTTCTATTTGTGTTAGAATTTAGTGCTTGAAGCTAGGCATTGCTTCAGGAAAATTATTTTCTCATAACTTTCGCATACAAAATCAAATTTTTGATTTCATGTAATTTTTTTATTTGGTGTGCAAAGAGAGATTTCTACTTGTTTGATCACTTGTGGAAGCTTGAGATTCAGAGTGTGATTGTGAGAACATTCACATTAATTTTTTGGGTACAAACTTGTGAGAGTACATGTTGTTATGAGACCATCATCATGGTATAGCAGTGTGCTTTCAAGTATAGGTTCACAGGTGTTTTTAGAGTTTGGACTTTGATGGAGACAAGTACACAGGTTGTCTCCTTGTTTGAGGACATGGTTGATACACGTGTGAGACTACGAGTCTCATTTCAGTGGGAGTTGTGTATAGATATAGTGATGATGATTATGGTGTCATGGATATGCAGGTACATTTGATCATTGGCACGACATGATCATGTATGTGGTTGATAGGTATGGGATATGATGTTTGATTCATGATTATAGGTGGTGGTGTGGTGTAGTTGTAGGAGGTTGTTCTTATCTCCTAGAAGCTTGGTTGGTTCCTTGACTATAGTTACTCATTTGTGGACTTGTTTGGCAAATAAAATATGGTGTTGATTTGGTGTTTGAGTCTTGAAATCTATAAGTTGTCTTCTTTGATATCTCAACTTGCAGGTTACTAATGTGATGATGCTCGTTTGTATTTTTCATTGGTTGGGATCTTTGAGTTATGTAGTTTTGTGGGTTGGCCACCCAATTGGTTGCAGTGGGATGACTCGAATGTGGAATGTCTATATCTATAAGATCGATTCAGTTTTGATATAGACTTTGTTAGTTGGTCTTGTCTATGGTCATTTGTGCATTGCTATGTTGTATTGGGATGAGAGGATGGAATATTAGAGTGCCTGGATAGTCAATTATTGGGACTTGTAGCATTTTTATGATGATGTCATGGATAGCTTGGTTACATGGTTTTGTGTGAACTTTTGATAGTGATGGTTTTATCTTCTTGTCTTGGAGATCTTGGTTCTACTTTGGTTTAATTATTATTATAGTTGTGTGTGTGGACCATGGTGATCTTCATCTAGGAGATGGTTATCATGATGCCATGTGTGGCTTGTATCATAATTTAGTGGGATCTTTGGTAGTGATGTTGATTCATCACCTAGTGATGGATGATCTTCTACAATGGTTGGGTGTCATGGACAAACTCTTGGATCATGATTCTTATGCAGTATGAGTGCTTTGACATCTTGGGTTACATTGTTATGAGGTGATTATCTTCATGTGATTGGAGATTTTGATCCTTGGTTTAGAGGTGTTGGCATTGTGTCTTGGTGTACTTTGGCTACTGGTTTTGAGTATTGGCATGATACAAGTTCTTTTGAGACTAGGATGTGTGCATTGGTGCATGTGATCTCCTAGGAGGAGATGTTAGATCATGATGTCATAATGTGTTCCTAGATTATGCAAACATGCAGTGGGAGTTTTGATAGTGATCTTGTTTGTTCTCTTGGTATTGAGTACATTGGTCATGTGCTTGAGAGCTTCATGATAGTGCGGTGTTGTATTTGGATCTTAGCATTAATTGATCAGTTGTAGGTGCTTATGGATAATTGGGTACTTGGGTGAGGATGGAGTTCTCTTGAGATCAGAGGCATTCATTGAGATAGTTACTCTTTGGAGGTTTTAGCAGGAAGACCTAGGAGCCTTTCACTCTGATATAGACCTTCGAAGAGATTGTTCTTGGATAGAGTCATTGTGGCTTGGTGTATCCTAGAGGAGTATTCTCATTCCCCGCCCTTGGTCTACTTAGAAGGTTATCATCTAAGAGGTATTTCCAATCCTTTAGACACATTTTGTTTATGCTTTATCTTCTCATAGATATGGATCTTGAGCTTTGGTTATTAGTTCTGGAGGGTTTGTTTGAGGGATGTTATCATGGTTGTCTCCTTGTGCATATGCATTTAATTTATGATATAATTGATGAGGAGTTTAGGAGATGTTGATTGGGCTTATTCCTAGTTTATGGGAATAAAAATTTGAGTTTTATCTTCCTTGGTTAGAGAGGCTTACATCCATGTTGGTTTTACATGATACATATGTTTCATTTGATCTATGAGATTGAGTGGTTGGGTGTTGTTGAGGCTTTTGATTTGGGGTTGTAAAGGATTTCATACTTGACACATCTTAGCACTTTGAGGTGTTGATTTACAAGTTTTCTCTCTTTGTTCTATGGCTACTCCCTAGAGGTTCATGTTCATATGATTTGGGAGAGTTATTGTGACATGTTGTGAGAGAGTATGTAGCTATTTGTGTTGCATGTGTGGATCATTTTGATTGTTCTTGATACTACATGGTTTGATCATTTACCACACCTTGGTTTGAGTGTTGATTGGTAGACTTGATATGCCTTGATCTATTTTCATATTTGACATTACCCATGAAATGAGAGTTCCTAGATGTGTATGTATTTCATTGATAGGTTTCATACAGGGAGCTTGTAATTGTAGTATATGGGTTGGATATGTTGTTGGCATGAATTTACTGATGTTGTTGATACTTATGACGTATGGATGGTTGGATGTATTAGCATATGTTGTGAGTTCTATTTCTAGTCATGTGGGTTTTTACATTTGAAAACAACTTGGAGCCTTTGTTATCACTTGGATTTGATGCTTGTGTTCTTTGGATTGGTGTATCTTCACCTTGGCATGTTCTTTTTCTTCCATAGGTGGCATGTTGGAGGATGAGAGGAGTTCTTGCTTGAGATGGTGGTCACCTTGGTTTTATTACATGTATCTTGATGGAGCACGAGAGCATGATGGAGATTCATGTGGTTTCATGTATGGCTATGATGATGTATTTCATTGATTGACCCTTATGTAATGTATACAACAAGTGGGAGAATGTTAGGAAAAGGTGTGTTGTATACCTTCCATAAAAATGAATTGTTTAATTATGTAAAATAAATATTTATTTGTGGTGCATCTTAATTGGTGTGTTTAGTCATATTAAATATTTATTTGGGGTCACTTGTAAAAGTTGTATGTAACATTGGGTTAGTTATTTTATGTGTGGGAGACATAGAATGATTAATTAATTAATTGAAGCATAAAGTGAAAACTTAGTTGCAAGAGTTAAATAAGAGGTCAATGGTTTTGTGTTCCCATGGTTTTGGGACACATGGTTTTCCCTATAATAGATCTTGTATTTGTGTGAGCTTTATTCTATAAAAGCAAGCACATGGTTAGTAGTTGGGGTTGGCTAGTTGAGTGAGTTGTCATTGTATTGAGTTTCTCTTGTGAGTGCATTTGTGAAGCATGGCATGCGATGTGTGGTTACATGCTTGGACATATGGATGATGCATTGGAGGAGCTTGATGTTTCAAGAGTATTTATGAGACTCTATAAGTGTATTGTAATGTTTCACTATTAAATAATACATTGAGTGTGGATGCTTTTGGAGGCTGGGTTTTTCCCCGTTGAGTGTTTTCCCCAGGTATATCTTATTTTATCTTGTGGCTTGTCTATTTGATCTTTGCATTATGGTAAATATGTAAGCTTGTATGCATCATTATTTCTTATGGGGCTATGTAGGAATTGGTTTGATCAACCTGGTAAATTCCTAACATCTTTTTAGTGGCCAAACATTATGATCCTTCCAAGCTACATTGGACCAAGAAAGTCTCTTAAGAGCCTTAAGACCAAAAAGGTGTCAATCTTTGGACTGACTATTGAAACTGTGGTGCTTAGGAATGTCTCATTTGCATGTACAGGTGGATGTCGGGTCCAAATAAAAATACCTGCTTCAATTTTTGGTAACTCAAATTTGTTTTCCCATGGTGGCAACAAATGAAATGTTTTAAAATGATTTAGTTTCATTTAGTGAAAGGGTGCTAGGAATGAAATTTTGCATTCCACACCTCTTGGGACTGAACCAATAGTGCCAACACATTAGGTAGGAGGGTTAATGCTAGTGGAGGTCTCTTTTTGGTGGCCAACCATCTTAATCCTTCTGAGCTACATTAGACCAAGACAGTTTAATAAGAGCACTAAGACTAAAAATGTGTCAAACTCTGGACCAACTATTCTCTCAAATTATGGCACCTAGGAATGTCTCATTTGCATGTATAGGTGGATGTCAGTCCACCTAAAAATATCCACCTCAATTTTTGACAACTCAAATTCATTTGATTACGGTGGTGAGGAACACAATGTTTCAAAATGCTTCAGTTTCTTCTAGTGAAAAGGTGCTAGGAGTGAAATGTTACATTTCACACCTCATGGAATCAAACCGATAGTGCTAGCATTTCTAGTTGGGTGGGTGAATACTAGTGGAGGTGTTTTCTTAGTGGCCAAGCATCCCGATCCTTTCAGGATACATTGGATTGAGATAGTATCTTAAGAGACCTAAGAATTAATAACAATATGATATTGTAACAAGGTTGATCTTGAGTTAGAAGCCACTAGTACAACCATTAATCTGCATCATATCTTCCATTTCTTCCATCACTCAAACATTTTCAAGGCCTTTCCATGGTTTCCTCTTGTTGATCCAACTAACCAAGACCACTAAAATGGTGTAGCAACAAAATATGAGGCTCAAAATTAGGTTAAAGATCCATTTCTTCATCCAATTTTAGTTTCAACACCTTGTTTCTATCATCATTAACCATTTCTATCCATGCATGTGTAGGTACAACAGTTGGTTCAAATAAAGAGCCTTCCAAATTGATCATGTTTCTACCTTGTTTCAGCCCTTCATGCCTTCATTTCACATATTTTCACATTCACAATATAAACCTAGTATCAAATCCTTCATAAAATTATCATTTACAATCATTTCTCATAAGTACAATAAGCATTCATACCAAAAAATTGGAAAACAATGGAGTTTTAGTCACATGTTTCCATGTATTTTTTTTTATCATTTTTCATGAAATCAAGTGTGCCAAAGGAAACACCACCTGATTTATCCTTATGTCCCCTGAGGGGCTTTTCCCTCATAAGGTTTAGCTCCCGGATCTTTAGTATGCATTTAGGACATCTTAATTCATATTTTGGCATCCCAATGGAATGAGACCTAGGTTCCATGGAAAATTGGACCTAAGTGGACCCCTTGAGCTGTACCCTACCCAAAATAGGGGGGAGGACTTGGGCACCCACGCCCTAGTCCTGCCATATTTTGGGGTAGCCCTAATTTTTAGGTGTCAGTTTATGACCGTTAGTTGGTCCTTTTGTCAACACGATAAGTTTTGATTTTTAAAATCTTGGCGGGAGTGCTTGTAGTTGCATATATAAGCATGCTTAGGCATCATTTAGAAACTAGATGGAAATTGTGAGGTTCAAGTGTTCTCAAGGTGACTCAAGGCTTTCTATTGTGTTGCAAGAGTAGACTTGTGTGTTTTATGTGTTGATATTTGTAGATTTCAGCATCAATTTCCTCATGGCATGAAGAGCATCTTCCTCCCATGAGAGCTTCACTACAAGGTGACATAATATTGTGTTTTTATCATTGATTCCTTTGGGTTTTACCTCTGCCTCACAAGGGCATGCACTCTTTATCTGACAACGGTGTTTAGAAACTTAAGTGTCCTCCGGGGCTTGACTGAGGTAAGCCTCTAAACACCACAACCCCCAAACCAAATCTTGTGATTGCAGGTTACAGGTGTCACATTTGGGAAAAGTGGAGTTGCAGGAAGGACTGGTAGGCATCAAGGATTCCAGATCTAAAGAAAAGGAAGACAGGGGAGCACTTCTAGGACTTGGGCACTTGCTCTAGTGTCCTCTACATCTAAGGTTTAGAAAATAGAAGTTACAAGGCTGATCAATGTCAGAAGGAGGTCTAGATCCTGCAAAGAAATAGGTACCTTGGACATGGGCACCTGCTCTAGTGTCCCCAACTGTTCTTCTTTGAAACCCCAAAAATAGGTATTCTGTAATTTGGTATTTTACTCCTATCTGCAAGAGCTTTTTCCGTCATTCATCAATTTGTTGTCGTATTTGCATAATTAGGGTTTTAATGGTTAATTAGGCATAAGAGAAGGAAAATTAATAATTAAATTCCCTTATCCAAGTTTCCCTACATCAGCAAGTGACCTAGGGTATGATAGTACTCGTCACTTGACCCTCGATCCTTGAATGTATAGTGGAGAGGCGGATTTAAACATCTAAAATCTAGAACATTAACAAATCCAATTTTCCACTAAAAATTTTAGTGAACCCATGTTTTTTGGAATTAAATTGCATCTTGCTGAGTGTGTTTCTTTAGATTTGGATTTCATTCATTCATTCATATAGTCATTCATTTTATTGCATTGAGAAAAATTCAAAAAAATTGAATTTTTTGGAAAATATAAAAAAATTTGCATTCTTTGGCTTACTAAATTGCATTAGTTCTTTCTAAATTTTCCTAATTCATGATTTTTATATCATATAAGATATAAAATACAGAAAAATCCAAAAATTCAGAAATTTGCATTTCATTTTCATTAATAATTTGCTAGGTTTTTGTAGAAATTTTGACAATTTTCATATAACCTAGTAATTCCAAAATCTAGGGTTAGTAGGAAATTTTTTTTTTCAGATTTTTCTACCAATTTTAGAGGCTCATTCAAATTAACATTTGGTTGTAGTCTTGCATTTTAGTGTAAATTTTTATTTAGATTTAAATTATTTGCAATTTTGCATAGAAAATTTCAACAAAAACTAGCAATTTTGATGCATTTTCATTAAATTTGCATGGGCATTTTGCATGTTCAAGCTTGAAAATTATTTTCAGATCTGGGAGTATTTAATTTTCATCATAAATTAGACTTCAAAACATTCACATAGCATTTTTCCCCAGGATCTCAAACCTAGGGCTTCAAAAACAATGATTTTCACTAATTTTAGCCTTATCGACTTCATAAACTTGCACCATAGGTGTGTTGTGAAAGATATTTTTGAATTATTTTCTATTATCTAGGTAATAATTTTCTTCCCCTCATAAAAAGATTCACAACACCTTTTTAATGGGCTCTTGTAGTGAAAATTCGGTGAAAAACTATGCATTTTGGCTATTTTTGCCCTAGGGTTTGACCTAGTTTGCACTCCATGCATGTTGTGATCAATTTTTTGGATTGAGGTGACTGATATTATTGATATTATTTTCTATACCTAATGATATTCATTAAAACACCTCTTTTCTAGGTCTTGGTATTGAAAAACTGTGAAAAATAGCCTATTTTCGCTATATTTTCACTAGGGCTTTACCTTAAGTGGCACTAAAAGCGTGTTGTGTTGGGTAATTTTGCATCAAGTGGCTGTTATTACTGATATTATTTTCATTCCATCATCATTTTCCTCACAACACCCTTTTTATGCTCTCTTACATTGAGTTTTGGTGAAAAAAGTGCCTATTTTGACATATTTTCACTATATTTCGACTTCGCATTATCTTGGATTTGCATCAAGAGTGTGTTGAGAAGGATAATTTTGCTGTTTTGGACTGATATCAGACATATAACTTGCTTCCCTTGACTGAAATCTTTACAACACCCTTTCTTTTCATTCATTCGCATTGAAGAAGTACAAAAAATCAAGCATTTAGGTCACTTTTTGCATATAGTCTTGCACTTGACTTTTAAAATAAGGTTAGAAAAGCATTTCAAAAATCTAATTTTACATTGAAAACATTAAAATGGCACCTTCATTTCATTTCTCAATGGTATCTTTGTATGCATTTATTAAAGATCTTGATTTTGACCAATTTTTAACCCTCATAAGTGAACATCCTACGACATTAGAAAGCTTAACTAAGTTCTTCTCCATGAGTAGAAATGAAAAAGATGATGGTGATAGCACTTCTCCCATGCATTCAATACCTACTCCATGTGATGATGACATAAACTTGTCTTCTAATCATTCTTTCAAAAATGCTTCTTCCCATGAGGGTATGTTGGTCCAAAATGATGAAATCAACGACACAATAGAAGGAACACACTTTTTGAAAGACATCATGCCTCCTACAATAGAAGAACAAATAATTCATGATGTTGAGGTCCCTATTGATGTCATAACATATGAGCAAATAGACAAACTTGATAAGGACCTAGCTAAATTCCAAGAATATGTGCAAACTGAGAGGATCGCTGAAGAAGCTATACTTGTGATTCACAACATAAGAAAATTGATAAAAGAAGGACAAGGGGGTATTGATGTTGTTCAAGGAATAATGCATATCATGCTAATTAATTTCATGCCTTGATATGCCACATCTCTCACGGATACATACCCTCGGGTAGCAGAAGACTTAATACAATACATTGAGAATGATGAGCATGAAAACTCTCTTAATAAAACTTATGAGGCTGAAGATGACTATATGAACTATGATGCAATAATTAATCTAATAGAAGAATTTAAGAATTCACCTAACCCATGTAAAAATGGCATTGATTTAATTGTTGACAAAGGTTAGATTAAAAGACCCTACATGTAAGTAGCTCTAACCCTTTATCTCACTCATGATGCGCTTCCCCTGTGATGTGTTGTGTGTTTTTTAGGCCTCTTGGAATGACCTTGGATTCTCCCGTAAGGTTCAGGATACCACAAGACCACCTCTATTGTGACTTTCTTCTATTTGTACCATCATTCTTCTATATTACTATCTCTCTCTAATTTCATTGTTGTGTGTTGTGTCTTACGGACATAGTGTCGTGGTTGGTGACCTGGGGGCACCCTCCTACATGACTGTCCCTAAGACACTTGTTTCTCCTCTCTTATTTATTGTTTCCCTTCTTCTAGTGTTTCTGTTTGGTAGGCGGATGACGACAAACATTTATATTGATGCGGACCTAGTGTTCCTTTCGAGAGCAATCAAAAAATGGACTTAGTTCCTAATATGATGATGGGGTTGTATATCTCATTTGATGCTTGGCTAGTGGAAGCACTCATGCTTTTTGCATAGTGAATTTGATGATGTTTCTATCATATTTATAAACCTTAAAAATACTGCTACTCTATGAACCTTTGTTTGCCTTTGAATCTGGCCTTGGCGGTACTCGATTCAGAGAGCTTCGTGATATAACTCCATGGTTATCCTCAAACTTCAAATACATTGTTAAGCTTGGCTCTTTATGTCATTAATCATATGCATTGATGTTGTTGTTTATCATAATATTGTAGACACTAACATGTTTCTTGCAGGGATGTGCTTGTGGGAACATTTGGTGATCGTAAAGTACATGTCACCTCCTGGGGGCATGGGCTTTGAAAAAGTTAGTGTTCCCTTGTGTGTTTTCTTCCTACCTTAACATGCTTGATATCGATAACTGATATCAACCAGCTTAAGGCAGGGGCATATATAAGGTGAGTTGTCTATTGTAGATGTTAGCTATGTGCTTGTCCTCGGGTATAGTCTAAAGACTTGCTCGATGAGTGTATCCTACATCCTGAGTTTGTTTGCAATCAATCAATCAATCATGTAAGCCCTCTGCATAGACAAGATATCGCATATATCCTTTTTATCCTAATCCTGTTGCAGAGGCAGGTATGGTGTATTTCTCAGAGCATATTTCATCATCCTGTCATTTTCAAAAAGTCCTCTATAGAGGCGGGGAGTGGTTATGTGACTAACTCAACCCTTAAGAGTGTTTTCGGTGATTGTTGTAGTGAAGCCCAATCGTCGGTGTGTGCCTGTAATGTGCCTGAGATGGTGTTAGACCTAGAAATAGGTACACTCCATTGCTTGTCTATTGTGTTTTCTCTGTGTCTTCAAGTGTGTGTTTTGGCGTGCTTGTTTTGTGTGGCATGTTTGTTGCCCCATATGCAGTCTAAAGACTTGCTCGATGAGTGCATCCTACATTTTGGGAGGTTTTACATGTCTTACATGTGTGTTGCCCCATATATACAGTCTAAAGACTTGCTCAATGAGTGTATCCTGTATTATGGGAGGTTTGTTTAGTTTCCAGTACTTGCATCTACATTTCATATATATGAGAAAAAGAAAAGAAAAGATATCATTTCTGTCTTCCATGCATTAATGTGTCTTCTATGCATTGACTATCTTCTCCATGTTGTACATGATTGTAACTATCTTCTCCGTGTTTTGCGTGCTTGTTACTGTCTTCTATGTGATTGGCATGTCTTCTCCATGCTTGGTGTGTTTGTTGTGTTTTTGACCTTACTTTAATGCATGTATTGGCCTCATGTTTATACATACATTAAAGTGGGGGGCTAAATGTAATGTCAGAAAATGTCCCCTTGGGGCTTTTCCCTCATAAGATTTAGCTCCTAGGTCTTTAGTATGCATTTAGGACATCTTAGTTCATATTTTGGCATCCTGATGGAATGAGACCTAGGTTCCATGGTAAATTGGACCTAGGTGGACCCCTTGAGCTGTATCCTACCCAAAATAGGGGGGAGGACTTGGGTGCCCACACCCTAGTCCTGCCCTATTTTGGGGCACCCCTAATTTCCAGGTGTCAGTTTATGACCGTTAGTTGGTCCTTTTGCCAACACGGTAAGTTTTAGTTTTTAAAATCTTGGCAGGAGTGCTTGTAGTTGCATATATAAGCATGCTTAGGCATTCATTTAGAAACCAGATGGCAATTGTGAGGTTCAAGTGTTCTCAAGGTGATTCAAGGCTTTCTATTGTGTTGCAAGAGCAGACTTGTGTGTTTTATGTGTTGATATTTGCAGATTTGAGCATTAATTTCTTCATGGCGTGAAGAGCATCTTCCTTCGATAAGAGCTTCACTACAAGGTGACATAATATTGTGTTTTCATCATTGATTCCTTTGGTTTTTGCCTTTGCCTCACAAGGGCACGCACTCTTTATCTAACAACGGTGTTTAGAGACTTAAGTGTCCTTCAGGGCTTGACTGAGGCAAGTCTCTAAACACCACAATCACCAAACCAAGTCTAGTGATTGTAGGTTATAGGTGTCGCATTCGAGAAAAGTGGAGTTGTAGGAAGGATTGGCAGGCATCAAGGATTCAGGATCTGAAGAAAAGTAGGACACAGGAGCACTTCCAACACTTGGGTGCTTGCTCTAGTGTCCTTCGCATTTGAGTTTCAAAAATAGAAGTTACAGGGATGAGCAGTGTTAGAAGGAGGTCCAGATCCAGTGTCCCTAACTATTTCACTTTAGAACCCCGAAAACAGGTATTCTATAATTTGGATTTTTACTCCTGTTTGCAAGAACTTTTTCCATCATTCATCAATTTGTTGTTGTATTTACATAATTAGGGTTTTAATGGTTAATTGGGCATAAGAGAAAGAAAATTAATAATTAAATTCCCTAATCCAAGTTTCCCTACATCGGCAAGTGACCTAGGGTATGATAGTGCTCGTCACTCGACCCTATATCCTTGAATGTATAGTGGAGAGGTGGATTTAAACATCTAAAATCTAGAACATTAACAAATCCAATTTTCTACTAAACACTTAGGATGCGTATTTGACTGTTCAGTCAATCCCATTTTAGTTTAAGCATCCATTTGCATGTTTCCAATAAGTTGCAAGATGTTTCCAAAGTGTTTCTAGAAATGTTTCAAATCTATTTTCAATGTATTTTTTATGGCTTCAAGGTTGATAATCTTGGAAGAAGGATTGTAACATGTTTTTTCATGATCTTTTAGGTCTCTAATGGGTACGGCCAAGGTCTTATGGCATGCAATCTTCATGGCAACAAGTTGGACCATTTTAGGATTGTTTTGGATATTTTTAGTGAACAATAGTTTTCCTAATTGTCCTTTGTTACTAGATGATGGTGGTTACCTGGATGGACTACATACCTTTCAATACCCTAGATGACTGAGATTAGTTTAATGACTATTATGACATTCCTAGGTATGGTTGTCCTAACAAAGTCAAGGGCACTCTTTAACCATCTTGGACTGTAATAATCCCTCTCACTATGTATGTAGTTTCCTTAAGGGTTTTAGGACCATTAGAAATGTTGTACCATGCTCATATAGTCCTCACTTAGGCATTTCACAACTTGGAACACCTTCTTATATGATTGTCCTAATGGCTTGGGGTAGTCTTTGATTATTTTGGACTATAATAGTCCCTTCTTGACTTCTACATGACTATATAGGACAACAAAATACCTCTTCATCTTCCCTTTTCACTAACATGACAACATTTCCTTCTTCCTAAGAAAGATTACTATTGTTATGGCATCATTTGGATGACCTTATCATGACAATATGTTGACTAATAACAACCCTTGTTATGTTTGTCATGTCAATAATCCTCCATGATTGTTGAAATCTTGAAAACATATCACCTAACCTACAACCACAAAGAGAGACATTATACTTGACATGAAACCATGTCAATCCAAGAAAATGCATATGAACTAAGGCTCTTAAAACCCTAGGAAGACAAGGATCTTGAGAGGAAAAATTAGTAACGATCCTATGACACTTTGCAATGCATATAAAAGGAGTAAAATAAAAAGTCAAGGCTACTCCTAAGATTGCTACAACAATAATACCTTGGGCATGGACAATCCTCATGGAAAAATAGGTAAAATAGACTCTATGGCAATGTTATAATAGCAGCACCAACACTATAACATCAATATAAACCTCCTTTCTAGGGTTTGGTTAGTTGTAATGGGTAACCAAACCCTAGGTGCTCATACTCTACTCATGTTGTGAAGCTATTTTGACAAAAAATGCTACCATTATCATTGTAGAACCCTCAAAATATTGAAGACCTTATGGTCATGCAACTAGGACCTCAAGAACATCCACGTGTATCCAAAATTATGTCAAACAATCATGAACTCCATACTCAAACCAAGTTGATCAATCAAGACCTGAAGCTCACAAGACAAGCTAAAAAATTGAGATGGGTTAGAGACAAGTAAAATGATGTAAATTAAAGGAGGGGGATCCCCATTTTCCTAAGAAACTATGGGGTGTGTGTGCAAGACACAACATGTGGATTCAATTTTATCTAGTGAAAAGGTGCTAGAAATGAAATTTTACATTTTGCACTTTGTGGGACTAGACCAAAAATGTGTTGACACATTGAGGTGGGTGGGTGAATGCTAGTAGAGGCCTCATTTTTTTCTACAGTAGCGTATCTTAGTTTCTGTCAACTCCAAACCATTTGACTGTGTCAACAATGAATGCATTCTTGTAAAATGTCTCATTTGAGAGTAATGTAAAGGTGGCAATAGCCATACTTTTTTGTCCACACCTTATAGGAGTGAACTGATAACATCAACATATCAGGTGGGTGGATGAAAGCTAGTGGATGCCTTGTTTCATTACCTAGGTCTCTTGATCCTTTCGGGCTACATTGGATTGGGAGAGACTCTCTTAAGAGCCCTAAGAGCAAAAAGTTGTAAAACTTCAACGCAATGATTCTCAAAATCTATGGCACCTAGAAATAGTTCATTGGAACCTACAAGAGGATGTTGTGTCTTTCTACAATAGCCTATCTTAGTTTCTGTTAACTCCAAACTATTTGACAATGCCAACAATGAATACATTCTTGCAAAATGCCTCATTTGAGAGTGGTGTAAAGTTGTCAATAGCCATATTTTTTCTTCTGCACCTCATGAGATCGAACCAATAGTGCCAAATGTTGGGGTGGGTGGGTGAATTCTAGTGGCTTAGGCTTTATTTGATTCCTTGGGTATCCTAATCCTTTTGGGCTACATTGGACTGAGAGAGTCTCTTAAGAGCCACAAGAGCAAAAAGTTATCAAACTTTGACGTAGTGATTCTCAAAATTCATGGCACCTAGAAATGTTTCATTTGCACCTACAAGAGGATGTTGTGTCTGTCTATAATAGCCTATCTCAGTTTATATCAACTCTAGACTATTTGAGCATGCTGACAATTAATGCATTCTTGCAAAATACCTCATTTGAGAGTAGTGTAAAGTTGTCAATAGCCATACTTTTTCTTTCACACCTCATGGGACCAAACTCATAGTGTTAACACATTGGGGTGGGTGGGTGAATTCTAGTGTTGGAATTATTTTGTTCCCTAGGTCTTTCGATCCTTCCAAGCTACATTAGACCGAGAGAGTCACTTAATAGCCCTCAGAGCAAAAGTTATCAATCTTTGATGCAATAATTATCAGAATCCATGGCACCTAAGAATGTTTTGTTTGCACCTACAAGAGGGTGACAAGTTCATCTATAATATCTTATCTCAATTTTTGTTGACTCTAGACCATTTGACAATGTTGATAATGAATGCATTCTTGTAAAATGCTTCATTTGAGAGTAGTGTAAAGTTGCCAATAGCCATATTTTTTCTTTTACACCTTGTGGGACTGAATTGACAATGCCAACACATTAGAGTGGGTGAGTTAATGTAGTGGAGGCCTTATTTCATTCCCCAAGTCTCTTGATCCTCTTGAGCTACATTGGATTGAGAGAGTCTCCTAAGAGCCCTAAGTGCAAAAATTTGTCAAACTTTGACATAGTGATTTCTAGAATCTGTTGCATCTGGAATGTTTTGTTTACACTTGTAGGTGGATGTCAGGTCTATCTACAATAATCTATCTTAGTTTCTATCAACTCCAAACCATTTAATTGTGTTGATAATGAATGCATTCTTACAAAATACCTCATTTGAGAGCAATGTAAAGTTACCAATAGCCATATTTTTTCTTCTGCACCTCATGGTACTAAACCAATAGTGACAACACATTGCAGTGGGTGGGTGAATAGTGGAGGCCACACTTTGTTCCCTACGTCTTGCATTCCTTCTAGGCTACATTGGACTGAGAGAGTCTCTTAAGATCCCTAAGAGAAATAAGTTGTCAAACTTTAACGCAATGATTCTTTGAATCTACGAAACATAGGAATGTTTCTTTTGCACCTAAAGGAGGATGTCTGGTCTATTTATAATATCCTAGATCTTAGTTTCTATCAACTCCAAATTGTTTTATTGTGCTAACAATAAATGGATTCTTACAAAATGCTTCATTTGAGAGCAATATAAAGTTGCGAATAGCCATATTTTTTCTTCGGCAACTTGTGGGGCCAAATCAACAATGCCATCACATTAGGGTGGGTGAATGAATACTAGTGGAGGCCTCATTTTATTCCCTAGGCCTCCTGATCCTTCGAAGATACATTAGATAGAGAGAGTCTCTTAAGATCTCTAAGAGAAAAAAGTTATTAAACTTTGATGTAACAATTCTCAGAATATGTGGCACCTAGGAATGTTTTGTTTGCACCTACAAGTGGATGTCAAGTCCATCTATAATAGCCCATCTTAGTTTCTATCAACTTCAAACTATTTGACCATGCTGACAATGAATGCATTCTTGCAAAATGTCTCATTTGAGAGCAGTGTAAAGTCATCAATAGCTATATTTTTTCTTCTGCACTTTGTGGAACCTAATTGATAGTGTCAATACATTAGGGTGGGTGGGTGAATTCTAGTGGAGGCCTTGTTTCATTCCCCATGTCTCCCAATTCTTCCAAGCTACATTAGAAAGAGAGTCTCTTAAGAGACATAAGAACTTAAGTTGTCAAAATTTGACACAATGATTCCTAGAATCTTTGGCACTTAAGAATGTTTCATTTGCACCTACAAGAGAATATCAGGTCCATATATAATATCCTATCTCAGTTTCTTACAACTCTAGACCATTTGACCATGCAAACAATGAATGTATTATTGCAAAATGACTCATTTGAGAGTAGCGTAAACTTTCCAATAGTAATATTTTTCTTCCACATCCCATGGGACTAAATTGATAGCACCAACACATTGGGGTGGGTGGGTAAATGCTAGTGGAGGCCTTATTCCATTCATAGGTCTCTCAATCCTTTTGGGATACATTAGATCAAGAGAGTCTCTTTAAATCCCTAAGAGAAATAATTTGTCAAACTTTGACACAGTGATTCTTAGAATCTGTGGCACCTAGGAATGTTATGTTTACACCTATAGGTGGATTCAAATCCATCTACAATAGATTATCTTATTTTTTGTTAACTCTATACCATTTGATCATGTTGATAATGAATGAATTCTTGCAAAATGCCTCATTTGAGAGTAGTGTAAAGTTGGCAATAGCCATATTTTTATTTTACACCTCACAAGACAAAACCAAAAGTGCTAACACATCAATTTGGTTAGGTAAATGCTAGTAGAGACCTCATTTTTCTCTAGGTCTCCTAATCCTTATGGACTACATTGGACCAAGAGTCTCATAAGAGCTCTAAGAGAAAAAAGTTGTCAAACTTTGATGCAATGATTCTCAAAATCCATGGCAGCTAAGAATGGTTCATTTGAACCTAAAGGAGGATGTCAGGTCCATCTACAATAGCCTATTTCAATTTCTATCAACTCTAGACCATTTGATCGCAATTTTTTCTTCTGCACCTCACGGGATCGAACCAATAGTGCCAAAATGTTAGGGTGGGTGGGTGAATCCTAGTGGAGGCCTTATTTGATTCCTTGGTTATCCTAATCCTTTTGGGCTACATTAGACCAAGAGAGTCTCTTAAGAGCCATAAGAGCAAAAGAATATCAAACTTTGACGTAGTGATTCTCAAAATTCATGGCACCTAGAAATGTTTCATTTACACCTACAAGAGGATGTTGAGTCTGTCTATAATAGCCTATCTCAGTTTATATCAACTCTAGACTATTTGAGCATGTTGAAAATTAATGCATTCTTGCAAAACACCTCATTTGAGAGTAGTGTAAAGTTGTCAATAGCCATACTTTTTCTTTCACATCTCATGGGACCAAACTGATAGTGTCAACACATTGGGGTGGGTGGGTGAGTTCTAGTGGAGGAATCATTTTGTTCCCCAGGTCTTTCGATCCTTCCAGGCTACATTAGACCGAGAGAGTCTCTTAAGAGCCCTAAGAGCAAAAGTTGTCAATCTTTGATGCAATAATTATCAGAATCCATGGCACCTAAGAATGTTTTGTTTGCACCTACAAGAGGGTGACAGGTTCATCTATAATATCGTATCTCAATTTTTGTTGACTCTAGACCATTTGACAATGTTGATAATGAATGCATTCTTGTAAAATGCTTCATTTGAGAGTAGTGTAAAGTTGCCAATAGCCATATTTTTTCTTTTGCACCTTGTGGGACTGAATTAACAATGCCAACACATTAGGGTGGGTGAGGTAATGTAGTGGAGGCCTTATTTCATTCCCCAAGTCTCTTGATCTTCTTGAGCTACATTGGATTGAGAGAGTCTCTTAAGAGCCCTAAGTGCAAAAATTTGTCAAACTTTGATGTAGTGATTTCTAGAATCTGTGGCATCTGGAATTTTTTGTTTACACTTGTAGGTGGATGTCAAGTCTATCTACAATAATCTATCTTACTTTCTATCAACTCCAAACCATTTGATTGTGTTGATAATGAATGCATTCATACAAAATACCTCATTTAAGAACAATGTGAAGTTACCAATAACCATATTTTTTCTTCTGCTCCTCATGGTACTAAACCAATAGTGCCAACACATTGGGGTGGGTGGGTGAATAGTGGAGGCCACACTTTGTTCCCTAGGTCTTGCAATCCTTCTAGGCTACATTGGACTGAGAGAGTCTCTTAAGATCCCTAAGAGAAATAAGTTGTCAAACTTTAACACGATGATTCTTGAATCTGCGAAACATAGGAATGTTTCTTTTGCACCTAAAGGAGGATGTCTGGAAGATTAGAAGTCTGAATTGATGCCATCAACTAAAAATAGAATAACATTTTAAGATTACCATTGATATATGACACAAAAAATTACACGTAGTATATTTACTATTTTATTACAAATTACATACCTATAGACTCGACATGGCCACATAACCATGTGCTAGAGAGCCAACAAATGTAGAATGAGTACTTTAATCTTAGAATTTCATAATACATACACTTTTTTATATTAATTTTCATTCACAACATATATCAACTCCAAATTTGAGGATAACTGCAATAATGCCCACCTCCATTGTGCCATGAATATTAGAAGTCTGAATTGATGCCATCAACTAAAAATAGAATAACATTATTAAATGACCAAAATCTAAATAACATAATTTACATACATTAATGATTAAAAATAGTAAAATTTACCTTAGTGAAACTTGATATATGACTACCCCCACCAACTCCTCATGATGTTGGAGAGCCAACATCCACTTGTTCATCATCAAATGTCATTTAAAGATTACCATTGATATATGACACAATAAATTACACGTAGTATATTTACTATTTTATTACAAATTACATACCTATAGACTCGACATGGCCAAATAACCATGTGTTGGAGAGCCGACAAATGTAGAATGAGTACTTTAACCTTAGAATTTCATAATACATACACTTTTTTATATTAATTTTCATTCACAATAGGTTAATATAGCTAATTATAGAATTAAAAAGGAAAAATAATAAATTACAGAAGCTTATTGAAAATTACTTGTTGGTCAATGTGAAAGGCCATATCTAGCAACTCTTCTCTCATTACCATATTATATAATATAGATGTATCCTAATGTTGGCCTTGTGTAGCATAATCCTAAAACTATGGAGTATTCTCTCCAATGTGTGATCATCAACATCCTTAGACCCATAATCACAAGTAGTTCCACAAACATGACAAATGTGTGGTGATCATTGAAGCCTAGGAGGCTCACCTCATCAACCTGTGAAAGAGGCCTACTATGTTGTAATAAGGTCTATATGAGGGAACTAATAGACTATAGGGTCTCCACATCAATACTCTCCTTCATAATGGAAGGGACTGTGACATGTTGAATAGATGGCTTGGCTAGCAGTTTCATTGAGTGGTCCTAGGCACAATGTGCCACTCCCTATCTTGAATTGAGCCTTTGCCTCTACCTAGAAATCATGCATATCAAAATAATTTGGAATATCATTGAGGACAAACTCACAATAGAGTTTGTTGAAGTTATATTGAGGCACCTCATTATTTTTGCATGGGGGATGGTCAAAACCATCCACCACCTATCTCAAAAATTATTTTGTGTTCCTTGGTGTCGACACCAATGAATGGGGAATCTTTTGCAACTTCCATCCATGGGCTCATTGGTTCTTGGATCAATAAATAATGCACATAAATTAGATTTCAATATTTTCTTATCTTTGACTTATTTATATGACAATTTTGTAGAATAATACTATCATGCATTCTCAGATTGATGATTTGACCATGTGTTTATTTGACCACTAACAAAATCTATATGAGAAATTATAGATTCCAAGGATGTCATAAGGGCTCTTTGATGTGTCCTTGCATTTGGAGTTTTTAATGTTTCAACATATGTTTGAAGTTCTTTTTTATTTTCTTCAATCTACCCTCATATATTGGCTTGTGTCTCACGAGGGTGTCGCAAAATGGATGGAAGAGTTTGGGGAGGGTTAGGTTGTTCTCACTCTTAAACATGATTTTTCTCACACACTCAGATTAGTGAATCAAGGTTTGGAGGCATTGGGGCGTTTTCATTTGTTGAAAATGAATCAAAACAATTGAAAAACATATATGAAATCTATATGACATCAAGATGAACAAAATACTCCTTAAGTATTTGAGTTGTGTTAGCATTATCCCTTTTGTCCATTCTAGCAAGGTGAGCTTCATGATCTAAGGAGTCTTCTTCATTCAAATAAACCATTGTATTTAGATTTCCAATGATGGGATCTTTAGTTTGATGCATGTCCATGGTTAGATTTAATCTAAGACTTCTCCTAAGTGGAAATTAGAGATTGGTCAATTGTATGCAAACAACAAAGAATTAAAATAGATAAAACAATGGAAACATAATAAGGTTTTAGATTTGAAATAAAAGTTAGAAAAGAAAGAAATTTATTAGATCAAAAGAACATAAACAAGAACAAGACTTAATTCTAGGGGTAAATCTAGAGAGATTTGGCAAGTTAGGGTTCACCAAAATATAGAGGAAATAAACACACCCTCTATAAATATCTAGGGATCTATAGGATATTTAATGATGTACATTAATTAGACCCCCTAGATAAAGTAAGAAGAGTTGAGTATGACAACATGCCAAGTAAGTAATAAAGTAAATAGGAGATTAGAGGGTGCTTAGCTCTTAATGATCCTAATAGAAGTTGATGTTTTTAATATGGATTACATAGACGTGTTCAATGATGATTATGAACTCTAGAAATTAGATTTGAAGGATGACTCATTTAGTTTATGTGTCCTTGTAGTCTATACTACTATCAAATAAGATCACATGCGATTCTTTCCAAGTCTTATGTGATTTTGTTGTACTTGTCATGATTATGTTTGTAACTCACCTACCTCTAGAATTTGTACTCCTATTGCCATTTTTGAATTAGAACTAAGATAGTGTTAATGAAAATCTTTTGGAGTTTGGTGTGCTAGGATTGAGGTTTAAAACATCCTTGTACCTTAGTTAGACCCCTTGTTATTTTCCACAAGAATACAAAAAATATCAAACATGTAATTTGGAATATGCCTAATGTAGTATCATCTGATGCAAGTGTAGAATGCTCTATGATCTTATGCCCTAATTCTTAAATGATGTTATCTATGAGTGCTTAATTACTTGAAGGGATTCATGATTAGTGCACCAGGACTTGTCTTTAGATATGACATCCTAAGTGTCAAATTCAAATGTTTTTGTGTGCAAGCCAATAGGCAATGCTCCAGTTTTGGAATGGAGTTGGCTAGGGGAGAGTGAAAGTCAAGTTTAAAGAAGGTGTATGAAAATGCGTGCATAATTCATTCCAAGAGACATAACTCACAATTCAATCTTGGGTGGGAAAACAAATAAGAATCATGTTGGGTCTAAACCACTGAGGATGAACTAGTAAAAGGCAAGGGCATTAGATGGGTCATGTCAACTTATGTGCAAAAATTCATTGAATTGAGCACCAAAATGATATGTGCATCTAATGACAAGGCCAAAATGAGTCTAAATTGAGTGGGGGAAAGTATGAAGTATGCACTTTTCTCATCTATAGGCTTATTATATAGTTTCAAATGACTAAGGCTAATTATGAATTTTGGCCAAGTTATGAACTTAACTTTATTGTTCATCTTTATTGTCTTGTTCCAATCAAATTATTTTAAAAAATTATATGGAGTCTCTTTGAACTATTTAATAAATGTTTTAATAATGTTCCCAAACCTAACAATTTTTTCATAGGTTTAACTCAAACAACATCAATTGGAGCTCTTAGGCCCATTAAAACAAGAAATCCAACCCAAGACAATGCTACTTATCTTGAAATAAAATTAATGTGTTATGGAGCACTATATGAATGGCTCATAAGGCGCAACAATTGTTGAAGGTTTTGCAAATGAGGTATGAAGCTAAGTGGGTTGGATTATAGGCAAAACTCTATAGTTGTGTACTTGAACCAAACTAATACTCCATAGTAACCCCTTGAGAAGTTGTGGTCTATCAACCCCCAATTACAATAAATACTTAATAAACCATTTATGATTATCAAAAATAAATAATTGTAAATAACTAGTATAGATATCTCTAAAAAATCTATCTAAAATAATGGGGAGAGATTAATTTGAAGTCATTTTATTTACTTTGAGTTATTTTATTTTACATTAGGACTATTTTATTTACTCTATACATGGACACATTAATTATATGATTTGTGCATACATTAGTATATTATTTATTTATCTAAAATTTTATGTTTAAGTAGAAATAAAATAATAAGTAAAATCAAAACATACCCAACAAAATATTTTTAAAAAATAAAGTAAAATAAAATAATTTGGAAGTAAATCAAAATTCTAAAGTAAAATAAAATAACTCTTAAGTAAATAAAAATATAAACAATGTAAACAAAATAAAATAAATTTTAAATTGCTCTAAATATAATAAAATAACTTAAAATTTATATCTCTCAACATTTCTAGATAAATTTATTTAAAATATTTAAATATTAATATTTTGACATATAAATGGATGTCAAATTTAAGGTAAAAAGTAGGAGTTTTTGTAACACCCTCAAGCCATTACACTCCACCCCTTGCTGTCATTGTGGAATGCCTCTTAGCATTAAATATATAAATATTAATATTTTGATATATAAATGGATGCCAAATTTAAGGTAAAAGGTAAGAGTTTTTGTTAAAAGCCATTACACTCCACCCCTTGCTACCATTGTAGAATGCCTCTCAGCATTAACTACTCATAAAATATGAATCAATAAAAAAGTTATGTTATTTTATTTTAGGGTTTAACTGCGTAGTTTTTGAGTCAAACACATGACCCATATTTCATGAGTAGTGGTTCACATGAACCCATCTCTCATGTTAATGAATGGTCCACTTAGCACTCATTGCATCTAGGTGATGCACACAGCGGTGAAGCATCGAGACTTCCCGGGAGGTCACCCATCCCAGTACTACTCCGACTCAAGCGCGCTTAACCATGGAGTTTCCCCCAAGATCAAGCCCACTTAGCTTGCTACCCCATTTGCAAAATGTTCAGCAAGTGTTGTGCCTTATGAACCATTCATTATAGAGCCCCTTTAGCTCATCAATTGATAAGTAGGAGGTATTTTTTGCAGCATGTCAAATATATTGAAAAAGAGCATTATTCTCCTATTTTATACGTGGTGCATTATTTTTTGACTTATCAAGTGACGTTGGAAGATATCTTTCCTTTCTTCTTAGGGTTTGGAGGTTTTCTAAAGCTAGCGTTTCATTCTATTCATTTATTTATGTAGTTAACCGTCGAGAGCAATTGATCTCAACTTTCTGTTTGCTGGAATTTTTATTCTTATTTTTTTGGAAATAAATTCTGACCGTGAGATTTTTTAGGGTTTGGAGTAAGAATAAGAGCTAGAGTTTGCACAGATCGAACTCGGCTACAATGAACACTCTCAACTGATGGGAATTTTTTTATGGTTTGGTATAGTCCGAATGATAGCTTTAGTTGTTCATGAGAATGATAGCTCTAGTTGTTCATGAGGGACTTGAAGTATGGTATGAAAACTTGTGAGTAGAAATGGGCTGAGACTGATGCTCTTTTAGATGAGGATGTTAATCAGGTGAATTTCAATTGATATATGGGAAAATGTAAAATAGGAGAAGATTATGTTTCATGGAGGATTATTATCAGGAGGAGAATAAAAGTGATTCTTTAGTTTTATCTTATTTGTAGTTGGAGAAAGAGAAATTTGTAGGATAAGCTTTAGCCTCGGCGGAGTGCTCTCCTGTTGTTATTATTGTCTACAGATGGTATCCTTCGACCTCCTAAATATAAAAGTCTAGAGCCTTCAGTAGACTAACTTACAAAGGAAAAGTTACAGGAGGAGGAAGTATGTTCATGAGAATAAATTGGTCTTATTGACGAACACAATTTAATAGTGGATCTTTGTTGGAAAGGAAGTATGTTTGGTGGTTGAGCTTCTGGAAACAACTGGGTATGTAATTCTTAACGCCGATGTTTCGAGCCACACTATTGGGCTCATCATCAGCGAAACAAGTCTTTGAAAATTAATATTTGGTTATCGAGAGGGGGTCTGGTATAATGTCTTCTATTCAGGTGCCAGAATTATACAGGCAAAATATATTGCAGGATGAGCTTGAAGTTGGGAAGTCCAGGCTAGAACAAACGGAGATTCGTTGTAGGCAGCAGCTATCCTTGAGCCACACTCTTGGGATATCTGTTAATGGGGATGCAAATCATCCTCATCTTGGGCAGGTCGACATTGAAAGTGGAAAATGTATATCAGCCCAAGAGCAGGAAACAGTTCCAATGAAAAGTTCAATTTGCAAGGCTTTTTCTCTCAGGTAAGAATGAATGAATCACTTTGTTTTATTTTTTATTTTCTTCCCATCATAGTGTCTTTAGTGGAAATCGTAACTTCAGTAAAAAGCCATAGTTGGGTTTTCAGAGCCAATTTTGCAATTAGTATATTTAGTTGAGGGTCTGAGCGAAGTTAAGATGTCTTCCAAGTTACTTTTTATATGTATAATACCGTGGCGGACCTTAAAATTGGAATTTGTTTGTTTGGATTAATTTCGCTTTCTTAAGAACTTGAGAATTCAGCCACAACTTGGGGAAGCACTGGCCAACGAAAAACTGTTCTTGACTGACAATGGAAAACTATTCTTGACTTTTAACTGCTAATTATTATAGATGTCTTAGAACGCAGCCTTAGAACGCAGAGGGGGTTAGGTCTTTCCCACAGAGATGTTACCTAATTATTATAGATTCCTTAGAACGCAGCCTTCAGCTCTAAACCAGCTGATTTAATTCAGATGAAAATAACAGCAGAAAGAATTAAAAACTTTCAACTCAGGGAAAAAAACACACAGCACAGTTCCATAGTTTGCAGACTCAAAATACTATCTTAAAAACACACAGCACAGTTCCGTAGTTTGCAGACTCAAAATACTATCTTTATTGATGCGTATTTAAAAGAATAATTAAACTGTTACATAAATCGTTGTACGTAAAAATATGCTGGTAAAAAACTATAAATTAAGCATGCAGATTACATGATTTATTCCTGCGCTGGATTAGGCGCTGAAAACCAAGTTTATTAACTGCTGTCAAAACTCAAAACTAACCGTCTAAATTGCTTGACTAAAACTGTTCTAAATTAAGGAATTGCATGGGTCAAAAACCAACATGCAACATGCAATCTAAAGGATTCTAAATAACTAAATCTATGTAAGACATTCATCAGCGGTAGAACTGAATGTTCAACTAAACTCCAGCATCAGTTTTCAACATTCTCTCCCTTGATGCTGAGAGGGTGCCAAAAATTGATCCTTTGCAACTGCCTTGGTGAATATATCCGCTAACTGTTCTTTTGTGCTGATGTATTTCAATTCTACTGCCTTCTTCTGCACCAAATCTCTGATAAAATGATGTTTAAATCAAAATGTTTTGTCCTGCTGTGATGGACTGGATTCTTGGCCAATTTAATGGCACTAATGTAGGCCAATTTAATGACACTAATGTTATCACAAAAAATTACTGTGGGCTGAATTTGTATCTCTCCAATTTCTTCAAGAAGTTTTCTAAGCCATAATGCTTGTATACCTGCTGAAGTGACTGCAACATACTCTGCTTCTATAGAAGAAAGGGCAACTATACTTTGCTTCTTTGAGCTCCAAGTAATCAAACTAGAACCAAAAGAAAAGCAATTACCAGATGTAGACTTTCAATCATCCAAACTACCTCCCCAATCTGAATCACTAAATCCAACAAGATTGAAGCTTTTAGAAGTGTAGTAATGAATACCAAAATTTAGAGTGCCTCCCACATACCTCAAAATTCTCTTGGCTGCCTTCATATGTATTTCAGATGGCTCTGTCATGTACCTTGAAACAAGTGAAACTGAATAAGCAATATCAGGTCTTGTGTGAGTTAAAAATATCAAACTACCAATAATGCTCCTATAAGCTATCTCATCAACTATTTCAGCACCATCATCTCTACACAACACAACTCCATGAGCAACTGGAGTGGAGACTGGTTTAAAATCAACCATATCAAATTTCTTCAACATATCTTTTGTAACAACCCCTTTTGACCTTCGAATATGGATTTGGGATGAGTTGGTAGATATTAAATGGAGAAAATACCTATGGAGAGGGTGATCTAATTTATGGAGGAGAGGGAGTCGCTTGCGAATGGGATATTGTTATATTATTTAATTTTATTCATATTTCTACCTCATGCCATATACGATGGCTTTTAAAGGGGAGTGGTGAGTGCTATTAATGCAAAAAAAATAAATATCTTGTGGAAGGAGTATATCTGATCGAAAGGGAGTCAACGCCTGGGGATAGAGAGGAGTCATGGCATGGAGGTGGGTGTACGAGTTTATTACTGCAGAGAAATATCTAGTGAGCGGTGGAGTAGAAAATATCTGGGAGACACGGTGTGGGAGTTAAAGGAGAGGGATCGCGTGAAAAGGGGGGAGTCCCTCTGTTTTGGAAGAAAAGAACAAAGAAAATACAGAGAGAACGACAGGGGGATAAAGAGAAAGAAAAGAGGCAAGAACGGAGAAGAAAGAAGTATTGCAAAGAAGAGAACAAAGAAGAAGAGTTACAGGTCAGACGGTAAACTAAATCATTGTTTTCCTTTTGAAATGGGAGAAAACATGTTTTAGTAGATTAAATCTTCCACTGGAATGATAACAAATATGTTGTATTGCATTCAGAAAACCCTATTGAGTACAAGTTGTTTAAAGGTGTTTTAAACTGCCTAGGTCGCATTTGATATTGGATGCTCTTTTAGGCTTTTGCTCCTCTGTTCTAGTCTTGAATACATTTTAGACTTGTATAGTGACTCTTGGAATTGAACCAAACATTATTCTCTTCGTTTTATATTAAAAACGTCTCTGGTTTTATGCATTAGATTAATATTATATACATATAAATGCATATGTATACTGAAAGCATAATGCATGTATATGCATAAAATATTAAGGACTAATTTTACATAGTCATTTCTAGAAGCATGCAGGCCATATTTTAGGCCAATTTCATCATTATTTTATCAGCATTTAGAGGTTGCATTGGATTTTCCTTATGGGTTGATAGAAACTTGACCCACAACTATTGGTATTGTTGTGTTAAAGAGGGTTTAATAGACCGATATGCATACGGCCAAGGAGGGTTGTATATCCAGTTATAAAGTCCCAAGATATGGTCGACTTAGTCCATTATTTTAACTATTATTTTTGTCTTTAAACATCATACATTGAAAGTCTTAGTCGCCACATGAATTATGAAAGGCTCTTTCTATCTGAGTAAGTATTAGACAACAACATATACTCTGTTTTCTTATAACCTGCAAACACAGACAAGGGCGTTAGCAGTTTATATCTTAGTATCCATTAATAGTATGAATATTACAAAAAGAGAAGTTGAGAAGGTTCTTCTCCTGTTCAGTAATATAAGAAAAAAATAGTTCATGAAAGAGTAAATTTTATGTAGAAATTAAGAAGAAAACAGAGGGTTAGATTATGAGAAACATTGAGATTAAATAAGTTATCCATTCCTTCATAAACGACATCAAAATTGGGAAACCAAAATAAATATCCTTTTTGTTTACACATTATTAGATGCTTATACAATTGAAGTCCAAAACCAAGCATAGTTGTAACTTATAAAGTATGAATATGAACTGATAAGCTACAGGGCTTATCATTTCATAATCATATTTATAAGCATGAATATCAGAGCTGAATATATAGAGATTTTACATAAAATATACGAGTTTGGGTTTTGTAGATCATTTTTCTTTCATCTTTACTAGTTTTAATTTATGACTTATTGTTTTTAGTCATTTTGGATTCCTCATTGGTTACATGAGATGAACTAGGTCTAGGCATTAGAGTGGTCATCTGGAGTGGCTCTCTACAGGCCCGGGGCCGGCAAGTGGCTGCCAGGGGAACTAGTAGTAGAGTTAAATTAATAAGTGATAACTAAAACTAAAACATTGGGGTAAAAACACTAATAAGATAACTAGACCTCGTGCATGGCCTTGAGTGCTTGTAAAGGCTAAGGATGCAATGAGAAGGCCTATCTGTCTACGGGGCGTTGAGTCATCCGTCTGCGGGACGTGGATTCAGGCACGATTGAGTCTCCTCGTCTGTATGAGAGGTACTTGGTCTCGTGTGTGCCATCCCTTCAAGCACATATGATGACACTCCATATGATTACACTCTAGTACCTAGCACCTTAGCGGTCGTGACTAGTACCCGACCTATGACTTAGATGAGTACACCTTTATTATGACCTTGACTGTAAGCACTGTTCTCCATGTCTGCTCTGTGTCTAATGTGTGTGTTGGCCATCTTGTACCCCCTTGTTGTTATTCATCTGTTTGGGCCTTGTGACTATCTCTGAGCACAGTGGGGTGGTCTCTTAGGAGTCCACATGGTTGGGAGGCGTTGCCACCACCATTGGGGACCGGGAACAGGTTTTGGAGCACCAGCTTGAGATGATCACTCCTTCCATTACTTCATTCAACTTTTGTAACCATTCAACCCTTGTATCATACTCTAGAATATATCATTGTAATTGTATATGCAGTTATATAATTGAACTCTTTTCAGAGAGAAGTTGTAATCATGGTATTTAATGAGAAGAAATGTGATGTTCTTTTATTGCATTATGGATTCTGGTGTGGGTATCGGATCCGCCTGTATTTTATGCTTCTGGATTCATGTTTTTATCAGATGGGATAGGAACATTTGCTTTGGTGTTTAAAATGAATGGTATCAATCTATCGAATTGACAGTTGAACTTTTGTATGTTGTTTACTTATGTCAAAAAAAAATTATCTTGTCCCCTTTTTGGTTCTTACCCTTCGGGGTTACGTAGCGGGATGTTACATCTGGTATCAGAGCGCAAGTTCGCACACTAGGAGCTCTGGCATACTTGAGCCTTCTATGTTTTGCTGTGTTTGACGTGTGTGGTGTGAGCTTCTTATACTGTTCTATAGTCATGTTGTTATGCTTTCATGCCTTAGTATGGTGATTAGGTCGTCTTTCCGATGATCTATTTTGATGTATTCTTTGTTTCTTTAGGATGCCTCCTAGGGGTAGAGCCAGAGGCAAAATTAGAGGTATAGCCACTGTTCTTCGATGTAGCACCCGGCATGATGTCGATTAGGATAATCAGGGTAATCAGGATAATCAGGGCAATCAGGGCAATCAGGGTGAGCATCAAGAGAAACCGTGTGTTGAGAATCAAGCCGAAGGGCTCAGGGGTGCTCATGTTTTAGCTATTTTATAGCAGATTTTGGACCGATTAGGACCTCGTCAGGAGGTATCTCATGAGGCAGAGTCACACCCTTCTTGTCAGGATGGTCAGGATGCTGGAGCTAAGTGTGAGCGTTCTCATAGTCTAGATCATTCGAGAGTAGTTGTTGTGAGGGATAGGGTGGATGGAGACAGTGTTACTGCAGGTCACATGAGGGATCTTCTTAGGGCCCATCCCCCTACTTTTGATGGTTCTGTACAGGTACCGAGGCAGAGACTTGGTTGATCGATCTCGATCGATGCTTTGCTATGCATCCTTATAGTAGCAATACTATAGCTTGATGTGCCATTATGCATCTCAGAGATTTTGCATCTACATGGTGGAGAGTAGAGGAGCAAAAGCTTCACCTAGACATTGCTTCTGTGTCATGGGGACTGTTCTTAGAGAGGTTCCGTGCATGATTTCTTTCAGACTACTATCGACAGAGATGTACTAATGAGTTCCATGAACTTCGTCAGTTGACTATGATCGTAGATTAGTATGAGCACCGCTTCTTTGAGCTGAAGCAATATGCTAGCATTTCTGATGATGAGCCGATGTTAGTACAGCATTTCATCTGGGGCTTGAATGCCCGTATCAGCGGTGGTGTCCGTGTGTTTGAGCCAAAGACCTTAGAGGTTGCCGTGGAGAAGGCGAGGTTGATAGAGGAGAATTTGACTAAGGGTTTTGGTGGTCAAGTAGGTGTTCAGATTGGTAGTGCCCCTCCTTCAGGATCAGTTGCTCAGGGTACACAGTCTCAGGGAGCTGGACCATCTAGATCTCATACTGCACCTTCTAGACATGGTCAGCGACAAAGGCATAGGCCTGTTCAGTCTCAGTAGAGTGGGCAGAATCCTGGTACTCCATTTTCTAGAGATCGTTCACGTCATCGCTCTCAGAGTAGGCAATAGAGTGGTCCGTCACAAAGTTTTTAGAGTGCTCAGTAGAGTTCTAGGGGTGGTGGATCCCAGCAGTCACGTGCACCATTTTCAGGCCAAGGTTTTGGCAGGGGTGGTTGTTATGCTTGTGGGCAGCATGGTCATATAGCAGTTCAGTGTCCTCAGAGATCAGTGACTGGAGGTAGTCAGAGACAGGCTACTTCAGAGCCTATAGTAGGTGAGGCTGGCAGATCACATAGAATTTTTGCGGTGGTTGATATCTGGCAGGCTGAGCATCAGGGCACCGTAGTCGAGTATTCAGGTGTGTTATGTGGGATTACCACATCTATCTTGTTTGATTCAGGAGCTTCAGATTCTTTCATTTCTCCTTCTCTCATGGAGTGTTGTGGACTCGTGGTGGCAAGGCAAGATGTTGGTTGGCAGGTTGAGTTAGCTACTGGATCCAAGGTGGCTATAGACTCCCTTGTTCATGGTTGTGTGTTGGATTTGGGCACCTTCACTACCATAGTGGATCTTCGTGTGTTGCCTTTGGGGTCCTATGACATTGTTTTAGGCATGGATCGGTTGGAGACCCACCTAGCCAGTATAGATTGTCAGCGTAAGTTAGTTCAGTGTGTTGACGATGTTGGGGAGCGTGTTGAGTTAGTTGGGGTTCAGAGACCCATTTCTCTCCATGTGATTTTAGCGATGCAGCTGAAGCGTGCCATGTGGAAAGGTTGTCAAATGTTTGCTATTTCAATTAGTGATCTTGCTAAGGGTGGGATTTAGGAGGTATCTCTTGATGATCATCCTATTCTTCAAGAATTTGTAGATGTCTTTTCGAGTGATATTCCAAGTATGCAGCCTAAGAACGACATAGACTTCCGTATCGATCTCATTCCTGGTGCAGAGCCTATTTCTCGGGCACCATATCGCATGACTACTCAGGAGTTGGGTGAGTTGTGGTTGCAGTTAGAGGAGTTACTAGAGAAGGGTTTCATTCATCCTAGTGTATCCCCTTGGGGTGCACCTGTCATCTTCATGAAGAAGAAGGATGGATCTCTTGTCTTGTGCATTGATTATCGCCAGTTGAACAAAGTGATAGTGAAGAATCGATACCCGTTGCCTCGAATAGATGATTTGTTCGATCAGATGAGGGGAGCCAAGGTGTTCTCCAAGATAGATCTAAAGTCAAGATACCATCAGCTTCACATTCATGAGGCAGACATTCATCGGACAGCATTTCGTACACGTTATGGGCATTATGAGTTCACGGTTGTCCCTTTTGTGTTGACTAATGCTCCATTAGTTTTCATGAGTTTGATGAATGGGGTGTT
The DNA here is from genome assembly GCA_027924645.1 of Cunninghamia lanceolata. Taxonomy (NCBI): domain Eukaryota; kingdom Viridiplantae; phylum Streptophyta; class Pinopsida; order Cupressales; family Cupressaceae; genus Cunninghamia; species Cunninghamia lanceolata. Next base: position 6,315,278 of record BSBN01000272.1, on the reverse strand, counting down.
TTGCACCTATCTTGATTAGTTGGTTCTCATGTTCCTCGATGATATTTTGATTTATTCGAGGACTATGGAGGAGCATGAAGGCCATTTGCGGCAAGTGTTGCAGTGCTTGCGGGATAATCAGTTGTTTGGCAATTTGGCTAAGTGTGAGTTCTTCCAGACTGAGGTGAGATATTTGGGTCACATCATCTCAGGAGAAGGTATCTTGGTGGATCCTTCTAAGATTCAGGCTATTGTGGATTGGCCAGCACCAACGAATGTGACTGAGGTTTGCAGTTTCATGGGATTGGCGGGTTGCTATCACCAATTTGTGAGAGATTTCTCTCGGGCAGCCCATCCCATCACTTCTCTTCAATGGAAATGGAAGAAATTTGTGTTGTCAGATCAGTGTGAGTAGCGTTTCAGGCTCTTAAGGAGCGGCTGACTAGTGCACCTATCCTAGTAGTGCCAGATCCTACAGGTGGTTTTGTAGTGTGCATTAATGCTTCATTAGAGGGTGTGGGGGCAGTTCTCATGCAGGAGGGACGAGTGATTGCATATGAGTCCCGTAAGCTCAAGCATCATTAGATGAACTACCCCACCCATGATTTGGAGTTAGCGGCTGTCGTCCATGCGCTTGTGCATTGGAGACATTTCCTTTTGGGACATCAGTTTGAGTTGCATAGTGATCATCGCAGTTTATAGTATATCTTCACTCAGCCAAATTTGAATGCTCGGTAGCGCCATTGGATGGAGTTCCTCTATGAGTACGACTTTGAGGTTTGCTACATTCAGGGTAAGGAGAATGTTGTTGCAAATGCCTTGAGTAGGAGGAGATATGAGATTTCAGCTTTGTCTCTTGGAGTGGACTTGCGAAGCCATATTTTGGAGTCACTTCCTAGTGATACCTGGTATCAGGAGGTGAGAGTAGAGATTGAGTCTGGGAGAGTCCTTGAGGGCAGGTTTACAGTGTTCTCTCTCGAACTTGATGGACTTTTGCGACACCTTGGTCGTATTTATGTTCCAAATTCTGGTGATCTTCGTTCCTTGGTTTTATCAGAAGCCCATCGTGCACCCTATTCAACTCATCCGGGTGTCACGAAGATGCACGCTGATCTTCGATAGTTATATCATTGGGCAGGTTTATGACGAGATATTGCTGACTTTGTGGCTCGATGTCTTGAGTGTCAGTGGGTGAAGGCAGAGCATCAGCACCCAACAAGATTGTTGTAGCCTCATTCCATCCCTGGATGGAAGTGGGATACGATATCTTTGGATTTTATAGTGGGGCTACCTATGTCTTCGCATCGTCATGATACTATTATGGTTACAATCGACAAGTTGTCCAAGGTGGCACACTTCTCCCCCATGAGATCTTCCTACACTGCAGCGTCCGTAGCTCGAGTGTTTATGGAGGATATTGTGCATCTGCATGGTATTCCTCGTAGGATCATTTCTGATCGTGATCCAGTGTTCACTTCAACTTTGTGGACTTCTCTTCAGCATGCTTTGGGAGCTCAACTTAATTTCAGCTCTGCACACCATCTCGAGACTGACGGACAGACGTAGCGGGTTAATCAGGTCTTAGAGGATATGCTTCGGATGTACGTTATGGATCGACAGTCTCGTTGGGAGGACTATTTGTACCTAGTTGAGTTTGCTTATAACAATGGGTATCACAATTCTCTCGGTATGTCTCCCTTCTAGGCCTTGTATGGTAGGCCATGCCGCACTCCATTGAGTTGGGATCGCTTAGAGGACCGAGTTATTTTGGGTCCAGAGATGCTTCAAGATATGGAGCAGCAGGTAGTGCGGATCAAAGAGCATTTGGCTACAACTCAGGATCGGCAGAGGAAGTATGCCGATGCCCGTAGGTTGGATCACCACTTCTCGGTAGGTGATCATGTATTTTTGAGAGTTCATCTGCAGAAGAGCCCCATCCATTATGGGAAAGGCTTGAACCTGGAACCTCATTTTGTTGGACCTTTTTAGATCCTTGAGAGGATTGGTCTGGTTGCCTATCACCTTGCATTACCATCAAGTCTATCACGCATCCACGATGTGTTCCATGTTTCAGTTCTTAGACAGTATATTCCTAATGTGACCCATGTTCTTGATTGGACTGCTTTGCAGGTCGAGGCGGACGGGCAGCTTTCTTTGGAACCCATACACATCCTTCAGTATTGGAGGTTGACCCTCAAGGGTTGGGGCATAGAGCAGGTAAGGGTCCAATGGGATCCTGATGGTGAGTCCTCAGTGTCTTGGGAAGATGCGACAAGGATGAGAGACCTTTATCCCTATCTTTTTACAGACTTCTAGGGGATGTAATGACCTTGTGTTCATATTATGTTTTTCTTATCTTGATGGACTTGGATGACTGAATATTTTATTTTGGATTACGCATCTTGTTATTATTTTGTACTGGCACCGGTGATGTGCAATCTTGATACTATTATGATGTGGACATTATTATTACTTATGATGGATTTCATGCTTATATGATTGTTGTTACTTCGGCTATATGATGTATATATATGCACAGGTACCTTGACATGTGCTTGGAGTGTTGCAGGTACTGAGTATCGACTCCGCTTGGATTCACAGGCCTAAACATACTCTTATTATCCCTGATGGTGGTTACTGGAGATATTTACAGGCCTTGTTCCCTATACCATACCCTAGCCTACTGCACCCAGATAATGTAGTGTTCCCGTATTGTTGTCTTACCATCCGGATTTCCTCATGGTCATGTGTTGTTTGCCAGTCCATTTGTTGAGACTTTTCTCCTTGGTTTCTATAGATTGTATCGATTTTCTTGGTCTATTGTGTGCTTTGGATGCATCTTAGCATTTGCAGGCTTCCAGGAGTAAGCCTAGTCCTAGGGGGTAGAATGCAACAACCACTTTTGACCTTTGAATATGGATTTGGGATGAGTTGGTAGATATTAAATGGAGAAAATATCTATGGAGTGGGTGATCTAATTTATGGAGGAGAGGGAGTCGCTTGCAAATGGGATATTGCTATATTATTTTATTTTATTCCTATTTCTACCTCATGCCATATACGATGGCTTTTAAAGGGGAGTGGTGAGTGCTATTAATGCAAAAAAAACAAATATCTTGTGGAAGGAGTATATCTGATCGAAAGGGAGTCAACGCCTGGGGATAGAGAGGAGTTGTGGCATGGAGGTGGGTGTATGAGTTTATTACTACAAAGAAATATCTAGTGAGTGTTGGAGTTCATTAAAGACAGGAAGAAAATATCTGGGAGACACGGTGTGGGAGTTAAAGGAGAGGGATTGGGTGAAAAGGGAGGAGTCCCTGTGTTTTGGAAGGAAAGAACAAAGAAAATATAGAGAGAACGACAGGGGGATAAAGAGGAGGAAAAGAGGCGAGAACGGAGAAGAAAGAAGTATTGCAAAGAAGAGAACAAAGAAGAAGAGTTATAGGTCAGACAATAAACTAAATCATTGTTTTCCTTTTGAAATGGGAGAAAACGTGTTTTAGTAGATTAAATCTTCCACTGGAATGATAACAAATATGTTGTATTGCATTCAAAAAACCCTATTGAGTACAAGTTGTTTAAAGGTGTTTTAAACTGCCTAGGTCGCATTTGATATTGGATGCTATTTTAGGCTTCTGCTCCTCTGTTCTAGTCTTGAATACATTTTAGACCTGTATAGTGACTCTTGGACTTGAACCAAACATTATTCTCTTCGTTTTATATTAAAAATGTCTCTAGTTTTATGCATTAGATTAATATTATATACATATAAATGCATATGTATACTAAAAGCATAATGCATGTATATGCATAAAATATTAAGGACTAGTTTTACATAGTCATTTTTGAAAGCATGCAGGCCATATTTCAAGCCGATTTCATCATTATTTTATCAGCATTTAGAGGTTGCATTGGATATTCCTTATGGGTTGATAGAAACTTGACCCACAACTATTGCTATTGTTGTGTTAAAGAGGGTTTAATAGGCCGATATGCATACGGCCAAGGAGGGTTGTATATCAAGTTATAAAGTCCCAAGATATGGTCGACTTAGTCCATTAGTTTAACCATTATTTTTGTCTTTAAACATCATACATTGAAAGTCTTAGTCGCCACATGAATTATGAAAGGCTCTTTCTTTCTGAGTAAGTATTAGACAATGAGATTAAATAAGTTATCCATTCCTTCATAAACGACATCAAAATTGGGAAACCAAAATAAATATCATTTTTGTTTACACATTATTAGATGCTTATACAATTGAAGTCCAAAACCAAGCATAGTTGTAACTTATAAAGTATGAATGTGAACTGATAAGCTACAGGGCTTATCATTTCATAATCATATTTATAAGCATGACTATCTGAGCTGAATATATAGAGATTTTACAGAAACTATACGAGTTTGGGTCTTGTCGATCATTTTTCTTTCATCTTTACTAGTTTAAATTTATGACTTATTGTTTTTAGTCATTTCAGATTCCTCATTGGTTACATGAGATGAACTAGGTCTAGGCATTAGAGTGGTCATCTGGAGTGGCTCTCTATGGGCCCTGGCCCACAAGTGGCTGCCAGGGGAACTAGTAGCAGAGTTACATTAATAAGTGATAACTAAAACTAAAACATTGGGGTAAAAACACTAATAAGATAACTAGACCTCGTGCATGGCCTTGAGCACTTGTAAAGGCTAAGGATGCAATGAGAAGGCCTATCCATCTGTAGGGCGTTGAGTCATCCATCTGCGGGAAGTGGATTTAGGCACAATTGAGTCTCCTCGTCTGTATGAGAGGTACTTGGTCCCATGTGTGCCATCCCTTCGAGCACATATGATGACACTCCATATGATTACACTCTAGTACCTAGCACCTTAGCAGTCGTGTGTAGTACCTGACCTATGACTTAGATGAGTACACCTTTATTATGACCTTGACTATAAGCACTGTTCTCCGTGTCTGCTCTATGTCTGATGTGTGTGTTGGCCATCTTGTACCCCCTTGTTGTTATTCATTCGTTTGGGCCTTGTGACTATCTCTGAGCACGGTGGGGTGGTCTCTTAGGAGTCCACATGATTGGGAGGAGTTGCTACCACCATTGGGGACTAGCGAACAGGTTTTGGAGCACCAGCTTGAGATGATCTCTCCTTCCATTACTTCATTCAACTTTTGTAACCATTCAACCCTTGTATCATACTCTGGAATATATCATTGTAATTGTATATGCAGTTATGTAATTGAACTCTTTTCAGAGAGAAGTTGTAATAATGGTATTTAATGAGAAGAAATGTGATGTTCTTTTATTGCTTTACGGATTCTGGTGTGGGTATCAGATCTGCCTGTATTTTATGCTTCTAGATTCATGTTTTTATCAGATGGGATAGGAACATTTGCTTTGGTGTTTAAAATGAATGGTATCAATCTATCGAATTGACAGCTGAACTTTTGTATGTTGTTTACTTATGTCAGAAAAAATTACCTTGTCCCCTTTTTGGCTCTTACCCTTCGGGGTTACGTAGTGGGATGTTACATATTTGGCATACTTTGTTTGACAAATAAAAATTTCATTCTCACTTTGATAAACCTCCATTCCTAGAAAATATTTCATGAGACCTAAATCTTTCATCTCAAATTCATTCATCATAGAAACTTTGAATTCATCCTTCATCTTAGAACTACTACCCATATACAACAAATCATCAACATACAAACTTACAATAAGAATATCATCACCTTCTTGTTTGTAGTAAAGGGTAGGTTCACTCTTACTTCTCTTAAAGCCATTATCCTAAAAGTATCCATCAATCCTGGCATACCATGCTCTTGGTGCTTGCTTGAGGCCATACAAAGCCTTCTTCAACTTGTAGACATGATTCCCATTTTCTTCCACTTCATAACCTTGTGGCTGTTCCACATATACTTCCTCTTCTAAGTACCAATTCAAGAAGGCACTTTTCATGTCCATATGATGTATGCTCCATTTCTTTTGAGCTGCTAATGAAATCAGCATTCTGATGGTCTCTTGTCGTGCAACTGGTGCAAATGTCTCTTCATAATCAAGCCCATACCCCTGTGTGAAGCCTTTGGCAACTAATCTTTCCTTATGCCTTTCAACACTCCCATCACTGTTAAACTTGGTCTTGTAGACCCATTTGGTGCCAATCTTCTTCTTGTCATGTGGAAGTTTTGTAAGCTCCCAAGTATCATTCTTGTGAATAGAATCTATCTCTTCTTGCATTTCTTGCATCCAAACCTTATTAGTACATGCTTCTTCAAAACATGATGGTTCAAAATCAGCCTTGGTAAATAAAGCAAAATTAACTGTCTCACCTATTGGATTTTCTTCATGTGCTTGATTTGCACTACTTTGATAAATATCACTCAATCTTCTTACTTTCCTTGTAGAACTTGGACTTGAAGCTGGAATTGAACTTGGAATTGATGAGGGGCTACTTGGTGGACTTGTAGCTCTTGAAACTGAAATGTTAGTGGGCTTTTCATGATCAATATCATCAATAATAACATCATTTAAAATAGATTTTGACTTCTCCATATGGCCTTTTTGATGACCATAAACTCCCCCTTCATCAAAAATTACATCTCTTGACACAATAAGCCTATTAGTGAGAGGATTATATAACCTGTAAGCTTTACTTTCCTTACTATATCCCACAAAAATACATGACTCACTTTTGGGATCTAACTTTTGTCTCTTTTGATCAGGAACATGAACATAGGCTAAACAACCAAAAACTTTGAAATGATTAACATTTGTTTTTTCTCATACCAGGCTTCATACGGAGTCATCTTCTCAAGTGCACTAGTGGGACTTCGATTGAGAATATATACTGTTGTAGCTACTGTATCTCCCCAAAAAGAATTGCTTAATCCCTTTGTTTGTAGCATACTCCATGCCATCTCCACCACTGTACGATTCTTCATTTCAGCTACACTATTTTGTTGAGGTGTGTAGGCAGTGGTGAGTTGCCTTTTGATGCCATGCATATCACAATAATCTTGAAAGGCTCTTGAACAAAATTCTCCTCCACGATCTGTCCTCAAGCACTTGATACTACACCCCTTTTCCTTTTCCACAAGGGCTCTAAACCTCTTGAATGCCTCAAGGGCTTCATCATTACTCTTCAAAAAATAAACCCAACACATTCGTGAGTAATCATCAATAAAACTAATGAAATATGATGACTTACCCAAACTCTTTGTTTGCATAGGACCACAAATATCTGAATGAATAAGCTGAAGTGGGTAATGGGCCCTCCATGCATTGCCCTTTGAAAACTTTTCCCTTGCATGTTTGCCTTTAGCACATCCTTCACAAATCTCCTTGTGCTCTTCAACCTTGGGCAAACCAGAAACTAATGCTTGTGATGTTAGAATATTCAAACTATGAAAATTTAAATGTCCATACTTGAGATGCCACAACCAACTTGTATCCTCATATGCCATATTTGCAAGGCTACTATTATGTTCACCAAACTTCAATGGGAACATCCTATTCTTTGTCATAGGCACAACTGTAACCACTCTATTGCCTTGATTCTTATCATAAATTATACATTGCTGATTTTCAAACACAACTTTATAATTCTTCTCACACAATTGTCCAACACTCAACAAATTATGCTTTAACTATGGAGTGTAATAAATGTCTTTAACACTCTTCATACCTTCTTTTGTATGGACTTCCATAGCTCCTTTTGCATCAACCTTCAATGATTTGTCATCACCAAGCTGGATCTTGGATTTGAAACTTTCATCCATTGTTGAAAACAACTTCTCATTCCCTGACATATGGTTAGAACATCCAAAATCTGAATACCAAACATCTTTTCTATTATTTTCAGCTTTGGCATAGGATAAAAATAAATGATCTGGAGGATTCTCATTACCTTCTTGAGCATAATTAGCACTTTTACCTTCTTTTAATCTGCAATCCCTTTCAAAGTGGCCATACTTGTTACAATGGTAACATTGGACATTCCTCTTATCAAATCTGCCTCTACCTCTTCCTCTTGAGCCACCTTTGCCTCTATTTCCTCTTGACTGATTCTGATTTTGACCTCTACCTTGGCCTTGATTGTTGTTGTTGCTATGCTGACATCTTCATTCCATCACCTTCAAATGAATCTCTTAATCTCTCTTCATGAGACATAAGAGAGCCAACTAGTTGATCAAATTGAAGGATTGTCAAATCTTTGCTTTCTTCTATGATTATTGCAACATGATTCCATCTTGGTGTGAGAGTTCTCAACACTTTTTTGATCAAAGGCTCATTGTTCACAATTTCTCCAAGTGTAGCCATCTTATTGACCACATCTTTAACTCTGACACAATATTCACTCACACTTTCAGCTTCTTGCATCTTCAAATTCTCGAAGTCTCTCTTCAACGTCTGTAGCTTGACAACCTTAACTTGGTTACTGCCCTGGTAAGCTTCCTGTAGAGTCTTCCAGGCATCTTTAGCTGACTTTGCACCTAAAATTCTTGGAAATAAGCTCTTATCAAGAGCTATTTGAATGTGAAACAAGGCTTGAGCATTCTTCTTCTTGGCCTCCTTCTTGGCTATTTTTTCATTGGCTGTGAGGGCATTCCAATCAGCTAGCTCTGTATAACCTGATTCAACAATCTCCCACAATTCTTTTCCTCTCAAAAATGTCATCTTTTTGATGCACCAATACTCATACTCATTTCCATCAAATTCTGGAATGGGCAAGGAGTTAGAATTCGACATGATGAAGTTTTGGCCAAATTCCAACCACTAAATCTTTAACCCAAAAGAAAAAAACTGACTCTGATACCAAATATAGATTTCTTAGAATGCGGCCTTCAACTCTAAACCAACTGATTTAATTCAGATGAAAATAACAACAGAAAGAATTAAAAAAATTTCAACTCAGGAAAAAAACACACAGCACAGTTCTGTAGTTTGCAGACTCAATATACTATCTTTATTGATGTGTATTTAAAAGAATAATTAAACTGTTACATAAATCGTTGTAGCTAAAAATATGCTGGTAAAAAACTATAAACTAAGCATGCATATTACATGATTTATTTCTGCGCTGGATTCGGCGGTGAAAACCAAGTTTATTAACTGCTGTCAAAACTCAAAACTAACCATCTAAATTGCTTGACTAAAACTGTTCTAAATTAAGGAATTGCATGGGTCAAAAACCAACATGCAACATGCAATCTAAAGGATTCTAAATAACTAAATCTATGCAAGACATTCATTCAACAATTATCAAAATCTATTGTTGGGTGAATGTGAGATCATGATGGGCTAAATAAGACTTAAAATTGGCAATGAATCTAAAACCAGACGTAAGTAACTTTACATGAAAAATTTTAAGTAACTTCACATGAAAAATTGATTGGGATGTTTACACAACTTGAAAAAAAAAAACTAGTAAACTAGTAATAAAAGTTGTAGGAAATTGAATGTAGTTTATGGACCATTGTTTTTTTTTTTCAAATTTTTAAAATTAATTTGGTGAAAATTGAATATTTCAATGAGGTACATTTAAAATTTTCATTAAAAAACAAAGGTGTCATTCTGGCCAATTGAACTATTTAAAGAAAAATTCGAACTTTGGATATAAGTAAAAGGACACATATGACACATTTTTGCTATGTTCAATGGGGACATGGCCTAGACCTTGAAACCAACATCCTCATCCCTCATCACATTTCCAAGATGGTAACAACATTAGAAAACATTTGTGAGAAGGGGAATTTTGCATGTTTTTAAACCAAAAAAAACCTTGAATTTATGAAAAAAATAGTTTTAAAAAGCATCTTGGACATGCAGGTCTAGTAGATGATGACTTTAAATACTTCAATTCTCTGAATGGTTCTTATTGTATTGTGCCTGTAATCAATCAATATGTATGTTTGACTTTCAATTTGGTTGTGCTTATTTGAAATTAGCTATGCAATTCTAATCGATGACAGCTGCAAGTACTTAAACCGAATCGGTATCTCCTATTGCAATTTGCTTACAATTAAACATTATATATATGCATGGTTGACCTTTTAGGCCGTGCCTATTTTGAGGGAGCACTACACTTTGTAGTAAAAATGCTATTAAAACCTGATCTAGATGTGTTTGCTTCGTACTTGTAGCTCACATGAAGTATAGGGCAAGGAGTGTTTGTGTTGACATTCCTATTTCAAGTTGGACCGAAGTCCATAAAATGGTACACACTTTCAGTGGAGGAGGTAGTTCATATTGAAATATAGGGCCAGAAGATATGTATAGCTGTTATTGTCTTAATGATATATATTGCTATTACTGTCTTAATTTTGATGTTATGTATAGTTAAACTTGTGGAAATAAGAGTATATATACCATCCCCAAAAATAGCCCTTGGATTGCTATCCCTAAAATACGTCTCCATCCTTGAAATGTTGTGGAACATAGTATTTTTTCTATTTTTTAAAAATAAATAATTACTTATGAAAGCTTTACTGAAACTTATTAACTAGCATATCTATATTAAATATAATATACCTAAAGTACACTGCGAGATATCCTTCTCGAGGCGCCTAATGTTAGGATTAGTGATTAAAAAATAGGTGCCTCGAGAAGGATCTCTCTCGGCATACTTTAGATATATTATATTTAATATAGATATGCTAGTTTATAATTACAACCAAAAAATGAGTGTTCTCATCTCCACCCCCACTCGACTGTAGTTGGCCTCTCTAAAAAATATAAAAAACAATTTTTTGGCCAAGAAATAAAATTCAATTCAATTTAGAAGAAAAAAAAAAGCTATAGCCACATCTTTCAAATTAAAAAAAAAAATGATATATATATAAATATAAATTAATAATAATTACCTATTAAAATTATAATGAGGCATATATTTCATTTTTAGAATTCTGAAGATATATTTTTTTGGTTTTATCAAATTTGAATTAAAAAGGGTATATCCAACAATGCAATTCTGAGGCAATTTTTAAAGAAAAAAGTTTAAATAAGAAATGGATATCCATTTTGACTTACCAAACAAAAAAAAGTTGAAAATTAGAGCTTAAAAGAAGTTTTACAATATTTGCACTTTCACATGATATTTTTCCCATTGAGATTGTTTGATTCATCATTCATCATTCATCATAATCTCATACTCAACCTTTCTTTCTACAATCCATGCCCTCTACACCATATGCTAACTAATTCAAAGTTAAATTTTATTAAGATATGCATTTGAACATTAAATGCTTCATTTCTGGACCATGATTTACCATGGGCAAATTGCAGATTGTGTAATTAACCTCTCTGTAATTTTGGATATGCCTCTCTACCCCACTGAAATACGATGTCAAGAAAAAAAAGATAGTTCATGCCTATAGGCTGAAAGGAAAGCAATAACATGGAAAATGTGAATTTAATATTTTGGCATGTTTTTATATATAGATTAGTACTTGTGCACGCAATAACTTCTGTTTTATGTTAACTTAAAAAAACATTGCACATAACCTTGTGCTAAATTGATTGTTTGATTTTATTTTCTATTTTAAAAACCTACAGCTTTGTCGATTTGCTTCTTGACAGTTTCATACTATTGTAATGTTCTCAAGGTCTGTATTATTGTCTTTTGCAGAGCTTATGTGGCAAATATTCGAGAAACAGATATAAGTAAATGCTGGCCTTTTCTTCTGTATTTACCGCAAAGAAGAATGAGGAAGAACACAGTCACTTTACTTCCCCCACTTGAAGTTCCTACATTCAGATATTGGGAATGCTTAGATTGTCTTGTTAGTGAATTTAACCTGGTTAGCTTAAATGAAATAAGGAATGATCAGCAGCAGCTAGATAACTTGATGAATGCCATGCCTATAAATGGTGATACAAATTTTCCAATTGAACTATCCGAAAATGAACATGAAGATTCAGGCAATGGCATACAGAATCATCATCTAAGGAGAAAGGCAGGGAATGGTTTAGAGGAAGAGGAAGCAGGAATTGAAGTGGCACAGTGTATGGAAGTAGGTGAAAGACCTGGGGATCCCAGTGTTCAAAATCACAAGGAAAATCATCACAGTGAAGATAGAGTTCCATTACATGGCACGGTTAAGCAGTTGACATCAAAGAATGTATCAGATGGTGATAATTTGTATCCTAAATATGAAATTATTGCCTGTAATGCTACTGTGTGCCCTACAGACTCTGAAGAGACTTCCAGTGCAAAACAAAGTTTATCTGGCAAGGATGACGATCAAATTCTTTCCAATTGCACAAGTGAATTAAGAGCTGAAACACATACCTCAATTTTTACAGAGAAGGCAGACCACGTTACTAATATGCATTGTCCAGTGAACAAAGCAGCTATGTATGAGCTAGATGACGATGCCATTTTCCAAGAAAATATTGAAAATAAAACTGCAGAAGAGGCAATGGAGGCATTTATAAGCAAGACTCAGGGAGATAGTACATTAGCATCATCCACTGTGGCCAATTTTGATGAGGAAGTTTGTATTACCAAGGTGGATATTGATGGTATCCCTCCCGTTGTAAAGAAACACAGTTCTAAAAGACAAAAGGGTAAAGTGAAACACTGCAAAAACGCTTAATATCAGATCTTATTGCTGTTGTCCCAAACGAACAACTGAGAAGCAATGAAGAAAACTGGAAATTTAAATTGAAGCATATGTCAAGGAGAGCAAAGATGGAGATGCAGAGAGTCTCAAAAGCTTCAATCTACAGCTCACAAAAATTTAAGGCTCAAGCTAAACCAAACCTAGAATCTGTGGATGATAAGAGGAAACTACAGTGCCAAGGCATTTCATGTCAATCTTTACCATCAGAGAAGTCTGTAAGAGTATGTATCTTTATGGTTATCCTGTGAAACTTCTTTCTTTTAAGTTTTGAGCTTTCTTTGCTTTGATTCTCCTATAATCTTTAAATGTATTACAAGATAGATCAACCATTTTGTAACGAGTATCCTAGATGTCATAGACATGAACTCAGGTGTCTTGCAAGGTGATTGAACATTGTATCCTCTTGACAATTATGCGAGATCCGCTCCTCACATTTTCTCAATAAATAGAATATTACTGTACTGGCAACCACTAGGACTGACTGACTTTTGGCATGTAATAGGTATCTCAGATGTCACAGATATTATCTTGTACTTTATGTTAAAATAAGAGCTATGCTTCTTCCTCAATATAAGATCATATGAATATTAGAGAGGTGATGCTTTGTCCAATTACTAGGAAAACTTAAATTGTTTATTTTTCTATATGAATTGAAGCTATAGACACTCTTCTTTTGTTTGCCGGTTTTGTTTAACTGTTGATTTTAGGGAAGTCACATATGTGGCTGTTTCTGGTTCCTTGGACTCCAATTCATTGCTAACCTCATAGTTTTATAAGAAGTAGTGGAGATGTTCTTTTATGGTTTATAAATTTGTTGTTAGAAAAAAATGATAACGTCTGTTTACAGTTTATTTAGGATCAAGTTAGCCTGATAGGTTCTAAGAGTTCTATTAGAAGGATAACTTTGCCACACACTAAAGAAAGAAAAATAAGTGCTGTTTAATTCGAGATATCTACATATGTTACATATTCTATTATAATGTTTGGGGATGTATTCAAATTCTGAAATCCAAAAGCATGCTTTTGTTTTCATTTATGTAGTAAGAACGAAGAGTAATCGAAAGACATTTTGGGTGAAAAAAGCTTGGGAGCCCTCAAAAGGAAGTGCTTTCGAAGGATTTGAAAAAGAAAGTACCTGTTGAAGAGCTTGTGCAGAATGGATTAGAGAAACAAGAAGTTTTACTTCCAGAAGAAGATGATTTACTGAATGATTTGGCACATTTTATGGCTAAAAATCAATATGAACGAGATTCAACAGCACGAAGATCTCACAATCTTAATAAAACTGATTTTCTCAAAGATTCATTGGTTCAGAATAAAGAAACTGAAGATGGTAATTGTTTTGTGACAGAAAATAAGTCTGGTGATCCAATTCAGTTTCACAACAACCAGTGTTTGAAGGATGAGGTGGTTAAAGGGACAGAGACTTCAACTAAACATGCTGTAGTGGATGGTGAAGTTCTTCTTCTTATACAAGATTGCAAGAAGATTAATCAAATCCAAGAGTCTGGTAAGAATGATAAACAGGAGATATCAGGAGAAACTGTGGAAACAGATGCAAATTTAGATACTGTGGTTCGTACTCCTTCAAGTTTAAATCATCATGCTTGCAAGAATACAGAGAAAGTTAATAAAAACCTGAAAAGAGATGTTAGTGATCAGTCAATCAGTGATAAAGACACCATAGGTAATGCTGTCATGGTAATGGACCAGAAAAATGGTGGCTTCTGTACTTTTCGAATGAAATCAATTGAGCATCTAGGAAAGCTCATTAAATCAAATCATGATGATTCAGCTAAGCATGCCACAGTGGACAATGAAATTCATCTTCTCCTAGAAGATGGCAAGAAGATTAATCAAGTACAAGAGTCTAGTAAGCATGAGAAACAGGGGATGTCAGGACAAGATAAGGAAGCACATGTGGATTCAGATACTGTGATTGTTATTTCTTCAAGCTCAGATCATCATGCTTGCCAGAACACAGAAGCAGTTGATAGAAACATGAAAATAGATGCAAGTGATCAGTCGGTTTGTGATAAAGACAGCACTGATAATGATGTCATGATAAAATCTCAGAGAAACAATGGCTCCCGTATTTTTAAAAAGAAAACAATTGAGCATCTAGGAAAGCCCCTTAAATCAAATCACAATCAACTGCCCAATATTGAGCAATGTAGTGCTTATTTGGATGCTCCAATTCACGGCGTTTCAGCTACTAGTTTTGAGGGTTATGACAATGGCTTGGATGAATCTGCACCCTCCAATTCTTGCAAAGATAATATCCGCAGTCATAATAATGGTTCAGAGAACTCTGTGCCCAAGAGTCCATGCAAAGATACTTCTTTAAACACTTTGCAAACAGTTGCAGTGACAAAGAAAAGGAAAGTTGGGGACAGGCAGAGAATCGCTGTGCTTGCACTGGGTACAAGCAGACATTGTACACAAAATAAGGAAGTCAAGCAGGTCCAACCAGATGGTAGCACAGCTCCACCAATTGTACCACCTCTATTTCAATTTGATGCTCTTGGTAATCCCCTTAAACCAAATCATGATCAACCATCTATTATTGAGCAAAGTAACGCTTCTTTGGATGCTGCAATTCATGGCTTTTCAGCTACTAGTTTTGAGAGTTATGATGATGGCTTGGATGAATCTGTACCCTCCATTTCTTATAAAGATGCTCTCCATGATCATAACAATGGCTCAGAACAGTCTGTGCCCAAGAGTACATGCAAAGGCACTCCTTTAAACAGTTCCCAAACTGTTGGAGTGACAAGGAAAAGGAGAGTTGGGGACAGGCAGAGAACCACTGTCCTTGAATTAGGTAGAGGCAGAGATTGTGCACAAAATATGGAAGTTAAGCAGGTCCAACAAGATAGTAGCACAGCTCCACCAATTGTACTGCCGCTTTTTCAGTCTAATGTTCTGGGGGAGACCTTCAAATCAAATCACAATCAACTGTCTATTATTGAGAAAAGTAATGCTTCTATGGATGCTTCAATTTATGGCTTTTCAGATACTAGTTTTGAGGGTAATGACAATGGCTTGGATGAATCTGTGCCTTCCAATTCTCGCAAAGACACTCTCCACAATCATAACATTGGCTCAGAACAGTATGTGCCCGAGAGTGTATGCAAAGACACTTCTTTAAACACATATAAAACAGTTGCAGTGACCACTTTGTGTCCTCCCCAAACAAATGCAGCTGTATCAGTCCAACCTGATTTGTCTCTTCATTGTCAAAGCAGGCTGATAGATCCAAATCTGATTACAGATTTTGAA
Organism: Cunninghamia lanceolata; assembly: GCA_027924645.1. NCBI lineage: Eukaryota > Viridiplantae > Streptophyta > Pinopsida > Cupressales > Cupressaceae > Cunninghamia > Cunninghamia lanceolata. The sequence goes on along the minus strand of BSBN01000272.1, from coordinate 6,299,401 downwards.
AATTCAACAAATTCAAACATAAAAGGGAACAGAGATTATACTTCATTTTCTGCAGGATACAATCTACTGTTAACTGGGTCTCAGCCAACTATGGGAGAGAATTTCATTACTAACCTATCATTGAGCTCAACCGAAAGAGAATTCATGTTTGAGGGTTCTGTAGGAATTGTGAAACAAAGAAAGGACCAGGTAAACAATTGGATTAAAAGTTTGAATAAAGACCACTTTCCAATCGCTGGCAGATCAGGATAATATTTTTGATCCATAGTTTGTGGCTTTGTTTTCCCATCGGTAAAAGAACTTTGTAAGATGTAGTTGGTAAATTTGGTAGAAAAAACAAAACTTTGCCCATTCTTATTCATTTAATCAGTTCTATCGGTCTTAATTTGAATTGAATTGAATTGGAATAGTCTGAATTTCACCCATTCTTAATTTCGAATTTGCATTAGCAAAATAACAAAAACCCATTCCAATTTATCTTCGCAGAAAATATTGAAGTATTATTTGATATCAGCCAATTATATTGGCCAATGCAAAGAAGCCATTATTTAAGCAATGGTCTAACATGGGAGAGTATTTACTTCTTTGCAGGTCTGCCAAAAACAGGGAACTTGTGTGGCACAAGCTGCTAGAACCTTTCCAGTATTGAATGGCAATGAACAGAAAACACTGAAATTTCTGAATGGTGTTCCTGGTAAAAGTAAGTAATCATAAAACTTAGAATGTATGAAAAGTACCGTGTTCTAAAATGGGCCATATTGGGTAATGGGAATTTGTAGGTTTCTTGTTGCTTGATGTTCAACTTATCCAATTTTGAAAATATTGTCGCAGATTTTTCCATGGAACATAAGCCATCAAACAAAATTGGCTTTCAACCTTCTTTTAATTGCAATCTGCCATGCAATACCATGAATGCTCCAAGTTTGGGTGCAGACACAATGGCCAATGCTGCCGAGCAACAGCCTTCAAGATCACCAGTTATTTTAAGCTTTGCTCAAGGTAAAATGGAAAGCAAGTGAACTAAGCTGAGTTAGATTTGTATTCTCAAACTTAAATATGAACTAGTTCCAGTGATAAGGCTTCTAATGCAACTATATAAGATGGATCTGGTCATGAAACCAAAATTTTCGATGTGTACTTTTGCAGGAAACAAGTTAGATATAGGAAACAAGTTAGATATACAGACTACACTATCTCGAGAGTGCTTTGATCAGAGCAAGTTTGAACTCCAGTCATATATAGAAAAGAGAATTGAACATTACTGTTCCAGTAAAGCTCCTAAAGGAATTGCAACTTACAAGGCTGAAAAAGGCCTCCAGGATGAAGACTTCCAGACTGCTGCTTCCCAGGATCCCAATTTCTGTAGCATAAATAAGAACCTAGTTGATGATGTAGGCTTTAAAGATAATCTGACAAGGAAAAGGAAAGTTGGGGACAGGCAGAGAATCGCTGTGCTGGCATTGAGTACAGGCAGACATTGTACACAAAATAAAGAAGTTAAATCAGGTCCAACCAGATAGTAGCACAGCTCTGCCAATTGTACCGCCTCTTTTTCAATCCAATGCTCTGGAAACAGTAATGAAGATTTCAGATGGACAAAATTGTAGAAGGGAAATGGTTGCAGAGGGGAGCCATGGTCATTCGTACCATCAACCTCATTTTCCACGAGAAAATATGAACACTAGTTTGGAGAACCCAGATAAACAGATTCCAAAAAGGAGGAAGATCAACAAAGGTAAACAGGCTGAAATGGAAAGTCAATCCTCAGAACCAGCTGCTATTGCTCTTTCTCAGACAAATTTACGAAGAAATGACAAATTATTGGATCCCGCTTGTCTGAAAAATAATATGCGTGCAGATGGGTCTGTTTTAAGCCAAAAGTATGTAAATAAGGCAGAAATAGAGGCAACAAAAACCAACAGGAAACTCGAAGTGCAGCCTCATTCCATACAAACTGAGATATGTGCCATGGACAATCACACGAGTCCAGATAATAATCCATCTTCACAAGAGCTGTCTTCAACAGCAAACCAGTTTGGTGGTTTCAAGCATGTGTTGAAGCCAATGGCACAGAATACTCAGCAACATCTTCCTGTTCCACCTGTTCCTTTTCCAGCAGATAAAAAAGATGAGGAGGAGGCAGTGGAAGCAAGACTGAAAATTTCAATATTGAATATGAACATGACAGGTTCAAAAAAGAAGCTAAAAGTAAAAGACCAACTCCCTGTGATACATAACTCTTCTGACCTTCAAGCTATAGGCAATTACATAAAATGGGGAACATTCAATGTTGAGGTGCCATCTTCGCGAGATCCACCTACAAAAGTTGGTGCAGGTGTATCATTTCATCCTAAAATAGATCAAAATTATAATTTTATGAATTCCTCCAACTCAGAAGTACATTCAAACGTGATTGGATTAGACAATAACATGCTCGGGGCTGCTATGTCAAGTACTAGCCGCTCTACTCTTCCATCACATGCAATCAATACCAACATTGTTACTTCATCATGTGCAGGCAATACCAACATCGGTATTCCATACAATAGAAGCAATCGAAATGTCGACATTTCTAATCAAGTATGTGCAGGTGTAGGCATTATGCCAGGCCTATTGAAACCATTGGGGGTGTCTGAACAACAGTCACTGTTGTGTCAAATACAGGACTATCTTGACAAATCAAAATTTTGTGTCTCCTCTTTTACTCATGCAGATAAGCCACTTTCTACTTCCATCCATTCTCCACCTAACAAAACTTGATCATTTAGTATTGAATTCCTGCTGGAGGTTCAGAAGCAGAGACATGATGGAGTGTCATTTTCAAGCTTAGGAAGCTCTTGCCACACGACCAGTTTGAACAGGTATAATCCTCTTATAGCTCGGAGTAAATGGATGTTGGATGTTTTCCCTAATTTATATAACTAGAGTGGACAACCCCAATTATGGATAGGTCTTTCTTGTTGAAATTTTCGCAACCCATTGAACAAGATGCAATTTTGAACTGGACGCAGGCATCCGCTGATGGATAATTTTACATTTTTGATCCACCGGCAACCAACTATTGGAGAGGGGTTTTATTCATTGCCACTAAATTGTTGACTCTACTTAAACATCATCAGGTTCAATGGTAAAACAGTTAATAGAAATTTTACACCTCATCCAAGGTGGACAGCTTGGGAACTTTCACTTGAGGTGAAACCAACTTGAGCCCCTTGCATGGTTTTCACCATTTTTTTATTGTACAGAGGCAGAGGTTAACGGAATTCTTCCTGATCGATTGAAACTAATAGCAATGGATATATAATTTTAATTTAGTGCAGGCAATTGCTATTTGCTGCAATTTGTTTATTCACTTTGAATTGGTTTTTTCGGGGGTTCCTTACTTCTGTAGAAGGCTTTATCGTGAGTACTGTAATTACTGAATCTCAGTTTTCTGAGATTGGGCTATTTTGGACTATGGAACTTGCGTACCTCTCCTGCGGATTTTTTAGTTAGTTATTTATATAAATAGGTTATTAATATTTCTTAAATTGATATGGTTATAAACGCTTAGTGTATCTTATAAGAGGCAGAAGTCATTGCAAATCAGGAACATTTTTACAAGATAAGATTGAAAGAGGCCATAGAAATTAGGTAACACCCTAAAATTTGAAAACAGACAAGACTTGAGCTTGAGCCACTCCAAAAAAAATTAAAAGATTAAATCTCCCAAGTGAAAGAATCAATTGGAAAATTAATATGATTATTAATATTATTTAGTTAGACAAAATAATTAGGACTAATGTTTAAAGAGTTAGGCTTTAATTAGTTTGTAACTATTAATTTATATATGTAGGGAAATAAAATGGAGTAATAAGCATTCAGTTTAATTGGACCCCAAATTAATGTAACTTGAGATGAGTAATCTAAGAAAGAAATGATTGAGATGGAAATAAGGGCTCACTTAAAAATTGGCAAAGTTGGTTTTGATTGTTTTGACTACTTGCCATGCTTTGATAGATATCTAAAAACTAAAATCTAGAATTGGATTTGTGATTGAAGCCCAATGAAGAATGAATCCCAAGCTTTCTAGATGCTAAGATTAGGTCGTGCTCACAGTTTGATCCTTGGACACTTTTCTCTAGTGTAATTTAGTCCACTACATAATTTTAGCTTTGGTACCTACATAACTTATTCATCATTGAATGTACTTACTTTTGAGAAAGGATGGTGTTAATAAACACTTTTGTGGGCTTGCTAGGTATAGAGGGAAGAGCATTCAACTTCCTTGATGACAATCAAATCTCAAGGTCGATTTAACAAGATTGGTACAAAGAATGTTGGATGTTGAGTAAGTTGAGGTTGAATTGCCAAATGTGAATGCTTTCCATTAATATTTGATTATATCTCCTTATGAAAATAACATAGGATGATGTCCTTAAAATACATAGCCCTTGACACACAATTCAAAACTTTTAGATGTGTGAGCCAATGGGTAACAATCATATTCTGACATTGTTGACCTATGAAATGAAAAATTTTGAATTTCAAATTGGAAGACGATATCACACACATGACCTATTCTAGGGAGGTTAAAATTTGAGGAAATGGATGATTACTATTTTGAATTAGAGGATTTAGCATAACAAAGAGAGAGGTTCAAGAATAGGGTTAACTCGTTAGCCAAAAGAGACAATTTGGGTGCTAAAATTATGCATCTACAATATCCATGCAAAGTGATGTAAAATGAGAGAGGAAAAGGGCAAGGTATGCAATTTTCTCCTCTAGACTTTGGCCCCACTTTGGGGGATATGCAAGTCCAAATAAGTAAGCATGCCAAAGTAGAAATGAAATAAATAACACTCGTAAATAGGATGTAAATTTTTTTAAACCTAGAAATTTGAGCCATTGGAACAAGTGTGTGCTCCCTTTTGTCCCATATATGTAGAATGCATTCATCAAGCCTATTATACCATCAAAAGAAAATCACCAACTATTGCATGTGTTGTCATTGATGTCAACAGTGTGATGTTCAGTGTGTATAGGATTGTATATTTGTCAATAGTGTTGAAGGTTGGAAGTGGAAGTGGTGATTAGTTGATGAGATGCCAAAGTATAGGATTTCGCATTCCTCTGCATGTGAAGGCATGGCCTTGTAGTTTGGAAGTTAGTCAGAGACATGTATGAAGTTTGTATGTTCTTGATTTCAGAGCTTGGATGTTTTTGCAGAAGATTCTAGAGCTCGTAGAGTGAAGACAGAGGTTCAGAATGCTTGCAGTCAAGAGTTCAGAGAAATGCTCCGCATTTCTCCATTTTTGAAGATGAGGTCCTGCGGTTTGGAGGATGGTTAGTTATAAAAGAGAATACTCTTAAATTCAAGTTTTAGTTGTTTTGATGTACCTCAGAAGTTCTCCAGAGTCAACAAACACAAAGAACTATCATGTTGTTGATTAGAGTTATCTAGAGGAGATAGCAAAATCCACCACATTTCACTACAGTTTATTTTTTGGCTTTGATGTTTGGAGGATGAGTTCAAATATTCAGTATGATTGTTCATTTCAGGTTGTAGTTGCTGAAGTGCACCACAAGTTGGTTTTTCAATGCCCTATCTCAAGACTGGTTATTCAGTGTTTGTATATGATGCTGGGTTTAGTATCTGTTTACCTATGCTAGAAAGAAATCATATATTTCAGAGGAAGGAATGTTGACAAGGTTTGTGGAAGTCTTATGCTGCTTGTGAATGATCCACATGATGCTAATTGGTCTCTCTAGTACCACTTGTGGTCTGGAGCTATCTTGTGGAAGGAAAAGTGTTTGTTAGACGGACCTCAAGTGTTTTGATGATCCCGCCAGATGTTTCAAATTGTGAATCACCTTGGAAAATTTTGTTAAGGAAAGAATAGGTCCTGGTTATCATTTGGCTTGAACCACATTAGATTTCTACATCTTTTGGATTTTGACTTGGTATGGTCATTGTACGTTTCATGTATACATGTTTTATCTTGATTGATGTGGGAGAAAGATTTTATAATTTGCAGAAGGTATAAATGAAAAATCTTATTTGGTGTGAAACGTAAGAGTGTGTGAGAGGGTGCAAGGTTATGTGAATGAGTGTGAAAGTGAGTGAGTGTGTATGTGAAGATGTGTTGAAGGGAGCAGTGTTTACGGTGCAGAAGAACTGAAGATTTGAGTCAGAGTGAAGTGTGTGGATGTTGAGGAGGTGTTTGATTAGTGAGGTTAGTTGAAGGTGATGTTTAGAGGTTGTAGCCTCATTTTTTAAGTGTTGTAGTATTGTATTTTAGGGAGTTGCAACTTCCTTTGGGTTGTAGCCCATAAATAATATTGTAAATCTTGTTTTTATTTGTGAGGCTGGATTTGGATAGTAGATCCAAGCAGCTTGCTCACCGTGGTTTTTTCCTTCTAGGGTTTTCCACGTAAATCTAGTGTTGTAGTTGAGTGCTCATGTGTTGTGCTTTGATTTATTTAATCTACTTTAGCATTTGTTTAAGGAAGTAAGAAGATTTAGTTGATAAGTTATTCTAGAATAAAGTTTTGGGATAACAGATTCACCCCCCTCTTGGTATATAATTGTGTTCTAACATCAACTTGTGAAAACTATGCACCAACTAGAAATAGAGTTAATGATAATATGTCCCCCTCAAATTGTGTACTATGAAGGAGGGCCCACAAATTGAAGAAGAAAGAAAATGAAATATGAAAATTCTGATTGAAAATTGAGCATGATATGAAAAGAAATTAAATATTATTTATAAAAAAAATAGAAAGTTTGTACATAAGATATACATGTGTGTGTGTGCAATTGATATGAAAGATAACCCCGAGTTTTACCCCTAATAAGAGAAAGTATGGGCATATAGAACTTTCAAAAAGCAACAATACAATGCCCTTGTGGAAAGGTTAAGTGGAAGTGTGGAAACTTGAACCTAGCATTTGAAAATTAATATTATAATATATGACAAAGAAAGCAATCTATAGACATGGAAAAGAGCTTGGCCAATGGTTTTAGTGTACTTGGGTGATAATAGGTCTAACTTAGTAGGATCAAAAGATGTGTCATAAGAATCAATGCCCTAATGGAACTATCCTTTATGATGATATGATGCACAAGTACCAATGGTGATGATGTATGATCATGAAGTATTTCTTTATGAAAAAAAATACTGGATAAATGTGGCAATCTTGATGTTTGCCTTGGAGAAGTAGGTAGATATGTCTTTTGTGATTTTTTTATAGATGTTTCTTGTGTTTGATCATGAGCATGAGAATGCATAGTGAATGATATATCTTTTATAACCTTTGTCTCACTTTGATTTTTTCTAGGTTCCCTTGTTTCTATTGTAATGTTCATTAGAATTGTAGGGTTAACCATCATACCACCACATGGTGTGCCATTTATGCTTAATTGCATGTATATCTTTCCTTGATTGTCATTATGTTTGATATCTTCATTTATAATATTGATGTTTGATATGCTAAATATAACCTTAGATTTTGTAACAAAACCAATATGAGCAATATAATTAGTATTTCTAGGATCCTTAGATCAACAACTTTGACATGATTAAACTTTTCATTTTGAGGTGTTAAAAATGTAATTTCATGATTATGAATACCTTCAAGTTAAAGAACATTTTAAAAAATATATTATTATGGATCTATTTATGGGCCCATTCTAGCAATAGAAAGAATACACCTTACACCATATAACCATTATATATTAGAAAGTAATATAATGCGTAAAAAATGACCACACTCCTATTTTGAAGAAAAAAGTAAAGCTACTACTAAATGCAACTTGAAACTAATAAATAAGATGCCACCTATGACCATACAACTAGGCATACAATGCCTCAATAGAGCCAACAAACAAAAAGAAGAGAGAACAATACAAACCACCTTCAACACCTGTTATTCCTAACTATAAACCTAAAGACTACATATGCTCTTAGGCATTGCAAATCCTTGGAGAGGTTGTCTTCCACCTTTAAGAGACATGATTGTAAACCAAATTCCATTAAATTGGTGTGACTTCCAACATGGGCACAAACACTCTAGTATTTAAGACCGCTCCATGAACCTCAATCCCTTTACTAACCTATGTTCACCTCATGACCTTGGTCAACAATCCATTCTCCAACAGTGGAATTATGAAACCACTGATCAACTCTAGAGTTCCATTATGAAAAGAAACTTCCATGTGCCTCATGGGCATGCACAAGTCCTATAAAAACTCCTCCAAAATATTTATATCCACTCACAACTCATGCACCTCATCTTGGAACTGTATTATTGATGCTTCTAGTAAAACACATGGGGGTTGATACCTACACTTGTCGAGCACATACCTAAGCTCACTAGAAAATATCTCACCTTCCTTTAATATCCTTTCAATTTCTGCATTCTTCACTACTCATTTCAATTTATACTTCAAATTTGCTAGAAATGTTGCATGTGTTTTGAAATGACCATTATCAACGAAACCCTCATAACCTAAAATAGCCTTCACTAGCCACAAATTTACCACCTCACCATGATTAAAAATTGGCTTAAGATAGTGGTTAAAATTTGGGCTTTTTCTTAATGGATCCCTAGACAACTCACCCTTCACCATGGGAAGATTGTAACGTACATAGACCAATAACATGAGCCCAATTTCAACAACCCAAGCCAATCTATAATAGCCAACAATACTTTCTAGAAAGTACTAATACCTAGCATAGCACCACAAAACATTATAACCAAACACCTCTCATATCTCTTATCACATACAACAACTTGCCAACTACCTACTACTGTATAATTATCCTTCTTCTTATGAAGCAAGGCTACCCTATCATAATAACATTAAATCACATTTAACCACCTAAGATGGCTGATCCAATTCTATAATAGAGGATAAATTATCCCAATCTTTAATCTCCTTTCTAACAAGGTAAAATCCTTTAGCATTATCCCTTGTTTAGCCATAAAATATGCAACTTTATTTTGTGACCTATAGCAATGAGAAATCGAAAAAGAAAGAAATTTTGATTGCCATAGTAATACTTCTTAGATTTCTCTCAATTCTAAGTTTGGACATTGACCTTTCTTTACCTCATTAACAATATTTAAGTCCCCTCGAACTTCCACCTCACTAAAAATTTCCACATAAGTTTCTTTGAGACCACTAACCAACACTTCTCATTCCACATAGTTATTGGTCTTTTTCCCTAGGAAGATATAACCTTCAAGCACAAAACCACCTTTGTTATTAAATGCAACACATAACCAACTCCTACCTAACTAGGGTTATCTTTTGAAGCCTCATCAAAATTTTAATTTTAGCTTTCTTCTCTTTATCTTCTATCTCAAGTCTTCCTATACTTTCTTTTTTCTATTCACCCTTGAAGGAATCTACCTGAAGCACATTGTTTTCAATAAGTTGATTTTGCAATAGTTGTTGTGACACTACATATGGAGGATCTATCAATCTAGTGGATTTTCTAAATTATTTTGGTTTTAATTGAGTTTTGTTGACATGAGAATTATTAACTACATTGATATTGTTCTTGAATCCACCCTCATTGCCCCTATTTTTGAAATTTGACTTGGATTGAAGCTTATGGGGATAAGCGGGAGTGTAGATGCTATAGTGAAAGAGATTATTTTGGAACAATCAAACCTTATAATGGCATACACTAGAGCATAATTCACAAAATGAACTATAATTATTGAAAAACACTTTTCCTTAATGATGGGCAAGTGACTATTGATAAGTGTGTGTTAAAGCTTGATTTTCTTTAATTAAAACTCATTTAAGCTAACATAGTTTGAAATATAAGAATGTAATCATTGATTGAACATTCCATGTGATCCTTGTTTTAATGGTGTTAATTGTACAACTATTACTTTAACTCGAATATTGTGTTGGAAATATTCAACAAACACAAATTAGCTTAATTTTCAAACAATAAAGCATGAGATAAAAATATAACCAAGTAAGTGCATAATATTTCAAGCTCTATGAAAATAAATTAGCGAGTAAGTACATATCATAAATGTAGTCTAGACATGTTGCATTGAAATAATGTGAGCCAAGGGACCACCTTTAGCATCATGCATTGTAAAAGTAGGCACTATTGGAGCAACCAAGATTAGCAAGAACAAATTGAATACCTTCCACAAGTGAAAAATAGAGCACAAGAGCATATCTATCATATACAATGAGAGTGTGTAAAATACAATGAGATGCCTTACATAAATAGGCAAGGAGGAGGAGGTCAGAAGGTAGGACTAAACTATTGACTACCCCTACATGCATGCAACACTTGTCTAACTCACATGACATGTGTGAGGGAAAATGGAAAGCCAAAATGAAATAGGTGTCTCGTATGTTTGAGTAAACATATCAAAATGAGACAAACTCCTAAAAGACTAAGTAAACTTAAGCCTATGTGTGAATAGGTCAAACATTCAAAGAGGTGATATCTAAACTAGTTAGATAATGACACTATTTACACTAACACCCCCCTTAAGTCAACTTAGGGAAAATCTATACAAAGATGATAATGGGTCCTGGCTACTAGGCCATGATTATGCCCATGATGTCTTAAAAAAATACTCAGTGATCTCTAAGCCAATGCTCAGTGTGACAAATGTTGAGATTCAGGTATAGGGACCATAGATGTATGGTGATAACTGAACCCAGAAGAAGCTGATACTACTGCAAAGGATGTCAAAAACATGATGACAAAATCAAATATATGGACTTATAAATATCTACAGAATCTATCACTATAGAAGTTGATGTAGGCAAGGTAAGAGCAATCGTATATGAAGAAGACAAGACTAATGCAACTTCGTAGAAGCTATCATCGAAAACAAGATGAATGTCCTCAATGGTGTCTCCCAAATCTGTGATGCAGGACTCTACAAAAAGACATGAAATGTCAAGTAGATATGCATCCCAATGTGGTGGTTCTAGAAAGATGATAACCATATCCTAGTGCAAATAATTGCTGGAAGCCATGGAGATATCAACTCTAGATTCAAATGTAGCAACAAGTGATGATGGTGTAGATGGGTTCTCAATTTAATTCATTTGACTACAGTGTACATAGCCAACTGATGATGTCTCACAAGATGACATAGTGAGACGAGATTTTTTTGCAAGTGCTTTATTAAGATCAATAGAAAGTTGATATGCATGAAGAATTTTTTGTTGTAGTTCATCTATTTTGTGATGATGACATTCTTCTGATATATGTTGTTTGAGCCCACAATATCCACATTTGATCTTCCATTTATTACGAGGTTTATTGAGAATACTTGAATGGAAGGGATTGTGAGTGAGAGACAGGATCAAATTAAAGAACTATCAAAGCAGAAATAAAAATTTCCCCCCCAACAAGGATTATGACCGAGTTAGAAGCCGTCCCAGAAAAATATACAAGAGAAAAAGTACAATTTGTGCAAGGAATCCAAATCATCTGTTTATAAAACACATAGATTTTTACAAAATTTTAAAAATGGCTATCCAAAAGTAAATTTTACCTGCACTAATGAACTCCTTGCAAAATTCTGAGCAACTTCACAAAAAAATTCAGGAAATTTTGATGTCATGGGCAAAAGTTATGCCTTGTCAAAATTTGCGATTACAATAAACTTTGAAGATTTAAAACCCATAAAAAAAGGTAATTATTTTATTTGACTTCACCAAAGTGAGGTAGATGGAAAGACCTTTTCATCGACTATAATTTTGCAAATTTTCGCCTCCGTGGATGAAAGTTGTGGCAAAATGAAAAAAAAACCCAAGTGTAGGACTTTGAAAGGGTCTCAGAGGTCACCGTGTCATAAAATTTTAGCTTCTGGCCAAAAATGATTAGTCTATGGTAGTTTACAAATGGTTACATTAAATTTTTGAGGTTACTGTTGTTGTTGAGGTTACATGTGATGAACAAATGCTAAGTGTTAGACATTTCTAACAGAAAATGATGTCACCACAAACAAAAGAAAATAAATACGAAAATAGTTAACAACTAATGTTAACTATTGATTGTTTCCTTTCCTTAGCAAGCTTACAATGACTAAGATTTAGGCAAACCACATAGATGAAACTGTGGGTGCTCCATACACGTGTTAATCAGTTGAAGATCAAGAATGGTGTTGAACTAAACCATGACTTGGTAGTTACAAGAAGTGTCCAACCACGACTTCAAACAAGGGAAAAAAATAGGGAAGGCACTTGATGAACTCCAAATGGGACTATAAGATTGTAAATTAGGATGTAGAAGAGGTTTGAAGCATGGACTTCAAACTACAAATGGTGACTTTCAATATGTTGGGTGAATATTTTGTTATCAACTAACTAATGACAAAATGGTTATATCAACCACAATATGATGAGATAAATCTCTCCTCTCAGAAAGGGGAGGTTCCCTTCTTATTGCTAACTATAATCAACCAGTAATTAACTAAGCTTATTTACATTAAAACTATCCATGGGATGTTTCCATATCATCTAATTCTCTTATTTTAGAATAAATGTTCTCTTATAAACTTACAATAACAATCCCGTGATGCTTACAACATGCAATAAAGCAATAACTAATAATTGGAGCAATAATTACTGATATCCAATTAAGTTAAACAAAAGAGTACCTAAAATGATACTAGCATATCTTAACACCAAGAAACCCACAAAAGCACAAAGTATTTTATTGCTTCTTAGGCCAATTAGAAAAGGAAAATGTATTGAATATGATGCAGCTCAAAGTCTTCACCGTATGCCACAGTTAGATCAAACAATCACAGATGATAACTTGCAGCCCAAATTCTTCAAGTCACCTTCAATCACAAACATAAGACACAAATCCAAAGATGGCATTGAAGCTCAAAGACTACAAAATCAGATTTAGAGTACCTTCTATATTATTTGATTCCACTCCATGATTCAATCACATACAGAAGAGAATGCAATAGACAAGACTTAAGAATAATTCCAATGCACCACAAGCTTGATTCAAGACAAAGATTAAACGCCAACTTATTTCACTTATATTGATTGGATAAGATTTACACTTTTTAACACAAAGTTCAATAGGCTCCTCAATTCGACAGTGTTTCACTTCGATGGCTAAAAGATAATACATTAAAAAAGAGCCCCCTCTTATTTATAGAGGGAAGCTACGAGCAAAAATAGGAAATCTACAACTACTTTGACTTATTCAAGATAGAGTCCAACTTGATTTGGGACTTTGTACTTCTCCTACATGTAATTGCATATTACCAAAAGACATGTAGGATGTCATTTGCAAATTACAAACTACATGCAAAAAAATTGGAAAATAAACTAAGTGTCTGAAGACACATTCTCTTCTTCTTCTTTCTCTTTCTCTAGAAAGTCTTCATATCTTTTCAAAGCCACCTGAACTTCAGTGTCATTTGGCCCTGGTGTGTAACTAGAGATAACTAGAACTCGTGTGATAGAGTCCCCTATGTTGACATGTACCTTTCTGTGCTTGTCCAAAATTGTCTGTGACTTGTCCAAAATTACTTGGAAGTCCACTAATTTATCAATGGAAGCTAATAAGAAAGCTTCTGATTCTATCTTAGTATGAATTAGTATAGTAAATTCCTGAATAACTATGTCCATGGGAAGAGTCTTCTAACTATCATAAAGTATCTGACATGAAAGCTCCCCTACCTTATCAGTGATATCTAATCCCTTGTCAATGCTTCTATTTTAGGTTTCATGCAGATCTTTTATCAGCTCCTTTAGGACATCTCTCTTATGATTCATTGCTTCTTGGTACTCAATATACATTTTCCTTGTGGGGATCACCCCATTCTCAACTAACACTTCCAACTTGAAATCTTTTAGCTTTGTCCAAGTCTCAAGGTCTTTTTCCACTAGCTGCAAGTTTTATGATAACATGTCAAGTGTTTGATTCAACTCTAACTTGACATAATTCATGTTGTTAAACAATATGATAAAAGACTTTATAAGTTTAGTTCCTTGTGCAATTATTCTTTCAATCCATGCACTCATAGCTTGGCCTTGTGCCCCAATCTTTTCATCCTTCTGAATTGCATCATCATCAACACATGTTGTAACAGTTTCAACTGGTTTAGAAGATTGACTTATTTTTAATAGCATAGAAGTAAGTTGTTCCACCTTGAGCTTAAGTTGATCATTGATAATCTTATCTCTATCATATCTCTCGAGCAAAGCAGCCAATGTTTCTTGTAGGTCCTCCTTGGAACTTTCATGTGTCTGTTTTGCAATCTTGATCGTTGAGATAACATAATTAGTACCTTTCATTTCTTCTGCAATCCAAAAGAAATAGTTACAGATTACCAAATCCCATTCAAACAACTTCTCTCTTGTATCATAGTAGCTCATGGAATGGGGATTTAAAAGAAGTTAGAGTTGGAGACCACTCAGAAACTCCTTCAGGACTAGGAATTAACTGACATTCTCTTAAATGCGAGGTGGTTGTCTTTCATAGAAAACTTTGAAGGGTTTCAGGAGAATATTGTTGAAGAATTTGTCACAAAGCTCAAGAACAGTTGAAGTACAATGTGAGATGTCATCATTCCTATCTCCTCTTTTATTATCAACACCATCTCTAGGCTCCTTGACAAAGGTGGGAAATTCTACCACATTAAGACTCTATATTTTGATTTAATTAAGAATTTTTCTAGTGAGGGTGAACCTAAAGTAAGAACACTGAGTAATAAAGGAGAACTAAAGGGAATTATCTATACAAGCTATCCTAAGCCATGGCAATCTGTGGCATCATGGCTAATGAGATGCTTTACTTATGATGGGAAATTTTCCATAGTGTTAGGACCCATCATGAAATTGCTCATTCATCTAAGACATGGCAACAATCATCTAGAGTATAGGGTAAATTTTCCACATTTCGTGTCTTCTTATATAAACACAATGGCCAATAGATATCAATAGGGTAAGAGCCCAATTAAGTACCATGGTCTTTTGTTCTTGTTTGCAAGCACTATTCCATCTCTAAAAGAAGGGGGAAAACCCACTGGCAAGCCTTCTTAGAAGGTTCATATATAGAAAAGAAAAAGGGAGTGAAGACCATATCAGAGGAGTCTTCTTTGACTTTGGTGGAGAAAAAGAGAGGTAAATCCATATCACAAGAGTCTTCTTCAACTCTAGGGGAAAAGAAGAAAGGAAAGATTGTAATTAAAGAACCTTCCCCAACTCTGGAAAAAAAAATGGGAGAACAACTATTGAGGAACCTCCTAGTTGTTAGAGAAAAAGAAGGGCAAAACATTAGTGACTGAGGCATCATCTCTGGCCTTGAAAAGGAAGAGGAAGGATGTAGAAGGACCTCCTCAAAATCTATAGAAAGATGAAAAAGAAACAACAGTTGAAGAGCCTTCTGAGAATCCAAAACAAAAAGGAAGGAAAAGAAAGATGACTATAGAAGGACCTTCTTTGGCTCTGGGAAGAAGGTAGAAACAAAAGGAAGTAATAGAATTAATGGCTAAAGGACCATCTTTAGCCTTGAGAAGGAGAGAAAGGGGAAGAACAACTACAGAAGGCCCCTAGAAAGCCTTGGCATATCTCTTATTGAGCATCAAAACTCTCCATATGTTGCCTTAGTAGCACCAGAGGCTACAACAAATGAGCCATAGACCATTTCTCTCAAAACATAAGAACCCTAGCAGGTGTTGGAGACTCAAGAATAGTAGTCACCCAGAAGACTCTAGAGAAGCAAGCATTAAAAGTATAAAACTCAACAAGAAAAAGATTTTGAACTTGTAGAAATCATTGTTGAACTTAGGACATCAGTAATCCCTCGTACATTTCAAGTTGCTTCAAAATAATATTGAAGAGCCTTTAGGAAATGAAGCTAGGCCATCTAGCACACATGACAAATTAACAAAAGTAGAAATAGAAGCAAGGGTGGAGATGGAAGCAGGGGAAAAGATAGAAGCAGAGGTAGATATGGAAACAAAAATAAGATTTGAAACAGGAAGCCAATCCTAGGCCATAGATCATGAGGACATAGAAATTTCCAAAGAGTAGGAACAACAAGAAGAAATTGCCAACTTGAAATATCTACTTTGGAATAGACACCTTGTCATTTTGGATTTGAAAAGAACTATCAAGGAAAAAGAGGGTATACATAAAGAAAAAGACCAAGAATTGCTCACCCTCAGGGAAAACATAAAAGAAAAAGAAGATATTATTGGCACAAAGGATAATGAGATTCTAATTGGACAAGATCTCCTCAAGGAAAGAGATGTTGAAACTTGATAGAAGGTAATGCAGATTTCTAAGGCAGTGTAGAAATTAGAAAAGAAGGAAATTGAATTAGCTAAAAGAATAGCTAATTGTATTACTCTAATGGTAGCATTGAAGGAAATAGTTGATAATCAGGCCTAAGAGATAACAAATGACAATAATAAGATTTTTGACCTTGAGCAGCAGGTCAGGGAATTGTCTATCCAAATGCCTACTGAAAATAAGGGTACCAAGATTGATATTTCTCTTAAAACATTCCAAGTGAATGTTCCTAGAGCCTTATATCACTAGGAATAAAGATGCCATGATTTAGCTAGTGATAGTGTGATGCTACAACTTCAAGATGAAATTTTTGCATTAACAACAAAGGCAAAGACATTGGAAGTATAAGCAGTCACAACAACAACCCTGGCTTCCAATGCACTATCTTGTAGGCCACCTAGTGGAAACTATACCATGTTCTTAAGAGAAAAATTCTTTCTTTGTAAAATATCAGAAAATATCTCTGGCCTTATAGATTCCACAGAGGATGGGCATGAAATCATGAAGATATACATAAACAATACACCTCAAAATTAGAATTTGCTATGTGAATTCTTTCTCCATAAGTTCCTTATAGATGAACATTCAATATTCTTCATTAACCTGTTTGTTGGGGAATGCCAATTGAGGGCATTCATTTCATTAATTCAAAATCATGAGACATGGTTACAAAGGATGGAGGAATATACTCATAATGAAGAAAATGTTGACCTTTATATCAAACATGAAATCCCAACTCCAATGACATTCAAGACACAATTTTGTGCATGTGTATACACTCCTAATTTTCTACCTCTCTATAAGAAAAAATTATAATCTTGTGTTATAAAATTTGATATTTATGTGTAGTCATCATTCAATAAAGTCCCGACAGCCTATAAGAAAAGGTGGAGCAATATGTCCACATATCATAAAATGAGAGAATTAGTTTAACCAGCAAACCTAAAATGATTCCCATGGAAAGCCAAAATTATTGCAAGGTTAATGGAGAAAAATAAATAAGAATGGATAGGAATATAGTTCAGACCTCCCCTAATCATTAAGCCTCTACCCATGTGGGTAGACCAAATGGAGGAGTTAAAATTTGAAAAATGGTTAGAACAGGTAAATTAGTTTTAGGCCAACATAGATACAACAAGGAGGACCTTCCTATCTAACTATAATATTATAGAAAAATTATATCTCATGAATAGGATGAGGCTCCAAGGTAGTACAAGAGGACCTGTGAACCCTAGTTAAGCTCTGCGGGGGGGGTCATGAGCTCCCTGATTTGCACTACATCCCTGATTTGTACATGATATTGTTCGGAACCTTGTTTTAATTATGTTAATTATAGGTGCAATAATGGAAGTAATTTTTGGAATCAAGAGGTTTTATGTTGTAGGTCTTAAATAATAAATGGCATGCAGAAATATACTTTTTTTGGTAGGATCCTTGAATTATTAGCAACAAAACACTATAGAGCTCCGAAGATGTTTTCATAACTTCGGAGTTGTCAGCAACAAGGATTTTTAGAAAGTTCCAGAGATGTCTTCAACACTCTGGAGTCATATAATGGACTCCAAGGATATTTTGAAGAACTACAATGTACTTTTTGCTAGTGCACGCTCTTGAATTTTTGCGGGGTAGATTGACCTTTGTTCCTTCCTAAGATAGTAGATCTAGTCTAAAGAGGACAAGATGCTAGAAGAATGTTCATGCAAGGATTGCAGAGTATACCTCCAACTACCATTTTATGTTGCTTTCTTTTACTAAGGCTGATTATCATGGCTATTGAAACATAAAATAACTCTCTATTTAAGAGGGCACGATCAGTGCCACTTTATGATTTTCTTCAGTATTGCATGTTTCCCTTAGATTTAGAAATTATACAATCAGTGAATTGAATGAATAAGTTTTGTAACTTCTGCAAGACTCTTATTCAGAAATAATAATTTTGGAGGTATCTATTAGTGAAAGAATGACTAGTATATATAGGATCCATAGCATAAAAAAGATATAGATTATTTTTTGTTGAAATCAGAGAACTCTATTATTTTAAGAGGCATATACTTTGATCTTCATATTCTGAAATAAAGAAAGCAGTTACATATTTGTTGTGATTTGAAAGCTTAATTGATCTCTTTTCTAGAGGTGGAGCAAGGGTCCACTCTCACCAAAGGACAAGAACTAGTAGCCTTTTTAGTTAGATTCATTCCTTTGTCATTTCCAAATTTGTTAATTAGATTTATTGCTTTATTAAAGTAGTTGTTTCAAATCTTTGTTTAAGTAAATTTGATTTCAACAATTGCAATGCTTCAATTTCTTTAGTTCAAAGTCATTTAAGTAAAGCTTTCTTTCAAGTAAACATTTAGATGCATGGTTTAAATAGAAGGTTGAAATAGCATAGTTTGAACTTTAGTTTTCTAGGAATACTATTAGGAGAAGTGTTGATTAAACTCTGTTGCAAATAGCCATGGACACGCCCTAGATTTGACACTAGACAAACTAATATATTTAATAACAAGGTGTACAATGACCCTTGTCATTTTTGGCACCATTTTTGGAGACTAGTGTTAGTAGATCAATTAATTAGTAGTTCTTAGGATTAGGAGTAGAGAAATTTTTGCATGATTAGGCAAAGAGACCCACAAGGTAGGTTTATTAAACAGAAACCCCAAACACATTCTATAGGTGAAAGTAGTGGGGAAGATTAGAATATTGTTGATAAGGTAAATCACTCATCTGACACCTTAGAAGTATCACAAAACATAGATGTTCCTACATCCTCCAAATATCATATAATTTCATAATACATCCAACATTTGCAAGAAAAACATGTGCAAATTCAAACTGATATCATAGAAGGATCAAATTTTCAAGAAGATTGACCTAATCCAATCACCATGAGGGATAACAATGAAAATGAAGACCCTCTTAGGGATAGAACTCAAGGGAAAACTTTCTCCTACCCCATAGTGCTTAATCCAGAGGGGAATTCTCCCATGAAGAATATTTCTCCATCAACACTTCCAACATTTAGAGAAATTCCTTTAGAAGATCTAGATCAATTTCTCTTTGAGTTTAAGGTGTTGTGCCAAACATATGACTATGGTTCAAATAACTAGAAATTGAAACTATTTCCTTACACACTTAAAGATTCTGCTATGAGATGGTTCCATATTTTGATCTTCATATTCAAAAATAAAGAAAGCAGTTACATGTTTGTTGTGATTTGAAAGATTAATTGGTGTCTTTTTTGGAGGTGGAGCAAGGGCCCACTCTCACCAAAGGACAAGGACCAGTTGTAGTGCCCCCTCATTTTTGGCTCTTGATAGTGGTAGTTTTGCATTGCTCTTTGTCAGTTCTGAGACAGTTGCTAGTCTTTCATTGCATTCATATAGTTTTGAGACATTTGGATTATTTTGATCTTGATGGACTATGTTCAACTGATAGAGTTTAGACATGTGTTATGAGTTTATGATGGCATTATTATTAATCTAGCATTATTATTATTTCAGTTATGATGAGTTTGACATGTTTAGTAATGAGTTAATATTATCATCTTTCAATTGATCTATTGGTATCTGAATTCAAATAAAAGTTGTTATGGTATTGTTTCAAGAGCAGAGACGGTGTAGTACTACTCACTTCGAGCACCGTACTACGATGTGATTCTCTAACTCTGTGTGTGTTGACATATATGTATTTGATCATATACAACCAATTGTTCAGATGCAGGCTGCAGGTATTGAGCCTCGACTCCACCTGATATAGTAGGTTTGAGTGGGCTCTTACACCAATGGGTATCAGTGATGGGAGATAACGCGAGGTTTTCCACTAGGTCAGTCTTGGTCTTTTGTTGTGGTCTTGTGTCATGATGTGACTTTGGATCCTTGTTTGCTATTGTTGGTCATCACATGTTGTGGGCATTGTGAATTTGTTTAAGTTACGTATATGTGTTCTTGCTATCATTATGTTAAATCCAAAAGTATTCTGAGTAGTTGTTAAATTTGGGATATTGCTTAGGTAAAATGTTACTACTGACTTAATCAATTATTTAATGTTTGACTTACCATCATGCGTTTTAGTATGATTAATTATTATGTTGTTATTTAAAAGAATAATTTTAGGTAGTAAATTAATGTCATGGGTTGTCGATTGTGAAATTTTAAGATTTGGAGAATCTCTTTTATTAGCAAATTTTAAATTCTCAGAGGAGTGGGATGCTGGGTAATGGATGCATGTCTGTGTTAATTTATGAGCTAAGCCATTTTTATATTGGGGGGATTTTGTTCTGGAGAGGGAGTTGGAAGGAGAATTCAAAAATTGGGGAAAAAACAAAGAATTGGTTGCGGGAAAACGGAAGAAATTGGAGGCTCTAGATCAAAGTTTTGTTCCGGGTATGTTACTATATAATTCTTAATTGAGTGTTATTTGTGCTTGGATAAATTACTTCTTCTTCCTCATGCTTTTGAATCTGTTAGTCTGGGGTTTTGTTCTGGTCTGCCTGTCGCTTTCTTCTATTTCAATTTTTGTAGCTGTTCATCTTGGAAATTTTATAAATCAAATATTGTGACATTATTGGGTCCTTGTGTCAAATCAATCCTCATTCAGTTGTGTCTTTTCTACCATTGAAATCTGGTATAAACAAGTAAGAATCTTCTGCCATATATGAGCATATTTACCTATATCCTTGTGTCTTTTACTACCATTTAATGGTGTTATGCTTTGCATATAATCTTAGCGGATTCACTTTATAGACAATTAATTCTTTCTAGATTTTCTTCTATATTTGTCTTGGTTGAATCCTTGCTAAATCTTCCTTATTCTCATAATCATAAAAAACATAAATTGAATAGATTAGAATGTGAGTCATTTAGGGAAGTTAATCTTTTATTCTCAAGTTTCCAATTTCGCTATGAATGGCCGACTGTGTCTTAAGTAATGGACGTAGTTTTTTGTCAGTTACCTTCCAATTTCTGCTGATGCTATTTAAACCTATTCCATGTTTTTTTGATAGAATGACTAGTTAGCCGTAATAATATTAGCATGTGTTTTAAGTGAAAGGTATTCATATATTTGTGGTCACTTTAGTTGACAGTGCAGTTTGAATGTGGGATGGGTATCACATTAGTAATTGTTCTATTAAAAAATTGTAGTCATAGAAAGTTAAGGGTTAGTCGATGTGCATAGCAAAATAAATGTAATTTGAAGTTGTTTGTTAGTTATTGAAGATAGTGGTAGCGATGGGGAATACATATTTATTTTGTACTGTTCAATTGAGATTGTTTTATATTAGATGAAAATTTATGCTTGGGAAAAGAAATATATATGTAATTGTAGATGATCTCATTAAGAATTGTAGTTAGTAGCATGTCAATGGTAATATATGCAAATGGGAAAATATAGATATTTATAGTTGTTGTTTAATAGAATGGGTAGTTGGAAAAATGTGATGGAAGTTCATGTTTATAGAAACTATATGTAAATAATTATAGTTTGTTGTTATTAGCAAATTGGTAGTTATTAGAATATTGTAGTAGTAAAATGATCACCGAAAAGTTTATTATTATTATAGCAAGAATATGTATATCTTGTAGTTGTTCATATTAGGATGTGTAATTAGTAAATCTTAGATGGAAAATTCATGCTTAGAAAATATATATTATGGTGTGTTTTTATTAGAAGATGGTAGTTGTTAGGAAAGTGATAACCTAAAAATATATCTAGGTGGGTCGGGTAGTTTTTCACATAACAAAGATAAGTATGTTGCCTCTCCCATGCCTTGAGTGCTCTCATAGACTAAGGATGGGATGAGAAGGCCTGGTTGGCAAGGTTGACCTCCTTGTCCACATGAGAGGATGTGTTGGCTCCGGATGTGTCACCCTATGGGGCCAGTGCGAGAGAAGGGTCGCCAGGATAACCATAGATGGGGGTCAGCTTCTAGTGAGAAATAGCCTGGATAACCCATGATTAGGACCATGCGATGACACTCTCCTCCCTGCAACTTAGCTACTTCCCTCTTTATGTTTTCATTATTGCCTCTGGAGCATTGTCGTGTCTTGAGCAGTTTTGTTATTATGGTCAGTTGTGTCAAGTCTATATTCATTTGGTTTATTTGATGTTGTTCTTTTGGCTTAGTGGAATCCTCATTGTTATCTCCTAGCTCAGAGGGTTGGACCTCTGGGTTCCACATGTTTGGGAGGCAGAGATATCTATTGGTCTTCTTGGAGAATCAGTTCAAGTCTAGTGCAAAAGTGATCCAGTTCTAGATTTGCATTACACCTTTAGAGTTGTTGTATACTTTCATATGTATTCATTTGTAAACCGACGTGTTCAGTCTTGTAATCTTGTATTGTAACATTGTAAATTAATTGTCTTTGCAAATGTTAATTCTTTACTTACTTGCAGTAGTATGATGTATATCACTTGTGTTGTTAAGACTTTTATGATCAATTGATGCTGTTATGTTTCCCTAGAGAAATTAGAAGTGCATTTTTTATTTATGTTGTCTATGATGATATTGTTGGCTACTGATATTGCAATTTCTTGCTTTCAAAAAAAATTATTTCTGTAATTTTGCTCTTGTTAGCCTAACTCTCTAGTGTTGCATGATGGGGCATCACACCAGTACCCTTTTTAGTTAGATTCATTGCTTTGTCATTTCAGAATTTATTAATTAGATTTATTGCTTTATTAAAGTAACTTTTTTAGATCTTTGTATAAGTAAGTTTTATTTTAGCAACTGCGATGCTTCAATTTCTATAGCTCAAATTCATTTCAATAAATCTTTCTTTCATGTAAACATTTAGATGCATGGTTTAAATAGAATGTTGAAATAGCATAGTTTGAACATTAGTTTTGTAGGAATACTGTTAGGAGGACTACTAATTAAAACTCGGTTACAAATAGCCATGGACATGCCTCAGATTTGACATTAGACAAACTAATATATTTAAATGTAAGGTGCACAATGACCCTTCTCATGTAGGAGACATAAAGGTCTTTGAAAGAGGTGATGATGGTTCTACCCACAATGCTTTTAATGACATTAGAGTGTTCTTTTGCACTCACAAAAGTAGCATGAGGTTTGTTGGTTTTCAAATCAAGAGGCATATATCCTAGTCCAAAGTGATCAGCATAGAACTCTACCTAGATTGACTTGAGGATGCCTTGCTCATGGAGTCTAAGGTCCTTACCCTTATATTTCATGTTTTCATAAATATGTAGTCAAATGGGGTAGTTTTCTTTCAGGTAGACAAGTGCAGATTCTTTGTCATCTGATTCATCTTTGTAGAGCCAGGAGTCTACGGATCCTTCAATCTATTTTTGATGTCATTGGATAAGGTTGTTGTTGACGATGACCATAGGATTGTGGAGATAGAGGTAGTTGGCCAACATTAAAGGCATTGTGTAACTCGTATTCTCCACAACCCTTGCTAATGATCTTGATCTTTATAAGTTTGGGAATTTTTGAAGGCAATGAAGTGGAAGAAAGGGTGTCAGGATTGATGTAGGAGGAGGATTTGACCTTGTCATGAGTAGTGATGTCTATGCTAGGAAAATGGTGGGTTTTGTAATAAGAAGCTTCTATGGATTTGTAATATTCGAATAATTGTCAATTGGCACAAATAGTGATTTCCACACTTTTGCGGTGGAATTTTAGGAATTAATGGTATGTGGATGGAATGGATTTCATGGCATGTAACCATGGGCAAATGAGGAGAAGGTTGTATGGAAGATCAAGATCAACAATGTCACACATTATTTGTTGTAGGATGGTCCCCACCTAGATGGGAAGGCACACGGTTCCTGCTGATTCTCACTTTGCATTGTCATAGGCATTAATAGTCATAAAATATGGCTCCAAGTTAGTCACAAAGTATCCCAATTATTTTATGAGTCTTAAAGTGCATAGATTTAAGATAGACCCATTATCCAAGAGGACATGTTTAACCTTGTGCTTAGCAATCAGAACCTCAATGTGGAGGGCTTTATTCTGGGATGGATCAATGGGAGGCATATCATTTTGACTAATTGCCAGTTGGTAGGTGGATGATAGATGGCCCATAATGGCTTGGAATTGCTTACATTTGATGTTATTCAAGACTCAAGATTCCTCTAAGGCTTGATCCAGTATGTCTCTATGGATAGGAGATATCTTGAGGAGCTCCAACATTGATATCTATGCTAGAGTCTTCCCAAGGTGCTCTAAGATATTATAATGGGGAACCTATGATGAGGATGATGGTGAAGACCCTTAGATGGTGACCTTGCCACATTGTGCAATCACAACATAGTCAGGGGACTTGCATTTTGTCTTTATTGTTGCAACTCACCTATAATCATAGTCGATATGCCCCACAACGGTGTTGTCGGCATGACTTGGGTTTTATTGTAGAAAACAATATGGGTGTGATTACTCTGGGATTGACCTTGGTGACCATGTTTGCTTACACCAATTTGTGAAATACAATCTCCATGGGTTCCCTCAAGGAGGTGTATTTGCATTTTGGATTTAGGGACTACTTGGATTATCCTAGAGAAATGAAAATAGTACTAGTTTTGAGGATATTTTGCACATTTTCTTGTGAGGGTTGCATGGTTCGAATATGCTTTGATTTGGTGATCCCTTCATTGACTACATTTTTGTTCTTTGCCCAAAATTTAGGTTTATCATTTGTTTGATTGTTATCTTTGTTATATATCTTGACTAAAACTTTCACAATAAGGTCCTTTTCAATAGTGACACCTTTCTCAATGATCTTGTCAAATGTAAAAACACAATGGACTTGAAGATGGAAGGTCATTTCTTGGTTAGGGTTCTGGACAAAAATATTCACAAGTTTTTTTTCAAGGATCAACCAAGGAAATTGACTTGCAAGACCTCTCCACCATCGTAGCTAGATAGCAAAGATTTCTCCACTGTGTTGCACAGCATTAAACATAGATCTAACATTGTAAGCTCATCCTTGATATTATAGGAGAAGTGTATGTTGTGTGGTTACACAACACGCCCCATTTTGACTTGGCAAAACAGGGACCCAGCTTTTGTTTTGGCTTGTGTTGTCTGTTTCTGGCGGTTTGGTAAAAATAAGTCAGGTGCATCATCATCATGAAGGTCAGGATGAGGTAGGTCATCATCATGAGGTTAGTTTCTCAAAGTTCATATTTTGTTTCTATGACTTCATGATTGGAAAGAGCTTGAAATTCCATGCAGGTTTGCCTTTTGCATCACTTGAAAATTCGTCCATATGAGGGAGTTGTGAGCAGTCAAAGTTTTGGTCAAACCTGATAATTGCTATATGAACATCATCATCATGATATTTGAAAAGCCCCCGATAATATCCTAAGGTCGAAACATCCGGACGTCAAGTTTAAGTCGTAGTAGGTTCTCCCCGTCAGGCGGTCTTTTGTATCGCCAAAGGTCATCATCATGATCTTACTCTATCACCTGATAAAAATCATGCAGTCCCGAAACATCCGGACGTCAATCTTAAATGCTAGTGTGTTTTACCCGTCAAGCGAGCATCATGATATTCTAACCTAGCGAGCATCATGATATTCTAACATCATCAGCATCATGATATTCCAACATTGCGAGCATCATGATATTCTAACATTGCGAGCATCATGATATTCTAACATTGCGAGCATCATGATATTTAAAATCACCCGATGTGATAATATCATGCTGAGCATCATCATCACCTTGCTTAAGAAACCTGCCATCTGCATAATTTGCGCGCGCACGACCAAGTCCTGGTGATCATCATCATCATGATCTTTCATGGCAGGATCACATTTCCTAATATCCTCCTGCCGAGAGTAACCTTTTGCAAATATGATGATGACGATGACGTCATCATCACTTTCCCCTTCGGCATGATATTTTCCAGGGTATGATCCTGTTCGCCAATATGATGATGACGATGACGTCATGTTCGAAGATTAACGAAGGCCCAGATATCCTGATCATCATCGTCATGACTTTCAGCAGGATCATATTTTAGATCACCCAATGCGGATATGATGATGATGATGTTCATCATCCTGATCTTTCGAGCGGATAGCCTTGGCCGAAATGGGTCATATTGCATTCATCCACCTGATCATCTTCCTTAGAGGTGACCCGATATTTCATTTTACCTCCTGATCTTAGCAAAACATGACGGTGACGTCATCCCTCTGCATTTTTAACCAAGCCTGATGATGACGATGACGTCATCATGATTTTCCTCAGCGGCAGGATCATTTTCCGAGTCCTCCTGTTTGTCAATATCATGATGATGATGACGATGTCTTTCTTTCCCGGTATGCGGAAGTGAACATCCTGATGTGCTTTTCATCAGAGCATTAGGAAAGGAGGATCATCATATTTCAAATATCCTGCGGACAGACAAAAGGCATGTAGTTGGTCATCATCATGATTTTTTTTGGCGTCGGTATAACTGTTGCCGTCGGCATAAGGTAAAATTGTCACCCTGATCATATGTAGTCACGCCGATGCAAATATGATGATGATGCAAGGCCGGTTTCTAAGGATGGTTGAGGGGCGATTATTTCCTTGTATAATTTGAGATCATCATCATCATATTTTGAACCCGATATACAAGAAAATGGGCAAAACATGAAGCGATAGAAATTTGAAAGCCTGACTACCTGATTTTGGTCAACGAGGGTTGACCTGGTTGTTTTCATGCTGTTTATGCATTTAGTGCATATTTTTCACAGGTAGAGCTTGATTGCCTGTAGCTGCACATTGGGAGGTATGTTTAATAAAACGTTTTACTTCCTGCTGTTTATCCACATGATGATGATGAACTTAATGTTTGTCTGTTTACTTGCAGGAAATCATCATGATGCTGCTGAAGCTGAACATTGAAGTCATGATGCTGCTGAAGCTGAGCGTGGAGATCATGATGATGCTGCTGAAGCTGATAATTGCAAAGTTGCGCATGGAGTCAACGTGGACCAGACATGAAGAGGATATTGTCAAATATGCTGTTCGCCAGCTGGAGGCCGAATCAAGTCGAAGATGCTGGGATATTCTGTGCCAGCTGTACATTTGCCAACTGATGAAGCATGTGCTTTTCATCTGGACCGTTGTTTGTTATGAGAGGATCCTGACCCTTGGATCATTGTAACCGTTTTCTGGCAGTTGCTCTATATAACATCCAGAGCTTGTCATTTTGAAAAGGGAGATATACATTAGAATACACAGACGCATCTGGCGCAAAAAGTCAATTACTGTAGAATAGATTAGGAGATCGGATTACTGAGACTAATGAGGATAGAATTGTTGAAATGTCAAGGTTCTTTCTTCAGATCACTGTAAATGTACCTGTTCTTGAGCATACTGAATGAATATGAAGTTCCAGATTACATCCTGATGGTAAATTTTACGTAATCTTCTTGTTGATTTCTGGATATGTACTGGTGAATGCTGTGTTCAACTGGAAGCGCTTTCATTTCATTACATGTTGTTGTCAACTTTCCTTTGAAGCTTTGCACTAGATCATGCGGATTTGTGGAATGTCCTGGTGAAGTATGATTTCTAGTTTTCCTTCTTTTCATTGCAAGTATGGGAGCTTGTATGTGAATCAGTGATCTAAGTCCAGTAATTTTAGGAATCTCACTCTCTAACCCTTTTCCTTTTTCAATTTCATTAATTCATCACCATAACTGCAAATCATGATAAATAACAAGCAGAAACAGTGAAATATGCTGAAATCTCGTAGGTAACTGAAGATCCTTAGCATATTTGAGTTAAATGCATGTAGTATTGAAAATATCATGCAAAGAATTATAAATAATGGTAGAAATCATGCAAATATCAGCCTGTATGCACATTATTTGACTAAATTTACAGTGCAGAGGTAGAATTGTTGGAGACTTATGCAGAGCGAACATCCAGAGCAGGATATTTGAAGATGATGATGATGAACAGTGCAGAAACACGTAAGGCCCCTGAATGGAAAACAGCAACACACATCAACCACTGAGTAACGTCAGTAGATTAAGACCTAATCAACGGAGACTTGGGATCATGAATTCTTTGAATTCATCGTATCTTTCAAGATGAGTAAGGGTTGTTGTGTAACTTTTATTCTATGTTTGCGAATGACTAACATCATGACCAACATAAATTGGCGCTAGAAGGAGGGCCGAACTGGAAAAGACATCGCTGCTTCAGTCATCATTCATATGTGCAGGCCCCTCGCTTTTAACGCAACATCAATTTTCGAGAAGGCAGGGCGTGAGCTGCGAATTTTTGGATTTTCTGCAAATATTGCATAAATATTTCAGCATTTGAGCTAAATGTCTGCAAATATCTCTTACCTGAGATGTTTTGGTTGCACCTTTGCAAAGATCTAGCCCAAAGCATCAAAAATTTGTTTGATTTTCTGGACTTTCAAAGTTTTAGTCTGAGATATGATAGATCTCCTTAAAATTGCAAAATAAAAAAAAAATTTGAAGAATAGAGTCTCATTTTGATGGATGCATATGAAAATAATTGTCAAATTAACATTCCTTTATTTCAGGAAACTCTGAATGGGCAGATTTACCCTCACAATTTGTCTAACTTTGGTTTATCTACCTGTTGCAGGATACACCAGACTACAGAACACAGTGAAATAAATTGTTTAACTTTCCTCACAAGGTTGGATTTATACTTGAAAGGACTAATATTCTTTCTGGACGTGTTCAGGGTTGAAATTTGCCAAGAAAATGAAGAAGTTTGCCAGGAAAATAAAGAAATCCGCCAGGAAAATGAAGAAATTCTGGAGCAACAAGCAGATGCAGCACCAGAAGTTATTAATTGTCCAGACACTGAAGTAGATCATTCTGAAGATTTTGAATTATACTTGTCTAGAAATATACAGTGTAGTCAAATATTAGGTTTGCCCATTGATGATGTCTTGATTGAAAGCTGGTGCAGATTACATGATGAAGAGCATTCAGAGAGAGATTGCTACCCTTGCTTGGTCATGTTGAAAAAGATTCTAGAAAATACAATAGCTGAGTCAGTTCCAGAAGGTAATGAAGAGGAAACATCTTTCCTGGATTCATTTTATGGTGAGATTGATAGGAGTTCTCTACTTCCTAATACAAGTAAGGATCAGTCAGTATGCAGGTATGAATCTTGTGAAAATTTTAGAGAAGAAATCACTCATCAGGATAATATTTTTGATTCTGATCCTAATACTTTTGATAAAGAAGATGAAACATCTTTCCTGGAGTCATTCTATGGTAAAGAGAAGTGTAAACAGATAGTAGAGCAATCTAAATGCACTCCTGATGATGAAGTTCCTATGATGGTAACTCAGGGAGTCATAGAGAAGAAAATAAATGCTGATTTATTACCTGACTTCTTTGAATTAAATGATCAAATGCAAGAATGTTGTAGATTAAAGGAACCAGATCCTCTAATAGATAGAAAATGTGAATTATTTAATGAACAATTCCTGAAAGATGAAGACGTAGAAGACTTTAGAGTTGTTGTGCATAATCAGATGTCACTCCAGAAATATTTAGAAAATGAAACAGGGGAGTGTCCTCATCAAGTGAAAGTTGTTTCTCCTTTACAGTCAAATGATTTAGAAATGATAAATTTCTGTATATCAGGTTGTGATAATAAAGATACTTATTTAGATGCTGATGTGCAAGAAATTGAAGAAAATATTGAGAAGTTTCCTAAACTAGAAGATAAACTGAACATCCAGAATGAAGGGATAAGGCTGGATAAAGATGAAGAATTAATACATCAAAGGTCATACATCCTTCAAGTTGAAGAGGGACCAGGCACTGAGCCAAGCAGTGAAAATATAATGACAAATGGAAGACCAACTGCCAATGAAGAAGCATGTCCAGCAAAGCCAGAAATACACCAGGTTGTATTTCTCCTTTCCACAGTAAATGATGTTGAATACTATTTTGATTATGGAAATTCAGAAGATAGGACATGCATATGGATTAATCATGAACATGATGAGCTTCCCCAATTGCTGATCATCAAGAGTTGTTCTGTTGAATACAGTGAATTCAGAATATCAGAATATTCTTCAGAATATAAAGATAAATTTGCTAGGTTGAGAACCATAACTAATACCCTGATGCTCCTGCACAATCAAAAGAAGTATGCAAATGCAGGTGTCCTTAGGTCTTTTTCTGGTTTTTGTTTGCCTAGTAGTGTGTTGTATATAATTTTGGTAGGTTAGTTGTTTGTACAGTTTGTTTGTTTTGCTTTCTTGTTCTATTCCTGTTGTTTCCCTTTTATAGGTTAGTTGTTTGTATAGTGTTCCTCTGTTTTGTGTTGTTGGTTGGGACCTTGTTCTGGTAAGTCAAGATGATGCACTTCATCACCTAAGAAAATAACTAAATTGTTAGGATTCAAGTGATGAGATCAGATTTAGATATAGATTGTAATTCATTCTGATAAATAATCATGATCAGGTTTATGATGTCTTTTCATCAGGGTACTTTTTCTTGTCCACAGTGAATCAAACACAATGAAACACCTAACAGCCTTGGGTTTGCTGAAGATATGAGTATAGGCGTTAAGTGAAAAATCTAAAGGGACTCCCTTGCTACCAATACAATCTCCAACCTAAAGCTGCAAGTGACTACACCTTGTACAAATGGGCAAACATGATGATATCAAATTTAAATTTTTAAGGGAAAATCAGAAATGAAATAAAATTAGGCCATCTAAGTAACCCTACCGGGGCTATGGACGCCTGCTGGCAGTGGGGCTCTACTTAGGGAGATTGTATAGATAACCTTGCCGGGGTTATAGACACCTGCTGGCAGCAAGGCTCTATCCAGGTTGGCTATGAGGGATGATCTCCAACTATGTAGTTTAACACCAGTTACTTATGTCTTCAACTTGCTTTCAAGATGAGGATAATTAATCATCTGCACACACCTGATCCTTTGTTAGCACTGTTACCATAATGAAATTTTATCATTCAAAGATCATGATGATTTTACTTAGACAGAATTAGAACACTATAGATGAATGTGATCATATCACTTGAATCATTTGAATTTTGTTGTTTTCTTTGGTGGCAAGTTGTTGTGTGGTTACACAACACGCCCCATTTTGACTTGGCAAAACAGGGACCCATCTTTTGTTTTGGCTTGTGTTTTCTGTTTCTGGCGGTTTGGTAAAAATAAGTCAGGTGCATCATCATCATGAAGGTCAGGATGAGGTAGGTCATCATCATGAGGTTAGTTTCTCAAAGTTCATATTTTGTTTCTATGACTTCATGATTGGAAAGAGCTTGAAATTCCATGCAGGTTTGCCTTTTGCATCACTTGAAAATTCGTCCATATGAGGGAGTTGTGAGCAGTCAAAGTTTTGGTCAAACCTGATAATTGCTATATGAACATCATCATCATGATATTTGAAAAGCCCCCGATAATATCCTGAGGTTGAAACATCCGGACGTCAAGTTTAAGTCGTAGTAGGTTCTCCCCGTCAGGCGGTCTTTTGTATCGCCAAAGGTCATCATCATGATCTTACTCTATCACCTGATAAAAATCATGCAGTCCCGAAACATCCGGACGTCAATCTTAAATGCTAGTGTGTTTTACCCGTCAAGCGAGCATCATGATATTCTAACCTAGCGAGCATCATGATATTCTAACATCATCAGCATCATGATATTCCAACATTGTGAGCATCATGATATTCTAACATTGCGAGCATCATGATATTCTAACATTGCGAGCATCATGATATTTAAAATCACTCGATGTGATAATATCATGCTGAGCATCATCATCACCTTGCTTAAGAAACCCGCCATCTGCATAATTTGCGCGCGCACGACCAAGTCCTGGTGATCATCATCATCATGATCTTTCATGGCAGGATCACATTTCCTAATATCCTCCTGCCGAGAGTAACCTTTTGCAAATATGATGATGACGATGACGTCATCATCACTTTCCCCTTCGGCATGATATTTTCCAGGGTATGATCCTGTTCGCCAATATGATGATGACGATGACGTCATGTTCGAAGATTAACGAAGGCCCGGATATCCTGATCATCATCGTCATGACTTTCAGTAGGATCATATTTTAGATCACCCAATGCGGATATGATGATGATGATGTTCATCATCCTGATCTTTCGAGCGGATAGCCTTGGCCGAAATGGGTCATATTGCATTCATCCACCTGATCATCTTCCTTAGAGGTGACCCGATATTTCATTTTACCTCCTGATCTTAGCAAAACATGACGGTGACGTCATCCCTCTGCATTTTTAACCAAGCCTGATGATGACGATGACGTCATCATGATTTTCCTCAGCGGCAGGATCATTTTCTGAGTCCTCCTGTTTGTCAATATCATGATGATGATGACGATGTCTTTCTTTCCCGGTATGCGGAAGTGAACATCCTGATGTGCTTTTCATCAGAGCATTAGGAAAGGAGGATCATCATATTTCAAATATCCTGCGGACAGACAAAAGGCATGTAGTTGGT
The DNA here is from genome assembly GCA_027924645.1 of Cunninghamia lanceolata. Classification (NCBI taxonomy): domain Eukaryota; kingdom Viridiplantae; phylum Streptophyta; class Pinopsida; order Cupressales; family Cupressaceae; genus Cunninghamia; species Cunninghamia lanceolata. The sequence continues at coordinate 6,266,614 of BSBN01000272.1, read as the reverse complement.
CATCATCATGATTTTTTTTGGCGTCGGTATAACTGTTGCCGTCGGCATAAGGTAAAATTGTCACCCTGATCATATGTAGTCACGCCGATGCAAATATGACGATGATGCAAGGCCGGTTTCTAAGGATGGTTGAGGGGCGATTATTTCCTTGTATAATTTGAGATCATCATCATCATATTTTGAACCCGATATGCAAGAAAATGGTCAAAACATGAAGCGATAGAAATTTGAAAGCCCGACTACCTGATTTTGGTCAACGAGGGTTGACCTGGTTGTTTTCATGCTGTTTATGCATTTAGTGCATATTTTTCACAGGTAGAGCTTGATTGCCTGTAGCTGCACATTGGGAGGTATGTTTAATAAAACGTTTTACTTCCTGCTGTTTATCCACATGATGATGATGAACTTAATGTTTGTCTGTTTACTTGCAGGAAATCATCATGATGCTGCTGAAGCTGAACATTGAAGTCATGATGCTGCTGAAGCTGAGCGTGGAGATCATGATGATGCTGCTGAAGCTGATAATTGCAAAGTTGCGCATGGAGTCAACGTGGACCAGACATGAAGAGGATATTGTCAAATATGCTGTTCGCCAGCTGGAGGCCGAATCAAGTCGAAGATGCTAGGATATTCTGTGCCAGCTGTACATTTGCCAACTGATGAAGCATGTGCTTTTCATCTGGACCGTTGTTTGTTATGAGAGGATCCTGACCCTTGGATCATTGTAACCGTTTTCTGGCAGTTGCTCTATATAACATCCAGAGCTTGTCATTTTGAAAAGGGAGATATACATTAGAATACACAGACGCATCTGGCGCAAAAAGTCAATTACTGTAGAATAGATTAGGAGATCGGATTACTGAGACTAATGAGGATAGAATTGTTGAAATGTCAAGGTTCTTTCTTCAGATCACTGTAAATGTACCTGTTCTTGAGCATACTGAATGAATATGAAGTTCCAGATTACATCCTGATGGTAAATTTTACGTAATCTTCTTGTTGATTTCTGGATATGTACTGGTGAATGCTGTGTTCAACTGGAAGCGCTTTCATTTCATTACATGTTGTTGTCAACTTTCCTTTGAAGCTTTGCACTAGATCATGCGGATTTGTGGAATGTCCTGGTGAAGTATGATTTCTAGTTTTCCTTCTTTTCATTGCAAGTATGGGAGCTTGTATGTGAATCAGTGATCTAAGTCCAGTAATTTTAGGAATCTCACTCTCTAACCCTTTTCCTTTTTCAATTTCATTAATTCATCACCATAACTGCAAATCATGATAAATAACAAGCAGAAACAGTGAAATATGCTGAAATCTCGTAGGTAACTGAAGATCCTTAGCATATTTGAGTTAAATGCATGTAGTATTGAAAATATCATGCAAAGAATTATAAATAATGGTAGAAATCATGCAAATATCAGCCTGTATGCACATTATTTGACTAAATTTACAGTGCAGAGGTAGAATTGTTGGAGACTTATGCAGAGCGAACATCCAGAGCAGGATATTTGAAGATGATGATGATGAACAGTGCAGAAACACGTAAGGCCCCTGAATGGAAAACAGCAACACACATCAACCACTGAGTAACGTCAGTAGATTAAGACCTAATCAACGGAGACTTGGGATCATGAATTCTTTGAATTCATCGTATCTTTCAAGATGAGTAAGGGTTGTTGTGTAACTTTTATTCTATGTTTGCGAATGACTAACATCATGACCAACAGTGTACAACAATTTTTTGAATAAGTCAGAGAAGGTATTGATAGAGCCTAGAGTTAGGTGCATGAATCACTCCAAGGCTTGATTTGCCAAACTTTGGGGAAAGAGTTTTAACATGTACACATCATTATAAGAAACTTCTTGGTAAGCCATGAAAAATTATTTGATATGATCTTGAGGGTCTCCCTTTCCCTTGTATTTGTCATATTTGGGGATTTCAAAGTGAGGGGGAAAAGGGGTCATTGAAATGGATTAGTTGAAGGGGTGGAAATGAAGATCTTCAAATTTAAAATGTTTGCATTGAGTCCCAACTTGTAACCCTTTAAGAATATTTTTCATTTCCTTCTACTCTTGGTCAAAGGAGGTCCCAAGAAGAAGAGTAGGTGGTAGAGATGGGATGTAGTTGATAGCTCCAAATGGAAGGGGTTGTGTGATGATAGGATGAATAGGATAAGATATCATGCAACTTTGTATAGGTTGTTGATATGGATGTTGGATGACATGTGAAGATGAAAGAATTTGTCGATATGTTTAATGGTATAAAATGAATGGTGGTATGGTGGATTGATGAGATCATGGGATAAGTTGATGTGAGATTGGCTTGATGTGTTGATGGATTAGGTTTGTATAATTTATGTGTTAGATGTGAAGTGATTGAATGATGTGATTGGGGTTGATATGAGATCAGTTGGTATGGAATATATGGTAGTAATGTGGGTGGGATTGGAGGTAGTTGTTGAGGGATGGGGAGAGGTGGGATTGATTGAATGAGGTTTTTCATAAGTGGAAATGAAATTTGGAGTGGAATGGAAATTGTGGGAACATATTGGTGAGATGTCCTAGAAGGGATTGTGATTCATGAGGGTAGTGATGAAGACTGACTTTGTCAATGTGAATTAGAAGATGAAGGGGGATTATGAGGAGGTGGAGGTGGTAGGACACTACCACCCACTTGTTGATCATTGTGGTAGGTGATATAGTCATGAGTTGAGTATTTGGATGGATGGTCTAAAAGGTTTTCAAAGGTAGGGGTAGTGGTGAATCGTGATAGATGACATCTTTGAATCTTTCTATGTCAAAGTTATGAGAGAGTTTATTCCCTTCCTTAATAATATGTTCTAGGAGAATATTTTTATAATCACTTACAAATTGGTCCATCTTATTGTGAGTTCCTTTGTTATTGATAAATAACATGAATTGAGGTGAGTGCTCAGGTTGGTTTACAAGACTTCCATGATCAATTGCATTGTGAAGACAACCATGAGGTGAAGAGGGTCTAGTTTATGCATGAGAGTCCATGTTCTTGTTAGTTTGAGATCTAGTTACATTGGAGCATAAAATGACAGTGTGACTAGGATGATGTGGACTTGAGGGTGAGTTGATGAAGATTGATATGGATTGGATTGTGGAATATTTGGATGTTGGTTTATTTGATTATGGATGATGATGATTTGGGAAAGTGACTTATGAGTGACTTTGGATTTAATTGGGTTTTAAACTTTGATGGAACTTTATGATATTGTTAAGGATGATTGATTTGAAGTTTTGCATTGGATTAGAGGTTTATGAATGGAGATTGGATTAATTGATTGATGGTTGAAGGTCTATGAAAAGTGATTGAACTTGACTTGATTTGATTGATAAAGGTTGGTGAAGGTTTGATGGATTTAATTTTGGTTGATTTGGTAGATTTGGTTAAGGATGTAAATCAAATGATTGAATTTGGGATAAGTAATGTACTTTCAATGAGGATTAAGATTCAAGACCTTGTTGGATAATGATGATTTCATTTGATTTGTGGGTGAGGATTGGTTTCTATAGTTAAGATAGGTTATGTTCTTAAGTAAGAGTTTGATTTGGAAATGAGAATTTAATTAGGGTTTTGATTAAGGTGCAAAAACCTTAGATGGATGATTGATTTTGGATTATTACTTAAGATAGGCAACTTATTAAGTAAGCTAATGATGAAGGATAGTGAATTGATTAAGGGAATGATCTTAATTTAGGAATTTTGAGTTGAAAGAGGATGATTTGGTTCAAGGAGGATTAAATGGTTGATCGGGTTTGAATATGGATTAAGGTGTGAGGTCTTGAGATTATGGTTGTATTAGAATGGGGGTTGGTTTTGATTTAGATTTAGATTTTGATGGGTATGGATGGAGTTTAAATGTGGATTTGGATCTCAAATATGTCAACCTTTGGCAAAAGGATTTTTGTCTTTAGGTTTCTTTCTAAAGCTAGATTTTTGACTTTGGATATTCAAGATTTTTGTAATGTTGGATGTTTTTGGACTAAGGGGTATTCATGATATTATCACAAATAAAACACACCAAGCACATGAACAAGCCTATTTTATTCAAGTGGGAGTGTCAATCTTTGTGGGCTCACCAATATATTATCTACCAAGTTGTGGATAGATAGGGAATACAAGGTCGTGTAACACATATACACCCCTTACCATGGAGGCTAAAGCCCTCCTGACAATGAATTTTATCTCTAAAAATTGAGAAGTACGGTGTGAGTAACTTCTTGGGGCTAACTGCTTATCGATGCACTATAAAAAAGATGGTTGAAAGGTCTTATCTAGGATATGCAAGCAATTAGGGTATGTCCATGTTATACACTAAGTATAGGAGGCCAAAATCCATGAATTAGTTCATGGGTAAACCCAATTCCACTTCACCTTGACTCCTTATGAAAAGGGGTACTAAGGTTCTGCCAGACACAATGATGAATCCTTTGAGATACATCTTTTGCTCTACCTCTTTTATATACCCTGTTGGAACATTTGGCTTAGATCATCTCCTAAGGTGATAAAATCCTTAGGTAGGTCAACTGAAAGGAAAGAAGTATAAGTGCTTTTGATCTCCAAGATCACCTTATGGTGTGAGGAGAGAGTATACACACTTAGATTCTTGAGTTTAATAGAATAAAAAGTAAACTAAGGTACTTTTGATCTCCAAGATCACCTTATGGTGTGAGGAGAAAGTATACACACTTAGATTCTTGAGTTTAACACAATAAAAAGTAAACTAAGGTACTTTTGATCTCCAAGATCACCTTACAATGCAATGAGAGAGCATACACACCAAATAGCTTACACAAAATGAAAAATAAAGCTAATTGACCTTTAAAAATACAAAATGTGTAACTAATCTAGTGATAAAAAGAGTCTTGGACAAACGAGTTACACATAAGGATGCTATTAGTTTGATAAAATGGCCATTGGCAAGTTCCTGTTAATGGGGCTGGGGGAGTTCATTCCCTAAAGATAAGAAGGAAGACTAGGTGGGTGCCACCAGAAAAGGGATGGGTTAAGTTAAACTTTGATGGAGCATCTAATGGCAATCTGAGAGAGTCTAGTGCCAGTTGTTTGGTATGAAATTCGAAAGGGGAGATCATTGGAAAAGTGACGAAGAAGTTAGCTCATGGGTCAAATAATGAAGCTGAGGTCCAAGCTCTCAATCTAGGGCTCAATCTCTGCCATCATCTTAAAGTGTCTAAGGTGGAAATTGAAGGTGATTCCTTAATTGTTATTAATGCAATTAGAAAAAAGGAGATTTCAAATTGGAAACTTAATGTTTTATTGAGAGAGGCTTTGAAATTATTAGAAGGATTTGGGAGTGTGGTAGTTAACCATGTTTATAGAGAGGGAATGGTGAGGCCAACACATTAGCCAATTTTGCTATCAATTCGCTGCATGCCATTTTTTGAGAGGTGAAGATTAATAATATTGCTCACTCATCTATCTGACATATTATCTTTTCCATGAGGTGTGATGGAGCTAGCAGAGTGTGCGGGCTATTATTTTCTACGTAGCGACTTGGGTCGGGTGGAAATGACAAGTTTTTGGGTGGAGATTTCCTTAGTTTTCCCCTCTCTATCATTAATGGATACCCCAATTTGGTTGGTATGTTGTAAAAGTAGATGTCTTTTTTGAGGCACATTTCTGACAAGCGAATGAAATAGGTCTTTAAATCAAAGAGTGTCATTGTCTTGTTCACCATTGAATGGGTCTTGGGTGAGGAATACGTGGTGAATGTGAATAGGTATGTGGTTAATGTTTTTGGTGGTCCTACTAGACTCAAATGAGGAGAAGGAGGTGATTCTGAGGCTGATGGAATCCTTTGTGAAAGCTAAATTTAGGGGGGTTGGAAAGAGGTTCTAAGAGTTGCACAATATGGAATTGGCATCCTGCTTCTTGGGGAATTTCAAAGGATAAATGTGGCTAGGGATGTGGTTGAGTGGCGGCCTTTCATCATTGAAGCCAATGTTGAGAAGATTGCAAGGCACAGGAGGAGGGCGGCTCGGGTCATTGCCTTTCTCAAGAAGCTCATGGGACATGATGTGGAGGATGATTGGATGTAGGAAATATTGGAGACTTATTATGCTATGGACTACAATGCTTGAGTTTGTTGTCTTTGTTAGCTAAGGTAGATAGTCTAAGTAGATGGTTAGATATTGCAATATATAAGCTCGAAATGTAAACAGTTTATGTATGACTATAATAGTTGTATATTGGAGTATATCATGGGTTTTGTTGTGACCCTAATTAGTAGTTTAGGTGGTGGTTTTCTTGTTGGTTCATCATACTCTATTATTATTTTATGTTAATGCTTTAATATAAATGGGAGCAGACCCCAAGTTTGTAGTTTATTGATCTAAAAACCAAAATGGCCATTGGCAAGCAAAATGTTATAGAAAGGTGTTAGAATTTTAAAAAAAGCTGCAAAAACAAAAATTAATGTTATCTAATAGATAAATAGATGTGATCATGAGATTGCTTGCAATTTTCTAATAGATTTTTAAAAATTACACTAAAATTGGACTTTGTATGCAAAACATATGCTTGTTCAAAGATAAAACACAAAGTGGGGGTTTCAAATGATTATACCTAATTTTTGGGGTAAATTTTTAAAAAAATCACCTTAGCCACAATGAAGTGATTTAAGTCACCTTTTCAACACTTGTAAAAACATAAAAATATTGATATGTCTAGTAAAAGTTATGCAATTTTGAAAAAAGAGCTAATTTGAGCAAATAAAAAATAATAAAGGCCCAAAGGGGCTACTAGGGTGGCACCACTAGTTCAAGTGGTGCTCAAGTGGTGCACCAAAAATAGGGTGGTTATGTATGAGTGGTGCTTCTAGGGCACACAATGAAGTTTCTTGGAATTGGGTCTTGGTCATAAATGTGATCACATGGTTTGGGCCAAGGACTAAGGGATTGGTGGTAGGCCCTAGTCTTTTAATAGGACTAGGGGCCAACTAGTGAGGGTAGTGAGCATGAAAACCTATGGACCAAGTGGTTAAAACCCATGGATAAACCATATGTCACTTGCATATAAAAGATATAATTGATGGTGTGGACTTATGGTAAAATGAAATAGACCAAATATTAAAGACTTTGGTTAATGACCCGCGATTAATGCCCTAAACATAATACACTATTGATGTTGAACCTAAAGTTAAAGTATTTTAAATGTCGTCGATTTAAAATATTAAAATCTATAATAAAAAAATTTAACGATTTAAAAAAATCATGATTGTTTTACCATAAGCCTATGGACTACATGAGATGTATGACTGATCTATATGGTACTGATTCATACTATACCAATCACCCAAGCACTAATTTGTAGACACCAAAAAAATTGTAAATTTTTTCATAACTAAAATATATCAAATTATATATCAATCCTAGGGTTTTTAGGCCTTCCAAACTCAACCATGAGGTCCATTTTTCCCTAGGATGCTCCTAAAAAAATATCACCCCGAAATCTCTCTTAAAAATGAGTGAAAACCTACAAGATGAAGTTAGCAAAACCTACAAACATAAGGGTTAGATGAGGGACAAGGTCCCATCGAGTGTACCAGAATGTGTACTAAAATATGAAATAAAATGAGGAATAATGAATCAAAATGAAGCACCTATTTCATATCTAACAACACCTTAAAGATTAAGCAAAGTGTTAGCAAAAATCAATGAAAACTAGAAAGCCCTCACCAACACCAACCCTTATTGCACCAACAATGGTGGTTGTGCTCCAATAAATTATTGATGTTGAGATTGATTGTTGGTTGCTCACTTGGACAACATGATATTACATTCTAAAAGCTTGTTGTAAATGGCTTGATTGAGGGTTGATTTATAGATTTTTGGGTGATAAGATCAAGGGCTAAGATTTGATTAGAATGGATGGCTAGGATTGAATGAGATAAATTAGGGTAATTTTAGAAGATTCTATTGTTTTTTTTTGACTGGATGTTCATTCCCAGATTTCCCTACAAAGTAGCCATCAGCGATCAACAGGATCTCTGGGCCAGGGGCCAACAGTATAGGAGATAGACTCTATTTTTATCTCCTCTTCTTCTTCAGGCTCTGTAAAACCTAGGGGGTATTCCCTACTCAACACCCATGAGAATATGCTTGTGAGTTGGCTTGGGATGTTGACACAAAGAAGATAAATCCTCCTATATGAAGACCAAAACTGTGGGATAAGTGCAAAGGGGCTAGCTTTGGGCTTATGTTTAGTTGTAGACAGAGGATTTGGGTCCTAAAACTAAATCTATAGTCCTAATGGTTGGATTTGGAAGTATGAGTTTGATTTATGTTTGGATACAAACCTGGACCTAGTATATAACCTCAACATAGAGCTAGACTGGTGCCTATCTAGGGCTTGGAGTCAGTAGACATACACCTATGAATGATCAGCATGAACACACTAAAACTGGAATTCAAGGGGATGTTATGGTATCTACCTTACAGATACCTCCCAATACAGAGTGTTAAGTTATCTCTACTTATGGCATCCCTATTGCAGTATATCCTTCCTAACACTTAATCTAAAAACACTTTAATCTACCCTTTGAGCAGAAGTTGAAAGATCAAACATTCAATACAGGAATTCTATATTCTAGAATCCTAGACATCCCTTAGATATCTAGATTCAGAAGGACACATGCAATATTGGAGATAGAATTAACAAAACACATGCAAATACAACATTACTCATATAAAATCAATCATGAAATTAGTAGATTCATGCATGAGCCATACAACAAGAGATACATAAACTCACAAGACCTCCTGCACAGAGCAACTAAAACCAGTTGTATCTAATTATAGAGCCAGATATGTCCAGTTTTCAACCAACCTAGAAAAAAGCAACACCATTTGCTTAAAACAGCAAGAAGGGTCCTCAGTATTAATTACATGGTAGATTTTAAAATTCACCAGATACAGTACACATGAGAAGAATGACACTCAACAAAAATGAACGCAGTAGGTAGGGGAGGAGACAGGGGAGGCCTTGAGCCTTGCACCATCACCTAGGAATCCACAACTTCAAATGGGCGGTTTGACCATTCATGCCATCACCCATACCCCTCAACAACTGCCATTAAAACTTCAACCACCCGCGGCCACTGGAAAATGTAGCAACTGTACCTTAGACACTTCCTGCCAAAATGCATTATGCTGATATTTCAAATCATGCAGGAAGCATTTGTCCCACATGCACCCTGCGGAGACCTCCTTATTACTTTAAAAACATGGCCGCATAAACACTAAGTGTCGAGCATTTTGCCCCGCTTGACCCATGAACCCACCGCTAGTGGTCACCACTCCATCTCCCATCTCCATCGGTGTGACCTACACCATCGGCACCACCAAAAGCCCTACTGCTGACAACACTAATCTCACCGATGAACATCCCTTGCTAGGTCTTCAGCGAGACATTAACCATCGGCCAAACACTAGCATATGTCTCTGATCCCACAACTCCTGTCAATGGACAAATACCCATCGGCCAAATACAAACCATCGGAAAGACCTCCATCGGCTAGCCCGATATGCAATGTTACACCGATGGACACTCTCAAAATCACAAACCGCCCTCTGTCAGTGAGACAAACCACATCAGAGCACAAACCAATCGCCGCACCAATGAGCGATGTCATTCCAATGGCATCCTCCATCGGGGTGACCGCCTTCCATCAGCGAAACTCAAAATTCCCTCACCAACAGCCAACACTACACCAATAACACTTCATCGGTGATACTTTACAATAGTCACCCCGATCAGGGAAACCTTACACTGTCGGCCCAATGCAATTTCCTCAGCCTGATAACTAATGTCACTTCGATGTACACTCCATTGGCATAGCCCAAACACATCGGTAGATCTCAAAAATCTTTCGCCGATAGCACAACTCTCGCCGATGAACATCCTGATGATGTCCCTGTCATATCCTGCTGATGTCATCAGCATATCTACCTATTGCACACCTCCTCATATCTGGATGACGTCATTGTCATATTTGCAAATATCGGGGGATCTGTAAGATGACCAGATATTTGGAAATATCACCCCTTGCAAGAATATCGGGCCGCACTATTGAAACTCACAACAATGACATTGGGGTGATCATAATAAAAATGACTGATATTTGGAAACATGATGAGCCTGATGAAATATCTGGCTGATAGAAACATGATGATGATGATGACCTCCTCCTAAGAGAATATGATGATGACACTGAAACATGCTGAGGAGGCCCGAATACTTAGAGATTTTTGGATTTTTTGGGAAGGTGCCTGCTGCTAGATGCTTGAAACCTGACTGCTCATGCAGGCACCAACAGTGGCTCTGTCTTAGGACGCATGCCTCTTGCAAGCATGGCGAGAACCACAGATCTCCGGGATGCAGACCAGTCCCTTATCCATTGGGCAGAGAGTCAAATACTTACACTGACCTACATCACAAACACACTTCTTAAACATCATTTTGGCGGCCCTGGGCAACCAAAAAGGAAGAACCACAACTTTATCCTATCAAATGTCTAATTCCAAACTGAATAATCCCAACCACAACTGAAAACATCAACACAACCTGCCCATATGTTGATCTTGTTCATTAAATACCTCACCACCTCTGAAAGCTAGCCACTTACAGCATTGCCCCTGTCACTCTGGATTTAAAAACTAGACATATAACCATACATATTATAATATTCTTCAGCATTAAGTATCATATGTATGTTATATCCCTCAGATAATACATCATGTAGCTCTTGGCACTCCTCATCATCTACCTGGCCGTTGCAGACTGCTAGGCACCCATCCAGCTGATCCAAAAACTGAAGACATTCAAAATGAATGAGACCCTCATCATCACTTATATCACTTATGGATAATGATAACAAAACCTGATCTGTACATCCATAATTGCACATGTTTGAACCAACTGATGATGAACATCCATCATCCACAGTTTGCAAATCCATATAATCATCATCAAACAGAGGGTTAGTCCTGTACCAATGTGGGTCATGACTCACAACATCAAAGACATCTATAGGCTCATCATAAAGGGGATTCATACTCATTGTAAAGGTCTCTGTTTCTTCTTCATGACAATCCATCTCTTTCTCAACATTGTCAAAACTAGAGTCATAAGGAGAACAAACCTGATCCATGAACTGATCATGGATATCATCTTTATCATCTGATTGCCCCACATACAGGATTTCTGCTACTTCAATGCACTCTGAAGTTGAGCTATCTACATCATTTTCCAGCCCTCTAATACTTCCTAATGAAACTAATATTAACTGTTGATCCATATGATAACAACTTTGCACAACTGGATCATTTAAACATGAATGCTCTTTGTTTAAGACTGGCATGCAAATATTACTTGAGAAATCAATACAATCAACTCCATTTGCTGGGCAGATCAAGACATCCTCCTCTATAATAGAAACATCATCAACTTGGAATGATGCAAAAACTGAGACAGTAGGGGTGTGAGTGCTTTGACATTCAATGTCAACACCTGAATTAAATCTTTCATTAACATTGGGCGCTGTAGGACAACAAATTTTTTTAGAAAAATAACCCTTTTGTATTCCATACCTCCAATTGTTTTCAATGTCAATTGTAAACTATCGAGCCTGATGCAATGTGGTGGGCTCCTTATCTCTCAATCTATAACTCATTTTCTTCTCAAAGGCTCCCAAATAGACAACTAAGCACAGTGCATCATTAGGTCTCATGCATTCTGGGATTCTATTCAAAGCCCTCATAAATCTGAGGTTAAAGGCTGGGATCAATTCATCTTCTTCAATATGGATATACATAAAATCACTAATAACTGCATATTCAGAAATTCTTTCATCATATTGTTCTAGAAATGTAGATTTAAATTCTTGCCAAGAGCTGACAGAGTGATCTAGAAGGTAGGAGAACCAATCCCTTGCATCTTCATCTAGAGATTGAACAAATAATCTCATAACTACATCTTCATGGTCAATCTCAAAATCATCTACAACATTTATAAACTGCTGCAAGTGTTTCTCAGCTGATTCATCCTTTGCACCACCAAATTTGGGCAAATATTTTCTGATTTTAGATGGAAAAGCATTTGGATAGCCACAGATGCCATCAAAGTTTATGGGCTTTTATATCTGTCAAGTCTGAAACTCTTTCTATTACATAGTTGGGACTGATTATTATGCATTATTGCATTTGACACCTTGCTAGGGTGCAGGGGTTGACAATACATCTTTGTGCATTTCTGCAACCCTCTTTTCAACTCAGATTTTCTATAAACAATGACTTTAGGCCCTTATAATTCAAACTGCTATTTCAACTTGCCTAGAGTCCTCTAAATGAGTCTTTTAACAATATTGCATGCTCTTTTGAAATACAGAGTAGGTTCTAACAAAAGCATGCAAGCTCTGCTTTCACCAATGTTTCCCTTTTAACCAGTGTTATTTCACCAAATAGGGAATCTTTCAAAAACTTGTACAAATAACTGGATATGTTGCAGCTGCTGATAGGTTCATTCAATAGAGTTGCCACCTCCTTAGTAGAGGAATGAGCTTCAAACTGGTAGAAGCTGAAAATGCATTTCCTTCTTTTTGGGTCCCCCAATAGCAGAGTCACACATACAACTTTTTGCATTTGTTTGCTGCAACAGAACACTTTCCAGGTATGATTCTTCAATCCCTTAGACTCGCACCTTCATGCATATGACATTGTTCCCTAGTAGAGTCGCCATTTTCTGTTGGTGACTCGGATGGGCCACAAATACATTCTATTTCATCAACTCTTCCCCAGTAGAGTCAACATTTTCTGTTGCGACTCAGATGGGCAAATAATTTACCAAGGATAAAAAGATAAAACTTTCAATAAAGTCCCCAGTAGAGTCGCCAATTTTTGTTGGTTTTTTTTTTGACTAGATGTTCATTCCCAGATTTCCATACAAAGTAGCCATCAGTGATCAATAGGATCTCTGGGCCGGGGGCCAACAGTATAGGAGATAGACTCTATTTTTATCTCCTCTTCTTCTTCAGGCTCTGCAAAACCTAGGGGGGTATTCCCTACTCAACACCCATGAGAATATGCTTGTGAGTTGGCTTGGGATGTTGACACAAAGCAGATAAATCCTCCTATATGAAGACCAAAACTATGGGATAAATGTAAAGGGGCTAGCTTTGGGCTTATGTTTAGTTGTAGACAGAGGATTTGGGTCCTAAAACTACTTCTACAGTCCTAATGGTTGGATTTGGAAGTATGAGTTTGATTTATGTTTGGATGCAAACCTGGACCTGGTGTATAACCTCAACACAGAGCTAGACTGGTGCCTATCCAGGGCTTGGAGTCAGTAGACATACACCTGTGAATGATCAGTATGAACACACTAAAACTGGAATTCAAGGGGATGTTATGGTATCTGCCTTACAGATACCTCCCAATACAGAGTGTTAAGTTATCTCTACTTATGGCATCCCTATTGCAGTATATCCTTCCCAACACTTAATTTGAAAACACTTTAATCTACCCTTTGAGTAGAAGTTGAAAGATCAAACATTCAATACAGGAATTCTATATTCTAGAATCCTAGACATCCCTTAGATATCTAGATTCAGAAGGACACATGCAATATTGGAGACATAATTAACAAAACACATGCAAATACAGCATTACTCATATAAAATCAATCATGAAATCAGTAGATTCATGCATGAGACATACAACAAGAGATACATAAACTCACAAGACCTCCTGCACAGAGCAACCAAAACCAGTTGTATCTAATTATAGAGCCATATATGTCCAATTTTCAACCAACCTAGAAAAGAGTAACACAGTTTGCTTAAAATAGCAAGAAGGGTCCTTAGCATTAATTACATGGCAGATTTCAAAATTCACCAGATACAGTACACATGAGAAGAATGGCGCTCAACAAAAATGAATGTAGTAGGTAGGGGAGGAGACAGGGGAGGCCTCGAGCCTTGCACTGTCACCTGGGAATCCACAACTTCAAATGGGTGGTTTGACCATTCATGCCATCACCCATACCCCTGCAACAACTGCCATTAAAACTTCAACCACCCGCGGCCACCGGAGAATGTAGCAACTGTGCCTTAGACACTTCCTGCCAAAACGCATTATGCTGATATTTCAAATCATGCAGGAAGCATTTGTCCCACATGCACCCCGCGGAGACCTCCTTATTACTTTAAAAGCATGGCCGCATAAACACTAAGTGTCAAGCGTTTTGCCCCGCTCGACCCACGAACCCACCGCTAACAGTCACCACTCCATCTCCCATCTCCGTCGGTGTGACCTACACCATCGGCACCACAAAAAGCCCTCCTGCCGACAACACTAATCTCACCGATGAACATCCCTTGCTAGGTCTTCGGTGAGACATTAACCATCGGCCAAACACTAGCATATATCTCCGATCCCACAACTCTTGCCGATGGACAAATACCCATCAGCCAAATACAAACCGTTGGAAAGACCTCCATCGGCTAGCCTGATATGCAATGTTACGCCGATGGACACTCTCAAAATCACAAACCGCCCTCTGTTAGTGAGACAAACCACATCAGAGCACAAACCAATCACTGCACCGATGAGCAATGTCATTCTGATGGCATCCTCCATTGGGGTGACCCCCTTCCATCGGCGGAACTCAAAATTCCCTCGCCAACAGGCAACACTACACCGATAACACTTCATCGGTGATACTTTACAATAGTCACCCCGATCGGGGAAACCTTACACCATCGGCCCAATGCAATTTCCTCAGCTCGATAACTAATGTCACTCTAATGCACACTCCATTAGCATAGCCCAAACACATCGGTAGATCTCAAAAATCTTTCACCGATAGCACAACTCTTGCCGATGAACATCCCGATGACGTCGTCGTCATATCCTGCTGATGTCATCAGCATATCTGCCTATTGCACACCTCCTCATATCTGGATGACGTCATTGTCATATTTGCAAATATCAGGGGTTCTGTAAGATGACCAGATATTTGGAAATATCACCCCTCGCAAGAATATCGGGCCACACTGTTGAAACTTGCAGCAATGACATCGGGGTGATCATAATAAAAATGACTGATATTTGGAAACATGATGACCCCAATGAAATATCCGGCTGATAGAAACATGATGATGATGATGACCCCCTCCTAAGAGAATATGATGATGACACTGAAACATGCTGAGGAGGCCCAAATCCTTAGAGATTTTTGGATTTTTTGGGAAGGTGCCTGCTGCTAGATGCTTGAGACCTGACTACTCATGCAGGCACCAATAGATTCTAAGGCATTTTACAATGTTGGATGGTTGAGATTAAAGATGAATGGATGGATAGGATTAAATGAGAAGAATTAGGGCAAGGATGGAAGCTTCTAGAGATTATCCTTACGTGAATGGCTAGGATTAAAAGATGTAGTTTTTGAAGGAATCGTGGAGATATAAAGTCAGTTTGACTTTTGTGGGAGTGTCTAGGTTCAATGAATCTAGACAACTTTTAGCTAGTCATGTGACTTCTTGAATTTTTAATTCATTAATTTGGGGATAATAGATAAAGATGTGAGATAAATGGGGATTAGACTAGGATTTAGGATTTTCAGATTAACTAATCAAATAATAAAACTATTTAATTAATTAATGGAGAGGGATGTGGGAAAATAAATATAATTTATTTAATTAATTTGATGATGGAATGAATATAATATTAATTAATTAAATAAATATAATTTATTTAATTAGTTAGTTTCAATATGAATGTGATTAGGATGGAATTAGAACAATGTTAAAATGCATTGAAATTGTCGAAAGTGATTTTAGTAGTGTCATTTAGGATGCGGTGAATTTTAGATGTCTACATTTTCCCCCTCTTTGAGATGATGTTGCGACTAAGAGAAGTAACAAAAATTTCAAAGAAGATAAGATATAGTGAGATGGTGTTGAGGAAGATATGATGTGAGAGAGACTTAGGGAGAGAGAGACTCAGGGAGAGAAGAAGAGGGAGAGACATAGGGAGAGAGGGACACGTTTGACATGATTTGCATATCCTCATTTCACCTTCTATACATTTGCCATGCTCTTCTAATTCTCATTTCACCTTCTATATGTTTACTAGGAGTGAAATTTTGCATTCTAAACCTCTTGGCACCAAACTAATGGTGCCAACATGTCGGGGGTGGGTGGGTGAATTCTAAGTGGAGGTCTCTTTTTGGTGGCCAAGCATCCCAATCCTTTCAGTATACATTGGACTAAAAGAGTCACTTAAGATCTCGAAGACCAAAAAGGTGCCAAACTTTGGATCAACTGTTCTCTCAAATCGTAGCACCTAGGGATGTCAAGTCCACCTACAAATACCTACCTTGGTTTTTGCTAAGTTGAATTCATTTGTGCATAGTGGCAACAAATGGAATGTTGTAACATGCTTGAGTTCTATTCAGTTAAAGGTGCTAGGAGTGAAATTTTGCATTCCACACCTCCTGGGAATTAACTGACAGTGCCATCATGTTGGGGTGGGCAGGTGAATGCTAGTGGAGGTCTCTTTTTTTAGGAAAAGATGTGTTGTACACCTTGTATAAAAATGAATTATTTAATTATGTAAAATAAATATTTATTTGTGGTGCATCTTAATTGGTGTGTTTAGCCACATTAAATATTTATTTGGGGCCACTTGTAAAGTTGTATGTAACATTGGGTTAGTTATTTTATGTGTGAGAGATAGAATAATTAATTAATTAATTAGAGTGTAAAGTGAAAACTTAGTTGCAAGAATTAAATGAGGGGTCAATGGTTTTGTGTTTCCATGGTTTTGGGACACATGGTTTTCCCTATACTACATCTTTTATTCGTGTGATCTTGATTTTATAAAAGCAAGCACATGGTTAATAGTTGGGGTTGGTTGTTTGAGTGGGCTATCATTGTATTGAGTTTCTTTTGTGAGTGCATTTGCAAAGCATGGCATGGGATGTGTAGTTACATGTTTGGACACATGGAGGATGCATTGGAGGAGCTTGATGTTTTAGGAGTATTCATGAGACTCTGTAAGTGTATTGTAATATTTCATTGCTAAATAATATATTCAGTGTGGATACTTTTGGAGGCTCGGTTTTTCCTTCTTGAGGGTTTTCCTAGGGTATATCTTGTGTTATCTTGTGGCTTGTCTATTTAATCTTTGAATCATGGTAAATTTTTAAGGTTGTATGCATCATTATCTCTCATGGAGTTATGTAGGAATTGGTTTGGTCAACCTAGTAAATTTCTGACAAGTGGTATTAGAGCTATATTCATGGTTGAGGGGAGGTGTGAGCTCCCTAGTTCTGTATAACCCTTGTTTGTGTAAATCAGGTGCAAAGTTGATGCCATGGCAATGCAGGAAAGATTTAGGATATTACAACGTATGAGGGTTTTATGAAGGTTATTTTGCAAATTTGGGGCTTTGGGGCTTGTAGATTTGTTGGGTTTATTATAGATCTGAGT
Source organism: Cunninghamia lanceolata (assembly GCA_027924645.1). NCBI lineage: Eukaryota > Viridiplantae > Streptophyta > Pinopsida > Cupressales > Cupressaceae > Cunninghamia > Cunninghamia lanceolata. The sequence goes on along the minus strand of BSBN01000272.1, from coordinate 6,249,074 downwards.
TGGAAAAATGTTTGGTAAATAGGGTTTCTGGATGTGCTTCAAATGAAGATTTATGGAGGAAGTTTCATAGATGACCTCCTGGGACAAAATAGACCTGAGCACCATTAGATCCAAGAGGCCTAAGACATGAAGAAAATCATATAATTTGACATATTTTGGCCACCAGGTCCTGAAGAATTTTTTTTATCCCCTTGCCCTATTCGACTGTATGGCCATACGATCATGAAAATTTTACAAAGCTAAAATTTATTGAAAAATAAAAAATTTCCCCTATGTAGGTAAAAACTTCTGTAGTTTGAAAAAAAATTATTTGAAAAATTTCTGGTTTACAAAACTATAGAATTGAAATTAGATTTTAAAAAAAGAAAAAAAATTAAGGGGCGGGGTTTGTAGACCGCGTACCTTGCACCTACAGTTGATAGGGTACTGACAGGGTATGCCTGTCATGCACCTTGTTGGCCCTCTAACCGATGAGAACGGGTTGGCGAGGCCTTAGGCCCCTGGTCATGGCCACCAATCTGGCATGGTTAGGCAAGCTGAGCCCACAAAGGCCCACAGGTGGCAGGAGAAATTGGACTTGAAAATAAAATTAAATCTTGCTCTAAACCATTTCAGGTCTGTAGTTTCAAAGATTTGCAAATTGTAAATTTAAACACATTTGAATCTAGTTTGAAATCTGCTTGCATGAGTGCCCAATCAGCTACATATGCCACATCACCTGCTACATCAATGATGACAACATCATATGGATGCTGACATCATCTGTAAGGATGATGATGTCATTCATACAAACATGGTCCCGCCATGGGGTTATTTTTAGCCCTCAGAGGGCTTTTTCTTCTAGGAGCCATATATTTCACCCACGATATCAAATTTTTGACTTCTTATAGGAATCAAAAAGGTATATTTGAGAACTATGTAGTGGTATAGGTTTAGCCAACAAGTTTTTCTATTTGTATTAGAATTTAGTGCCTGAAGCTAGGCATTGCTTCAAGAAAATTATTTTCTCATAACTTTCACATACAAAATCAAATTTTTGATTTCATGTAATTTTTTTATTTGGTGTGCAAAGAGAGATTTGTACTTGTTTGATCACTTGTGGAAACTTGAGATTCAGAGTGTGATTGTGAACATTCACATCAATTTTTTGGGCACAAACTTGTGAGAGCACATGTTGTTATGAGACCATCATCATGGTATAGCAGGTTTTCAGATTTGGTGCTTTCAGGTATAGGTTCACAGGTGTTTTTAGAGTTTGGACTTTGATGGAGACAAGTACACAGGTTCTCTCCTAGTTTGAGGACATGGTTGATACACGTGTGAGACTACGAGTCTCATTTCAGCGGGAGTTGAGTACAAATATAGTGATGATGATTATGGTGTCATAGATATGCAAGTACATTTGATCATTGGCATGACATGATCATGTATGTGGTTGATAGGTATGGGATATGATGTTTGATTCATGGTTATAGGTGGTGGTGTGGTGTAGTTGTAGGAGGTTGTTCTTATCTCCTAGATGCTTGGTTGGTTCCTTGACTATAGTTACTCATTTGTGGACTTGTTTGGCAAATTGAATATGGTGTTGATTTGGTGTTTGAGTCTTGAAATCTATAGGTTGTCTTCTTTGATATCTCAACTTGTAGGTTACTAATGTGATGACACTCGTTTGCATTTTTCATTGGTTGGGATCTTCGAGTTATGTAGTTTTGTGGGTTGGCCACCCATTTGGTTGCAGTGGGATGACTCGAATGTGGAATGTCTATATCCATAAGATCGATTTAGTTTTGATATAGAATTTGTTAGTTGGTCTTATCTGTGGTCATTTGTGCATTGGTATGTTGTATTGGGATGAGAGGATGGATTATTAGAGTGCCTAGATAGTCAATTATTGGGACTTGTAGCATTTTTATGATGATGTCATGGATAGCTTGGTTACATGGTTTTGTGTGAATTTTTGACAGTGATGGTTTTATCTTCTTGGCTTGGAGATCTTGGTTCTACTTTGGTTTAATTATTATTATAGTTGTGTGTGTGGACCATGGTGATGTTCATTTAGGAGATGGTTATCATGATGCCATGTGTAGCTCATATCATAATTTAGTGGGATCTTTGGTAGTGATGTGGATTCATCACCTAGTGATGAATGATCTTCTATAGTGGTTAGATGTCATGGACAAACTCTTGGAACATGATTCTTATGCAGTATGAGTGTTTTGACATCTTGGGTTCCATTGTTATGAGGTGGTTATCTTCATGTGATTAGAGATGTTGATCCTTGGTTTAGAGGTGTTGGTATTGTGTCTTGGTTTACTTTGGCTACTGGTTTTGAGTATTGGCATGATACAAGTTCTTTTGAGACCAGGATGTGTGCATTGGTGCATGTGATCTCTTAGGAGGAGATGTTAGATCATGATGTCATAATGTGTTCCTAGATTATGCAAACATGCAGTGGGAGTTTTGATAGTGATCTTGTTTGTTCTCTTGGTATTGAGTACATTGGTCATGTGCTTGAGAGCTTCATGATAGTGCGGTTTTGTATTTGGAGCTTAGCATTGATTGATCAGTTGTAGGTGCTTATGGATACTTGGGTACTTGGGTGAGGATGGAGTTCTCTTGAGATTAGAGGCATTCATTGAGAAAGTTACTCTTTTGAGGTTTTAGTAGGAAGACCTAGGAGCCTTTCACTCGGATATAGACCTTAGAAGAGATTGTTCTTGGATAGAGTCATTGTGGCTTGGTGTATCCTAGAGGAGTATTCTCATTCCCCGCCCTTGGTCTACTCAGAAGGTTATCATCTAAGAGGTATTTCCCATCATTTAGACACATTTTGTTTATGCTTTATCTTCTCATAGATATGGATCTTGAGCTTTGGTTATTAGTTCTGGAGGGTTCGTTTGGGGGATGTTATCATGGTTGTCTCCTTGTGCATATGCATTTAATTTATGATATAATTGATGAGGAGTTTAGGAGATGTTGATTGGGCTTATTCCTAGTTTATGGGAATGGAAATTTGAGTTTTATCTTCCTTGGTTAGAGAGGCTTACATCCATGTTGGTTTTAAATGATACATATGTTTCATTTGATCTATGAGATTGAGTGGTTGGGTGTTGTTGAGGCTTTTGATTTGGGGTTGTAAAGGATTTCATACTTGACACGTCTTAGCACTTTGATGTGTTGATTTACAAGTTTTCTCTCTTTGTTCTATGGCTACTCCCTGGAGGTTCATGTTCATATGATTTGGGTGAGTTATGGTGACATGTTGTGAGAGAGTATGTAGCTATTTGTGTTGCATGTGTGGATCATTTTGATTGTTCTTGATACTACATGGTTTGATCATTTACCACACCTTGGTTTGAGTGTTGATTGGTAGATTTGATATGCCTTGATCTATTTTCATATTTAACATTACCCATGCAGTGAGAGTTCCTAGATATGTATGTACTTCATTGATAGGTTTTATACAGGGAGCTTGTGATTGCAGTATATGGGTTGGATATGTTGTTGGCCTGAATTTACTGATGTTGTTGATACTTAGGAGGTATGGATGGTTAGATGTATTAGCATATGTTGTGAGTTCTATTTCTAGTCATGTGGGTTTTTACCTTTGAAAACAACTTGGAGCCTTTGTTATCACTTGGATTTGATGCTTGTATTCTTTGGATTGGTGTATCTTCACCTTGACATGTTCCTTTTCTTCCATAGGTGGCATGTTGGAGGATGAGAGGAGTTCTTGCTTGAGATGGTGGTCACCTTGGTTTTATCACATGTATCTTGATGGAGCACAAGAACATGATGGAGATTCATGTTGTTTCATGTATGGCTATGATGATGTATTTCATTGATTTACCCTTATGTAATGTATACAACAAGTGGGAGAATGTTAGGAAAAGGTGTGTTGTATACCTTGCATAAAAATGAATTGTTTAATTATGTAAAATAAATATTTATTTGTGGTGCATCTTAATTGGTGTGTTTAGTCATATTAAATATTTATTTGGGGCCACTTGTAAACGTTGTATGTAACATTGGGTTAGTTATTTTATGTGTGGGAGACATAAAATGATTAATTAATTAATTGAAGCATAAAGTGAAAACTTAGTTACAAGAGTTAAATGAGAGGTCAATGGTTTTGTGTTCCCATGGTTTTGGGACACATGGTTTTCTGTATAATAGATCTTGTATTTGTGTGAGCTTTATTCTATAAAAGCAAGCACATGGTTAGTAGTTGGGGTTGGCTAGTTGAGTGAGTTGCCATTGTATTGAGTTTCTCTTGTGAGTGCATTTGTGAAGCATGGCATGCAATATATGGTTACATGCTTGGACACATGGATGATGCATTGGAGGAGCTTGATGTTTCAAGAGTATTCATGAGACTCTGTAAGTGTATTGTAATGTTTCACTATTAAATAATACATTAAGTGTGGATGCTTTTGGAGGCTGGGTTTTTCCCTCTTGAGTGTTTTCCCAAGGTATATCTTGTTTTATCTTGTGGCTTGTCTATTTGATCTTTGCATTATGGTAAATATGTAAGCTTGTATGCATCATTATTTATCATGGGGCTATGTAGGAATTGATTTGATCAACCTAGTAAATTCCTAACATCTTTTCGGTGGCCAAACATTATGATCCTTCCAAGCTACATTGGACCAAGAAAGTCTCTTAAGAGCCTTAAGACCAAAAAGGTGTTAATCTTTGGACTGACTATTGAAACTGTGGTGCTTAGGAATGTCTCATTTGCATGTACACGTGGATGTCGGGTCCAAATAAAAATACCTACTTCAATTTTCGGTAACTCAAATTTGTTTTCCCATGGTGGCAACAAATGAAATGTTTTAAAATGATTTAGTTTCATTTAGTGAAAGGGTGCTAGGAATGAAATTTTGCATTCCACACCTCTTGGGACTGAACCAATAGTGCCAACACATCAGGTAGGAGGGTTAATGCTAGTGGAGGTCTCTTTTTGGTGGCCAACCATCTTAATCCTTCTGAGCTACATTAGACCAAGACAGTTTAATAAGAGCGCTAAGACTAAAAAGGTGTCAAACTCTGGACCAACTATTCTCTCAAATTATGGCACCTAGGAATGTCTCATTTGCATGTACGGGTGGATGTCAGTCCACCTAAAAATATCCACCTCAATTTTTGATAACTCAAATTCATTTGATTGCGGTGGTGAGGAACACAATGCTTCAAAATGCTTCAGTTTCTTCTAGTGAAAAGGTGCTAGGAGTGAAATGTTACATTCTGCACCTCATGGAATCAAACTGATAGTGCTAGCATTTCTAGTTGGGTGGGTGAACACTAGTGGAGGTGTCTTTTTAGTGGCCAAGCATCCCGATCCTTCCAGGATACATTGGATTGAGACAGTATCTTAAGAGAACTAAGAATTAATAACAATATGATGTTGTAACAAGGTTGATCTTGAGTTAGAATCCACTAGTACAACCATTAATATGCATCATATCTTCCATTTCTTCCATCACTCAAACATTTTCAAGGCCTTTCCATGGTTTCCTCTTATTGATCCAACTAACCAAGACCACTAAAATGGTGTAGCAACAAAATATGAGGCTCAAAAATTAGGTTAAAGATCCATGTCTTCATCCAATTATAGTTTCAACACCTTGTTTCTATCATCATTAACCATTTCTATCCATGCATGTGTAGGTACAACAGTTGGTTCAAACAAGGAGCCCTCCAAATTGATCATGTTTCTACCTTGTTTCAGCCCTTCATGCCTTCATTTCACATATTTTCACCTTCACAAGATAAACCCAATATCAAATCCTTCATAAAATTATCATTTATAATCATTTATCATAAGTACAATAAGCATTCATACTGAAAAATTGGAAAACAATGGAGTTTCAGTCACATGTTTCCATGTATTTTTTTTATCATTTTTCATGAAATCAAGTATGCCAAAGGAAACACCACCTAATTTATCCTTATGTCCCCTAGGGGGCTTTTCCCTCATAAGGTTTAGCTCCCAGGTCTTTAGTATGCATTTAGGACATCTTAATTCATATTTTGGCATCCCGATGGAATGAGACCTAGGTTCTATGGAAAATTGGACCTAAGTAGACCCCTTGAGCTGTACCCTGCCCAAAATAGGGGGGAGGACTTGGGCACCCACACCCTAGTCCTTCCCTATTTTGGGGTAGCCCTAATTTTTGGGTGTCGGCTTATGACCGTTAGTTGGTCCTTTTGTCGACACGATAAGTTTTGATTTTTAAAATCTTGGTGAGACTGCTTGTAGTTGCATATATAAGCATGCTTAGGCATTCATTTAGAAACTAGATAGAAATTGTGAGGTTCAAGTGTTCTCAAGGTGATTCAAGGCTTTCTATTGTGCTGCAAGAGTAGACTTGTGTGTTTTATGTGTTGATATTTGTAGATTTTATCATCAATTTCCTCATGGCATGAAGACCATCTTCCTCCCATGAGAGCTTCACTACAAGGTGACATAATATTGTGTTTTCATCATTGATTCCTTTGGTTTTTGCCTCTGCCTCACAAGGGCATAAACTCTTTACTTGACAATGGTGTTCGGAGACTTAAGTGTCCTCTAGGGCTTGATTGAGGCAAGCCTCTAAACACCACAACCTCCAAACCAAATCTTGTGATTGTAGGTTATAGGTGTCGCATTTGGGAAAAGTGGAGTTGCAGGAAGAACTGGTAGGCATCAAGGATTCAAGATCTAAAGAAAAGGAAGACAGGTGAGCACTTCCAGGACTTGGGCGCTCTCTCGAGTGTCCTTCGTATCTAAGTTTTAAAAAATAGAAGTTGCAAGGCTGATCAGTGTCGGAAGGAGGTTTGGATCCCACAAAGAAATAGGTACCTTGGACTTGGGTGCTTGCTCTAGTGTCCCCAACTATTCTTCTTCGGAACCCTCAAAATAGGTATTCTGTAATTTAGTATTTTACTCCTGTCTGCAAGAGCTTTTTCCATCATTCGTCAATTTGTTGTTGTATTTCCATAATTAGGGTTTTAATAGTTAATTAGGCATAAGAGAAGGAAAATTAATAATTAAATTCCCTAATCCAAGTTTCCCAACATTGGCAAGTGACCTAGGGTATGATAGTGCTCGTCACTTGACCCTAGATCCTTGAATGTATAGTGGAGAGGCGGATTTAAACATATAAAATCTAGAACATTAACAAATCCAATTTTCCACTAAACATTTTAGTAAACCCATGTTTTTTGGAATTAAATTGCATCTTGCTGAGTGTGTGTCTTCAGATTTGGATTGATTTCATTCATTTTATTGCATTGAGAAAATTTTAAAAAAATTAAAATTTTTGGAAAATACAAAAAAAATTGCATTGTTTGGCTTACTAAATTGCATCAATTCTTTCTAAATTTTGCTAATTCATGATTTTTATATCATATATGACATAAACTACAGAAAAATCCAAAAATTTAGCAATTTGCATTTCATTTTCATTAATAATTTGCTAGGTTTTTGTAGAAATTTTGACAATTTTGATATAACCTAGTAATTCCAAAATCCAGGGTTAGTAGGAAATTTTTTTTTAAAGATTTTTCTACCAATTATAGAGGCTCATTCAAATTAACATTTGGCTGTAGTCTTGCATTTTAGTGTAAATTTTTATTTAGATTTAAATTATTTGCAATTTTGCATAGAAAATTTCAACAAAAACTAGCAATTTTGATGCATTTTCATTAAATTTGCATGGGCATTTTGCATGTTCAAGCTTGAAAATTATTTTCAAATCTAGGAGTATTTAATTTCCATCATAAATTAGACTACAAAACATTCACATAGTATTTTTCCCCAAGATCTCAAACCTAGGGCTTCAAAAACAACGACTTTCGCTAATTTTAGCCTTATCGACTTCATAAACTTGCACCATAGGTGTGTTGTGAAAAATATTTTTGAATTATTTTTCTATTATCAGGGTAATCATTTTCTGTCCCTCATAAAAATCTTCACAACACCTTTTTAATGGGCTCTTGTAGTAAAAATTCGGTGAAAAACTACGCATTTTGGCTATTTTTGCCCTAGGGTTTAACCTAGTTTGTAGTCCATGCATGTTGTGATCAATTTTTTGGATTGAGGTGACTGATATTATTGATATTATTTTCTATACCTCCTGATATTCATTACAACACCCCTTTTTCTAGGTCTTGGAATTGAAAAATCGTGAAAAATAGCCTATTTTCGCAATATTTTCACTAGGGCTTTACCTTAAGTGGCACTAAAAGTGTGTTGTGTTGGGTATTTTTGCATCAAATGGCTGTTATTATTGATATTATTTTATTTCCATCATCATTTTCCTCACAACACCCTTTTTTATCCTCTCTTACATTGAGTTTTGGTGAAAAAAGTGCCTATTTTGACATATTTTCACTATATTTCGACTTGGCATTCTCTTGGATTTGCATCAAGAGTGTGTTGAGAAGGATAATTTTTCTTTTTTGGACTGATATTAGACATATAACTTTCTTCCCTTGACTAAAATCCTTACAACACCCTTTCTTTTCATTCATTCACATTGAAGAAGTACAAAAAATCAAGCATTTAGGTCACTTTTTGCATATAGTCTTGCACTTGACTTTTGCATAAAGTCAGAAAAGCTTTTCAAAAATCTAATTTTACATTGAAAACATTAAAATGGTACCTTCATTTCATTTTTCAATGGTATCTTTGTATGCATTTATTAAAGATCTTGATTTTGACCAATTTTTAACCCTCATGAGTGAACATCCTACGACATTAGAAAGCTTAACTAAGTTCTTCTCCATGAGTAGCAATGAAAAAGATGATGGTGATAGCACTTCTCCCATGCATTCAATACCTGCTCCATGTGATGATGACATAAACTTGTCTTCTAATCATTCTTTCAAAAATGCTTCTTCCCATGAGGGTATGTTGGTCCAAAATGATGAAATCAACGACACAATAGAAGGAACACACTTTTTGAAAGACATCATGCCTCTTACAATAGAAGAACAAATAATTCATGATGTTGAGGTCCCTATTGATGTGATAACATATGAGCAAATAGACAAACTTGATAAAGACCTAGCTAAATTCCAAGAATATGTGCAAACTGAGAGGATAGCTGAAGAAGCTATACCTGTGATTCACAACATAAGAAAATTGATAAAAGAAGGACAAGAGGGTATTTATGTTGTTCAAGGAATAATGCATATCATGCTAATTAATTTCATGCCTCGATATGACACATCTCTCATGGATACATACCCTCGGGTAGCAGAAGACTTAACACAATACATTGAGAATGATGAGCATGAAAACTCTCTTAATAAAACTTATAAGGCTGAAGATGACTATATGAACTATGATGCAATAATTGGTCTAATAGAAGAAGTTAAGAATTCACCTAACCCATGTAAAAATGGCATTGATTTAATTGTTGACAAAGGTTAGATTAGAAGACCCTACAGGTAAGTAGCTCTAACCCTTTATCTCTCTCGTGATGTGCTTCCCCTATGATGTGTTGTGTGTTTTTTAGGCCTCCAGGAATGACCTCGGATTCTCCTGTAAGGTTTGGGATACTAGGAGACCGCCTCTGTTGTGACCTTCTATTTGTACCATCATTCTTCTATATTGCTCTCTCTCTCTAATTTCATTGTTGTGTGTTGTGTCTTACAGACATAGTGTCATGGTTGGTGACCTGGGGGCACCCTCCTACATGACTATCCCTAAGACACTTGTTTCTTCTCTCTTATTTATTGTTTCCCTTCCTCTAGTGTTTCCGTCTAGCAGGTAGATAATAACAAACATTTATATTGATGCGGACCTAGTGTTCCTTTCGAGAGCAATCAAAAAATGGACATAGTTCCTAATATGACGATGGGGTTGCATATCTCATCTAACGGTTGGCTAATGGAAGCAATCATGCTTTCTGCATAGTAAATTTTATGATGTTTCTATCGCATTTACAAACCTTAACAATATTGCTACTCTATGAACCTTTGTTTGCCTTTGAATCTAGCCTTGGCGGTACTTGATTCAGAGAGCTTCGTGATATGGCTACATGGTTATCCTTGAACTCTGAATTCATTGTTAAGCTTGGCTCTTTGTGTGGTTAATCATATGCATTGATGTTGTTGTTTATCATGATATTGTAGACACTAACATGTTTCTTACAGGGATGTGTTTGTGGGAACATTTGGCGATCGTAAAGTACATGTCACCTCCTGGAGGCATGGGCTTTGTGAAAGTTAGTGTTCCCTCGTGTGTTTTCTTCCTACCTTAATGTGCTTGATATCGATAACTGATATCAACCACCTTAAGGCAGGGGCATATTTAAGGTAAGTTGTCTATTATAGATGTTAGCTATGTGCTTGTCCTCAGGAACAATCTAAAGACTTGTTCAATGTGTATCCTGCATCTTGAGTTTGTTTGCAATCAATAAATCAATCATGTAAGCCCTCTGCATAGACAGGATATCGTGTATATCCTTTTTATCGTAATCCCTTTGCAAAGGCGGGGATGGTGTATTTCTCAGAGCATATTTCATCATCCTATCATTTTCAAAAAGTCCTCTATAGAGGTGGGGAGTGGTTCTGTGACTAACTCAACCCTTAAGAGTGTTTTTGGTGATTGTTGTAGCGAAGCCCAATCATTGGTGTGTACGTATAATGTGCCTAAGATGGTGTTAGACCTAGAAATAGGTACACTCCATTGCTTGTCTATTGTGTTTTCTCCGTGTCTTCAAGTGTGTGTGTTTTGGCATGCTTGTTTTCATGTTTGTTGCCCCATATGCAGTCTAAAGACTTGCTCGATGAGTGCATCCTACATTTTGGGAGTTTTTGCATGTCTTACGTGTGTGTTGCCCCATATATACAGTCTAAAGTCTTTCTCAATGAGTGTATCCTGTATTATGGGAGGTTTGTTTAGTTTCCAGTACTTGCATCTGCATTTCATATATATGAGAAAAAGAAAAGAAAAGATATCATTTATGTCTTCCATGCATTAATGTGTCTTCTATGCATTGACTGTCTTCTCCATGTTGTTCATGACTGTAACTATCTTCTCCATGTTTTGCGTGCCTGTTACTGTCTTCTATGTGATTGGCATGTCTTCTCCATGCTTGGTGTGTTTGTTGTGTTTGTGACCTTACTTTAATGCATGTATTGGCCTCATGTTTATACATACATTAAAGTGGGGGCTAAATGTAATGTCAGAAAATGTCCCCTTGGGGCTTTTACCTCATACGCTTTAGCTCCTAGGTCTTTAGTATGCATTTAGGACATCTTAGTTCATATTTTGGTATCCTGATGGAATGAGACCTAGGTTCCATGGCAAATTGGACCTAGGTAGACCCCTTGAGCTGTATCCTACCCAAAATAGGGGGGAGGACTTGGGTGCCCACACCCTAGTCCTGCCCTATTTTGGGGCACCCCTAATTTCCAGGTGTCAGGTTATGACTGTTAGTTGGTCCTTTTGCTGACACGATAAGATTTAATTTTTAAAATCTTGGTAGGAGTGCTTGTAGTTGCATATATAAGCACGCTTAGGCATTCATTTAGAAACTAGATGGCAATTGTGAGGTTTAAGTGTTCTCAAGGTGATTCAAGGCTTTCTATTGTGTTGCAAGAGCAGACTTGTGTGTTTTATGTGTTGTTATTTGTAGATCTGAGCATCAATTTCTTCATGGCATGAAGAGCATCTTCCTCTCATGAGAGCTTCACTACAAGGTGACATAATATTGTGTTTTCATCATTGATTCCTTTGGTTTTTGCCTTTACCTCACAAGGGCATGCACTCTTTATCTAACAACGGTGTTTAGAGACTTAAGTGTCCTTCAGGGCTTGACTGAGGCAAGTCTCTAAACACCACAATCGTCAAACCAAGTCTTGTGATTGTAGGTTATAGGTGTTGCATTTGGGAAAAGTGGAGTTGCAAGAAGGATTGGCAGGCATCAAGGATTCAGGATTTGAAGAAAAGCAGGACACAGGAGCACTTCCAAGACTTGGGTGCTCGCTCTAGTGTCCTCCGCATTCAAGTTTCAAAAAATGAAAGTTATAGGGATGATCAGTGTCAGAAGGAGGTCTAGACCCCGTGAAGAAACAGGTACCTTGGACTTGGGTGCCCGCTCCAGTGTCCCTAACTGTTCCACTTCAGAACCTTGAAAACAGGTATTCTATAATTTGGTTTTTTACTCCTGTCTACAAGAGCTTTTTCTGTCATTCGTCAATTTGTTGTCGTATTTGCATAATTAGGGTTTTAATGGTTAATTGGGCATAAGAGAAAGAAAATTAATAATTAAATTCCCTAATCCAAGTTTCCCTACATCAGCAAGTGACCTAGGGTATGATAGTGCTTGTCACTAGACCCTAGATGCTTGAATGTATAGTGGAGAGGCAGATTTAAACATCTAAAATCTAGAACATTAACAAATCCAATTTTCTACTAAACACTTAGGATGTGTATTTGACTGTTCAATCAATCCCATTTTATTTTAAGCATCCATTTGCATGTTTCCAATAAGTTGCAACATGTTTCCAAAGTGTTTCTAGCAATGTTTCCAAGCTATTTTCAATGCATTTTTATGGCTTCAAGGTTGATAATCTTGGAAGAAGGATTCTAACATGTTTCTCATGATCTTTTAGGTTTCTAATGGGTATGGCCAAGGTCTTATGGTATGTAATCTTCATGGCAACAAGTTGGACCATTTTAGGATTGTTTTGGATATTTTTAGTGAACAATAGCTTTCCTAATTGTCCTTTGTTACTAGCTGATGGTGGTCACCTGGATGGACTACATACCTTTCAATACCCTAGATGACTGAGATTAGTTTAATGACTATTATGACATTCCTAGGTATGGTTGTCCTAATGAAGTCAAGGGAACTCTTTAACCATCTTGGACTATAATAATCCCTCTCACTATGTATGTAGTTTGCTTAAGGGTTTTAGGACCTTTAGAAATGTTGTACCATGCTCATATAGTCCTCACTTAGGCATTTCACAACTTGGAACACTTTCTTATATGATTGTCCTAATGGCTTGGGGTAGTCTTTGATTATTTTGGACTGTAATAGTCCCTTCTTGACTTCTACATGACTATATAGGACAACAAAATACCACTTCATCTTCCCTTTTCACTAACATGACAACATTTCCTTATTCCTAAGAAAGATTACTATTGTTATGGCAGCCTTTGGATGACCTTATCATGACAATATCTTGACTAATAACAACCCTTGTTATGTTTGTCATGTCAATAATCCTCCATGATTGTTGAAATCTTGAAAACATATCACATAACCTACAACCACAGAGAGAGACATTATACTTGACATGAAACCATGTCAATCCAAGCAAATGCATATGAACTAAAGCTCTTAAAACCCTAGGAATACAAGGATCTTGAGAGGCAAAATTAGTAATGATCCTATGACACTTTGCAATGCATATAAAAGGAGTAAAATAAAGAGTCAAGGCTACTCCTAAGATTGCTACAACAATAATACCTTGGGCATGGACAAACCTCATGGAAAAAGAGGTAAAATAGACTCTATGGCAATGTTATAATAGCAGCACCAACACTATAACATCAATATAAACATCCTTTCTAGGGTTTGGTTAGTTGTAATGGGTAACCAAACCCTAGGTGCTCATACTCCACTCATGTTGTGAAGCTATTTTGACCAAAAATGCTACCATTATCATTGTAGAACCCTCAAAATATCGAAGACCTTATGGTCATGCAACTAGGACCGCAAGAACATCCACATGTATCCAAAATTATGTCAAACAATCATGAACTCCATACTCAAACCAAGTTAATCGATCAAGACCTAAAGCTCACAAGACAAGCTAAAAAATTGAGATGGGTTAGAGACAAGTAAAATGATGTAAATCAAAGGAGGGGGATCCCCATTTTCCTAAGAAACTATGGGGTGTGTGTACAAGACACAACATGTGGATTCAATTTTATCTAGTGAAAAGGTGCTAGAAATGAAATTTTACATTTTAGACTTTGTGGGACTGGACCAAAAATGCCTTGACACATTGAGGTGGGTGGGTGAATGCTAGTAGAAGCCTCATTTTTTTCTACAATAGTGTATCTTAGTTTCTGTCAACTCCAAACCATTTGACTATGTCAACAATGAATGCATTCTTGTAAAATGTCTCATTTGAGAGTAATGTAAAGGCGGCAATAGCCATACTTTTTTATCCACACCTTATGGGAGTGAACTGATAACATCAACATATCGGGTGGGTGGATGAAAGCTGGTGGATGCCTTGTTTCATTCCCTAGGTCTCTTGATCCTTTCGGGCTACATTGGATTGGGAGAGAGTCTCTTAAGAGCCTTAAGAGCAAAAAGTTGTAAAACTTCAACGCAATGATTCTCAAAATCTATCACACCTAGAAATAGTTCATTGGAACCTAGAAGAGGATGTTGTGTCTTTCTACAATAGCCTATCTTAGTTTTTGTTAACTCCAAACTATTTGACCATGCCAACAATGAATACATTCTTGCAAAATGCCTCATTTGAGAGTGGTGTAAAGTTGTCAATAGCCATATTTTTTCTTCTGCACCTCATGAGATCGAACCAATTGTGCCAAAATGTTGGGGTGGGTGGGTGAATTCTAGTGGAGGCCTTATTTGATTCGTTGGGTATCGTAATCCTTTTGGGCTACATTGGACTGAGAGAGTCTCTTAAGAGCCATAAGAGCAAAAAGTTATCAAACTTTGACGTAGTGATTCTCAAAATTCATGGCACCTAGAAATGTTTCATTTGCACCTACAAGAGGATGTTGAGTCTGTCTATAATAGCCTATCTTAGTCTATATCAACTCTAGACTATTTGAGCATGTTGACAATTAATGCATTCTTGCAAAATACCTCATTTGAGAGTAGTGTAAAGTTGTCAATAGCCATACTTTTTCTTTCACACCTCATGGGACCAAACTGATAGTGTTAACACATTGGGTTGGGTGGGTGAATTCTAGTGGAGGAATTATTTTGTTCCCTAGGTCTTTCGATCCTTCCAGGCTACATTGGACCGAGAGAGTCACTTAATAGCCCTAAGAGCAAAAGTTATCAATCTTTGATGCAATCATTATCAAAATCCATGGCACCTAAGAATGTTTTGTTCGCACCTACAAGAGGGTGATAGGTTCATCTATAATATCTTATCTCAATTTTTGTTGACTCTAGACCATTTGACAATGTTGATAATGAATGCATTCTTGTAAAATGCTTCATTTGAGAGCAGTGTAAAGTTGCCAATAGCCATATTTTTTCTTTTACACCTTGTGGGACTGAATTGACAATGCCAACACATTAGAGTGGGTGAGTTAATGTAGTGGAGGCCTTATTTCATTCCACAAGTCTCTTGATCCTCTTGAGCTACATTGGATTGAAAGAGTCTCTTAAGAGCCCTAAGTGCAAAAATTCATCAAACTTTGACGTAGTGATTTCTAGAATCTGTTGCATCTGGAATGTTTTGTTTACACTTGTAGGTGGATGTCAGGTCTATCTACAATAATCTATCTTAGTTTCTATCAACTCCAAACCATTTAATTGTGTTGATAATGAATGCATTCTTACAAAATACCTCATTTAAGAGCAATGTAAAGTTACCAATAGCCATATTTTTTCTTCTGCACCTCATGGTACTAAACCAATAGTGACAACACATTGGGGTGGATGGGTGAATAGTGGAGGCCACACTTTGTTCCCTAGGTCTTGCATTCCTTCTAGACTACATTGGACTGAGAGAGTCTCTTAAGATCCCTAAGAGAAATAAGTTGTCAAACTTTAACACAATGATTCTTTGAATCTATGAAACATAGGAGTGTTTCTTTTGCACCTAAAGGAGGATGTTTGGTCTATTTATAATATCCTAGATCTTAGTTTCTATCAACTCCAAATTGTTTTATTGTGCTGACAATAAATGCATTCTTACAAAATGCTTCATTTGAGAGCAATATAAAGTTGCCAATAGCCATATTTTTTCTTCGGCAACTTGTGGGGCCAAATCAACAATGCCAACACATTAGGGTGGGTGAATGAATACTAGTGGAGGCCTCATTTTATTCCCTAGGTCTCCTGATCCTTTGAAGATACATTGGACAGAGAGAGTCTCTTAAGATCTCTAAGAGCAAAAAGTTATTAAACTTTGACATAACAATTCTCAGAATATGTGGCACCTAGGAATGTTTTGTTTGCACCTACAAGTGGATGTCAAGTCCATCTATAATAGCCTATCTTAGTTTCTATCAACTTCAAACTATTTGACCATGCTGACAATGAATGCCTTCTTGTAAAATGTCTCATTTGAGAGCAGTGTAAAGTCACCAATAGCTATATTTTTTCTTCTACGCTTTGTGGAACCTAATTGATAGTGTCAATACATTAGGGTGGGTGGGTGAATTCTAGTGGAGGCCTTGTTTCATTCCCCATGTCTCCCAATTCTTCCAAGCTACATTGGAAAGAGAGTCTCTTAAGAGACATAAGAACTTAAGTTGTCAAACTTTGACACAACGATTCCTAGAATCTTTGGCACTTAAGAATGTTTCATTTGTACCTACAAGAGAATATCAGGTCCATATATAATATCCTATCTTAGTTTCTTGCAACTCTAGACCATTTGACCATGCAAACAATGAATGTATTATTGTAAAATGACTCATTTGAGAGCAGCGTAAAGTTGTCAATAGTAATATTTTTCTTCCACATCCCATGGGACTAAATTGATAGGACCAACACATTGGGGTGGGTGGGTAAATGCTAGTGGAGGTCTTATTCCATTCATAGGTCTCTCAATCCTTTTGGGATACATTAGATCGAGAGTCTCTTTAAATCCCTAAGAGAAAAAGGTTGTCAAACTTTGACGCAGTGATTCTTAGAATCTGTGGCACCTAGGAATGTTTTGTTTACACCTATAGGTGGATTCAAATCCATCTACAATAGATTATCTTATTTTTTGTTAACTCTATACCATTTGATCATGTTGATAATGAATGAATTCTTGCAAAATGCCTCATTTGAGAGTAGTGTAAAGTTGGCAATAGCCATATTTTTATTTTGCACCTCACAAGACAAAACCAAAAGTGCTAACACATCAATTTGGTTAGGTGAATGCTAGTAGAGGCCTCATTTTTCTCTAGGTCTCCTAATCCTTATGGACTACATTGGACTAAGAGTCTCATAAGAGATCTAAGAGAAAAAAGTTGTCAAACATTGATGCAATGATTCTCAAAATCCATGGCAGCTAAGAATGGTTCATTTGAACCTAAAAGAGGATGTCAGGTCCATCTACAATAGCCTATTTCAATTTCTATCAACTCTAGACCATTTGATTGCAATTTTTTCTTCTGCACATCACGGGATCGAACCAATAGTGCCAAAATGTTGGGGTGGGTGGGTGAATTCTAGTGGAGGCCTTATTTGATTCCTTGGTTATCCTAATCCTTTTGGGCTACACTAGACCAAGAGAGTCTCTTAAGAGCCATAAGAGCAAAAAACTATCAAACTTTGACGTAGTGATTCTCAAAATTCATGGCACCTAGAAATGTTTCATGTACACCTACAAGAGGATGTTGAGTCTGTCTATAATAGCCTATCTTAGTTTATATCAACTCTAGACTATTTGAGCATTCTGACAATTAATGCACTCTTGCAAAACACCTCATTTGAGAGTAGTGTAAAGTTGTCAATAGCCATACTTTTTCTTTCACACCTCATGGGACCAAACTAATAGTGTTAACACATTGGGGTGGGTGGTTGAATTCTAGTGGAGGAATCATTTTGTTCCCCAGGTCTTTTGATCCTTCCAGGCTACATTAGACTGAGAAAGTCTCTTAAGAGCCCTAAGAGCAAAAGTTATCAATCTTTGATGCAATAATTATCAGAATCCATGGCACCTAAAAATGTTTTGTTTGCACCTACAAGAGGGTGACAAGTTCATCTATAATATCTTATCTCAATTTTTGTTGACTGTAGACCATTTGACAATGTTGCTAATAAATGCATTCTTGTAAAATGCTTCATTTGAGAGTAGTGTAAAGTTGCCAATAGCCATATTTTTTCTTTTGCACCTTGTGGAACTGAATTGACAACGCCAACACATTAGGGTGGGTGAGTTAATGTAGTGGAGGCCTTATTTCATTCCCCAAGTCTCTTGATCCTCTTGAGCTACATTGGATTGAGCGAGTCTCTTAAGAGCCCTAAGTGCAAAAATTTGTCAAACTTTGATGTAGTGATTTCTAGAATCTGTGGTAGCTGGAATGTTTTGTTTACACTTGTAGGTGGATGTCAAGTCTATCTACAATAATCTATCTTATTTTCTATCAACTCCAAACTATTTGATTGTGTTGATAATGAATGTATTCTTACAAAATACATCATTTAAGAGTAATGTAAAGTTACCAATAGCCATATTTTTTCTTCTGCACCTCATGGTACTAAACCAATAGTGCCAACACATTGGGGTGGGTGGGTGAATAGTGAAGGCCACACTTTGTTCCCTAGGTCTTGCAATCCTTCTAGGCTACATTGGACTGAGAGAGTCTCTTAAGATCCCTAAGAGAAATAAGTTGTCAAACTTTAACACAATGATTCTTGAATCTGTGAAACATAGGAATGTTTCTTTTGCACCTAAAGGAGGATGTTTGGAATATTAGAAGTTTGAATTGATGCCATCAACTAAAAATAGAATAACATTTTAAGATTACCATTGATATATGACACAAAAAATTACACGTAGTATATTTACTATTTTATTACAAATTACATACCTATAGACTCAACATGGCCACATAACCATGTGCTGGAGAGCCGACAAATGTAGAATGAGTACTTTAACCTTAGAATTTCATAATACATACACTTTTTTATATTAATTTTCATTCACAAAATATATCAACTCCAAATTTGAGGATAACTGCAATAATGCCCACCTCCATTGTGCCATGAATATTAGAAGTCTGAATTGATGCCATCAACTAAAAATAGAATAACATTATTAAATGACCAAAATCTAAATAACATCATTTACATATATTAATGATTAAAAATAGTAAAATTTACCTTAGTGAAACTTGATATATGACTACCCCCACCAACTCCTCATGATGTTGGAGAGCCAACATCCACTTGTTCATCATCAAATGTCATTTTAAGATTACCATTGATATATGACACAAAAAATTACACATAGTATATTTACTATTTTATTACAAATTGCATACCTATAGACTCGACATGGCCACATAACCATGTGCTGGAGAGCCAACAAATGTAGAATGAGTACTTTAACCTTAGAACTTCATAATACATACACTTTTTTATATTAATTTTCATTCGCAATAGGTTAATATAGCTAATTATAGAATTCAAAAGGAAAACTAATAAATTACAG
This sequence comes from Cunninghamia lanceolata, assembly GCA_027924645.1. Classification (NCBI taxonomy): domain Eukaryota; kingdom Viridiplantae; phylum Streptophyta; class Pinopsida; order Cupressales; family Cupressaceae; genus Cunninghamia; species Cunninghamia lanceolata. The sequence continues at coordinate 6,229,697 of BSBN01000272.1, read as the reverse complement.
AAGCTTATTGAAAATTACGTGTTGGTCAATGTGAAAGGCCATAGCTAGCAACTCTTTGCTCATTACCATATTATCTAATATAGATGTATCCTACTGTTGGCCTTGTGTAGCATAATCCTAAAACTATGGAGTATTCTCTCCACTGTGTGTATCATCAACATCCTCAGACCCATAATCACAAGTAGCTCCACAAACATGACAAATGTGTGGTGATCATTGAAGCCTAGGAGGCTCACCTCATCAACCTGTGAAAGAGGCCTACTATGTCGTAATAAGGTCTATATGACGGAACTGATAGACTATAGGGTCTCCACATCAATACTCTCCTTCATAATGGAAGGGACTGTGACATGTTGAATAGATGGCTTGGCTAGTAGTTTCATTGAGTGGTCCTAGGCACAATGTCCCCCTCCCTATCTTGAATTGAGCCTTTGCTTCTACCTAGAAATCATGCATATCAAAATAATTTGGAATATCATTGAGGACAAACTCACAATAGAGTTTGTTGAAGATATATTGAGGCACCTCATTATTTTTGCATGGGGGATGGTCAAAAACCATCCACCACCTATCTCAAAAATTATTTTGTGTTCCTTGGTGTCAACACCAATGAATAGGGAATCTTTTGCAACTTCCATGCATGGGCTCATTGGTTCTTGGATCAATAAATAATGCACATAAATTAGATTTCAATATTTTCTTATCTTTGACTTATTTATATGACAATTTTGTAGAATAATACTATCATGCATTCTTAGATTGATGATTTAACCATGTGTTTATTTGACCACTAACAAAATCCATATGAGAAATTATAGATTCCAAGGATGTCACAAGGGCTCTTCGATGTGTCCTTGCATTTGGAGTTTTTAATGTTTCAACATATGATTGAAGTTCTTTTTTACTTTCTTCAATCTGCCCTCATATATTGGCTTGTGTCTCATGAGTGTGTTGCAAAATGGATGGAAGACTTTGGGGAGGGTTAGGTTGTTCTCACTCTTAAACATGATTTTTCTCACGCACTCAGATTAGTGAATCAAGGTTTGGAGGCATTGGGGGTTTTCATTTGTTGAAAATGAATCAAAACAATTGAAAACCATATATGAAATCTATATGACATCAAGATGAACAAAATACTCCTTAAGTATTTGAGTTGTGTTAGCAATATCCCTTTTGTCCATTCTAGCAAGGTGAGCTTCATGATCTAAGGAGTCTTCTTCATTCAAATAAACCATTGTATTTAGATTTCCAATGATGGGATCTTTAGTTTGATGCATGTCCATGGTTAGATTTAATCTAAGACTTCTCCTAAGTGGAAATTAGAGATTGGTCAATTGTATGCAAACAACAAAGAATTAAAATAGATAAAACAATGGAAACATAATAAGGTTTTAGATTTGAAATAAAAGTTAGAAAAGAAAGAAATTTATTAGATCAAAAGAACATAACCAAGAACAAGACTTAATTCTAGGGGTAAATCTAGAGAGATTTGGCAAGTTAGGGTTCGCCAAAATATAGAGGAAATAAACACACCCTTTATAAATATCTAGGGATCTATAGGATATTTAATGATGTACATTAATTAGACCCCCTAGATAAAGTAAGAAGAGTTGAGTATGACAACATGTCAAGTAATTAATAAAGTAAATAGGAGATTAGAGGGTGCTTAGCTATTAATGATGCTAATAGAAGTTGATGTTTTTACTATGGATTACATAGACGTGTTCAATGATGATTATGAACTCTAGAAATTAGATTTGAAGGATGACTCATTTAGTTAATGTTTCCTTGTAGTCTGTACTACTATCAAATGAGATCACATGCGATTCATTCCAAGTCTTATGTGATTTTGTTGTACTTGTCATGATTATGTTTGTAACTCACCTACCTCTAGAATTTGTACTCCTATTGCCATTTTTGAATTAGAACTTAGGTAGTGTTAATGAAAATCTTTTAGAGTTTGGTGTGCTAGGATTGAGGTTTAAAACATCCTTGTACCTTAGTTAGACCCCTTATTATTTTCCACAAGAATACAAAAAATATCAAACATGTAATTTGGAATATGCCTAATGTAGTATCATCTGATGCAAGTGTAGAATGCTCTATGATCTTATGCCCTAATTCTTAAATGATGTTATCTATGAGTGATTAATTACTTGAAGGGATTCATGATTAGTGCACTAGGACTTATCTTTAGATATGACATCCTAAGTGCCAAATTCACATGTTTTTGTGTGCAAGCCAATAGGCAATGCTCTAGTTTTGGAATGGAGTTGGCTAGGGGATAGTGAAAGTCAAGTTCAAAGAAGGTGTATGAAAATGTGTGCAAAATTCATTCCAAGAGACATAACTCACAATTCAATCTTGGGTGGGAAAACAAATAAGAATCATGTTGGGTCTAAACCACTGTGGATGAACTAGTAAAAGGCAAGGGCATTAGATGGGTCATGTCAACTTATGTGCAAAAATTCATTGAATTGAGCACCAAAATGATATGTGCATCTAATGACAAGGCCAAAATGAGTCTAAATTGAGTGGGAGAAAGTATGAAGTATGCACTTTTCTCATCTATAAGCTTATTATATAGTTTCAAATGACTAAGTCTAATTGTGAATTTTGGCCAAGTTATGAACTTAACTTTATCATTCATCTTTATTGTCTTGTTCCAATCAATTTATTTTTAAAAATTATAAGGAGTCTCTTTGAACTATTTAATAAATGTTTTAATAATGTTCCCAAACCTAACATTTTTTTCATAGGTTTAATTCAAACAACATCAATTGGAGCTCTTAGGCCCATTAAAACAAGAAATCCAACCCAAGACAATGCTACTTATCTTGAAATAAAATTAATGTGTTATGGAGCACTATATGAATGGTTCATAAGGTGCAACAATCGTTGAAGCTTTTGCAAATGAGGTATGAAGCTAAGTGGGTTGGATTATAGGGAAAACTCTATAGTTGTGTACTTGAACCAAACTAATACTCCATAGTAACCCCTTGACAAGTTGTGGTCTATCAACCCCCAATTACAATAAATACTAAATAAACTATTTATGATTATGAAAAATAAATTATTGTAAATAACTAGTATAGATATCTCTAAAAAATCTATCTAAAATAATGGGGAGAGATCAATTTGAAGTCATTTTATTTAATTTGAGTTATTTTATTTTACATTAGGACTATTTTATTTACTCTATACATGGACACATTAATTATATGATTTGTGCATACATTAGTATATTATTTATTTATCTAAAATTTTATGTTTAAGTAGAAATAAAATAATAAGTAAAATCAAAACATACCCAACAAAATATTTTAAAAAAATAAAGTAAAATAAAATAATTTGGAAGTAAATCAAAATTCTAAAGTAAAATAAAATAACTCTTAAGTAAATAAAAATATAAACAATGTAAACAAAATAAAATAAATTTTAAATTGCTTTAAATATAATAAAATAACTTAAAATTGATATCTCTCAACATTTCTACATAAATTTATTTAAAATATTTAAATATTAATATTTTGACATATAAATGGATGTCAAATTTAAGGTAAAAAGTAGGAGTTTTTGTAACACCCTCAAGCCATTACACTCCACCCCTTGCTGCGATTGTGGAATGCCTCTTAGCATTAAATATATAAATATTAATATTTTGACATATAAATGGATGCCAAATTTAAGGTAAAAGGTAAGAGTTTTTGTTAATAGGCTCACGTCATTACACTCCACCCCTTGCTGCCATTGTAGAATGCCTCTCAGCATTAACTACTCATAAAATATGAATCAATAAAAAAGTGTCAAATTTAAGGTAAAAGGTAAGAGTTTTTGTTAACAGGTTCACGTCATTACACTCCACCCCTTACTGCCATTGTAGAATGCCTCTCAACACTAACTACTCATAAAATAACTAAACACGTAAATCCCAATAAATTATTATTAATTGTTTAACATAAATATATTATAGAAAGCATTTCCTTTTCCAAACATTTGAACCAGCTCATCAAAACAAAATGCTATGAGTGTCATGCATACACCGTGGGAATGGGGAGGGCAATGCATTATCCAATGAAAAATAATAATAGGCACCCACAATTTCAAAAAAACATGGGAAAGACAGCGTTTCAACTAAATCCAACGACTAACTTAATAAATGAGATGTTGCGTGAGGTTTTCGAAAAACGAAGACAATTTGACCGTTTAAAAAGCCTCCTCTCACAGTTTCTTGTCACCTGCCACGTGTCTGTTAGTATTCAACTCCCGAATATATCGAAAAAGAGCATTATTCTCCTGTTTTATACGTGGTGCATTATTTTTTGACTTATCAAGTGACGTTGGAAGATATCTTTCCTTTCTTCTTAGGGTTTGGAGGTTTTCTAAAGCTAGGGTTTCATTTTATTCATTTATTTATGTAGTTAACCGTCGAGAGCAATTGATCTCAACTTTCTGTTTGCTGGAATTTTTATTCTTATTTTTTTGGAAATAAATTGTGACCGCGAGATTTTGTAGGGTTTGGAGTAAGAATAAGAGCTAGAGTTTGCACAGATCGAACTCGGCTACAATGAACACTCTCAACTGATGGGAATTTTTTTATAGTTTGGTATAGTCCGAATGATAGCTTTAGTTGTTCATGAGAATAATAGCTCTAGTTGTTCATGAGGGACTTGAAGTATGGTATGAAAACTTGTGAGTAGAAATGGGCTGAGACTGATGCTCTTTTAGATGAGGATGTTAATCAGGTGAATTTCAATTGATATATGGGAAAATGTAAAATAGGAGAAGATTAGGTTTCATGGAGGATTATTATCAGGAGGAGAATGAAAGTGATTCTTTTAGTTTTATCTTATTTGTAGTTGGAGAAAGAGAAATTTGTAGGATAAGCTTTAGCCTCGGCGGAGTGCTCTCCTGTTGTTATTATTGTCTACAGATGGTATCCTTCGACCTCCTAAATGTAAAAGTCTAGAGCCTTCAGTAGGTTAACTTACAAAGGAAAAGTTACAGGAGGAGGAAGTATGTTCATGAGAATAAATTGGTGTTATTGACGAACACAATTTAGTAGTGGATCTTTGTTGGAAAGGAAGTATGTTTGGTGGTTGAGCTTCTGGAAACAACTGGGTATGTAATTCTTAACGCCGATGTTTCGAGCCACACTATTGGGCTCATCATCAGCGAAACAAGTCTTTGAAAATTAATATTTGGTTATCGAGAGTGGGTCTGGTATAATGTCTTCTATTCAGGTGCCAGAATTATACAGGCAAAATATATTGCAAGATGAGCTTGAAGTTGGGAAGTCCAGGCTAGAACAAACGGAGATTCGTTGTAGGCAGCAGCTATCCTTGAGCCACACTCTAGGGATATCTGTTAATGGGGATATCGTTGTAGGCAGCAGCAGATTCTTTGGATGCTGCAATTCATGGGTTTTCAGCTACTAGTTTTGAGGGTTATGATGATGGCTTGGATGAATCTGTACCCTCCATTTCTTATAAAGATACTCTCCATGATCATAACAATGGCTCAGAACAGTCTGTGCCCAAGAGTACATGCAGAGGCACTTCTTTAAACAGTTCCCAAACTGTTGGAGTGACAAGGAAAAGGAGAATTGGGGACATGCAGAGAACCACTGCCCTTGAATTAGGTAGAGGCAGAGATTGTGCACAAAATATGGAAGTTAAGCAGGTCCAACCAGATAGTAGCACAGCTCCACCAATTGTACTGCCGCTTTTTCAGTCTAACGTTCTGGGGGAGACCTTCAAATCAGATCACAATCAACTGTCTATTATTGAGCAAAGTAATGCTTCTATGGATGCTTCAATTTATGGCTTTTCAGATACTAGTTTTGAGGGTTATGACAATGGCTTGGATGAATCTGTGCCTTCCAATTCTCGCAAAGACACTCTCCACAATCATAACATTCGCTCAGAACAGTATGTGCCCGAGAGTGTATGCAAAGACACTTCTTTAAACACATATAAAACAGTTGCAGTGACCACTTTGTGTCCTCCCCAAACAAATGCAGCTGTATCAATCCAACCTGATTTGTCTCTTCATTGTCAAAGCAGGCTGATAAATCCAAATCTGATTACAGATTTTGAAAATTCAACAAATTCAAACGTAAATGGGAACAGAGATTATACTTCATTTTCTGCAGGATACAATCTACTGTTAACTGGGTCTCAGCCAACTATGGGAGAGAATTTCATTACTAACCTATCATTGAGCTCAACCGAAAGAGAATTCATGTTTGAGAGTTCTGTAGGAATTGTGAAACAAAGAAAGGACCAGGTAAGCAATTGGATTAAAAGTTTGAATAAAGGCCACTTTCCAATCGCTGGCAGATCAGGATAATATTTTTGATCCATAGTTTGTGGCTTTGTTTTCCCATCGGTAAAAGAAATTTGTAAGATGTAGTTGGTAAATTTGGTAGAAAAATCAAAACTTTGCCCATTCTTATTCATTTAATCAGTTCTATCGGTCTTAATTTGAATTGAATTGAATTGGAATAGTCTGAATTTCACCCATTCTTACTTTAGAATTTGCATTAGCAAAATAACAAAAACCCATTCCAATTTATCTTCGCAGAAAATATTGGAGTATTATTTGATATCAGCCAATTATATTGGCCAATGCAAAGAAACCATTATTTAAGCAATGGTCTAACATGGGAGAGTGTTTACTTCTTTGCAGGTCTGCCGAAAACAGGGAACTTGTGTGGCACAAGCTGTTAGAACCTTTCCAGTATTGAGTGGCAATGAACAGCAAAGACTGAAATTTCTGAATGGTGTTCCTGGTAAAAGTAAGTAATCATAAAACTTAGAATGTATGAAAAGTACCGTGTTCTAAAATGGGCCATATTGGGTAATGGGAATTTGTAGGTTTTGTTGATGTGTTTTTGTGCACATGCGGAATAAAATACCGATGTATTCTATCCTCTCTTGAACAAAGTCTCTCAAAGGCTAAACAATGTGATCCAATGAGACAACTCCAAGGTTCCATATGTCAGGTCTTGACTTGCAATGGATAGACTCAGTAGTTGATGTGATTTTGCTGAAACTCACAAAGGGACTTACGTTGAATTGACTCCTTATTCCAATCAAATATGTTATTCTCCTTATAAAATGGAACTTCTTCTAACCAGCCACGAAAAGAAAATGCAAAAGGACAAGGGTTTAGAAGGCTAATCTAAGGACAATGAAATAATGAAACATGTCAAGATAGACAAACTTCTCATGAAACCAGACTTCGCTTCGCCATGAGAACCAACAACTACACGAAGCCGGTGCAATCTTCTAAGGAAACTCAAGGATTTTCATGTTGCAAATCTCCATCCAAAAACCCATAGCTGACGTAGTTTGAACAAGCATTCACAACCAAACTAAAGAAAATGAAGGTTCTGTCTAACTTTGCAAAGTGGGTTGCCTTCGACAATCCACGAAAAGTATGAACCAGAAGAATTCATCAAATATATTTACATATATTCATTACATCAATGCACTTCTAATCTATTTCTAAGCTACTTGGAAACATTTCTCCATTACATTCGAGAATTTGAAACCATGCTAACATTCCATCACCACACAAATCACCATGAAGCATTCAACAATGAGCTTGTATTGATTTTGGAAATGTATTTTTTTACAACAATTTCATGTCTCTTCAATGACTTCGAAAAGTCTCCTCTAATCTACCTCTACTCTAACAACATCTACTCCTACTACTTGATTCCTGCTCTCTCTGATAATCTCCTTTACAAATGAGATAAATGGGCCCTTTTATAGGCTCCAAAATTACATAAACGGCCAGGATTGATTTGAAAATCAATGGCCAAGATTTTGACAACAAGGCAATTTGTGCACGTGCCACCTTAGCATCGAACAAATTGGTTTGATCTTCTTTGTGTTCATATTGCTTAGACTATTTTTCCAATTTTTGTCATCTTTTGGAGAAGTCTTCGAATCTGAATTTTCACCTTCGGAACTTGGCTGCTTCGAACTTGAAACTTGGTAAATTTGTCAAATTTCTTGTTGTTGTCGATCATGTAATTGTATAATTTATGGATTCGTGATGAGGTTGCTCATTTCTCTTATTCATGACTTTCTTGATGATATCATTGTGCAAGATGCAAGATTTTGGTTCTGGAGGATTGTGTACAAATTTTGGAGTAGACCGGTGTATGAGGGATTTCTTTCTTTGATGCTAGACATGAATATCTCTGGAACTTGAATGCAGCGTGAATCTTTGGATGATGAACTTCCTTTTCATATATGATGAAGTGATGCTTCTCCTCAGACATATGAAGTTATATTCTTTGTGCAAATGATGATCTTGATGTGGAAATTCCTCTATTTGATGATGATTTCTTCTCCCTCGAATGTTCTTGAACAAGACTCCTCCATGCATTGAACTTCTCTTGTGCGAGCCTTTCGCCACTATCCTTCCATATTGCTCTTCATTAGTGCCTGTCTGTCTTTCACACTCATCGCTTACCTACATAAATATTGTGAATCAGTGTATCGAAATAATGCTTAAAAAGGTGCAGAAAGATAAAATCTCATAATCTAACACATGCGGGATTTAAAATATGCCATTTAAAAACACCTAGTTGTGCTCAAAGGAATGCAAAACTAAAATAAACAAAAGTTCTTCAAATACCCACATCATCAATTTTGCAATTACATCCACTGATATTTAAACAACTCAATCCACTACCTAGACAAACTTATTCAATTTCTATGATCACAAGCTCGTGTCCAGAATTTTTTGATAGAGAAGATTGTTTTTGAAGGCACAAAAACTCCCTGTGTCCTTTTCTTAAACTTGCATCCTTGAATCATCACTTCAGATATCTTGCTTCTTCTGTGAATAATTGCAGGTTTAAACCATGCTGAATGCTCTCTTACTTGAGCGATGCCATGATATACTGAGTGAAGTTGTTTATAATTAGCAGATGCATCATCATTCTCCTCTAATAATAGCCTCCTCACTCATCATTATGAATACGAACCTGTGCAAAACCGCCGATGCATTTAAAAGATTCTTCAGATAGCATATACATAAGGCACTATTCTTAGACAATGTTAATTTTAGATAGAGTGAATCCTTCTGCCTCGTATGCCTTGAATGACTTGGTCAGGAATCATAACTGTCGAGAGAAATGAGAGGGGTGATCGCATGTGGACAATGTCTATCCTCAAGCATTCCTACCATCTCTCAGCATACCTAGCGGACTCTTCACTTCGACGTGCATATCATACAAATTGCAAGAGAAACTCAAATGTTCGCCGCACAATGTGTTATGAGTATGCGCATTGTAAATGAATAATGGAAATCTGCCTAAACGGACATTACGACCGCCAAGGCATAATACAAACAATGCTTTTGGGTTAACAAAGTCCGCTTGGACTGACTTGAGCGGATAATACATAGTGTTGTGTCATGTTGGAATTTATCCTTATGCACTGAAAGTGTCCGCCCAAGCGGACTCTAGACACGATCACATATAAAAAAGTGATGTGAACATGATATAACAAGCACCCATTTTAGACGAGCGGATGATTAAATGATCTCTGCATACTTTGTATTTGAAATAGCCTCCGAGCTCTTGATTCCCTGAGCGGACTCTATGACGATGTTATGAAATTGAAAAGTTTTGCAAAGAACACTAAAATGTCCGCCAAGGTGGACCTCTGACATGGCCATGCATGAATCAATGCAAGTGATTCATCCGTTTCATCCACCGCTTCAACAATTTGAACGTCAACCCACTCTTTTAGCGATCTTATCAACCACCGGTTCTATTCTTAGAATATGCGAAATTGTCCTCCAACGTTTATAACCCCTCCTCTTGAAATAGCGAGCGGGTGCTTGGGTATCGATACATATCTTTAGATTCTTCATTATTGCAAAATGACCACCCTAAGGCGCTCAAGCGGACCCCTGAGACTGTCGTAGATTGAGAGTAACAAAGAAAGTTTGCAAAGAGCATCAAACAGTCTGCCGGAGCGGACATTAGAATCTACTACGGATGTCAAAAAATAGGAGTATTTCAATGGATTATCACAAGTCCGTTTGAGCGGACATTCGGATGCCCCACGGATTTGCCGCACAAAGCGAAGGTGAAGAGAATGCTTTAGAAAGACCAAGCAGTCAACTAACACTCTACATGGAAGCTTGCATGGGGCGGACAAATTGGAATGTTATGTACATTGAGTGACTAGCGACTATGTCACATAACTACGAATCAATGCCCTGGGTAGATATTCAAAAACAAATATCCCATACCCCGCACACCCTGAGTGATCCCCTTTATGACCCTACGTAAAGATACAGACGCAAACACTCCATTAAATTACATCTATAGCGGTACTTCTGACCTGTGTCTGTAATTTGAAACTTTAATCCTTGCTGATCCCTTATACGCATTGCCCAAATATTTGCCTTATATGGGCTTTGGATTCTCACCATTTGATCATGACAAAAGTTCATTAACTGGAGTATGCTTTCAACAATCAGCATCGATCCCAATAATTACCTGCAAACTCATTGCTGAAACGAAATAGATCAAACCAAAATTCGAAGGGGGTCCCCATTCTTGATGGGGCAGTGTTGTGGAGAAGTCACAACAGGTTTCTTGTTGCTTGATGTTCAACTTATCCAATTTTGAAAATATTGTCGCAGATTTTTCCATGGAACATAAGCCATCAAACAAAATTGGCTTTCAACCTTCTTTTAATTGCAATCTGCCATGCAATACCATGAATGCTCCAAGTTTGGGTGCAGACACAATGGCCAATGCTGCCGAGCAACAGCCTTCAAGATCACCAGTTATTTTAAGCTTTGCTCAAGGTAAAATGGAAAGCAAGTGAACTAAGCTGAGTTAGATTTGTATTCTCAAACTTAAATATGAACTAGTTCCAGTGATAAGGCTTCTAATGCAACTCTATAAGATGGATCTGGTCATGAAACCAAAATTTTCGATGTGTACTTTTGCAGGAAACAAGTTAGATATACAGACTACACTATCTCGAGAGTGCTTTGATCAGAGCAAGTTTGAACTCCAGTCATATATAGAAAAGAGAATTGAACATTACTGTTCCAGTAAAGCTCCTAAAGGAATTGCAACTTACAAGGCTGAAAAAGGCCTCCAGGATGAAGGCTTCCAGACTGCTGCTTCCCAGGATCCCAATTTCTGTAGCATAAATAAGAACCTAGTTGATGATGTAGGCTTTAAAGATAATCTGACAAGGAAAAGGTAAGTTGGGGACAGGCAGAGAATCGCTGTGCTGGCATTGAGTACAGGCAGACATTGTACACAAAATAAAGAAGTTAATCAGGTCCAACCAGATAGTAGCACAGCTCTGCCAATTGTACCGCCTCTTTTTCAATCCAATGCTCTGGAAACAGTAATGAAGATTTCAGATGGACAAAATTGTAGAAGGGAAATGGTTGCAGAGCGGAGCCATGGTCATTCATACCATCAACCTCATTTTCAAGGAGAAAATATGAACACTAGTTTGGAGAACCCAGATAAACAGATTCCAAAAAGGAGGAAGATCAGCAAAGGTGAACAGGCTCAAATGGAAAGTCAATCCTCAGAACCAGCTGCTATTGCTCTTTCTCAGACAAATTTACGAAGAAATGACAAATTATTGGATCCCGCTTGTCTGAAAAATAATATGCGTGCAGATGGGTATGTTTTAAGCCAAAAGTATGAAAATAAAGCAGAAATAGAGGCAACAAAAACCAACAGGAAACTCGAAGTGCAGCCTCATTCCATACAAACTGAGATATGTGCCATGGACAATCACACGAGTCCAGATAATAATCCATCTTCACAAGAGCTGTCTTCAACAGCAAACCAGTTTGGTGGTTTCAAGCATGTGTTGAAGCCAATAGCACAGAATACTCAGCAACATCTTCCTGTTCCACCTGTTCCTTTTCCAGCAGATAAAAAAGATGAGGAGGAGGCAGTGGAAGCAAGACTGAAAATTTCAATATTGAATATGAACATGACAGGTTCAAAAAAGAAGCTAAAAGTAAAAGACCAACTCCCTGTGATACATAACTCTTATGACCTTCAAGCTATAGGCAATTACATAAAATGGGGAACATTCAATGTTGAGGTGCCATCTTCGCGAGATCCACCTACAAAAGTTGGTGCAGGTGTATCATTTCATCCTAAAATAGATCAAAATTATAATTTTATGAATTCCTCCAACTCAGAAGTACATTCAAACGTCATTGGATTAGACAATAACATGCTTGGGGCTGCTATGTCAAGTACTAGCCGCTCTACTCTTCCATCACATGCAATCAATACCAACATTGTTACTTCATCATGTGCAGGCAATACCAACATCGGTATTCCATACAATAGAAGCAATCGAAATGTCGACATTTCAAATCAAGTATGTGCAGGTGTAGGCATTATGCCAGGCCTATTGAAACCATTGGGGGTGTCTGAACAACAGTCACTGTTGTGTCAAATACAGGACTATCTTGACAAATCAAAATTTTGTGTCTCCTCTTTTACTCATGCAGATAAGCCACTTTCTACTTCCATCGATTCTCCACCTAACAAAACTTGATCATTTAGTATTGAATTCCTGCTGGAGGTTCAAAAGCAGAGACATGATGGAGTGTCATTTTCAAGCTTAGGAAGCTCTTGCCACATGACCAGTTTGAACAGGTATAATCCTCTTATAGCTCGGAGTAAATGGATGTTGGATGTTTTCCCTAATTTATATAACTAGAGTGGACAACCCCAATTATGGATAGGTCTTTCTTGTTGAAATTTTCGCAACCCATTGAACAGGCTGCAATTTTGAACTGGACGCAGGCATCCGCTGATGGATAATTTTGCATTTTTGATCCACCGGCAACCAACTATTGGAGAGGGGTTTTATTCATTGCCACTAAATTGTTGACTCTACTTAAACATCATTGAGACTCTACTTAAACATCATTGAAACAGTTAATAGAAATTTTACACCTCATCCAAAGTGGACAGCTTGGGAACTTTCACTTGAGGTGAAACCAACTTGAGCCCCTTGCATGGTTTTCACCATTTTTTGATTGTACAGAGGCAGAGAGAAACGGAATTCTCCCTGATCGATTGAAAGTAATAGCAATGGATATATAATTTTAATTTAGTGCAGGCAATTGCTATTTGCTGCAATTTGTTTATTCACTTTGAATTGGTTTATTCACTTTGAATTGCTTATGCACCAACTAGAAATAGAATTAGTGATAATATGTCCCCCTCAAATTGTGTACTATGAAGGAGGGCCCACAAATTGAAGAAGAAAGAAAATAAAATATGAAAATTTTGATTGAAAATTGATCATGATATGAAAAGAAATTAAATATGATTTATAAAAAAATAGAAAGTTTGTACATAAGATATACATGTGTGTGTGTGCAATTGATATGAAAGATAACCCCGAGTTTTACCCCTAATAAGAGAAAGTATGGGCATATAGAACTTTCAAAAAGCAACAATACAATGCCCTTGTGGAAAGGTCAAGTGGAAGTGTGGAAACTTGAACCTAGCATTTGAAAATTAATATTATAATATATGACAAAGAAAGCAATCTATAGACATGGAAAAGAGCTTGGCCAATGGCTTTAGTGTACTTGGGTGATAATAGGTCTAACTTAGTAGGATCAAAAGATGTGTCATAAGAATCAATGCCCTAATGGAACTATCCTTTATGATGATATGATGCACAAGTACCAATGGTGATGATGTATGATCATGAAGTATTTCTTTATGAACAAAAGTACTGTATAAATGTGGCAATCTTGATGTTTGCCTTGGAGAAGTAGGTAGAGATGTCTTTTGTGATTTTTTTATAGATGTTTCTTGTGTTTGATCATGAGCATGAGAATGCATAGTGAATGATGTATCTTTTATAACCTTTGTCTCACTTTGATTTTTTCTAGGTTCCCTTGTTTCTATTGTAATGTTCATTAGAATCGTAGGGTTAACCATCATACCACCACATGGTGTGCCATTTATGCTTAATTGCATGTATATCTTTCCTTGATTGTCATCATGTTTAATATCTTCATTTATAATATTGATGTTTGATATGCTAAATATAACCTTAGATTTTTTAACAAAACCAATATGATCAATATAATTAGTATTTCTAGGATCCTCAGATCAACAACTTTGACATGATTAAACTTTTCATTTTGAGGTGTTAAAAATGTAATTTCATGATTATGAATACCTTCAAGTTAAAGAACATTTTAAAAAATATATTATTATGGATCTATTTAAGGGCCCCACCTAGTAATAGAAAGAATACACCTTAGACCATACAACCATTATACATTAGAAAATAATATAGTGCATAAAAAATGACCACACTCCTATTCTGAAGAAAAACGTAAAGCTACTACTAAATGCAACTTGAAACTAATAAATAAGATGCCACCTATGACCATACAACTAGGCATACAATGCCTCAATAGAGACAACAAACAAAAAGAAGAGAGAACAATATAAACCACCTTCAACACCTATTATTCCTAACTATAAACCTGAAGACTACATATGCTCTTAGGCATTGCAACTCCTTGGAGAGGTTGTCTTCCACCTTTAAGAGACATGATTGTAAACCAAATTCCATGAAATTGGTGTGACTTCCAACATGGGCACAAACACTCTAGTATTTAAGACCGCTCCATGAACCTCAATCCCTTTACTAACCTATGTTCACCTCATGACCTTGGTCAACAATCCATTCTCCAACAGTGGAATTATGAAACCACTGATCAACTCTAGAGTTCCATTATGAAAAGAAACTTCCATGTGCCTCATGGGCATGCACAAGTCCTAGAAAAACTCCTCCAAAATATTGATATCCACTCACAACTCAAGCACCTCCTCTTGGAACTGTATTATTGATGCTTCTAGAAAAACACATGGGGGTTGATACCTACACTTGTCGAGCACATACCTAAGCTCACTAGAAAAGATCTCACCTTCCTTTAATATCCTTTCAATTTTTGCATTCTTCACTACTCATTTCAATTTATACTTAAAATTTGCTAGAAATGTTGCATGTGTTTTGAAATGACCATTATCAATGAAACCCTCATAACCTAAAATAGCCTTCACTAGCCACAAATTGACCACCTCATCATGGTTAAAAATTGGCTTAAGATAGTGGTTAAAGATTGGGCTTTGTCTTAATGGATCCCTAGACAACTCACCCTGTTAGGGTTAGCCGGCAAAAGATATCAATTAAATGCAAATAAAGATTAAACAGGGAAATGGAAATACACAGAAATAATAATAGCGAGAGACAATTTTTAACGTGGTTCACCCAAACTCAGGCTACATCCACCAAACAGAGAGTCTAATATTATTATCCAGTAAATCAAACCGATTACAATCAGCAATCCCTGTAACTCAATACCGCTGCAAAATGCTACAATACAATATCAAAACCCTAACCCTTAGCCGCTTTTTATCAAGCTTTTTGTCGGTTACAAAATAGGGTTTTCTTATGTTGGTCAATGAAAAAATTAACTCCCGGTGTAATTTGGGGGGAAATCGCGCCGATAAAAGTGGGGTGAATATAACCTCCGAGTCTGATTAGGCTCCATATAACAACAAACCCTTCACCATGGGAAGACGATAACGTACATAGACCAATAACATGAGCCCAATTTGAACAACCCAAGCCAATTTATAATAGCCAACAACACTTTCTAGAAAGTACTAATACCTAGCATGGCACCACAAAACATTATAACCAAACACCTCTCATATCTCTTATCACATACAACAACATGCCAACTACCTACTACCATATAATTATCCTTCTTCTTATGAAGCAAGGCCACCCTATCATAATAACATTAAATCACATTTAACCACCTAAGATGGCTGATCCAATTCTATAATAGAGGATAAATTATCCCAATCTTTAATCTCCTTTCTAACAAGGTAAAATCCTTTAGCATTATCCCTTGTTTAGCCATAAAATATGCAACTTTATTTTGTGACCTATAGCAATGAGAAATCTAAAAAGAAAGAAATTTTGATTGGCATAGTAATACTTCTTAGATTTCTCTCAATTCTAAGTTTGGACATTGACCTTTCTTTACCACATTAACAATATTTAAGTCCCCTCGAACTTCCACCTCACTAAAAATTGCCACATAAGTTTCCTTGAGACCACTAACCAACACTTCTCATTCCACATAGTTATTGGTCTTTTTCCCTAGGAAGATATAACCTTCAAGCACAAAACCACCTTTGTTATTATGCAACACATAACCAACTCCTACCTAACTAGGGTTATCTTTCGAAGCCCCATCAAAATTTTAATTTTAGCTTTCTTCTCTTTATCTTCTATCTCAACTCTTCCTATACTTTCTTTTTTCTATTCACCCTTGAAGGAATCTACCTGAAGCACATTGTTTTCAATAAGTTGATTTTGCAATAGTTGTTGTGATACTACATATGGAGGATCTATCAATCTAGTGGATTTTCTAAATTATTTTGGTTTTAATTGAATTTTGTTGACATGAGAATTATTAACTACATTGATATTGTTCTTGAATCCACCCTCATTCCCCCTATTTTTGAAATTTGACTTGGATAGAAGCTTATGGTGATAAGCGGGAGTGTAGATGATATAGTGAAAGAGATTATTTTGAAACAATCAAACCTTATAATGGCATACACTAGAGCATAATTCACAAAATGAACTATAATTATTGAAGAACATGTTTCCTTAATGATGGGCAAGTGACTATTGATAAGTGTGTGTTAAAGCTTGATTTTCTTTGATTAAAACTCATTTAAGCTAACATAGTTTGAAATATAAGAATGTAATCATTGATTGAACATTCCATGTGATCCTTGTTTTAATCGTGTTAATTGTACAACTATTACTTGAACTTGAATATTGTGTTGGAAATATTCAACAAAGACATTATCTTAATTTTCAAACAATAAAGCATGAGATAAAAATATAACCAAGTAAGTGCATAATATTTCAAGCTCTATGAAAATAACTTAGCAAGTAAGTACATATCATAAATGCAGTCTAGACATGTTGCATTGAAATAATGTGAGCCAAGGGACCACCATTACCATCATACATTGTAAAAGTAGGCACTATTGGAGCAACCAAGATTAGCAAGAACAAATTGAATAACCTTCCACAAGTGAAAAATAGAGCACAAGAGCATATCTATCATATACAATGAGAGTGTGTAAAATACAATGAGATGCCTTACATAAATAGGCAAGGAGGAGGAGGTAGGAAGGTAGGACTAAACTACTGACTACCTCTACATGCATGCAACACTTGTCTAACTCACATGACATGTGTGAGGGAAAATGGAAAGCCAAAATGAAACAGGTGTCTCATATGTGTGAGTAAACATATCAAAATGAGACAAACTCCTAAAAGACTAAGTAAACTTAAGCCTATGTGTGAATAGGTCAAACATTCAAAGAGGTGATATCTAAACTAGTTAGATAATGACACTATTTACACTAACACCCCCCTTAAGTCAACTTAGGGAAAATCTATACAAAGATGATAATGGGTCCTGGCTACTAGGCCATGATTATGCCCATGATGTCTTCAAAAAATACTTAGTGATCTCTAAGCCAATGCTAAGGTGTGACAAATGTTGAGATTCAGGTACAGGGACCATAGATGTATGGTGATAACTGAACCCAGAAGAAGCTGATACTACTGTAGAGGATGTCAAAAACATGATGACAAAATCAAATATGTGGACTTATAAATATCTACAGAATCTATCACTATAGAAGTTGATGTAGGCAAGGTAAGAGCAATCATATATGAAGAAGACAAGACTGATGCAACTTTGTAGAAGCTATCATCGAAAAGAAGATGAATGTCCTCAATGGTGTCTCCCAAATTTACGATGCAAGACTCTACAAAAAGACATGAAATGTCGAGTAGATATGCATCCCAATGTGGTGGATCTAGAAAGATGATAACCATATCCTAGTGCAAAGAATTACTGGAAGCCATGGAGATATCAACTCTAGATTCAAATGTAGCAACAAGTGATGATGGTGTAGATGGGATCTCAATTTAATTCATCTGACTACAATGTACATACCCAACTGATGATGTCTCACAAGATGGCATAGTGAGACAAGATTTTTTTGCAAGTGCTTTATTAAGATCAATAGAAAGTTGATATGCATGAAGAATTTGTTGTTGTAGTTCATCTATTTTGTGATGATGACATTCTTCTGATATATGTTGTTTTAGCCCACAATATCCATATTTGATCTTCCATTTATTACGAGGTTTATTGAGAATACTCGAATGGAAGGGATTGTGAGTGAGAGATAGGATCAAATTAAAGAACTATCAAAGCAAAAAATAAAAAATTTCTCCCCAACAAGGATTATGACCAAGTCAGAAGCCGTCCCAGAAAAATATACAAGAGAAAAAGTACAATTTGTGCAAGTTTGGAATCTAAATCATTCGTTTATAAAACACATAGATTTTTACAAAATTCTTAAAATGGCTATCCAAAAGTAAATTTTACCTGCACTAATGAACTCCTTGGAAAATTCTGAGCAACTTCACAAAAAAATTTAGGAAATTTTGATGTCATGGGCAAAAGTTATGCCCTGTCAAAATTTGCGATTACAATAAACTTAAGGATTTAAAACCCTTCGAAAAAGGCAATTTTTTTATTTGACTTCACCAAAGTGAAGTAGATGGAAAAACCTTTTCGTCGACTATAATTTTGTAAATTTTTGCCTCCGTGGATGAAAGTTGTGGCAAAATGAAAAAAAAACCCAAGTGTAGGACTTTGAAAGGGTCTTAGAGGTCACCGTGTTATAAAATTTTAGCTTCTAGCAAAAAATGATAAGTCTATGGTAGTTTACAAATGGTTACATTAATTTTTTTATGTTACTGTTGTTGTTGAGGTTACATGTGAAGAACAAATGCTAAGTGTTAGACATTTCTAACAAAAAATGATGTCACCACAAACAAAAGAAAATAAATAGGAAAATGGTTAACAACTAATGTTAACTGTTGATTATTTCCTTTCCTTAGCAAGCTTACAATGACTGAGATATAGGCAAACCACATATGATGAAACCATGGGTGCTCCATACACATGTTAATTGGTTGAAGATCAAGAATGGTGTTGAACTAAACCATGACTTGGTAGTTGCAAGAAGTATCCAACCACGACTTCAAACAAGGGCAAAAAATAGGGAAGGCACTTGATGAACTCCAAATGGGAGTATAAGATTTTAAATCAAGATGTAGAAGAGGTTTGAAGCATGGACTTCAAACTACAAATGGTGACTTGCAATATGTTGGGTGAATATTTTGTTATCAACTAACTGATGACAAAATGGTTATATTAACCACAGTATGATGAGATAAATCTCTCCTCTCAGAAAGGAGAAGTTCCCTTCTTATTGCTAACTATAATCAACTAGTAATTAACTAATCTTATTTACATTAAAACTATTCATGGGGTGTTTCCATATCATCTAATTCTCTTATTTCAGAATAAATGTTCTCTTATAAACTTACAATAACAATCCCGTGATGCTTACAACATGCAATAAACCACAAACTACTAATTGGAGCAATAATTACTGATATCTAATTAAGTTAAACAAAAGAGTACCTAAAATGATACCAGCATATGTTAACACCAAGAAACCCACAAAAGCACAAAGTATTTTATTGCTTCTTAGGCCAATTAGAAAAGGAAAATGTATGGAATATGATGCAGCTCAAAGTCTTCACCGTATGCTACAATTAGATCAAACAATCACAGATGATAACTTGCAGCCCAAATTCTTCAAGTCACCTTCAATCACGAACATAAGACACAAACCAAAGATGGCATTGCAGCTCAAAGACTACAAAATCATATTTAGAGTACCTTCTATAATATTTGATTCCACGCCACGATTCAATCACATACACAAGAGAATACAATAGAAAAGACTTAAGAATAATTCCAATTCACCACAAGCTTGATTCAAGACAAAGATTGAATGCCAACTTGTTTCACTTATATTGATTGGATAAGATTTACACTTTTGAACACAAAGTTTCAATAGGCTCCTCAATTCGACATTGTTTCACTTCGATGGCTAAAAGATAATACTTACAAAAGAGGCCCCTCTTATTTATAGAGGGAAGCTACAACTACTTTGACTTATTCAAGATAGAGTCCAACTTGATTTGGGACTCTGTACTTCTCCTACATGTAATTGCATATTACAAAAAGACATGTAGGATGTCATTTTCAAATTACAAACTACATGCAAAAAAATTGGAAAATAAACTAAGTGTCCAAAGACATATTCTCTTCTTCTTCTTTCTCTTTCTCTAGAAAGTCTTCATATCTTTTCAAAGCCACCTGAACTTCAGTGTCATTTGGCCCTGGTGTGTAACTAGAGATAGCTAGAACTCGTGTGATAGAGTTCCCTATGTTGACATGTACCTTTCTATGCTTGTCCAAAATTGTCTGTGACTTGTCCAGAATTACTTGGAAGTCCACTAATTTATCAATGGAAGCTAATAAGAAAGCTTTTGATTCTTAGTATGAATTAGTATAGTAAATTCCTAAATAACTATGTCCACGGGAAGTGTCTTCTAACTATCATTAAGTATCTAACATGAAAGCTCCCCTATCTTATCAGTGATATCTAATCCCTTGTCAATGCTTCTATTTTAGGTTTCATGCAGATATTTTATCAGCTCCTTGAGGACATCTCTCTTATGACTCATTGCTTCTCGGTACTCAATATACATTTTCCTTGTGGGGATCACCCCATTCTCAACTAACACTTCCAACTTGAAATCTTTCAGCTTTGTCCAAGTTTCAAGGTCTTTTTCCACCAGCTGTAAGTTTTGTGATAACATGTCAAGTGTTTGATTCAACTCTAATTTGACATCATTCATGTTGTTAAACAATCTAATAAAAGACTTTATAAGTTGAGTTCCTTGTACAATTATTCTTTCAATCCATGTACGCATAGCTTGGCCTTGTGCCCCGATCTTTTCAGCCTTCTGAATTGCATCATCATCAACACATGTTGTAATAGGTTCAACTAGTTTAGAAGATTGACTTATTTTTAATAGCATAGAAGTAAGTTGTTCCACCTTGAGCTTAAATTGATCTTTGATAATCTTATCTCTATCATATCTCTCGAGCAAAGCAGCCAATGTTTCTTGTAGGTCCTCCTTGGCACTTTCATGTGTCTATTTTCCAAGCTCAATCCTTGAGATAACATAATTAGTACCTTGGATTTCTTTAATAGCTTTATCTAGTGGAGGCACTACCACTTCAACATACTTGTTCATGGATTGATCCACAAGCAACCTTGATAAGGTTTTGGACTTCTTAGTTGTCTTGGGCTTTACTATGACAAGTTGGCCAAAGTCAAAGTCATCCAGGGAGATGACATGTTTCTTTCTCTTTGGCTTCTGTAATATTAGCCAAGGAGGAAGGATGAAGGAATCATCTTCTATTTCTATCACCAAGGTTTGTGATGACAGGGTAGGACCTATGGACTCTGAAGAAGATGGAATATTAGGTGAAATGATAGTGGTGGTCACAATTGGTGGGGTTTGAGTTAACACTGTAGTAGGAATCTCAACACTTGACACTTTGGATGTGTAAGCAGATATAAAATTTTCAAAGTTTGATTGTGTGGTCATAAATGTGTCAATTGTAGGTGAGGATACATCATATAAACTAGGCAAAGAAGAAAGTGAGCCAAACAAATTCTATATGTTTCCTTGAGGGCTTTCAAACAATGATTCATTGGTTGGTGAGGAAGGGGATGAATGAACTAATACAGTGGGTGTAGAAAAAATAGTAGAAATAGTAGGTAAATATTGTTCACTTGAAGAAATAGGAGTAGGGGTTTGCACTGTGGAAATTACAGGAGGAGAGGAGGGAGGTTCTACCTGAGATGACACCGATTGAGAAGTGACATGAGGTTCTTGTGACTCCTCAACTGCAACTTCTTCATCTTCAACATCCACATGGGCAGATGTTCCCTCTTTCTCTTTCCTTTTGCCTTTATCCCCGTTGGTCTTGAAAACAAACTTTGGATTCTTACTAGTAATAGGAGTATCTTCTTTATTCTTTGTTCTCAATTCTTCCCTTTTACCAGAAGGTCCTTCAGTATGCTCTTCTTCTGATCTTGTTTTGAAGAGATTTATCTTATTCCTTTCTTCTACAACCAAACATTGGTGTTTACAAGAATAAGTTGAAACCTTTCCCTTATTGAAGTCATCTCCTTCTGTGACCATTGAATTGGTGAAAGAGGAGTGTTAGCAATTTTATTTCCCAAATATGCAGAACCCACTATATCACCTTCTTCTTGCATGTCCTTAGGAATATCAACAATCTCAAAGTTCTTGATATGTTCTAAGGTAAGACAACTGAATTCTAGCTTCCTTACCTCTTCATTAGTTCTGCACTCAACCCATTTATCTTCAATCTTGTGAACATGGGTGTAATTGCCTTTGAGTTTTTCAGAGTTATCCACTGTATTTTAGTTTCCATTGCCTTGGATTTGGGAGTTGTAGATATTGAATACTGGCCAATGGTAACCTAAAACTTGAATCCAACCCTATGAGACTTTGTTTGTTTTCTATGCTCATTACTATCTGTCTGCAGAGTTCCATTAGTATTAATTTATCCTCTAGATACCTTGGCAACATATATGGTTTCCCATTGAAACAACAACTGTGATATATGTAAAAGTAGGAAATTGTAAAAATATACAACTAAACCTTTTCACCTACTCCCAAGCTTCATCAAAAGCTCTTGTCTTTTCAAGATCTTTCTCAAATATATAAATGTAACTATAAAGAAGGCATCATTTACCCTTTTGAAGTGCTTGATGCTCTCTTTCAATGTCAGTTGAGGGTAGTATTCATACACTGGAATGTGTCTTCTATCACTTTCTGAAGTTAAGCTAGGAAAGTGCCTCATGGAAGCAATAACATATAATAAATATGAAGTCATATAGAACTTCAAAGAAGTTGAAACTTTTTAGAGTTGTTCACAAATTGAGTCACTAATTTGCTTACCCAAAAATATCTTTTGATTACCCTTCTTTATGACATATATTACTGATACATCCATTCTTAAAAAGTATTGGATTTAGCAAGCCTTTTAACTCTGCTCAAGAGAGTGATCAGATCACCTACCTATTCAATGAACTCACTCTTAAAGATTCTCTTTTGCCACCTTGCAAGTAGGTCTAGGATTCTTGAGCCACCGAATGTTAATTATTTTCTTACACTTCTCTACATTTTTATCATAATGGTCCTGTGTTGAATCCATGGTTATATCAACATAATCATGAAAGTCAAGGCACATAAAAATCTTATCAAAGAATTCCCCATCAACTTTATCACTACTTTGTCATCTGTATCTATTATACTCTTTCTCTCCTTATTGAAATTAGCAGAACATGAACTCTGAGTTTGAAGCTGACACTAGGAAGGCAGAAACCAAATGGATGCTACTGTTGAAAATATTTTGCATGTTTGAGGCGATAGTTTGTTTGTTCACTCTCTCCCAAAATTTTGACATGTCCATGTGCCCAATTTCTGTGTCTTTGATATTGTCCAGATTGGACTCCATACAAGACATCAGGACCATTCCTTGATATTTGTACTTCATATTTTTATTCTTGGAAGATGGATCAGTCATTTGGCAGGAGACTGCATAATGAGTTTCAAAACTTCTAGAGTTAGAAAAATTTCAAGTGTCAAGATCCATGCAATTGTGGAGAAAATATGCACTTTTACATTTTAGAACTGAGTTAGGTGTAGTTCAAAGAAAATTCTCTGAACTACTTGGGAATTTCTCCTTTTAGTGTAAAGTTGGAAAAATTTTCTGCACTTACATGAGGGGTATGGTTTTAGGTGTAGTTAGGAGAAAAATCTCTAAATGACACTTAAGGTAGGTCAAAGGAACAAATGCAAGTTGAATAATTTTCTCCGATTTGCACCTTTCAAGGGGTAAGTCATCTTGATGCAAATCGGAGAAAATTCTTTGATTTGCATGTCTTATGTGTAAAACAAGGATATGCACTTCGGAGAAAATTCTCCAAAGTGCATGGGGTAAAACACTTGATGCACTTTAGAGAATTTTCTTTGAAGTACATGAGACAACATTCATGTGTTAAGATTTTTGGTGATCTAGGGTCAGGTGTTGTGCAGGTAATTTTCCCTAAACAATACCTTATGGCTAAGGATGTTGTTTAGGGAAAATTCCCCACACAACACCAAATCATATGGTGTTTCAATAGTTAAAAAGGGATGTGAGGGTTTTGTTCGAGGTTTTTTTCTCTAAACAACACCTGGTCCAAAGGATTGATAGTGTTGTTTGGAGAAAAAACTATGAACAACACTATTTGGTATTTTGTTTAATGGCATAGGCAACAATCAACATAAACACACGGGTTTAAATGACTTTGAAAATGACAATTTAAATAGTGTGCTTGGAGATTATTCTCCA
This sequence comes from Cunninghamia lanceolata, assembly GCA_027924645.1. Classification (NCBI taxonomy): domain Eukaryota; kingdom Viridiplantae; phylum Streptophyta; class Pinopsida; order Cupressales; family Cupressaceae; genus Cunninghamia; species Cunninghamia lanceolata. Next base: position 6,205,148 of record BSBN01000272.1, on the reverse strand, counting down.
AACAAAACTAGGGTTTACACTATGTTTGCAAAGACATTCATGACTCACAAATACATAAGTATTAATACAATTGTGTTTAACCAGTCGACTCAAATACTTTGAAAAGATAGGGTTTAAACAGACAGAAAAACTACTAATATTACCATGGCAATAAAACATAACAAAAACAATAGAAAATACATAAAATGATAAAAACTTACATATGACAAAAAACTAGGAGGAAAATCTACAGGTTGGAAATGGCACGGGTGAATCGACCATGCAACAAACGAGATACTAAGAGCTTCAAAAATGGCAGGGAGGAGGTAAAAATTACATGGTTAAAACAAAAAATGAGAGAGGATTAAACATATATTACTCAACATTTAATTACCATAAATGCCTAAGCGTGCCCGAATAGGAGTGTAGTTGTGGAGAATTTCTTCACAATTACACATGAGTTCAAAACATAACAAAAGTGTAAGTGCACTAAAAACAATGATGTTGCACTCAAAGGGAAAAAAAATACTAAGTCATGAAATTTCACTTTTGTAATTTTTTCCAAAAGGTAAAAAGTGACTCAAACCAAAATAATTTTTTGAAGGGTCAGACTATGTGTGAGACCAATCAAATTTTGCCTCGATCTGCATGCTTAGAGGACATGGGCTATGAAACAAAGAAGTTTGGTAGGGGTTATCCCATGAATTGAGCAAGCAAAATTTGAGGATAACACATACAAATGATGGTGACCTTGGTGCAAATTGAGAGTGATGATCTGCAGAGCCCAAAAAATGGGCGTAGATGTCGGTAGAAAGTCCAAAGAGGACTCTTGATGGCAAGGATGATGAATTGCCTAATGAGATCTCAAGTGAGCCTGTAAAGGTAAATGTTGAAAACCCAAGCGGACTGAAATGTGGATGATCAAGCCCAAAAATGTGGTTAGATCCTGCGTCTGAACTTGTGGCAATGAATGAGCACAGAATGGGGTGGCTTGAAGAGGCTCCACGAGCCAAGAAAACAAGGCTATAAGCCAGAGAAAGGGATGAATGGAAAAAAGTTGATCTAGAAAGAGTTGGCAATGTGTATGAGAAAGCTCCAAACTCCTGCCTCAATAGCCTGCAATATACACAAGAAAAAAATAGAGACCATAATACAAAAAATTGTAGGGTTGAAACCAAAATCCAAGGATCCACAATGGGCCAAGAGCCACGAAGAACACCAAATCAAGACCAAAGAAGTAGAGAGCCCAAAAGAGTAGCCTAAATGTTGAGTGGGGACCAAAGTGTTCAAAGAGGGCCAATTAAGGCCAAGAGAAATGCTTGTAGGGCCAAGTTGATCCAGAGGTGCTTAAAGCCAAACAAAGGGTCTACAACTAAAAATAGAGTCGTAGACGAGAATGGACAAGAACTCCATGAATGCAAACTATGGGACTAAATAGGTGGCCATAAATCCAAACAAGAAAATGAGACACTAGAGTAGAGTCAGATGTAGAAAATAAGTGTCCGAAGAAGACGATACTAGATTGGAATGCCTATCTTAGTGAAGTCACCAAAAAGAGCCACATGGATAGCAAGACTGGAATAACTGTGTGCAAAGGCTGAATGGAAGTTGTGGATGGGTCCAAAACAAACTGGACTGCAACATGAAGTCCAATCAGGAGCCAAATGCAGGTCAAGAAGCTTTGGCGGAGGCCGAAGAGGCCACAAATCTACCAAAAAACTTGCAAGAGACCAAAAGAAGTGACCCAATTTTTTGCACAAACCAAAAATTGACCTAGAATACAAAAATTGCAAGGGGCAATATTGTCCTCTGCAAAAAAAATTAATTTTTTTTAGAAAATCCATACAACACGGATGGGATGGCCAAGAAGGTGAGATACCTTCTTAAAAAACCTACAAGACAAAATGGTAAGGGGAAATATGGCCCTCTGCTAAGTTTTTTTTTCTTTTTTTAAAATAAAAAATCATAGTATTCAAGCACAAGGGCAAAAATTTTGCAAAAAATTGACTTTACCAAAAAACATCATTTGAAGGGTCACCTTGACTATCTCAGGCCTTCTAAACTCAACGACACAGTCTATTTGGTTTCACGACACTTTAATGATAGGGCTAAATGATGGAGTCACCGATCTGGGAAGGAATGTACAAGCATGGCTCTGATACCATGTTAGAGTAGCCAAGATTTGTGCTTCCACAAGTGAAAAATGGAGCACAAGAGTAGATCTATCATATACAATGAGAGTCTGTAAATACAATGAGAATCCTTGCATAAATCTAGGTGAGGAGATAGGAAGGTAGGACTAAACTACTGACTACCCCTACATGTATGCAACACTTGTCTAACTCACATGACATGTGTGAGAGCAAGTGGCAATCCGAAATAAAATAGGTGTCTCATATGTGTGAATACACATATTGAAATGAGACAAACTCCTAAAAGACTAAGTAAACTTAAGCTTATATGTGAATAGGTCAAACCTTCAAAGAGGTGATATCTAAAATAGTTAGATAATGACACTATTTACACTAACAGGCACCACAAGTCCAATTGGTAAAGGATAAGCTAATATATCATGTGTGAATGGATTATGTAGTGTCTCACTTGTTATATCACTTTTAGGGAATTTTTTGTAAATCATTAATACAATTGTTTATCTTTTGCAACTCACTCAATGCCAAAAGAACAACAAAAAATAATAGAAATCTAATATATGTAAGCTTTACAACTAAAGAAAAGATCTCACTAAAATCTATTCCCTCTACCTAGGAATATCCCTTAGCAACCAACCTTGATTTATACTTCTATACCTAGATCTTGGAATTAAAATTTTCCTTGAAGACTCATTTGTAACCAACAAGCTTCCTTCCCTCAAGCAACTAAACTAAGTCCCATGTGTTCTTCTTCTATATTTCCAACCTCCAAGACATGCTACCATTCATCTTTGTTGCCTCATTCACAGTTGTAGGCTCATCAACATTAGCAAACAAAGAAAAAATACATTTGAAATCAAGTGGGATATACCTCCTTAATTTTCTCCTCTATCAAGTGGACCTCCTCAAAAATTTTAGTGGAGGTTCTTCCTGCTTTAAGATCTCAGAGATATTTGTATCATCCTATTCATCCAATCTATGTATTTAACCTTTGGTTCAGCCTCAAGTGCAACATCCCTCATCTTTGGTTATAGTTGAAATATTGACTTTACACTCTCTATTGGCTATAAGTTTATAGGAGAATCCCTAATCTCCCTAAATATCAATTTTTGACTTGTTGATGGCCAAATTGACACATGCAACACAAGTAGAGTGAAAATCACTCCACCTCTCCCAAAAAGATAACTAATATGAGGATCAGTCACCTCCAAGGTCTTGGTAGTTGAGTCATAACAATGCCAAGTAAACTAAGTGATGAATGTGGTATGTTTGTTCAAGAGGCCTCTACTATTCTACCAATATAAATCAATTTGAATAGATTCAACCAATTTTCACCTTTTCAAGATTTTTATTCTATTAGCCTTAATGCTATATGATCTCTAATCTAATCCTACACTAACAATTTTAAAAAAAGGACAAAAGAATTTAGGGTTTATAAGAAATAGAATGAGTTAACTCTCTACTTTCAATTCCAATTATTATGATGAAAATTTTGAGAAATATGGTTAATCTGAAATATTATGATCAGTCAAAACTCTATCTTTCACACTATAGATCCAAGATCTTGAAGAAATTTTGATGAGAAATAAAAATAAACACATGAAACTATTGTATTCCACATGCAAGTTTTATGTATTAGATCCACAACTCATTTATGTAAAATTTATCATTAAAAATCCAATAATATTTTAGCAAATAATCAATATGCAAAGATAAATTTGAGTACTTCACCACTTAAGAGTAGAAATTTTTGAAGACGCTGGAACCATTTCATTGATTTGGAAAAGTTGTTACAATTTCAACAAGATTACTACACCAAAACTTGGATCTCTCCTTTAGAAATCTCCCTTTGACTAATAACTACTAAAAATTTTAAAGAAATTCTAAGACTAGAATTGATAAAACTAAAATAAAAGATCCTTATTACATTCTAGACACCTTTTATAAAATAGAGGAAACCCTAGTGCCTCAATTCTAACTAGTAGTTAACTACCTCAAAGTATTTCATGAAATTTATCCTATTTATATTATACCATGCAAAAGAGATTTTATACTTGATACTTGAAGAAAACTCCTTTTTTCGAACTAGACTAATGAATACATCTAAGTCAACTTCATGCAAACTCTAGATAATCGAGCCACTCCTTTTCTCACTCAAAATTTGGGACCACTTTATAATTTTAGTGGCACCCACTTACATTTGCAATGTCTCATATAGAGTTCCTCATATAATAAAAATTAATCAATTAATTTCAAAAAATAACTTCTATTTTACCAAAACTAGAAATAATGCCTTCTCATCCCAAAATCTCAACATTAGCTTCATCTTTTGCCTTCTATCTTTGTTTGTACTCCATGAAAGCTGTCAGGCACTTGTTTAAACTAGTTCCATCAGGTCCATCTAGCTAGTCTGACTTGAACTTGTAATCTTCAAAATCCTTATGTGCATATTCCACCTTTTTTCATGTCAAGTAACTCCTTTCTAATAAATTTAAAGTTAGCTTTGGTCTCTAGGCACTTATCTCGAGTGTAACTATCAAATTTTTAAGCCTGGTTCAGTTTCTCTTCCATCTTTTGCTTGAGGCATCTTTTGATATCACCTATTGTGTCAAGTCTTTTTTCTCCTAAATATATATGTTCATAGCTTATAAAATGGACTAAGATATCTTCAAATTTACACATAACTTGATATACCTCCTTTTGTGTCTATAATAGTCTTATCTTATATTCAACCATCAAGTCTATTCTGAAGGCAATTATACTAATGCATTTCTTCACAAAATCTAGCTCTTAACCCTAAAGAATTTATTTAGTCTTCAATTTCTCTGATATCTTATCATTCATAGCTTCTAACTTTGGGAGATTTTGGTCATAAGTACCTTCTTCAGTTTTCATTTCTTGTACAAATGACTGAATCTTCTTCTCCAATTGTGTGGCTTGCTCATGTAACTCACATCGTTGGTCCAAGACCTTATTAGCATCCTCCAAAAATTCACTAATCTACTTATCTATTGCATCCAATCTCATTTTCATGCTCTACAATGAATCTTCTTCATAGTGAGACATCAAAATTGGAGCAATGGTAGAAGGGATCTCTTGTTGAGATAGAGGAGTAATGAGTTTTTTGATAAACTTTTTCATCTGATCTAATTGATCTTCCAGTTTCTCCTTGGTCTACTTATCCTTTTTCATTCTGTTTACTACTACTTGCACTACAGAATCTAAGGAAGTAATTTCTTCTTCTCTAGTTTCCTTAACTAAATTAACCCTTGATATTTAATAGTCCTTATAATTTATCTCTCTATCATCTTTTTCCACTATGGGAGTGGTTATTTATGCAATTTGGTGCCCAAACTCATATATTCTTATGATGGAGAGGGTTCATGGTTTCTTATAAGGTGATGAGACAATAAATTGTCTCATATATTTTTAAATAAAAGCATATATTTTGCTTAATTAATGTCATTACATGTCTTAATGATATTTCATGTTTTCCTTGTAATAAACAATTAGAGGATTGGAGAATAAATTATGCCAAATTGAAGTGCTAGAAAACTTCCTAAAAAGAAGCAGAAAAAGAGGAAGTTAAAAATGTAGTCGTAGTAAAATGATGATATCTCCATCATTTCTCAATGAAATTTAGAATTTCAAAATGATCTAGAAAGATGAGAATGAGAGGAAAAAAACTCAAAAACTGTTTGAGGAGATTCATCAAAATAAATGAGCAGTTCGTGACTGAAATCAACTAAAACAAAACTGGCGTGAAAGAAGGCAACAAAATCAGAGGAAGAAGTTATAGGTTTTCTCCTCAAGAATAGGATCTCAGATCCACATTCTTGGTGGATTGATTGAGAATAAAAATTCTATAAATGTATTGTAATCAAGGAATCAAATGGGAAGAGTTTTATGAAATAATAAAGTTCAATTTTTTTAGCAGCAGTAGTTGTTTGTAGTTTCATTTCTTAGCAGCCATTTCATTTCCAGTTCTTTACATTTCTAGTATTTCCCTTCACAAGATTTTAGGATAGATTTGATTCTAGCAATTTCATTTACAAGCTCTTAGTTTAGATTTGATTGCATCAATTTGTTTCATGCATTTCCTTTCAATTCTCTTTGTAGAAAAGGAATGTCATGCAAATGATTTCTTCTCCCTCTTGCATATTGCCATGGACACCACCTTGGATTGACATTTATAATTGAATGGTAAGGACTACAACGAACCTCATCATTTTTTATGCCGTTTCCAGGGAAAGGTGTCATTAGGGAGTTGTTGTTGATTTGGTGACAGCAGGTCAAAAGAGAAAATTAGTTTGGCAAGTCTTTTTTAGGTTTATTATTTTAGAAACTCCCCCCCAAAACAACAGAACTAAAGGAAGAGGTTATTGCATGCAAAGGTGACAACTCTTATGCAACTTCCTCAACTAGAGGACCATGAATTCAAGCCCCAGCAAGAAAAAGATTAATGTTTGGACACCTTCAAAGTCCAAGGAGGGAGGCCCGATCAGATTTTTGAAGGAAAAGGAGTTGCATCCAGTCATGCATGCAACATAATGTGAGGAAGGATTTCAAGATCTTTCCAATCAGCCCATGCATCTACTAGAATAAGATATTATGGAGAAGGCTACCATTTCAAAGGAAGGAGGAGCATCGGAGTTCAAATATTTAGCCATCTTCTTCTCATGGTTTTTCTCTCCTTTCAAAATGTTGAATGTATGGATCCATCTTTTGAGAAAAGGATGTTATTTTCCACAACCAGTTAATGGTTTTGTGTAACCTATCTCTACATCAATAAGTAGAGTAGGATAGAGTAGGTTTCTTTTCTGCAAATAAGTGCTTAGCATATGTTATTCCTTCTTCCAAAGCTGAACATGCATTTCTCTATAAAAAATGTTGCTCCCAAGAACTCTTGCAAATTTATTTTGGCATTTGATGGCATTTTGGATCTCTCCATAGCTTCACATGGGCTCTATTTCCAACATTAGAACATTTTGAATCTCTTAGGAGCCACTGAGAAAAGAAATAGTTAGCTCTGGATAGCTCTAGATGAGCTCCGGAGAGCTCCATATTAGCTTCGGAGAGCTCCGGAGAGCCCTAGAGTAACTCAGAACCGACCATGGGGCAAAGACAACTAGCTTTGGATAGATCCGGAGTAACTTAGAAAATTTTCAGAGCATCTCCAATGCACCTCTTAGAAAAATCTCCAGGGAAATTGCAATAAAGGTGAAGAGATTGGTTTCAAAAGCTTAGTATGAGTTACAGGAGGACTTACAACATTTTAGGTGTGGGGGAGATGATGAGACAATAAATTGTCTCATCTATTAGCTAAATAATAGCATATCTTTTGCTTAATTAATGTCATTACATTTCTTAATGATGTTGCATGTTTTCCTTGTAATAAATGATTAGAGGATTGGAGAATAAATTCTGCCAAATTGAAGTGCCAAAAAACTTCCTAAAAAGAAGCACTAAAAGAGGAAGTTAAAAATGTAATCATAGTAAAATGATGATATCTCCCTCATTTCTTAATGAACTTTAGAATTTCAAAATGATCTAGAAATCTGGGAATGAGAGGAACAAAACCTAGAAACCATTTGAGGAGATTCATCAAAATAAATGAGTAGTTCATGACTGAAATTGACTGAAACAAAATTGACATGAAAGAAGACAGTGAAATCAGAGGAAGAAGTTATAGTTTTTCTCCTCAAGAATAGGATCTCAGATCCACATTCTTGGTGGATTGATTGAGAATAAGAATTCTATAAATTTATTGTAATCAAGGAACCAAATGGGAAGAGTTTTATGAAATAATAAAGTTCAATTTTTTTAGCAGTAGTAGTTGTTTGTAGTTTCATTTCTTAGTAGCCATTTCATTTCCAGTTCTTTACATTTCCAGTATTTCCCTTCACAAGCTTTTAGGATAGATTTGATTCCAGCAATTTCATTTGCAAGCTCTTAGTTTAGATTTGATTGCAACAATTTATTTCATGTATTTCATTTCAATTCTCATTGTAGAAAAAGAATCTCATGCAAATGATTTCTTCTCCCTCTTGCATATTGCCATGGACACCACCTTGGATTGACATTTTTAATTGAATGATGAGGACTGCAGTGACCCTCATGATAAGGTCTCCCTTTTTACACCTAGATTGTAATGGTTGCTATGTCAAGTACTTTTAACACTATCTTTTGCCTCTTCTCAAATTTTAGCTTTAGCCATGTAGGGAGAGCAACTTCTTTAGTTATTTTATCTATTATTTCAGGCATCTCCTCTTTTTATTGAGCATCCTTCTCAAGAGTCTCATATCTTGGTATTTCCTAGTACATACCTTCTTCTCATTGCTATCTTTCCTCAAGTGTTTCTTTAGATTTATCCACTTGAGGCTCTATTTTTTTCCTTCACAAGTATCTCCTTTTTTTCTTCTAATAGTAGCTCTTCTTGCTGCTCCTATCGATCATTTTCAATGGTTACCTTAACATTTTCTTTTAGTAGTTCTTTTTCAACTTCATTGACCTTAGGAGTAGTTAAAGTGATTAGAGTCTATGACACGTCCTTTTGTAGTTCAACAATTAGAGGTGGTAAAGGGGTTTGCAAAATTTTCTCGCCTTTAAGGAGTTTCTTAGATGCTTCTTCAGTTATCTTCATGATTTCCTCCTAATATTCTTTGTTAATATCCTTTTCTACATGTGGAGAAAGTGTCTTGGTAAAGGGTGGATGTGTAGGGGAGGGAATTCTCTCATAAGAAGAGCTTGACTCCCTCTAAATCTTCTTGAAGATTTGGATCTTGTGATGATGTTGGAGCTGGAAGTTTCCCATGAAAATTTTGTATTGGAAGAACTTTCATTAATGGAGTAACTTCTAGTTCAGTTAATACCCCTGTTGAAGCTGCATCATATAGTATGTTAGCCTTTAGTAAGGCTTTTGACAATTGCTCTAGAGTTACATCACCTTAAGTAATATTTCTTTTTTCTTTCTTTGTACTCCTACTCTTCTTGTATACCTTGGGCTCTACAAAAGATTCACCCTTTTTCTTCCTTTTCTTTTCTTTCTTTTCCATCTCCTTCTCTAAGTGTTTAATCTTTGATTTTAACCAAGATATACTAAATTTCATAGCACCTTTACTTATCTTGTCTATAGAATTGTTCTCCTTAATAGACTAGTTTAGATTTGAGATTGGTTGATCATCTATCCTCTAAATATCATAGGCTAGATTTAGGATATTGCCATCATTTGAAATCTTTGAAGGAATTTCTCCTCCAATATTGAATATTTTCATTTTGTATGCTATCAATCTACAATCACTAGTAGAATTTTGGCAAATAAATGACTAGGTGACTAAAACTTTTAGTCACATCAACTAAAAATGATTAAATTCTAGTCATGTTTTGCAACACAGCTATAAATGACTAATTTGATGGTGGGTAAAAAACATAGCTATAAATGACTAAATAAATGGCTAAATAATTAGTCACACAAGTAAAAATTAGAAAGAGAGGGAAATTAAAAAAATATTTTGAATTGGAAAGAGGGAAATTCAGAGAGGGAAAATTTTTCCATGAAAAATAATTCAAACAAAAGAAACCTGACTGCCTCTACGCTCAAGTCATTGTTCATGCATTGGATGCATTGTACATGGGTTGAATTTGCACTAAAAAATAGGTAAGGCTCATTGATGTCCCTCTTTTTGTATTGATGAAGTGGAACACAATCGCTTGAAGATGCTAATTTTATTATATTTTGTTAAATTTTGTATTGGGCAGACACATTTCAGGGGATTTCCCAGAAGTGATAAAAGCATTTCTAGAGAAGGGCATTTCTAGAGAAGGGCATGGCTAGATGCATTGCATTCAATTGCCGAGGAACCTTACTAGCAAGTTTGGTATTCATGTGTTTTTTAAACTATAATTTTTTATTGTGTTTAGTACTCTGTTTTAGTTATGCCCATTTGCCAGATGCTATAAATACTGACACCGAAATCTAATTCAATCTGTTGACTGCTAATACTCAAACAATACCCCACTCTTATTAGGGATTAGGGTTTCAAAGCTCAGTTGTGAAGGATTGGGGTTTCACCTAATTGTAGAAGAACTGCCTCAACCTTGCAAACTTTTTTAAAACAAAACAACAAATAATCTTATATTGCTTAATACCCATTTCAGTTTCTGCTAGCCCTATTGTAGTTTAGTCCCCTGAATAGTCATTATTGTGTTGAAGTATTGATTATTAATACTAGTGTTGGTGTGTTCTGAAGAGTATTCAATATGCTCTATTGTTAAAATGGGGTTTGATTTTTCTTAATTGGGGTCATCTTAGATGGTTCAACTTGGCCTAAAATGTCCAAGTGATGAGCTTGCAGATTAATCTAGGGTTTCTAGCTTTTTTCTGTGATATGGAAGTCACCCTTTCAGATGTTTCTCTCCTTGATGATCATCTAACTAAAATGTCTTTTTAGCATGATGATTATTACTTTTTTTAAAATAGAAATTTCATAGTTTATAATACTAAGAAATAATCAATCTTTTTTCCATTTTCATGATCTAAAGCAAATAACAAGCACTCAAGAAAGAATCAAAAATAACAAAGTCAATTAATATGGCATCATAAAATAAGCCTCAAACAATACAAGGAAACAAGGATTACAACCTAGTTTGAAGTCTTTCCCAAAATTTTGAATCAAGAGTAAACCACTAATGATAAGAAAAAATAATAGGAAACATGGTTTACAACCTAGTCCCCATAAATTGTTGACACAAAGTAACCTAAAGAAAAACAAAAACTAAAAGATGACATTTTTAAATAATCAGAGATCTATAATTGTTTAATTATGATTAAGTACGTGTACATGCTAAGCCTTCTTTGTACGACGCATAGTACTGGCATGCCTAATGTGTTGATGATTACCACCACCATGAGGATGCTCAACAGGACTCATTGCCACACCATGAACCTTGGGCCAACAATTTCTTTTGACCCTATATTTTTCATATGCATTGCCAGATTTGAGCATTGGCTTTTCTATCCTTCCACCACCAATAACCTGACCAATCATGGCTCTGCAACTACTTGGCACAATCTTCTTAGCTCTAGATGGAATCTTTACCTTGTAACTTGAAACCAATTTTCAAGACTCATCAAACAAGGCTATTAACAATCTGTAAAATAAAAAATTACACAAATCTAAACATTAAGAGAGAACTGAGATAATTGTTCCAAAATTATTTCCACTACATTTGGAATAATTACATTTATCAGCTCACTGTAACCTTGGAAAAAAAATTAAGCATAGAAATATGCCATAAGTCTCCACAAGGTGTACGCCTAGAACTTAAAATAGTTTGAAAATAATTTGGAAAATGCCACCATCCATAGAACTATTGGAATCATTTGCCATTGTGCCAAAAGCTTGAGCTATCAACGCTTGCTACAAATGCCAGACTTAACCTAGATCCATGGGAGGCTCACTACTATGTCACAAATCCTGAGGTCAGCATTGAATACCTCACTGACAAGGGGGCAGCTCACTGCCAACAATCCCCCCTCAATGCAACCCAAGGGATTCAAACCCATGACCCATGGCTCTGATACCAATTGTTGGAATCGTTTGCCATTGTGCCAAAAGCTTGAGCTATTAACGCTTGCTACAAACACTAGACTTAACCTAGATCCACGAGAGGCTCACTACCATGTCATGAATCTCGAGGTCAACATTGAATGCCTCACTGACAAGAGGGCAGCTCACTGCCAACAAGGACATCACAATAGATGCACCACATGTTTGTTGCTAGCCAAAAAGCAAGATGATAAACAAAAATGATAATGAGTCAAGGGGAACATCAAGAAGAAGTACATTCAAATTAAATTTCAACCAGCTACTAAATGAGCACAACCCACTTTGACTTGTCATAAGTTCAAAATATTAAAACAGGTACATTTTTATGTCTGTAAAGGTGACAACAATCCAACAATGGATCAAATATTTCAGATTGAAATGCAACAGAAATGCATTGTAAATGACAACAATCAAATTTGAAATTACTCAAATCATAAAAGAATAGTGGAGAAAAGGCAGAAAAATTATTCTTTGATTTGATCAGGCTAATGAGAAATATTGCCTCAAAAATTCAACTATATCACCATGTCTTTGGCAACTTCATTACCAATAGCTTGGCCAAAATTATTACACAAATGAAGAGCATTATGGGAAAAAATAAAAATTGATTTGAGGCTTCACTAAGATAGCTTGACAAAGAGAAATGATAAATGTAACTAAGACAGGCATATGACCCTAGAGATGGGATAATACCAAAAGCTAAAATAGATCATACATCTAGACACAATCCATAAAATGCTATTAATGGTGATATCTTCTAGGATACCAATAGGCATTAAAAAAATGAGATTAACAGTGATTGTCTATTGTTTTGACTTATTTTAACAAATGAGTTTCCAATGTGAAGTGTCAACCAAGGATTTTATTAGCATTCTATTGACTATCATTTTCCAAGTCATGACTATCAATTTTGAACCAAATGAGGCCTTCCAATGCTTTGGCTTTGGGGGCTCGTGATTTTATTGATTGCCTATGATGGAGTTTCCTGTCACATCTACTTTTATGACTCTGAGGAACACACAAAATCAACAATAGAAATAAGATATGATGGCAACTATTGGAGCCAATGGGCCATAGATGCAAAATTAAAGTGAATGTCTAAGCATGGTTAATGATCTTTTATTTTGTTACCGATAACGGTGTGGTTTGGTGGTTAAATCGCTCAGTTGTAGTGGTAGCCACCATGTTGTGCCTCATACACATGTGCCATTTCAAAATAGGGACCCCCTCTTTCAAATTTTGGTCTAGGATGTCAACTAGATTTTCACCTCCTAAGTGGTCAAGTGGTCAAAGTGCATTTTGTCCATGATTGAATGATGATGTTAAAAAATCACTTCAGGAATCTGCTAAGTTGGATTTTCATATCCCTTTTGATGGCCTTAGATAGCCCTTTTGCGCTAAATTGCTCTCCAACTGATTTTTGCACTAAATTGCTCTCCAACTGACCTTTGCGTTGATTTGCCTCCCAACCGACCTTTGTGCTAATTTGCCTTCCAACTGACTTTGTGTTAAAAACCTTTATCACCGATTTCAGCATTAGTTTTCCTCTCGACAGACTTTTGCACTAAAATCAATCATCCCCGACTTGCGCTGTATTGTTCAACCATTGACTAAGTCGGATGAGGCCAAAGTTCCCACAAGTCTGAAGGACATCAAAGTCTCACAAGCTACATAGAGTTGAGCCTATGGTCGTAGCGTTAAAATATCTCTCACCAACCAAGTCTATCACATCCAATTTCCCCACCAAGTCTGAGTGAATGAAAAGCTACGCGAAAACCCTAATCTATTAACTATACATTGCGCATTAATGGTGATTTGGCTAGGATAATAAAAGGGATAACCTCCTTTGTTTAAACCATTTTTGCACTTTAATAAAGACTTTGGAGCCCCTTTGCAATCTTTGCAGCCTATTGAGCATTTTCCGCCATTGTTGCCCCGAGTTCAATCCGGCAACTGCTTCCTGCCTGTGCAATCTAGACACATTTTTTGCAAACTAACTAGGTAGGGTTTCCAAATCTCCTCTTTTGAGCTTTCATTGTATGTGGTTAGGGTTTGATTTCAAAGAATGTTTTCTTTCGGAGCAACTCCTTTAGGGTTTTAGCTAGGGTTTTGTGTGTAAATTGTTTGTTCCTCCTTCGAAACCTAGTTTGGATTTCCCTTTGAAAACATAGATGGATTGTTATGAACTAAAAAGAATAACTTAAACAGACCTAGCTAAAGTTTTCATAAACTAGAAAGACATTTGGTCTGAGCACTAAACTGAAGTCTAACCAACTTGTAAACATTCCAACTCATCTAGTCGGTCGGTGGTCATTAGAACCTACACTGCACTTAGAAATCCATTTAGCGTTGAAAACATTGACTTCCGACCTACATGGCTTTGTCACATTAACCAGTTAGATTGGCGGGACCTCAAAACCCCGCAAGCTTTGAAAATCCATTTTAGTGCTAAAAACCTCTTGTGCCGACCATGCGCTAAATGACCCCGTCTCCAACTTGGTCGGACACTTCAAATATCTCCGCAAATTAGTGACATCCAAAGTCCCGCTAAAAATAAGAAAACAGCTCTGCGCTAAAAATGACCCCATCTGACCTTGCGCTGAAACACTCTTTCACTGACTTAGTCAGTTGACCTCAAAACTTGTGCAAGTCAGACAAAGCCAAATCCCACACAAGAGTAGTGAAAGAAATCTCAAAGAGGCTTGCGCTAAAACCTGACCGACTAACTAAACATCCAATGAAAGGTCGGTGACCTTCAAAAGTCGTCCAAGTCAGTAACATTCAAAACCTATGCAAAAGCTAGATGAGAATGAACACTAATAAAACCTTGAGTCGGACAAGCCCATTTTTCCCGCTGAGGTCGGTAGACCTCAATTTTAGCGGATTTCTACCTACATGTCAATTGACCCTAAAACTAGCGCAAACACTACAAAATGACTGTGTTTTAAGAATTTTCAAAGGGAAAATGTCAGGAATGATGAAGTTAATGTTGTGATACATAGATAATGATGATTTTCATGCTTTTAATTAGATGTTTTGCAACATTAAATGGTTTTTTAGATGCATTAATGGTGAATTGCTAAGAAGTAGGTGCAATGGTAATAACTCTTAGATTTATGATTCTTTAAAAAAAGGGCATATCAATAGTATTATCAAATTCATTAAAGTTCATCTCAAACTTAGGAGTGTGAAAGAATTCTCAAGGTGTCAAACTTATAAGGTCCAGTCTTTCAAATTAAATGACTGCCTGAGCTCAAGCCATGAAGTACGAATTCAAGGGAATCCCTCTAGAGACCAAGATTCACTCCGGATGGAGTGATGTAGGAGACACAGATCTGGGTCACATAGACTTAGATGACTTTAGATTGAGGATCTTTGGTCCAAATCCAACTCCTAGGGCCAAAACCCTCAGAGACAGTGGTATATCACAAGCTACTGCCTTCCCTACCTCAGTATAATATGCATAATTGATGGTAACCTGTGTAGATAGGTATGATGTCATGACAAGGACAATTCAAACTACTAATGGGGATATCTTGGCTGATTTAAGTCCACCCTCTCTAGCTGAGACCTTTGATATTCCATGGCACAAAGTCATGACCATGCCAGACTAACAAGGATCAAAGGGGACTTACAACAAAGATATGGAGGGATGCAGAAAACATATGAATGACCATTAGGCCAAAAATAGAAGGTCTTCCCATAGTAAATTTCCCCAAGTGCTATATAGGAGTGATTTCCATGATGAAATCAGAGATTTGATAACTTTCCTGAGTAGAATATGTGGATTACCCATAGCCTCCACTTTTGAGGGGTGGATGTTTGTTATCATAATTGAGATATTAAAAGGGACTAAGTTCCACTGGGCCCAAATCCTTAGTGACAACATTCATGAGGCCTTCAGCAACTTTAAAGAGAAGAGGTACTTCAGATGGACATCTTATGTTGTCTATGCATTAGCAAGGAGAAATCACTATGTTGGGTTATCCAAGATCGAAGAAGTTGGAAATGATGAGCAAACCCAGATAAAAGTATATGAATGTTACCCACAGCTAACCTCATCTCAATCTTTGATACATTTTAAAAGGGTAAATGATGCTTTCACAATGTATATAGCCAGACTGCTGCAAGGTAATACAGCCTTGAGGATTTTCACTAAAGTAATGAATGAAATAACCAAATATGGTAAGTGGTATATCCAATTTGAGAAATTCATGTATCTAAGAGTACAAGGTTTCATTGGGATGGCTTATAGACTTCCTAGATATCTTGATGACAAGACAGTGCTCCTAGAATTGTCTAGACAATTGATACCCTATGCTGAGAAACTCAAACACTTACACAGAACCAATATGCAGTTTCCTATCAGATTCAGCAAGGGGAACTATGCATGCCCTTCTTTAGCATCAGCAGAACATTCTGACAAAGAGCTTTAAATCCTCAATTTACATTACTATAATGCAAGGGATCACTTTGATCCAAATAAGGTAATGGAAACATTCGTAAGTAAGAAGTTGTTTCACAAGATACATATTGAAGACTTTTTGGCCAACTACTCGGATGATTATGAAGTTATGAAGAAGGCACACTCAAGGCTACCTCTAACCTTCATCAAGAAGTTCTTCATTATTGCAGTGTTAGATCAGTTAGAGGATGATGAAAATTTTATGGTCAGAGGACCTTAGGAAGCTCAATACCATCAACTCATCCCACTACCAAATTGAGCAAATGTAGAAGAAAGCTCTTTGGATACCATCATGAGAGAACCCATCAGATTGAGCAAGGCCTAGGTAAGGGGTGAGGTGGTTGCTTTGGAAGGACAGGAAATACAACTCACTTATACTGCATTAGAATCAGATAAGGACTCCGGAGGTGAGGAGGATGAACCAATAAATGTCACAGATGAGGCAGAGCTAGCTGAGAAATAGAAATCAGATAGTGAAGAACATATATCCCTAGCAGAAAAGGCAAAGAAAATTAAGAAGCCATCTGCTAGGCCTACTTCAAAGAAAGACCAGCCTCCCTCCACCAGGATAAGGGCTTCCAAGAAAAGAGACATGCCAAGTGGCCCTGGAGAAGGTTCTAAGGCCAAGAAAGCAAGGGTAAAAGAGGTAACTAAGGAGCATGCTGTAACACAAAAATATACTAATCCTCCAACCTCCCTATCTCCTACTACTCAAAGTGTAAGCATGGTTGCCTCAACCCCTGTAGCTTCTACTATTGCTTCTTCCTCTGCCACTTCTACTACTGCCACATCCATTTCACCTACAACCTTAACTACCATTATCCAAGGAACATCCCCTGCTGCCACCTCTCTTACCTCTACCATTTCTTCCTGCTCGTTGGCAATTTCTTCCAATGCCCCTAGCAGCCCTATCTCCTCTACTGCTACCACTTCATGTCCCTCCACTATTACTACACTTGTACCTTCTACTTCCTCCTCTCAATTATCTACCCCTGCAACATTACCTCCTATTTCCACCATCCTTTCACCTCCTCTTCCTCTACCTTCACTACCTTTTCCTTCACCTCTTGTCATCTCTTCTTCCTTATTAGCAGTATTAGCTAATTTAATAGAGATTAACGTGCCTTCACTACCCATATCCTCTATAGTTCCTATTTCCCAAATGCCTGTAGATTCTTTGGCCATACCTCTGCTATCCGAAATTGAGAAAGTATGTGCAGAGTTGGGTTTGCAGGAGCCTGAAACAACATTATTACCTGGGGAGGAGAAAGATGTATTGACAGAAGTAAATAATGAAGACTCCAATGAACCTCAGACTAATGTTGAAGTCATTGATGTATCTGACAGTCCTCTAGAGAAAGGTCAAACGAAGGAAGTTTTCAATTCAGCCCAAGAAAGTATATTGATAAACTTGGAAAACTTGGCCCAAGAAGGAGAGAAAGAAGAGAAGATGAATACAGATAAAGATGTAGAACCAGAGCAAGAACAAGAGCCACTTGAAGAACTGGTTGTAATTAATAATAACAAAGCCACTGAATTAAATAAATCTTTAGCACCCAAATGGTTGAAAAGTAGAGTGGCATATCCTAAGCTAGAAGTAGAAATAATGTAGCTGGATTCCAGTACCATCTTGTTGTAAGCTCAGAGGCCTAAGAAGCAAAAGATACAATCCAGGATCTATAAGGATGAATCAGGATCTAGAATTACAGAGATTGCAGTCCCACCAACTGATGTAGCCAAAGAACAAGTCAGGGCAGAGGATTATGTGATCTCCACGGTTGATTTGGAACCTGCCACTCGTGCTCAAAGAGTGGATGATTTTAAAGAATCAGTTAAATCAATTTTGGAATAGTTAGACAAGGATGAGATGTCTAAGAAGGATTTAAAACAGCAAAATGAAGAACTCCACACTTGCCTCCAGTTTTTGGTCATGCCAGTAGATGCAAGAGGAGATATAAGGATAGTGTCCACTTTCCTGTCTACGGATGAAATGGCTAGGCTAGGCGAGGTAAGGTCCAAATCCCAAGGTACAAAAAAATGGTTATTTAGAGTTTTTGAGATGGGATGCAAGACTATCAATGCCTTCGCTCAAGCGTACAAGAAGCTAGTGGAACTTCATAAGAAATGGAAAGATCTGCATGAGGAATGTGACTCCTTCGATGAGTATTACTCACATATGTATCTGTGGATAAAGAGCATTAGGGATTTGCTAGCCCAGACTCTGGTTGTAGAAAATATTCTAACTGGAAACCAGTTGTCCAAGGCCATTGAATGGTATCAACAACTACTTTTGAGAAAAGAAACTTTTGAAAACATAAAGGAAGCATATAAGCCAGCGGATGAGGAGCTATGGTCAATTAAATGATATCAATGATTTTTTGCAGGATTGTCTGGAAACATCCTATGATGACTATGCCCCATATGATATTGAAAAGTGTAAAGACAAATTACATAAGGTAATTTTTGAAAATACTGAGCTTAGTATGGAAGACAGGTTAGATAAGGTAAGCGACCTCAGAGCTGAATTCAAAGCATTCCACAAGGCTGGTGCAGAGATAGAGAAGATATATAGTAGATTTAGTTAGGAGATGGAGATGTTCGACTATCGGATCAATCATTTGAAGGATCCAAATCTGTCAGAGATTAATCCTGCACTTGACGCATGGCTGACTTACCACAACAAGCTGGCTGGTGAAGAAAAAATTGATTTAGATGAAGACTCTTGATATTATTTTGAATATTTTAAGGATGTAATCTCATCATAATTGTAAATTGTTGTATTCAGAGCAACATTCGACTCTATTTTGTCTTTTCTATGCTTTTAAAATATTCTTTTCAATTAATATATTGAGTTGGCTAGTCAAATTGACTAGATTCAATGTATCTGGATGTTGTTTTTTATCTTTTTCATAGAAGACAAAATGTAATCTGAGAATTGATGTGAGCTGTTGTAATTGCATTTATTGATATAATCTAGACTATCGGTGTTGAGTTAATCTCCACCGTTCATTTGAAAACTCGGTATGCTACTTTTTTATATAAAGGGCTGCCATTTCCACTTTCTATAAGAGAGAATTTGATGCCAAATTGTTGACATTCTACCATTTGAAGTAATACAACTCAAGTTTTTGCAGTGTTTCTAAGAATTTGTGTATTGTGTTCCTTATTTGGTTTTCATGGTTCGCTTCTTGCTCTCTCGTAGTTAGTTAGTTGTGCTTTTATAATGTTAATGGTTTGCTTAAAGTATCTGATGAATACTCTAAGTCCACACTTTTAGTTATTTGCTGATGGTAGATAGCTGTGCAAATTTAGTCTGGGCTGATCACTTGTGCTAAAGTTTAATTGCATTTCACAAGTTAAATTGTGTTGTTTATTGGGTATTTAACAAATGAATGTAATCTGAAAATCTATTGACTTCCATTGAAGATAGCACTATTTTCTATAGTATTGTGACACCCATTTTAGTTTGGTAACTCAGAAAACCAATTAAGTTCTAGAGTATTTGTCTACTTAAAGTAAACTATACATTGTGAATGTCACTTAGGATTTCTCTAAAACCCTAACCTTTTTGCATTTTATTTGAAAACATCGTTAGGTTAGGAATTTCAGCAGCATTTTACATTGTTTTATCAGCTAAAAACCATAAAAGGGTTTATGTGTATTTGCTGTACCAACTTGAAAATTTGTAGATTGCATGTAAGACCCCTTGTAGGCACAGCTAGAACATACCAATTGAGAGATTCTAAGCAAGCTAAGACCTAGCTGTATTATCCTTGGAGTAGTCTTACCTAGGGTAGGATACTTTTCAAGAGAGGTGTGCAACTAGCAATCACACCTACGTTGTTGTGTGCTAAAACCACCATCAACATGCTAGAGTTCAAACCCCCATTGGGCCAATGAGCTCATAGGCTTTATGCCTTCATTGGGCCAACGAGCTCTTGGGTTTGAAGTGTTCTTGATAGGGGATGAGGTCCCTCATGTTGTGGCCTCACCGGTTCATTTCTCTGAGAAAAAGCATTTGCGTGGAGCCAGAGGGCGTGTCGTACCAGCACCACCAGTCACATTAAAAAGTTTACTAGGTGCATTATCTTTTAAAAAAATATGATCTTTTATTTTGTTTCTTCTAATTATATTTGTTTAGTTGTCAAGGGGGTGTAAGTCATGGCATAGCTCTATATCTCTTTATTGCCTTAAGGTAGATCCTCACATGATTCTTATCTTGGTAGCATGGGTATCTCAACACCAAAAATTATTTAGAATCCCACTCCTTCATGAAATGTAATGACGGAATACTACTATCCCTTGACTTATCTCTACCATAAAGAAACCTCTATGGAACATGTAGAGGGTGTAAGTCATGGCTTGGCTGTGTCTAGGAAAGTTCATAGTTTGTTCTATCTCCATTTCAAAAATATTGTCTCAAAAATTCAACTTATTCACCATGACTCATTTTCTACCACAATACCGCAAATTGTTTCTTTGACCATTGTGGGACCGTGGTATACTAAACATCACTTGAAGCCTTTCACCGCACTATTGCACTCCTTCATTAAAACTGTCACGGGGCTACAGTATTCAACACTTACATAACTTAAACTCCTTATACTACCATACCACAAGCCTCATTTGAGGCCACCATGGGGGTGCGGTGTACTATTTCCATCTGCTCCTTCTTACAGCCATACCATATGCCTCACTTGAGGCCGTTGTGGGGGCATGGTGTACTATTTTCCTCTACTCCTTCTTACCACCATACCGCAAGCCTCACTTGAGGCTACTGTAGGGGTACAGTGTACTATTTTCCTCTGCTCCTTATCGCATTACCACTAGTTATTCTCTTGATTGCCTTGTGACCGCGGTGAAGTATCATATGCCACTTCATTTTGAGACTGTTGCGAGGCTGCGGTAATCAGTCTCTACATCCTGTAATGCCACAAGTGCAATCTCTTCATGCTACGGGATAGTGATGACTGTTCCCTTATTATCCTTGGTTCGCACACACCCGCCAAGACCCTTTGAGTGACATGCAAATCAAATACAAATATCTTTCACATCAATGGTTAAAAATACAAATATATTTCACATGGACTTGGTATGGGGTGCTTATGAATGACTCCTAGAATAACTTTAAAATAAATATGGATCCCTAAGATGGATTTATGGAAGGAAATTTGCATGGATTTATGGATTTATTAAATGTTCTTTTATCAAATGTATGAAGGTATCTTTATTGTAGGTTATTTTCCCTATATTATTTATTCTTGGTTTGAACTCCTTGATTTTGTGGTTTTTTGTTAGGACCTAGAGCTTTCATATGCAAGACCACCTATAAGGTGCCAAAGGAGTCATCTAGATCATGACTTAGGAGCTGGTTAGTATTGATTGAGTGGTATAATGGTGGTTGAACTGTCCTGGTCTATACAACTAAGAGATGTACTTGTGTGCTTTGTAGTTTGTTTGTTTAATTTTTCAATGCTTAAAAAAACATCATAAATAGATAGGATGATATTTTTTGTAATTTATTCCTTCAATCACTTGTCATAGCTCCATTTGGAGGTAGCAGAGCTGGTGGAATGGAGGTTGTACCTTATCCTCCTATTTATTCAAGCAGAAATGTTGCAAGTTCCTCTACGGATCACTAAAGCCTTCACAAAAACATATGCAAAAAATTCAATAATGAAGAATTTATGCACAAATTCTCTTTTGAATGATGGACAAAGCCTCCACTGTAACACCACACTATTTCTAGGCCTTACGATGATGTGGGTGATTCCTGCATCACCACAAGGCCCAACAACAAGTTATGCGGTGTTGTGGTGGAGGCTTTGTGCATCATTCAAAAGAGAATTTTTTCATAATATTGAATTTTGTGTAGAAATTTTTGTGAAGGATTTGGTGATCCAAAGTGGAACTTGCAACTACAATATCTAATAAAAATCTACTTCCAAATATGCTTTTAATGGATGTTCATATCCTCATCCAAAGCTCCAATTCACACACAGGCAGGAAGGACGCTTTCAAAGGTTGAGGAGTTGGGCTTTACACCCACTGGTTGCATTTTCTTAAAATTTTCTAATGACTTTTTAGAAAAAATCATTTTAAACATATCCTTTAATCACGACATTCCATGATATCACATTTCTTCGAGGCATTTTTTGAAACAGTTCACTTGCCTTGTCTATGCTTCCACATTTTCATGTATGTCTAGCAAGGCACTTGTAACTACAACATATGACAAAAAAATCCCTTTTGTTATGCTTTAATGGATGTCCCTTTGTTACTAATGGATATTTGATGTAGTGCACATTATTATAGTGCAAGCCTATTTTTCAGATTGTTTCATTTAGCATCACCAATATTCTCCACAAGAACATTGTCCCTGTTTAAAATGATAGAAATGGTTCACATCTCTTAGAACAATATCTCTTGCAACAATCTTGGAGATGAATTTAGATGCAGTGTGAAAATTAGAACATACTCAAAGGTTCTTAACAACTCTAATGGTTGTAGCAAGGGCCATGTTTAACAAACCAAATGTAATTGCTAACTTTTCAATATGGTGGTAGATAAATGATTATTTTTTCTTCTATTCCACAATATTAAGTAAAAGTCTTGAATCTGGAAATACCCTACTGCCTTCATTTGCCAAGCCAATTTCTCCAATTTTGTATAGCTCTCCCATGTTTGTGGATGTGATCTGTCTCCTATACAAAAAAACATGTACCATTTTATGCCCTTCAATCCAACTACATGCAGGTATCTTTTTAATTCCTCTATCTTTCATCAATCTCCTTACTATTTAAACCTCACCACACCCGCCCACTTCTGCATAGATGTTTTAGAGAAGAACATAAGTTGCAGCATTTTTAGGATCCAACTAAAATAGCAGTGTTGCTGGAATACTTAGCCTACATTCAAATTCTAAATTCTAGGAAATTATATATAGTAAATAGATTGATGGCTGTTTCGATAGTGAAATTATTAGCTTTCTTAGAAATTAACTGAAATATTTTGTCTTGAAATATCTAGAAGGATTATTTTAATTAAAGAGGATTTTGTGGTTCTTTTTGTAACAATGATTAACAATGATTTTATAGTGTAGCTAGCTTTCTATTTTCATTCAAGAGACAAGTCATTAAAGTCAAGCACATACCAAGAAGATGTTGGCAAGAGACACAGTATAGCTTCATGAGTGTTATCATTGATGGCAACAAAATTCATCCCACCCATCTGCAGGACATGGTGTGTCTATACCGGAAGTCAGATTGAAGAGTGTGAGGTCCGGTAAGCAAGAACAGAGCATGTAGCAAGGTTCGACAGTCAGGTTCGGATCTCTCAGATGAAGTATCTCAGTAAAGTGTGGACTTGGGGAAGTCAAGAGGAGTATCTTGAATGATATATTCCAGGGATTGAGCCTCTGGTGAAGAAAGAGTGAAGACATATGAGCACCTAAGTATTGGGTTCTTGTTTGGCAGAGTAGACTGAGGAAGAACTGACCGGCAGAGCATCAGACCTCAATTTAGATAAGATATTGTTGGAGATCAAGTTTCTTGAGGTACCATTCATGATTGGTCGACATGATTGATGACTTCTATAAGCATCTCTTTGATACGCATCACTTGATAAGCAAGGATTCAGCTGACAGACTAAGAGTTTGGGAAATTATTGAGTATTTCAAATGTTGACTAGAAAGTGGATGAAATCCTTGGTGCGGATACATATACCAAATTGATTTTGGTATAAAGGTGTGTGTGGTATATGTACAAGTGCAAAGACAAGTAGAAGAGCAGTGTGAAGGTAGTAAGACAGGTCCGGTATGTGACAGGACAACAGCACCAAAGAAGAGGAAGAATGAAGTGCAGTAGATCAGTGTATTGAGCCTAACTGGAACTGAACCTTAGCATCTGTGGATGCTTCTCATCACTTCAAGTATCTTATTACTCTCCTTATAACTTGTAGATAGTGAGTCTCTTGTAGGTAGTGAGCCTCTTGTGAGCAGTGTGCTCAGGCAGTGAGCCCTAATTGGCAAGTGCCATTTTGTATTTCTGTTCTTCTAATAGAGAATACATTCTTAGGTTAGTCACCCCGTGGTTTTTCCCTTAACAGGGTTTTCCACGTCAAAATCATTCTGTTATGTATCTTGACTTTGTTTCTACTTTCATGATTATGAATACTTATTTGCTTTGATGCTGCACTAGTTGTTAAAGAAGAACAAAAAGTTAAATTAATTTAGATAACTGATTCACCCCCCTCTCAGTTATCAACAATTGGTATCAGAGCCAAGTTCCTCCTAACAAAGCCTAACAGCTTGAGGAAGATCTAGGAATCTTAATCAATATGTATGGAATGAGGGAACAACTTCAGACTTCCCTAGATGATCTTGAGCAATCTCACTCCGAAGTCAATGAATTAAAGGAAAGACTCAAACAAGCTGATGATTTCATAAATGAACTAAAAGAGAAACTGAGTATCTCTATGAAAAAGAGAAAGGAACTACTTCAATAGTTAGAAAGTCAAAGTGAAGCCAATAATACTGATGAAGATCTGAACAAGAAGAACAAGTTATGTGAGAAGCTATCAAAAGAGGTCATTATGGTAAGACATGAAATGGAATCAGGGGTTATGAAATTCACCCAAGAAATTGAAGAGAAAATAAAAATAGAAGATGATCTAATACAAACTCTCAAGGGAAAGTCAGAAGACTACCATAAAATGGATAGAATTATCAGGCATCTAGAATCTAATCTTGAAGAAGCAAGAAATAATGAAGAACAACTTGAGAATCAGATTGACACTCTCAAGAGGGATCTTCAAATAGCTAATGAATACAGGAGAAATTCAAGATAAGCTCTTCTCAACTTGAAGTTCTTCTTCAAAGCCAAAAGAGGATAGATGACAAGCAAGGCCTGGGGTATGAGAAAGGTGAAAGCTCTGGATCCAGTCAGAAAAACTCTGTACCAGGAAATCCAAGGAACAGGCCTAGAAGACCTCCGGTAAGGCAACCAAATGCTCAAAGATATCCATCCTTCAATAGATACTGCCACAACTACAATAACTTTGGTCACAAAGCAAATCAGTGTAGAAAAAGAATGAATTAGACTAATTCATCCTTCTCTAGATAGTGCTTTAATTGCAAAAGGTATGGTCACAAAACTCATGAATGCAGAAATATGCAAATGAACAATTCATTCAATGGTAGATATTTTGCATGCAATAGAATGGGACATATGGTTAATTAGTGTAGATCAAGAGGATATTAGTCAAATATGCAAAGAAATGTTGTTTTCTACAATTGCAATAGATCCGGTCATATTGCCAAATTCTGTAGAAGTAAGAATCAGGACAAAAAGGGTCCGGTGCATCATAATCAAAACCAAGACAAAGGAAAAGGAAAAGTGATTACGGATGAAATTCAAAGGGAGATGAACAAGATATGGGTGAAGAGAAGTACAAAAAATGATGGGGATGGATCCACACTAGAATCAGGTACGATATTCCTTCCAAAAACTAAATAGATGAGCTCTAGCTCAGGGGAAGTAACAAAAGAAAAAACATTTTCCCCCAGCCAGTCAATAGGTGCCTAAAAGTGGAACATGAAAGGTTGCAGATCAAAGGGTTCTTAGAGAAATATCTAAATAAGCCATGGTAAAGATATGGAAGATCCGCAAGAAGTTTTGAAATGATTAATCTTCCAGGATTGATCCGGTTCAATAGTCATCTGGTAAGAATAGGATTTTCACAGTTAGATCTGGTATGATTCAAATTTGAGGTATCTTGATCTGTGGATAAATGGAATGATTGTGAAAGGTAGATAGATTGCTAATATCCACTGAGAATAACTTTAAGTGCATCTTAGTGATCCAAAAAAATCTCTCAGGACAAGGAGAATAGAGCAACCAGAATAACTTAAGGTATGCATTTATTGCAAACAAAATTAGGGTTTGCAGAGAAATAAAAGGGTTCTTTTATTCATCATTTGTACATTTGCATTCGAGAAGAAGAGAAAAGGAGCTCTGTAAACAAATTGTCTCAAGCCTCTCGAAGATCAACCATAGAAGTCAACTCTTCCAGCAATTCAATCCAGCTCATTCTGTGAAACCTAGAAGCATAAAAAGGTATTTTTTCTCTTGATCAAACTCTCTCTGAATCTTTAAGATGGCTACTCTGAATGTTGTAAAGATTTTTGATAGGCCTTGCCCCAAATTTAAGAAACATCCCTACAAATCTCTAGAAGTGGATCCCTTAGGCGCATTTTCTAGCATTTCACATGGGGTTTTGCATGTTGAAGATGTTAACGCATACATTCATGTGAACATTGAAGAATTTGGGGAATCCAAGATGATAGATATTTATCACAATCAGTTAATAGATGACTCATTTGAACTTAAAGCTCAGTATAAGGCTATCTGGGATAAACATTTTGCACAGTGCATTTATTTCCCCTATTTTGTAGAAGATGAATGGGTCTGGTATGTTCTAAGTAGAATGCATGATAACTTTATATGGTTGATGAGACCATTCAAGATAACCAAGGATGCCATTAGGGCAGTTACTGGATTGCACTCATCCAGTGGCATACCTGCTCTCAAATCTGTCAAGAATCAGATAGTGAGTGAGGCAACCGAATCAAAATTTGACAAGAGAGCAATGACAATTAAAGATATCACTGATTCGGATATCAAATTTGCATCCATGATAATTGGTTACCAGATATATCACTCTAGCAGGGAAAATTTAGTACCCGAAACTATAATTTACACAGCTTATTAGATGCTAAAAGAAAATGTTGACTATGATCTTTGTGAACTTCTCCTGAACCAACTTTTGGAGAATCTACAAAAGATAAAGAAGGACAAGAAGAATTCCTTCAAATACGGTGGCTTGATACTCTATCTATTTTTCTATTATATGAATGAGCTACCCAGATCTAATGGTTGGATGTGGCAAAATGATAGACCAGTAGCCATACAAATCAGGGACTATTTGCATGGACTTGGTGATGCCAAGGCACAAAACACAGCACTCTGGGGGTACTTCAAGAATTTTCAAAATATGATGCAAACCAGAGAAAGAATTCACAAATCATTGGTTGAGAAGTACAAAGATACAATGTGCTTCATGGTAGACATGGATCAATGCCTAATCGAGGCAGTAGAGCCAAGGATAGTATGGATCATGCCAATGGGATATGAGGCTAATGAGAAAATCCTAGAGTTGCACATTCAACATCTTTTGAGTTAGCCCAAGGACCCTAAGGCAGAAAGGTTTGGAACCTTTGAAGAGTTGAGTGTAAAGATACATGTGGAGCTTAGACAAATAGAGATGAAAAGAAAAGTGAGAAAAGAAGTAGAGAATGTTGCCCAAAGGTATGGCATTTCAAAAGAAGCACTTGATGCCAACAGAGAGATGGAAAGGGCAAAAAAAGAAAAGGAAGAAGCAGAAAAAGAAAGTGCTCCGATAGAAGCCCCCTTTCGGGCAAGATCCTCTAAGAAATCTGCACCTACTACTGCTAAGAGCTCAAAGGCATCAAAACTAGAAGCAAAATCATCCGGTAAGGGAGAAAAGAGAACTAAGACAAAGGCCACGAGGTCTTATATTAGTCAGAGGGATGATGAAGAGACAAAATTTGATGAGGAGATCAAGAAAATGAAGAAGAAGAAGAAGAAGAAGAAGAAATTTGGTGAAGTAGAGGCAGAAGAGTTTGTTGAAAGGCCCACTCTTTCCATTGATGATGTAGTCAAATCAGTCACTGTGGATAGGAACCTAAAACTAATGACTGAATTCTATGATGATTACAATGAAGCTGACCAGAAGATCTTGCAAGAAGCTACAGTCCGGTACCTGAATATCTATAATAAGTCATTTATTGAAATCATATCTCTAATTCCTAAGAGCCTAGAAAAGGAACTAGAAATAAGGAAAAAAATGCTAAGGAAAAGGACCTTGAGATTCGAGAATAGATAGCTATTCAGCTCTATCCTTCAATCACTCAGAAACAAATGAATATGATTTTCAAAGATTACAAGGATGAGTTCTGGAGCAAAGCTAGAATGAATCAGCTTATGCTTGGAGAGATTGATAAAGTGGCCAAAGAGACTGAAGATATCCTCTGGAATGCCTATAAAAGATTCAATAATCCTATTATAGGGGACTTAGGTGATGAACCCTCCACCATGGATGACAAAGGAGAATCTACTGAGACAGTGGTTGAAGAAGAGTTAAGTGAGGAGAAGACCAAGGACCTAGATTCCTCTATTCTGGAAGAGGAAGTCCATGAAGAAGTTAATATCTCTCATCCGAATTCCCCTGCAGACTCTAGATCCAAAGGAGAAGAAAGAATAGAGTAGAAAACTAGTCAAGGAGAAAAAGTAAAAGAAAAAGAAAAAGGCCAAACAGAGAAGACTCCAGGAGACAACTCAAAGACTGCATAAGGGAAGAACACTCTGTTTCTGGCAAGAGACACTGTAAAAACTGTCAAAGAGTTCTTGACCAAAGAAATGATGGAATTTGATGAACCAAAACTACTTCAAGGACTGTTCAATTTTGATTCCCTCTCCTCGGTTCAAACCATGAAGCTAGCATCCTTTACTCAAGCAAGGGCAAAATAAAAACTTATGAAGTCTCACATGGAAGACTGTGAGCTCATAGAAACTCTATTCGGTGTATTGGAGAAGATCATGCCATCCTTCCAAAAGGATCCTTCAGCCTCCACATCCAATAATCTAAAGTCTCTTGTAAATTATGTCCATTCACACTTTGATTCCTTAGAAAAGTCAGCAGAAGAAAAGGTCTGGAAGGAGTTTTTGGGAAAAAGATTCTCCGAAGTATAGGGTCTAATAACAAATGATAGGAGAGTTATGGATATTGGAATAAAAAGCTTAGAAAATGCTCTTAAAGATGGCAGAGATACATATAAATTTTGTTTATCCTGGCCTAAAGTGACCAAGGATATTGAGAAGAAAGTAAAAGAGCAAGAGGATAAACTGTTAAGTTTATCTCAAAGTTTTGATCCTCTCTCCTCTTCCATAGTAAATCAAGAGTGTCAAACTATTGCAGTCATAGATGAGATAAAGAAGCTTGAGAAGGATAAGAAAAATAGAATAAATAGGTTAAGTGAACTTAGAGGGATCATTATCCCTAAGTTAGAGGCCATGCATGAGGCCCTAACTGATGCTCAAGCCACAGCCTGGACCAATGATCCGATAGATCTTAAGAACGCAGAAGCTTTTGCATTCCTGTTGAGTGGTCACATCTTAATTTTGGATAGGATGAAGCAGAGTTGGGTGACAAAAGTTGTATAGTTGAAGAATACTTTTGCAGATATACTTAAGTACATGTAAGTACAACTTGTATATATACTTATGAGGATATGTATAGATTGTTTTTCTTGAAAATTTTGGTGTGCAGACCCTACCCTTTGCCATTGATGTCAAAGGTGGAGTGAGGAGTAGTGAAAAATGTGGAATCTAGCTAACGGGGAGCTCCAGTAAAGTGTACATTAGAACGGAGCATTAGCCAAGGGGGAGTGTAGTGTGACACTTAGTCATTTTTCACTAAGTGTTGCCATCAATGCCAAAGGGGGAGATTGTTGGCAAGAGACACAATATAGCTTCATGAGTGTTGTCATTGATGGCAACAAAGTTCATCCCACCCATCCGCAGGACATGGTGTGTCTATACGGGAAGTCAGATTGAAGAGTGTGAGGTCCGGTAAGCAAGAACAAAGCATGTAGCAAGGTCTGACAGTCAGGTCCGGATCTCTCAGAGGAAGTATCTCAGTAAAGTGCAGACTTGGAGAAGTCAAGAGGAGTATCTTGAATGATATATTCCAGGGATTGAGCCTCCAGTGAAGAAAGAGTGAAGAGATATCAGTACCTAAGTATTGGGTTCCTGTTTGGTAGAGTAGACTGAGGAAGAACTGACCGATAGAGCAGTAGACCTCAATCCAGATAAGATATTGTTGGAGATCAAGTTTCTTGAGGTAT
Organism: Cunninghamia lanceolata; assembly: GCA_027924645.1. NCBI lineage: Eukaryota > Viridiplantae > Streptophyta > Pinopsida > Cupressales > Cupressaceae > Cunninghamia > Cunninghamia lanceolata. The sequence goes on along the minus strand of BSBN01000272.1, from coordinate 6,174,962 downwards.
CATTAATGATTGGCCAACATGATTGATGACTTCTATAAGCATCTCTTTGATACACATCACTTGATAAGCAAGGATTCAGCCGACAGACCAAGAGTTTGGGAAATTAATGAGTATTCTGGATGCCAACTAGAAAGTGGATGAAATCCTTGGTGTAGATATATCTACCAAATTGATTTTAGTATAAAGGTGTGTGTGGTGTATGTGCAAGTGCAAAGAAAAGAAGAAGAGTAGTGTGAAGGCAGTAAGATAGGTCCGGTATGTGACAGGACAGCAGCACCAAAGAAGAGGAAGAATGAAGTGCAGTAGATCAGTGTATTGAGCCTAACTGGAACTGAACCTCAGTATATGTGGATGCTTCTCATCACTTCAAGTATCTTATTACTCTCCTTATAACTTGTAGACAGTGAGTCTCTTATAGGCAGTGAGCCTCTTGTGAGCAGTGTGCTCGGGCAGTGAGCCTTAATTGGCAAGTACCATTTTGTATTTCTATTCTTCTAACAAAGAATACATTCTTGGGTTAGTCATCCGGTGGTTTTTCCCTTAACAAGGTTTTCCACATCAAAATCATTGTGTTATGTATCTTGACTTTGTTTCTGCTTTCATGATTATGAATACTTATTTGCTTTGATGTTGCACTAGTTGTTAAAGAAGAACAGAAAGTTAAATTAATTTAGATAACTGATTCACCCCTCCCCCTTAGTTATTAATAGAAGATACTCTACTTCAAACCCTCAACCTCACTTAGTTTAGTATGCTTACATGGGGATATTAAGAAGTTGCTAAACAATTAATATATATCATTTGTTGTTTGTGAAGGAGAATCATGTGAGATACAATATGGCAGTGGATCAATATCCAATTTCTTAAGTAAAGATGATGTCACAGTTGGGAAACTTGTTGTGAAACATCAAGTTAGTAATTTTTGGATGTTAAGGCTTCCTAGTTGGATATCAAAGATCTTTTCTCATCAACTTAATTTAGAATTTATGTATAATTAATGGATTCTTTCATGGTGCAGGTCTTTACTGAGACAACACATGAACCAGGGTTGACATTTTTTTTGAATCGGTAAGGATGATTAGAGTACCATAATATATTAATATTAATAAAAATATTTTTAGAAATTACAAAAAAAGCCCTTCTTGGCCAAAAAGATAACATAACAGAGCATTTTAACTAAGAGCCGTGAACAAATCTACAGATCTTAAAGGCCCTTTCTGGCCCCAAAAAGGAAACCAAAGTTATAGCAAAGCCAAAAACTTAAAACAAAAAGAGTGGTTCACATGTTGTCCATATTTAAATTTACAACCCTAAACCCATGAACCCCCAGTTGAATTCTCTTGAGAAAGGACTGTGTCATCATTGGTGAAGGGAACTACCTGTGGTTGGAAATTTGACAAGAAGCTCCATGCATTGAATACTTCCTCTATCCTTTCCCTCTTGGACCTTCCAAATGCATATTTGTGAACCCATAGTGAATTATCAAAGAGCTCTCTGTTCCCTGATTGCAAACTTGAAATCATCGCTTGATAAACACAACTAAAAATGGGTTTATTAATGATATCTTCACTAAGGAAGAGCCCCCCTACCAAGGCTGAGCCATCATGGAGATTATAAGTAGTAAAATTTTCAAATAGCTTGACATCTAGGACTAGATAGTCATGAACAAACATTGATTCTATCCTTTTAACCTTATCAACCTGATGAAATAAGTCCATCACATTTGAGAGAAAATGAGATAGCAGATGCGAAGCATAACATACCCTAGATTGCAGTAGAAAATCTCTATCACATACATCTATCAAAGCATCCTCCACCAGCTCTTCATCGAACAGTTTGAAGGTCGTAGCCATGAAATTTGAGTTGATGCTTCCATGCATTGGTTGTTCCCATGCTTGAATAGGCAATTGAAGTTGACAATTACCAGGATAGATAGACATTGAAGATACACAGTAAGAGCAAAATGAAGAGGAAAGAACAAAATAATTAATGACATAGATACCATCGTCTCTTGCATAAAAAGAGGATCGCATGAGCCAACATAATGAATTGAAGTCATTCAAGCCAGTGGGGAAATAAAACCAAGGCAGATGAGATCCAAATGTGGATTATATTACTCATCTCGTAACACTCCTCTTACAAAGCATTCAATGGATAAAATCAAAAAGACATGTGCGAAGCAAACAATTAATGCCAGATAGAAATCTACATAGATTGTAAGCTTCAAAATGACTAAATATACTACTAATTGACATGAATTAATAATTAAATTGACTAAATATACTACGAATTGACATAAATTTGTGAACAGTGAATAAATATGACTAAATATATGACCAGTATTAAATCAGTGAATAAAAATGACTAAATATGCTACCAAATTGATCAAAATGATGATTAAAACTAATAACTAAATACACTACCAATGGACAAAAAACAATGAGTAAAAATGACTAAATAAGTGACCAGTTAACAACAATCAATGACTAAATATATCAGTGAAAAAATGACTAAATAAGTGACCAAATTACAACAATCAATGACTAAATCAACGACTAAATATACTACCTAATAGATCAATCAAAACAACCAATAAATGACTAAAAATGGTTTAGTCATCAATTTGGTCGTGTTATAAATGACTGGAAATAAACTACTAATGGTCATGTGACCATGTTTGGTCATTTATAAGCAATTTTTAGTAGTTTTTTTAGTAATATATTGCTCTTTTTGTACTAGTGAATAGATTTTCTTCCTAACATCGTGATCATCTTAGCAATCTGCCCAAAAAATTTCTATAGCATGTTCATGATTATATTCAAACCCAAAACATTTCTCATTTTTACTTATGGATCATAATGATCCCATCTTAATAGATCTTAATATTAATTGTAGTTAATTCTTCATCAGATTCCCTAACACATATGATAGTTAAACATGTGTAAAAGCCAAGGACTAATGGAAATTAGACTCCAACTTTGTGTTTGTCTATCAATTTCTTATGGACCTCTATAATTTAACTTAGAATTCTAACAACACAATCTTGTCACTACAATATCTAGGTAGGAGGTAGGGTGATCCAAAGAATCTAGATATTCTATTGTAAGTAGATCTTAGGAACTAGATAAACTAGTGTCCCCAACCTAAAATGAACTGCATTTCCTCAACAAATACCTAGCATTGAGATATCCTAAAAGTTTTCTGATGATTGAGAAAATGAAAACATCATTGACCCTCTTATAATGCCTTTGGGCCTCTTTGAGTTATAGTTGTGGGTAATAGTCCCATACCTTTATTTGTCCTTCTACTTCTCCCATTACTCCATTTGTTTCCAAACTAGGGAAATAATTGCTTTGCTAACAAGTAGACTAATGAATTCTATCACTCACTAGTTGTGCCTAGTCAAAGAACCATTTATTTTTAAGGATAACATTAATATATTGGAACAATCGGTTTGGGATATGGTGTTGTACACCATTGCATATTTTGATATAATTTTTATAATGTTGTAATTAAATAATTATTTAGTTGTGAGGCACCTAGGTGGTGTGGTTAATCACACTAGGTAATTATTTGGGTCCACTTTATGGTGTATTGTAACATTGTGCTATTATTTGTATTATTTGATTTATTGGGAAAATGTAGTACCAATAGTCAAATGTGGGGTCAATGGATTTGTGTTACCCATGGTTTTGGGGCACATGGTTTTCTCAATGTAATGTGTGAGCTTATATTATAAAAGCATGCACAACGTTATTATTTGAGGTAGGCTAGATATTTCATTGTAGGTGAACGAAGGTTATGTGAGAGATTGTCATTGTATTGAGCTCTCTCCTGTAAGTGTAGATTGTGAAGCATGGAAGTGATGTGTGGATTCATGCTTGTACACATGGAGGATACATTGGAGGTTCTTGATGCTTCAGGGGTATTCATTGTAACTCTTATATTACTTTACTGCTGAATAATATATGGAGTATGGATGCTTTTGGAGGCTTGGTTTTTCCCTACAAATGGTTTTCCTAGGGTATATCTTGTGTTCCCGTGTTGCTTGTTCATTTGATCTTTGCATTATGGTTGTTTCTGCATCTAGTTTCTCCTATTGGGTTATGTGAAATTGGTTTAATTAGACCTGCAAATTCCTAGCAATTGGTATCAGAGCCATGTTTATGGTTGAGGGAGGTGTGAGCTCCCTGGACATGTATAACCCTTGCGTGTGTAGATCAGGTGCAAAATGGAAGCCATGGAAATGCATGTAAGGATTGAAGACATCACAAGGTTTTGTGTAGGTTGTATTGTAGATTGGGCGTTCTGGGTATTGGAGATTTGATGTGCATGTTGTACATATGGTGATTGAAAAATCATGGCTGAAGAGGGTTTTTTTTTGGTTTGGCATTCATGAGGGTTTTGAGGAGGACATTTCAGAGATGACCTCCTAAGACAAAATAGACCTCGCCATTGAGTCAAGGAGGCCCGAGAGATGAAGATTCATATAAAATTTGCCCTATTTTGGCCACAGGGCCTCGAAGGTGAAAAAATGCACTCTCCCTTTTTGGTGGTACAGTCGTCACAGTCAAAGGTACGCAGTTGCAGATTAAAAAAATGTTTTTTAACCTGTACATGGTTTTATTCTATAGTTTTGGAAAAATTAAAAAAAAAATAAAACTATAGTGTTAATATTAAAATGCAAGGTCAAAAATCTCCATTGGCCTTTGGGCCGGCGCCCAAGGTAGCGCATATGGGCTTTAAAACAAAACAAAAAAAATTCTTTTGTATTTTATTTTGGACCCTTTAAAATATTAAAATCCAATTTAAAATAGTGGTGAGGTCCGATGGAGACTTGAAACAAAATGGAAGATTTTTTTTTCACCTATGCTTGTCAAAGAAATCATGCCATGTCAGCACAATGGGACCCACCTATGCCTAGTCAGCGCAAAGTCATGCTTCCATCAGGAATGACGTCAGCATTGTACCAAGGCCCACTAGGGGTCCAGTTTTAGCCCTAGGAGTGCCTTTTTTCCAGGGGGATAACTTTCACATACGGTATCAGATTTTTGACTTTTTATAGGCATTGAAAAGATCTCTCTGAGAACTACGCTGTAGTATAGGTTTGATCATCAGATTTTGCTATTTATGTTATAATTTGGTTCCTAAAGCCCACTTTACTTTGGTACAGTTTTATTCTCATAACTTTTGCATACGGAGTCAAATTTTTGATTTCAGCTAGGCGTTGGAGAGCTTTTATAGTGTACTACAGTTTAGATCATGTAGATTTTCAGTTTGATGTGTAGAGAGAGTTTTGTACTTGTTTGATCACTTGTAGATGCCTAAGATTCAATGTGCATTTATAAGTGCATTTGGATGGATTTTTTGGCACAAACTTATGGGAGTACTTGTTGTTATGAGACCATCAGCATGGTATAGTAGGTTTTTAGATTTGGTGCTTCCTGATATAGGTTTACATGTGTTTTTAAGAGTTTGGACTTTGATGGAGATAGGTACAAGTTGTCTTCTGGTTTGAGGACATGGTTGATACTCGTGTGAGACTTGGAGTCTCGTTTCAATGGGAGTTGAGTACAGGTACAACGATGATGATGATTATAGTGTCATGGATATGTAGGCACACTTTGGCATTGGCATGACATGATCATGTATGTGATTGACAGGTATGGGCTATGATGTTTGATTCATGATTATAGGTGGTGTTGTGGTGTTGTTTTAGGGGATTTTTCTTATCTCCTGGATGCTTGATTAGTTCCTTGACTATGGTTACTCATTTGTAGACTTGTTGGAAAATTGAATCTAGCATTGATTTGGTGTTTGAGTCTTGGAGTTTATAGGTTGTCTTCTTTGATATCTCAGTTTGCAATTTACCAGTGTGATGATGATTTTGCATGTTACATTTATTTTGGATCTACTAGTTATGTAGTTTCATAGGCTGATCACCTATTTAGCTACAATGGGATGACTCGGATGTGGAATGCCTATATCCATGAGATTGATTCAGTGTTTATGTAGACTTTGTCAGTTGGCCTTGTCTATGGTCATTTGTGCATTGGTATGATTGCTTTGGGATAAGAGGATGGATGATTAGAGTGCCTAGATAGTCGGTTGATGGGACTTGCAACATGTTTACCATGATGTCATGGAGAGCTTGGATGCATGGTTCTATATTAGCTTTTGACAGTGATGGTTTTATCTTCTTGTTTGTATTTTTTTCATTCACTAGACCTTTTGGGAGCTATTGACGTTACAGTGGGATTCCTTGATTGGTTTGGAGCCATGGATAATATTCATTTAGGAGATGGTTATTTTGTTGTCATGGGTAACTCAGTATCATGGTTCAATGGGAGCTTTGGCAGCATGTTGGATTCATCATACGTGATGAATGATCTTCTGTAGTGGATGTTGGTGTCATGGAGGAGCTCTTGGCTTTGTGATTTCTTTGACATCTTTAGTTCTATTGATAGTAGATGGTTATCTTCATATTATTGGAGATGTTGACATCTTGGTTTACCATGGAGGACTTATTTGAGTCTTCGGTTGAGGTGTCAGTTTATGATTTGTCAGTATGACATGTTTATCCTTGATTTAGAGATGTTGATATTGTGTCTTGATTCTTGATATCAGTTAGAGTTTTGACATGATACATGTTCTCTTGAGACAAGATGTATGCATTGTTGCATGTGATCCTCTAACAAGGAGATTGATAGATCATGATGTCATGATGGGCTTCTTGATTATGCAGATGTGCAGTAGGAGCATTGACAATGATCTTGTTAGTTCTCTTGGTATTGAGTACTTTGGTCATTTGCTTTACAGCTTCATAATAGTGCGGTTTTGAATTTGGAGTTTGGCATGGATTGATCATGGAGGTGCTCATGGATACTTGGAGACTTAGGTGAGGCTGGAGTTATCTTGTGATGATAGACACTTGTTGAGACGGTTACTCTTTGGAGGTTTTAGTAGATAGACCAAGGAGCCTTACACTTGGATATGGATGTGAGTTCATCATGGACCTAGAGGAGATTGTTCTTGGAGAGAGTCATTGTGTCTTGGTGTATCCTATAGGATCATTCTCTTTCCCCACTCTTGGTCTACTCGGTAGTTTGTCATCTATGAGGTATTGCCCATCCTTTTAGATGTATTTTTCTATATGTTTCATCTTCTCATAGATATGGATCTTGACCTACAATTAATGGTTCTGGAGGGTTCCTTTGAGGGATGTTAGCATGGTTATCTTCTTATTTGTATGGTTTGATTTATGATGTTCATTATGAGGAGTTTAGGAGATGTGTTGGGCTTATTTCTTGTTATGGAATGGTTATGAGTTTGATCTACCTTGATTAGAGATGCTTACATCCATATTGGTTACATGTTACATATGTTCATTTTATCTTATGAGATTGAATGGTTAGGTATTGTTGAGGCTTTTAATTTGGAGTTGTAGAGGAGGTCATATTTGACACAGCTTAGTACTTTGAGGTGTTTGTAGAAGGACATTATGATTTACAAGTTTCCTCTCTTTGTCTTATGGCTACTTCCTAGAGGATCATGTTGATATGGTTGGACTTTGGGAGAGTTATGGTGACATGTTGTAATAGAATATGCAATGATTTATCATGCATGTGTGAATCATTGTGATTTTTCTTGATACTACATTGGCTTGTTGATTAGCCACACCTTAGTTTGAGTGTTGATTGATAGACTTGGTATGCCTTGGATCTATTTTCAGATTTGACATCACCCATGCAGTGGGAGTTCTTGGATGTATGTGTTCTTCATTGATAGGTTTTATACATCGAGATTGTGATTACGGTATATGGGTTAGATATGTTATTGGCATGAGTTTATTGATGTTGTTGATACCTATGAGGTATGGATGGTTGGATGTATTAGCATATGTTGTGGGTGCTATTTCTAGTCATGTGGGTTTTTTACCTTTGACAACAGCTTGGAGCCTTATGTTGTCATTTGGATTTGATGCTTGTGTTCTTTGGATTGGTGCATCTTCACCTTGGCATGTTCCTTTTCTTCCATAGGTGGCATGTTGGAGGATGACAGGAGTTCTTACTTGAGATGCTGGTCACTTTATTTTTATTGCAGGTATCTTGATGGAGCACAAGAGCATGTTGGAGATTCATGTGATTTCATGTTTGCCTATGATGATGTATTGCATGTATTGACCCTTATGCAATGTATACAACAAGTGGGAGAATGTTGGGATATGGTGTTGTACAACATTGTATATCACACTAGGTAATTATTTGGGTCCACTTTATGTTGTATTGTAACATTGGGATATTATTTATATTATTTGATTTATTGGGAAAATGTAGTACCAATAGTCAAATGTGGGGTCAGTGGTTTTGTGTTACCCATGGTTTTGGGGCACATGGTTTTCTCAATGCAATGTGTGAGCTTATATTATAAAAGAAAGCACAATGTTATTATTTGAGGTAGGCTAGATATTTCATTGTAGGTGAATGAAGGTTTTGTGAGAGGTTGTCATTGTATTGAGCTCTCTCCTATAAGTACAGATTGTGAAGCATGGCAGGTGATGTGTGGATTCATGCTTGTACACATGGAGGATACATTGGAGGTTCTTAATGCTTTAGGGGTATTCATTGTAACTCTTGTATTGCTTTACTGCTGAATAATATATGGAGTATGGATACTTTTGGACACTGGGTTTTTCCCTACAAAGGGTTTTCCTAGGGTATATCTTGTGTTCCCTTGTTTCTTGTTCATTTGATCTTTGCATTATGGTTGTTTCTGCATCTTGTTTCTCCTATTTAGTTATGTGGAATTGGTTTAATTAGACATGCAAATTCCTAACAGAGATATCCTAAAAGTTTTTCGATGATTGAGAAAATGAAAGCATCATTGACCCTCTTATAATTCCTTTGGACCTCTTTGAGTTATAGTTGTGGGTAATAGTCACATACCTTTGTTTGTCCTTCTACTTCTCCCAATACTCCATTTGTTTCCAAACTAGGGAAATAATTACCTTGCTAACAAGTAGACTAATGAATTCTATCACTCACGAGTTGTGTCTAGTCAAAGAACCATTTATTCTTAAGGATAACATTAATATATTGGAACATCTGGTGTTGATATATATTTGCATCTAATTTTCCCATTACTTTGTTAAGTAAGATGATCAAGCCTAGGAAATCAAGAAGGTGGAGAAAATTGGAACTTTGGAATCAAATTAAAAAGACATTATTGAATATGGGATTCAAACTATCAAAGGTATTTAGAACTTAGGAATCTAGGTGAAAATATGCTTGCGACCTCCAAAAATCTAAAATATAAACATGAAAAAGGTTTAACCTTAATTTAAGTTTAGGGATCAGGAAAGTAGAAGAACTTGAGATATTGGGATAAAGGTCCCAAGTTCCAAGAAAAACTTAGAACTCTAGATTTTGTTAAAACATGATTAATCTTTATGGGATTTTAGGGAGAGAGATTATTTAAGGACTTGGAACCATGCCCAAGGTTCCAAGGAATGTTTATACCTTTAAATATTAAAGGATATTTTTCTCTTCATGGGTTTGCGAGAATCAAAGGAAACTAAGGATTTGGAACTTTGACGTAAAGGGCAAAGGATTAAGCCATTGATTGAAAGGATACAAGGATCAGGGACCCTTTTAAAAGTCTAGATCTAGAGGAAAATCTTGCAAACAAAAAAATCATGAAACTAAATGGATTCCAACTAAAAATTTGCATAAGAAAAACTTACTTGAGAAGAAACAAGGACCCATTTCCTAGTTTATTAACTAGACCCTAGGAAAACCCTAAAAGAGACCAATAAAAAACCCAAAACAAAAAACCCTAAGAGGAAAACATGATAAAGTCAAGGAAAAAGACCTAAAAGAAAAATGAAACCATGAAAAATAGAAAAAACACAAGGACATAATCAAAAAATCAAACGAGAAGACACAATGTACTAACCTAGAAAATGTTGGGGAAGTATTAATAGCATAGGAGAAAACTAGTTCTAGGAACTTTGCAAATCCCATAGCTCAAATGGAGGTAGAAAGCATGTTAATTCATTTTTAAATTCAATTAAGGGTGCACATTATTGATTTTAATGATCACTTCAAGCTTAGGAACACAAATTTCAAATGTAAAGTAAGGAAACGAGGAAAAAAATTAAATATATAGGGATTTTCTACCTCACACATGTACCATTAATAACACTTAGGTCAGGTAGAAATTAAAGAGTTAGGAGAAATTTAGAACTTGGAAGCAACTCTACTAGTGCCTAAGTTCCCTGGACTTCTAAAATTCTGAAGTGAAAATAAAAAAAGATACATAGGAAGCAGGAAGACGGAGGGATTTGGAACTAGGTTCCTAAGTGTCAGAAACCCCAAAAGTCTAAACTTCCAACAAAACTATAGGGGAAATTTTTCAAAGGAACTCGAGATTAGTTCCAAGGTCCATAAAAAATCCAAAAATTTGAAAAGGAAAGAAAAATGAGAAAAAAAAAAAGACCCAAAATCAAAAAACAAAAGGAAAAACAAGGATCCCAAGGATCAAAGACAAAAAACAAAAGAAAACAAGGAACAAAAGTTTAAAAAATAATAGATCAAAAGAAGAAAATAGAAGAAGAAAAAGGGAGGTTCCCATTTGCCAAGAAAAAAAGATGGGGTGTGTACACAAGCCATAACAAATGGTGATTCTACTGGGAGAATGCTCTTGGGCATTTTAAATTATATAGCCCCCCAAAAACCTAGAATCCTTAGTTTGAATCCATTTAAAACAATTAATAGAAGTACAAACACTATTAAGGAAAAGGTCATCATAAAGTTCTAAGATGAAGTTGAAACCTATAATTGTGTACAAATTATTCATTTCCTTTTAAAAGTGTTTCCATAATCAAAATGAAGTGAATCTCACCCAAGCTACATGATTATAGTTGCATTTTTAACATTTGTGATGACTTGGGCATAGCTCTACTACTAGCTAGGCATCTATATCCATGACAGAGTTACCCTTGTTTCCATTCTAAGCATAACTCTACTACCATTTGAGTGTCAATAACCTCGTTAGAGGTTACTTGAATCACTCAAACAATTGAGTTTCAATATATATATAACTGTATTGTCTCAAGATATTGATTTTTTCAATAAGATAATTTCTTTTAATTTCTGAACTCTCAAGAAATGAAGCTTAAATAATGGGTTGTAAACCATTGTGGGCATCTTGAAATAAACATAACCTTTAGATTTTTCACTTGGGATGAAATTACAACACCTGACTTAAACTAACTCAAGGATCTCTTAATGATATAAAAAAAAGGATTTCCAGCAATGACCTTGGAGACTCCATAATTCACTAATCCTTACTAGAAGTCAACACCCTAAACTCTCATTAAAGCCATCCTTCTAGCATAACTTGTATGCTAGCCCAATATTTCTTCTTATTAGGAAGAATACCTAAAAGAAAACAAAAACAAGAGAAGAAAACAACAAAAATAAGAGAAGAAAACAACAAAAACATTTACAAAACCAAAAAAATAAAACTAGGCCATTGAAGACCAAAAAAAAGAAAAAGAAAATCCAAACCTATGCTGACTATGTTAAATGGTTTTATGATATATTTATGGGCTGAAGTAATGTTTGAGATACAACCCATTGATAGGCAATGGAGCAGGGTCTTTAGTTAAGGAATTGATCTTAAAAGTGTTTTCTCCCAGAATTTTAGAAATCTAGTAGGGTCCAAGCCATAACTTTTCAAATTTTAGATGATCTCCCTTTTTCCTTCCATCTTTGTCCCATAAGAGGACTAGGTCTGATATTGTAAAAGTTTTGACCTTGTCTCTTTTGTCAACCCATCTTTTGACCATAGCTTGATGCTTGACAAAGTGTTGTAGAGCAACTTCTCTTTTTTCTTTTAGACTAACAAGTTTAAAGTCTAGTGTCGATTTTATCATCACCTTTACAATAATATTTTTAATGTCCCTTTCAAATAAAATAAATTTGGTAACATTATTAGTTCATTCCTATTTTCCCCTGGACTAATAATTAAAACTAGGTAAAATATTTTATTGTATTTCCCATAAATTTAGGAAGTTATATTTTACCGGGAGTAATCAAATATTAAATACTAAAGATTAATGCACAAGTGGGGCATGGATATTGCTGAGGGCTCATTTGTAATAGCCAAGAGCTATTTTTAGGTGATTTATGATAGGCTATGAATGCAACTAACGGTTGTAATAGACATGCTATTCTTGGCATACCTTTAGGAGTGGGAATCTCAAGATATATATTTTAATTATTATTTTACCACCAAAATGAGGCATGGATTTTGGACACCCAATTTGGGCTTGATTCTTGTAAATACAGGTCTTGATGCATACAAAAGGATCTTTTGGCATTGTATCATCTCATATTTTCTATATGAACACTTGTGTTCTTCAATTGCTTTTGTTGATAGAAATCCATAGGAGATTGTGACTTGTCGATGAAAACCCATTGGTTTTTGGGATCAGGGGATGAAAACCCTTTGGTTCTTGAGAGAATTCTCATCCAAGGAGTGCATTGGAGCTTCAAAGTTTGAGAAGATTTGGTGAGTTTTTGTGTTGTGTTTACGGGTTCAGGATTGTAGATTATGTTTTCAATGCATTGTAGGTGTAGTTGTGTGGAGTATTTCTATTGTTACTTATTTTTTCATGTTCTTTCTTGGAGCTAAAGAATTCATCTTTCATGTGGGGTTGAGTTTGGTGGTATATGGATGAAAAACCTAGTGTATATTTCACCATTTTGTGGTGGATTTGCAGTAGTTGTTTCAGATTTGTATTTTGTTGTTGTTGTAGGTGTTTTAATTGTTATAATAGTCCTTTATGATGTAAAAAATAGATTCATATCAAATGTATATGTTGTAGGAGTTTCTGGATTATTTGATGCAACTTCAGTGTTGTCTAGCTGGCTAGTTTGTGTTGAATTTGTGTAGCATTGGTAAAATTTGGTTTTATACAATTTTTAGATCTAAAATTTATTGGTAAAACTTTTAGTTGGAATATTATAGTGGCATGAGAGCTATGATCTTTCCAGACCAAAGGGTACATTGAATTGTTAATCATGGAAGGATTTCTTGATATTTTTAAAAGATGAGAAAAATGCAGATTTCATTTGAGATAATTTGAGGCAATTTCAGGAGGCATTACAGGAGTCACATGATGAATTAAAGAAAACCCTAGATCTCCTACAAAAAGAATTTTAGCCTCAAAGTAGCAAGAAAAATTTGTCTCTGACATCTTGGAAAGAAGTGAATCTAGAAAAAAGAATTAAAGGAGCCAAAAAAGGAGATAATGGAACTAGAAAGGGTGATGGACACACCTGAGATGCAACTTCAAGATGAGGAGGATGGATAACATGAGCTAAAGAAAGAAGAAAAATTAGATTTGAAGGAAGTGGCTAAGGAAGAATTCAAGAAGTAAGGAGAGAAAAAGAAACCCACTATACATGACAAAGGTAAGGAGCTTTTAACTAAAAAAATTGTCCCAAAGAATTTTTATGGTGTCCAAGAAACCCATGTCAATATTTCTAGCATTGAAAAGAATGAGACATTGTCATATGACTTTAATTTACATAGTAGTTCTTGTTTAGTGAAAAATTGGATTTGTTAATGTTTTAATGTTTAGGTGTTTAAATCCATCTCTCCACAATACATTGAAGGATCTAGGTTTGAGTGGCAAGCACTATCATACCCTAGAGTCACTTTCAGATGTAGGTAAACTTGGATTAGGGAATTAATTATCAATTTTTCCTTCTCCTATGCTCAATTGACCATTAAAACCCTAATTATGCAAATACGACAACAAATTAAAGAATTACAAAAAAAATCTTGTAGACGGGAGTAAAATACCAAATTACAGAGTGCCTATTTTTGGGGTTCTAAAGCAGAATAGTTAGGGACACTGGAGCGAACATCCAAGTCTAAGGTACCTACATTTTTAGGGAAT